>CM065359.1:10612500-13012500 GCA_033032245.1 Poecilia picta | reverse complement strand
AACCTCGATAATGATCTCTCAAGGCCTTATTTTTCCCCATTTAACAAAAAATCTGCTATTTGAAGATTCTTTTTCTAAGTATGATACATGGAGGAGTTGCACAGATAGATTGAACTGGAACAAAAACAAGATTGCTAAACATTCAGGGAATCTCTGAATGAGCCAATGCATCATTAGCTCAGACAGCTCAACCATCACAAACACTAAACTGGTAGTAGAAGATTTTCACAGCTCAGCCCAGCTGCAAAACAGATCAGAAGTAAAGGCAGCACACCCTCCTGACTTGGCTTTCGATATCCTTCACTGAGTGAGAAGTCAGAGAAGCAGGGTCTCACTTGGCAGAAGGCCAGGTTTAATAAGACTCATCATTCACGCCACAGAGTGACAGATGACAGCTTAACAACCTACTGTACAAGCCAGGCATTATTCAAGGATGTTTTTACAGGAAGTCATTAGACAGTCTAGATTCAGGGAACTCTGAGACAGCTTCAAAGGTAATCAGCTGATACGTGCAGACACAAACCTTCACACAACATACATGCCTGGACTAAAACCCAGATGTTGTACCACCCAAGGCAGTAATCTGTTTTGTTACATGTCAACCTTTTTATATTCTTTCTAAATCTAATGAGGAGCTCGTTAGTAGCTAAACATAGCAAAACAAAACATAATATAAAAAATAGAAAACAGGCAACTCCTGAGATATCAGCAGGAGGAAGATAATCCACAGCGGGACACAGGAACAGGATCCATCTGTGTGGATGTACCTCTCATCTCCTCATTAGGAGCAGGCCGTTATGACTGTCCTGTGATAAGAGCTGAGCAACACACACCATGAAGTGGGAATTTAAACTCAAATGCTCAAAATCACAGAATCAAGTCTTAAAAGCCAACTGTATTTTTTAAAAAATTAAGTTTTGTCACAGAATGACCACAAAATTCAATGAATTGCTGGGCTATTACATGATACAGCAGCATAAAGTGCATCTGTCTAAAGTAACAAAAATTTGGTCTGTTTTTCTGAACAGTGTTGCAAGAAATACTTTGCGATTACAGCTATGAATCACTGTATTGTACATCTCAACCGACTTTGCACAGCTAAAGACTAAAATTTTAGTTTCAGTTCTTAATTGCACAAAAGGTCTAGCTCAGTCAGATTAGACGGCGAATGTCAGCACAGGGAACGTTTTAGGTTTTGCCACAAATTCTTGACTTGGATGCAAGTCTGGACTTTGACTAGGTCATTCAAACCATTTTCTGATAATGGACAAAACAGTGCTCAATGAGAAGTTCAGAGTTGGAAAAATTTGCATTTTCTCTTTCTCCCTGAGCTGCCTGGTGTATGCTTAAGTAAACCTACACACAGGTGGACTATGTTATTAAACTGATTACTTTAAAAATGTTTGCACTTCACATATTTAGGAATATCAGATTAAATAAGTAATAATTATTTTTTTACAATTATACAAAACATTAGGTTGGTCTATCAAACTGAATCCAGATAAAATGGATTAGTTTTTTGTTGTAAAATGACAAAACGTGGAAATCCGCAATAAATGTAAATACCCCTTGCAGGCAATGCATAGTTAATTCAGCAGCCATTAAGCAGTGAGTTAGAGTGCAATTTGCACCACCATCTGACAGGGCTATGTTGCTTCACAAAGTCATTAGAGGAGCAGCTCATGATAAATGGCCAAGGGCCAGCACAGACTATAATAGGAAGAAGAAGAGGAGTCCGTCGAGAGTCAGTCATCTGCTACCGGGGTGACCTTCAGCATGAAGAACCAAAAGGACACCAGCTCAACTGCTGCAGCTTCAAACCCTTCTGAAACGCAGTGACAAGATCCCGGTGAGCCATCAGCCTTCACTGTCCCTACATAACACTGGCTGGTCACTGGACATGTTTATTCCATTATACCGAATAGGAATAAAGCAAAGTTAAAAATTTAATATGTAAAATGAAGTATTTAGGCGCGTCTGACTTGAGTGTTTTAGCAGACTTCATTACAGGGTCTCAGTGGACTTTCAACAGCTTCAGTCTTAATGAGATTTTGGATCCAAGATTTTGAGGCCTGTTTAACTCTATCAGGAGACTTCCTGGTCTGCGTCCCTGTGGGTGTAAGGTTTTTCTCATACAGAAAAACAATTAAAGACAAATATAAACTAATGCTACTTCTCAAAAAACATTATTCATGCCAAACTTAATGCAGAAACCCTTCTTTTGGCATCTAAGTATTTTTAAATCAAGTGAAAAGAATTACTGTTTGGGGTCTCCTGAAGTTGAGATTATGCTGCCACCTACTGGCAAACTAATAGCTGTACAGTCAGAGAACAACAATGATGTATCAATATCATTTTAATGAGGAGGGGCAAAGAAAAGTACCCTGAAGTTTCTGGCTTTAGAAGCAAAAAAATAGAAAAAAAGAAGGAAATTGCATGTCAGAGGTTTGTGAGGCCTCTTCGCTTGCTCTGTTTTATATATTACTTAGAGTGGCAAAAGGACTCCAACTTACTGCAACACCTTGATTCCACTAATGAAGTAAATACCAAAAAGAAAAAAAAAGAAGAAAAAAACATTTGTTGACAGATTGAAGCAGGTACCTGTGAGGAGGAAAGGGACAGAAAGGTTTAGAGCTTCCTGTTGACAGACGGGTCCTGAGGCTGTTTGTTCATGTCTGAGTGCATGAATCCTACCTGTGCGACATGTCAGCTTTTAAAAATGTGCAAAATGTTACACAGAGTAAACACAACTCCAAGAATGTGAATCTTAAAGTCTGCTTGGTTTCTTTTGGATAAATACTTAGGGTTTAAAAGGAAGGAAGACAACAGAGAAAGACAATGGCTTAATCAGAACAGAAGGACGAAGCAGAAGGAGGGGCATCCACAGGGGAGAGAGCATGGAGAATTGAACACAGGCTGCTTTTGTTGGCTGCAATCAGCCGGACTGGGACGGCATTTACTGAAGGGTTTATGGCTGCATCAGGTGAGGCAGTGTGAATAGTAAAGATTATTTAGGAGGCTGGTTAGGCTGAAGGAGGAACATCGAGCATTAAAAGTCCTGCAGGACAACTTTCAAGAGCATAGATCCAGGATGGCTTGAAAGCAGTAGCATGTCACTTTAATAAAAAATAAAATAAAAAAAACAAATTTTTACATATTTGTTAAACCTATCACTATGTCATGACAGTATAGTATGAGACAGATTTTATGTGGAGAAAAAAAAGCTCCTCTACCTTCTTCATCTGGACAAATACACACCTGCATCTGAACCAACCAATTAGAGCCAGGAGGAGGGTCTTAGCACTGTCAATCATTCTTGCGTATGCACTGCTCACATCTTCCCATTTGTACATGACGTTGACTGACATCACTACAACACCCCTCCTAGCTTTGATTGGTTGTTTTTGACTGGGAGCGGTGCATTTCTTCAGACACTAACAGCTCAGGGAGCAGGTGGAGGAGTTTGATCTTTTCACAGATTATCCATCTCATATTATCCTGTCACAGCATGGTGAAACTATGTAGAAAAAAAATTATATGCTGTAGTAGCTTTAAAGCTCGCACACTCAAAAAAATGTGGTGTAAAATGAAGCTTCAGTCACATCATCAACCAGCAGGTAAAAATGATGCCGACTGAATTTTTTTAGTTATAACTTGATGGCAAATAATAAAAGTACCTGAAGACTGCAGTTATTTCTAAATGGCTGAAAAGCCAATACACAACTCAGCCAACCATCCATGGTCCTACAGGGTAACTAAGCAGCTCGAGAATTTTCACAGAAAAAATGCAAATATTTGGTTTGAACTGTAGATATAACCCTCATTAGATTTTTAATAACCTACAAAAGAGTACATCACAAAGTACATGCTGTCAGGTGATTTATTTATAGAACAGAAAAGGCCAGAGATCCTGCTTTTTGATGCATTTAATGAATAGAAACAGTCAAACGAAATCAAGAAAGAGACAACACAGTCAGATACTGAGCCACATATCTCTACTGTGGATATTAGCCCTTCACCCAACATTTGACCACATTATGTTATTGCCAGGTTTATTAAGTCACATGATGCTTAATCTAGTTATAAAAACTATTCTCAAAACAAAAATAAGTAAATTATCTACCTTCAACAAAGGATGCAAACAGAAAAAAACAAAGAGAAACCTTTACAGTCTTTGTGACAGAGCCTTGAAGAACAAATCTCCAGAGACAGAACTATTTTTGGACATCAAAGTATTTAAAGTAGTTCATTGTTGCACGCCATGCAGTAAAGAGCTCATCAAAGAGCAATCTCAGGCTTTGTGTATACAGACAATAGTTTATTTGTCGATGGCTTTGTGCTTAAGCTGGTTTTGTGTGGAATTATTAAAATATCTAACATAATATTCAGATATTCAATAATAAAATGTGTGCATCTCACTTTTTTTTTACTTTTATGGTTATATGCCTGTGCAGAAACTGACCCTTCTAACCTGACAGCAACCTTCACCTGGCTCTGTTTCCCACTCCCACCTCGTTTCTTCGCTTCCCTCCGCTCTAGATCCCAGGGCCTCACCCCACTGTGTACAGGAAGCTCTGATTCTGTGGAGCCTGCTCTTCTTGATGATGGGAGCGAGAGGGAAAAACACAATGCTTTCTGTGTGCTAGGAAGGAGCTGAACTCATAAAATGCACACACACAGACACACAGAAGGAGAGAAAATATAATGGAACATGCTTTTACTATTAGGGCTCAGTTTTTTTTTACTTTCCATATGACTTTCCCAGGAAAATCCCCCTCATCAGGAAAGGTCAGATCCAGACAGACAGCAGACTGGAGAAGAGAGACAGAGATACAGGCAGACCAGCAGAAAACGCTGTGCAGAGACATTCCTGTAGCTGAAAAACTTATTTTTCTGGAACCGACTACCGAACAGCGACGAAACCTGAGAGCATATCTGCAGATTTAAAATGATTTTCCACCACTTTAAGAGCAACCACGCTCCCACTCTCAGAAGCCCAAAAATGTCTGCAGACAAACATCTGGCTTGCAAACATTTACACAGATGACCAGCATGAGATTTATTTGGTGGTGAAGCCGGTGCTCAATATCTCACGTTAGCCCCCTTTATTGGGTGACACCGAGTAATTGTGTTCTTTTCTGGAAGGCCTCCACAGTTGGTACCATTTAGGAAAACTAGGTCACTTCCGCCTTCTGTGTGCGTGTGTATGCGTATGCGTGTGTGCGTGCGTGCGTGTACGCGCAAGCGTGTGAGCCAAGAAAACTCCAGTATAAACAAGAAGTGCTACTCTGAACAAAAACATCCCTATCATAAACTACAGTTGACTCAGTTGTGCTGCCGTTGCTGTCAAACGCCAGCAGGATCTTATTAATCTGGAAATGTGACTTCTTTGGGGCAACAAAAAAATCAAATAAAGTAAAAAAAAAAAAAAACAGCCCATAAAATTGAAAAACACAAATTAACACATCACAAAAACATTTTCATCAGACTACGATTTGTTTAATTATGTCCATCTTAAGCTGTAGTAGCTTTAGTAACAAACCACAGAGTTAATTAACTCTATACTATTACAACTGAGATCTCATCTGAGGTCACTGGTCTTTCCAGATATATATAAACTTTCATGGAAAGAATACGGCTGCTTTGTGTAATTTCGAGACATCGCAGTTTGTCCACAAGACTTGTTCACACTCTGCTATTACAACACCTCCCGTCCTCTCCACTAAAGCTTTTATAGCAGTTTACACCTCATAGCTTGGTTATGCTGTCGCTTAAAGGATATAATTAAGGGAACAAAGAGGCTTCCGTAAAGCCACCAATAGTAACCCTACATTTTATAGTAGGGTGGGAATTATTTGAGTGACTTGAATGACAACACAAAAACATTCCTGAGGATAAATATTTGCCTCGATACCTCAGCCAATTCAATTCACTGCAAGCTGCTAATTACAGGTGAAAAGAAAAAATCTTGTACTGCAAGGTGTTTTGATATTACAACAGCACTACTTTTCCAGTCCAAGTAAACTCTGTCTTACAATGTGCTATCCAGCTGACATCAGTCCATGTTAAGCTAGCAAATACTACTGTTTCTATGTTTGAGACTTTTATTTTGATGTATACAAGTAAGTTTCCCTGTGATTGACAAAGTCAGCTAATACAGACTCAAAGGGGTTGACAAGTACAGAAGAGCACTTTCAATCCTTTTTTTTTTTTTCAGAATTTCAGTCGTGAGACTTTGGTTGTAAGTTGGTATAAACAGTAGCTTTCATATATTTACATGAAATATATGTAAATATCTGATTAATAGCTACATGTTGAAAGTAAACCTAACAAGTAACTCACCAAAAAGAGCCTGGAGTGCACTGTCATCTCTAGGTCAAAATCTAATTTATCAAAGATAATTTAGACATTTTCTACTCTGAAATGAGATTCTTCTACCCAAATTTTGAGAATCATGAAAATCCAAATAAACATTTGTTAGATTTTTTTTTAGTATTGGCACCACCTTAACATTCGGTAGATGTATTAAAAAAACAATATATAGACTAGACATGATTGCTCTACGCCTATTACAGAGTTTTTAAAAACAATTTTATTCCATTTTTAAAGTTCAAATAATTTTTTTAAAAAGCTGAGATTCTAAGTTTTCCTGAATGCAAAAATTTTGTCTGGTTCTTGTGAATCTTGTCCCAAGTATTGTCTTGTCTAATTAGTTGAATCCAGTCCAGCTTCAGTCAACAGGAGCTGCTTCTCCGACACACCTGAATTCAGTTATTGACCACTTACTGAAAAATAGATATTTGTTTCTGTTTATCAAATGAAACAAAAAGAAACTTTATTTTATTTAAAAAGAAATAAATTAACAAACAGATTACTCATTGTTCCACTTGCTTTGAGCAAAATTAAAGTCAGGTTTGTGACATTTGTTTTAATAATAAAAAATTATTTATACTCCTGGCAAATTTTGGTTTATAGTGACGTTTCAGCACGGTTTTTATGATTGCAAGTAATATTGATGTTTATGAGTGACCTAGAAGAAGAAACACTTTATTCACGATATGTCACCCTGCTCTCGTTTGGCTTAGCATTACTGTAGCTGTGCGTGCTTGCTTATGGACGCAATGCCTGAGCCATGCCTAAAACTTATGCAATAACCAGTTACACAGGAGAGTCAATTATGCGTCTGCCAGTTATAATAGAAAAGGAAAAAAAAAAAACACATTGAAGCAAACCAGTTCCTAATTCCATCCAGTCCACATTCAAATGCTCCTGTGCTTCGTTCTCCCTCATCAACTAATGTTGCACCTGCAAAATACAGCAAACCACTGTGTTTATCAGGAGCAAAAAAAAAAAAAAAAAAAGCTAAGCCGTCTTCCAAAGCCATCACAGTTTGAATAGACAGCTTAGTTATTAAAATGGAAACATCTCTGTTCCATAAGACATATTTGAGCTGTAGAAAACAAAAAAAATGTTCTGTGTACACATGTCACCATATAACAAAGAAGACCTGTCAGAAAAACGCTCCATCACCTCCAGGGCTGCTTTTCGGCTCACGCAAACAAACGTCACACGTCACGTTTGGATGAATCTCAGCAACAGCAGGACACATGCATGACCACCATCAAGGGAATCAAACCGACACCCGGGCTGGCGGGGAAAGAGCCTGAAGCTTCTCACTGTTCCTGGATCTGAGTCATGCAGTCTCAAACAGTTGTAACCAGATGAGACAGGAGGATGTAGAGATCCACAGGATGTGTTCTGATAACCGAAATACACCCAGTTCTTCTGTTTATAAGTATTAGTCACCAAGGAGTTTTGTGTCAGCAAATACTCAATGGGGTGTTGCTGCAAGAAGTCAAGCAGATGATTGCATTAAGCTCCTTAGATTCCGGCACATGCACTAGAGAACACAGGACGACAGACATGTTTGCTGTTATTTGGAGGCAACATTTATGTACGAAGGGCGGCGGCTTTGTGGTCTCTGGGTTGAAAGGCGCGAAGCACATATGTTCACATGGGCTAAAACCTCTGATATCGCTTCCCAAACTACAAAGAAACAACTGGGGAAAGACAAAAAATGAGATATCTGATGTACATTTTGTAGTACTCTATTAAAACCTTTTAGTGTCTCCTTACATTTGACTTTAAACTTCCAGAACGGAGAAGAAGCGCACAACAAAAGGGAATAAGCTCTTGGAATACAATGAAATCCAATTGTATTCGTACGCCAAAAACATTTTCACATTTTGTCCTGGTACAATGATAAACTTCAGTGTTTTACTGGCAACTTTATGTAACAGACTGGCACAAATGAATCCATAATTGTGAACTGAACGGAAAATGATACACGGCTTGCCAAACAGCTCCCTCAACCCCAACAGCTGCGACATACATTTATATCCTGTCATAGACACATCAGATTAAATTCCAATGAAATAAAATCAGTAAATACTGTCCACCTGTGCATGCCTTAATCTCATTATAGGTATAGTTGTTCTGTGCAGGTCTTAAGAGGTTTATTAGAGAATTAGGAAATAAGGGAACACAACGAACAGGTCAAAGACGAAGATTTGGAGAAGCAATGACAGCTTATAAAACAATACCCAAAGCTTTTGACATCTGATGGAGCTCTGTTCAAACCATTATCCGAACCGAAAATGGAAAGACTTGGACTGCAAACCTGCCAAGATAAAACCGTCCACCTATGTACATAGACAGATCAGACAAGGAGAGCATTATTCAGAGAAATGAGCAGTTGTGAATCTGAAGGAGATGCAGAGGTCCACCGCTCAACTGGAAGAATCTGGTGACAGGACGGCTATAAGCCATCCAGTCCACAAATATAGTCGTTATGAAAAAATGGCAAGCAGAAAATCTGTTCTGAAAAGTCATTGAATACAGGACAGTCATGAAAGGAAACAAGTTAGGAGTTGCAAAGTCTTGAGACCGGTATCAAGCGTCATCTCCCAGGAGAACAACCATAAACATCTATCCAGAGCTGCAATAGAATGTAGTTGAAACTATGTGTGTCACAATGGTCCAGTCAAAGTCCAGACATAAGTCTAACTCAAAATTTGTAAAGCTAAAAACTTATGTTTCCGGTGTTCTCCAACCAAACTATTTTTTTAAAGAGTAATGGGCTAAAAGTCCCTGAATAAATGCAGCAAAAAGGAGCTGACTTTAATTTTCACTTTACACTACATGGCAGTGGTTTATATAATACAATTGATCAATATACATTGAAGTTTGTGCTTGTAACTTGACAAAATGTGAAAAAGGTCAAAGAACAAAAATAGCTAAGAAAAGTCACTGTTATTCAGAAGAACTACACTTACAACCTAGAGATCAGATTAGCATTCTTATAAAATTCAATAAAACCTGACCCTGATTTAATTTAACCCATGCAGTTACCTGATCCACATGGTTACACAGACTGAAAAGGTACTAAAATCTCTCTGAAACTCACCACAATCAATATTTACAAGACACCTTGAGTGTCTGCTGGCATGTCTGAGGAGCTGACTCACATCTTTCAACTCTGTCTGGTTCACTCTCAAGAGAAATAATTTGAGTTCTTGTAAATCCTGTTTTTTTCCAGCTCTGTACATCTGTGTAGCATCTCTAACTCCAACTGCCAGATATGGTCACTGAGCTCTGACTTTGTATATACAGCCCTGTACAGTCTACGGTCAAAACGCGCTGCGTTATTGTAACTCCAGCTACAGCCAATGAGCAGCCGATGCTAGCATCAACTTCTCCCTCACCCATCAGTAGAAAACATTTAGCGTGCTTCATATCTGCTCCTGGAATGTATGCAAAAGCCTAACAAGTCTTGTCTTTGATGCGTTCAAGCATGGTGATCAGTGGCTGCAAATCCAACTGCAAATTTGTCTCAGATGTGGGCCATTTGCTTCTAATCTTCAAAGGCTAGAGCAGCTGTCTAATTTTGTTTGTAGGGCTTTACATTTTGTATAAATGTTTTGGCCAAAATAAAGTCCAACATTTTATTTTCATTTTATTGTCATTTTGGCCCAAAACCAAGTGTCTTTTCTTTTTTTAAAACGCTCTGCTACGTTTTGGTCAATCACTCAATCTGTAAGATCCCAAAGTAGACACAAGGGAGGTGTTGCACATGTCCACTTCTACTGTGCATGCCCATCTTCTCCAGTAACAATATGTATTGTTAATTCAGGGTTATATCAACTTCAATAAAATATAGACCCAATACATGTTTATATTTACCTCATGAATACAAGCACATGCACTGGTTGGCAGAAACCAGGAGAGAACTACATTATCAGTATCAAGATAAAACTTTAAACGAATCGAGATAATGCTGATTTTCAAAGAAAACAAGCAAACAAAAAAAAATGCTTCCTCCAAACCCAGAGTGGAGAGGAACGCTAGAGAGGCACAAAATCCGAGCTGCTTAAGTTTCAGTGTGAAGTTTCTACAGTCAGTGCTGATTTGTGGAGCCGTGTCACCTGTTGGTATTGGTCCAATGTGTTTTATAAAGTCCAAAGTCAGAGCAGCAGCAGTTTGGGAGAATATTTTACACCACGTTCCTCTGCTGACTGGGTTTAAAGAGACTGACTTCATTTTCCAGTATGGTCTCCCAAACTGCAAAAAGTACCTCTAACCGCTTTAATCATCACATTATCGCTGCACTTGATTGTCCTGGAAACTCACCAGGAAGGTGAAAGTCACCAGATCCAACAATGCAGACAAGTTGCTCGGCAGGCTGATAGATGATGCAACAAGTCACGCAAAAGGAGCCCAGACAAAGCATTTACCATGCAGTACTAGTAAGTCAAAATCTGTATTAAAAGTATTTTTTATTGGCCTTACGTAATGAACAAGATTTTATCTCTTTCTGCTTTTCAAACTTGTTTAAGACCACATTTATTCTCTTTGACTTTTAACCCAGAGAGAGAAAGCATCTGTGACTTTTTAATTTCTATTTTCTAATAGCTACAATTCATTTTTTCAACTGAAATAATGCATTGATGATTACAGATGACGGCCTCTGTATTACTATGATAAGCAAAACTATATCTACTAGTTGTCACGGTATGCAGAAGTGCAGTTCATCCTCTATTATCCCCGTGTTTCGTTTCCCATTTGAACCAATGATTAATCATCTAATGCCAATGCCAACAGTCCATAGGAACACATTCAGAAAACCTTAATTTAGTAATAGAGCTAGGTTCATTTTAATCTTTATTTTTAAAAAATAACCCTGGGTATGTAAATCCTGTTTAGAATCCAGGATTGGAAAAAAAGGCCACGCTGTTCTGTGGATTCATGTTTCAGATTTCCTCTTGAATACTTGGTGACCCCTTTAACCCAGAGTAACTGCTGGGTACTCCCTCCATGAGCTGCTGTAAACGGTTTCATTTATCATTACTGACATACAGACTTTACTATAAACAAGAAAAGATACAGTACAGGGCTGAAACCTTCCTCAGTGCTCCACAGGGTTCCTGTATAATAATTCACACCCTGGGATAATTATGCTATGTTGCACAGACAATATTTACCAGCTAAGCTAAACAATGGTCTAAATTGGAAATAGTTGTGGGCAAATTTTTGCCGCGCAGGAAACTTTCCTTCCCGTCTCGTTCTCAAACTCCTAAGGAAAAGAGGAGGTGCTAGTAGTACATCTGATGCTGAAGGATTTTCTTTTCATGATACAAACTCCAAAACGGCCAGCCAGGACATCCATCCTGCCACTCGTGAACCACCGTCACCCTGTTTTTGTCAGACACTGACCCACCTCTGAGTGTAGGAATAAGAGCAAAATCTGTCCATAAAGTTTATATAAACAAGTCAGAGGACTGCGGTGGACCTCAGACTGAGAGGCATGCTATCCATCTCACCACAGTTTATTTGTGATGTGGTTTGTTTTAATAGATTCTCCGATGATTCAATGCAAGCAGCCCGCAACCCGCACGACCCTGCTATGGTAAATACAAAAATAAGCATCGGAAAGCGCTCTGACTGGGGTAGGGTTCCCACGTGGAAGTACAGTTAAGGGAAAAAGAAATAACACATCTGATTGTGTGTGTGTGTGTGTGTGTGTGTGTGCGCATGCTGGGGGAAGAGGGTTTAAGGAAGAGGGGGCAAAAGATTGATCTGAGGCAGTGTGGGAGAGAGCGAGGGAATGGGAAAAACACAACAAACGAAAAGAAATAATGAAGAGCAAGGCCTTGAGAGTGAATATGAATGCGTGTGTGGGAGAGAGACGATACAGTGCTGAACTGCAGGGAAAAGAAAGTCAGCCAGGAGGACGGCAGATCGATCCCTCCCCTGAGCCTCACAACAAACAGACTCTCTTTCACTCTGCATAGTTTACCTCAGCTGCAGCCTGATATCGTCCCATCAGCACTTCATGTCAGCCATACCCTCCTACCACTTCTTTGTCTTAGTCATTGCTAAAGCAGATGTATGCAAAAGTATAAAGAAAGAAATCCTCTTTTTTTTACTTATTTTCCAAAAAATCCATGGTTTACTATTAATTTTAAAAAATAAATAAATAAAAAAACATTAAAGCTATGAGTCAGTCTATCCTGTAAAATCAATCAATCTCCTTAGAACACATCATGCTCAGGTTTTCTATTTGGTCTGTTTTTTTGTTGTAAATTGTAACGTGATCCAGATTTTCCCGGGAAAGAAAAAAAAAATGATATTTCTAGTAACGTCTGAGTTCATTTAAAAATGTCAGTTAGCTTTTATCCCCCCATTTTTATTTGTAATCATAAACATGTTTAGTAGTGTTCTGTATGCAGCAATAAAGCATTTAAACTTTGTGAGAAAAATGTTTCAGTAAACTTTGTTTTGACAACTAAATGTTGGTCATTTCACACCTTTGTAGCATAAATTTGCATCAATTTGTAACTTTTTGTTTTCTACCATGAGTTTTCTGTTTACTGCAAGCATTTGCAGCTCCAATAATGATGTTCCAGTGAATTTTGATCAGAATTACTTTGATTTGATGACGGCTCATATTTCATAAGCTGTAATCAGAACCACAATCAATACAACAATTTTTGAAAAATACACCACAAAATTAAATCATATATAGAAGTTTAGCCTTTTAATGAAAACTCATCTCCATTAAATTACCTAATTATGAATATCAATAAAACGACGCACAGCTATTCATGCACATGTTGACTAACTTGTTTATGTCCAATAAGAAAGCAGAAATTTGAAGGAATGAAATGGCAAGGGCTGGGTAGAAAATGTCAAAGGGGCCAAACTGACCTGGAGCCCAATTAAACACATGGAAGTGGTTTGTGAAGAGGACCAGTGCAGACCGGAATGGCCAGATATCATTATCAGAGATCAGACTGAGTTAAAATAAAAACCATCTGGTCTGGTCAAAGTGTTGCATTAAAGCGGTTTTAAGGTCCAAAGGTTTCCTGCAAAACCGCCGGCTCACAAGCTACGTTTGCTAATAGATAAAAATATAAATCAGCCTCATACTGCCAGTTATGTCCTACTGCCATCATTCAGTCAACATCAGAAGGAAGAAAGGTAATCCCAAAGATCGGCAGTCAGCTCCACAGTATTCACAAATCATTTCACAATTTAGGTCTTGCAGGCGGAATACACCTTTTAACCCATTTTACAAACAAAGAATATGCACAGGAGCCAATAAGATGAAAATGTTCAAAAAGTAATATAAATAGATTCACAGACCATTATGCAAGTTCTTTCATGGTTAAATTTACCTTACCCTCATCAGTCAACGCACCATTAATCCTGGCTTGGGAATGATGCAAAAAATTTGCAGTGTTGCAACGAAATCCATCACCATCTTTGTTAAAATCTGTCAAAGTCACTTGCTAATCCATCTACCAGACATAATTGTATTTGTATGAATTTAATTTATTGTTCTATTGTGTGTTACTGAAAATTAGTTGGATCTTTTTTCTTGTCGTCTAAACAGTCTTGTTGTGTATTTGTGGTAAATTGGCGCTGATCAACTCCACTCATGAGCCTTTTGTGACCCAAATACGTACAAAATAGTGTTTGCATTTTTTTCCTTCTTCAGTACATTTGCAATTAAATCAGCCATTTCTGAAATTTTGCACTGGAAATCCAAACTTTATTACTCACCTTTAACTTTCTTGACAGTGTACATCTGGTAGTGGAACAAAATTAACAAATACAACACTCGATATATCTTTAAGACTGAACCAACATGAAGATGGACAGCTAGGGAGTGAGTTAATTATTTAGCTGTGGCAGAAATGCAAGTCAGGATCTCATGAAATCATCTTGCTACTAAAAATATGTCTGCCCACATTGCAAGAAGGGAAACCACAGAACACACACTCATCTCTAACTTATGGCCTTCTACCGACCTGCAGGACAGATATGCATGCAGACACTTTCATAGACCTCCAGACTTGTAATATCTGCCTCACACACACTGCTACTCCTCCACTTAGATCACATTCCTCACAGGGACACTGTTACAGCCACTCACAATAGGGAGGGCAGCGCAGAAGCCCTCTTGTTATCAGAAAGTGTGTTTACAGCTTGATTTCCGGTCACGGCTTACTAACTAAATTACTGCAGATATAATGCGAGAGTGTGTGTGTGTGTGTGTGTTTTGTGGTGTGTGTGTGTGTCTCAGAGAGAAGGGGCTCAGTCAGACCGGAGACACTGAGGTCAGGGCCTTTTCTCTCAGGGTTTGGCACCGCTTTGCTCCTATTCTTGCCCTTTCTGTCCGTCAGCCCGAGCTCCCAAGAAGCTCCAATATTAACGCTCCCTTCAGTTTGTGTTTTATGAGGCCGCCTGACGAGCATAACTCTTTTTTATTTTTTTAATTCTCTTGTTAAGATACGGGCCTGCAGCTGCCCCGCTGACAGCTGGCAAAAGCATTTTGGAGATTCAAATCCTGTGCGCCAAACCCGCCGCGACTACCTGGAAACAACTCCAGAAAAGTGGAGGCTGTTTTCAACGCGGACCGAATGGTCTGGGAGAGAGCAGTTCACTTACCCGTCGCTGAAACCCCCTGCATTTTTTTTTCCCCCACAAAGTTTCTCTCAGGTCCTCCTCTGCTGAAGTCGTCTTTTTTTTCTCGGAGAGAAACTGGCAGCGACAGCGGCGGCTCCAGCGTACCGCGGACTAACAAAACTCTTAAAGAGCGCTCCTCTTGTCCTCTTCGCCGACAAAAACTAACAGAGACACCGGGGACTCTTCATTGTGTCCTAATGTACAAAAAAACTGTTATCCAGGTCAGATTTTGTGCAGAATTCCTCCATGTAGCCCTTTCTCCTCCCCTCTCCTCCGGAGGCTGAACTCTCTCTCCTCTGCGTGCCGCTGGAAAAATGAATTGCGCGTTCCCGTCTGTGCAAGGCGCAAGCACGACAACCCCATTCATTTATATGTAGAAATGAGACTTTAGAAAATAAAAGCTAAAAGTGTATCTTTTAACAATTGAATGTGTTTAAGCGCTATAAAACTAATACAGATAGTTTAATGTCAGACTCTTAGCAGTGGCGCTACCAAGGAGGGGCCAGGAGGCTTGACCGTAAATCACATTCTGTTTAGGTTTGCATTTGAAAAAGAGAAGGGTACCCTTAAAATATTTTTTAAAAAAGCTCGTAAAGTGATTATGGTTACAAAATATATATGCTTTTTAAAATTAATTAAGTCTTATGATACCGTCAATTTCTAGTTTATATTGTTATAGGGGCAATAGTTGCACACAAATAGCTAAAATCTGCACATATTTGGAACCCACTTCTTAACAAGTTAGATAATTGTCTGCTTAAATAGTTTAAACACCAATTAACATGTATGGTATACTACCACAGAACCTCATATGGTCTTCCTTATTTCCACTGTTCAGACCACCTTAAGTCCCCCACTGGATATCAAGTCCAATGGAAATTAAAGGCACTAATTTTCGCTACTATGCTAATAGCATGTTCAAATGAGCTACTATGCTATATTTAGCTAGTAAGCTAACATCAACCATTATTAGCACTTTAACAATATGAAAGTATGTAACACGTAACATAAAATTGTAACATGAATAAATATGTGAAGCTAAAGTCATGAGGTGGCAAAGACAATAAGAGTTTGTCCTGCAATCAGTGAGTCACTAGTTCAATTCTCAGTCCATGTTGTTTAGTTCTTGGGCAAGATGCTTCACTCACCTTTCCTGCTGTTGTTGGTCAGAAACACTAATGGTGTAAAACTGCAGCCTCACTTCTGTTAAACAGTGGATATTATCCAGAAGCTTACCAGCATCAGTGTTTGAATGTATAATTCCAGATCTCAATTTGACATACCAATAAAATGTATAATTATAAAGAGCTGAGCATTTTGATATATCAAAAGTTGAAATAACATAAATGTTTTAAAGTAAATGGAGGTTAAAAAAAACACACACACACACACAGAAGAATTGTAAAAGAGTAAGACTCGAGGATCTCAGTATGTTGTTAAAGTTGTATCAAATTCTATCCTTTTGCTTATTCTAATTCATTATGAATTGCTTTCTATTTTTAAGCACTGCTGTATCTTCAGCCATGACATGCCCACTGGCACAGAGGCATGACACTGGCTGTCACGTGAAGTCATGAAAAGGATGAAGAGGCCCGTTTCGATAGGCGGCTCTGCATGGAGAGCTCCACATCTGCCAAGTAGTGTGGAAAAAATCTTGGAGCACAAACTGGGACAAGGTTTCCATGTCACTGCGCAGGCTTTCTTTGGATCGCCTAACTGATTCCAAGTTTTCAGAGTATTCAGTGACTGCTGTGAACTTAATAAGCAAGAAGAAATGGACAAGGGAGGGAAAATGCTGGGATATGCAGTCTTTGTAAAGTAAAGCCTTTTTATTTGCGTTTACGTTCATCATTTTTATCTAAAAGTTGAGGTCAGGTGGTGCTAAAGTAGAGAAGAAAGTGATTTTGTCATTTTATACCTGATTTGCCATAGATTCATTTTAATTTATATTGCAATTTGTGATAAATTAAGTTGAATTTTAAAAACTTTCTAAGCAAAAGCCTGCAAATGGTTTGATTGAACAGAAAACAATAGGATTAGGAAAAAAAATTGCATGATAAAAAAAAATCTATGAACAAACAAATGTGTAACCATATTTAATCTAGTCCAGCATTTTGATGCTATTTTATGTATTTCTCTCCCTCTCTCAACTCCTTAACACATTTTGTAGCTCTTGAGATTTATTGTCGAAATCCTCCAGGTCCCAAACCTTTGAGCCGACAACGTCCAACCACCTTAACTGTACATAACATAGTTGCAGCTCCACCCTAAACAGCTGCAACAACAAAAACAACAGGCTGATCTGCTGCTGGATGATTAATAATCCAATATTAGTCACAGAAGCATCTACAGGGGTGGTGATTAATCTTTTCATTGTCACATTAACCACATGAAATCCTTCCTTACTAATGTTTTCTACAGCCAATCCTTAGAGGTGTGTGGCTGCCATCAATCCCTACGCCTCTCTGTGTTTGCACTCACTTCTCCTCCTCCATTCATTCGAAACTTGTCTATTCAGGCACGAACCATTAAGTTCTTTGTTGCAGCTGCTTTGGCTGCACGCTTGCCATTGGCTCGGATCGACACAGACAACAGCAGAGTCTCTAAATGATGGTCTTCCTCTGTGTAGCCCTTCTCCCTGACCTTTACTCCTCTTTGTGGATCCATCGCTACAATTAGAAACAATGAGGTGTACTCCAGTTTAAAAAAAAAAAGTAATTTTCTTTCGTTATTTGCTTTGGATTCATTCTAAGCATGTTACCAGAGAGAGAGAGAGTTTTGATAGAGAATGAACTCGTGGTTGTTACAGCAGAGGCCTCAGCTCCTTCTAATGCGTTGAACGGCCTGTCAGTATGAACAGAGCATGCTGGTCCACAGAAAGGAGAACGCCAAAGAGCTCTCTGGGAGAAGTCCTCTGTTTCTGTGAAGTTCTTCAAAATCACAACCGCAGAGCAGAGAGAACATTCATGAAGAGAAGAAAATGAAGAGAGGGTAGAAACGTTAACAGGGAGAGGGGGAAAGGTGAGAGACAAAAGACAATTAGAAAAAAAAAGAGATTGGAGCATCCAAGCTGAACAATGGGTGTGAAAGCCAACGTGTGTCAGATCAGCTTTTTACGCTCATCTGAAGTCGTCTGGGTGTAAATATAAATACACCAGTCATATGACTGATCACACCACACGGATGTGCCACTTTGTAGCTTTTCACTCCTTTTCACGTGCAAATTAAAACCTCACACTGTGGTTATCAACATCTCAACTGATATTTGGCTCAGGCAAAAGCTGCTGATTGGAGACAGTAGTAGAGACATTTGAAACCTCTGTCTACGTTGCGTTTAGAGAAAGAAGCTGAGATCAAACTGCAAAGCTGAGACACGCCTCGACCTTCGTTTAATTAAATTATATCTGCCTCCGTAGTGCAGCTCAGAAATGTGATTTGTGTGTGTGTGTGTGTGTTCATTGCAAACCTGTCTATGTGAAGCACGTGTGCTGTTGACCATCTGATCACAGCTGCTCGGTCCTTCAGGCTCCAAGTAGATTTATCACATGGCACCGCAGTCTGACTCACATAAAATGAAAAAAAAAAAGACTTTTTATGAGAGCTGAAGAAACACTCACTCTTTTTTTAAGGCAAATACTCACCGTTGTGGTAAGCTACAGCTCTTGATGAGGAAACAGTTGTAGTGTAGTGACCCCATGTGGCAGATTTTAAAAGTGTGCCAGATATGAGAAGTGAAACAGCTGCTGTAATAGGCGGAACCAGCTTCCATAGAGTCTAAATAGAACCACCTGTATATTAAAAGGGCAGGACTGATGGCATGGCGACCCACATGTCTACTGACAGCTGTGGGTGGATTTGAGAAGGGAGTGGCACTGACAGAAGCTCCAGCATGAGAGAAATGCTTTTAATGTGTCCCAAAAACTAAAACTATTTGGAGCGGATGGTCTATTTGTTAAAATGAAAAAAAAAAAAAATTGTTCCCTAATAAGGTTGTTTTAAGTAGGTAAGGTTGATCCTCCACCTGCACTTTTCTTCTATCCTGTCAGGGATAGACAGAATTGAGTTAGATGTAAAAGTTTTAAATTACCCAGGAAAATAAGTAGCTCTCTGTATTTTGACTGAAGACCTGGGATTAATTATTAATTTCTGTAAAAGAAAAATAATTAATCTATTTTTCCTAATGTGAAGTGAGTATCTGGATCTACAACAGAGATAATTGTGCTTGTAGCATGACAACTAGTGTAAACCTTTAGTTCATTTATTAAAACGCTTCTTTAAAATTAGAGGACAAAATAACTAAAATAATTTTACCGAACATATTATAAAATATGTAAAATGCAAAGCTTTAATGAAGTACTTAGCTATTAGGTTGTCAATAAATGTACGCCTGATAAAAGAAAAAGGGATGCAGTGCTTTGCTACACTCTGATCAGTGGATCTTAACCTTTTTTGAGGTACCCATCAGTTTCATATGAGCATTCACTGAACCCTTCTGCAGTGATAAATAAAATATGATCCCCTGCCCACCAAATACAAGACATAGTGACCCCATGATCACTAAATCTTCTTAAAAGGTAGAGTCTCTGAGAACAGTTCTTCAAAATATAGTCAATGTTTTCAGCACAGTTGAGCTGACTGTCCAGGAACGACCCAAATTTGCCATTTTCAACAGGTTGGCCATCGAGAGAAACTGGAACCACTTTAAGGTCTTGTTTAGATCATTTAATTAGCTCTACATTAAATGAAATATGAAACATATTTTTATATGAAAATATGTTTCATTGAAACATACAATGAAACATGCATAATACATAATGAAGACTTTGCGGTATTCTGATTTAGCAATGTAATTATATAATGATTTTAAATTCAATTTATTGATACCTTTATAATTATTTATATGACTACTTATACTTAATTGATATGATATATAATTTTAGTATTTTTAAAATTATTTTAAACTATTATAATGTATTGAGTTCTGCTCCTGGACAAAGGTATCATCCACCGACTACAATGTTTAAAATAAAAACATATTCAGCAAATACGTGGAAAATATACATTGTTGTGCAGGTTACAGGTTAGTTTAGTCAGATATTTGAAAAAATGATATTTTGTGTATATTTTATTCAAATGTTGTTCTTTATCCATAGGACCTGTTTTGTCCCTATTCTCAAGAATCACTGATATATATAAACGGTCACATTGTAACCTCTTAAAGTTGATAAAAAAAAATCTATAAATCACATCAGATAATGTCTGATTTTCAGTTTCTCTTTAGCTCTGAAAAGTATTAGTCAGAAAGCCGGTCTCCACAGCCTGGAAAAAATAAAACATTTCTGAATGACCGTAGGTCAAACTTTGTTCGATCATATGTAGGCGTGTCACCAGATGGAAGTGAGGAAATGGAGAGAAGCAGGAGAGGAAGAGAGAGATTTAAGTGAGACAGCAGAAAAACCACAGGGAGAAGAGCTGAGAAGGGGGATGGAGGTGCCTTTGTGTGTAATGTGATCACATCCTGGAGCCCACTTGGACAGCTGGGAAGCCCCCTTCCCTTCCCCCCGACTTCCAGCTGGGAACACTCAGACAACACATCAGAGCAGAAGAAATTAGACGTTAACCCTTCATCCTCTCCTGCTGTGCATGAGCTATAAATAACAACACTGAAACAAAGTGGAACTTAGTCACATTTATTGATTTTAACCAGTATGACTCCCCTTACACAGCCACCCCACCTCTCAACTAGAAAACAAACACTTTTAGAGCAATAATTCAGCAGTAATACATCAGACTCAACTCGCTTCTTTTAATTTTTTTTTTCTTCCATTTTTCTTTCGAAACATCCCGGACGAAACTTTACATGTTTGTTTTCAATCCTGTGTAAAGGTCCCATGACTGAGGAACATGCATATGACATTTAGCTGGAATCAATATGCCACTAATCATAATGCACATTATTGATAAGAATACAGTACTGCATGACAGTTCAAATAAATACCAACATACAGGTGAAGTGGTTATTTTATATAAAGATATCAAACTTTTATGGATCAATACTGAAAGACAACAATAGTTTGCACTGCTAATTTTATTATCACAATGCTATAGCTTCCAGCAAACAGAAAACTTTCAGTTGAGAAAATAAAAAACAAAGTAAAACAGCATCTGAATTGCACTTAATTGTCACTTTATCTCGTATTGGTAACTTTTAATGCTTCAAAAGCAAGCATTGCTGTAATGCATATTCAAGCTTTTGATGCTCATTTTTTTGTTTTCTGTTTACTGAAAACGTAAATGTTGAACAACTGATGTAAAAAAGAAGAGTAAAATAATAATAATAATAATAATAATAAAAAACAAACTCAAAAAGAGACAAAAAGAAAAGAAAAAAATGTGCAGCAAGCACATTTTTCCCCCCCAACAATACTATTAAGATCACGTTACCTTCACCAAACACAGCTAGAGATGCGTAGATGTTTCCAATTGTACACCGATTTGCCCCTCAGCATATTTAGTTCAACAACAGGAGGCCAAAGGAATTCTTTTGGTTCCCAAAGTTTGATTAAAAAAACAACAACAACCTTTTCTTAATACCCCTGAATTACTTGATCACTGACCTGCACAATTCAATACAATTTTAGTTATTGAGCTAATTTTAAAACTATTACCTCTCTCATGCAGAAAAAAGGGGCTGAAATCACTTTGCTCTTTATTGCTGCTGATAGTCAGTTCAAACCCCATGTCCCTCACCTATAACAACAACAACAAAAGAACGTAAAATCCTAATCTAAGATTCTCCCTTGAAACAATGAAAGGCACTACTGGTCAGAAACGAAGAACTAAACAAACCAACTGAACAGAAAAACCCAAAAGCCCAGGTGCCCGCTCGCACGGAGAGCCGCGGCCGCCTCGTCTTCTTTCCGAGTTCTGATTCTTGTCGACCTAAACGATGTGCCAACATTTGGCACGATAAAACAAAGAGAGAATGAAGCAATTCCAATTTGGAATTTAATAGTCGCAACTTGCAGAGAATTCTGAAGGCCAGTGATCGGTTTTGATGGAACGCCCTCGGTAAGAAGCTCGGAGAAAACCTCGTCACGCCAACCCCAATTTTGTCTCCCGAACACAACTTACCCATTTGAATCAGAGCGTTGTCAAGTTTCATTGCGTAAAATTTTTTGTACTATTCCTAGGAATAATAAATACATGAAAAAACCCCAGAATCTGATCACCCTGGATTTTTTTTATATAGACCATGGCAGTAGAATGAACACACATAGAAAAAAATACAACATAACACGTAAAATGTAACAAAACAATTTAAGAATGGTTACTTGATGGATAAAATCTTGAGGACAGACTCATAATAGTACTCTTATGTTTTGTGGAGCATTTAATCAAGTAATTAGCATATTTAATCCGTTTTAAACTTAGATTGGTTAACTCACAAACCATAGTACTACCACGCTTTCCTATTAGGTTAACAATAACATGTTATAATCCTATATAATCAAAGTGCACATAGAGAAAAATTAAAACAAAAAAAAAATAATAAAACAAAAACAGCTTGTTTACAATGAGAAACAGCCACATGTCCCCTGGCTTCTAATTGGACGGTTAGATTAGCCAATGATAATCTGTTTTAGAATGTTCACTGGACTTGTGAGAAGTTTGCTTCCAGCAGCGATGCACTTTTTTAAAAGAAAAAAAAAAGATTCCATGTGCCACATTTTAGTGTTTTTTACATCCAAATCGGCTACAGTTCTAAGAGTTTTTGGAGCTGCGAGGGAGAACTCTGTGTTGGCACTCCATCGTCCTCGAGGAATTACTGTAAAATTACTGCAAAATGGAGACATAAAGAAATGATCAGCATCGTTAGCGTTCAGGTAGTCTGAAAGCAGCTGTCAGTAAAGTCAGGTGATGAAGAAGACGGCAGCCGGTGTTAGTCAAAGCAGCAGAAGGCGATTCTAGGAGCTCAAAGCCAAATATGGTCTCATTTTGAAGTTTTTGTCCAATAAATTCAAATTGGAGCTGCACACACACTGCATTTTTACCCCGCAAGTGCAATTAAGGAAGTCAAAAACTGTCACAAGTATTGTGAAACTCTATTCTGAAGACGTCGATGAAGCCACAGAAAGATGCCATGTGGGTTAATGAAAAACGAGTGAAGTTTTCACATGCAGGCTTTAACGAACAAATACAAGACGTGATTTAAGGTGAAAACTCAGAGGTGATGAGGGAGAAGCCTGCAGGCGGAGGTAGGAGGAGCTGCACAGGTGCCGTATTGCAACGACACCGGATTAAAAGTTAAAACACGTTGATTTCAAATTCGACGGGGCAGTCAACACTCGTCTAAGGATTCTAGTCACGATCACATCCTGAGATCTATCTACAGCTCAGTGAAGCCACAGAGCCTATACAGGGAGAAGGTCGGATCATTTCAATCAATGTCCTTGGGTCAAACCGAGTGACCGTTTATAGGTTTCCTGCCTCTAAATGTCACCAGGAGTTTCTTCCCTCTGGAAAATCCTGGACTTGTTTCTCCACATTATTAGACAGACATCTGGTTTCCCATCTAACATGTGTAGGTCTCCCTCCTTTTCAGCACCAACTGATAGAAACTGAATGCATTCTACTTGTATGTTGAGTGATTATAAAACGTAGAAGTAAGTGACCTCTAAGGAGGCTCGTTTCTTTTCATTACATCATACAACAGCCTCGAGTGCTTTGTGCTGTGGCCTACTGATGCACGCTCAAGCAGGGTTGATCACTAACAGTTTTCCTTTTTTTAAAATTATTATTAGGAATCAATCCACATTGCATTGTATCAAAGATTGAGGAATACTGTCGTAGGATCCTGCAAGATTGCAACCTGAAGGATTATATCAAGAATATAGAGTTTAACATAGAGCTTTGTAGCGTTAGAAAATGGTTCAATTTAAAAAAAAAAACCTTGCAGGATCACCTTCCATCAACCCTGCTTTTCACATCATAAAACGAACATGTTTATGATCCACAAGCAGTACATGGATTTAATAAACACAAGCCCCACTTTTATTCTTTTTTTACTATTTGCTTAATACTAGCTTGCAATGGTTTAAAGCTATTGTAAATACTAAAACAGTGTGTGCCGTGTCGTTCTCGCACACCAAACGACACAAGCAATGAGAGGCCCTCGTTGTGCAAATGGTTAAAAACATCCTGCGCACACACATATACCCACGCATACGCACACGAGGGCCCCTTCACTTCCCAACACTGAGATATACACACGCAGCGTAACGAGAGGATGTTACCTGACAGAAATATTTTCCTGACAAGTCCTCTTTCTAGTTAAAGGGTGATTGGTGATGCTGAGGGAGCAAGCTGCTGATGATCTACGAGAGAGAAGGCGGTTATAGCTAACAAGACACTCAGATCGAAGACATCAGGAGAGCTTTTCTTCATTTTTAGCTGTAGGCATGGGCTGGTTACTGGCATCAAGGTGTGCCACGGTTTTTAAAAGGAACGGTTTCACACTTAGCGATGCTCTTCTAACACATGTAGCTATGAGCTACGTTTAGTACCAATAGGAACAAGTATTGATTTCCGTCTTAAAAATAATTTCTCACGTTATACAATTGTTTTCAACATGAGTCATATTCCTGGCAGATGTAGATTTAAAGTAATCTTTTGGTAATGTTTTGAAGTCGGCCAGAGTCTCGACTTGAACCCAATAGAGAGCTAAAGATCAGGGTGATGGCAAAGAGGGCTTCTATCGTCTTAAGACTTGGAGCTTGTTGCTAAATGCTCAAAAATATCAGTGTGTAAACACTCATGACAGGCCTTTAGCTGCCAAGAAAGGCTTTTCTATTGATTATTTATAGAGGTATGGGTATCTTGATATAACATTTTACAAATAAGAAGATAAATTTTTCTTTGAAAGTCAAAAATGCCTTTGAACATAATGTTTTGCTTTTGGGAGACCTTTGCATCATTTACAATCAGGAAGTCGCTTCCTGGATGAAGGAAAATTATTTTAAATCTATGTCCAGCAGGAATGTGAATAATTTTCAGTTTAATTTAACAATTTTGAGCTAAGCCAAACAATCTTCTTTTTGAGATCCATAAAAAAAAAGAAAGAAGTGAAATTGTAGTACTTTTACTCAAAAGTAAAACATTGATGGCTACAATGTAGCTTATAACCATCAACGTTGGTGAATGACTAAAGGTA
Source organism: Poecilia picta (assembly GCA_033032245.1). Taxonomy (NCBI): domain Eukaryota; kingdom Metazoa; phylum Chordata; class Actinopteri; order Cyprinodontiformes; family Poeciliidae; genus Poecilia; species Poecilia picta. The sequence continues at coordinate 12,987,257 of CM065359.1, read as the reverse complement.
GCATGAAGCACTTTGGGGTCCTCTAGACTTGAAAAATGTGCTATAAAAGTACAGGCCATTTACCATTTAAACCATGAACATCTGGTACCGGCCCATGCCTACTCGGTCACATGACTTTATGTTCTCTATTATACACTGGAAAGCTGTGGCGCGATCTCCTACAGATAAAGCAGGAACATGATAATGAGCGGGGGAGAGCTGAGACATGAGGACAGGGCTTTGCATCATCAACAGATAAATACACTGGAGGTTTGCGTCGACAGGCACTTTCGCCGAGCGGTCAGTTTTGCTTAATCCAGATTTGAGGAAGAAGTTCCTCTTGAAATAATTTGTGCTCTTCCAGAATTTTGCTGATTATTTCAAAAATAACCTTTGAAACAAAACTATATTGTATCTCTGTTCACAGTAAAACAGAAGTAGTAACCTGAGGCACCTATGTTGAAGTGCACTTAATTTGGATGCGAAGATCGATTTGTCAAACGTTCTCCTTCTCTCTCTCTCTCTTGTGATATGGCTCTGATCGGACCCAACGCGACACGTCGGGTCGCGCGGAGCTCACAGCCCCTCCTGTGTTTCACCGTACACCAATTAACTGGGATTTTTGCAATGTAGAGCCCTGCAGTTCATCTGATAACACACCTGATGACAGAAAATAACGGTAAATCTTTTTTTTTTTTTTAAGCGTTTTCAGCTGCAAAGCCATGCAATCCTACTGACGTTATTGTATTGGTGTGCTAGCATCACAGCTTTAAACTGATCCTGAAATATACACCTGCGGTCACAGGTGCTCCTTTTTCTGCCCGAACCTTTTCGTTATAAAACCTAGAAACCTTTCCCCCCTCCCTTTCTCAGTTTAAATTGGTACATAGATTCGTTTTGATGCTCCCCTAGCCACAAAGCAGAGGGAACTTGCATATTTTAGTTTGTTTTCTTGTAAACATCAGTTACTTGATTTTAAAAAAAGGGCTGCCGCATACAGGAGTCCCTGGTCAGGATGGGAAGGAAGGGAAAGAAGTTAAGGGCTATTTTCATCAAAGGAGCACCGACAGACGCGCCAAACAGAGGATGTCGTTCAGTCCGACATCTTTACCCCCCCACCATGTGTTTATGTAACTGGGCCAGAACAGATAAACACAGAAGCTGCAACCTTTTACATCATAGGTACAGCACCATGACAGCGGAAAGAATAGACACTCCATAAAATCCACAAGACCCCCCTCCCCCCATTATAACCAGGGCCCTTGAACCCACATGCCAGTTATGTCTACTACAGTCCACAGCACACTGTACATACATCTGCATTCCCCCTAAGCGGTTTCACGAGCACAAACGAGCAGCCGGTTAGTAACGCAGCAGTCCCTAGAGGAGCGCAGGCTGGCCGGGGAGCAAAGCGAGCGAGTGGGGCTCTTTAACACTAAGGGCAGGGAGGGTTCGGCCCCCCCCCCCTGCCCTCTGTACACAGCAGTCCAGCTGGACGTCCGAGCCGCCTCTCAGTCGCAGTAGATCTTGTACTTCTCACTGCAGAAGATGGCGGGGCCTCCCAGGATGCCGTTGGGCATGGCGTTGTTGAGCTCGGGTCGGCCGGAGCCAGAGCAGGTGAGACTCTGACTTACGTTGGGGTTGCTGGTGGTGGTGGTGCCGGCGGCCTTGCTGCGGGCCTTGGAGCGCCCGCTGTTGCCGCCGCGTCGGGTTTGCTCGTGGTCGAACTCCAGGTCCTCCAGGCGCTGCGTCAGCGCCAGCTTCTGCTGGATGGCCATCCTCAGCAGAGAGTTGAGGGTCTTCTTCTCGTCCTCGGCTGCGGCCAGTTGCCTCTGCATCTCCTCCAGCTGGGTGACGTATTCGTCGCAGCTGCAGGAGGGAAACGTGAAGCGAAAAGAGGAAAACGTGAAGCTTGACCTGCAGGTTCACCACTACCTGAATTTCTCACAAAACATTTTATACAGGAATATCTGTGACCATTAGGCAGCAAATACTTGGTCAGGGATCCTTTCGCGTGAATAACTGCAACAGTGAGGTGAAATCCAGGCTGCACACAATCTTTTAACAGTAATAGATTCTGTGCAGAAGAACACCATCTTTGTCAAAGTACCACTAAACCTTTAGAAAGATCAAGATCCTCAGTTGTTTCTGTAACCAGCAGATGGCAGCAACAAGCCACAAAGCTCAAGCTTGTCCACCAAAAATGTTACTGTAACACTAACTTCTGACTCAATCAGCCATTTTGCCACCTCTGCTACAAATACTGCATTCAGTATTTGAATGCTCTAAAATCGACTCATTTTTTGAGAGCATTAAAATAATTTCCAAGTTGAACAACTTAATTAAAGCAATTGAAATCCTCTCATTTTAGATTTTCTTTAATGGGGAATAAGTGATGTGATTAGGTGAGATACAAAACTCAGGGTTTCTTTAAATAAGCTCCGTGCAAGGATGAAAGCATTAATGCATTAACTTTGTGGTCATTCAGTAACAAAGTGAAAGGATGAGAAGAAGATTCTGCTTTGTTACTCTCACCAGCTGCAGTGAGACGTCGTTCCACCCAATCCATCAAACACATTGTCTCAAAAATGCAGTATAACTAATAACTGTGTGCAGGGCTGCTGCATTATTTCCTGCCCCTCATTTTGTGTGTGTGTGTGTGTGTGTGTGTGTGTGTGTGTGGTCTGTGCCTATGTGAATGATTTAAAGCTGGACAGGTAAGAAAACCGGGTCACTCAACAGGATTGGGTTTAGCTGGTTGTATCTCCTGTCTCCATCTGCTGTGCCAGCACTCCTGTTTCATTTTCATCCTCCTCCTCATGGGCCTTATCTCACTTCACAAGTCTCAACACTTTCTGCTGCTTGTGTCAGAGCCTTTCAGTCTCATTTTTGCTCATCTACACTGCATAAAGCCTGCTGCATAAAAATGCAGCGGGCTTTTCTTCACCGAGTGAAGAGGAAAATACAAAGAACTTTTTAATTTTCTTGGCAAATTAGTAGCAACAACCTACTATTTTGCAAAGCCTGATTAATGCTGTTAGTGCCAAGACAGGGAAAGTTTATTTGTATAGCACATTTAATCAACAAGGTAATTCAGAGTGATTTAGATAATGAACTGCTTGTGATTTTACTCAGCAAATCATTTTGGATGGAGATGCACAAATCAGGTTATTCTTGGCTGACAAGGAATTCTGTTTTTTTAATATCTGACTTTGCAATTCTGAATTATTTTCCCCAAGGACTGGAGCACATGAAATAGAAAATATCATATAATGCATTTCTCAACACCAGTCTGGTGTTTAATGCTTAAGACATAAAATTGTCACAAAAAAGCCCAAAAGCACTCAAAGAACAAGTGGGACTGCCAACACCATCTGGAAGAAAACCTTTTGGAAAACTTTTCTGTGAAGTCAAAAGTCATCCGTGCCTGCAGATGTTTTTGTTGTGTTCAGTCCTGCACGTGGTTCATGGCCATGTGAACTCTGCCCTTACCAGACCACCATACAAACAAACTAACACCTCCACCCCCGAACCTCTGCTCTGCTCCTTTTGTTTGGGACACACCCAGACAAAAGGGATCAGTGCCTCTTCATTAAACCCAGTGTGAGACTCTGGGGGGGGGGCCACCCTGTTACGTGTCTGGGGGGGGGGGGCACTAGTGTCTCTTCAGACAGTTCAGTGTGTCTTGCCTGGGAGTGGGAGGTCGTGCGATTTTTTTTCCCGGGAAAAAGACGACGGGATACAAAAGGAGCCTTTTTTGGCCCGCTGATGGGGTCATTGTGGTACGATAAAGGAGGAGAGCCAGGAGGCGGCTGCAGGCTTGTGTAGGATGAATACAAGCCGTAATGACGGCTGTGACAGACGAGCATATTATCTGCATCCTTTGTGGAAACGTACAGTGGCTCACTGCATCTTACCGCCTTAACAAATAAGATGTTTCATGACTGAAACTGACCTTAAGGCATATAAACAACCTCCAGAGCTGCAGTCCTGATCTGAACATGACTGATCACGTTGAGATCACACAGATAAAACAAACAAAACAATTATTTTTTTTAATAGCACGAACACAACAGGTTTTAGGTTACACATAATGGTTTGACCGTTGATCAGTGAGAGCAGAAAGGGAGAGCATGTTGAGGCATGTCTGAGGAATGTTGGAGGCAGGACTTTAACTGTTAACATGACACCAGAGCCCGCAGCTGGAGGGGCTCAGACTCTCGCAGGGAAACAAAGAGGAGAAAGTAAACACATGTGAAAAATATCCCATGGCCTTCCCACTGCAACATCCACTCCTGTTTTGAACAACTCCATAAGTAAGGTAACAAAACCCTAAGCTTTCCCCAATTCCACTCCACCTCTGGGTTTTTCTTTCGTGAGGACCACACATCATTTGTGTGCGAGAGATTTTTCCCCAAATCCCCCTTTTCATTACTGTCAGAGGCAATCACTCTGAAAAATTGGACTCCTGGAGTGGACTTCAACTACAAACCTGGTCCTTCCTTGTCACCAGATGCTTAAAGATGTGTGTGTTTGGTGCTGCAGAAGCACAGGAGGGGGACAAGGGACACAAAGGAGATGGGGAGTGTGGGAAACTTCACTCAGGCAAGTCCCCCAGCTTTTCAAAGACCCCATGACCCAAACTCTGGGCCGTATAGCACAGAATTTACATACCAATGCATGAATTCCATAAACAGACTGAATGTAACCCTACAACAGTGGTGGACAACCGGGGCTGGGTGGGCACAGAAACAAATGTCCTCTGAGGTAGGCATTTTGAGCATATCAACGAAAAGACGCATCGATGGCAGGTTTTAAGTTACATGAACAGCATCTTCAGAAAAGCAGAGTGTGGAAAACTAACAAAACTGACAATGTGTACAAACCTGTGTGTAAACAACTGCAACTACCTGCTGAGACGCACCTCTTATACAGCGTTACATCAGAACGTTCAATGAAGATTAAGGTAAGGTTTCAATTTCTACACGGGGAATATGAGGTCCTAAAAGCTGCCAGTAGACTTCCTCCACTTTAAAATTGCATTATCATCTCAGAGCGCCATCGCTACAACGATTTATCAGTTGTGCACTGAAAAGCAGTTCTAAGTGCAGGAAGATGGACTGACTCTGGTATAAAAATCACATTCAAATGCATTTAAATTTAAAATCGTACAACAAATGAACACTTTGTTAGCTTTAACACAGGGTATGTCCTCCTATGTACACATAATGCAGGTAAACAAATAAGCAGTGTGTGAGGACCTAGTCTGCTATGTGATGAAAGCATAATCGGAGCCAAGATGAGGTGGGATTATGGACACAACCTCTGACCGGCTTTCCTTGGGAATCAGAAAAGATTAGTGAGTATGTCGGCCCATCCGAGACACAAACACACACCAAGTCGGTAAACAAAGCCAATGCTTAGGTGACATATCTTAGCGTTAAACAGATGAGATTCATTCACTCTTAAATATTCAGTCTCATCGTAATAAAAAACCTTTTCTTCCTTGGTATGAATAAAACTAGGGGAGCTCAACCTTGGCAGACACAACATATGGCAAAGATGGATTACATTTTAACAATAATCCTGTCTTTAGCTACCTGCTTACTGTGTGTTTGGCCTCTGCATGCAACAATAGCTCCAAGAATAACACCCGTTCCCTTTTTTTAACACGAATTATACTTGTCCAGTTTCCTATAGTAGCATGGCAGACTAGCACAGATTAGGATTGATGCCAGTTCATTAGTGTAAAGAGGAAATGCTGCCTAAGGCAATTTACCAGGAGATACAAACATAGTAAAGATTTGAAGGTTTTAAAATGCTTTGTCTTATGAGAGGTGCTTCTTACCGTGTGGCAAACATAGCTCGGAGAGAGGAGAAGGTCGCAGCGTCTTCCTTCAGAGCCTTCAGCTCGTTCCTCAGCTTCATCATGGTTTCCGTCACCATGGCCTTCTCGTTCTCATACTTGCTCTTCAGATTGGCCAAAGCAACCTCAGCTGTCTGTGAGTGAACAAGAGGAAATACAGAGTAAGAATCGCTGGTAAAAATGTCTTTTCTGCCGTAACAATTAGAGAGACAATGAGAAATCAGCAGCACATTCAGACAAACGCAAGAGAATGCAGTTAGAGGACTTAAATGAATAAAATCTACCAGCAAGATAACACTTAGAAGTCTGATTTTGATTTGCACTGTGTAGCACTTTGAGATTTTTGTTAATGAAAAGTGCGGTACAAATTGGATTGATTATTATTATTATTATTATTAAGTCTTGCTGTAGATCGTATATACAATTACATTGAAATATATGTGACATGTCACAATTTCTATCCTTTGTACATGAAAATGCTTTTACACCATAGTTTGTTTAAAGAAAATGTTGACAGATACAAAAAAGAAATTGGAAGGGACAAAATTGATAAATGTGATAAGTAGGGATACAAATTCTCCCAAAGCCTCTTCCAGACTGTACAGGTGACAACACTCTTCTGTGTGGAAGTTGTTACTTAGATAAAAACAGTAAAATTTAATCATCAATCAAACACAGAGGCGTTACAAAATTAAGTCAATTAAGTCAGGAAAAGCCGATTTAAGAAGCTATTTAAAAAAGAAACTATTCTCTGCAACATGTTGTGTCTGAATAAATCAGACAATAGGACTTTTCGGAGGATTCCAAGATGGTTTTTACCCGTCATGGAACATGACATGTGGAAATGTTGCCATTTGCTAGTATAAGATGCTAAAGAGAGTTCAACATGCCATCTTAGAAATCAGCTTGTGTAATTAACTGTAAAATCTCAGAAAAATACAATTTCTCTCTCCAATACTGAGGAAGTAAAGAACCACTTTTCTGTCCTCAAAGCAGGACTGGAAACGTCCCACAAAATCCTGGTGCATCTCTACAAACAAGTCGTACTGTAGAAACATTCTTAAATCTAAAAAACAAATTAATTGCCGACTCAGTCTACAATTGTCTGCCTCTCAGTCAGAGTTACCTCTGTTTAAGTGGACCAGTTCTCGCAGCTGAATGTCAAATGCTCATTTACAAGCTGGTATTTGTTTTTCTATGTACTCTCAGTGAATAGCCCCACACATAGCTTTAAGGGCTGCCACAGCAACTGCAAACACACCCAACATTAGGGCTAAAATTCTTTGCATTTCACCCAGCAGCTCTGTTTTCCTAAACACACTGATACTCAGGGCAGCTGCCACCATATGGCAGCTTCCTCAGCGTGTGTTTGCGATTGCAACCCGTCTGCAACCTGTTTGGTGCAGCAGCTGATCAGACCTGAAATAGCTCCGTCTTTCACCGTTTCTGTCTGATGGTAACGACAAGCAGGCTGAACAAACAATGACGGGAGCAGACAAAACGGATCCACCCACCTGCTTGTTGGCCTTGAGGACAGTCCGCAGAGTAGCGATCTGCTCCCGCTTGGTGCTCAGTAGGGATTTCAGCTTGAGGATCTCCTCCATGCAGGCCTCTTTGTCTTTGTCTGCCACGGTGCCGAGCTCCAGAGACGCTACCCGCTGGCGCGACAGCTCTGTGGTGCGATCCACGGCCAGCTGCAGGTGCTTGATCTGGTCTCTGATGATCGCCACCAGGTTGTAGATGTTCATGGGCTCGCGGCGGTGGTCCGACACAGGGGAGGGGAGAGAGGAGACGGGAGAGGGAGCACCATCGCTGAGGTCGGCCCTGCCATGCTCTGGGAAGAGACCCTTGGTCAGCAGGATGGGAGAACGCCGACCGCGGCCCTCCGGGCTGCTCCGGCCACCTTTGCCCTCCTTGTAGAAGTCGAGCATCACTCTGTTGGGGGTCTCATTGTTGCACATGCAGACGTGGTTGTAGAGGGTGGCCAGTTCCTCGCTGAATGTTACCAGCTCGTCCTGGGCCACGCTCAGACTGCCCTGGGACTCGCCCGCCACGTCACTCAGCTAAAACGCAAAGAAACAAATCAGCTCCTGCTTCTTTGGGAGCACAGAAATGGTTTCACAGAGAAGCCTCTCACCTTGCGCAGCTCTTTCTCCAGCTTAGCCTTCTCTTCTCTCTCCACAAAAGTGGTCCTCTCCAGATTGGACAGCTTATCTCCCAGAGACCTGACGTCGTTCTCCAGACGGCTGCGGTCCTCGTCGTAGCGCGATTGACAGGCCTGGTATTCTGCTTTCAGCGTCTTCAGCTCCTCCTTCAGCTCCCCTGCCTCAGACACGGCCACCTGCCGGAGAAGAATGATGACTGAGCTGAAAAAGTCAAAACACAGACATTTTGTTGATTTGTTTGAGAGAAGTTTGAGTTACCTTGTACTTGCACTCCAGGATCTCCGGTCCGTTAATGTCCACTTCGTAGTAGTCTCCGTCCTCATGGCTGTCCCGCTCTTTCTCGTTGTCCAAAGCAGACTGGCGCTCCTTGCTGGCTTGGAGCTTCCGGATGGCGTTGAGGTTTTCCGTCAGCCGGTTGACCTTCTCCTGATGCTCGGACAGAGCCCCATTGGCCTGCTCCAGCTGTTTCTGGGAGTCCTGCAGATTGGACAGCAGGTTGACCTTTTCCCGCTCCATCTGAGAAGAGATGCACAGAGATGCAATTTATTTATGCTAATAACTAAATGACGAGAAACGGGACTCCCGCTTTTAAGGATAATATTAAATCAGAGGATTAACTGTCCATGTGATAAGCTGCTGCAGCATCAGGAAGGTGTTATCGCAGAATATGAGGCAGAGTGCCAGCAATATCAGCATCAGGGTCAGTGTGACCTTAACGGTTCAGATCGACTGGGTAAGGGTCGTCTTACACATGTGAACAAAGCTGCGTTTATATAAACACTGAGCTATTTCAAAAACTATGCCCGCATGACATGTGTCCGTAGTTTATTAGTGAAAGATGGGACTACAGTGCAGAAAACAAGACTTAAAATAAATCTGGTACCATAAGGTGGGCCTAGGTAAAAGCTCTCTTAGGACTTTATCTCATTAGATCTTTTTTTAGGAGCCTTTAAGGTCACATCACCCCTAAAAAGAACCAGATGGTCTGCCACCGAAACAGATGTTTTCCAGCAGCCATTTCTGCATCTGATGAAGACAAAACAAGACATACAAATACACAGTCCAGTCACATTAATGTGACCACCACGTACTTTCCACTTCAGAGTTAAATAACCAATCACAGAAGGCAGGTGGCAGCACAGTGCAGTTGAGCGTATATAAAGGGTGTGTGTGGGCTTCGGAAAACATTTCAATCGTTGGCGTAATGCAGAAACGAAGCGATTTATCCGACGTCCAAAAGGGCATGATCATTGGCTTTCGGGCCAAGGGTGGAAGCATTTCCGAAACGGCTGAGTTTGTGAACTGTTCGCGTGCCGCCGTGGTAAAAGTGTACCGTGCATGGCAAAATGGGACTGTCCAAAATCAACGACGTGGCAAATGTGGTGCACCACGGGCCATAGATGACAGAGGCGAACGACGGTTGCGGAGATGCGTTCGGGCAGATAGACGGGCTACCGTTGAGCAACTGACCACTAAAATGAACCAAGGGGCTACCACAAGTGTCTCCCAAACCACTATTCAGCGAACATTGCTGCGTCTGGGCCTCCGAAGCAGACGCCTGGTTCGTGCACCTATGCTGACTGGTGTTCATCGACGACGAAGGCTAGAATTTGCACGCCAGTACAGCAGCTGGACGTCCACTGAGTGGCGACAGGTAGGTTTTCAGATGAATCGCGTTTTATGCTCCAACGGACAGATGGACGTTGGCGTATAAGGCGTGAAACCTCTGAAAGGAACCACCCTGCAACCATTGCAGGAACGGTCCAAGCTGGAGGCGGGAGCATTATGGTCTGGGGAATGTTTTCCTGGCATTCTCTGGGTTCACTGATTATTGTGGAAGGCACGATGGATCAATACAAGTACGCATCTGTCCTTGCGGACCATGTCCACCCCTACATGCGCATTGTTTTTCCTCAGGATGATGGCATCTTCCAGCAGGACAATGCGAGGTGCCATACAGCTGCCAGTGTACGTGCGTGGTTCGAAGAGCACCAGGATGAGTTTACCGTCCTCCCCTGGCCAGCAAACTCACCTGACTTAAACCCAATCGAGCATCTGTGGGACCATCTCGATCGAGTTGTTCGCGCCATGGATCCTCAACCGCGTAATCTATCGCAGCTGGCCACGGCATTAGAGTCGGCATGGCTCAACATCCCAGAGAAGACCTTCAGGGACCTAAGTGACTCTCTTCCTGCACGTCTCGTAGCAGTTCGCTCTGCGAAAGGTGGTTATTCTGGCTTTTGACAGATGGTCACATTAATGTGACTGGACTGTGTAATAATAGTGTGCAAAACAATTGCTATCCACAGGTTCAGGTGAGTTTCTGGTGACCATGGTACCCAGACATGTATGATCTTGTGGCAATGAGCAAGCAGATGGCAGGACCTCCAGTGGCACCACCTGCTGCCCTGGGAGCCCAGTGGAGCCTGGAGTATGTGTGTGTGTGTGTCTGGCTCTCCTTGGATTAACTTTGCTGTAATGGGATTTAGATGCCTGAGGCTGATGGGTCAGGATACAGCAAGCCTCTTCTCTGAGAAACACACCTTTAAATACAGATGAATTCTGTCCTGGTTAGAAATGGACCAATCAGGACTTTACAGCTAACTTCTCAGACCCATTTGTTTTCTTGCAAAGCTCATACTTCAGTGTTTTCTAAAAAAAAAAAAACACTGAATAACAAAAGAACATTCAAAAAGATTTTCTTTTCTATTTAGCATTCTTTAATAATTACTTATTTTAGGAGCAGAGGCAAAATCACACCACTCCTTAAGAGGAGGAACTGCAAAACAAATGTTTAAACACATTTTAAAGGGAGATCCTTTAAACTGTTTCTACATCTTATATTAGTAATAAGCACAATTTCCAAAGTTTCCTTAAAGCTGTCAACATGTGACCTGTCCAGGCTGTACCCCGCCTCTTGCCTTCTTGGTCCATTTTTAGAAATAATGCTTTAGGATAAACTAAAGATTTTTGATCCATTCAGATTTTGTCTTTTGCGATTTTTATCTGTTTATTTTATTCCACTAAAATGGTGTTTAACTCTAAAACTGACAGAAACAAGTAAATCTCTAAGACATGACAATACTGCTGTGTGAACAGAGACCAACCTGCATCAGCTGCTGTTTGAGCTTCTGGATTTCGGAGATGTTCAGCTCACTCAGCAGGTCGTCCACCAGGCTGGGCACCGGGCAGAAGAGCTCCTCCTCATTAGGAGTGGAGATGCGGTTGTCCTCGTTGATGGCGTTGGCCAGTTTGGTGAAGCTGTTCTCGTATCCAAGCAGAGCCTCATCATTGTTAGGTTCCGTAGCGGCGTCGTCACTGAACTTGAGGCCATCCAGAGAAATGCTTAAGGGACTGAGGGAGAGAAGTGGGAAATTACGTTATTTGATGCTTTGAACGTGCTCCCCAAAGCCTGACAGCAGCTAGTTTGTGTTCTGGTTACCTGTGATACAGAGTGTCTCCGATGTTCATGTAGTGGGAGAGCTCTTTCCTCAGAGAGGTCTTGAGCTCCCGCTCCGTCTTGATGGTCTCCAGAGCCTCACCCAACTGACGTTCAGCGATTTCCTTCAGGCGGATGGCGTCCTCCAGCTGGCTGTTCAGGAACTGAGTATCTTCTTCCAGACGACGGATCTCGTGCTTCAAACCCTCAAACTCCACCTAGACAGAGCAGAAGCAAGAGGAGTCAAGATTTCTGGAATTTTAGAAAATCAACCATTGGGTTAATTGATGAGGAGGCTCCAAAAACAAAAGTATCATTATAAAAACATATGTTTAGCAATTTAGATAATTGAGATCCTTCTAAATTTGGAAGAATTTTTATTGAGCATACATTCATATATGCGTATGAGTAGGTTTAGTTTAGTACAAAATAAAACACCAAAGGTTCATTGTCAGTCAGAGATTGTGGTCAAAACCAACTGTAAATATTATGACAAAAACAGTCAGCAGTAGTCAGTATGCACAAAGGCTTATAGTTCCATACAGGTTGCATTTTAATAAGAGTGTCATCGAAAAGTTAAGTCAATTAAAAATGAAACACTGTTCAGACAGAAATTGATATATTTCAAATGTTTTTTTTCTTGCTAACTTTGATCATTTTTACTTACGGCTAATAAAAATGCTCAATTTGGGCAAAAAGACATTTTTGATTCTATATGAGGTTGATAAATAATAATTCAGCAGTTGTTCAATAAATGGATGATAAATGGAGAAAGTGTTGTAGATAAAAGTTCCACAAGCAACAGGGACTTGTGCATCAGTCAACGTACTGTAACAAAAAACCTTGAGCAAAGTTAAGGTTGTTGATGTTAATTCTCCATTACTAAAGTTCAAAACAATTTGCAATAAAATATAAGTATAAACTTCAGGGGAAAAAAAGAGATGTTTAGTAACAGTGGTTATTTTTTTAAATTCTCATGGTGAACTTAAAACATGTAAAACTCAACAGAGAATTGTATTACAAGATATGATAAAGAGGTCATGTTTTTTGTTTAGGTCATCAGTGAAAACAGGCCAGTGAGAAGTAGATGAAATGATAATCGACTTTGGGGTTTATATTTGATAACTGGCTTGTTTAAAATTAATTCAGCCCTAAGAAGCAGCTGAAATTTGCTAAGAAGAGGGATCTCGAGTCATTTTACAGTTAATCATCTCATCTTTTTATGCGTGTATGTGATTTTTACCGTGGCAACACTCTGCCCTCTGGCACTTCCTCACCTGACTCTGTTTGAGCACGGAGACTTGCTTCTGCAGAGAGATGTTCTCCTCCTCCAGCTCGGTGTAGTCCTGCAGCAGACGGCCCTCCCTGAACTTGTACTCCTTGATGTCGTCACGCAGCTGATTCCTCTGGAGCTCCACCATCTCCCCGTTCTGTAGGTGAGCAGAATTGGAGAAGCCGTCAGCTTGACCAATTTTGATTGAGGAGAGCTGCAGCACTGCAACCGTTTTTAACGTTTTCAGTCTTACTAAATTGTAAAGAGCACCCATCTGGATGAACCAAATGTGTGCCTGCTGGGAGGTAGGTGCCAGGTGTCGCTCCGGGCAGTGGGCCACCAGCTCTCTCACTTGACACTTCTAACTGCACTAAAGGGATTGAAGCCTGCCTCGTCTCTCTTAGGGACGAGTGTTTCCTGTGAGTGGGTGGAAAAGCTGTGCAATGCTCTAATTATCCAAATGAGAACCTCATTATGAGTCTTTCTTTGTATCTAAAGAGTAATCGACACAAGCGAGGAAGCTACAGAAGAAAGGTGGTGCAAAAACTGGCTGAAACGTCCCAGAAGTGTGCCAGAGAAACGAGAGGTTTTGCGCTGACTTTTTTGCTTGCTCCTATTACCAAACACCACTCTGTTTCTAATGCCCTGTAAGTGCAGTCCGATACCTCATGCTGCTCAGGCTTCATTAATAAAATAAAGCACAGAGAAGCCAGGAACAAGCCTTTCCACCATAAGGCTTCTATCTCCCTACTGAACCATGCAAAACCTTACCAGTTGCCTAAAAGGAAGTACTTTGTTGCCTAGTATGCTTAGTTAGAATAAATAAAAAACCAAAAAAACAGCATATGTCTGGGATTTTGCATCAATGTGTTAATGAGAGTGGTCTCTCATTCAGGAGATTACCTAATACCGAAGAGACTATTAACTACCAATCTGTGTGTGCTCATTTGACCCCTTCCTCTCATGCCATCGCCATGTGGCCACGTCAAAATCCCCTCCTCTTGGGTCATTTTATCGGTCTCACAAAGTCGCTCTTGAGGGGGTTTCACTTAGACATACATCAAGATTAACTATCACTATGATACAGGGGTTTGTAACAGCATTCACACTGCTGGAACCTTTTTTTTGTTTTAAGTTTTGATGTGTTGCAAAAAGATGTCTAGATTTCATTGGGATTTTATGATAGCCCAACAAGTAGCACATCATTGAGAAGTTGAGGGACTGTGTTTTATTTATTGTTTTTTTTTCAATCAAAGAAGTACATTTGTATTTATTGTAGGTATGTATGTATTAAATCTAGGGCAACCATTTGCTTTCAGTAAAGAACACAATTAATAAATAGAATCACCGTGCTTATAATTTAATTGTAGAATAAATCCAGCTGTTCTTTGAAGGCATCAAAGGTTTGTTAGAAAGCATCAGAGAACATAAAGTATTATGAGACAAACTAACAGCAGACAGTTCAGACACAAAGTTGTAGAAACAGTTAAAGCAGGTTTACCTTCTAGAAGATTACATCAAGCTTTGAACACCTCACTGTTTTCAATCCATCAGCTAAAAACATAAGAGTACACCACAATTGGAAACCTACCAAACTACAACTGTGCACCTAAACTGGTAACAAGCAGCTAAAGATAAGGATTTTAAACCAATAAGGTTCCACTTCTCAACCTGTCTTTTACTACCCAATAGTTCTGTCCAACCCACGTCATTGTGTCTCTGTAAGTGCCTCATTCTTTTATTGTTTGAGCTTACTTATGAAAGACTATAGTGCAGATCCTAGGCAGTTTAAGCTCACAAGTATTATTTATCTGAGTATCCCTGCAATTAGATGCCATTAAACACCTAATTTATTAATGCTGTCTTAAACAACCAGCAGTGTTTCTGAACGCTCGCTCCTTTTACAGCTCACTAAGCTTAATATTTGGTTCGGATGAATAGCAAGGCAGTGAAATGCTGTTAATTCCCAGAGATCAAGAGTATGATCCATGTTAGCAGCTCAATAACTAAACGGTAAGTGCAGAACATATAGATTTAAGACCATCATTTGATGAATTAAGATTCATCAGATGCACATGTCGGATGAACCATGATGGTGCGTTAGTAAATAAGCAAGTCGTACTTCTATGATTTCTGAGAGAGACAAGAATCAAAACAAAGTTGTGAAAGCAACATTAAGAGCATCACTAGCTCAGATGTATTAGACAATATAAACAGTGAATTCATTATGTCTGAAGATAATCTCATCAGCAGAGTAATCTCTTTTTGTTAGCTGAACAATGCGGAGCCAGCTGGCTGCTCAGGTCTCCTCCTGGTCAGGGCTATGTGCCTCAGCTGGTGGGTTAGCTCCAGAAGAAAAGACGCTGCTCCGATCTGATTGAAATGCACACGTGGGTGGTGACCTTCGACCTTCTGCGTCCTCCATTACCCTGTGCCCCAGATTGGAAATTGTGTTCCAAAACTATAAAGTGCTAATAACATTTATTTTTTTGTGAGGGCCGTAATGACGCTCTGGGGAATGTTACTGGAATTATTCAGGGGAGCAATCTGCTACCTCCAACAGAGCTCATTAGGAAGAAGTCACTCACAGGCTTACGTCAGGCCAGCGGCTGTAGCTTTTGTCACTACAGGCGACGCCTTGACAGCTGTCCTGTCAGCCACACACGTTTCAGACGAGAGTGTCACCGAGTGGCAGAACTAACACAAGCCGGCTAGGCCAGAGCGCAGAACTGCATCGTAAAATTTCTAAAGGCACGCCAATTTTTTTTTAATTTCATTTTGGATTTTTTTTTTGCAAAGCTTTAATCTGATGATTAAGAATTTAGCTGGTTTATAGCCATAATTAACGACATTTTAAACAATGAAGGATTTAGAAGTCTTTGAAGTCTTTAATGTCTTATGTTAGCAATTAGCATGATTACCATTACAAAGAGAGCAATCTTTTTGTAATCTTCTACTCTTAGTCTGCCTCTTGCTAAAGTGATGGATAGACTCTAACATGGTACAAGACTGTTTTATTTATACATTCAGCCAGTCTGACTGGGAAAATACATATTTTGCCCTACTTCTCTGCTTTCGCATAAAACCCCTTGACCTCAATTTCCCTCTACATCTTATTCACTTTGCACTTAAGCAAAATGTATGTCTCATTTCTTTCCAAACACATTTCCTCACAAAGTGCAGAAGCCCAGAAATGTCACGACAGAGAGACAGATAGAGAGGCAGAGCACCAGCTTCCCTGTGCTTATTTTGACTCCATTTCTGTACTTCTCCTACTGACACCATTGACCTCCATCTTGCCATTTCACCATCCCTGTTGCTCTAATTTTCCCAACCCCCACTGTGCCTCCATCATCCCTGCATCCGTGGGCTTTTAAAAGCCATGCGTCAATCACTTTTATTCCCCCCACATGCTAAATCTATCGTCCGTCACATCTGAGAAGTAGAAGCGAGGGAAACATCTTCCTGAAATCTCTCTGAGCCATAAATTGAAGTCGGGGATGAGGAGCAAACCGACACACGTCCTTGAACATCCTTTCAAAGTCATATGAACTCGCGCTAAATCCGCCAAGCCAAATCTACCTCAAATCACTTCCAGGAGAGACAGGGCATAAATAACAGATGTAGAGCGGCTACACGAACAAGGCCAAAGAATATCAAAGCTCAGAGGCATTGTGCCATAGTCAAAAGCAAGGAGGGTGAAAGCTGATCCGCTTTTATCCCGGCCTTTGCTGCGAGCGGGTGTCATTGTTTGCATGGAGCTCCAACTCATCATGAAACCACAGTCAAGGTTGTACATCTAAAGGAAACAGATCATATAAAAACGTAGAGAACTCTAGAAGTGACTGCTTCATCGTACATTTCCCTTTCTATGATGACATAGAAACCTACAAGGTGACTCTTTCATTCCCTGCACTCAGTGCGTTTGTGAATTTGAGGTCATATGGGTGAGATCGAATCAGAGTGGAAAATCCGAGTTTACACCCATTAATGGAAGTGCCATGAGGGCCTGTGTGTGTGTGTGTATGTGTAAGCTGTAGTTGATTCATTAGTAAACATAGATCCACAGCAGGAAATCTCTGTGGTCTAGTGATGCAGCAGTTAAATGAATAATTATAAGGATCAATTGAAAATATCCTAAAGGTGTTTAAGAAACACACCCCAAATATAGGAATCAGACTACTAGATGCATGACTCAATGTTTTGCAGAATCATTTTTGTTACAATTACAGCTGCAAGTCTTTCCGTGTCTCTGATGTCTCTACCAGTTTCTCCACATCTAGTGATTGATTCCATGACTGGATGGAAAACATCCACAAAAAAATTAAAATTCTTCCACAAACTCTCAATGGAGTTTAGATTTGAACTCACCCTAAGCTACTCTAACACATAAAAATGCTTTAAACTAGGCCACTGTTTATGTTTGGGGTCTTTGTGTCGCTGGAAGGTGAAACTTTGCCTCAGCCTTGGGTATGTTGGTCTATCACTGAAAAAACAAATAAAATCTATGGCCTGTAATTAGAAGGCAATAAACTCTAAAGTTCAAGGAGTCTACAGTTTTTTTCAAGGTTCTGTATCTAAACAGGGAGTAAAACACAGTAATCCAGAAATTCATTAGGCTGTGAATCATACGTGCCAGCTGGAGTAGGAATAATGCTACCAAAACAGACCAATCCATCTCAGTAATAGCCCATTTTTATCCCCCACTCCTCATATTCTATGGTTGTTTTGGTGATTTCCTTTTAAAGAAGTTGTTTGTCAGCCTTCTCTCCATTTATCTTTCCTTGCACGCTCTCCTCCTCCAAAATGCCATAGAAAAGAGAGGGTCAATCTCAGCCTTAATGTCACGAGAAATGATGAGGAGGCAGACATCAACACCCCAGAGTCCTCCAGGACTAGGAGTCTTATTACATTAGCCTCATAATAATGACAGGGAACAAAGAGCAACCTTCCTTGGATCTCTATACGACTCTAGTCAGACCTTTCAACACAAGGCAGGGCTTTAGGAATGCCAACAAAATTGCTCTTGAGCCTCTGTGAATCACTACTTCACAAGTGAAACCATGAAGCCCCCTACTCAGATTTCTTCTGGGTGTAATAAAAACAGTGGTCTTGTTTGTAATGAGGCTCACCTCCCTAGCTTTTTCCACCCCCCTTGGAGAATTAGTCCATCAGTAAACAGACCTTCCACTTTCACACTCTTAATGAAACCGAAAAAAAAAACTGTGGCTATGAACTGTTAAAATGAGCTGAGAAATCTCATCATTTGAGGGCCTTCACACTGGGTGGAAAACACAGTGTGAAGATAGGCTAAACCTCACTGATAACATTTACAACATGGGTATGGTTTTGCATGATAACGTTGTGACACTCATCCATCGGGGCTTCCTATTCTGTGAGGATAATGAGGCGCATCACTAGAGGCATATTCCCCCACAATACATGAGATTGGATTTAATGAAGTCATGCCTATAAGCGTGCGCCTCCTCACAATGTTACTGGCTCTTTGTCTGACTATAATCCTATAGACTGAGACGTACCAGTGGAATATGTCTCATCTTTGCTTTGTGCCACCATATGAGTGTTTGGCATAAAATCGCCTGGTTGGTTTAAAGGGGAAATATGGAACCAGCTGAGACGCTTCAGCTGCGACAAAATCCTGTTAAGTAAACGGAGCTTCCAGATTCGTGAAACTTTGCTTTAAAACAACAAAAACCATCAAACTGAGAATGTTTGGATGCTTTTTTCCCCAAATATACTTAGTCAGTGGAAGCTGTCAACTAAAATATATTGTTTCTTAGACTGACAGAACTATGCAGACATGTATGGCTAGAGTCATTTCAAACAAATAAAAGAAAGAAGCTACAGTTGCAGACTGTCAGCTGAATTCCATGTTAAACTTATGATAATTGAGTCATTCAGTCCACCTTCTGACTCTACATGATTAGCCATGCACGCTTAGAAAAAGCAGAGCAATCCACTATTGGCAATGGATTTGTGCCCATTAAGCCCAGCTCCTTCTCAAAATGGATTTTAGGTCTCCTTTTTCTTTTGTATCAATCTCAGTGGGTCCTAATGCCTCCCCCCTTTCCTCTTCCAGCATCAGCTCAGGGCTAATTCAAAATCCTAGAGACAAAGGCTTCTTTCAGGCCTGCCAGTGTGGTCACAATGCCAGCCTCAGTGCCCGGGCTTTCTCCATTTGCCCGGCACAACACACTCCTAGCACCCAGTAAAGTGGCACCGGTGGGGTGCCATTATCTCAAATACATGAGGTAATTTACACATCAGAACCTTTTATCCGACTAATTAGTGCGGATTGAAGTCCATTGCAATACAGCACGGTGGTCATAAAGGGGATGGCATTGGCCAGAAAGACACCAGTGAACCACACTGCAACACAGTAAATCAGAACTGCTCTGTATTTAAATCCACCATGAAGGTATTTGTAGTAAATATCCCCAAGTGATCAATCAATCAATCAAATTTTATTTGCATAGCACATTTCAGCAGCAAGGCATTTCAAGGTGCTTTACATAATTAAAAAACAAAATAAAACAGCATGTGACATTGAATAAACAATAGGAAAGAGAAAGAGATTTTGGAAAAAGAAAAAAAGAAAGAAAAGAAAAGATAAAAACATACTTTTGTTACTGAATTTAAGCGCCTGTCCGCCGTGGGTTTAACACGGGTATTATTCAGACGTCGTCGCCTAACAGGACCAGGTCTCCAACCATGCAGCACCAGGCTCCGTTCACCTATCATGCAAATATTTGTGCTAGGACTTCACCGTCCTACACGGATTTTTGTGCACTATTTTTACCTGTTAAGAGTCTAGAATTTACAAGTGATGGATTTAATGTCTAAAATGAAACAGGAAAAAGAAAACATGTTTTGAGTAGATGGTTGACTGAAGGCACAGTGGATCAATGGCATGGTAGAGCACATCTGGCTTCCATAATACTAACTTTCACCAACATGGAGAAGCAGCAGCTGACCTAATTATTACTGTATTTAGAGCTTTTCAGAATTTAAGTCGTTGGCAGGAACGTGCCATTTTTAAGTCTTTGCTTAATCTCTGTAAGAAGCACTGCTGACATCTGTTTCGAACAGTGACTCAAAAAACAGCAGTCGGTCTTGCAGATGTCTACGGACCAATGAGGTTTCTTCAGAAATTCATCCATTCCCATATTGAAGACTTGACCTTAAACACAGAGCACTGGGCTAAATCTGCTGCGGATGAGCAGCTGGGTCTAACAATATTATGGAAAGATAATTAAACCGGAAAGAGAAACAGGAAACACAGTTAGTCCCATGCGGATGCACAAAGAAACCAGATGGTGATTTTGGGTGGTCAAATTCATGTTTCAGTCAATTAAAAAAAAAAAAAAAAAAACTGTATACATTTATAGTTCAGTGAATGGAATGTTTGGTGTTTGACTCAGCTAATTGCAGATGGTTGTCTGTAATCCTTTGGAATAGCGCTGTATCTACTACAAATTGCAAAAGATGGTTTGAAATATTAAACCTGTCATCAGTTTCTCAAATCCTTTTTAACACTGATTGCTCTCTCTCTCTGATTTGGCTAAAATGAACATCTGCAGGTCAAAAAGCTGGGATCAGAATTTGTCCACAATCTTTTGATCAGTGCATCTAAGAGAAGCGCACAAAGTCAGAAGCAAGATTCAAGGTGATACATGTAGCTTCATTAACATGCTATAAAAACTAAAGATGATGAAACCTAAACAAAAACGCTCCAGGTGTCTGTTCCCTTCGCTCCAATAAAGCTCATCTCACCATGCAATCTGCTACACAAAATCCCTTCATTATTATTCCAGTTTTGACTTGGCCGCCAAGGGAACATAGACCTCATCATCAAAGAAACAAATCATGCCCAAGGGCCTCCACCTGCCTCTCTGTTCATCTCATTTCATCCTTTCATGTCCTCTTGTCTCGGCTGCATCAAACACACCTGTCAATGTAATTCCAGCCTGTTCTGCTATCTTGCTAATATAATGTCATCATCACTTGTGGAATCACACGCAGAAATTGCTGCACACGCATCACACAACTCCTGGCAAAGACACGCAGCCCACGCCCTGAACTGGGCTGTTGTCTCTTCAAATGAGGTCAATTGGCTGTGAATGTATGTAAATAGCAGTGGTGAAGAGGGCAGGCTTAGTCCAAAGTAGGGCAAGAATAATGGATTTTTACATGATATTAGGATAAGCTTGCTGGAATGTGCGCCAAGAAATGGTTTGGATAGAGCCTCAGACGAACACTGACAGGTTTGTTTTATCGGAGATGAGAGTTATCTAATAAAGAAGCATGCCTAGGATGCAACAGCAAACGCAACAGGCTAAGAATCATTTTCATGCAGGGATGTGAACTAAGATAATTGGTCAATTATTTGTGTGAGATCCTGTCATCTTTTTGGAGTAGACACTTTTCCCATAGTGAATCAATCAATCAAGTTTATTTGTACAGCACATTTAAGCAACAAGACAGTTCAAAGTGCACAAATAAATAGCAGGCTCAGCTACTTCATTCAGTATTATAGCCACACCTCACCTGAGAATAGGGTGGAGTAAAGAACATCAAGTTCAAAGATGAATCGTTTCCATAATTATTAGGTAATTAATGTTGTCAAAACATGTCAGAAGCACATGTGAAAGCAT
This sequence comes from Poecilia picta, assembly GCA_033032245.1. Classification (NCBI taxonomy): domain Eukaryota; kingdom Metazoa; phylum Chordata; class Actinopteri; order Cyprinodontiformes; family Poeciliidae; genus Poecilia; species Poecilia picta. The sequence continues at coordinate 12,965,860 of CM065359.1, read as the reverse complement.
CTCTGCCATCAGAGACACAATAAAGCCACTGGCTGGTTAACATACAACAGAATCAATGCAGCAACATACAACCATATTAGGGCATCCACTGAAATCGGCTACCATGGTAATGATGTGTACAAAAACATTTCAAATTGTTGCTATAGAAACTCAGTAGCCCCCCTCAATCCCCCCAAAGATGTCACTTTTTTTCTCTGGCTCTCCAACAGTGAGCTTTAGACTCACTGTAGAGACTCTTCTGCATGTGAATGGCAGCAAAATGTCTGCCCTCATACTGCCATATCAGTCACATTCCCAGTTTATTTCATTAACATTCATGTTGGTCTGACTGTACTGATCTTGAAAATTAACTTAAACTTGTAAATGTTTAATAACTAAAGAATGGCACTAAGGCAGACTGGTGTTCATCATCATATGTGGCCTGTTTGTCTTTCCCATTTTGAAGAGAGACTAAAAGAAATCGGCCTAAATCTCTCATATCTGTACACCTGGGAAACAGGAAGTCACAAATTCCTAATTGAAAGTCTTTGCACATTCTTAAATTAAAAAAAGTAAAATATAGGTAAAAATGCTTCAGATAGAATTATTTTAGAAGGCCAATATGTCTTGCAGCAAAAGAGCTCACTTATGTTCCAAGTCGCTGTGTGGTGTTGGCTTAAAGGATGTGCAATGCCGTAATCCTGAATATTAAATATAAATAATTCACTATTCTTTTAGAGCAAATACAAAGTGAGCTCTACTGGAGCACCTGGGGCTCCTATCACTCCTTACCTCTTTCATCTCCTGGGAGATGGCAACAAGGCGTTCATTCTCAGACTGGGTATTGGTCAGGATGTTGCGCGTCTGCCGCAGTTCGTTCTGCAGCTCGAGGACCCTCTGCTCATAGTAGGCCTCCTTACATGCCGACTCCTGGATCAGAGACTCCTCCCGGCTTTCCCCATCTGCTGCCACCTTCCTGTGGTTGGTGTAAGCTTGTCCAAAGGCCTAAATGTGCAGAAAATAATATCTTAGTGCTGCAGAAATAATGTTTGATGCATGGCGACCAAGAGAGTGTCACATTTTGGAATATAAGGGTCAGGAGATGATGGAAGAAACGTTTGCTTGTGCTTCACCCGCTTTAAACCGACACTGATCTCTTCTTTAGTGGTTCACCTGAGGACTGTGGAGCAGAATCTACCAAACACTCCCGTCGCTCAGTGGAGATTATCATTTAGGGTCCATCTGGGCTGCATCAGAGTGTCTTACCCACCAAATCCCGTCCCACCCCCTTCCTTTGGCTGCAGGATGCTTGCCTCCAGCATGTGCACTGCAGTGACCCCACAGATGGAAACAGGCAAACAGCAAAAGTAGAGCAAACAGACGAGTGTCTAAGTGATTGTGAAAGGACTGTTTTTAATGCTCTTTAATACCTTAGATCATAGCAAAACAGGAGAAGGTCACAAGATCAGGAGAGGATCAACTTTATGAAGATTAAAAGAACAGATGACATAAAGCTCCGGCCTCTAATTTTTGTCAGCATTAAAAGGCAACGAACTGTCATGTAATTTGAGATGTGAAAAAAAAAAAGTTTCTCCTGTTGATGCAACCTTAATGTGTTATTAGCCTGAAAGGCAGAAACACCAAACCATTGGAAGAGACAGACCTTCATCACAGCGGGAACTAGGTTACGCCACGCACTGCTTTCTCTAATCACCCGTCTGAAACAGATTTCATTTTCAATCCCGTAACCGTCGTTGTTTGGGTGGAAATATTATTTTTTTATCTCTCCTCATAGTGTCTGTGCACACAGTAATCTAAAAATCACATGAGATAAAGAACATGACCGTATTTGCCTCTCTCTCTGTGACCAGCTACTACAATTGGCTGCTGGCAGGCTGCTGCATGGTATGAATCCCAATGGTTGCTTCTAAGCAAGCAAGAAAAAAAAACACTTTTATATTTGTATTTGTCAAACTGCCCTACATTGTAAAACAGGAGATTGTGGAAATGTTTTGCACAATACGACTAACCGATGGCTCCCAGTCATGCAGAAATTCACATGGACGGGTCTAACCGACGGCTTCCCCCAGTGTATTATTGTATTATAAACCTGGCGGGCCACCAGGCTTTACTTGTGACCCTACCAGGTTAAGCATTTCTTATTTACTTTTTAAAATGTTAGCATTTTAAGACTAATTTTCAAATCTTTCATTAACAAATAATTATCAAGTGATATTTTCAAATTTCATGTCAACTTTAAACATTGTTTAATTCAAAAACACAACGGGCCGCTGCATGACTGACTGTCCTAACGCCCAACCACCGGGTTTAGCAAGTTTTCTGGAGAAAACCTTGTGGAAGAAAAGATTAAACCTCTCTTAAGGTTCACACCATCTGCTAACAGATCCTCAACGACACACCTTTCAGAGGTAAACCACAACTTATTAAATCATTGCCACAACTTGCTGAAAGGAGTTGAGGAATGTCCCAATGTTTTTTTTATTTGCTCAGATGATAGAAACAATCTTACAAAAGAGATAAAATATAAAGATTAGTACAAAAAAGAAATATAAGCTTCTGTGGCAAACATCCAAACTCTCATCATTCTCTTTACTCTACTATGGAACATAAAGGACCATTGACGATATTGTTTTCCATCATTCCTGCTTTGAGCTTAAGTAATTACTTTATGGGAAGAGATGTGTGCGAAAGATAAAGAAGTTACTGTGAAACAGTATTTTTGATAAAATAAGATGCTAGATTATTTTAGCAACTTATATCATTGATCAAGTTGCTAATCAACGATATACGCAAGTTTATTATCGATCATCATTTCCTAAACAAATTTCCAAAAGAATTTCCAAAACATTCTTTTGGAAATGTTTCAAAAAAGGTGCAAACATGTCAAACACTTTTCCATCAGATTCATAGGCTTAAAACTCGAAAAGATAGAATGAAGTTTCCTGTATTCCGTTTAGCCTTCATGTTATCTACTAAAGTCTTCATCTTTCTTGCAGCTACAATGAACTGCAGAAACATTACAACATGTGGAATATATTTTCCTTTTAAACACCTTCCATCAGCTTTAGTGAACGCTTCGCTGATGCTGAAATGTAACTAACTCAAACTCCTGTTTGCTCTGTAAAAGCACCCACACTGAAGAGTGTTCCTGTCAGCTGGGTCTTGCAGAATGATGAGGTTGCATCCGCAGGGTTTCCCCCCAGAAAAGCTGCTTAGCCTGGCGGTCGGGGCGTCATTTGCAAACAAAAATCACTCATTTCAAAATCACCCTCAAAACCATGAATGTCCAACTTACCCAGCCTTGCAAGAACAATAATCATCAGTGATCTTGTCCACAGCTATATTTATGCTGAGGGTGTGAGGATCTGCTGTGTTCCTCATTGACCGCTAGCATTTAACTGTACAATGTTGGAGACATCGTGGCTAAAACACTTTGATCTCGTCCAAAAAAGATGACATGAACTTGTTGGTTCCCCTGTCCATTGTCGTGGCTGATATTTTGTGAAAATCCGGCAGAAATGCTAAACTAATCGACCCAGAAATACTCTGTAGTCAGTCGACGCCATATTAACTAGGCGCGTTAAGGCTTTACTTGTGAGACATGAAGTCCAAGGGGCGTTTCTGGGCGGGGCTTGGTAAGGTCCATTGGAGAGGCGGACTCTGCACCTGCTTTGCTTTCTGAGGGGGAATTACCGAGGGGAATCCCAAACAGCTGAAACGCTAATCCTGGCGGCAGGGCTAGCAAAGCATGGTGACCCGCCATGTTTATAATACACTGGGGGAAACCCTGCATCCGTATATTAAAATCTTGAGATTCTGACTAGCTAACCAGGAGAACTTCAACCATTATCCATCAACAGAAAATGTCTCTGTAAATCTCGAGTATAAACAATCACCTACCTATGTGGAGGTGAATACATAACCAGTAGTGGGGATAATACATAACCAGTAGTGGGGATTTTATAGAAAGCCTGTGTAGGTCAATAGACAATTTGTGCTTTAAATTGTGGATTACAGTGTGTGTCCTAAATGTCTTTTCAAACTGTGCCACATGCCAAGGAAATCATATCAATGATCAGCAGGGGGCCGTGTTTGATTAAAATGTTATTAAACACACAGGAACCAATCAAAATCAGGGGGAATCCCATCATTATAATCTTACAGCAGGCTTGGTTTCTGAGGAGACAATCAGTCCAATCTAAAGAGGGCTATCACTGAAGCAAACAGAGTCCCCGGCCAAAACCCCACTGACCCGTTGAATTTAATCTCAGTTCCCCACAGGGGCAAGAGTTTAGGCTACTTTTGAGGGAGGGAACATTGATTGCACGTGGCCAATGCTGTAATCTCCCAGCGAGCGGCCAACTCAGTTTATAATTCATCTTTAGCCGACCATATGTTGCAGTTGTGCTGGTTTTTATAAGCCGGACTGCAATTCAAAAGCCAAAGTGCAGAACCATAATGAATCTCCAACCTCACGTGTCTGAGAAGGAGATTACTTAACTCTGATCTTGTTTTGATTTGCTCAACTTTTCAGAATCATGACTTCCTCAAACAATTTCACACATAAGAACTGAAGATCAGTGTGTTGAAGTGAATCACAACAGACTGCTGCGTAGGTGAACTGATACAAACTATCAGAAGGAGGAAGTGTGACGTTATTTTTATAATTTAGTTTTACATGAAGTCTTCTTTGGGCAGTGGTTTGTTTTACAGATTTAAACTTGGAAACAAACACCGCAACTTAGCAAGAGTTGCTATGAAAGACACATGGCTCAACATGGCGGGACTCGTGATGCAGTATGTTGTCTAATCTGAACAATGTGTCAACCTTCAAAGACAAATCTGCTGATTAAAAGGTTGGAAAAATGACAGGACACACAGGCTTTGGCTAAAATAAGCATCTCTGTTTCAAAACTTTACATGGAAAAGAAACGCAACGCAGATGAAACACAGACCAAAGCATTTACTGTTAGTTTTTCCAACACAGAAGCATTCTGTTGATGATTCACTGGATCTGTAAGGCAAGTACACAACGGGGGAGGGGGAGGTGAGGGGCATCGGGGTCTTGCAGTGAAAAATAGATCAATACATAGCTCAGAGGTTCAGTGGAGCTGAAATACACATATATCGTCTTATTTTATTTTCCTGTTTTCCTGGCTAAGATGGTGCTTTTGTAGGAGTGAATCAAGCACAGAGGTCATAAAATACTGCTAGACTCTCGATATAGCTAACACGAGTAAAACAGTATGAAAACACCTAAAACCCACTCATAGCACATAGGATATATAATCTAGAGGGAAGCTCTTCAAAATCTGAGAAATAGATTACAGCTGACTTCGATGCAATCACTGGATTACCGCGTATGACTGAGAATTTGTGGGCTGACAGACGTAGACATGCACTAATGTAATAAACTGACATTCTGGCAGCATCTGTAGTGTGGGCTGATGCTGAGCTGAGATTTTCGTCTCCTCAGCAGCATTCTTGGGCTCTGAGAGTCTGTAGCGAATGCTAAACAATAACGCTGTGTGGTGTCGGCCGGTTCTGTTTCTCAATACGCAGAAAGCTGGAGAGCTGGGGTCAACTCTGGATGCCAAAGCAGTGATTCAGCAACCCTGAAGGCTGATCAGTGGTAGGGTTCTCATTGTATGCAACTGCAGAGGAAGTGAGGAGCGGGGAGGGACAAAAAACAGCAAATACACACTCACTGAATAGAATCTCCTGCCTCGTGAGTCTCAGCTCACGTGGAGTCATAAACTGTGATGATAAATAGTCCTGCTTGTTTCCTTCCTCTTCCCTTTGGACTAAATTCGCAGACCACTGCGCATCCAGTGAGTTTAACACAAATTGCTTCGAGCTCTGTGTTAATTCTATATTTAGCTGGCCATGTCTCTAGAGGGATGGAGTTCAAATATGTCCAACATGCTTGTGGTTTCCAGAGAATGACCCACTACTCCTATACTAAGCAGACTTATTCTTTATTTCTTTTGTCTGGGATTTAAAAACCTCTTCAGTGATCCACCAATCAGAATTTTAAGGTCAACTCCAATCTTCAGTTTTTGGTTAAGTTTTGACTTGCCAGTAGAGATTTTAGCTGATTACTATTTCTCTTTAAGAACAATAAGAAAATATGAAGTGAGAATTTAAAAAAGTATTTTTAAAGGCCTTTTTGCCATTTGTCATCACAATGAAGATAAAATGAAGAATTGTCATTTTAATTTATAATTAGGAGCTTAGCATAACTAGCATTGCTGCAGACCAAATGAACTGACATGTTGTAGGAAATGGATTCTTTATTAATGTACTTCTCATGACTTTATTGTTAATGTTCTTTGTGTTGAACATATTCAACACAAACAACATTATGAGATAAATACAAACAAAATAATTTTTTGTCTGTTACTGCAACTCTTATAGTGTTTATTTATGATGGGTTCAGTCACAGGTACTGGAAAAAGTTTGCATTTTGGACTTTCCAACTGGCTGGTCATCAGTCAAGGTCAATCCAGCTGAAGATCAGTTACTTTTAGCCATTTTGGTGCATTTTCACTCTACATTTTATAGCATGTATTAATAGGATGCAAAACATACAACACCTGTGTCACTGCACTAGTTCTTTGGTTTTACAACCCTGCTGTTCATCCGTCTTACACCTATTGCATTTGCTATAATGAGTAACACATTTACTCTTCTGTTTTAGGGGGATGGAGGAGAACTTAAATACAAATTCACTTTCATCCTGAAGGTCATCTTTCCAGTGCCGTCTTGCAGCTTACTACCGATCTTGTCTTTTGCTGCTTTAGCATGTTCCTATGTCAGCACCAGCAAATCACAAGTCACAGAACAACTGTGTCATAGCACAAAAACAGCTCTTCGTGTGTAGGAAGAGAAAACGGAGATGGTTTAAGGGTGAGATGACTGAAAAGCGTCGCAGTGCTAAACAACAGGAGAGTGAGAGGAGAATAAGGAGGCGAGAGAAATGCTAACCAGGGAGGCAGAAATGTTTCCTGGCACAGAGCCACCGACTCTCTGCAAAGCACAGAGCCGTTGGGCTATTATTCACACACAGGCCTGGGCAATTTCACAGACTCAACACACATACACTCGTGTCCTATTTACAATTCATGCAGCACGCCTCGCAGTCAGCCATTCTGCATCACCCGAAGCTGTAGTCATACTGATGCACGCTGACCCTTCTATGGAGCAGGAGGTGAGAGCCTCACAGGGGTTCCACCAGCACTAAAAGCATCTTGTGCTTTTAACGCACACAGGAAGAGCTGTGGACTCCAGTGGCGAAGAATACCAAACGCAGACGATAAGACAGCAGAGGTCAGAGGAAAGCATTGCAAAAGAGATGCTTTCGCCTGAAGTAGACACCAATCGTAAGACTGAAAGGCATAAAGCTTTAAAAACAACCGGGAAGCTGCAGCGGGAGAAAGTAGACACATGCTACAAATGCACAGGTGTATTAGTGCATTCATTGTTCTACATGCCATGCACTAATAACACTCATGAGGCTCATTAGGAAGCCTGACTGAAAGGCTGATCCCTAATCATAAAAATATGAGACTCAGATAATTGGGCTGAAGGAGCTCAGTGATACACAGCTGGTACATGAATTCTCTCCGCTCTCAGAAGCCTGTAATGATTCAGCAGCGGTTAATGGTTCCAGCAGCTCTGGCTGCATCTGATGTTTTATTCTGACATTGGAAAGTCCAATAATCAGAAGTGAAGTGATTCTTTGGTAAGATCAGAAATCGTGTTCAAACACGACGCCAAATTATCGTCATCGTGCTTTTAACAAAGGCTGAAAAAATAAATCTTCAAAGGGCAGAACACCTGCAAGTCAAGGACAACACTATCAACCGACTGAGGCTTCGCTGTGTGTGTGTGTGTGCAGAGACTAGTTCCTCTACCATTACACAGTAAAAATAGTCATTAAGGCCATAACAGCAAGCTAGGGAATCTGTGTTATTTTCTCAGCTTTCAATCTGGTTGTATGTGATTTAAAAGCCTCATACATGACGCTGGCGAGCTAATAGACATGTGTGAACAGAGAAGAAACAGACCAATTTGGAGTTGGAAATAAGACATTTTCTGACAGGATTTTTTTTTTCTGTTTGTGTAGTGGTAATAAAGTCATTGTTTTAATTATTTAACCATAACAATCATTTAATAAAAAGAACGCATCTGTTAATGTCTGTTTACTGATTCTATTGTTCGGCTGCTACAGTATGGAGGAAAAAAAGCCTTCGGGGTCTCAGGAGGGAGGCAGGAACTCAATAGGCCTCCCGTTGCCCCCGTACATCGGCTTCAGAGCAGGAATCTGGTTTCTTTATCTCTGGAAGCTGTAACAGCACCAGCTTGGAACATTCACAACCTCAGTCATTTGCAATGCAAAAGGAGCCTTATCTGTGCCTGCCTGTAATCTGCCTGCCGCTTCCTCTTTCTGCCAGGCAATCTGTCTGGATGAGATCTCCCAGGTCCACGCGCCCGCACCCCAGGGGAGTAGGCGTCGTTATGGTTACTAGGCCAATTACAGTGACAGAGCGGGAGGCGGCCGGTTAAGGCGAGGGCTGCGCAGATGGCCTTTTTAGCTTTCCTCCCTCGTATTCTGGTGGCAGCCCTCAACCACATCGCCAAGCCTCTCCAGTCAGCAAATAATACACTGCTCAATGATTGGTTTGATTATTTTCATTGCTGTTTTAATCAGGTCTATATTATAGCAAAAAAGAAAGAAACATTAAACCACTAAATAGATCTTTAAGCTATTCCCCCCAAAGAACCAACTTTGCAGAAAAGCCCTTTTTTCTGACTGACAGAAACAACCAACAAGGGAAGCAGCTGGGACCATGTGCACACAGACACATTTGACATCCACCCACACAAAATGATCTCTCTCTAATGTTAAGACTGAAACAACAAGAAAAAAAAACCTGATCTATTACTTCACAGCTACAAGCAAAGAATAAATGAAGACTTTTATAGACTCATGCTATATTTAATGGAGTTCTACATCATCGCTTCAGTCTCTTCATTTAGTGCGAAAACATTTCTAATAAACCTGTCATTTCATATCAACTGTAATAAATCCACCCACATATCTAAACCCCAATAGGCAGTTAGGTGACAGGGTTCTGCCCTTGGTACTGGCCAAATACAAAACACTGACCTACTTTACCAAATTACAGCAGTACAATTCCCATGTTCCAATCACCAGTGCAGTCAGGCCAAGTCGAGAGTCAGGTGGATAACGGTTTCATTTCAATTTGCAAGAAATAGTGGCGGCTCAGTGACCTTCCTACCACTGTGTGCTTAATAGATTTTATACAAAGTGGAAAAAAGGGCAGCAGAATAAAGATAGCTAATCATCTGTTCAATGCCTACAAATTATTATTTTAATCTGGCATTTCACACAGCAACACTGGCTTATTCAATTAAAACATGGCAGAGCAAAAAATACATTTGATGTGGGTAATTACTTTCCCCAAAAGGTCACATGAGTAGATAAATTTGTGGTGGAGAACTGGAGACATGCTATTATTCTAAAAAAATATATATTTAATTTTTACCTCCAAGAAATTGGGTTTTTCTTGGCTGCGGTTAATAGTAGTCATGGCAACAGAATAATAAAAAGTGATAGATTATACTGACAACTAGAACCTCCAATCATCTAATTATCTTAATGTAAGTGACTGTTGGAAAAAGAAATAGAAAAGAAAAATGTACAAAGTCTTGTCCTCCATTGGATGTACAGTCTGATTATGTTGTTTCAAGCTGTAATATGTGAGGACTTCAGCTTGTGTTAAACAAAAAGAATCACATTGCCACTAATATAGGAGTTTGCATTAGGATTTTAACCTTCATCTTGGGCTCAGTCTAAAATCTGATTCAGGTTTGGAACTTCATCCAACAGCCAGAAGATCATATTGGAATACAAAGTGTGCAATCATGACAAATGGATATAACAAACAAATACTGACATTCAAAGAGTCAGTTGCTATAGAATTAATGCAAACACTGATGCTGCAATTGTGGTATATTCTGCAGCCCTTACTCAGTTTACTTTACGCATGAGCTAGCATTGGTGCACACACAAGGGTGCTGAGGTAGTCCCCCAAAATGATTACATTTACACATTTTTTCCTACATAAAAGCACCATGTTCAGATATTCATGCACAATAAACACTTTAGGATAATTAATTTCTAATTTTCCATTGATCACCATGGGCTGGCTCTAGAATACCCAGGCTGGGTTTAGGTGATGCATCGTCTTTGTTAAGCAAAAGCCAAAATCTGAAAGAGAAACTTTAAAAGAGAGTTGAATAGTCCAAAACCTTTTAAACCCTTTTAGTCAGCTGATGGAGTAACCCTCAATTGTCTCGAATATAAAACAATACAAAACACCAAGCTGGTTCCCACAGGAAACCCATGCACTGCTCCGTAACTCCTCCTTCAAACCCATTTCCCCTCAGTCTGCTTTTCTCAAGGACCCATGAGAGTCTGGCACACATCCAGTTGCAATCTCAACTCCCTTTACTTCTCCAGTTTCAAATATTAATGTTCCATCCAACCTCCTTCATAACTTACACCCTTCTATTGACTAGATACCTACTCCTCCATTTCTAATAAGCCCAACATGAGGGCTTTAGAGTACAGGACCGATGGAAGTCACATTTTGAAAACTGTAACGGGGAAACCAGAATGAGTAGTCTATTTACAAAAGTGGGCCTGGCGAGAGCAGAGAGATAAGTGGGGGATGGAGGAAGACGGCAGAGGGTGAGCATAAGATGTGGGAGGAATGTAGTCATGCTGCTGTTCTCTGCTCACACAGTGGTATTAAAGCAAGACGAAGCTCCAAGGCAAAAGGGTAGCCCTTGAAATTAGGTTTGCAAATGTTTGAATAGATGGTTTATTAAAAGTTGACAGTGCTTCAGAGAATCTGGGATCTGGTTTAATTACTTTACTTGACACAGAAAACACCACGTGCCAGAGTAGAAATACGACGAGTGGGCAAGACTAGATGGAGGACTTGCCATAATGTAATAATATCATCAAAAGGGAACATCTGTGTACAGTTTCATCTTGTTATTGGCTGCTTCAAATTAGAGGACAGCGCACGATTTGGAAGCAGAATATGCAAACAAAACTCCTGTTTAGTGGTGGGGCCATATGGGTGGAGCGTGTCAAAAGCTTCAGATCTGAGGGTGGGAGGGGCACAGGCCATCTGTCCATTAGGACCAACCTCAAGTTTATTTACTTAATGCATGAGCATGAAGCCTACGCCAGCATTTTTTTATGTTTTTGTTCTTCAGCAATGCTTTACTTTAGAATTTAAAAACACACTTTGGCAGCTGTTTTTAAAATGCTCTTCACATTAAAACAAGATTCATACATATTTCTAATTTTGTGAAATTGTGGGGGAAAACAAGAAGCTAGCAAGAGTTGGCCATTTTTTAAGTGTGAACACAAAAGTTCACAAGCAATTGATGAAATACGTTTTTAGAGTTAAGTGATGAACAAACTATAAATCTTTATTGGGATGGAGGCAAGGGTAGAAAATGAATTGTATTGTAAATTAAACCAACATTCTGCTTCAATTTAAACAAAAACTAGGGTGAGGCGGAGCCCTGCATAATGAAGAGACTTGCTTAATGAACCAATTGTAGTCACTTCCCACACAACACTGAAAAAAATATCCGGACTGATAAATGGTCATATTTCATATACTTCCTCTATGTTAAAAAAAGGACCCTTTGCATGTAAACAGGATGCTGAGCTGGGCGCAGGGGAGGCCGGCTTCCACTTATTTACAATAGAAGGAAGAAGAAAGATTTGATGGAGAATCAACCAAAAGACCTTGTGATTGAGATAAGACTCAATCAAAACAAAGATGCAAATAAGCATCGGTCGGTCTTTACATGTTTCTTATGAGGGTGCCATTATGTCAATCATGTTGCTTAGACTCAGCAGATAAGGAATGTCTGTTGATACGAGCCCCAGACAAAACCTTTGGGCACTATTTAAAGAGAAATGCAGGCTGTTTATCTAAAACTTAAGGGATGGTCATTAGCTTTGATAAAACAAGAGACAGTGAAAGAACTGTGCCTCATGGGAGTTTAAGGGTAAGCAAGTGTTGTGTGAGACAGTTCTCTCTCTGTCACTGTCAGAATACAGTTTAAAGGAAGGAAAACAGGAGTCTGACCTTTGACTGAGTGATTCATGTTGTATTGTATAAGGCATACAGCCACCGCCATGACCTCATGCCTGCTTTTAGCCTGGATTCCTGCCTTATCCTCTCCGAGTCTTTACTAAATGGATTACAGTAACAGAATCATGACCCTCCAGGGTTGCTATACGTCTGACTTTATTCAAAAGCTCATTCTATCTTCAAAAAATGCATTATTCCAAAACAGAAATTTGGTTCTGACACAGTATTATCTTAAGCATGTCAGTATGGAGGTGCAGTGGAATAACTTCCTTGCTATTGGATCCCTGAGAACAATTTATTGTTAGCTTGATGTAACAGAAATTCCTGGTCCATACCTTACATTTTTAGATTTTTAGAAGAGATTGGCCAAACATAGCCCCCTCCACACAGGACACTCTAAAAGTTGTATTTATAAAATTATTTATTTGCAATTATGCTTCTAAAAATTACTTTATTAAAAGAGTTACATTGTTAAGAGACATTAATAAGTAACTCCTTCATTTGATATTCCACAGAAGAAAGGAGCAGTGAATGTGAAGAATTTACGGAGCAATTCCCAAGTGATTCCTAAATATTTCCTTTTTTTAAAAAAAAACTTGACATATCTACTGAGATTTAAAAACAAACCCCTAAGTAAACCACTAAAAGCAGATCAAATAATGCATTCTGGAATATTTGCCAATGCTTCAGTGTAAACTTGACCTCTGTTTGAACTGTGGATGGGTGCTGGTGATATTCTGATCATCTGAGTGAACAACAAAAGCTTTTAAAATCATTCTGGAGTATGGCCATTTCACCTAAACTCTGCGCACTAAATCTCTTACTTACCATGTCTGTATGATAAGCCATGGACAGGAGGATGGACAGGAAATCACTTTTTATAAATATTAAGTACTGTTTTTGCTTTACTACAGTGCAGTGTGGAGTTTACAGGTCCAATAGGTGTGACGACCACTGCAGTACAGGCTAATATACCAGAAGCGGGAGACCCAAGCTTAGAGCCTCTCAGCGGCCTTTTCCCAAAAAGCATGTAGCTGGTAACAAGTGTGGTTGGGCCTGACAAACTCCCAGACTGCGGTAAGCCCTGCACATAGCGGCTGGGATTCATCCTCTTATGTCCAGAGGGTAGGGGATTTGGGACTTTATTTAGTGCCATTTAGAAAAGATTACCCCTTAACTGCAGCCTTGCTCTCTGGTAAAATAAAATCATGGATAAAAGGGCAGATCAGGCTGCCCAAAACAATGTTGGAAGCTTTGTTCTGGTTGAAGAAATCAACCAGAACAATAATAAGGCCCAGAGTACAGAAAATAAATAAATAATTGAAATAAGGAGTTCTGAAAGTTTTGGGGACAGTTGATTTGTGAAGTCCAAACAGAGAAGTAAAAAACAGAATTGAAAAGAAAGTGAGTGACTTCACAATTCCACAAAAGGACATTGGCTTTATTTATACCACAAAGACCAGACACTTTTGTGTCCTTGTATTTTCCACTGACATCCAATCACCGTCCAAACCATTTAACATCAGAGATAGGGTTCAGAGTCAGAGAGTTTTGTTAAGGAACACTGGGATTTTTAGCCTTTAATGGTTTCCCATTTCAAAAGAGACTAAAGAAGACAAACCTTTTAAATGTAGCCACAATGGGATGACTCTCTCAATATTCCTTTTGTTATACACAGTCCTCTCATTTCACCAAGCCATCTCTACATCTGTGACACTACTCAACCCCAATGAGCTACAGGCAAAGAATCACAAAGGCTGCAGGCCTGCCTTTGGTTCATGATTTTTCGTGTTTCTCTGATTTACCTCAACATTGCATTGTACAGCTGCCGCCTTACTGATTGGACACCAGAACTGGAAGGGAGTTCAGAAGAAAAGACAGACCAGCTGTGTGGGTCTCAGACATACAACGCTGAAGGCTTTTGTTTATGTTGGAGACAGTAGGCTGAATGGAACCAGGAGCAGTTAACAAGTAAATAAGAAACAAAAACTGTGCACACATAATAGCCGTTCTGTCTTTGGGGAGAAGATGATGTGTTCGTGGTCACGGTGTTCATTTCATGAGATTCAGAGTTACCAAGAAAGACAAGAGGGCTGAACGTCAGGACGAGTACCTTAAATACAAAAATCCCCCTAAGTCACAGCAGCTTGTAGGTTCTTCTGAACTGCATTAGAGCAGAGACATGTGGTTGGACACGTGTGGAGGCAAAAATAAGGTATAATGACTAAAAACTGAGAGAGCACCACCTTATGCTGCTCTTAGACCTTTGGCTAAGTAGACAATGTTTCCACTACTGAGTAACATCCCGATCAGCAGCCAAAATATCTTAATTTGGTATTTTAAATACTTCAAATTGATTAGCCTTTAAACATTGTTTTTAAAAAGAAAAAGAAAAAATGCAGTGTTCCCATCTGTCCAGTATAGCTCATTCTGTACTAAAGAAGTACCTTTAGCTACATAAAGGGAAAGTGATTTTTTTCACTCCCATCTATGTAAAAAGAGATCAAGCTCTGTCAGTTTTCCCAACATATTATTTTACAGGTAGGCCTCCAAGCTGAATTTTGCTTTCATCTGACTTAAATCTCTTATGTTCCCTTCTTTCAACAATTCCATCCTTATTCCCTATTTTCCATAAAGTCCAGATTTATGGAGAAGATGACTAGAGGTTGTCTTAACAGATTCGCACATCAGAGATGCGACTTTCTGGAGTTCCTCCTGAGTTAGCAGGGATCTTGGTGGCTTCCTCTGATTGATGCTTTCCTTGTCCAGCCTGTAAGTGGGTGGACACCCATATATTTGTAAATTTGCAATGCTGGCATGCTCTTTTCCTTTTCATATGATACAGTGGAACATGCCACAACTTCATCCTTGACCCTCTAAATTGGTCCTGGGTCTTCATGATGCTGTTTGCAATTTCTTTCAGTGGATTTTTTAGGGTTATTATTGGAGAGAGAGTGCTGAACACATAGGCCCACCACACTTTTCAGATTTTTATTTCAAATGAGGCTTAAAATTGTTCAAGCGGTACATATACTTCTGGAAAGAACAGCAAGACCTAAGCTTTTAATTGTTCCTGCATCCAATAAGTAGCACCGGACTAAGGTTTGTAATGAGTATAAAGCAGGAGGGGGATCACTTTACTGGAATACTGCAGTGGGTCTGCTCTACAAAGCCACAGGGGGTGACATCACATGCAGCCAAGCAACTGCAGAGCTTTAGAGGAAGCAAGAAATTAAGGAAAGGACTGGTGGGATCAATGTGTGTAGCAGCATATTCCCAAAGCAAAAACACCAGTGTTATACGTGATGCGACATGTTTGCCTCATCTGTGTTACTTGCGTTCAATTTTCCCGCTAAGTCTTTGCTTAATCCTTCAGCCTTTACCTACAAACACTCTCACACTGCAGCACCCGCTGAAGAAGCAGAACGGCTGCTCAAATTAAACCACGAGGATGGACGTTACTAGGCAACAGCAATGCACAGCGTTTCTCCATCTTCCTGCCACAGGAGTTGCATGGAGGGGGGTGTGGTACATGAGCACAAGAGCAATGTGGCCCAGAGGCTGGAAACTGGCTATTCATCAAAACTTTACCCATGTCCTAGTGATTTCTGGTGCTTTTATCCACAAGGAAGTACAGTGGCATGTTGGCATTTTTAAAGCAGGACAAACTCTTACAATCCTGAATGATTTACTTTGTTTGTGCATGCCAGCAAGCAAGGGAAAAGGTTTACAATCGCTCGATGGGATTGGGTGTTAAGCAACTCATTAAGTCTTTCAGAGAAAGGAGCAGTCACTCCCAGACATTGCTGTTGTCAGTGTAAATAGTACAGCTGCAGACAACCTTACAGAAACAGAAACATTTTCCCGTAAAACATGAAGGTGAAGAAGTGAGAATATTTGCAATGAACAGAAACCCAGCAATAATGTTGAACATTTCTATGGTGCTTTTGTCTTCCACAACTTCGATACTTTGCTCAGCAGTGCAGAGGAAGTGCTGGGGGATGTTTGAAGAATGTGTTTGTGGTTCTCCTGCGATAGCATCATGTCTGCCCTTCACGGCTGAACTGAGGGCCAGGACAGAGAGATAAGAGATCAAAGATGTGACCTCCTGAAATATCTCCACCCAGTGCAGCTGGAGCCAGTGGCAAAGAAGAGAGAAAGAAAAATCTCTGTCACAGCTCTTAGCAAACAACTGATTTCATTAACCACAGGCAGAAGGCTGGACTCCCGTATGACACATTATGATGACAGAGAAGAGAAGGGAAAAACTAGCCTTCTGGCACAAACATCATGTCAGTATTTCATCCTCAAATTTCCTGAGTTTTATTCATTTTTAGACATTTTATAAAGTACAGATACAGAAGTTCCCTATGAAATGGAATAACAGCTGGATGACAGATGAAATGATGAACAGCTGGATGCAATATTTTTTTACAGTCTGTTTCCGTTCTCCATACTTATCCCGGAAACCTAAAACCAAACAAACTTTTGGATTCTTTATAAAGATTTCATTGAGTGAATTTCTAAATAAAAGGAAAAAAAACTACCAATATCGGTTTTGTTGTCATTCCTCTGCAACATAGTGACACCTTCACGCATAAAAAAACATGGGAAACTTATGCAGCAGCAGCTGAGACAGCCCAAACACCTCCTCCTCTCTCTCTTTTTTTTACAAACCTCAAGAGAAATGGCCACCGGAAGACTGAGAAAAGCAGCAGGAAAGGCTGTAAAACATTCCTTTAAGCCTCCAAAGAAACCCCAAAGAGACGAGGAACAGATTTCTGGCAAAAAAACAAAGGCGAGCACCACAAAGTTAGTTTTGGTTGCTGTTCTGACTGAAAGGGCACAGGAGAAATGAGTAAATGAGAGGAGGATATGAGCAACCATGAACAAGCCAGTGATTCCAAATCTGGAATTTATTTATTTATATTTTTTTTTAATCTCCATAAACTGTGACACAAGATGCACATTTGAGAGCAGCACACTTCCCCCTGTCTGAATTACAACCCGGCGACAAATTACTGCTGGAAGAAGAAAATTGGAAGCGGCATGATGCGATAGAGGGGGAATAAGTTCAACTATTGTCCAGGAAAAAAACAGACACATCCTTTATCAGGCTCTCAAGGCCGTTTTTAACCACGCCGCTCAGCATTCTTTCCATTCCCACAGGGTTGTAACTCTTCTGGCGTCAGCTGTAGGCTGTTCACAAGTGAGCGGGAAGGTTCAAAATTCAAACCTGCTCCCGCCCTTCTCAACCGAACCAGAATTTCTTGTTTCCATGGGCTGACGGAGCTCAGAAGACAACCTGACAAGCTTTAAAACTGACATCCTGAGCCTTAAGATGTGTTGGATACAAAATGAGGACATCCAAAATAGGAATATAACAGAATTAACACTGAAGAAGTTCTGTTTTTATATCTTAAACACTCTCCACAAAACACAAAGCAACAGAATCTGAAGCGTGGGCTAGTACGACACCCTTAGTAATATTTTTTGAACCTGTTAACTTTTCCAAATCTTGGCATACCTTTCTACCTGTAACTGTTCTCGCATTACCCATTTCACTGCCTATGACAGTGATCCCAGCAGCGCACTTAGCAAATCCACTCATGATGATTAAAGAGCAGGTTGTGGAAACAAACCAGGCTTATCTGTGAGAAAGACTTGAAGAAGAGCAGCTGCATAAATAAATAAAGGTGGCAGTGCAGTGGGGACTCCCTGAGCATGAAGGGGAAGTGGGGAGTGTGGGGGTGGGGGGTGTGGGGGGTCTGCCCACAGCAGAAACCAGCATCCCTGCCTCCCTTTACAGTTTTGACCTTGCAGAATGATTCTGATGCATATTCAAATGTGATGTCACTTTTTGCGCACAAATATATAACATGAAACAGCCACAATCAACAAAAAAAAAAAATTGAAACAGATTAAAATGCTATTAGAATGTATGGTTAATACACCCTTAGTTATGTGATGATTTGAATTTTTTCCTCTTTTTTTTTAATGTTCTACCTCTTTCAGTTGGTCCAGCTCCTGCCTGACAGCCTCGTACTCGACCTCCAGGTCGTCATACTGCTGCTTGAGTTGTTGCTTCTCCTCCAGCACCGCCAGCCCGTACTCCGCCGCCTGGATCTTCTCGCTGGTTGTCTCGCTCAGCTCCCGGGAAAGACGCTCGACTTCAGCCCGCAGCCACTCCGGCCTGGCCTCCAGCAGCATAGCGCCGGGGTATCCCTGCTCCTCCGTGGACATGATCTCTATCGACCAACGTGCGCCAGCTGATCTGCGACGAGAAGACGTGGGGGCGGTGTAACCTTGAAGAAAGAAGCAGCGACTGCTCAAATTCGTCTGTATTTAAATTGCATGGTTGTTATTTCTGCGTTTCTTGGTGCTGGGTCCAGCTTCTTTGGTCATGTAGTTGTTTAATTTTCTTCTGCCGGCTTTTTTTTTTTTTTTTTTTTTTTTTGTTAGCTCTTAGAAACGCTCCATCGTGTTGCGCCGAGGCTCCCCCCTCACCTCTCCGCCGGCTTGTGGAAGTGATTCAGCCGGAGTCATTGGACCAACTGCCGATACGGGACCGGGAGGACACAACTTGTGGTTCCTGCTTTCAGAATAAGAGCATACTCGGCTAAAGTAAGGCAATCAGACAGAACTTAAGAAGACTTGAACTATAAATATAGGTTTATGTCTAAATAAACCACTATTAAAACACCAGCTTAATGAAATACACTTGTACCGCTACTATAGGTAATAATCTTTCAAAAACAGCATAACTTATCTGTTTTATTTTGAAAATATAATCTTTCCTTTTCCGGTACTTCAACTAGCTTGTTGTCAGTTTGCAGAAATCAGACACCTACGCAATCAGCTGGGAAAGACGTCTCCTACCTTTTGGGAGGGCTTCTCGGGAATTGTAGTCCTAGTGGCGATAAAAGTAATACGACTGCAACGCAAAATGGACTCATGTCCCACAAGGCCTTGGGGGCGTGCTTATGTGGAGCGCGGAAATCTTCCTACAAAACCGCTTGTTGTCGCAGAAATAGAACGAGCAGATTGGCTCTTTAGCAGTGGACAGATGCATATCTGCCGCCATCTGTTGGAGAATCCTTTTCTATTCCAAAATTAATCTTAGTGGAAACTTATGAAGGCCCAATAATGAAACAATTAAATAAAATTATCAAATAAATAATTACCATGAATAATGTGATAATGAAAAAAATGTTAGGCTGTAATACAATATCCATAGTTTGAACGTCTCTGGTGAGCTGTTGAATCATTCATCTGAAAACAGAATGAATTGCCACGACAAACTTAAGAAAACATTGCCATTGATTTAATCTCGTAGGCGAGGCAAAAGAGAGCATTAATTAAGAAACATCCGAGACGCTAATGTTATCCTGGAGGAGCACCAGAGATTAAATCCGTTGACACAAAATCTATTAGTCTCTATGAACTTGACCTGTACAGAAGAATGGCAAAAATAAATCCATTACTGAAAGAAAGTAACAAGAAATCTTGTGGAAGAAAGTGCTCTGGTCAGATTAGATCAAAATCAAACTTCATGGTTCAGATACAAAACGTTATATTGAAAACAAACTATACATCATCATGAAAATATTAAATCCAGTGGTCACAGAATCATTATGAGGAATACTTTTGTCCAGTAGGGACAGGGAAGCTGTTTTCTATGATTGAGTTTGGACTATTTTGCAAAGAAGAATCTGCAGAGGTATTATTTTGTGGATATCCAAAGCTGATAGAGATACGCCCCAAGTATTATGAAAAAAATTAAAAGGATGCATACTTTTTCTTCCACCTTACAGTTCCAATCAAATGCCCATCTTTGTGTATTTCAGTCAGCTACTCATACTAATAAGATCCATCAACATTTATGGTTATAATATGAAAAAGTCTTGATAAAGTATATACTCTTGAAAAGGTGAATGTAAATTTTTTTTTGTACTACTGCGTCTAGAAAAAGATGATAGGGTATTCTTTCGATCTCCAAACTGACTTAAGGTTTTTAATATACTAAAGTTTTTCTTGTTATTTTGTCATTAATAAGCAACATATTTCTGACTGAAGTGCAAACATGTATAGATGTCTTTTTTACCCTCATTATTATAAAATGTTCAACAGAGTTTTGAACTTGCATGAGGACTATTAGCTTTGAGATCTCAAAATGCTTTACTTAGTAAACTGATCTCTTTGCAGTCAACTGAAGCCAACCTGCTTTAGTAAGGTGAAAGGTAAGCTAATGAGATTTGATCTATGTGCTACATCACTAGGATGACACAATTTGTATATTGCAGTTGGTAGGTCAGCTTTAGTGTGCTGATATAAGAAATGCTTCGACCTTTCTGTCATGTCTATCATTATAGCCATGTTCAGTAATTAATGTGTGTATCTGATTAAATAATTTAAGAATCTAATGTATCTACCATTTAGCTAAGTGACAAAAGATGATCCAAAATGTAAGCAAGCCCATTAAAAATGTAAATGTGACATTTTTCTTGAAGAGTGGGAACATTTTTGCTTTAACTTGAGCTAATGAGATTAGTGGTCTAATCTGGGAGGAGTCAGAAATAGGTTCAGAATGTCCTCATAGGGTCAGAGAGACACACAGAACCTGTGCATAGTCCTAAGCAAAATAGACAAAATGCCGGGAGTCTCTCCACACTCTGCAGTTGATTTGATCTCTTGATCTGTCATGGCTTCTTACAGAGGAGTCTGAATCCACAGCTTCACTTGTGCTGCACCTTCTCACGACATGGAGATAATCTGAAGGCAATGAGGCCACAAGATTGACTTCTTAAAGAGCAAAGTGGGAAGGACAACGTCAGAGCTCTAAGGAATGATGTCAGAAATGTCGACAATTGGAGCATTGGATAGTTTTCCTTCTGAGGTTGGAGCCACTGGCAGCTCCTCTCAAGTTCTAAAGGTAAATCTTTGCTTGTATTTCTTTTAATTTTGTTCTGTTTATCTGTTTGTTCTGTTTAAGACTTAATATTTTTCCAGCTATTGGCTTGAGAATCATGGCCACTATTAGTTTAAAATGTAACACAGGTCTACTTGATAATTAAATACTGATAAAATAATGCTAGCAGCCTAACACTGGTCTTTAGCCAATTTATTTGATAGTTTTACACATTTTCTGACTTACACACAGAGAACACGGTTAAAATTGTCTCTTGTTGAGTTGCAAAAGTACAATTTTAACAGTGTTTGTTGTATGCAAACCAGAAAGTGTACTGAATAGTATAACAAAGCGCATTTGGTTTTCCAGACTCTGCTATGACCATCAGTCTGAGTGAATGTTCGCATGGCATTCCATGGAAGATTTGGAGGAGAATCTCTAATGGAATACAGTAAGTAAGGACAATTAAAACTAGAAAACATATAACCCAATTACTTCAGTATGATCCTCCAAGAGCTATACCTGTGCTTTTATCATGCCAAAATATTCCAATCAAATGAAATAGAAACATACTAGAATAGCAGCTATGTTTAGTGTTGACCCAATCTATTGGCCAGTTGGCCATTTTACTTATTACTTATTAAATGCATCAAAACTGAAAACCACCCACTTTTATGTAGCTGAATTTGAATCAGTCTGAAATTAGATATTTTTGTGTCGTAAAGTGCCAGAGATTAGATTTCTTGTGAATTAGCTCTGTGTACTTAAATTGGATGGAACTGAATTTTTTAAGTGTGTTAAATCATCAACAAACATCTTGTTCCTTGATGCACTTTATCTTACAATCTCTTTGTTTTCTGTTCAATTTAAAACTACTACCTCTATCATTGAACCTGACAGCGATTAATTTTGGCCAAAGAAAAACAAAAGTTTACATAAATGAGTTTATAACCTTAAAAGGGATATATGGGGATCAGCCAAAATTAGAATCATCTCTTTAACCCTCAAACCAAAGCAGAAATCTGTGTCAGTCACTAAATGCTTGATTAGTGCATCTCTTGCTATTTTTACTGTAATACCCTGGTGACGAACTTGCAGGGCCAGCACAAGGATTAGAGAATCCTCACAACTGATGACCTTAATTATTAAGTACCACAACTGTTGATCAAGGTGGTTCTAAAATTATTTTCAAAACAAGCATTACCTCTCAAAATACATATTTTTCTAAGCACACTGACAGAGTTTTTTTAGACAACGTTGGAACCAGACTTGGATTTTTTCAGTTTTTGTGTGTGATGTTGTTACAAAGCTCAGTAAAAAACAGGAGAAACATAAAATTTTGTTGAAGTTAAAAATTCAAACTGGAAAATCAGAGGTTTCTATGTTGGTACAACCTCAAAATTCAAAATGACCACCTTGGATATAAAACTTTTTTTTTTTGCTTTACATCATGGTTTTTCAAATTTTCTTAACAGATGATTTATACCATTTATACCAAAATATCTACAGAGCACCAAATTTCATAACAAATTTAAACGTACTGTAACTTTTATTCTCAAACCTTGTTTTAAACAAGGGGTGTCCAAAGTGTAACACAGGGACCATTTGCAGGCCTCTCTATGGTTTTATTGGACCCACATCACAATTTTAAGACTGGAGTAAATGTAGCCTGTTCATCTCCAGGTAACCCAGATGAACAGTTTAACAGTTTTTGTAGGGTGAGAATTTTCACAGACAAATAAAATCCTACAGGATAAAGATGTTAAATATAACACAAACTATTAGTCTTAACTATAATTGTACCTTTATTTAAATCATTTAGTAAATATAAGTTCCACACCCCCCTTTAAATGTGGCTAAACACAGCAAGCTCTGGGGTGCTCCTTTTGTTGTTGCCATAGCGGAGACAATTTTATTTTTCTGACTCTAAAATGAAAGCAATTGACACTAATGACATAAAAAATTATATACATGTCTTTTATGTTTTGGATCAGCAACAATTTGCAGACTCCACAAGAATTGTGGCTATCTCATTAGTTAATTTTGTTGAATATATTAATGAATGGATAAAAGCAAAAAAAAAAAATCACAAGAAATTTAGTTTTTTTATTTCATTTTAAAAAAAGGGGGAAAAAAATAAATAAATATATATATATATATATATATATATATATATATATATATATATATATATACAGTATATATATATATATATATATATATATATATACACAGTCCAGTCACATTAATGTGACCATCTGTCAAAAGCCAGAATAACCACCTTTCGCAGAGCGAACTGCTACGAGACGTGCAGGAAGAGAGTCACTTAGGTCCCTGAAGGTCTTCTCTGGGATGTTGAGCCATGCCGACTCTAATGCCGTGGCCAGCTGCGCTAGATTACGCGGTTGAGGATCCATGGCGCGAACAACTCGATCGAGATGGTCCCACAGATGCTCGATTGGGTTTAAGTCAGGTGAGTTTGCTGGCCAGGGGAGGACGGTAAACTCATCCTGGTGCTCTTCGAACCACGCACGTACACTGGCAGCTGTATGGCACCTCGCATTGTCCTGCTGGAAGATGCCATCATCCTGAGGAAAAACAATGCGCATGTAGGGGTGGACATGGTCCGCAAGGACAGATGCGTACTTGTATTGATCCATCATGCCTTCCACAATAATCAGTGAACCCAGAGAATGCCAGGAAAACATTCCCCAGACCATAATGCTCCCGCCTCCAGCTTGGACCGTTCCTGCAATGGTTGCAGGGTGGTTCCTTTCAGAGGTTTCACGCCTTATACGCCAACGTCCATCTGTCCGATGGAGCATAAAACGCGATTCATCTGAAAACGCTACCTGTCGCCACTCAGTGGACGTCCAGCTGCTGTACTGGCGTGCAAATTCTAGCCTTCGTCGTCGATGAACACCAGTCAGCATAGGTGCACGAACCAGGCGTCCGCTTCGGAGGCCCAGACGCAGCAATATTCGCTGAATAGTGGTTTGGGAGACACTTGTGGTAGCCCCTTGGTTCATTTTAGTGGTCAGTTGCTCAACGGTAGCCCGTCTATCTGCCCGAACGCATCTCCGCAACCGTCGTTCGCCTCTGTCATCTATGGCCCGTGGTGCACCACATTTGCCACGTCGTTGATTTTGGACAGTCCCATTTTGCCATGCACGGTACACTTTTACCACGGCGGCACGCGAACAGTTCACAAACTCAGCCGTTTCGGAAATGCTTCCACCCTTGGCCCGAAAGCCAATGATCATGCCCTTTTGGACGTGGGATAAATCGCTTCGTTTCTGCATTACGCCAACGATTGAAATGTTTTCCGAAGCCCACACACACCCTTTATATACGCTCAACTGCACTGTGCTGCCACCTGCCTTCTGTGATTGGTTATTTAACTCTGAAGTGGAAAGTACGTGGTGGTCACATTAATGTGACTGGACTGTGTATATATATATATATATATATATATATATATATATATATATATATATATATATATATATATATAACTTGGTTTAGGTCCCCACGGCAAAAAATGTGGACATCACTGGTTTAAACTGATTTCTCTCTTTTTCTTTCACCCCGACAGTAAAAGCCCCCAAAGCAAAATACACATTATTAGGAGAAGCAATTCGAGGCGCCTTTCCCCCACATATGCAATGTTCACTTGGCTGTAGAGGGAAAGACTGCAAGTATGACAACCCAAACCACTGGAGTGAGGACAAGCAAGCAATAAGAGGCCTCTATTCATCCTGGTACACGTATATGTTATGACTTACTGTGTCATGAGAAAGTATTTGTTCCCTGATAGATTTCTTTTGTCTTTGCGATTTTGCCCCACTGTTTCAGATCATCAAACTAATTTTGAATATTAGACAAAGATAACCTGGGTAACATACAGGTTATCAAAACCATTAATTTATGGCTTTGAGTTTAATGTTTTAAACATTTTATCTTGAAATGATTATGTTATTTACTAATGGGGAAAAATGTAGCCACACTTTGGCCCATTTGTAGAATTTAAGAAATGAAGATGAGTGAACCAACACTCAACCACAGTGATGTAAAAAATGTCTTAAATAAAGCACTTGATGGCAGTTGCTGACCATCAAAACCGTTTATTATTTTTTTATGAAGATTATTTTTTCCACATGGGACCAGGTTAATTTGGATAGCTTTAGCACTTTAATGAAAGAAATTGATCAAACATAAGACTGTGGTAATCTTTGTGTTTAGTGATCTAAAACATTGTGACAGCACTATGATTGTTTTTTTGTTATTTAAATAAAATATATCTGATGAATTGAGAAAAGTTTGAATTCATATGTACTGTACATACAGTTGCTGACAGTTTTGTTCTTTTGCTTTTTTTAGGGTTACCGACAATCTTCTTGCTATGTCTAGACCTTCAACAGAGATCATTCAGAAATATGACATTATTGATCAGTTCAAAAGGTAGTCACATCATTAATCTATGGCTTTGAGCACAAGAATGTTTTCAATAAAGCACAGAAGAAACGAGAACAGTGACATGTTATGTGCTCCGTTTTTTGTTATTGTGCTGAAGGAATGGCATCAAAACAGTGATGAACCTACAGCTACCTGGAGAACATGCAAGCTGTGGAAATCCTCTGGAACCAGAAAGTGGATTTTCATACAACCCCGAAGTGTTCATGGAAAATAACAGTATGTACTTTTTTCAAGAATTTTGAAATATACAGCTCTGGATAAAATTAAGAGACCACTTAAAATGATCAGTTTCTCAGATTTTACTTTTTATAGGTATATGAGAGTGAACTCCAATGTAGCACTAACAATTTTGTGGTTTTCAAGAGAAACATTGCAATAACATTGTTAATCTGTGAAATATCCCCTCTCTGTTTAAGTGTAGTTGTGAGAAGAATGGGTAACACTTTATTTGAAGGGGGGTGAATAAGACTGACATGGCACTGTCATAAACATGACATAACTCCTGTCATGAACATGAATAAGCCTTCATGAATATTTATGACTGTTGTCATAAAGCGTCATTCGGTAAATTATGACACTTTTAATACAAAGTTGACATTGAAAATGTCTTTGTTATGACAACTTGACATTAACCAAGAAATCCTTACTGATATAAATTTGTCATAAAAGTATTACTGATTGCACTTTAAAAATTAGGTAACTTTATGTTATTAAAGGTAAAGTTTAAACAGTAACGATTTCTTGGTTAATGTTAAGTTATCATAACAAAGACATTTTGAATAATGTCAACTTTGTATTAAAAGTGTCATAATTTACTGAATGACGCTTTATGATAACAGTCATAAATATTCATAAAGGCTTATTCATGTTCATGACAGATGTTATGTCATGTTTATGAAAGTGTCATGACAGTCTTAAGGCGCTTTCACACTGCAGGAACGGAACGGAACTGAACGGGACGGATGTGTTCACATTACAACTTGCGTTCCACCCGACCCCAAGCGTTCCAGCAGCTGATTGGCCGCTGGTTGTTATGGAGTCCGACGTTGATTTCCCGTTGACAGCTGGCTCCCACTGTCTTTTGTAACGACTGGTATTTTTCTTCCGTATTTCTCCTTGCAATACGTAGAAGTAGTTCAGCATTTTGTCTTCTGAGGGTAGCTTGTTGGCGGAATTTAATTAATTGTATGAGGTTGATAAGCAGCAAAATTAAATCCATGTCGTCCATTGTTGTCGTCGTAGCAACTGTTAACCCGCCCCAAGCGTTTCTGCTTAGAACCAGCAGCTGATTGGCCGCTGGTTGTTATGGAGTCAGACGCTGATTTTCGTCTCAATATCAGCCAATCAGCTGCTGGAACGCTTGGGGTCGGGTGGAACGCAAGTTGTAATGTGAACACACCCATTCCGTCCCGTTCCGTTCCGTTCCTGCAGTGTGAAAGCGCCTTTATTCACCCCCTTCAAATAAAGTGTTACCCAAGAATGTTTAATGAAAAAAATAGCAACAGGAAGTTAAGAATCTGCCTGAAGTGGGATCAAAAACAATGAAGATCCAATTATTATGAAGATCACTAATGCTCTATGTTCTTGTCAGACCAAAGCAGAAAAATGCTTTCCAGATTGGAAGGTTTGAAGTTGTGGTTTCAAAACATGTAGTCTCAAAAAGAGGGACTTTGTAAGTCAGAATGCTTTCTCTTGAAGGTGTTTTCAGTCATACATGCATAATGGTAAAACGGGGAATGCAAATGCATGTTGCCATTTCAGTTTATTTCTACAACTATGGCTGGAGTGACTATGGAGTGGCCAACCTTACCGCCATTCTCGACATGGTCAAGGTCATGTCCTTTGCAGTGCAGGAAGGGAAGGTAGCAGTCCACTGCCATGCTGGACTCGGCAGAACAGGTATAGGTTTGTAGTACAGAGAGTTTGTTTCACACTGTGATTTTTCACATGCGGATCAAAGCATTGCGCTAAAGTTTTCCTGATCTCACTCCAGGGGTACTCTTGGCATGTTTCTTGGCCTATGCAACCACGATGACTGCGAACCAGGCTATTTTGTACGTTCGTGCCAAACGGCCCAATTCCATCCAAACCCGGGGTCAGCTGCAGTGCGTCAGAGAGTTTGTCCAGTTTCTTGCCCCACTAAGAATTGTTTTCTCCTACGCCAAACCTCACTCTCAACCTGTAACCTTGTCCCAGTACCTTAACCGTCAGAGACGCATTCTGCATGGCAATGAGAGAAAGCAACTGAGATACTTACCCAAGATTATACATCTAGTGTGTGGCCTCTTGGTGGACATTGCAGAAAACCGGCAGGTGATTGAGGAAGACATTCTTGAAGCCCCTGATATTCAGGAAATTGAAATGTCTCTCAGTCTCATTGAAAAGATGGGGCCTGAATTATTTGTAAAGGAGCCCCGCTTGCCCGGTTCACCCACCTTACCCAGGCATTTCCACGAGCCTCCCATTTTCTACCACCGTAAAAGTCTGAGCTACAGTGAGTCAGACTTGAGACGATTGGGCTCGCAGCTAAACCTCCTCACGCAACCCCTGAACTCTATCTCCAAATCAGAGACAACTCTCCCCTCATACCACAAGCAAGGTCAGAACATCAACACGTCCGATGTTTCCTACAGCTCGACAGGGTCGCTCTGGCAAATCAAGAATGAGGAAAGCCAGAAAGATGGAACGATTGTGGTGAAGAAACTGAAAAGGAAAACCATGCATCGCAGCGAATCGGTGGGAAATGAGAAGCCAACTAAAAAGGGCAACATGCTGTCCAGGTGGAAGGCAGAGCAGAGAAAGGAGCTGGGAATGAATGGGGTAAAGTGGAAAGATACAGAAGATGAGAAATCAGCACTTCCCTTCATCACACTGCAGTCTGAGCTGTCTCTGGAGGCCAGGAGGCTGCTGGTGGCCCAGGCACTGGCAGTGGACCTTTTTCTTGAAGGAGGAGAGGAGCATAAGTCCAAAGTATTGGCCTGGCAGGTAACTGACTTACTGTACTGAAGTTTGTTAAATGTATAAAAGTAAACACATTTGTAATTGTAAACATATTCCTATTCCTTGGACTTTTCTACATTTTGTTAAATGATGACTACAAACTGTCCTGCTGAAAGGCGAGTCACTCCTGCAGTCTTCAGTGTTTTACAGCTTCTACAGGTTTTCTCTTAGCATTGTCCTGTATTTAGCTCCAACAGCCTTCCATCAGCTCTGCACAGTATCTTTGTACCTAATGCAATCACCATTTTATTTTTTTAAACCATGCATCCTTTTCCTCCATGACAAAGCAACACATTGTGGAGAAAAAATATAAAATTCATCGCACCAAAGACGCATTCAAACCTGCAATGTTGCAGGGGCTGATGTTAGTGCTGAAATGTGTGCAGGAGGACATGAATCAAGGTAGCGCATGGGAGAGACTTTGCACAGAGCGGGACCCGTTCATCCTGACTGGATTGATGTGGTCATGGCTGGAGCAGCTTAAAGAGCCAATCATCTCTATCAAAGATGTTAAAGCCCTGAATCCACGCAACACAGATGCTAAAACTGCCCTCAACAAACTGGGCCAGGTGAGAGGCTATTCTGAACTACTGACATAACAGGAAAAAAAACAAAACAAACAAAAAAAACATTTTAAAATAAACCTTCATGCCATTTCTCGTCAGGCACCCAAAGAAACAGCAACATGCATACTGAACTGCATGGCTCATATGATGAATATATCGGAGGAGGTTGAAACAGCTTTTCTGAATAGAGCGATCAAGGCATTCACCTGGGTAAGAAAGTGTAAAACCTGATAATCTGGGACTGCAAGTGGATTGTCTCACCAAGTGTTAATCTTTATGTTGATTTTAACAGATCAACATTAATTCACCACAAGAGGGGAAACTGTACAGGAAAATGGCGGCAGTCCTGAGGTGTGTTCTTCTGGACCTGAGATCTACGGCTGTGGAGGAGGAGGAGAAGGAGGAGAGAGCCAAACCTGCACTCCCTCCAACATGACCACTGCTGGTCTTACTGTACATGAAATATATATTTCTGTGCCTTGTGACAGTTTCTTTTTTTTAGAAGTCAAAAGCCATATTGTAAAAAACAAAACCAAACAGAACTTTACCTTAGTAGAGTTTAGGTGATACTTCAAAGAACAAATCAGATCATTTCAAAACATTCTGCCTTGAGCCTGGTCACACTCATCTCTCATTGCTCTACCCCACAGTCAAGGAACATTCAAAATACAAACTATTTTATAGTCATTTATTATTTATTAACAACCAAATTGCAGGTTATTACATTCCTGTTAATTTACACCCACCACCAAAGAGTATAAGAGTCCATAATAAAATCAAATGTCAGAAGGTTTTGTACACCACGTATTGGTCTTTGTGCCGGGCCGCCAAGCTCAAGACGTGAAAGAGTAAGCTTTAAGAACGTCCTTCCCATTATTTCCTTCTACTGAAGCCACGATGCTGGCGTAGTCACAGGCAACGTGAGTGAACCCTCTGCAACAGAGAAACACGCAATCATCAAAAACATGGAATAAATGTACTCTTCCAGAGGTCGGCAGTAGTTACTGTCCCAATTCAATAATCATATATTAAATATTTTACTGATACTGATCACATGTCTATGGTGATATATACTGTCGTTGATCTATTGTCACATTAACGGCGCAAAAAAATAAAACCAAAATGTGGGTTTGGGAATGGCCTAGTTAAAGTTGGGATGTAATCCAACTGAGATAATATGGCATGAGCTTAAATAAGCAGTTGGCCCTTAAAAGCTGTCCAATATGGCTGAATTTAAAATATTATGCAAAGAAAAGTGAGCTAAAGTTCCTTCAAAGTGATGTATAAACACTACACACAAATAGATGCACATTCTAACTAGCCAGGAATGCACAGTCGATTTTAATTTGTATACCTAAAAAAATGTTTTGTGATGCACATTACTAAAAAAAAAAGAAGCAAAACTTGTTTTTACCTTTCACAATGATTTACAGTAAGTGAGGAAGATTTTATTGGCCTTTTCAGCTTACTGTCTGTTACATGACCTATTATGCATACTTTTGCTCAGGAAGAGCTGTGCAATGCATAGATAAAACTCTAATCAAAACTACTGAAAAACTATAACTTTAAAAAAAGACCTTTTCTTAAAAAAAAAACTTTTTTTCTGTCAAAAATAAAATAATAAAAAATATTTAAATAAATAGGAGATGGTGAAAATATCTGTCACAAAAGATGAGAGTAATGTCTTGAACACCACTAAAGAATGAGTTAAGTGGGGAAAACAAAGTCTATTCAAACCATGTAATACTGGTGACATACTAAAGGTTATTGCAAGTTTTCAAGGCACATACCATAATTTTGCTAACCATTAATGGTGTCAAATTTAGACTCAGTATCAGAAAAAAAAGCATGATCAGATCTGGGTGGGACATCCTTGGTAATGACTTCTTGGTAGATGAAGGCGGTATGTTACGACTGAGACACTAACCTGGACATTGTGTGAGAACCTCCCAGTAAGTGATACTGACTCTCCAGCGTGAGCCCGCCGTCTTTGTCGTTCTTCCACGTCAACACTCGTAAGGAGAGGTCCTGAGATGCCGTGACGACACGAAAACTGTCCTACAAAACGAAATTCGTAACTCGACGCTAAGCTTCCAACAGTTCAAACCAATTCAGGAACTGGACTTCTGAACTTCAAATAAAAACAGCCTACCACACATATTGAGGAAATGGGCCTGATGTGATCTTTGAAATTAGCAAGCACGGCTCCTTTCAGCGAGTACACCCACAGCTCCTCCCCGGCTGCCAGCACTATGCAGTTGCTGTTCTTGGCCTCCAGAAGGATTTGTGATGAGTAGTGGTTCAAAGTCAAGGGGAAGGACTCCATCTGCTGGACTAAAGTTGGAAAGAGATTAGAATTTATTATATTAATTTAAGGGTTTAATATAATGTTGACCCACCCCTTGAAACTGGAATGTGTTTGGGAAAAGCTTTCCACAAGCTATAGAGTTGGAATTTTCACCATTCATCCCAGAAAGTACTTATGAGGTCAGACATTGTTGGAGGAGAAGATGTGGCTTGCTGTTTCCATTCTAATTCATTACAAAAGTGTTACTTTGGGTTGAGATGAGGACTTTGTCTAGGCCAGTCAAGTTCATCTATGGAATCTGCTTTTTGCACTGGTCTGCTGTCATTTTAGCTGTTATTATGCCTTGTTGCTGTAAAAAACAACAAGGCATAATAATGCAAATACAAAAACCATGTGGTTAAGGTGCAAGCTGCTAAGTGAGATTCTTGTGTGGATTAGAGGAATAATCTAATCCACACAAACAAATTATTCAGTTTTGAATAATTTGTTTTTAGAAATTATTCAAACTGTTTGGCGTTCAGTCATTTCACCCTGGAAAAAATAAAAAAATAAATATCAAGCCCATGATGAGCATTGAGTAAGCTCATCACTGACACTGAAAATTGTTGTTATTAAATCCAATAAACGAGTAATAAAAATGTTCTGCATGCCATGAGAGTAAGCTAAATAAAAATTGTGGTGCCAGGAAGATTTCCAAACCGTTCCCGCGGTGACGCAGACATTTTTCCTGGATGACTCACTAACAGACTTTTTGTTTCCCAATGATCTAAGTTCAGAGCCAAAGCATTTTCCAAGTCATTGTGCTAAACATCAGGGCTCACCCTGGATCTCCGTCTTGTACTTCATCTTTTTAATGCTGACATCGAAGACAGTGAGGGCTTTGTTGCCTCTGAGCTCAGTGTGGTGGATGATGGCCAGTCTGGCAGGCTGGGTGGGTATGAAGACAGCAACTTGGCACCCGAGGACCGGCACAGTCTGGCACAGAGACTCTTCATCTTCAGACGGTGAGGTCAAACTCTCACTGTTAATCACCTGGCAAAAAAAAAAAGAAGCAAAGTAACACAGGTGTACAAGGAATGCATCTATACTTTCCATTCTTATCAATTTTCCTTCTGGTGGAATTTGCACAGAGGTAACACAGAAGAAATCTGGAGCAAGCAACACAGACAATTATGCAGTCAAAGTCAACCTCAAATACCTTTAGACTTAAATCATCATTTTCCTTGGTTCCAGCTATAATCCACTTCTTGTCAGGTGAAACAAGGAGTATGTTAACTTTGAAAGAGTCACACACCATTAGACTTGACTTTTTAGTCAAAGTCAAATCAGCCAGTGTGCAAATTGAGCCCTGGCCAGTTCCAACCTGGAAAAGAAGATAATGTAAGAAAAAAACAAAACTACACAATCACCAAGGAGATTGTGGGGGTACTTACAGTCAGGAACCAATCACTGTTGATGTTATACTGCAGTAATGAACAGTGCGAAGATGCAGTAGAAAAAGAGGCCAGCTCCTGACCAGTCTGACCCTGCCAGGTCTTAATGAGGCCTGTGGAGTCTGATGTGATAACAACTTCCTCCTTCTCATCAGCTGCAATCCCTGTCAAAGGACTCTGCACAGGACTACACCACAGGCTCTCACCCTGAGAAACAGAAACAGGCATAAAATCATGGCTCAAAGAGCCTAACAAGGGTCAATGTTTAGATTTCCAATGATTAATTCAAAGTGTGATTGCAGAAGGAAAATCAAACACTGTCATTTAAATGTGAGCATAAGCAGCATTTCCCCTATTGCTAAAGCTATAGCAGGGTTTTTAGGTTTTAATTTTTTTTTTGTATTTATTATAATGAAATACCCACAGTGGGAAAACCTTTTTTTCAACCAACTTATAGAAGATAAATGCAAAAGTATATGCATCACCAAACAAAAACTGGATTTAAGTCAGAAAGGATTTCAAAGGCCACTTTTATTATAACTGTGACTGTGACAGGCAAAGGGAAGAACACCTGTTAATGGGTAGAATACATTAAGTGGTAAGTGAATATTTTGTCCCCTCAAACTTGATGTATTTGAACAGAGGTAGTCAAAATCCTGTGTCCTGCATGTTTTTAAATGTTCTGCTTGGTTCAACACACCTAAATCCAATAAGTGGTTTATAAGGGGCCTTCTGTATAACTTTTTACAGTTATTATAAAGAATTAAAATTTGAACAAATTTGACTAGGCCCAAATTGTGATGGTCTGACAACTGCATGAGAGCATCTACAAAACTGCATCTCCTGAGGGGCCTTGCTGATCTGCATTGGGAACATTTGTTCCACCTACTCCGATCAATCAGATAAGCTACTGTAGCTCAAATTAATGAAGAAATTAATGCTTGATCAAACAACGTAAAACAGTTTACAGCGTATAGGGCAGGATACTCCAAGACAGTCATAACTTTATGCTAGACTGGTGTATGTCTATTATGAATGAGTGATGTTACTGAAGGTGAAGCACTGACTGTTTGGATGTTCCATGCCCGAACTGTCCCATCAGTGGACGCACTACAAGCAACGGCACTGCTCTTGGACTGGTCTGGCAGCATGCATGAGTTGCCCTGCAGGTACACCAGGCCAACCACCCTGCCTGAAGAACAAGATGTTTGACACACAGGTTAGAAAAGAAGCACAATGAAGTCATGCCAAGGATATTTCTAATGAACAGGAAAAAATTGCATACCTGTATGGCCTCTCAAGCTTTTGCATGTGTAATTTCCCGTCCGACCTTCTGTCATGTTCTTCTCCAGGTGGGAACGCCGCTGGAAGTATCTCTTCCACGAGTGATTGACCTGGTCGCCGCCCATGGCGGCAAGGTTACAGAAACTCCAGCGCTGCAGGCACATCCTCCTGAGGAGAACATAGGTGTTTAGATGCATTCATTATTTTTCAACAACTACTGCAAATAGTGGATTAAAGGGGAAGTAGCACTGTGAAGTTTACAGTATGGGGATGAAAATAATCTGATCATAAGAAATCAGCATGGTATTGAATCAAAATGACAATAACACAGTTCTGGATTTGTAAACTTTTAGACAAAACATGAATGTAGATTAAATGTGGGCAATCGATTGCTGTTTTCTTAGTGAGCGACGTTCTTCAACTTGTCACAGGATGAAAATATTTGCCGCTACAGTAATCAACCCTTCATGTATTTCATCATCAGGATCTTGCATTTTTCGACTGGTATTTGGACATTTTATCTATGGCAACAAGCTTCAGGTCTTTTAGGTTTGAAGGTCTTCTCCAACTCTTTACCTTCAGCCACAGATTGTGCATCAGATTCAAATCAGAATTTGTGGTGGGACACAGTGGCGCAACTACACATTATTCAGGTGGATGCGAAAACACAAATCTGCCATGGGTATTAATTATATTGGGTTTAAAAGTAGCAATTAAAGAAGAACCAAGAAGCAGACACAAGAAAAACAGAAGCGTACTAAGAATAGTACCCTGAGGTACTCCAGAGTGTGATTGGAGGACTGCTACTAAGGACTGCTAACCAGAATGGACATTTTGACGCCTGCACACAATTAAAGGCGTCAGAGAAGAATCTTATAGACTTTGTAAAAAAAAAACAACTACAAATTGGTCTAAAAACACACAGACAACAATGTTCCTGGAATAATCAGTTAAAAAGTAGATCAATAATATTTATTAAAAAAAGATTAGAGTAGCATTTTTATGTATGCTACTGTACAGATGATTGAAAATCAAGTAGATTTTTTTTGCCATGAAAAACTAAATACTATAAAAATATAACAAATAATAACTCACCTCCATAACCAAGGAGTCTCTGCAGCTTCATGCCAGTCCTGAGAAATACAGTTTTAAAATAAATTTAACTTAGTTGTTTACGCGATGTGATTGTTTCTGCCACTTCCGCAAGCGAGAAATCTTACCTTGCACACATTAGAAGCGCTGGTTAAATCACCCTCGCTCAGAAATGTGAAAATGTGAATAAGACAGTCACCGATAAGATGTGGATGAAGGAAATCCATACCAACATCAGTTTTCACAGCCTGTAGAGATTTCAAAGAGATAGAAAATCCGTAAGTAAAAAAAAAACAAACTACGGAAAGCGCAAAGGAACTACGCAGTTCTTTGTTGCAGAGCCTTTATTTCGCCACCAGATGTCACCATTGTTGAAGGTTGGCGCCAAAAAGGGACACGCACATGCAGAAGCCCCCACTGGATGCGTACAAGTGGAAAAATAGTGGCGTTTTCATGTATAAACACGAATAAAATAAAAGTCACCTCCATTCGTGATAAAAAATTATTAATTTCACAAATGCTGACTCAAAATATCAGCTTACCGGAAGAGTAAACATAGGAGGCTATTATTCTATCAGAGTTAGTGCCTGAAGATCATAACACAGTAATTAAAGCCGTGATTATTCCTGGCTTTTGCTTTGTGTTTCTTGGCAGGTGTAGAAACATTTTGTTAGCTGCGGTGAGACAAACACATGCGCATGACACGCTGACTCATAATAAGCCGAATTAATTGCAGTTCCAATCAGTCAAGGTGATTTCTCAGCAGAGGAGTGTGCGAAAGTACAAAACATAGGGAGAGCAGGAGAGAGACTGTGCGTGTGTGAGTTTGTGTGTGTGTGTGGTGTGTTGAGAGTCACCCCTGGCGGGATTCTTCAGCAAGGGCCCCTTGTCTCCTGTGAACACGCCCCAGATAGATGAGGCAGATATATAACCAAGACCTGCGGGTAGCAGAGGAACTGTGAGAAAGAGATAATCGCACTTGCTCACCCCCAAGGGTTACCTGTGACACCCCTCGCAATGACAAGAGGGCCAATCCAGAGGGGGCCTCGCCAGGGGAGTTTGGATGCTGTCCCGGTTTGTTTGTAAAAAGTCCTTCGGGCTTCTTCAGTTTTTGATGCTTTTCGTGGTTTTGGACTTCCCCCTGGAGTTACCTGAGCTGTGGTCGAGCGGAGAACAGGAGCGAGGAGGCGCGTTATTAAAATCAGCTCTGCAGATCCGTGCATGAAACTGAAAGCTGGGCCGCAATGAGCCGGAGAACACGACGTTGGATTTTAAGAGTTTTGCTTTGTTTAGGGATTGTTTACCTCAAAATTGGGTAAGGAGCGTTTATTCAGCAGTTTCTGATCAGCAAATGAAGAACAATGTCCCAGAAAGATAAGACTTTAACAGGAATAATATCAGCTCTCAAGGGGTTAACCTCTCCAAAAACACATAGGTTTTAATTTTCTCCAAAACAGGTAGCTGATTTAATGAATACCATTATTATAGAAGCGGACGCTTTTACTTTACAAAAGCCTACCTGTAAATTATGCCAAAAAAAACAAACAAAACAAAACTCCTGGAACTATGTATGCTACATAATGTGACTAAAATACCTGAGCAATTACTTTTAATATGATTTACCTGTTTCATGGCTTGGGTGTGTTCATAATTTTTGTAATAATACATGATTCGAGCAGACTCTCAGTTCTATCCGTTTTTATTATTATTATTATTATTATTATTCGCAGTGGATTTTCGTCGGTGGTGGCCCTTGGGGCGAGTATAATCTGTAATAAGATCCCCGGTTTGGCTCCCAGACAACGGATTATCTGCCAGAGTCGCCCCGATGCCATTATCGTCATCGGAGAGGGAGCACAAATGGGCATCAACGAGTGTCAATTTCAGTTCAAAAACGGGCGCTGGAACTGCTCTGCTCTTGGAGAGAGGACTGTCTTCGGAAAAGAGTTGAAAGTGGGTATGTTGCTGTCTGTTGACGTTTGTTATTAATTTTTTTTTTTAAAAAAGTATACACTTGATGATTATGAGCTCGTTTTAGGGGTCATTTATGATTAATCCCATTCTTAACCTTTTGCTCTGTTATCACTTCCACTCTAAAAGTGAGCAATATTTGATTAAAAAAAAAAAGACGGAAGTGAACTTTAAAATTTGGACTCATAAAATAAATGATCGATGTTTTTCCCTTTATAAAACAGAAATTGTTTGAGCTTGATAGGCATTGCTTTGCATATACCCTAGATGGTGTTTGTCCAGTTGATAGTTTGCTCTTCAAACTTTTCTTCTTATGAATAACACAAATAACTTTTGCACCTGTAAGCAGGTGCAAAAGTTAGGCTCCCTTAGGAGTCAGTGTTGTTTACACCAGGCCTAGTTGCCCTTTATTTTTCTCCGAGGAGGGACTTTCTGAACATGTATAAAAGGTATTGTGAAGCCAGTGTTGGAACAAAGCTCTTCTGAATGTTGGCAACCTTTCTTTTCATCCAGTCAAAGTCTCTAGAGGCACATTTTCTCTGGACTTTATCCTGTCTGGTGATGGGTGCCGTGGCTCTCACTGTAAGGATGTAGAGCTTACCACGGGTATAAATTACACCGAGCAGCAACTCAGAGCAAAGCAAGTGCTAAATAAAGAGATAGAAATTGTTTCAAGTTAGTGTTCCTGCTGCTGAGATGGAGAAACTCGAAGGGGATGAGGATATTACAGCTGGAGTTTTGTCATGTTTAAGGAAAACTTTTCAGGGAAATTGCAATTGAAATAATGCCAGGAAGAGGAAGCAGTTTAGTTACCTCTGGTGGTTTTGTAAAACTGTTTTTAGAAAGTACTGAAATATATTTTAGAAATGTTCCTCCTTCCACCTCAGATGAATATATTTAAATAAAAATATTCTAAATACAATAGGTGGCAGCTTGGACCAGCTGTTTGAGGCATTGTTGCCTTCTGCTGTTGCAAAAAGAGGATTATTTCTGTATTCTTTTGAAATGAAACAGTGCTGTTTGACAATCTGCTTTATGAATGGAGGGTCTTTTTAGCCAATCTGGAGTTTTTATTTTCCTTGTTGCCCATGGAATGGACAGCCATACCAAATAGATTGGTTTCACTGGTCAGATTAGCATAGATAGTGAATAGTTTTAAATAGGTGGTATTGTTGATGCCCAGACTAAGGGAGCTAGGCTGTTTGCAATTGGTCCTGAAGCAAAAGGAGAGATCAGCAAAGTGGCATAATGGTGGAAAACCGTACATTTGACTTATTTTTTTTGGCTTAAAATGAAAAAAAAAAACTTTTAGTTTTATTAAAGGTTTTGCTATTTTTGTACTTAGGTTTTTTAATGGTGGCATCTTCTGTTGGACTTTTATTACAGGGGCTGTACCTAGGTACCTTTAACCAATGATTTCAGATGATTTTGTACATTCTAATCAGTCCACTGTAAAAACAAAATGCAGTTATATGACTTCACGCTTCGCACCTACCAGCAGGAGGTCACTTAGAAGTATTTTAGGCTTCTGCACAGATAAGCAGGAACAGATAACTGATAAGATAGATGAAATTATACTTGAGATTCGAACTTTTTTATGAAAATTATTAGTTACTGTGGTAACCAAAAATACCCTTGGTTTGCATACAGTTACAAAATGGAAGTGGGAAGAGACAAAATGGGGATAAACATGGAGTAGGGGAAGGGGTTAATTGGGCCTACACTGAGCTGTCTTAGTTGAGAAGTTCATCACAGATATGCAAACCTGTACAGGCCTTGGATCTTAGATCTTCCATCTCTCATTCATTCCATCTTTTGCGGTGAACCCGTGCACTCGCGACTGAAGGGGAAAGAATTAACAACGGCACAGTCTGCACTGACACACCTTCTTTTTTGGCTCCTCGCCCATCGAGTCCATAAAAACGTCCACATAATTAATGCCTCAATATTAGTTTTTTCTCCTTTCTTTCAATGGCAAGGGCACACATCCAAGATGTTTATCAAAAAACATGGCAGCTTCACACAGTGAACGGTGTGGCAGGAGGAAGCACAAAGAAAGTATGATGTTTGTTTAGAGCAAACAGTGACAAGAGGAGTTTATTTACACATAGATATGATGGATGTCGTAATCAGCAGTTTCCTGTTTGCATTTTGATAAATTGCGGATTGGAAATTTAAAAGTAAAACACTCTTCTTGCTTATTGTGTTTAACAATAAACACTTTTATTCCATCACAGGGTGTTTTAAGATGGCTTTGCTTATGAGAGGGGATTTTATGATTCTTTGAGACCATAATTACTTTTCGCTTGGGTCATTACTGAGATATTGAAACTCTTTCTGCCAACCATGTCTGTACTTCTACCAGACCTTCTGTCAAACCTTTACTTATTTTGCCAATATTTCCGTATGTGTAAATGATTTGTTAGCTGGAATTGGGGACAGATAACAGCAGGCTGAAGATTCTGACATCTCTATCTTGGGAGTGTACACACAATGTAGCAGCTTCCAAGAGGATCAATAGCCCTTCCTTGTCGATAACCCTCTTATTCATGCAGCTTTGTTGACTATGCCGCTAGCAGACATTTTGGTTCATGGGCAGGACAGTTTCCAGGTTAGGTTTCAAAACACTGCAGCTCTTGAGTGATATGTCAGCAAGGCTGTGATGTAAGCATACAGCCGGTTAATTATTGACCTCCCTCTTTACTTATTTATTGTATTCACTTTAGCTGAAGGAGATACACCAATCACTTCAATATTTCACAGACAGTGTTATTGATCACCTTCTTTTCTGCTCCCCCCAGGTAGCAAAGAAGCGGCATTCACCTACGCAATCATTGCTCGGGGGGCACGCCATCCAGCCCCGCCTGTACGCAGGGCAACCTGAGTGACTGCAGCTGTGACAAGGAAAAGCAGGGTTTCTACAGCAAGGACCAAGGATGGAAGTGGGGTGGCTGCTCGGCAGACATCCGCTACGGATTAGGCTTCTCCAAAGTTTTCATAGACGCAAGGGAGGTCAAGCAGAACGCAAGAACGCTAATGAACCTCCATAATAATGAGGTGGGACGCAAGGTAAGGGACAAGAAGATGTACTCTATCCAAGTTCAAAGAGAAAATATACGCTAACACACCTATCTATAGCAAGACCTTTCCGGCTTAACATGGATATTTTGGAAACGGGATTTTCTACTCCATCATTTATTCTAAAAGTTGAATTTAAAAAAAAAAGGCTGTTGAGTGTGCCGGCGTGGGCTGGATTTCAAAACAATGACTTAGAAACTTAATTTCTACATGTACACTATTGCTTTTTATGTGAGAAACTCCCACAACAGTGTCCTGATTCTGTTTACGTCAAACACCAAATGTTAGTTGAAGAATCTACTGAGCAAAGGGTATGGAAATTTGCTACACCGGTTTCAGGGAATCTATATCCCAACACTACTTTAGTTATGCTCAGAATGTTATTGGAAATTTTTTTTATAGTTACTGTTAATTATGGTATTGCCACCTACTGGCTTAGCATTTACTACAGCACTTTTGATTGACTCAGCTATTAAGCATATGTTTCTTTTAAGAATGGTGAAAAGATGTCAGTTTGAAAAAGAAAGTAATGTAGTTTGTTACCTGAGTTTTTGGAAGGAGAGAAAAAAATAGAGTTTTATAAAGTAGTGTCTAGATGTCAGGAGACAACACAGAGCTTTAATACAGGACTTTCTGATGCTTTGCCTGTTAAAAAGCACAGCAAGGTTGGAGCCACTTTTATATGGGCAATATTGAACATATTGTGCATTTAATATTTATTCTGGATTTGGTCCCAATAAACATTATATGGAAACTTAAGATATTTTATACAGAAAGGCAAAGATAAACGTAAGGTAAAATTACTTTGTTTTCCTTTTGATTTTTTTTTAAACTTTATATGTGGCCTACATTTGTCAAATAGATATCCGGTGATTTTTAAAATCAATGACACAACTCTGTTTTCCCTTAAACATCAATTGTAAGTACAAGGAGTTAAATATTAAAAGAAAATGATGAACGGTGTTTTACAATAGGATGTTTTTAGTGTAGCCCCTCTTTAGCCATGGTCATTATCTTCTATTGAATTAATATTTGATGTAGAGGTCTTCTTCATTACCTGCCACTGCAGTGTAAGTATTAGGGCATTTTTGATTGGAATTTCTCTGTCAATGTCGACAGAAGAAGATACGTTTAAAATAGATATATATATATATGAAGCTGTGGTGCTAAAACCATTGATAAGTAGTTTGAGACTGATCTCAGGAAGTGCTGTCTACCATTTCTTGGCTTGTCAAAAACCTATGCAGAGGGGACCAAGCTTAAACAAGAAGTGGAATAAAGAGCTGCTTTTAGAGGACAAACTGTCTAAGTGGCAGGGTTTGATTACAGCCAAGATCCATGCACTGAAAACAGACCGACACTGTACAAAAAGGCATTAACTCTGTCCCCCCCATGTTTTACACCACTAAGACAGTCTTCAGTTACAGTTATGACAATCTGCAACCAACAGTTTTGCTAATCTCACAAACCCACATCATGTAAAATGTGTCTGCACATGCACCTTGGGGGTGTTTACTTTTTGGCTTGATTGTCATTGGTGATGGATCTGTTTTTTTGTTTGTTTGTTTGAAGGATTGCAGTTGCTTTAAAATAGATAAACTCTATCTTTATAACAAGTCAGTTTGCAAGACTGAGTATGTCTTCCTGATCTAGAGTGTGACTTTAAACAAAAATTTCATTATGTACTGTAAACCGGTCATGTTTAGCTCCAAAGGAGATACAATCAACCGTTATTCACAGCGGAAAGCATCAAAAGCAACAAAACGCTGGAGATTACGCCATAAAAACTTAACGAGGAACAAGACTAATATGATAAAATACCAAGGAGGAAAGCTCACCTGATTGTTTTCATTCGTGTTTTTCTTGCATGCATGGTTGCAGAACACTGCAGAGTGACAAAGAGACTCCAGTGGGTCTGAAAACTAGACACCGAGTGGAATAATGTGCCAAAGTCAGGGTTAGAGGCAGCATTGACCAAAGTTAACAGACATCCTTTCTCCTGCCGCCTCTGCCAAAAAGACCTACTTCACACACCCAACACGTCCAAAGCAGTGGCTGAAAAGTCTCCCCACGCCTGCTTGTATAAAGTAGACCACGCATGTTTTTGCACCTTGAATTCAAATTGGCTTATCTGGAAAGCTAAATTGCCTCCCAAGGAAAA
Organism: Poecilia picta; assembly: GCA_033032245.1. Classification (NCBI taxonomy): domain Eukaryota; kingdom Metazoa; phylum Chordata; class Actinopteri; order Cyprinodontiformes; family Poeciliidae; genus Poecilia; species Poecilia picta. Next base: position 12,923,371 of record CM065359.1, on the reverse strand, counting down.
GATTGTACTTGTGGATTCAGTCCCCGAGCCGCTTTTCTTTTTCTCCTTCCGTTCTGCTAGTAAAAAGACCCTCTGTTTTGACGGCCTACCCACCACCAACTCCTTTATTTATCCTAATCAAAAGCGGTGACACCGAGCGGGAGCAGCGTTCTCAGCTCCCGAGTGGAAGACGGGTAGACAATAGCTGTCACAAGTGTTAGCTTCAAGACAACTGATGGTTAAAGGAGCTGCAGCCAAGGTTTTCATGAAGGGGCTCACCAAGGAAAAAGTTCTTCTTAACACTTTTGTGTTTAGCATTTACTATTGCAGCTTTGTTTGCCAAGAATACAGTGATAAGTTTCCTGCAAAGATCTTTGGGAAACAGAATTATGTACTGAAAATGGAGCATTTAAGAAAAAAAAAAGGAAGTTGTGATTGACCTTGCTGCTAAAGAAAACTGCAGTGGCACTTCTCATTGTCATCAGCTCGGGATTTAGCAGTAATCCTAGTCACTCGGCGCCTTGTACAGTCACTCTTGACTTTTGTGGGTTGTGTGTGGTAACTACATACACAGGGTATGAAATCTGATACATTATTTTGGCTTCTGTGTATTTGGTATCATGCTGCATTGTGGTGGGGCTGTAGTTAATCTGCCATTGTACATTTTTAAGTCACATTGAGTCAGTTTCAGCAGTTGCAATCTTGTCTTTAGGACATTAAGTTTAACTTTAAGCCCTGTGTGTTGCATTGGAATAAAGCGGAACTTGTTAAAAATCCATAGCTCTCACCAGTTCTCAGTGTTTCACCTTGTTTTCTTTCTGCGTCTAGATTCTGGAGAAGAATATGCGGCTGGAATGTAAGTGCCACGGTGTCTCAGGCTCCTGCACAACCAAAACCTGCTGGACTACACTTCCAAAGTTCCGCGAGCTCGGCTACATTCTCAAGGAGAAATATGCCCACGCTGTGCACGTGGAACCAGTCAAAGCAAGCCGCAACAAGCGTCCAAAATTCCTGAAAATCAAGAAGCCTTATTCCTACCGGAAGCCACTGGACACGGACCTGGTGTACATAGACAAGTCGCCGAATTACTGCGAGGCGGACCCGGTGACGGGAAGCCTGGGGACACAGGGGAGGGTGTGCAACAAGACAATGATGCAGCACATCAGCGGCTGCGACCTGATGTGTTGCGGAAGGGGATACAACACACACCAGTACTCCCGGGTCTGGCAGTGCAACTGCAAGTTCCTGTGGTGCTGCTACGTTAAATGCAACACCTGCAGCGAAAGGACAGAGGTGTACACATGCAAATGAGAATATTTATTGGAGGGTGTGTGTCTGTGTGCGTGGAGATGTGAGTGTGTGTTTCAGTATGTTTTCACAGTCTACTTTCTGCTTAAAGTCTGCGTTTTGCAGTCTTTTCTGTTTTAGCAACGACTACTACAGCACTGCTGCGCTGCGTATGCAGCCAGCCGAAGATTGGGTACCACGGTTTGTTTTGCACAAGAAGTTCTTCATCCTTCTTCTTGGACTTTTGTCGGGATGCGGCACAACAACTGTCTAATAAAACACTGGAAACGGACCGACTGTGACGGACTGTAACCTGGAAAACGGATCACGGTTTCAGTCGATGAAGCAAAACACCCGAGACTTTAAGCTGAATGGACTGGTACGGACATTTTCTCTGTTCTGGACTCTACAAGACGCGGATGAGTTGAGGTGGATGTGGTGCTGAGCAGGACACACTGCTGTAGTTCGCACCCCCCCTGTGCACAGACAAAATTAGAGAGATAGCCATTTGAAATATTTAACATGCTGTATTTAGAGAATGAGACTTATTAATATTAATTTATTCTATAAAATAAAAACTACTGATCTTGTCCTGTATGGATAAAAAATAACTAAATATCATCAGTTCTTTAGTTTGTTGAAGCAATCAAACATGTCTACAGTTAACACACTGGATTTGAGTCATATTGTAGCATAGTGTTGTTCCTACTGGAACGACTGTAGGCTGCTCACATTGACCTTTCTACCTTTTGTGAGTTTTTTTTTCTTCCTCTGTTGCTGCTAGTCTAGAAAATCCCACTTGTTGAGGTAAAAGTCTGCATACTGTACTTATTGTCTTGACTTTGACCTGGTTCTACTGGACTTATTTGCTGATCAAAAACAAGGGCACATTTTCCACGTTTGGTAAATGATAGTTAATAGAGTATATATTTGTAAAGGACTATTTTTATATGAATGTTTTATTTATATCTTATTGTTCCTACTCGTTGTCAGATGTGGACAATGAGATCTGTCCATAAAGCCCATGTGAAAAAAAGCTGATACATGTCAGTTGGCTGTCACGGCCATCGCTTGTTGTATATTGTACGAGATGGAGGCTGTCTATATCTGTCTGTGTTCAAACCTTTGTTTACTGCATTTCACAACTACTACTGATGGAATACAGGAACAGAACTACGCTAACAAGATTATATTTTCATTCTTGACTCATCACACAACACTTAAATATTGCCAAAGAGAAACGATTGATAAGAAATACGCTGGAATGACCGGAATGACTAGCATAACTGGAGTCTGATGACATTACACTCGATTTGCCCTGATCGTTGGTTGGTGGGTCAATAACTAAAACTTAGATACTTTTCCAACTAGTGAACACAGTAAATGTCTCTGCTACAACAAGGCCACACTGACTACAACATGCTTTAGTGTAGAACATAGCAATTGCAAAAGTCAGTCTTTTTGACATTAGCAGAATATTGACAAAGATTTGTGCACATTTACAATAGAAACGCAACTATTGAGGTGTTTTAAAACAAAATCAGAGGAAACAAAAAGGTGCTTGATGGATCTGGATCCGTAATTTCACTCAGATTACGACAACAGATAACAGGAAACTAAAGGTATTACAGCAAAGTTTCTCTCTTCTCCTTTTTGAATGATCCAGTTCTGTTTGATGACTATTTGATTAGGAAGTGTTCAAAATCTTTGGGTAATCTCACAGCTTTTATTCTCCATGTAATACAATGCTTATTAATGCTAACCCCATTATATTTGCTGATAATGCTAATCGCTAATAGAATCCTAAAAATCAATGACATTATGTTGATTTTGTAACCATTTTCTCTTTAGAGAATTTTTGAAGATCTGTTCAACTGTAAAGCTGCGTATGACCGGCTGGTCTCTCTCGCACTGGTTGTGCTCACAAGATATACAATTACAAGTATTAAGAAATTCTGCAGCAACACATTTATTAATAATTTAACAAGCTAAAATGAGAAAACCAGAACATTGTTTGTTGTTCTCTCAGCCATTAAAATGGACTCCACCTAATTTATTAGCAATGTCTTCTGCAATAAAAAGTCTTTTGTATCCCAGAGGAAATCCCCTTTTTTTATTAAATAAAGAAATTTTTTAATGTTGAGTTACCCAGAAATTAAAAATAAATGCAATTTTGTTGCCATAGCTCTTAAAGAGAAATCTATAATAGTATGGTCAAATTAGAATGCTACTAAATTTTTAAGACAGTACTGCAGATAAAAAACATTTTAAGAGTTGCTTAGTTTTCCTTTTGTTTGTAAAGCATGAGAGCCAATGTGAATCAAATTCAAGTTCATCTTAAAACAAAACAAATGGCTTTAGTTATTTCATGAACGATTTTAGGAGAGGAACTGCAGATATGACCCTCATATAATAAAATAAAATTAGTTGTCAATAAAAATAAAAAAGACAGTTAATTAACCCTGCGTCAAATTAAAATGAAACATAAACCCCAAATGTACTCGGTTAATAGTTGCCGTGTTCTGGTTTGTACCACCGTTTATTAAAAGATAAAGATAAATGTTATCCGGTGTGATGTGGTCACCATGGTGTTAAATCAGCTTTTAGGAGGCAAGCACAATGTGTTCAGTGCCGGGCCAAAAGAGAGACGTTCTTTCAGAGGGGGAAAGTTATTCAGGCTTAATTGAGGGCCCATCCTGCAGACTGGGAAGCAGTTGAATGTGTCCAAGCAGAGGAGTGTTTGTCCTCTAATGGTAGGGTACCGCCGTAATTGATGAGGCCGTTGGGGCAGACGTGTCACCGTGATGACTTGCTCAGGCGGGGGAGTGGAAGCTGTCGGGTGATAGATGGCTCGCACATCTGCTTCATTCACTCCTGGGCCACTAGTTGCTACAACAACTCCGGCATAGCGGAGAAAATGCGGGGCGGTCTCCAACAGAGGCAGGCCGACGTGTCAGGGAAATGTTAACGATGCTAAGGCCCACAGTCGTTACGGATTCCACTCTCACAAGGGAACTGGAAGTGGAGTGAGGAGCCGGGGCCCGAAGGTGTTGATGGAAAACCTGCTCCTAGTAATCTCCCTGGATTGATGAATGCAGCTTGTAAAGTTTTCACCTGTGCAGGATTTTATAGGATATTTTATTTACACAAACAACCGTTTGGTGAAACTGAGCAGAGAATTCAGCTTAAACTACAGTAGATAAGCCTTACTGTGTGTCAGTGACAGTGATAATCTACCTAGTAAGAAGGGAAAAGGGCGTGAAGGGATAATAGCAGAGGCTTGTCTGCTTGACAAAAGCTTTCAGCTTTCATAATATTGATACAAAAGGCTTGTATAAGAAAAGGCAGCTGTTCAAAAGTTTCTTGTTAAAGCAGAACTAGGGTTTTGTGTGAAGGACTCGCATCACATTATCTTGTGCGCAGACAGTTGCATCGACTCCTTCATTCGTTTCCTGTTAACTTTCGCCTGCAGTGATTCGTTTTGAAAGAAAGCACCTAAAATCCCAGTTTTGCTTTGATTCCAGCAATGTGCTGTTCTCTGTCCAAGCTGCCCCCAAGGTCTGCTAATTCTGGATTACCTGTAAGGATGTACACCTGCTATTTACAGCAGTAAAAGTCTCTTTTTGAAAACAAAAACAACAATAGATCCTCACCGGCCTACTTGTCAGGTTACACCTTAAAAATCGCTGGTGGGTTGCGATTTGGCCACTATGGAGTCGCTGACGTTTGTGGCCATAAAAGGATTTGGGTCTACTGTATTCATGGAGTGAGGGAAATAGACACTCACAAACATATAAAATCTATGAATAGTTGAGGTCTCCACTAAAAACACTAATAAGAGTCTTTTCTAGCGTAATATGCTTTAATACACACATTGGAAGTGTGTAGCACTACCGCAGACACCAATAAGAACAGTCTGGCTTAGCCTTATTTCAGTTCTTGGGGCTATAGCCAAGGAAAATAAATGGTGTTCTTGGATTGGTTGTTTTTCAAATGTTGACCAACGGTATGTGAAGTATCATTGCATCATGCAATTGCATCAAGTTTTTCAGTTTCTCGAGTAGCATTGTCTGTAGAATATTTCAAATGTGCTCTATGACAAAAAAAATCCAGGAATAGTTGGATTTTCCAGTAGTTGTTTGGTGTTATGCTCCACAGTAAAATCTGCTGGATTTTAAAATTAGGCTAAGTTGCTTCAAAGGGGCATAAGGTAAAATATCTCCCACACCATTACATCACCAGTAGCCCCAGTGAGGCAGGTCAGAATGGATCCATGCTTCCATGTTGTTTGGCCCAAATTTTTATCTAACCATGTAAATGTTGAAGCTGCAGTCCAAATTCACTGGACCAACCGACATTTATCTTGTCTATTGTAAATTTTTGGTGAGCCTGAATGAATTGCTACCTTAATTTGCAATGAACATTCAGATGAAATCTTCCACCAGTTTTAATGAATGGATATTTTAACTTGTTCGACATGTTCTCTCTGACAAGAACACAGTATGCATGTTGACACAAACTAGTGCACAATTGATAACTCCTCTTTTTTAGAACCATTTTCTGTAAATACAGGACACATTTCTGTGTTTAAAAATCTCTGCAGATCCTCAGCTTCTACAAAACTCAGACCAACCCTTACACCAAGATCCCACCATTCTGATGCTTGGTCTTCTCTGTTTCCTAATGCCTAAATACATTGAATTGATGCAGATTTATGGGCTGATTCATTGTGTGCATTAGCAAGCAATCAAGCAGGTGTAGCTAATAAAGTGGCTGGTGAGTTCAGTTCAGAAATCCACCTGCGGTGTTTGTCAGCCAGGTGCAAAGCCCAACCACTCATAGTCCCCCAACACTTCATCCCAGTTGAGTCACAACCACAAAGTGCCACCTTCTTTGATAGTTCAGCCCATGTCAGACACCCTGCAGGATCACTGGGACTCTGATTATACTCTTAGCCATGTTTCTCCATAAACAGGACCGGGCCCATGCCAACACGTTCAGGGGTGTAATATCCTTGTTCCTCTGAAGTAGGGTTGCGTTACCCTTTGGAGTTTTATTTATTGAAACACACTCAGACACACAAGCACACGTCCTCGGCCCCATCACCTGCGGTAGCTGGAAATTGGTGGTAGCAGCAGATTTATGGTCGGCAGTCTGGCTCACTCCCTTTGTTATTGCTGGAGGTCTGCCACAGCTTCCCTATCTGCACCCATGACCCTGTTACATCAGGGCCGCCCAGCTCTCTGCTCCAGCCAGCAATTAGCGTCAAAGCTGACAATGAGTCTTTAAAACATATTTAAGCAAGACCCGTCCTGCTCTGTGTTTTATCATTAGATCTGGCCTGACAGTTCGAGTGGATCAGATTTATAACTGACTTTAAAAATTCATGATGCATGATGATGCTGGCATTTGTTGAAACCAAAGATCCCCCGTCTCCCTAATCCAATTTTCTATACAAATAAAGCACAACTGCGCACATAAGAGTCAATTTTCTGCAGGAGATCTATAAAAAGAAATAATAAAAATACCAGCAACAACTAAGGAAATGATTCACAGTTTCACTTTAATAAAGCTGTTAAGTAATTCGTTGTGCAAGACCTTCACCGAGACACAGATTTTACCGTTTATGTGCATATTCTTATACAGCAACTTCCTACGCTTCAGTCTAACAAGTGGACAGAACTAAAGACGGTAATTCCAAGTTGGAGGCGGAGCAAGAAAATATGCTCTCTAGTTTTCCTCTCCCCTCTGCTCCCTCTTGACCATAAATCTTCTGACACATGATTATGTCAGTCATACTTTTGTTTTTCCTCTGGTTGAGACATGTACAAGCACCTGAGTGCTCGCACACTAAATTGCAGAGCACAAGGTTGTCTTTATGTGATTCCAGAGATACTGTAAGGGTGCAGAGCTCATTCATGCACTCTCTGAAAACTGCCTGCCATTTGAGGCTCTTTGATTGAGGCTCCTGATAGCTGACAATATCCACTCCTCACAAGAGAGAAATCCACACGGGCCCTATCTACCTATCTGATTTTACAGGTAAACACGTGGTCAAATCACTTTAGTGTATTGTCAGTGGCTTTAAAGGGATAGTTCAATCTTTTTTGAAGTGAGGTTTTGTGAAGGTTTTATCAGTAATACAGTTTCCTACCTTTTGCTACGGTAAAGTCACAAAGTGTTGGGATTTAAATTGGTTTTCAAAAAGTAAATGGACACGGTTTTTGAAAAGTGTTTATCAAATAAATATCTGAAAAGTCTGGTTTGCAATTGTACTTGGTAACCCTAAGTAAAGCCCAATGCAACCAAGCATCTTTTAAAGTTGTAATTGCTAAAAAAAAAAAAAAAAAATGTCACTATTCAGTTCACCTACGTTGACAGTCTGGGCAAGAAGAACATTAGTCAGAGAAACAGCCAGGAGTTTCATGCTAACTGTGGAGGAGCTGCATACATAAACAGCTCAGGTAAAAAAATAATCGATCACATACTCCATACATCTTACTTGTATGAAAGAGCAGAAGCAGTAAAGTCAATGTTGCCATGCACCACCCTCAATTTTATAACTCATGTATGTATTTCGTACCTGCTAAGATAATTTGCCTCCAGTTGGGGAAAACCTGTTTGTCAGGATCCCTGTAGCCCATTTTTCTTAAAATCTCACTCTCGCGTTGCTCTGCAGTCGCGTTCTCAACAGAAACCCTCAACTCAAGCAATACGAAAGGCCGCCTTCGCTTTATGAGTTTCTGTCACGGCGAACTCTGCTTTGTTTGACCTGCTCATCCTGTCACCAGACACCAATCCTTTTGAAGAGCGGTGATTTACGGTGGAAGCGATCACTGTGGTATCTGTGCCAGCTGACAATGCCGCTGCTGCTTTGGTTTCCTCCTCAAGAGTTGCAGGTGACATCAGATCATGGATTGGATTGTATTTTTTTGCGCTTCCCCGGAGAAAAGCTGGGCGGACACATGAAGCTGGGGATTTGACTTCAACTTCACAGAGGAGCTTGCTTCCTAATCATATCGCTGTCAGTTCATGACAGAGTCAGTTTTTAATGCAAAGGAGGAACGAGTCTAAAGACTTCCTGCCAAAATCCTGCAGGGTGTTTGCTATTGTCTGCCGCAATTTTAAAAGTCCCTGTCCATCAAGCTTTCATTCTGGATTTCACAGGAAAAACAGGAGACACTCACTCGTGAATACCCTAACCAAAAAACACCATTTATAATGTCTTGGCTCTGTTTTGGAAAGACAATGAGTGCAATATAACGTTACAATAACCATAAATCAGCATACTGTAGGTATAAAGCGCCTCGGCGATCCGCGGAGATGTGTGAAAGTAAGCTCCCCTTCACTGCTCCATTAGTCTCGTCTCACTTTTGTCCTTTTCTGTTATCTCATTACCATCACTGAAGCTGACCTCGGCGCGGAGGATCTAGCTGTTTTCCCCAGCCCCACCGAAACACCTCTGACCCTGTCCTGAACTGGAGGATCATCCAGCACTGTCACGGACTCATCTACCACTGTCACCAGGCGACCTGCGCTGCTCAGAGGTCACTCGGTGCACTTTAGCCACAACTGTCACATCAGCCGATTTTTTAAAAGTGGGCTTAGACCTTAATAGTGATGTATAGGGAGGGGAAGGTTAACAATGGAAAATATTTTGTTTGGATGAATGAGCGAAATGACCTAAGATATCACCCATCAGACAGAGGGCTTGTTTACAGCCAACACTGGCTGTTATTTACAGGGAGCCACAGACATAAAACTCCCATATAAGTGGTTATTAGACTTGATGACATCAGTGTCAAGAACTGTGTATGTAATTAAACACATTGTGAGCTGGGTTTGTGATCCATACACAAAAACAGAGGGTAAACAAAAGTGTGCCCCACGAAATCGTTCCCATTTTGTGACGTTTCAACCTTTAACTTAAATCGTATTTTATTGCGATTTTCTGTGATAAATCAGGTAGTGAATAAAGTAGAAGAAAAACTGAATTTTTTTTTCCGACGACTGCAGAAGAAAAATCTCGAAGTTGCGGTACACAGAATGTGTTCAGTACATTTTAGAACAACCCAAGTCTTTTGGGGGAGTTTGGTTGCATCAAAGTACTAAAATGATCATCAGTTAGATTGACTGCTAACAGCAACTACTGCCACATATTTTCATTTAGAATATAATCTGGGCTTTTACTAGGCCGTCCTGTGTGCTGCCGCTGAAGGCTTTTGTCCTTGTGGAATGTTAACCTCCATCCCAGTCATTTTCAGTCTCTATGAAGTTATTTATCCTGCCGAGACAATCTTCTCACAGCAGGATATGACTACCACCACATTTTACATTGGTATGGTGTTTTCAAGCTGATGGGTTTCCACCACACACAGCTCTTTACATGTACTATGGCTATCAGAAGTATGCAGAAGTATGTGTTTAAAAAGCAGCTTTCTGTGATATAAAAAAATAGACTTTGATAAAATTTTATAACTTTTAAATGTGTTTTTCTGCCACCACACAGCTGACTTTGAGGAAAGGGTGATTACCAGGCTCTGAATAAGTTGTGTATAAGCAGTTGGTGCTGCTGGGCACCACAGCTCCAACACACATCAGAAGGTTTGCATCAAAACTTTAGTTTATCTTGTAAATATTTTCATCTACCTAAACAAAGCTCCCAGTTTCACCTGAAAGAAAGTGATCCCAGCTCACGATGCTGCCACCAGCATACCTGGATGTGGCTAAGGGATTCTTTTGAGAAAATCCCCGTTTTTCTGACTGACATATAATTTGATCATTTGGATCCCTTGAAGCGTCTCTGGAAACCATGACTTCTGCTGAAGGATGCCAATGAACACAAGCCAGAAAACCTGTGCTGGGACAGACGAAATTCATCTCAGGTTATTCAGATTCTCAATCATCTCAAATAGACTAAATGCTGAAAGTAGATGAAAAAGGAGCTATTGCACCTATATTGTTTTTTCTTTTTTTTATCCTAATAGATTTGTTTGCCCATTAATTGTACAGAAAAGGATATATAGCATGTCATGTCTTAAATTATGTCAACCAATTTCTAAACCTGAGCTGAGGATTTCTGCAGCTCCTCCAGAGTCACATTAAGCCTGTTGACTGCTTTTATAAATAGGTTCTCATGTTTCTTGAACATTGCTTGTCCTTCCACGTCCACTTTGCAATTATGCACTGCTTTGTGTTGGTCTACTTTATAAAATCCCAATAAAGTACAGAGAAGACTGATTCTAACATGCACAAACATGTAAAAATTTAGACTTTTACAATAAACTGCAAATGTGCACAGTGGCTTTTCTGCAAATTGTCCTGCAGCTTCAAAGTCTTTTCTTGAATATGCATTTCAGTCCAGTAGCAAGGCAATACAATGGAGATAGCATGGATGAAAATGTGGCACAGGCTTCAAAACACTTTTTTGTCACCTGCATAGTGGGATACATATCAAAAGAAGTACTTTCAGGTATCTTCTTACCTCGTTTTGGTGGGAGCTGAGGGTGTTTCCATATCTTGGCAAAGAATGAGTAGAGAGAGTGAGAAGATTAATGATATAATAGCTCTGACCACACTGTTTAGTTATTTAAACTGGCAGCATCAGCTCAAATTGTTTCATGGCTTTCTGCAATGATACATTTGGGAGCGTGTCCGGACAGGCCGCGAGATGCTCGGAGAGAATTCGCTGCAACTCCCTCTGAACTCAACCACTTGTCAGGAACGTCGAAGTTATGACACCATCAATTCACGCTGAATGTTTACTTCCCAGCAGCTTGTTTGTGCACCTTCACCTGGCTGACTTTGAAAGAAATAAAGACCTGAAACACAGACAGCAATGACTGACTCATTGATTGTCTGATAAACAGTATCCTCTGAGGCTCTCTTTTTAGTTTTGTGTCAGTTCTGTTTATGTTCTTGTTTAAAGGTGTTTTATCACCTGTAAGACTGAGGTTTATACAGAAACAAGTGGATTGCGAAATCAGAAGAGAAGCAATCTTATGATTTTTTTCCCCCTGGAAGGGTCAGGTTAGTATCACACCTGACAGGCATATGACGCCGGATGATGATCTGTGATATATCCTAAGCGCCTCTGAGTCTTACAGGGTTGTAGTGAGTTTGGTGTTATTGCTCAAAACATCCCGTGTTAGAACGCCTGGGACGTCGGAGGATTACTGTAAGCTTAGCTCAGGTGACGTTTAGTGTGCGTGTGTGTGGGTGATATGGAAGTGGTGTGGGGAGGGGATTGGGGGAGCAGGTATGAGGGCCCTCCATATACCTGCTTCAAGCCAATCCAAAAACAAAACAAAAAAAGAAGTATCACATCAGGCGCTCAGATTATGTGTTGATTAAATGCTGCACACCTTAAAAGGCGGCTTTTCAAAGTAGCAGTTAAAGTTTGTTTAACCTCTTTTCTGAGACGCATTACTTTTCTCCGTTTTAATATTCCTAAAGCCTTTAAAGGCAGGCTAAGCAGGCCGGAATGCTCCTTTAAATCACTGTGGATCCAACCAAAGATCTTACATAGCCTGTCTTTACCTTAAAGGGATAGTTTGGATTTTCTGAAGTCAGGTTCTATTATCAGCAACAGTTCTCTGGTGGTGCAACAAAGTCAGATTGCAGTTAGTTTGCAAAAAGTGAAGACATTTTCAGAGCTAATAGCTATGAAAGACACATTACCTGTATGGCCTCATTTTAAAAAAAGAAATCTGCTTTTATCTGCAGAATTACAGCAACTAAAATAAGTTAGGTCACAATGTAAAAATATTGGAGGGAGGTGATTGGAGGTGAGGGGAACTATGAAATAGCAGCTATGTCAAATTGGAGAGAAAATGTCTTTAAACTATTTTGAAGTATTGCTCTTTCTAACATTACATTTTCTTTGATCTAAACACTTCCACCGAGGTGTTGACTCAATGTTTACAGTCATTGTTCTACTATATGGTGAACTTCTAACCCAGTCTAAAATTGTTTTGAAATTTCTAACAAGTTTTCTTGAAACTTATCTTTTTCCATTTTCCTACCAGGTCTGAACAGCAGCTCCACAGCATGACACTGCCACTACCCTATTTTATGAAGGTGATGTTGTTCCATGCAATGTGAAGTATAAGTATTTCTCAACCCAAAGCATTTTAAATGTTGGCCAAAACAATTTTGGCCTCATCAGAGATCCTGCCTTTAGATGTTTGCTGTGTAACCACCGACTTTCTTCTTAGTGATCTTCAATGAATGTCACATTTGTAGAGTGTGTAATGTTTTTCCTCACAAGTTATTTCACCTGTGCTATTTATCTATGTAGCTCCTCCAGAGTTATCTTTAAACTCTTGGCTACTTCTCTGATTAGTGCTCACCTTGCCAAGCCTGTATTTTTAGATTAACTCCCTGTTGTGGTTGATGCAGTTAGTGGAGAAGCCAAATGTTTTCTGGAGAAAAGAGAAGATTAAGAGAAGGATTTCAAATTTAAGAACCCTCTACCAATGGTCAAGCATGGTGGTGGCAGGATAATGCTGGCCATCTTTTTCACTGCTAGTGGTACCATTGGCTTACACAAATAGAGTGGAATAATGAAAAGGAATGAGTATCTACAAATGATTCAACTTTACCTCAAATCTTTCTGATTGTTGAAAAATAGACACAGTTTGCAGTGTTACACTAAGCTTTATGACTATATTGTTTCTCAGCAATTCACCAAGAGATATTCAACCTAAAAGTATTGTGGTACCTTTGAGCTTGGAGGTATAATGCTGTTCATGTTCTAAATAGAGAAAAGTCACAACAATTTATAACTCAAATCCCCAAATTCTTACTTTAAAATTCATAGAAGTTGTTTAAACAACAGAACTTAAAGTTCAAACGGGTTGTTAAATGTTCAAATGTACTGTGCTGTTCATGCTCATGATGCTAGATGTGTTTTTTAAATAATCCTTCATGTCTGTAGATGTTTTACTGTGAACAACGAAGGGCAAAACTGTTTCAGCTTTAATTTTGAAATGACAAATTTGCAGGTCAAACAGTGGTGATGAAAAAGTCACGGTGCAACCTGGACGAAATGGACAGACCATCACAGTGCCAACACACAAACGCACGATGATGCAAACGTTTATTTCCACTAGCTTATCAGTAAATACTTGCTTTTTTACACAATCTAATTTAATGTAGAATCACTGGTCAAAACAGTGATAAATTTTCAACTCATAAAGAATCCAAAGTCTGGTTTTATCTAAGCTGATGTTTTTTTTTCTCTCTCTAATATTTAAACTCTGTGACACAAAAGTATATTTTTGTGCGATAACAAGACTGATTAAAATTTTTTTATGGTTGCTGGCTGGAAAACCAAAACACAAATCAGTGCAGAGGAGCTGGTTCTGAAATATACAGGTGACTCATGCAGCATACATATCAGAAAGCTGCAACCATCCTATGTAAAGCGGAGAGCACACACTGCTGATTTCCTGCCACTGTTACATAAACATGCTGTTCTTAAGCAGAAAACAAATCAAGAGGACAACAAAAAGACAACGCTGGCAGCTCTTGAAGGGAAAAAAACATGCCTCCCATGATGAAATATGAGTGATTTAATATGAGTCATGAGGCATTAAGGGGATATTTTGCTCTGCTTTTTAAGCAACTACATAATTTACTGTTACTCAGAGAGAAGAACAAAGGAGGGATGAGATCAAATCAAACCTAAAGATTCTCTCACGCCTCATTAGCTCACACACTTCTCATTAAGTTTGACTAACTTTTCCTGGACTTTTTCTAAACGACAAAGTAAAAGAGAGTCAGAAAAAAGTGACAGGTTTGTTAGATCTGTAATGACAGGCTTATCTCGAGGAGAGTCAGAGACAAACATTACCTCAGAGCTGCTGCAGACTTGCTCTTACATCCCGAAGCAGCGTCAGTTCATCGAGTCTGCGCTGATGTGTCCCCCCGGGGGAAATTCCTATCTACCACTGTCCCTCTTTGCAGCAGACTGTAGTTGTCAGTGTTGGGTCATAGGATGATATATCTGTGTGCTTCAGTAGTGGAAAACATTCCACTGCTGTTGTCACATGCATGAACGTTTAGGCTGGAAACTTCAGCGTGCAGGATTTAAATGTTTACAATGATTAAACGATCTTCGGGAAGTGGGTTGTTCAATTTTTATGTCGACTGTGCTATGGCGATATTAAGATGCATAAGTGAGGAGTATTAGAAGGTGATGCATTACTTGAACCTCACTTATGCTACTCAACCAGCCGGTGCAGTGGCACACCTCTGAGAACCATCAGAGGCACCGACAAAATTGGACCAGTTCTTGAAAATGAAAAAAACAAACAAACTGTGAAATTATCTTTTAGCTAACAGTAACTGGTTTAAAAAGGACTTTATCCCTCTTCTCACAAGCTACCTGAAAGCCAGTCGGACAGGTTTTTTTTGTAATTACATGAAAAATAGCTTGGGTTCCTCCGGGGTTTTGGCCACTGAAGACAAAATAAGTGTCTTGGTGTGCATGTATGAGTGCGCAGCTTGGAACAGAGAAACAATGAAACGCAGAAGAAGGTGAGAGGTTATGGAGCATGGAGACCTAACGTTTGTTAGATTTTTGCAAAGTACCTTGCAACAGTATTCATGCTGTTTGCTTATTCCGCACCTTTTATCTTGATTCGAAGATTAACCTGCGGAGAAGTTTTAACAGGGTGAGTTTTTTAAAAATAATATCTTAAGCTTTTAACATCTCAGAGGGCTATGTTCAGTTTCATGTGCCAAAATAGAGACGTTGTGATACATCTGCACATTCACCAAGAGGAGTTGCACAAAAAACTAATATTCATTACAATATTTGTCATAATTCTGGGATGTTTCCCAAGTTACCTGGGGATTCTGGAGCAATGTCTCCCAGTTCTGCAGTTCATCTTTAGCTACTCGTCTTCCCATCTTCTTCTTCGCCTTCTTTTTAGTGTTTTTTCTTTTTCAAAGTAAAACATCTGAGTTTCACCAACCTGCTTTCTTCCTGCAATAGGATGCTGCAAATAACTGTCTTGTGACAATACCAATATGTGCAGACTCAATTAACCTTTTTATGCAACATCTGAAGTCCACATTACATTCCACATGTTCTTCTTCCCAACTGAGCAGGATCAATAGCTTCAGGGCTACATGAGTATTACAAAATTTGTCAAAGACGATCACTATAATATTTATTGACATGTTCTATTCATCAGCAGAGCAATATTTGATACTTCTTCTGTTTGGAGGTTATTCTTTCTTGTAAGTCCTGCATCCCTCATGGGCTGCAGTGATGTTGTCCAAGAAGGAGGCATTTCTGACTGATTTTAATCTGCTTGAGTTGAGCAGTCTTTAAACTTTTTATTTGAATTCCTACAGATCCAGTGAAAAATGGTCTTGGACCAAACAAACAGAATTTGAAGTTATTTTACTTTGTGATTGGATCTAAAAAAATAAAAAATACTGATGTTGAGGGAAGTAAATTATTCACCTGTTCATTGTGTCCCACTACTGTTGGGCATCATAGAAAACAAATGTAAAAACCCATGCAGGATTTACTTATTCAGAAAAAACTGTCAACATTTATTACTTTCATAACTTACTAAGCTTACATCACAATGAACCCCTCGGAGTGAAGGGCTCCTATGCATATGTGGCCCTTCCTGGCTTTTCTTTACACTAATTAGACAATACAGTAACAGAATTGCCAAGTCTTAGAGTGGTGTCGATATCATGACAGGAAAGACAACATGGACTACCGAGGAAAATGTGGGCTAACTTTAGTCCATTCATCTGTCATCTAGACCCACTTATCCCTGCAGGGCTGTGGGGGGCCGGTGTCTATCTCCAGTAGTAATTGACCATGAAGCGGGGTAAACCCTGAACAGGTCATCAGTCTATCACAGGACAACACAGAGACACACAGAAGATCCACTCCTATGTTCTATTCAAAAAGACCAATCAAATTAGCATCCCTGTTTTTGGACTGTTCCAGAGAGAACCCACACATACAGGGGAAGAACATCCAAACTCCAATGAAGAAAGACCAGGGCTGCATAATAGAGCCAGAAAACTATCACTGTGCACTCTGAGCATATTATGGACAAAGAGCAACATGGTGGCAGTAGTATCATGCTGTGGAGATGCCTTTTTTATGGTTTGAGTTGATGATGGATTGAGTGAAATATTTCAGAATAAAATCTGTTAGAGGCTGCAAAAAAAGTGAGACTAGGGTGAAAGCTTACCTTCCAAATTATGAGCTAGAAAGACCCAGTCAAAGTCCAGACCTGAATCTGAGTGAAATTCTGCAGCAACACTTGAAAAGTGATGCTTGAGACCAATCTGCAATCTGTTGAGCTTGAACTGAACCATGCACAACTTTGTGTTGGTCTGTCACAATCCCAGGAAAATGCAATACAGTTTGTGGTTATAATGTGCTAAAACGTAGAATGGGAACGAAAACCTGTGGAAGGCCCTATGTAAATGCTGGAAAGTTCTTCTCAGAAGATCCTAATCTTTTGTCTGAATGTCATTGTTATACAATACACTCCAAAGTTTTTACACAAACATCATTCAAAACTAAGTTGCCACATCAGTCAGTGTCACCGACAGAGCCAGCCCCACTGTTACAAACTGCAGAAAGCGCCGAATGCGGCCCACATCCAGCTTCAACCAGGTTTATTTTAGCAGTCCTTCATGATTTGTGTTAAATTGTGTGAGATTCCTCCCTAAATCCCGGCAATCAATCAAAGCCCTTCCAAAAAAACACGCCTTGAGCAACATATTCAGGAAAAACCCAACTGAACGCGAGATCTGCGGAGAAGTCGGAGATAGTGTGAACACCCACACCCTCCACCACCACCCGCCCGCTCCGCTGCTCACCCCTCGGATGAATTTGTGATTAATCTAAGTTGTATCAACAAAGCTAATATTTTGCCGTGCACAAGAAACACGCTTTGAAATTCACAATGTCGGCTAACTAGCCTAATCTATGGCCCTGAATGCGGTTTGATAGATTTGGGTGGGAGCAGAATCTGTCTGGAGAAGCGAGGGCTGCCAGGTGCTTCTGTATCAACACCTCTTTTATCACCTGAAGAGAGTCATCTCGCCAACTATGACAGTAATTTCACATGAGAGGGCCACACTGACAGAGGTATCGTCACAGCATGGATGACTAGAGCTGACTGTATGCTTGTGAACATGCTTTCTGAAAACTTTCTCTGTGTGCGGTGAACGCTGTCGGCCGATGTTTGGACTCCCTGAATTTTTGCATTCAATAAAAAGGAGAGCAGAGCAGCCTGTCAGAGCTGACTGCCAACCCTTCTTGCTGTTTTTGCACATTGGATGTTTCACATAGGGGAGGGTTTGCGTGAAGCTAATCTTCCCACAACCGAAGAACACGGCTACTTACAACTTTATGTTCTTGCCACAGCAGACGGCACAAGATTCAGTCAAACATACAAGCTGATTACTTTCAGGGGTTAGGTAAACAGACTGTCTAATAGTGAGAAGAACATGTGCTGCTTTACACCTGTCTGATTATACAAACAGATATGAAGTGTGTCTCATGGTATAATCATCTAATCAAGTGGTAACAGTCAACAGACATAAGGTGCAGGCAAAATACAGAAGTTTGCTTTAAATAGCCTCAGGGGGTTTAGTAGGTTCACGAGTTCTTGGTTTATTAGAAAGATTAGATGTTTCTGCTCACTGAGAGGAACCTAATAATAGCTACTTAAAATCCTCGTGAGTGTGATTGTTTCCCCTCAGTGTTAGCTGATTTTTGAATAATAAGCAAAAAAAAAAGTTATCAGGTTTTAAGACATGCCAGTAGCTCATTTACATGTGTCATCTTGTTGATTCTGTAATGCTCTGAGATGGGGTATCTACATAACAATAAGGTCCAGTTAAAGTATAAAACTTTCAGCAAGTGCTTGGATAAGTGTAAAGACTTTACCCACATTTTTTGTTTTTCATAAAAACTAATTTTAATGTCATTTACTAGGAGATTAAACAATAGGCCAACATAAAATATTCCCTTGTTCCCTTTTGGTGGTAAACAAAAACAATTTTCCTAAGTTTTTGCAAATAAAAGTGTAAAGGTTGTTGTATTTTATATGTTTTGAGCTCTTCTGAAACTAAACTTTGAATCAACCTTTGCCAGAATTACTGTCATGTTTAACTGTTGGAATGGACAGGCAGGAGGCAGAATCATATTAAAAGATGAAGTTTAATAAAAAAAATGTCCAAAAATTACAAACAGAAACAAATGAAGACAGAGAAAATCCAAAAATACCAGTTCACAGCATGAGCATTACAGGAAGCAGGAGAGACACAACAGAGGAAAACCAGATAGGAGTGGATAAAAAGAGAGATGTGCTGGTTACATCTAACAGTTAAGTTTAACACTGTAAAATAAAAACAACAGGGGCTTGCTGATTAACATGAACACAGGCAGAAACAGGGTTGAAATAAACAACCTATAAATACAAGAAAAATGATAAAGAAACTAAGAACAACGTAAAAAAAAATCTGACCTTTTGAGGCTAAACGTCCTTTTAGGTTTCTTTTCCCATCTTTTGCACATCCAAAGACTGAAAACATGAACCATATTGTGTCACAAGCTAAGCTAGAGGAGGTTATCTGCATATTGAGAGCTTTGTCTGAAAGTTGAACCTCCATTCCAGTATCAAATCATTTGCAACCTCTCAAAGATTTTATTCCTTAATGACCCTGCATTTAAAACCATCCGTTTCCCATCCCCTACCACTAACCAACCCAAGGAGATGATGAACATTTAACTAGTGGACTAGTAAGTTCAAGCAGTGTGGATACTTTTATCACCTACTGTATCTATGAAATGTATGCACAATAAGCAATGCTTACTAAAAATTAAAAGCGGCATCACCTCCCATTATGCTATATTTGGAGTGTTGTTGTTTTCACTGACTGACAGAATATTAGGGAACACCTAAATCCCTCTCCACCCCTCTCCGTGAGCACAACATGCCACAGCACAGTCCACAACTGCATGACGATTGCACCTCCAAGAGGAAAAATGCCTTTTGAAATAACAAACTCTCAAAGCCAGCTCATTACTTCAGTGACATTGTTCCTTCCAAGGCAAGCCTGAACTCTTCGTCGTCATACAAAACTCTGCCCATTGCTCACGCACTGAAAATTTATTACCTTTGCTCAAATCCACTTAGAGCAGACTGTGTGCATTCCTCTGCTTGTTGGCTGAAGCTAGCTCGAGAGGAATGCCGTACGCCAGCTGAGGAGATGTCAGGTATGAAGCCACACCTCCGTCTCTTTTTTTGACCACAAATAGGTCACTGCTGCTAGATTGCTTGGCGTTTTTAAGGACACAAAGTAATTTAAGACATTAAAGCCTCAAGGTTTGGTGGGTTTATATGGGGGGGTTGAGGTACTTCAGGCAAGAAATCCATCCAGCCGTCCATCCATAGCTGGGACATCAACAGATGCAGAGCTGTCAGCCACTACAACCCCCATCAGTGCTACTGTGACATGTTAATTAATTAGACGCAATGTCTGTTAATCATGCTGATTCCATACCTGGAAATATCAAGACATTGGCTGGGACATGTCCTCTAAACCACTGCATCTGAAACCTGAGCCAAACTCAAACTCCAAGTCTAAAAAGTGCTGTATTTTATTTGTTTTCATCTCTTCTAAGTCTAAGCTTCGAATCGACCTTTGCCAGAATCACTGACATGTTTTATTGCTGGAATGGATCCAACCACGTTTCTACATAAAAACATAATCAAATATAATCACTTAAAGTTTTATTTTTTACATTACTTTTTTTTAAAAAAGTTTGATCGTTATGTTTTCTGCATCAAAGTTTGTCTAGGTAAGTAAAGGGGACAAAAATCAACAAAATATAGTAAAATAATGGATTAAAATTAGTTCATTCATTGTAAATGTGGTAAATCAGAGAAATAATTTATTCATTCAATTTATTCATATCAGTGTACTGTCACCGTCTACCACAAATGGGATGTTCAAGATATTGAACTCAATTATGATCATTATTTCAGGGTGGAAGTTCACTCATATGTGTCACTTTGAGTTAAGTTTAAGTCATTCTAGAGGCATCTTTTGTTTGTGATATTACCTAATATTAATATAAATCTGCAAATTAACTTTTTCCACAACAGTTGTGTTGTTTGGGATGCTTATGAGACAAATCCAAGTAAAAGTATATGACTAAATGTAAGCAGATATTAAAACGTACTCTACTCAGCTGTACCTATTTGATTTGAAAAACAAATACATATTTACAGCAATTTGCAAATGTGTTCACAGCCCTTGAACTTTCCTACCCTTTGTAACACTGCAGCCAAAATCTCAAGAGTATTTTATGTGAGATAGAGAGGCAAAATACACTATACTAATGTAGTGGAATTCAAATGGCACATTGTTTTCACGCTGTTTCCCACAGACCAACCCATGGACTCTCATCTCCATCTTTACCACCCTTGAACATCTGCTCAAGTTCAGTCAGACTAGATGAAAGGTATGTTTAGTGTGTTTGTTTTCCTATATGTTGTGTGTTACATGTTAACCAAAAAAAATAATTCTATTTGATTTCATCCAAACAGATTGCCTCCCCGTCTTCCATGTTAGTGGCAAGCTGCCATGACCCATAACTTTTGGCTTCCTTTGGCTTTTATTCAGAAGAAGCTTTAATCTTGCCACTATTCCACAAAGGACAGATTTGTGGATGATTAATACTCATCCTGCCAACATCGGAGGTGCAGATCTTGGTCTTCTTGCTTGGTATTTCAGCTTAGATAAATGGCCATCCCTTAGCAGGTTTGCAGTTGTGCCTTAGGGCGATATAAATTCTCAAATAAAGGATTGAGCAGTGCTGCGCGGAATGACAACAGAACAACTTAATTTATTCTGGGATGAAATTATACACAGTTTGACTATGCTTTGTAATTAAACGTTACCTGAAGGCAGTTACTTGCATTGGATTTTTTTTAAGGGAAAAAGAGGTAATTAAACTAGATTTAGTTTATTATTTTTTTAGGTGTTAAACAAATAACAACCATGTCACATTTTCCTTCCACTTCACAATGCTTTGCTACGGGTTCAGAAGAATCCTCCCAAAATGCAATGAAGTCTATGGCTATGATGCGGCAGCATAAGAAAATGTATGGGAATGTGTTTAGTCTCTTTGTAAAACGTGGGCTGCAATAAAGTGGTAGTTGCTTTCTTGCAGCAAAAATGTCCTGGGTGTGATCTCTGGCCTGGGGTCTTTCTGTACAAACGTGTGCATGTGTGGTTTCTCTGCAGACACTCCAGCTTCGTCCCGCAGTCCAGAACATGACAGTTAGGTTAATTTGGCTCCCTAAATTGTCCTTAAATTGTGTCTCTTTGTTGCCGTGTTAGGGAGTGTCGACTTATCCAGAGTGACCGCCATGCTTATGGTTCAGAGGAGAGGATTTTATTACACTTATTATGCAGCGTCTCTATTTCCAGAAGGGAAATTTAATTACCAGTGAATCCAACAAAGCTCCTGTTTATTAATTTTCTATTTAAGAAACAGTTTTAAAAAGGTCACAAAAGATTCAAAGCCTGAAGCTGGCCCCTTTAAAAAAGATTTCTAGGATTGGTCATTTGGATATCCCTGTTAAGGAGCTCCATCTGGGGCAGACCCCAATCACCAGCTGCTCCTGGGCTCACTGCTCTGCTGCTCCAAGCAGCAAACATTGATGAGTTCATGTATGGGAGAAATTCCAGTTGTGAAACAACAGCTGGTGTTCAGCATGCTACAAAATGACCTGTGTGCAAATAATATATTTTCTGAAGTTGTTTCCGTAACTATCGACGTTTTTCTACCACTGTTACTGTCATATGAAAATACACTAAGACACAGATATATTCATACTGTCATGAATGTTAGCAAAGCAGCCTGCGGTGGAAGAACACACTGAGGATTGCCTCACATATATCCTTGATGCAGAGCTTAAATTAACTCAACAAAATGGCCGTGCCTTGCAGGCTGATGTGTGCATCCTCTTCTTCTTCTTTGGTTGAACCCAGAAAAATGCTAAATATTTGATCAACCTGTAAAAATCTTTTTATTTGTTCAAACTAGTATCTGTTATTAAGGTAACTGCCTATCCATGTGGGCTTTAAAAAAATAGTTGTTAACTATCACAGGCAAAATTTGTGGTCTTAGCAGCATCAGCATATCAGAATGTACAAATAAATAATGTCATCTGAAATTTACTGAAGATTACCTGTGGGGCATCACAAGGCACTGAGCAGAGTTCTATACCTTTATTAACCATGAGTGACATATGCATATTTTTTAAATTAACTCTATCTGCTGAGAAGTTTATTAATCAGACTCCTCCTTCTTTTCATCTAATTAATTTGTATAGTCATATTCTGCTATTTACCAGAAATGATCAATTTACTTTCATTTTTATTTCCTGCATGTTGTGTTTTTACGGGGAAAGAGTACCATACAAAATGTTTTTGTTTTTTTTCAGTAGTCTCGAACCAATTATCTGCAAACACAGCTGTCTTGATTTTTTTTTATCTACAAGTCTTTTTTTTTCCATGATTGCCACATCTAACTGACTTTGAAGTTTTGATTAAAGTCTTCAAGAATAAACAGCAGCAAGACCACAAAGATCTGAATTTTCATCGTGCATCTTTGAAATAATTTTGTGTCATCAGTTCCTGTGGAAACAAGTTTGAAGATAACTTATTCAGGAAGCCCATATTAAAGTCAATGAGGCAGAGTTTAATAAATATACCGAAAACACCGCCCCGAAGGTAAAATTCTGCTGTAAGGAGGAAGCTTCAAACTGCTTGGATGGACTGCCTTGAAAAAGTAAAGAGGACACATTAAAATGCTTCTACAAGAGGAATGTGCTTTTCTTTTTTTCTGTTATTCATGCACCCAGATATTTTCACCTAAGAAG
Source organism: Poecilia picta (assembly GCA_033032245.1). Classification (NCBI taxonomy): domain Eukaryota; kingdom Metazoa; phylum Chordata; class Actinopteri; order Cyprinodontiformes; family Poeciliidae; genus Poecilia; species Poecilia picta. Next base: position 12,900,149 of record CM065359.1, on the reverse strand, counting down.
CTATTTTTTTTTGTGGCTAAGAACAATTTTTCTCTCAAATAAAACTGCCATACTGACAAAGGTTTTACTTGAACTGAGAAGTTAGACATACAGCATCATAACATAATAAACAAATGTTTTCCGGTTCAGGAAGTATAAAGGCTGACTGACACTGTCATGCAGTAGATAGTCATGGTTGCACAGCCGGGATGTGACTTTCAAGAGTCTTTTTGAGGCCACCCAGAACTGCATGTTTCACCAAACAAATGTCATCAAGGTAGATAAGCACATAGTCAAAGTAATCGGATTGTTTTTCATTCTTTTTCAGATGGAAAGTGTATCACAAAAAAGGTCTTGTAGCTCAATATAAAACTCACTTCCTCTTTTTATTCAAGATAATGTCCTCAACCTTGCAATCTTTAAATATAATTTAATCAGTGGTACAATCACCAACAAAGACATTTTCTTTACTCAACACCCTGATTGTTTAGTAAAGTCTATAAATGATTCTGGAAGCAATTATGCCAAATTTTCCCCACCTTTCAACTGCAGATCTTTAAATGCAATTCAGCAGGTTGCTGCAAAACAGCTTGTAGTTATATTTAATTAATACAACTTAATTTAAAATCTAATGTAATGTAATTTAATGCGGTGTAAATCAAGTAATAGTTACGTTCAGAAATCAAATTGCACGTTCCAGGTGTCATCAAGTCTTATTGCAAGTTTGGTCTCATTTGTAAGCCTATTTTAACTACTGCTGCATTTTTTTTATGGAGGTGAATGCAGGAGTGCAGGTCTAGACCAGAGGGTCGAATTCTCCTTGCATTGCAACTTAATTCCCTCTGACAACCTCACATGCGCACATTAGCCATATTGCATTTCCTTTTTAACTCATCTTTTAACTAAAACTCACACACACTTTCAACACTATATCATGTAAAGAGAAGAAACCTTAATTTGACCCTAAATTTGGGTTATAAAATGAAATATCCATTTAGGTGAAATAAATTGACAATAGTGACTGAGGACACTCCTTGAGTTTTGATCTTTCCTGCCGAGTTATTTGAGTACAATCAGGTGTTTTCATGACTCTGAGCAGATATGAATCTGCAGATTCTGGCCAAAGCGTAGGGCTTCATTTGCACCGAATTGTTGGCTCAGGCTGCCCTCTCTTTGCATACCTCTGCTTGTGCATGATTCTGCATGCATGCACGAATGCAAAGGTCTTTGGGTTTTTCTTGCTCGCAACTTTTATGTACCAGAAAGCTTTGGGTTACAAAGCAAACGGCACACTGATGATTATGCGTTTTGTTGCACGCTTGCTCTGTCATTTCCGCTGAACAAGCTTAGAAAGAAGTGCAGTAAAATTCACACTGGTCACTTAACATTTTCAAGGCATGATTTTGCTTTAATGTTGTCTCCTGTTCATCTGTGATTGACCAAAATACATAAAACAGATGAGACTTCTCTTTTAAAATCTGGCTGAAAGGAATGCACGTTTGGTCTTTGCTTGCCTTGGGCCCTGTTGCCTGCACCAAACATGTTTTTTTTTTTTTTGCAGAAAAGGAAGAAGACTGATAGCACCTACAGGGGGCTTCAATATGTTTACAACTGTAACACAAAACATTGACTGGTATAACTCCTGAGTCTTTCATGACAGTGAATTTTTAGTTTGAGGCATCACAAATGCAAATGCTGATATAGAATGACGAAGCCAAGAGGAGCGAAAATTAAATTTGTCCTGTGGAAATAAGTAAACATAGTTCTAACAAATGTCATTAACAACCCATATGAACCAAAAATATAAATAATGTATATATTTTATGCAAAGAAGGGAAAATGCATTGCAATATTTGCTAAAGACTGACATTCTGTATTACTTTCAAGCACCTGGTTGTGGCTTGATCAGGATGATAGGATGTTCTTTGCAATTCTGGACTGGAACTCAGTGGATTCTCGCTGAAACATTTAGACGTTTAGAAATGTGTCTGTAACAATCAGAAAGCTTTGCAAATATAAGTTTGTGAAGGTTTTGAGAGATATTTCCTTTTATTTACCAGTGACTCCCGATCAGGTCTCCTTCAGAAGGATTTTATCTCAAGGGATTTTCTGGTAAAATACTGGTTTGTACGGAAGAGGGTTAGGGCCACTGGGAAAAAAATAAAACAGTTCTGACCTTTTTTCTCAGAATTCTGAGATTTAAGTCAGAATTCTGAGATTAAAGTCAGAACATTTTTTTTCCAGTGGCCCTAATCCTCTTCTGTAGGTTTGTTATACCATTGTCATGAGAAACCTTTTTATAAGATGTTGATTAGGAATAAACCAGCTGACAATAAGGTGCATTGATAGGGAACAAGATGACTTACCAAATATTGACAGACTGCAGCTGGTCACCTCTTTTCTGCATGTTCTCAGTACATTGTAAATTCCCTTTGTTACACCAAACATATTTATGTCCTCATCTCTTCATTTAATTTCTTAAGTGTGAATTATTTGAGTTCTTAGTGGCATTTTGTGTAAATTGTCTTTCAGTAGTTCCATTAGAGATACATTTAGTGAGAAAATGCTGTTTGACATGTCGGATACTTTCTCCCCCACTGAACTTCACAATGGATTTATTGTCATTGTCTTAAATCACCCCGTAATTAGTTATTCTTTATTCAGATCCAATACTAATCTCTCGAGAGGCGTATTCTTCTTCCCAGAACTGACTTTTTAAGCCTATAATGAATCTGTCCTTTAATTTCAAAGTCAGAGAAGGCGCTGTCATTCCCTTGTTATGTGTTTCTGTGTGTATGAACACATACATACAAGTATAGACACGAATGTAGACTGTAAACTTTCACCGTTTTTTTCTACTACATTTCACTGTTTTGACAGTTTTTCTGTGTTTTTCCTCCCTGTGTATCCAGCGAAATCCTGACCTACCAAGACGATGTCCCACAAACGCTGTAAGTGATTCTCTCTAAAGCCCTTTCTCATGAATTCAGCCCTGACCAAAACATTCACAGTTCAGCAGAGCCTCATGCAAAAGCCGTAAGTGAGACAGAAAAGGCACGCAGCCTTCCCGGCACAATCACAAGTCTAATGAGCCTTCACACCTTAAGCTTCCCCAGAGAGAGGTGCAAAAAAATAAAAAAAAAATCCAAATGAAAGACTATCTTAATGAAACAATGACTAAGCTTTTCAAATGGGGAAATCCCTCCCTCATTAAAGACTTTTAGCCAAGATCCATTGCATTCATCAATTTCTAAATTGCGCCTAAACAAAGGAATTTCCCGAGATAGCACGCACAATTAATTAAAATACTGTGCGCATGGGAATTTTTCAACTTAATATCTTGTGTTTCTTTTGTGTGTGTGTGTTGTCAGAACTGTGGGAATGATACTAAGTTTTAAACGAGGAAGAAGCTCAGATGAAAAAGCTAGAAAAGCTCCTTCGGCTTAGCCTTAACCTTAATAGTGGCACTGCGGGGACACCTAACATAGAATTAAATGCAATTATGAAAAAATGTTTCCAACCAAAGAGGTGCCTGTGAGAGGGAAACCAGAGAGGCTGTGTTCTTCACATAGCCCCAGGTGCCTAGAGGATATGGCAGTCCTTTTCATATTGGCAGCTGTTTGATCAGACTGTGCTCCTCTGCTGTACCGTAGCTTCAGGTCTGAGCTAAACACCTCATCAGATTCAAAGGAGACACTTTGTCTCCAATGCACTCCGGGCTCTTTCCATAAACACACCTGAATGATTCCTTTGAGCTTGCTTGCTTGATTCTGGCCTATATTTTACTTTTAGAAGGCGGAAGGTGTCCCACAGGGTTGGAGTAGTGTTATTCTAGTCTCATGACGACTTGTAGGGAAGGTGTAAGAAATTGTGCCATGTTATAGTTTGCAGATTGATTGTGCGAGATAATCTGTTCGGCGAGCAGCAGAGCAGGGACTGAATTCCCCACAGACTCTGGCTGTGAAAAGAGACTTACCTCTGTGTTGATCATGGTTATCAGCCATATACGAGATGGCTGATAACAGAGGTGTGGTGCTCTCTAAGTGTGTGTGTGTAAGTGTGTGTATGTTTGCATGCACTTGTGCGATCTGAGTGACTGCACAACAAAGAGTCTGAATGGATTTAGTCAAAGCTCAAACGCTGATGCAGCTGCATTCCCGGAGGTTTATGATGTGAAACACCAAAGGAAAGGAAACAATGATCGCATTCATGAGATGTCATTTTCTCCCACTTTTATCTCTGGAATTTGTTGAGTATTTTACCTCTTTTTACACAATGTAATGTGATCAAAACTGTATTTTGTTGTTCGTTCGGCAAATGGAAGTTACCGTTGCAGAGGATTCAGATTTACAGCAGCGCTGATCACATATAGTGAAAAAAAAGCGTTCATCTCAATCACCAAAGTCATGAGAAAAGTTCTGCACATCTGAAGAGGCAACATCAATGTATATATATATATATATATATATGGCTAAGAATTTAGGCCCACTTCTCAATACACTGAGGCTTGCAGACACAGATTCATGCACAGCATTTTAATTTAATGAAGATCCCGACATTGACTGTGGATATAATCCAAATAGTTTGGATGTATTTTTATCTTTCTTTTTGTTTATATAATAGGTCAGTGGTGCATTTCTATCCTAAGGAAAAAAATATAAAACTTTACGAGATATTAAAATGCGTGAAAAAATCTCACAAAAACCTCATATAATAGCAGAAAGTAAAATGGCCACCATAAGAAAGGCTTACACTATTCAATTATGCAGCATGAACTGATCAGTACATTATTGAGAAAACACAAAATTTATTGCTAACGACACAAAAGTTTTGCGAGGGAACAATGATTTTGAGAGTCATGATCCGTGTTTCTGTTTATTTTTGAGGTTTTTCTGTGTTTATTAGCCTGTTCCCCTGTGAGTCTGTCTTCCCTGTTGATTGTTCCCAGCTGTGTCTCGTTTCTTTGATTACCCTCCCAGTGTATTTAGTCCCACCTTTGTTGTGTGTAACCAGCCTGTTTCCCTATGCCGTCGTGCGTCCTGTGTTCTTTGTGCTCTCCGTTGTTTTGTCCCGTAGACATTTATCATTAAATTCATCATCATCTTCATCTTTACCTGGGTCTGCCTGCGTCCTGCTTCTCACCTCACCAAACCAAATCATGACAGAGAGCTAATGCAAAAGAAAAAAAAAAACCCTCCACGTCTTCTCGCGGGCTCCGTAGAATCATGCACCTATCTGCTTGTTCTTACCTTGAAGTTGTGAACACTGACCACTTCAGCTCTCTTATGATACTTTCATTCTTTTTTGTCAGGCATGGATCTTTCATTGCTCTAATGCCTGACAATTTTGCCCAAGTTGGATCTGTTATTATTTGCTTGCAAAAAAAGTCAAAATAATCACCACACCAGCACAATGCATCATTCTTTGTAAAAAGACATTTTCATATGCTGTGCTGACTCGGTAAAAACCAGCCTCTGGTCCTACGTTATGTGCTTTGTACAGAATTTTGCCCATTTGCTAACGTTTGTCCATGATGTATGTAATGCCTCAATTTGACACTATGAAGCTTACCAGAAAATGCCTGCACTATAAACAACCATCCTCCACTGCAAGTAGAGAAGAGTCAAACTGAACGAGGTGGATGATGCCAGTTCAGTTATCAACATGGACGGTTTCGTTCACTTCCTCTACTACAATTGCTAAAACTACAGGTAGACTACAATTCTAAAAAAAGTGCAGACAATCTTTCAAAGGATCCGGTTGACGTTTCATGGGTGGTCATTTGTCGATTGGTATTGGTTTGTCCAATGACAGTTTGCACCTCACAAAGTCAAATTTTGGGAATTCAATGATTCCCCAGCATGTTTGTTGTCTTTTTCAGAAAGAGCAAAGTTTTTACTGCCTTAGAAAAAAAAATCCTCATGTGGATGATGAAATGTTTGTCTTCTTATAAGAGTTTTTCAAACATACCTCAAACTACCCAAAAAGTAAATATAAATGGAAGTTATCTGTGTGAAGATTAACATAAGTCATAAAGTAAGTTAAAAGAATAAAGATGCAACCAGCAGAGTATTTTATATTAATTATGTCTAACAAATACAGAAATACAGTAGGTTTAAAATTTGATTTTTGATCATTTGTTTTTGTCCCCACCAACAAGAAGTTACAAGTGTACTTGCTATGTGTCATAAGCTAGAAGTTTCTAAAATACAAAACATTAACTGCTACAAAGCAAAGAGAAGAAATCCACTGAAGGTTGTTCTGTGATACTGGTCATCCCAGACCTCACCAGTCATCTGCAAAGCAACAAGATCTCCAACCTCCAACTCCAACACAACTCCATTGGACACATTGTCCTCAAGATCTGTGCTTTCTGTGCGTCGGTCCCCTGATGAAACTATGAGATTGTCATTCTTCACGATTCTTATGTACATCCCACGTTCAGTGTGTGCCACATGGCTGGTGAATCTGAAGTAATATAATCCTCTTACCAGTGCAGTAAAGAAACCTGAAAAAGGATCTAGAAGTATTTGAAACTTCTTCAAGAGAAGAAAAAAGTCACTTTTCGTAAAGTAAAAGAAAAGTCTAAAAGATTTACCTGTGATTGGGTTATAATGGTTTCCAATGTTAGTGATCACATTTCTGAAGACCAGGGTGATCATTTCGTTGTAAAATGTGTTACCTTCACCTGTTGCCAGTAGAGACGTGGAAAAAGCCACTTTTCTCACTGTCACAGAGTTTGTGAAAAAATGACACAGTTAGTTTTCATATTATATGTCAAACAAGAGCATGGCCATGAATAAGAGCAACAGTCTTTCTAAAAGAAAACCACATGCCACAGATTTTGCCACATCACCATATTATGACTGAAGCTGGAAAAAATGTTAGAATTAGCAACACTGCTAAATTTTAATATTAATGTGTGAATGTTTAATTTAGAAATACAACAAAAAATTCTTACTGTATTTGGAAACCAAAAACAATTGAAAGAAATGCACAAAACCAAGGACATAAGTATGAAGCTCTAAAACTTTACCTTCCTGTTTCTCCTGCAGCTCTTCCACATGAGCTACATTCACTAATAGCCTTTCCTGTACAATACTGAGATTTTGCTGAGTCATAAGTTCTGCAGATTGAGCTAAAGTGATTAAAAAAAATCTTGTAAATGTTCACAATTCACACATAAAACACAAATATCTTTCAGTAGATACCTTCTCCCTCCATCTGCATTTTTTCAAGTCTCTGCTGCAGTGAGCCTGTCCTTCATCACTGTAACATGAAAGGACGTTTAAACACAGGTATATATGTGGGATAGTAAATTTGAACCTGGTCTTTCTATACCTGTAAACTCCTTCTGCAGGACCTTCATCCGATTGTCACTTTCTGCCAGTTTTGTTGACAGAAGCCTCAGCTCTACTGCTTGCACTGCCACCAAATCTCACAGGTTTCTCAGCTCCTCCCAGATGTCCTGCCGAGGCTCCAACTCTTCTTTATTTTCATCTGATTTGGACATCTGAGTCTCAGACACATCTTTGCCACTGGTAGCTCTGCTACTGCTGTGTTTTCATGCCCTGTACAAATTACAGAGCAACAAGATGAAGAAAAAAATTAAAGAAACTCTCATGATAAACTGTAGAGGGTCAGTGGGTTGTTTTCCCTCTTCACGTTCTTTGCTTGTGCTGTGTTCAATGTGCGGAGTTTTTATTGGTGACATCAAAGCCAAATGTGAATTGTTATCTACCAACTGTGTGAAAAAACTCCCCTGCAGTTTGGAGTGATATGTCAAGCTGTAAAGGAGTAAGGATGGTGACCCAGGAAACAGATAATACCTTCTCCCACTGTGTGAAGTGCCACACAAAACCGTTTGTACAAAAGTATTCCAAAATTTTGAACAATTTTTTGTTAGACAACAACAAACATTATTGTCATCCATTTTGGTTTAGTATGACTAATGAATAAAAAGTAACTCATAAAGAACATTGTCAAATGGTTTTACTAATAAAACTCAAAGTGTAGAGTGTGTTTGTGTCCAGTACACTTTACCCTAATAGTCTTAAAAAAATGCAGTGCAACCAGAATACCATTAGAGGCCCACACTTCTATTCTCAAACGTACAGTAGTTTCCTCCCTAATTTTCCCAGTTTTCTTCCTGTCACAGCTGCACCACATTTTCAATGATTAATTCATCTGATTCTTGGTCAGCTTCCACTCATGCTTTAGTGTTTAAGGTCCTGATTTTTTATTTTTTATTTTTGCTAGATTCTTCTGTTCTGTTCTATGTCTTGTTCATCCACCTTGTTATTTGCTCTTTTTCAAGACCTGTAAGTTTTCTTTTCTTTTTTCATTAAATCTTCAGTGTTCACTGTTATTTTCAAGTGTCTGTCTGTCACTCTGACAAAAATAACATTAATAGGAATTATTTCATTATTATCAAAAATATAGTTTTTTTTCTTTCTTTCTTAAAACCAGAAATTAAAAGCTTTCGTATTTAAAAGGAATAATACAACACACTTAAAGTTTTAGTGTGCCAACTCAGATGTTTTCAGTTCTCAACTAAGAAAAACATTTCCAGAAGATGAAAGCCTTGCGTTATTGTTTTGTGTGAGGTTCTCAAAATAATGGGTCTGATCCAGCTACAGTGGGGAGAACAAGTATTTGATACACTGTTGATTTTTCAGGTTTTCCCACTTGCAAAGCTTGTAGATGACTGTAATTTTTATCATAGGTACTCTTCAACTGTGAGTGATGGAATCTAAAAGAAAAATCCAGAAAAATACAATGTATGATTTTTAAATAATTAATTTCCATTTTATTGCGTGAAATAAGTATTTGATCATCTATCAACCAGTAAGAATTTTGGCTCTCACAGACATGTTAGTTCTTCTTTAAGAAGCCCTCCTGTTCTCCACTCATTAACTATATTAACTGCACCTGTTTGAACTGTTACCTGTATAAAAGACACCTGTCCACACACTCAATCAATCAGACTCCAGCATCTCCACAATGCCCAAGACTAGAGAGCTGTGTAAGGACATCAGGGATAAAATTGTAGAACTGCACAAGGCTGGGATGGGCTACAGGACAATAGGCAAGCAGCTTGGTGAGAAGGCAACAACAGTTGGTGCAATTATTAGAAAATGGAAGAAATACAATATAACGGAAAATCTCCCTCGGTCTGGGGCGCCATGCCTCAGCTCGTGGAGCATCATTGATCTTGAGGAAGGTGAGGAATGAGCTCAGAACTACACGGCAGGACCTGGTCAATGACCTGAATAGAGCTGGGACCACAGTCTCAAAGAAAACAATCAGTAACACTCTACGGCGTCAAGGATTAAAATCCTACAGTGCCCTTCCTCAAGCCAAAGCCTGTCAAAGCCCGTCTGATGTTTGCAAATGACCATCTGAATGATCCAGAGGAGGAATGGGAGAAGGTCATGTGGTCTGATGAGACAAAAATAGAACTTTTTGGTTCTTGTCATGTTTGGAGGAAGAAGAATGATGAGTACAACCCCAAGAACACCATCCCAACCGTGAAGCATGGCGGTAGAAACATCATTCTTTGAGGATGCTTTTCTGCAAAGGGGACAGGACGACTGCACCATATTGTGGGAAGGGTGGATGGGGCCATGTATTGTGAGATTTTGGCCAACAACCTTCTTCCCTCAGTAAGAGCACTGAAGATGGGTTGTGACTGGGTCTTCCAGCATGATAACGACCCAAAACACACAGCCAGGGCAACTAAAGAGTGGCTCTGTAGGAAACATCTTAAGGTCCTGAAGTCGCCTAGCCAGTCTCCAGACCTGAATCCAATAGAAAATCTTTGGAGGGAGCTTAAAGTCCGTGTGGCTCAGCGACAACCCAAAACCTGAGGGCTCTGGAGGAAATCTGTATGGAGAAGTGTGTGCAAACCTGGTCAAGAACTACAGGAAACATCTGATCTCTGTAATTGCAAACAAAGGTTTCTGTACCAAATATTAAGTTTCTTTTTTCTGGTGTATCAAATACTTATTTCACACAATAAAATGGAAATTAATTATTTAAAAATCACATATTGTATTTTTTGGATTTTTGTTTTAGATTCCATCACCCACAGTTGAAGAGTACCTATGATAAAAATTACAGTCTTCTACAAGCTTTGCAAGTGGGAAAACCTGACAAATCAACAGGTGTATCAAATACTTGTTCTCCCCACTGTACAAAAACTCAAAAATGTATTTTGACAGGACATCAGCCTTATGATGACATCATGTTTTGTGTCTTTTAGAGGAAGAGGGAAAAGTTTGACCCCTCTAAGGGGGGAAATCCTCTTGTGGACATTGTGAAAGGATCTGTTTTATGGACATGAAATGTTTGCTTAATTACAATAATACATTTCAAACATACCTCACTCAAACTACCCAAAAAGTAAATTGAAAGTTATCTGTATGAAGAATAACATAAAATATGTTAAAGGACCTCTATTAGGTCAAAGGAGTCATGATAAAGTCAAACAGAGTATTTGATATTATGTTTAATAAATGCTGAAATAATTTCAAAAATTGATCTTTAATTTTTTTTTGTCTGCACCAACAAAAAAGTGTACTTGTTGTTGGTGTGTGACAATATGATAGAAGTTTATGAAATACAAAAAACTTTAACAGCTACAAGGCAAAGAGAAGAAATCCACCAAAGGTTGTTCTGTGATACTGGTCATCCCAGGCATTTCCCGATAATTGCAAAGCAACAAGATCTCCAACCTCCAACTCCAACACAACTCCATTGGACACATTGTCCTCAGGATCTGTGGTTGTTGTGAATCGGTCCCCTGATAAAACTATGGGATAATTATTCTTCACTATTCTTATTCTCATACTATCCTTTAAACTGTGTGAAATTTGACCGGTGAATCTGAAGTAATAGACTCCTCTTACTGGTGCAGTAAAGAAACCTGAAAAAAAGATCAAGAAGTATTTTCAAACTTAAGAGAAGAAACAAGTCACTTTTTCTTAAAGTAAAAGAAAAATCTAGAAGGTTTACCTGTGATTGGGTTATAGTGGTTTCCAATGTTAGTAATCACATTCCTAAACACCATGGTGGTAAATTCATTGTAAAATTTGTTTCCTTCACCAGTTTCCAGTAGAGAAGTGGAAAAAGCCACTTTACTCACTGTAACAAAGTTTGTGAAAATATCAGTTAGTTATAATTAAAGTTTCAAAAGTTGTAGCAATAGTAAAGCGCAATAATCTTTCTACAAGTTTAAATCTAATCTGAAAACCAAACACCTCAGATTTTTGCTTTATTACCATTTTATGAGGATAAATGAAAAATACTTTTTGAATTCACGTTTTAATGTGTGTACTAACAAAAATATTGTGTTGACAAAACCAATGATATTACTATGAAACAAAAACATAACTAAGAACACAAATATTTTGTGTCAAACTTTACCTTCTTGTTTCTCCTGCAACTCTTCCACATGAGCTACATTCACCAATAGCCTGTCCTGTACAATGTTGAGTTTTTGTTGAGTCATTAAAAGCTCAGCAGATTCAGCTGAATTGATAAAAAAAAATACAATTGTAAATATTCACAATTCACAGATTTTACATTAAAGATCCTTCAACCAAGGTTCAGTAGGTACCTTCTCCCTCCATCTGCATATCTTCAATCAGAGTCTCGACTGCAGTCAGCCTGTCCTTCATCAGACTGTCATTTTCTGCCAGTTTTGCTGACAGAAGCCTCAACTCTTCTGCTTGCACTTCCACCAAATCTCTCAGGTTTCTCAGTTCCTCCCAGATGTCCAGCTGAAGCTCAGCTCTTCCTTTATTTTTCTCTGATCTGGACATCTGAGTCTCAGGCTCATCCTCTCCACTTATAAGGCTGTTACTGCTGTGTTCTTGTGCCCTGTGCAGATTACAGAGTAACAAGATGAAGAAGAAGGTTAAAAAGGCTCTCATGATAAACATGTTTACCAGCTTTCTGCATGTGTGATGTGGAAATTGGGCTATTTATATAGGTTACGGTCAAATACGTCAGGAGGATATTGATTTATCAGCACTGTGAAACAGCACACCTGCAGGTTAGTGTGGTGCCAAGTAGTAGAGGATTAACCATCATACACATAATGTAATCCTAAAGGAGCAGAGTGCCTTGCAAAACCTTTTAGATTTTGTCACATTAAAACAAACATGGTTAAATTGTATTTCAAGATTAATCATAAAACCTGCAGGTAAGTTTGCAGCTGCTCAAAATCAACATTTACAGCATGGTTGCACAATTTCATCCTGCATGGGAGTCATGGAAAATGTTTTGACTTTCCAGAAGGAGAATTTGACCCAGTTCACAGAGGTAAAGGCTTTTCTGTTTGGAATATCATGTTCTACTCAGATGGGGAAATGATAAAGTTGTTTGGCCACAGAAACAGTCAGTATGTCGGTGGTAACTCTGTTATTTTAAAATATATTATTTAATAAAAAAAAAAGCAAAAAAAAAAAGACTTTGTCTTTGTTTACAACATGAGACATAAGGAAATAAATTTAAATTAAAACTGTAGCTTTTACCATACCTTATATTGTGAATATATGACTTCAAATTTAACCTCTTTCACATATTTATCACAAAATTATTTTAAAGTAAACTCTGTTGGGTTAAAACTGAAGATGAGCCATATAAAATATTAGACTTTGCTTCTTTAGAAATTCACGATAGGTTTTTGATAAGTTCACTTCAAAAATTTATATAAATGTATAAACCCTGGAAGAGAACAACTTTTTTTGTCCTAATTTCAAAGCAGCTCCAAAATAGAAAGACTTCACAAAAAAAAGAAACAGAACCAAACAGTGAAATAGTCCAGATGTCTGATTGGTGAGCCTTATCTATATCAGACATCTCTGTGCATCAAGCAGGTACAACAGTTCATCGAGTCGTTTTTGTAAAATGACTCCCGTCCCATGGAGTTTCAGGTTCTCCTCACCAGGCCAATGTTTCCAGCCCCTATAAGTGCTAGAAACCTCACAGAAACAGTAGGAATGAAAACAGTTCTGTTCCTGCTGCAATAAATGAGCTAAAATTGAAACCCTAACAGCAATTTGTAACAGCCTAAAAGTGACTAAAACCAAATCCTAATATTAAAATTGGTTTTATGTTGCTGTATTGATTCATTATTAATTAATTAATTAATAAATTAACTAATTAATTAATTAATTAACATCAAAAGAATACCAAGAACATATTCAGATAAGCAATGCAAAAGTTAAATATAAATAAATAAATAAATAAATAAATAAATAAATAAATTTTAGCAATTAATTAATTAATTAATTAATTAATTATAATTATAATTTTAGCAATGCAATTAATTAAGCAATGGAAAATTTAAATATAAATTTAATTAATTAATTAATTAATTTATTAAATAATTTATTAATTAAATACATTAATTATTTTATACATTTATTTATTTATTTATATTTTACTTTTGCATTGCTAATCTGAATATATTGTTGGTATTCTTTTGATCATATAGTAAAATCTCTGCATTGTATTTTGTTGTAATAGAATTGTGTTGTCAAATTCTGTCTTGCTCTTGGACAAATTTACACTGTACACATTTATAAAAAACAAAAAAATAAAATAAAAAAGTAACATAAACAGAAGCCACAACCTTTGAGCTTCTTGAGGACCTTTGGCCAGAACATCTTCTGTTTGTGCAGAGACTTCCTCATCTGCCAAATGAAGAAGCTGTTCTAGCAGCAATCCAGATCGATTATATTATTGATTTCAGACCAAGTAAAGGACCTTTCTAATTGACCTTTCTTTTTAGTGGTTTTTTATTATTAGTTTTAGAACCAAAAGGAATTCCTCCATTAAATTGCTTCTCTTTTTTCATCCTTATGAGATTGATTGAGATAATAAATATTGTAGAATGAAGAAGGAATTCAACACTTTCTCACCAGATACCTGCAAAGCAACACATCTCACACTTCTGCTAATGTGCTAATGCTCTAACAGCAGAGTTGCATTTAGCGCTTTAGAGTTGTTGCAAACTCTGAAAACCTTTAGTGCACTTAGCTTCCCTTAAATATATTTTTCCAAATGAATTCTAACGTGCAATTGATTTGAATGAATGCAAATCATCCAAAAACCTTGAGTGGAATAAATTTTGGTTATCAAATGTTAAAAAGGTTTCAATTAGTTACATATGTTAAATGTGTACTCTTATTTAGCCGGGAGTTAAAACTGCTGATGCAGCAGCCCTGCTTCCTCTCCTTCCATGATGCAACGCGGCAAATCACTTTTATTCTTTACCCAGAATGATGTCCTGATGGTGTGCTTCCTGATCACAGCGGTTAATTAGGAATAATCAGCAGCAGAGTTAGCAATACTGTACAACTGTAACTAAGACCATGAGTGACAGGTCTGTTTTAAACAATCACTTTCTGAAGAAGGTGTGCAATAACAACTTTGACCTTGTTGAGAGTGACATACTCTGTCTTAACATATCGTGTGTTATTGATACATGGTGGGTATCAGTAGTAGAATTTGGTGATGTAGCGCTAGCTTCCAAAAGCTATTTTGGCACAGTGTGTTAATAGAGCTAATGTTTATCATTAGAGTTTTAGGGTTAGCATAAATCTTCTTAGTGATGTGGTGCCCACCAGTGGGAGTTAATTTTAGACTAAAATTAGAGGACATGCAAACCTAGAAATCATTTTTTTTTAAAATGCCGATGTTGATGACCAAATGTAAGCAGTTTTGAATGAACAAAAACACACAAAAATATTCTTCAGTGAGGGGATGTTCTAAGCACACTGTTGTCATATTAAACTAAAAATAAACCAAAAGAGGTTGCAAGTAGTAAGTGTATTTCTTAGGAGGTTCTGTAAGCATTTCATGAAACACAAAGGTAATATTTTATCAACATTATTTATTAGCCACCTACCTAACAAACCCACCAGCAATCTGAAAATTTCCGCAACTTTGACAGGTGAGGTTTCTTTTTTCCCTGAGTGAAACGTGGGCCCCTGTGGAAGGCCACCTGAGGCCTTCCACAGGGGCCCACGTTTGGTTTGGTTCAAGATATTGTGAAGAGCTGGGGAAATTTCCCTCTGCAACAGGGCCATTATCTGGGCGTGCTTTTTTGTGAGTCATAAGCGTGCGCATCAGTGACAAGTTCAACAATTAGACAGAAATAACAACAAATCAAGCTGTCGTTGAAAAAAGGTTTCTTGAAGCGTATAAAGAGCTGTGAGTGACATGATTTATGCTGATTGCTGCTTGTGTTTATGAATAAGAATATTGAGCAGCTG
Organism: Poecilia picta; assembly: GCA_033032245.1. Taxonomy (NCBI): domain Eukaryota; kingdom Metazoa; phylum Chordata; class Actinopteri; order Cyprinodontiformes; family Poeciliidae; genus Poecilia; species Poecilia picta. The sequence continues at coordinate 12,884,883 of CM065359.1, read as the reverse complement.
TCAGTCAGTATAAAACTGCTCACAGCCCCATATTGCACGATTTACAGCCCATAAGCACACAGGCATCAATCTTTTTATAACAAAACACTCCCAGCGCTCAGGTGAATGTTGTCTTTAGCAAATAACAACAAATACATGTTTTCAAGAATTAGCCTAATGTAATTTGTTCTCGCACTTAATGAATTTTTCTTTTATAAATGAAAGACTGACCATAAAATACTTTGCTTTGGGCATAAACACAAACAAATGTACATGTCCCGCAGAAGTTTCGGAGACGTGTCTTTTTGGAAAGAGAACACAAGGTTTTCTGCTCCGCTGCCGGAGGGAGCAGAGATAAAGAGAGTAATAGTTAGACTGTGGTCACATTGGTATGCAGACAGCCTTGAAAGCAGCACAGTACCTGTTGCATCTTGCCAATTCATTTGCTCAATATTGTGAAATTTCACCACTTATATCGGGGAGCAACACAAGGGGGATTGAAGGAAGCAGATGCAAATGATGTGGAGTTTCCAGGTAACAGACTCTCCAGGTAATTGCCTCTTATTGTAATACGCATTATTATTTATAAATCATTATAATTTATATATTTGGCTGTTTAGGTATGTCAAGTTACACTAAGACATTTTTTATGACTACATAAGTTAAGATGATTTGTTAAAATATAATCAAAGTTTTTATAATACTGTCTGGAGAGAGAGAACCTGTTCTATTGCTGAAAATGCAGTTATTATAAGAAGAAAGGGCCCCCTTTGACAATTACAGGCTTTTAACCGATACATCTGTTAAATATCATATTGATAAAAATGGGTTTTAATCAAGTTTAAAATGATTTAAATCTAACAACAACCAGGATCACAGGAAATGGTTTATATTTTTAGACTGATTTGTGAAAAATATTTGAGAGAAATAGCTCTATTTTACATATAGAAAAACATTTGAATGTTTTTCTATGTGCGGTATAGATATCTAGGTGTGTGTTTGTGTCATTGCAGCCATATATATGGGGACAGAAAGTATTCAGATCCCTTTAAATTTACAGCCATTTGCCAAAATTGTATTGTTTATTATGAACGTACACTGAGTATCCCATCTTGACAGAAAAAAACAAAACAAAAACTAGCTTAAAAATGTAGCCATTTTTAAGCTGGTAAAGCCATGGTGTTTCTTGGGAATCATGCAATAAGTTTTTCACACCTGGATATGGGGATCCTCTGCCATTCGTCCTTGCAGATGGGCTGATGAACTAACTGGTTGCAGGCAGAGGAGAGAGAAAGACGAAGAAACACAGGGGGTGAGGAAATGGAGTCTAACAAAATAACTAGACATTAGACACAAAATAAAAACTAGAGTAACTAAGAAAAGGACTAGACACAAGAAATAAATATAACAAGAATCATTAAGAAGGAACCAAAGTAAAAATAGAAACAATGCAGAGTTAATAGAAAGAACTAATAAAACCCAAAACAAACTCAAGATCCTGACAGTTTTCTGTTTAAGTTAATGCATTAAAATTTTAATTGCAAAGTTCATAGAATCCATCCATCCATTTTCTTAACACCCTCGTCCCTTAGTGGGGTCAAGAGGGTTGCTGGTGCCCATCTCCAGCTAACGTTCTGGGCGAGAGGCGGGGTTCATCCTGGACAGGTTGCCAGTCTGTCACAGAGCAACATAGAGACACACAACCATGCACACACACCTAGGGTGAATTTAGAGAAGCCAATTTACCTGACAGACTCTGCATGCGTGGGTTCACTCCCACGGATGCACAGGGAGAACATGCAAACTCCATCCAGAAAGACCCTGGGCTGGGAGTCAAACCCAGAACCGTCTTGCTGAAAGGCAACAGCTCTGCCAACTGCACCACTGTGCAGCCCAAGTTTACAGCATTACTGAAGAAATTTAAACTGCACCAGATTGCATCAAATCATACAAAACTAAAAATAGGTGACCCAAAATTCTTTTTTTTCTCCAAACTGCTAAACTTTATAAATGGTATAAATGGAATAAGAATTAGAACACATGGCAGTAACTTACTAATACAAGTCAGAGTAGGTTGAAATTAAAACATATATGTTAAGTTAGAAAATAATGCCTTAGATACCATTGCAATTTTGTATTCATTCATAAAATGCAGAAAAGGAAAACGAAAATGGGTTGAATATCTTCAACAGTTGGTGTCCACTTCAAAAATCTTGGACCACTGTTTTTAAAGACTTTTCTAAATGTTTAATGAAGTTTCAAACAAATGAAATGTCATAATCTACAGAAATCTGTGCAATTATTTTTAGATGCTTAAAGCATCTCTGCTTCAAGCTATACTTTGAAAAGCTGCACAAAGTGATTGGTGACATATAATCAGTACGTATTGACCCATTCATTATAAATTAGTAATTACCTGCCATGTAGACCTGCGGGTGTGATCCTAATTTTAGGGAGCAGAAAACACAGATAGCAGTCTCAGAAGTCACACATACCAAAGATGTTTTGCATAACATCTTTCATCATCTGACATGCTGTCAGGAAAGCAGTTACCAGCGCAGAGCATCATCATCTCCAACTCCTCCGCTGTTGGTCAGGAGGCCTGCTGCCAGGGTTACCGACCTGTGATTAGGACTCCAGTAAATCGTCCCACCCAGTGAGAACTGGAGGAGGGTTTTTTTATTAGAGACGTCCACTCCAAAAGAAATTAGTTTCTCTTTCATATATATATATATACGAAATATATATAATATATATAATATATATATATATATATATATATATATATATATATACACATATACATGTGTGTAAACTTTTCAAACTTCCCTGTGGATGTTCAGAACTTCAACAGTTCTGATGTCAGACGTAGAATATGAATCAATTATGGAATATCTCAATAACTGTGAAGAGATGACACTCTGATAAGATGATAGGTTAAGCTATCGGGCGCCTCAGAGTGACAGGCAACCTTGCATACCTTCCCTCATTTTCCTCTTAGGCAAATTCCTCTATGTTTGTTGCTCCTTCTGCAGCTCCTCAGTCTTTTTTTTATTTTATTTTTTTACTTCTGCTCTTATAACTTCCAAATTATCCCAGAGACGAGCACAATAACACCTAGCTGTAAAAGGTTTAACTTTATTTATTTATTTTTTAAATCAAATTTTTTTCTGTCCACACAGCTTTCTCATTTTGTATACTTATCTATGTTTTTTTAAATTAATATAATAGCATTTTTCTTTTTTCTAAGAAAGTCACTCACTCCACAAATAAACATCAAGAACTCAGCAGTGGTTGTGGATCCATTATTGCAGGTGGATCCAGTCAGAGGCAGTGAGATCTTCTGGGAGCGGTACATGCACTGTATGAGGTGGGTTTGACTGCAGGTCGTTAGCCTCACCTTTATCTAATGATGCATACTTCCCCGCTGTTTATGGCAGCCAGAGAAGAGGAGCGCTAGCCCGTGCTTGTCTGCTGTAGAGAATGCCCATTAATGCTTTTTTTCCCCCTCAGGTGATGACCACCTGAGCTATCAAAGACAAGCTTGTCTGTGACACCACCTTCCCCTTCCTTATCCTCCTCCTCCCCACCAGCTCATCATCCTCACCCCTCCCTTTGCAACGACCTCCGCCCAAACTGTACAGCTAAACCACATCACTAGAGAGCTCTTGGTTCCCCCTTTAATGAGATTGCACATTTTGTACAAAACCACGATTATCATCCTAGTAAAAGAAAAAACGTTTTCACATTTTCTCTGACATTTCATCAATATTGTAAGAATGCACTTTTCCCCCTAGAACTATTTCAGAAGTTGAAGTTAAAAACAGCCCTACATTGTCATTTTGCAAAAGTGTGAAGATTTATATTACAACGCTGATTATGTTAAACATCTGACCTGGATTGTTTAAATAAGTGATATAAATAGGTTTATGTTGTCTTTTACCATCTTATAAAGAGCCACAATGCTGGAAACCATGGTCTTAAAAAATATAAAGCCTGATTTTTTTTTTAAAGTTCTTGCGTTGACTTGTGTTAAATTACTGTTTAAATAATTTTCTGAATTTGTATTTTTCTTATCTGAAAGCAGTAATCCTGCACATTTCTATTGGACGAACATATCGACTCGTGAATAAGGAAGTTCATTATGAACTCCAGCAATGTGGCACCTGGATGTACAATTAATCTACAAAACAGAATCTAACAAAGAGCTTAAAGGTCCAGGCAGTTTTATACAGGGTGGGGTGATTATAGAATAGGAACCAGGTGGGTGATTACCTGATGAGGTTCAGCTATGAGAAGCAGAAATCTACGAAAACGTGACCAAGGTAGATGGTAAAAGATGAATACAAACAGGAAAATCATCTATGAAGCATAGACAAACATCTGCATGACTAAAAGTACACAACCAAGAACATAGAAACTCAGGAACAGGTTTAACTAGAGAGAAAGAAGAAAAACGAACAAGGAAGTAACGAAAAACGAACAACGAACAGTTCTCTGAACTGTCAAGGAAGACAGTTCAGAATAAAAACAAAACTGAAAACTTAATTAACAGCAATGACGGGAGACTAATGACTTAACCTAACTTCACAGTAAGATATAGAGATGTAAATGCAACTCAACACTGGTGAAGGCAAATACAAGATTAAAAAGATTTAAAGCAAAAACAGACCAGAATCAGAACCCCAGAAACTCTCCTTAATGTTGACTCACTTTCTTTAGTTTCAACCCTTGTGTGTAGAAATGGGGTCCAACCGACACCTCAAACTTGTATAATTTTCCACAGTCCTCTACGTTTGCCTCAGTCCTCGCACGCACAAGGGTTAAGATAGATTTCTATATAAACATAGCACACAATCTAGGTATATTTGAGTTTGGTTCATTTCTTTTTGTTGTAACAATGCCTCTTATCATGTATATCCTCCAAGATGTCATAGGGCCTACTACCATGAAGGAGGAGAGGATCCAGTGATCTACCTGCTGTCCTGAACTCAACCCACCAAGCACTTGGTATCAGTATCAGCTTGGAGATGTTGTTTTTTACCAAAGAAATCAATGAAATCATGTCGGCTGACCTGGCTGACATTTTTTGTTTAGGGTAAGTCTTTAGTTTTCTGCATCCCAGTACTGGTTTAAAAGGAAATCCCTGAGGCAAATTTGCTCAGTCTGTCAGTCTGCTGATTAAGTTAATATTTAAAACGTCTATCCATAAAATTAGTAGTATATTTAGTAGCCATTTAAAGTGCCCAGATTGGACCTTCAGAAGAAGAGGTAACTGGCCAACACAAACAACACATTGACAAAATGTCCCTTGGAGACAAATCTGAAGCTCACTGCTAACACAGGGAGTCGAGGAAGGAAGATTAATGGTAGAGCCGCATCAAAAAGCCATGCTTATATTTCTTGATTTAATGAGTACAATGTCTAAAACTGCAAACTAATCACATTTTTTATTCCACCACTAATAATTTAGCTTCAAAGCTGTCCAAATGGAGCAACATGAAGAAAGGTGCTGGAGTGTGATTTCACTCTGATGAAAATGTATTCTGCATTAACTTTCCTCAAATCAGTTCTTCCCTCTCTGCTCCAAGGTTTAGAAGAAACTGATTTATTTGATGATAAAATAATGCATTATTTATAGTTGGAATAATATTGGCTTCTGTCAACTGATATGTTGCAAAGGAAGCACCAGCCATATTGGATGTCATTTTGCAGCATTGTGAAAGCTAATTATATCGACTTTGTGGACATTTTCCAATTTGCTACTGCACATTCACTTCCCTATTGTTTATGATGAAATTTCCTGTCAGTGGCCCTTAAATCTTATGTTTAAATCCTTTTTCAGGGCTCCTTAGTTCTCCGTCTCCTAAAAGGTAGCACTATCTTTTCTTGAAGAGCAGATAAAACAAATTAGAGGAAAGAGACATCAGTCAGTGTGCGGGGCCCTGTCATGAACCGTGCATACCAGGAGTAACATCTCAGTCACTAAGGGGAAGCTATTATCATGAGTCATGTGAAGAGGAAGGTTTTGAAAGAAACTATAAGTCATTGAGGTGGACAGAAAACTGATATGTGACACAGATTGATTTAAATAATCTTTCTGGTAATTACAGCAGCACTAAAAAGTATGTTTAGTTTGGAGATCATTATTTGCTTCTGTTCATAATTTTTTTTTATTCAAGTCTAAATTATACAGAGTAAAATGCAATACTTTTTTGCTCCTGCAGATGGAAGTGCAACACTTTTTATCTTGTGTTAAGTTCTTAAGCCTTCATTCAGAAGCCTAAAAAAATAATTGGACTTACAAACATCTTTCATAATCCATCATTTATTATTTATGGGTTTCCAGAAAGGTGTGTAATATTTTAATACAGCAACATATATGTTTTTTATATATATAATGCAGCATATTAGACAATTTCTGTGAAAGGTCTGTAGAAAGGACACAGTTTTTGCATATAAAACATTATATATATCTATATCTCTCTCTCTATATATATATATATAGAAAGAGAAATATAGATATTGATATAAATATATATATATATATATATATATATATATATATATATATATATATATATATATATATATATATATATATATAAATAAAAAGAAAAATTCTGTTTGACAGTACATTCCGACTCTAAAGACTTCCTTTTCAATACTTTACTGAAATAATTTCCTAACCTCAGAATTTGAATATGATACATCTACTTGCAAAATATTTAATTAAAGGGATAAACACTTTTCCATACAAATATAGTAACATTAAATTAAGTTCTTTAACACAACACACAGGCAGCAGTGCATGTTACAAAGTAAGACAAGATGTGACAAGACTGAGCTGAGATAATCTAGACATAAAAATTAGATTATTAGGTTTTAATCTTAGAGGCATTGAGTTATGCAGAAAACACAATTTGAAAATATGAAATGTAATATAACAAAAACAAATCAAAACTATATGATTTATTGCAGTCTTAATGACAAAAATCTTTGTAAAACTCTACTTTTCTAGCAACGTCTTGCTCAAACAGTTCAAACTTTTCACAACAGAGAACAGCCTTGTTAAATATTGATTGGAAAGGACATAGTTAGCTGTATTAACTGTCTTCCATAATGGCCTCACCACAAGCAGTCATTAGAGTAAATTTGGCGTAATGAAGATGTAAAGCCTGGCTTGGAAGGTGGCAAATTTCCCCTGCCTCCAAAGTTTCATCTCTACTGTGATCAGAAAATCCCTTGGGCTCTGCACCTGTCTCTGTAGGAACACAGCACCGGTGTAGGCATTCAGTTTCCTGGTGCTGAAGTAGTTTTCCTCATTCCCCTCCGTGATAGTCACAATAACGTTGTCTCCAGAGTAGGCGGGAGCCGGACCGATACGGAAGATCTGAGCGGGGATGACGATGTTGGACTGGAAGCTGAGGTAGTAGTAGGTGATTCTCTGAGGAGAGTTTTGACACTGTAGGTAGTTGGGACAGCTGATTCGCTCACAGCGCCTACAAACATCAACGGAAGGAAGGAAAAAATGTACATGGAAGGTGCTGTTGCTCAGTTGTACAATTCAAAATTTTTATGATTTATTGTTTGTTTAGGTTTTTTTTAAAACTGTGGGAAAGTGTAGAGTAGCTACAGGTAGTCAGTATGTTACCTACAGTAGCATTCTGAGATCTCATATTTGGGGATAACGAGGAGATGTTAATATGTAAGGAAAGCTAATAACTATAACTTAAAACAAGTCATTATATTATATATTTAACACTTACTGGGTAAAACAGTTTAATTAATTTTGAATATTACCAAGTTATAAACTTTCAACATTCTTAACATTATCACTCACATTTGGCAAGTCAAATGTGACTTGTTACTAGCGATGTTTACCAACATGTTAGTAAACATGTTGGTAAGCATGTTAGTAAACATGTTGGTAAACATATTTACTAACATGTTATTAAATATGTTAGTAAGCATGTCAGTAAACAGGTTAGTAAACGTGTTTACTAACATGTTATTAAACACGTTAAGCATGTCGGTAAACAGGTTAGCAAACATGCTTACTAATTGTTTACTAACATATTTATTAAACATGTTAGCAATGAACATGTTACTAGCATGTTTATTAAACATGTTAGTAAACAGCTTACTGACATGTTTACTAACATGTTTGCTAACATGTTTACTAACATCTATTAGTAAACATGTTTCTTTGTTTCAATGCAGAAAAATGCATTGCTATAAGCTAATATCGGTGATAATTGTCAGCCAGGTCATTGAGAAAAGGAATTTGTAAATCACATTGGCAGCATTGGCACATTCCAGCTGCAACATTTGTGTTGCAGCTGGAATGTGGTTAAGGTGCTGCCCAAACTGACACAGGCATTAAGTAAAACTTATTGTCTGCTGCACAAGCAGTTTTTTAAAACCAAAGTAGAAATTTAAAGAATCCTTTCTCCAATAGATTTTTTTATATATAACAAATATAAAGAGTCACTTGGCGCATGCCCACCATTGCCTCTTGCACAAGAAACCAAAACGTACAGTAAAATAATTTTCCTGTAATTTCACCTACACCTCTTTCAATTTCCGTACATTTTTAGAACTTCAGTTTTGTAGGCGAGGGAAATTTTTAATCTTTAGCCATGCTAAAATTGTCTTGGCTATGCTGAGGGTGCCAGTTTACATTTTGACCACTTTAATGGTGACATCATCTCTACACTTCTTAATACAACCCAGATGATTAAAAACATAAACAAAAAAGTAAAAGATTATCCTTCAATACAGAAAAAACAAATGTGATCTTTCTATACACATCCTACAATGAATGTCATCTAATGTCATTGAATTTTTTTAATATCACTGTTCAATATTTTCTCAATCACAATTGTGAACTGGAACTTTAAATTATTGCTACCACTTACGTGTCAGTCACTTTGCGGTAGTTTGGTGGACAGTTAAGCGAAAGGCAGCGGTATCCTCCTTGGATGTTGTAGCACTTCTCACCCAGAGAGCAGTTATGAGTCCCTGTGGCGCATTCATCAATATCTAAACCAAGCAGTGAAAGAACAAAATGATTGGCTCATTTGCCAAGTTTTCACTACTGGAGGATAAATCAAAGCAAAAAAAAAACAAAACAAAAAAGGTTACCCAGCTGGAAAAAAAAAAATCAAATTAGCAAGACAAGATTTTTAGGCCAATAAAATTTTATAGAGTGTGTAATTATTGTACCACTGTAAGATTACCAATTATTTTTATCTGAGCATATCCTTCACACCATACCCTGTTAAAAGGGAAATGGGTGCTGTGCATTTTCTAAATTAATTTCAGAGAAGAACTCAGTGAGGCAGACCGGTGCAGAAGTAGCTGCAACACAGTAAATATATTCCAGTTTAGTGTTGGGAGGAGGGATTAAGTTACTTACCTCTGCAAGAGCGTCCATTTGGGGACATGGCGTAGCCATATTCAGGGCAAACGCACTGGTAATCGCCTGGAGTATTCACACACCTGTAGGTACAAAGGTGGCCAATGCTCTGGGAACATTCATCAATGTCTGAATGACAAGGAAGATTAATTCAATTAAGGTATGAATCTCTTATAAATCTGGCATAAATCTATGGTTTGAAGTACCCACCTTCGCAGGTGTGTCTATCCTCCCTGAGGTAGTAACCCTTTCTGCAGTAGCATTGGTAGGAGCCGTAGATGTTGGCACACTCCTGACTGCACTGGCTAGTCAAACACTCGTTCACATCTGCAGATTGGAGGTTAGAACTCATTAGTGTCACAATTTCACTTGATCAAAGAAACTTCAATGTTTTAATCATCACATATAAACAAGATGTTGTCATTAAGACAATTATACTTTTGGCTGTGTTTTCGCTTCGAGGCATGGCATATAGTGACACTAATCCAACTAATCAAACTTCCAGAACCAGCTTTACCCTCTAAGCCACGCTGTTTGTGAACGTACACGAGCTCGCTGTCCAGACATGCATATTTTCACACACAAATCTACTAAAAAAAAAAAAAAAGCATGCAGCAACATGCACAAACGCCCAGGCCGACTGACATTAACAAAAACACACCTTCACAGCTCTTGCCATCAGCAGATAAGCGAAAACCAGAGGTGCACGAGCATTCATAGGAGCCCGGGGTGTTCTCACAGGTCTGGGCACACAGACGGCCAGGGTAGCGCCAACACTCGTTTATATCTGAGGGGAGGAAGGACCATCATCATCATCATCGTTGTCATCATCACCATACCTTGGAAAAGGGCGCTTCATGCATGTTGGCACCCATATGTGCAGGTGCATGTGTTAAACACAGAATGTGCATTCTTAGAGTCCTGCACAAATGTGTATGTGTGCTGCTCATCTGTCTGCTGATAGTCTAAACACTTTAGTGGAGTGTCTTATTATGAGAATCACAACACAGCGAAACTCGTACTGGGAGAGAAGCAGCAGCAGCATAGTAAAGAGATGTGATCTGTAATCCACTCGCTTATTCAAGAGGCAGGAGACTGGGCTGCTTCAGAGCCACAATAATAAACAGCAGGCCCAGAGCAGGCAGAGAACTAAAATGGTCTTATATAAAGGGTGAGATTGAAAAAAAATTACAAAGAACTGAAGACAAAAAAAGAAGGAAAAACAGTATAAGTAGAAACCAGAAAAAATCCTGAAGAAGCATTGATGGTGCCTGCTGATGCTGGTCTAGACCTGAAATGCAGTAATCTTGGCCTTTAAAACTAATTAGAAACCTGAAACATTCATGTGTCATAATAAGACCGTGAAAAAGTATGAATTTTATTTTCATTTCAACATTAGCAAAAACTTTAAAGAAATGATTGATCACACTTAGGTTAGAGTTGCTCACATAACCTGCAATGCCGTCATCTAAATCTATCATCGAATCTAACACTGAGTTTTTGTTCCTTTTGATTAAACACATAAAATGTTCAGCATACCTACGCACATCCTCCTGAACGAATCATACTGGTACCCCGTCCGGCACTCACAACGATATGAGCCAGCCATATTGTGGCACAACTGTCCCTCTGCACATCGATGCAGGCCACTCTCACATTCATTTACATCTAGGAGACATAAAAAAAATAAAAAAATCTCATAAAGATGTCAAACGCTCAGTACCCAGGTGCCGAATATGGCAACATTTTAAGACTTCCAGTTCAAATATCATAGAAAAGACGATCTTCTTCAGTCTTTTTCCAATATGTGACTATTTCAGTTAAGCGCTCTGCATGTATTCCTGCCAGACAAATCTGTTCTGCTCAAATTGATTTTGGGTCTGTGTATCAAATCTGATGATTCCTGCATCCTGTGCAAATGACAACAAATCTTACCAACACATCTGGATCCTTCAGGGCTTGCATGATAACCGCGGCTACATGTTATCTTCCTGTTGCAAATGTATGACCCTGCTGTGTTGACGCAGGTAAATCCTGAACTGCACGGCTGGGTCAGAGTAGTACACTCATCGATATCTGGTATGGAGATACAGAGAAGGAAAGAGATGAAAGGGAAGAAAAGCAAAAGATGGGAGGGGAACCCTGTAGTCACACAGACCAGAGGGCATTGCTTTAGCCACACCGTGCTGTGATATCAAAGCAAACACATCACACAGTCACATTCTCTTGGACAGCTTTGTTGATGCACTTTCTCCAGTTTGTCATTTCTCAGAGCAATTTCTGCTGCAGTCCTTTTATAGAGGCGTCTGCTGCCTTGACATGCCCAAGTTCCTGCCCCTGGGGGCTAATTCCACAGCATCAGTTTGTACTGGAGGAGGACAGAGGATTGGCTTTTATCCACCCCCTCTGCAACCCCTCACAGCTACATCTCTGATCTCCTGTCTGTGTGGCATTTAACCCCTCTGCCACTGCACCGAAATCGATTCATCTGCATGGCGCACAAACCGTGCATCATCATAGACAGTGAGTCATGTGTGGGAAAATTTCTTGGCTGATTCACTCATCGGATTGCAAATAATATAAGGGATATCATAATGTTGCATGTCATCAAATTTCAACACAATGCAAAAATTGTTTTTATTTATTTTTACTTGTCTTTGACCTGTCTGCATTTGTTCAATCTAGAGATAAATTTATTTGTGAAAGATTTGTAAAGCCATATATTTAAAAAAAAACATTATCTTTCTCCCGTTTTATTAACTTTATCATATGATCAGTGGCCGATTAATTAAGTGTAAAACAAAATCTGTCTTACCTATGCAGTTGAGCAGTATGTCCTGTTTATATCCTGCAGGACAGACAGGTTTGGGGTTGCATCTAAATGAACCGGCTGTGTTCAAGCACACAAGCCCGTCTCCACAGTTGTGATTTCCCATCAAGCACTCATCAATGTCTGGGAACAAACAGCGACAAACAAACGAGGACAGAGAAAATCACTTACTGTAAATAAGTTAAGTGGGTGTAATGCAGCACATTTCCACTGGATGGCACTGTAGTTTAGTAATAAACTGCATGTTTACCATCTTGGAAGCATTTTCTTTGGAAGTCAGTCTTAATCCAATTAAAATACACAATTTTTTTCTATTATTATTATTATTATTATTATTATTATTATTTATTATTATTATTTATTATTATTATTATGATTTGATGACTACTGCCCATAAGCAAAAACAACTGTGGACCTATGCATTATTCAATCCTAACAGTGTGTCATTGATAAATGCAAAACCTTCCTCCAGAATAATCCACCACCTGTATCCTGAAAGATTTATGTTTTCTAAATCAATCTTGTCCATCTGCTGTCAATGTGTGAAATGAAACATTTAAATCTTTGAGGACAAAAAAGGTTACTGTGATTTTGCTTTGGATTCTAGTAGGTTTGCAGGATTTTGGCACAGTAGCAGCTGAAAAGAAGCCGATTAGCTGCAAGCCTGCATCAGACAGGCCTTCAAAGATAAGGTTGGTTTTTAGGAGCAGGAGAGTGGGACTGTGCACTTTTCTGTAGACACAGACATGATTCCAAGAACAAAAAAGACAAACAAACAAAAAAAAAACACAAGTTAAAAATGAGTAAGAGAATAACAGCGACCTCCCTTACAGAGAACGGGCCAACTGAGTAAAATAAAGAAACACAGATTTGGATGTTCAAAAATGTTCATAAATATGTAGAAGATTTTGAATTTGAAATTTCCTTATTACACAATAAGGAAATTTGCATTCAGTCTATTGTTTCTTTGTTGTAACAATACTTACTGACAATTAATCTCAAACTGCAGGAAAGCGTGTTTGTTTCCCATTAATTTTAAAAAGGTGCCACATCTACCCTGCTAATACTTAACATCTCGCTCTGAGAAGCTGATCCATATAGTATTTGGATTTGAAGTCCACTAAAAGGAGTTCCTGACACATTGTTTCATGGCTCAACCTACATACTTAAGTCTGTGGCTTAACCCCCAATTATTATTATTTTTTCTGAAGAATGTGGCAACATTTAAGGGAAAAGACACAAAATTAGCCTTCTCCCATAGAGGCTTTATAAATCCTCTAGGGAGTTGAAGGTCCGCTACACTGAATGTGATTCGAAATCTTTAAAATAAGACGCCCAGAAACCATCCAGATCAGATGCATTCACAATATGTCTCAAGATCATAGGTGAAAACCAGAACATGGATGGTCTATTAAAGCTAAAGCTTTGGTGCCGAGTTGTTCCCACTCCTTCTGTATTTTCCCCATTGTGTCTTATTTATTACTCATAAACAAGAAATAGAGATACTTGGACTCGTCCATTTAAAGCAGAGACTGGGCTTGACTTTGTGCTGGTACATAAAAGGAACTTTAAGACCTTATGCTTCAATAGCACCCACAACAAAATCCTTTGAGTAGAACATCTGGCTGGATGGTTGGATAACAAATAACCACAGAGGACTTGTTATAAGAATCAACCTCCATTAGGAGTGAGGACTAGCTGCATCCATGAGCCTGACCCATTGAACCCCGTATACGGCAGAAAATAGCCCTCATAGTCCATCTGGAACTCCCTCATCATGAAGACCGTTTTCTCATGAGCACCGCTTCAGCTTTGGGAATGAGACTTCTGAAAGGTCCCAATTTATGGACCATAGAAATAATGAGACGTCTTGGGAGGATTACTATTACAATCTCAAGGCTGGGTGCTGCCCACAACGACCACACAGGCAAGCATTTTAAGAGTTAATAGCAAACAAAAACAATTGAGGCGGTTAAAAAGAAAAAAGATCATCATTATGCTTTCTTGTGTGGGCTGACATTTTAAGTTAAATCATTTGTATATTTGAGGAGGGTTTTTTTTTATTTAATGTGCAATGCCTAACTCCCAGGGGAGGTACAGCAGATTATTCTTGAACAATGCACTTTCCTGACATTGTGAACATCCAGCTATACAAAATCCCTCCCTTGGTAAAATGGTCACAGTGGGTGGAAGTGAGCCCACCGATGCAGCTCAGTGCTGATAAAATGAAGAGTACCTTCGCAAACGTCGTTGCTGATTTGGTATCCAGGCAGGCAGGTGATCAGTCTCTGACAGACATAACTCCCCCTTGTGTTCACGCAGCGCTCGTTAAGCTGGCAGCCATGTGCAGACAAACACTCATCCACGTCTGCAGCAAAGAATCAAGACGCTTCAGGATACAGACGATGACAGGCGCATAGAGCGCAAGGACAAGTAAAAAAGATTTAGAGAAAGCAGACAAGAAGATGTACAATAAATGTCAACAACCGCGTGTTCTGAATGTGACAGTCGGCAGTTAGGAACAGATTAAAGAGACAAGTCAGAGCCTCCTTCAGCAGAGAGATAGAAGACAAAGAAACTGAGAATAACATTCATACAATAAGAAATTTGTCCCGTCTCTGAGCCACTCTCTGTGCCACTTTCAGCAGCCAGCTGATGTGAAGCAGCAGACGGAACCATGGTTATGGCTTAAATCTCATAAGTTTTCCCTAAGAGGAAGCTTGGACAGACACTTCAGTGTTCAGGAGATGTTTGATTTCATTCCACCATTATTTGGAGAGGAGAATAATGGTTGCTAAGATAGTCTATCACAGAGAATGGATGACTAAACGGATGATTTCATATTTATTCTGACAAAATGATATGGTTCGATCTAAAGCAGTCTGTAAAAAAAGCTCTGGCTGTATATGTAAGGTTGTTGTCTGGCTCCAGGGTGAACTTCCGCTCCTGTCAAGGACAGGTTTGCTTCCACAATTACTTGATAGATGTTTTGCTCAGGTCGATACACAACATTAGCTCTCCTATATATGTTTGCATGTTTTCCAATGATTTTGGTTTCCTCTCTCCAAAGGAATTAAAAATGTGAGTTAATTGGATGCACACATGTGAACGTATTTTACAGTAACACCTCAAACCCACTGCTGCCTAAGAGGTTCTACTGTGTTGAAAGAACATCCTCAAGACATCAACCAAAAAACGTGGACACCAATGGAACTGTCCATTCAAGCGGCCAATGACTGTCAACATAACCAGTTATTTATAAAGTGGCCTAAGGACAATAAAGTGAATGTTTTTGACCAAAAATATTTAGTGGGTATGTTTGAGGTGTGTTCGAGTGAAGCAGCCAGCAACCCAGATTCAGTTATACCAGTTCATTGATCAGGAGATGACCAGTCTCTGTCCGCCACCATTTTTGGTGGAATATAGTGGCTATATATAGTGTGCTACCGTTGAGACAGACTTTGATGATGCCTGGAAAGTTAAAATAATCCATCAATTATAGACAGTTCAGGAACAATATGAAAACTTCTCCCACGGGGGATTAGAGCTGTTTCTCCTCTGCAAATCTTAAGGCACTGATGAGTGAAAGAGACAAATCAGGGTCAGACAGTCTCTGCAGGAGAAGCTTCCCCAACTGGAAACAAAATTCCGGGATATCGGGTAATTTTCAGTCTATTGTCCACTTCTGTCACCACAGATTTCCAAATGGAAATACTTTCTGCATTGTTACGACATTTCTGCTCATTACCGTCGCATGAACGTCCATCTGCTCTGAGGGAGAAGCCTAAGGAACAGGAGCACTGTGGCCTTCCTCCCACTGGGGTGCACTGTTGCTCACAGATGCTGTTTCCTTAAAAATATTGAAATATTTTGTCATTAGCTTGTCACACAGCAATTTTGAGACAATAGAACACACAAGAGCCTTTGCATGAGCCTGGAACGCTTCACCAGTTTACTCTTAGGCTGCAAAAGCAACATCAAGGTATACTAGCTTAACAAGCTAACTAATAATAACATGTTTTGATATTCCAACGCTGGGTCCACACTGGAATTGACCTATGACCATGATGTCATAGAGACTAAATAAGGGTAAGTATCTAAAAAAGTAGTATTTCCCTTGAGCTTCTTACCATTTTGCCACAGTACAACCACAAATGTCAGCACATTTCATTGGGATTTTGTTTGGGTGATCAAAACCAAGTGTGCACAATGTGAAAGTTTGGTATGACCCCCCCACTAAAGCAACAACTAACTGCCTTCAAAAGTAACCTGTACTACTAAATGGAGTCCAGCTGTGACTGTAGGTTTTCAAAGGACCATTGGTGAATGCACAGAATCAAGGGAAATGTCTGGCATGTCAGAAATAAAGTTCTGTTTTATAATGTAGCACAGTCTAAGGTTATACAACATCTCCCTATGGATTATGGATTAAAATAGTTTAGCACAACTAAGCCAACCCACCAAGATGAGACTAGTAGCTGAGCAATAACTGGAAGCGCTGGAGCAATCCAAAGTTCAGAATTATTTAACAGACACTATACTCCCACGGTGTAACAAAGTAATAAAAATTCAGTTTGCAATGTGCCACAAGTCATTTAGGAGGAGAATTTGTATTGACATGCAAAGAACAAATGTGTGGCAAAAGAGCTAACACTGCATCTCTCCCTGACCATTCCCATTGTGAACCATGAAGGTGGCAGAATCTTCTTCTTTAGCAAAGAAGTAGAGGAGCTCAAATGTTTCTAAGATTATCTTTCTTATGTGATGCTTTCACAACATAGTGACAGTTTTAACACATATGTTTGTTTTTTTTAAAAAAAAGATTGTTTTTAAAAGTTAAAATGCAAAGAAGGAACTGAATAAAAATTCACAAAGCTTTTTAGAACCTTATTTGAAAATCAACCTAAAAAAGAAACCATGTACCCTTGTTTGCTTTACTTTGTGTTGGTTTATCATAAAATCCCAATAACACACACTGAAGCATGTGGCTGCAATAAGACAAAATGCAATAAAATTCTATACACTTTTGCAAGTCACTGTATTTGATTTGTGTTTTTTTTACACTTCATGGAAAGAATCATTTTACGGCAACCTGTGCAGGCTCCTCGGCTAAACATATTTATTTAGTTTCAAAATAACAAAATTGCTCATTGGGAGCTGCTCCTTCTGTAATTAAGCCAAATGTCTAACCTTCACAGGGGTTGAGTGGGACAGACGGCTGGGTGGGAGGTAGAAGTGGGGAGGTGGTTTCCACTGCTGCCTGATGAAACTCCTTCAGTCTGTTCTCCTCATCCGTCCTCTCTGCACAAACATGAGCAAAGACAGAAGAAGAGAAATAAACGTAACTGCAATCACTAATTCCAACCCTGTGTCCTGTACTGCGGTCTTAGTTACAGAGTTGTCAAATAATTGCATTTAAATCCAATAATGTGAGAAAAGTGGCTACGGATGGAAGTTGTCACACCACTGGAGGTGAAACAGGAATAAACACTGCCTTCAGACAAACATTTGGGTTTATTAGTAAGCTCCATACCTCACTGTAATTTGCTGAGAGCTCCGGCATTAGTATCCTGTTGAGACAGGCTTGTGTTGCTGATTAAAGTCTGCTCTGTTGCAAAGTAGCAGAAAATACCTCTTAACTGTTCATCCGAGCAGACACGTCAGTGTTTTTTTTTTTTTGGCATCAGCAAAGAAGTGAGAACAAAAATGAGAAGAAGAAAAAAAATGAAAGTGTTGAAATGCCTTTTGACAGCAGAAAAAAGATGTAAGATCCAGGAACAGGATGGAAGTATAAAAATAGAATAATTGTTATTAGGCCCTGCAGAAAGGAAGGAAACCAAATAGGTCAGAAAAATAAAACACAATGACAGATGGGGGTCTTTCTGACATGCATACGAGCCGGGCCGTAAATCTCACTTTAAAGAGTAAATGACACAGAAGGCTGCTCTCGCTTTGTGTGTTTGCGCCACTGGAAAATGTCAGAGACAAACCACGACTTGTGGTTTTTGTTTCACCTCGTGCACAAGTGGAAGCGTCCTCCTGCAGCACGTAGCCGGGGTAGCACTCGCAGCGAAAAGAGCCGGGCGTGTTGATGCATCTCTGGTTACAGATGTTGCTCCCATAATTCAGGCACTCATCCCTGTCCTCGACCGGTCCCTCAACGGCGTTCTCACCGTCCCGCTCCTCGCCGATGGAGAAGGCCTCTTTAGGATACAGGCTGTCTGAGACTGGAGCACAAGGATGATTTACTGTTTGAGTGGCCTTTCAGAACATACAGGTGCACCTCAGTAATTTAGAGTATATTGTTGAAAGGGCATTTTAATTCAGTATTTCAATTTAGAAAGAAATATATATGTGGCATACAGCTTCGTTGTACAGAATTATGCATTTGAAGTGTTTATTTTGGTTCATATTGATGATCATGGCTCAGCTTCTGAGAATATAAAAAATGAAAAAAGGGATTTTTTAAAAATTATTATTTCAAAAATAATGGCCTCCTGGAAAGTATCTCAATGCACCATTCAGTAGTAGCTCTTAATACTCAGAGTTTGTTTTGCATAAATCTTTTTATTAATACGGTGATGTATAGTGGTGATCAGGTGTTAAGGAAGCCCAGGATGCTTGAATAGTAGCCTTCAGCGCTTCTGCATTTTTGGCTGTGTTGCCGCTTGCCTGCTTTATCTGCTCTTTATAGATTCTCTTTGGGGTTCAGGTCAGACAAAGTTTGCTGGACATCAAAGCAAAATGACAGCATGGTAATGAAAGCAGATAATAATGGTGCTTTTGGCAGTGTGGGATCAGCATCTCCATAAAGCTCATCAGAAAAGGTATTTTTAAGATTTTCTTTTAAACAGCTCTTCTGACTTTGGGTTTGAGCAAACAGCAGCATGATGACATGGCTCCACAGATCAGCACCGACTATAGACTCTTCCCACTGGAACCTCAAGCAGCTTGGATTCTGTTAGATAAAGACTTCCTCCTGACTTTATTTTCTTAATTTCACAATAAAATGCAAAACCCAGTCTGAGTCTATTCCTTTCTTCTCCCTATCCAAGGCAGGATGCTTCAGATACTGTCTTTGGTTCAGGAGTTTGATGGTGGCAGACCATGACAGGCTGTACTAAACCTGCAGGTGTTTTGTGTTACTTACCGTATTTTATTCAGTTTCCTATTTATTATATTTATTGTATTTATTACTGTTGAACGTTACTGCTTCTGTTCTGTTCAAAGTTCTTACTTTCATTACAAAAACACTAGTTTATCTCTGTAGTTGAGTTTCTGCAAGTCACACACATCACCCGAGTGTGAAGGCTGTGGGGAACCTTTTCAAATGCATGTTTTCCTTCCATCTAATTGTCCAAAAACATAATTATAATGAACCAATAAATATTATATTGCAAACACAGAGAGATAGTTTTTGTATTATATTTAATATTTTACTCCATTTTGTATTTTTATTTTTTTACAGAATAGAGCAAACAAATTCAAAACAATTCACACCCAGTGGTAGCTCCACAGCAATAATGAGAGCAGTTTGCGCTAAAAACCTGTTGCTCTGACTCTGATTCCTTCATAAATCAACTTGCTGCTGGGTGAGCAAAACTTTTGGCATGAATAATAAATCCAAACTATCCTCTCAGTGAAATATTCCTTATCACCCTTGACCACAAGGCAGAAAATGTTTCACTTTGAATATGAGATGAGCCAAAATTTTCAGCTTGCTTAAGCCAACTCAATTTACAGCTGCACAACTTCCAACAAAATGCAGTGGGTTACTGGCAAAGCACCACAAGGCCCAGCAGCCGGGGAGACGGTGCATCTCTAAGAATTACAGCACACAGCAAGAGCGAGGCTATTAGGTGCAGCGGGGTGAAAGGACTGTGCTACAGTTATTCATTTTAACAACTATTTTAAGGTTAATTCATTATTCTTCCCAATAAGCAGGACACAGTACTTTAGGCTGCATTTAAGATTTTGCATCACCACGTTTGTCAGCTTGCGTTACCTTTTACTGGGGGTAGAGTTGGGTCCAGAGCAGGCCTGTCTCTGACAGTTTGTGTCCCCTCAGCCTGCTCACAACAGTTTAGAAAGACGTGCCGGCAGTGGAGACCCAGGTACTGGTGAGCTTCACAACGATGACCAGCTCTGTGGAACTGCAGCCCAAGAAAGCAGCAGCTGCAGCACTCCTGAAGTTCACACAGACCAGGCTTTAATCATGCAGTCTTCAGACGATTTTTTTTTTTTAAGTTATTTACACAAATAAATCAGACATATTTCAGCTAATGCATTAAGACTTATGGTCCATATTGTGTGCTAAATTAGAAAACCTTCCTTTAATGACACAATAGACAGGCTGGATTGCTTTTTTGGACTTCTGTGACTGGCTGCTCAAACTTCTGAACAGACCACAAACACACGCAGTCATGTTTATAAAATGGTGCATCCAAAGCGCCACATTTCTAATGAGATGTTTATCATGGCGATCATTAAATTCTGGGCAGCAAGTGGCCTCCCACAAAGGGACCAGCTTTCTGTCATCGTTTGCCAAACCGGGTGTTTATTGTGACTGTAGCTTTTCATCATGAATTTCCTGTTTCCCCCTAAATTCTTTTTGAACCGTCCAAGTGTATTCCAGGGTTTTGCCTTTACACCTCTCAATTGACATTTGCAAATATAGCTCTGTTAATATTTTATTTCAGGGGTCCTGGTTTTATTAAACTCTTTATTATAAATTCTGTGAAACTGCCCGCCTGCCTGCAGATAAATCTGACTGCAGCATTCTGCATTTGGATTCTCCTTTTTTTTTTTGAATCAGAAAACATCTAATACCCTAAAACCTATTTGCTCTTGGGATGTTAATGACAACAAAACTGAACTGAACAGCAATATTTGATTATTGAGACTTACATTTCCAGGACATGGTGAGTTACTGACAGATCCTGTTTTTAAAAACATGAAAACATATTGGTTCCCAAAGCTTTGTGTTGATAATAACTGATTTCAATCTGTCTGTGTCTCTATATTTACTTTATAGCTGGTGCAGCATTCATTTGACCCGGCTCCTCTGTGTTAACCACACCTCTCCATCATTTGGCTTCATTAGGAATCTTCTTTCCTCCTGCTGTGGCAAAGTGTTTCCTGATGTGTTCTTTTTAACGGTTGTTAATTGCTCGGTTCTTTTTGAAGATATCCCTCCCCCCCCAGCTAACAAGGAAATATGCATAACGTGACATTTATGGTTACCTGGGGATAATTTCTCTATATCTTCTTGATTATGTATCTTCCCCCAATATGTAGTTGACATTTTGCATCCAATTTAACCAAAAATTTAAATGAATGTGCAGTGCTTTGCAGTTGCCATGTAGCAAACAGGCCTGGAGTGTTTCTGCATGTAGTTTGCATGATTTGTTTATCACAAAATGCTCCATTGAAATACTGGAAGTTTGTGATTCCGATGCTGGAAAAATGTGGATTTAAGTTTTTCTACATGTCAAAAAAAGCAGTAAATTGTCCCTTTTCCACAATTTCATTATTTATGAAACATACACAGAAAGTAAACTGTCTATCGTTACATTTCTGGCAAAGAGAAGACTGGCTTCTATTCTGGAGTTAGTCAGTAGTTTGATTCTTTATGGAAATGCATGTGGAGGAACATCTTCTTATCTATCTTCCAAAATATGTGAGGAGTTTATTTAGAAGACTCGTATTCAAGTGAAGTAAAAATGTCAAAACACTTCTTCCAAGTCAGTGCCAGATGTGGTACATGTTGATCAGCTTCTGTTTATCCTATGTGTCACCTGAAAGACACTCTCAGGATCACTTTGTGAAGTTTCTACTAATTGAAAGTCATACAAAGTAAGCTTTACGTCTGTACTCAACGTTTTGGATTGACATTGTAAACTGTGCAGGGGGCAATGGTATGATAATGCTGCCAACATGCCTGGAGTATAAAGAATGCATAAACAAAATCAACCTCCTAAACATGTTTGCTGCACACACCGTGAGTTTGGTTGGAGTCAGTGTCAACTGATGTTTTGAGACAGCAGACTATTTTTTTTTTTTTTCCAGTTTGTGTGTAACCTTTTTAACTTCTTCTACAACTCGACACCAAGGTGGAAGGTGGTGACAGATGAACTGCGGCCGAATGAAAACAAGCACAGTGAAACTCTGGAGCCTCTTTGCAACACTAGATGGCCTGCACATGCAGATGTCACACTTAGCAATGTAAACATTCAAAAATTGTTAGAGGAAGTTGTAAATGACACTAATCAAAATGCAGCAACCAGAAATGAAGCAATATTACATAATGAAAAAAGAATGGGCAGGCTTGAAATAGCCTTTATGTGAACGTTGGGGGGATGCATTCTTTAGCGTTTTGAAAAAGGAAGCGTTGCCTTGCAAGGCAGTCGAACTGGACCTGGGTAAAGCTGTGGATTGGGTGGGATCCTTGTGGGACTGAGAGATCAGCTTAATAAGTTTGAGTCTCAAGCCAAGTGGCTGTCTCCAACAGTTTCACGAGTTTACAGAGTTATCACTCAAAGACCAAAAACATACAAAAGCATTTTTGGGAAAAAGCACCACCTGAGATTTTGAATTATCAGCTCAACAAAAATTATTCACCAATATTTTGGGTTTTTTGTTGGTGGTTGTTGAAAGAAACTGATCACAGGTACGCTGCACATGATGATCGGAGGAACAACTTCTCTAATGTCGCAGTACTAGAGCTAAGAAACTAAGCCATTAATATCCACTTTAAATATTCAGCTGACATGGAGCTGGAGTTTGGGGAAGCGATTGTCCAATGTATCCATGGTAAAGGCATCGCATTTGTTCCATTTTGCTTTTACAGCAAATTATAGAAAAGAAAAAAAAACTACAGTACATCTTTCCAAATGTGGACATTTCATTCAGGCTTTACCTGACATTCCCTGTCCAAAAGACAAGTGGTGAGTGATCATCTTCTAAGCTTAAAATAGTTAAAAATGGATGCAGATCTGCAACAGGAAAACCTGAATCATTTGACTCTGGCACTGAACTTCAGAGATCTTGTCAAAAACTTTGCTGTGAAACAAGTCCATAAAAGTAGTCATCTTTTCAAGGTTTTTTGAGTCATTACTGAGGTTAAGGTTTGGTATTATTGGTTAGAATGCTTTCAAAGCTGTAGTGCTGCCTGATCTCTCATTTCTAGGAACATCATTTATTTATAGGCATGTTCTGAAGAAGCTGACATTTATGTCCTTTACAAAGTAGTAAAAAAAAACTGAGCTTACGTTTTGATACATTTACTTCCACTTGTAAAAGAGTTATAAATGCTGTGTTAGTGCTTATTCATGTCGCTTAATAAAAGTATGTCCATTCAAGGATTGTATTTTATGATGCAGAGAACATATTCTGATTTGAAACCCTAATTTATAATTCTGCATTACCAGAAATCATTTCAGGGTACTTTGTAGTTTTGACAAACAGCTTAATAAATACAGCATCGATTAGATGAATAATATGAGGCAATGAGGTACATCAGGAAACGTTAGACGAGTGGGTTCAGGAATGTTGATAATTACATTGAACATACTATTGACACAGAGGTTATAATTACATGCTTTATTACTTTAGGGAAGTCAGTTATTATGGGATTTGTTGAGACTTTTGCCCTGGTACCTGCTCCTGGATACTTGCCTTGTAGGAATCCGTCCCACATTTACTGCTGGCGTCCTCTCCACAAAAGCTTCCTGCTCTGGCTGCTTCAATTCCCGCCAAGCATTGGCGTTCTTTCAGAGAGCCAAGACAGCACTGTTGTTGGGCGGTCCTGACAGAGAGAGGGTGCGCATGAAAAACGCCTGCGGCCGTTGCTAGACTGCAACTCTGGCCATCCGGGGGCAGAAACTGTCCTCACAAGCTGAATGAGTTGTGGCTTCAAGTTTCCAGAAGTTTAATTATGAGAAACTTGAAAGAGAGCTAAATAATAAAAGCAAAACTAAATTTGAAATGACTGGTACAATACTTTGTAAGGCACTTTTTTCCCCCATTATATCACCTTGTTTCCAGGTTCAGTGCTTCTACGTTACATAATGAGCTCACCAGCAAATGGTGCGCCTATCATCCGTGGGTGGCTTCATGTTGCTGCAGTGGCCATTAGCCGAAGCCCATTTCTCCCCGGTCTCACAGCAGGTCTTCACCAGCTCTTTGACAGACACTGTAAATGAAACACAAACAGCTTCATTTAAGTCTTTCAGTGCGCCCAGTGATCAGTGTGCATGGTCCCTTTTAAAATTCTTGTCAGTTTGTCCCGTATGTTGCTGAGCAAAAGGCAATTTTCCACTCTGGTGGACAAAAAGATTTATTCTATTCTAGTATATCCAATTAGGAGAGAAAAATTTGTTTACACTGTGAAGTTAGAGTTAAAGTTTACCATCTGAACTCTTAGTGCGTGAGAAGCCGCAAAATTTGATTAGTGATATTATCAATGCGACTGCATCTAATGTGTTCTGCAATGTTGTTACGCAGAGATATTCTTATTTGTAAGACTGAACAAAGAGAACTCCAAGTGTAGCGTTTTTTGTTCTTTTTTTTCTTCTGCACATTATTTCAAAGCAATGCACAGATCAAAACCTTTATCATCCAACTTCTCGGGTAAAATGCACAAATATGTTTTCATTTGATACCAGGGGATTTAAGGATTTCGTCTCTGTGCGACTATGAGACACACAACCAATGTCACTCACATCCACAAAAAAATAGTATGTCTGTTGGATTTGTTCACATGGTGACAATAAATTATTTACCAAACAGCATTTCATTTCAGATGAAATGTTTCTCTTCAAATCCCAGTGAAAGGAGAGAACACAAACCTTAAATTGAAGGCAGTCTGCTGGTGTTGAAGGTAATTTCTCTGGAGCTGAGAATGAGCCAATGAATAGCCCAACCAACTGTGCTATTGGGAATTATGCTGCAAAACTAAAAGAAAAAGAGAAAAAAGGCAGCTCTCTGACTCTCTTAAGGCTTTAATTGGACTCATAGGCTGTTCTGATGGTCTATTGCAAAACAAGTTTCAAACGAGGGCACAGGTCACATGGTAACATATACCGACTGTGAAAGATCTGTAAAAAGCCTTAAATAAATTAATCTTCCATACTTTACCGCTTAAGTAATCTATCAATTCCTGTTTCCATGAAGCACAAATGGGATGTGTCACATGGCCCCATTTCTCTCAAGCACTCTCCAAAATGAGAGAGAGAACACGGAAAATGTGTGACAACCTTTTTAAGTCAGTTAATGCCTAAAAAATAGAACTACTTCCTTGAACTGGATTGTGTCTACATAGGAGTAATTACAAAGTTGAAAACAAATGGAAATGTGAGAGAGGATCTATAATGATGTGGGCTTTTTTCCTCTTTGGGTATGTAAAAAAGAATTTAAAAAACTTTATAATGGGAAGTTATTTTGTCTTTTAAAAGATTAATGATCCAAAATGCAGTCTAGAGCACCTTTACGTCCACTGATTTCTGGAAACTGTCTCTAAAGAGCATTTTTCTTCTGTTCTGTTTCTTTGCAGGTGTGCTTGGGCACATTGATGCACAGCTGAAATCATTAACTCCTTCTCAGTGGACCACCACTGGTATTAAGGTGGTGGTAATAACTGTTCAACAACCACCAGTAAAATCAAAGAAGAAAAAAAATCGAAGAAGTTGAGTGCAGAAAAGTTTTAGTCATCCAGTGTCACACCCCTTGCCAACTTAACCGGGAAGATTAGGCATTGTACTTTTGGTGTTTTTATAAATAAGACATATTGTTTTCAGTCAGGATGGGTTTTTTTTCTTGTGTGTTGTTCTTTTAGCCTTAGAGATCCTAAAGTGCGTTGCTTCACTTTTTAAGTTATGTATGAAATCCTGAACTGAAAGTTAAATCACTTTTATGCTGAGCTAGTTTTTGTTCAGATGTTTTAGGTTGTTGGTTGCTGGATTTATTTTATGCATTCTGTTACATCTCCTAGACGTTCATTTTAAAAGTTGTAAAAAGCACAGAAAAACCTTTAGGGTAAACTAAGGTGAGTATAAGAGAAGATCCAGGATTACTACATAACTACAGTATATACTGTATATAGTGTATATTTCTAAAGGTTAGAACTTCACTGATTTTATATATTCAAATTAAAATTTGCTTATGGAACTGCTGCAAGAATTTTTTTTAAGACAATGTGTGTCAATAACTAAGGATACAGTTGGACTGACTCAAACATCAGTTTAGTGTGTTTTTTTCTCATCTACTTCCTTTGACTGAAACTGTCTCTTTGAAAAGCAACAAAATCAGACCAAAGCAATTCCACAGACCAGTGCAAGTGAGTAGTGCAATGTGCTTAATTTAAAGGCTTAGAAAGGAGAAAATGTAAACCTGGTGGGCCACCGCAGCTCTTTGATACACAACTACAGCGTCTGAGGAAGTGGCACAGTTAAACAAGTCCCTTTGAACCTGTGTAGAAGTATATTTATTAAAAGAGAGCAAACATAATCATTTGCCATCATTCTTCTGCTTCCTTTTCATTTTCTCCTGAAGGAATTGGTGAACACAGCACACATTTTTCCCAGGTGTTCACACTGAATGGAGCATGAAGTTTCAATATACGTTAGATGTTTTCGAAGGATTATGCTTCCACAGAACAGCAACTGTGAAAGAAAAACTTTTTCAACCGCACTATGACGAATCTTTCAGCCACTCTTTCTCCTTGACAGCACTTATAATTATACCTGAATCCAGCTGTGCAACAATTAAACACTGATTTATTGTGCTTCAACAAGAGATCCGAGTTACAGTGTGCTCTTAACATGTCTTTTATCTCTTCTGCAACCTTTCATTAGCTCTTCATTAGACTGACAAGAACACCAGATGCTTTGCTTTTTTCATGTTAGTCCCAAACTGGTGAGATCATTCGCATCGAAAATGTTGAACAATCAAAAATAAACAACTCAAAGCATGTCCATTTGGCCTATACCAAAGGTATATCTAAAAAAAATATATATTCTTAAAAAATTAAGTATTTTGTCACTTGTTTCACAAAGGGAATCCTTTATATACAAAATCATAAACACAAAGTGAAATATTTCAAACGTTTATGTCTTGTTATTTTTGATGATTTATAGACAACAGATAGTAAAAAAAATAAATAAATAAATACAAACATTCAGTGTCTCAGATTTAGAAAACTGAAAAAGTGAAATATTGGAAACTCATTGTGTCACACCCTAATCAGCTAATTAACCCAAAACACCTGAAATGGTTGCCTGAGCCTATGCATGTCCAGATGTCCAGAAGACAGTCATCCAGAGGGGAGACGGTCATTGTGAAATAAGATGGATGTTCGCAGAGTGCTGTATCCAAGCACATTCATAGACAGTTGAGTGGAAGAAAACTATGGTAAGAAAAGATGCACCAACAATAGGGAGAACCGCAACCTTGGGAGGATTATCAAGCAAAATCCATTTAAGAATTTGGGGGAACTTCACAAGGAGTGGACTGAGGAAACGGTCCCATCTCAAACTCGCTAAACGGATAAATCCTAAATGGGCTACTAGCATTTTGCCTGAATTAAAGAGAAGAAGAACTGGACTGTTGCTCAGTGGACACTTTTTGCAAAGTTGATCTTAGGAACAAAAGTGATTATTTCATTCTTTTCCTGTGTTGCCAAAAGTGGTCACACATCACTTTAACTCATTAAAAATAGATTTTTCTGTTTACACCCTTGCAGAGGGCCCAGCTATAAGTCAGTGTTGCTACAAAGAGACTGATTCAGTGACTCAAAAATATTATTTTGTCATGGAAACGACGACTTATGGCTTTAAAATATATTTTTTCTTCAAACCCACAGCATCAAAATATTCACTTGTCAAGGCTTATCATTCATATTATGTAATTTTTTTCTGAACCGCTTGCTCTAGTTTCCAAAGGATGCTGCACATTTCCAGGACACACCCAAACCAAGATCAATATTTAGCGTTGTAACATCTGCTTCCTCTGCATGCCTCCATCAAAAGCTTTTTCCACTCTCGTAAATTGAACACTGGTTCTCGCTGTTTTAGTACGCCATTTATATTTCAACAGCTGTTAGTAAGCCAGAATACAGGAAACCTGCTCGATTATTGCCAAAGGAAATCCATCCAACTCTTGATTTTAGAGTAGACCAATATATAAATAAACATGTCTGTCTTAAACGAGACGCTTTCAACTTCAAAAAGCTATTTTTTCACATAAGAAATGATTGCATCAGATTAGGGTGAATTAAACAACTTTATGTGAAAGAGTTTGGCTGCTGTAAATGTGGTCAAGACAACTGGATGCTCAGATTGCATGTCCTCAAGCATCTAGCAAAATAAAAGTATTTTTTATTAGAAGTGGGCATTTATCCTATCGTGATGAATTTCCTAAGTTTGATTTATGCATACAACTGGTGTCCTACAGTCAGATGCATATTACAAATAGTTATGTTTTTCAATAGCATCATCAGTGTTTGTGGGTAGTCAAAACCATACAGTAAATGTAAAGAAGAAATAAAAAAATGTTTCTCTTCATCCCTTTAATCATTATCATAATAGTATCACAAAATATTGTGATAAAAAGTTTAAGTCATACCTATTTTCCATATGTATAAATGCAGATAAGTTCAAGATGCAGACTGGGCTCTCGTTTAATGCGGCTGTCTTTTATGGCCAATTTTCTTCACATGGAGCAGAGTGTGTGCTTTAATTTAAAAACACCAGGGACATGTGCATTGGGAAAAGAACCACGATGAGGATGAGAGACACTTCTAAAATTACTGCAAATGACCTGGAAGGCACCCCAGATAAACCAGCTATCATCTTCAAACCAAATCTGAAAGCAGTCGAAACGACCTCTTCCACAGCCGGTTCTGGAATTCACCCCACTCTTTCATCATAAAGAAAATTATACATCGACTCGACCCGCTCCCGCATGCAGCATGTCGTGACAGTTTTTCTGATCAAAACAAGCGCCTCGTCAGTTTGTTTCAACTCGACCCAGACGATCTTTAATGTGTTACTGATGCATTTTATCCATTTTTCCCCCCCAAGTCTGAAACAATTCTAAGTTGAGATCAGCATAATAGGTTGTGTTCCCTAATGTCTGGAAATGGGTGGATGTGTGCTTCAGATGAGGTTATTATTACTAAGAAGATTATGAAAGCAGCGGTCTCATGGGAGATGGGCAATCACAGACTTGATAGGGAACAGGGAGTAGAGCCTGGCAATCAACCGATAACAGTGGTCTCATTCATCACATGGGAATTATGCTGCTCTCAGGTAAAACCCCCACCACAAAGAAATCCTAACCCAGACGAGTTTAGCATTAGAACTCCTAAACAATCTCATCACCCTTTTTGTACACAGACTGCGAAGCAGCACTTGAGTTTTAGTTATAGACTAAACAAAATTATGATTCTAACTTGCACTGTGCCCCACGGGAAAACCCCCCCACTCCTGTTTGGAATAAAATGCCATGTGCTTGTTATTTGTACTTTCTCTTTTCCTGTCCAAATAACTTTGGCATCCTGTGCTAATAGCAATGATAACATGCATTACCCAAGGCCTTTATCAGTGGGGATTTTCCCGTTTGTGTTTTGACATGTCACCATACTGAAAATCTGACTTCAGTGTAGTGCGGTGAAGCCTACGTGTTAACTGCTGACCAGCACATTTCAAATCTGGAAAAAAAAAAAAACTACCTTGAAATTTAGGTCAAACTCTCCGTGAAACTATAATTTATAACAGATTAAGTTAATCCAAAAGGATTTAAGGACAGTGTGGGAAAGCTTTGTTGACAACTGTTTAACACAGAAATAAAAAAAGTGTTAACAAATCTATACTTTATGGGCTCACATGTATTTCAGTGCAATGGAAAGCTTTTAGTCACCTTTAACGATGTCCTCTGCATACGATGCAGACATATAGGTGAAAAGTGTTGAAAAAACATAACTATCTTGACAGGTCTCAATATAAATTATAGCTCTGTAGAGTACTTTTACTGTGTACTTACTGTCAAGGTGAAACAAGAGAGCTTAGACACACAGAACATTGTTATACCATAAAATGTGGTAAATGTGACAAGTATTATACATGACGTCATTATTTGACACCATCACACAAAGTTACAGCTGAAACAGATACAGAGTTTGATACCATTATTCTTGCCCCTTAAAGTGTTTTTACATTTAGTCACATTACAACTATACTCTGGTAAAAACCAGTCTCTTGTTCCACGCTTTGTATCTTACTGAGGTTCTGGACCCTTGGCTATTGGGATAGCTTGTTTACTGGAGGAATGGACTCTGTCAAGGATTTACATTTTACCCAGTTGCTAACATTTGGCAGTGACATACGTATTGTACCAGTTCAATGCTAAGAAGCTTACCGGAGGTTGGCTGCGCTGTAAATAACCATTCCCCACCGTGAAGAGAGAGGTTATGAGCTGAATGAGGCGGCTGTTAATGTTGATTCAATATTTGGAAACGTGACCAGCATGGACTGTATGACTTCTTCCACTTCTTCTGCTACAATCACATACAGGTAGACTACAATTCCAAAGCCATGCCAAACATATATGTCATCGTTTACATCTTTTCCTTCTGCTCACTGATTGGCCCGGTTGAAATTTCACCATAGAAATCAAGTTCAATGGGAGAAATCCCTGAAGGAGCACAGAAAGGAGATGAGAATCAAGCAGAATTGCGCATGAAGGCAATAGCTGGGCTATTAAAAATGTAATTTATTAAGAAAAGGCAAGTGGAACATTAGTCAAAAAATAACCAAAAGGATCATGGGAACTCTAAAAGAACTGCAGAAATCTACGGCTCTGGTGGAAGAATCAGCTGACATGAAAACGTTAGTTATGCACTCCAAAAATCTAGAATTTAAGGAAAAATGGGGAAAAAAATTCTTAAAGAAGTTCCTTTTGTACATAAAATGAACATCACAATTTATAGATTTACATTTTGAAAAATGTGTACTATGTATTTTGGATTAGTATATATATATATATATACAATATATATATATATTATATATATATATATATAATATATATATAATATATATATATATATATATATATATATATAATATACATATTGATATATATTTTATATAATATATATATATATCTGGACTCCACAAATTAGGTGGCTTCTAAAATCAAAGTTACTCAAGATACGTTTTGCAGTATCAAAATTACTCAGGAACTCTTTTTCAGATTTTTAACTGTAACAAAATTTAAAAGCATGTGGCCTTTTCCTTCCTTTTGTGCTACTTGGGATCAAATTGACCTTTGTCATTGTAACGAGACAAAAGGTGTAAACTGCTTAAAAGGTATGAATACATTTCTAAGATACTGTAAAAGCAATCTACGATTAAACATGTTTAGAGCCACATTTTTTAGCACCAGTCACTTTAAATTACCTGCTTTTGTAAAACGGGACTAGTTTAACACATCTTCTTTTTAACGAGACATTTTTCACCACCCTTCTTCAGAGTGTGACATCAGTTGATTAAGGTTTGTGGCAATTCGTTCTGGTACTGGCTGATGTTTTTTCTTTGATTGGGCTGGTGGAACACCTCAATCTTTTCTTAGAAAGCCTGTTGAGCTTTTTCTTTTATTTTTCAAGGAATGTATTCCTCTTGCATTAATCTTTTGGCCAGCATTCAGCTGTCAAGACAGTTGGCATACATTTGGCTGACTGTGTGACTACAAGCTACTCAGATTCTGTGGAAGCAGATCCAGCCCAACTCACCAGACCTCTATGACTATCTATCAGCTGGTACTCTGCTGCACATGCCAAAATGCATTTTGGAAAGGTTTCACCATTTCCACGGCCAAGTTCATTACACAACTTGGACGATTAGCAAACTTCTTTAATTCTTTTCCATAGTAATTTTTTCAATCATCTTTTAAGGTTTTGGGAAATTACCTCATAGACTTTTCAATAGATGAGCTGCAGCAGTAAACCAATTCTGGTGTTTTTCCTAACTGATATTGCCCTGAATGAAACACCTAAACATCCAGACCAGTAAACTGATAGAGAGCTGAGTTAAATGTAAAGTGTGATTCTCAGCATATTCTCCATGCTGCAGAGGAGCATGATGTTTCTAAAAAAAATGTGTGAGGTTGAATTTTGATGTGTTAAATATACACATATGCACACAACAGACTTTTCTATGTTATATTGTTATTTTATATTTTTACAAAAAGGCATCCCTTATCTTTTGCACACCGTTGCACTTATTTTATCATCAGTTTTCATAATAATCATAATAATCTCAAGAACAACTTAAGCATAATAACACTATCAGTGAATAAATGTACAGGAAATAACACTCCCATTAGTTTCTTTGAAAAAAAAAACATACCGGTAATACAAAAATAAAAGCTTAATATTACTTGCTATTTTCAAGCCTTTGGAGACAAATTTTTCTGTATCAAAATGTTCTAAATATTATCTTTTGAGAGGACAATAGATCAATACCAACTTAGTATTGCTATAAAAATCAGTTTAAATTAAGTACAGCACTGCTTCATGTCTATCAATGCACTGCAATCTCAGTCTTCATTATTTTATTAATGGAATCATGTAAATGAAAGTTTTTCTATAAATACAGCTACCTATACAACTACAAAGCAGTACTAATGCATATTTATTAACATTAATATTATGGGTCAGAGTTACCTTCTGTGTCTTCCTCCACATCCTGTGAGCGGTAGTCGTCGAGGGTGTGAGATTGTCTTTGAGGCTCTTCTCTCATCCTAACTGGAGCTCTGCTGGTGGGACTAAACTGGACAGTGGGGTAGAAACCATGTTCTTGTTTGCCAAGCTGGGACTTGTGCTCCATTGATGCTTTTGCTTCTTTAGGCAAAAGCATCAAAGCATCTATTCTGCTAGCCTGTCTGGCAGAATAGGTTTCACCGTGATGTCTAGTGTGGCCTCGACGACTGGGTTTCTGTTCACCAAATTCTCTAACTCCTTTATTTCTGTGTGTGTTATGTCTCATGGGTCTTTCTTCAGTTTCCTGCTTTGACCTCTGGTTGTCCGTGGAAACTACCTGAGTGTCCGTACTTGTTGTCGATGGTAATGAATTGCTTTGACCTCCTGTCGAGGTTGAATCCAAGACTCGCATCGGGTCTTTCTCACTGCTCCTCACTGGGTTTCGAGGTTTTTCAGCGAGGTCATTTCCTCTGACATCATGAGACGTGAAGGTTGCAGAGCTTGACTCTGGGTGAGCTGAAGGAACTGGAGCAGCATCCTGCGACTTGGCCAGATTTTGAATAGTGGAAGACGTCGGTTCTGCCAGTATGTAGTCATAGTCTTTTGAGCCAAAACTGGGTGGGTCCTCCTTATAAAGTGGGAGAGCGTTTGCCAACCCAACCTTGGAAAATAAGCTTGTTGATCGAGTGTCATGACCTCCGCTAATGTCTCTCAGGTGGCTGTTATTTTCAGTAGTTGTTGCCCACATGTGGTTATTAACACCACGGAGGTCACAGCCTGGGATTGGGGAGCATGTTAACATGCCCCCTTCATCTGGACAGTGGCAAACCTGGCACTTGTCTAACTCAAAGGAGTGTCCTGCCTCATACTTCTTGTTGCCATGGGCACAGCCGACACGCCCACATACTGGACACCCATCTGCAGGTTGTAAAACATCAATGCAGTTGGGGGAAATTTCAGGGCACACAATGTAAAGGCAGCTTATGTTCCCTCCTCCCTGGGGACACGAGCATTTGGTGCTTCCAAAATCCACAAAATAGGATTCCCCTTCCGGTATCTTCCCATCTTTGAAGCCTTTTTGCTCGCAGTCGTAGTACTGGTACCCTCGCAGGTGCAACCTCTTTGTGTGCATTTGGGACAACAGGCGCCCTCCTCTAAACTGATTTGATGCAGTTCTGCAGGACAGGACAGGTCACGCCTGTGCAGTCTTTCTGGCTTAGAGCGACATCCACAGACATTATCAACAAAAAAATATATGATCTTGTTTGCATTTTGCTTAAAAATGACAAAAATGTCTGCAAATGTCTTTTCAAGGCAGACTTTTCCTTGGATGGAAAAGAATGTTGCGTCTTGAAGCCTGTCAAAAACAAACAGTGATAAATGATTTCATAACTGCACAAATATCACTTATAAAATGGCTGGACACAAATTTGTGCCCCATTATTGTACAGGAACTGTTGGTAATGCTGGTATTAATTCAACGTAAAAAATGTGTCTGCTTTGATTTGATCAGCAGCCAAATGCACACTTTCCAATCCCTACTGTTTTGACACCTCAGGGAGAAAGGCTGTGTTTTATATTTAACTGCTATGGAAATTTGGCTGGTGGTATAGTTTACCCAAGGAAAAAGTACAGTAAGACCCACCAAGCACTTTGAATTGCCTTGTTGCTGAAAATGTGCCATATGAATAAAATTACCTTACCTTATCTTACCAACAAGCATGACTAATGGATGATAAATGACAATAACCTCTCCATCGTACTCTGCTTCATAAAAATACAGTATTTAATATTTTGTAATGGGAATAAATAACCCGGCTTCATACAGCTGTGTTAAAAACTGAAATGTAATAGATTCTGACAAATATATTGAGAATGTTGTTTTCAGTTAACAGTAAACAGCTGTATTGACAATTGTTATTGACACATTTGGAAACAATGTGTAAAAGGTTATGTTAACAGATTTTCTTTATAATAAACTGGAAGTGTTTAAATAAATATATATTTTGCTCTGAAATACAGAAAATCTAGCCTTCAATTTCAGCAGTTGTATGTTGCTGAATGGATTGGACATACAGGAAAATCCAACAATAAGAAAAGATTTGTGTTGGCACATCTGTGTTTACCCTTCTTCTTCTCCTATAACATTTTGT
Organism: Poecilia picta; assembly: GCA_033032245.1. NCBI lineage: Eukaryota > Metazoa > Chordata > Actinopteri > Cyprinodontiformes > Poeciliidae > Poecilia > Poecilia picta. The sequence goes on along the minus strand of CM065359.1, from coordinate 12,849,742 downwards.
AAGGTTCAACTTTACAAAAAGATGGATTGCTGCCCATCCCTCTTTGTACAATTTCTCTTCCAGAGTAACGGATCCTTTCAAAAGCTTTCTTCTCTACAACTCATCAAACAGGTGGCAAGAATTTAAGTCAGAGGATAGAAGCATAGCATGGGCATAGAAGAAAGTTATTTTGAGTGTGATGAACTGATTCTATGTACGTTAGTCCATATGTTTTGGATTATTATATTTATGAAAGACCCATTCCTGACTCTTTTTTTCAGTTTTTCTGCCTAAGTAAATTGTTTTTTTTTCTTGAAATTGCATTTCAAAAGTGTACTAAAGCTTACAGAAAAAATAGACACAGCCCCACAGCACTACGGCTCCTTCCACCTTACTTAACAGAAATGATTATGTACTTTTCCACACATTCACTCCAGACCCAGCTGAAGGAGTTGTTGCTCAAAATATGATTTAACATCCCAGCAGTGTCTAGCAAACTACACGTTTTTTTTCGTAATCATAGGACATAAAATACTTTTGCCTTACATTCCTCAATATCTAAGAGTTGGCCATTTAGAGCTTATTTAATTGTTGCTATAGAAACTTGATGACACGAAGAAGCTATTCTCTGCTGCTGTTTTCCATAGGTGAACTCTATCATTTTCTACATGAGAAACGCTCTAGTTACATTTATTTTTCAGGAATTATTATATTAACATTGCATCAGTAACTTTGTTTTTAACATGAAATACAGAAATGTGATAATTCCAGAGGGAGATCATTTTACTGCAATAGAAATCATCTTCCACTTTTTTGGCTTTTTGCACAACTTTACCAGCGGTTCAATAAAATGCAACTGCAGAAGCACATCTGACCAAATCTCTACATTAAATTAATTTCTGAAACTGTACAGTAGCTATAAATGCAGTTGGTCAGTTTTACACATAAGCACAAAAATAAAAGCAACATGAACTGTTAACTTCGGCTAATTAATTGTGTTACGTGAAGCACAGGCATTCAATTAAAGTACATAAGCACTCTATTCTTAGATATTTTTGCCACACAACTGAATAAAATGTACTGCAGCGTTCATTTAAAGAATCAATGACGTCTTTGTGCAGAAGGTACAAAATCATTTTACCAGATCCCCTTGCCATAAGCCTCTACTCCAACAGTACTGACCTCAGCTTTAAAAACAAAGTCCAACCGCTAACCGTGTGGCTGCAATGTTCTAAATGAGTGACAGAAAACATGCCAGAGCAAAAGGACACGTGAGGAAATCTAACAAAGTTTCAGCATTTAACTCATACAGAGAATCTAAAAGTGTCTTTTTGTGCTAGAACCAAAGGAAAAAAAAACATTTTGGGTTGCTGATGTTCAAAAAAGAAATTCAAACAGGCTGCAAAAATGACCTTTATCCTGTGACATACGTAAACATAAAACACTGTTTCAGCGCAAATCCATACAGTACACGCAAAAAGGTCCAGGCTCATATCGGTGACAGATTATGTAAAGGGAACTTTTTTCTCCCCTTTGTACGTGAGACACACTGCACTTAATTTCAGTTTCCAAGCTTAGAGGTGGTTTCAATATATGAAGTCCAGACGACATCAATTCACTCAGACTGCTCCGGCACTCTCATTATCCATGAATTAGCGCACCCGTTAAAACCAAGCAACTCCATCCCCTCGTTATATGGACATCAAAATACTGACTGCATGATGCTCTTTGACATTCATAGTTGTTATATTCGCTGCTTACCTCGCCTCTCTGATCCTTCCGGTGCGGTGGGGCTTCTGAGTTAAGCCTGTGCGTAAAGTTTATGTCCCAAATCTGACTCCGGAGGCTGGGAGCGCCTCTCCTCTCCTCTGGTGGAGGGAGGGGCGAAGGACAATTTAGAGAAACATTCTTAACTTTTTTTTTTCCTCTCTGCCTCTCTTTGAAGGCTCAGAAGTTTTCTCCGAGACGCAACAAATGAAGGCGTGTCAGTGAAAAACCGGGAACGTCTCCTCAGTTTGATTCTCAGGTTTATTGAAAAGATAGCGCGAATTCAACGATCTAATCAATTTGTAGTCCCTTCATTGCATGTTGAATAGCCTATAAACGAAACAAGGCGGTCTATCTCTGGGATCATATGTGGAAAAATTATGAAATTGAAAGAGAAATTTAACTTTATAAAAAAAGGAAAAAAAGAAGAGAAGAAAAGAGAAAAAAATAATGAAGCATTTATTCTGTTATGGATGCTGAATTCACTGTGGACATCGAGAAACGATGCTCAGTTTGATGGAACTATAGGGAGATCTTATCCAGTACAGACTGACTGTAACCTCTGAGTTCACAGTCAGTTCAGTATCCAGACAAGTGGTAGTGCCTGTTGTTATGTTGTTAGAATTGAAGCTAGTATCAGTATTTTTTATATAGATATAAAAAAAACAATATGATAGAGCTTTTAGGGCAGGATTTTATTGCCCTAAAAGCTGCCCAATCAGTTTAAGACTGGTTTTTTCTCCAGATGCCATGAAGCTACTCATGATAAGTGAAGCCTGCTGTCTGTGATCTTTCTTCTGACTTGATCTTAAAGGGTCATTGAGCCACTTGTGAGAACATATGATGACAAAGCTCTTCTTTCCTGGCTGAGCAGAATAATCAGGAAGCCTCAAAGAGTAACATATGGGGCCAGTGACCTCTTTGTCTTGGGGGTCTCCCTTGGATGATCAATGACAGTGATGAGCCAGTGCCCCTATTACTGGTTTTCTTCATGTGCGCCTAACTGCTGTGTCCAGTGCAACAGCTCCACAGTTTTATCCCTCATCTTTCTGCTATATTCCTTGCACTTTGTGATACAGTCTGTTCACTATGTCCGGTATGAAGCCAATTTACACAAATATCCATTCATTCACAAATAGACAGATAGATGGATAATTTATTCCTGGAGTGAATTTAAAAAAGTGTTCATACTGCATGCCTGACATTAATTGCATAACCTACGTTTTGCGTGACCACCTGCCATTATTAATCTGTTGAAACACCCTGGAATGTCTTGGCAATGATCGCTTCAGAAATTAATTACCCCGTGTGCCTTTTCAACAACAGCATGTTTCCAATCTAAATTCCACTCTGTCATCAGTATCTACATGAAAATAAATCACAATTCAGAACACGTGAGGCTGTCCTTGTGGTTGGAGGCAGGGACCAAATGGTGAGTCTTCCTCTCCACCCCACACTCGTTGACCCTAATGACACTTCTGGGACTAAAAGCACCCAGTGCTGTAAGGACTCTCTGTGTGTGAGATAATCCACATTGACACACACTGATGTGGCAGAGCTAATTGCACCTCAAACTGTTGCAATTTCTCATTCATGCACATTTGAATAGAGCCTTGCTCCAATTATGACAGCTAAAACCCACTGACTTCTCCCATATCTTCTAATTACACTTAATGTGTGTGTTTCATTAAATGCAAAATGTAATAATCTATGTTTATTATTTTTTCTTGAAACAAAGTTATGTCTGTCTATTTCAGCAGCTCCTTAGATGATGTTATATTGTTCGGCAAGGTTTCAATAAAAGTGAATGTGACATCATTGTTTAGATGGGTCTTCTAATTCAGCAGCCATTCATGTTATCTGTCCACTGTGTAATACAAAGTTCTGCTCCTCTTTCTTTGTTTAAACAGGTGGGTTGGATTGTGTTTTTCACCGTAGTAATGTGTGATATGCTCCACTGTAAGACAAGACTGACTCATCCAGGCCTGCACAGTGCCAGGAAACGTCCTTAATCTAATCATAAAGATAAATTTTAAGATTTTTACCAGAATCCCTGTAATAAGTACTTACAAACACCATCAGCCAGATGACTTTTTTTCATCAGGGTTCTCAAGGAACAAACCTCACATGTGGCTGATTGCCAGTAAATGTTGTAAACCTTCTAAATGGAGAAGTATTTTCCCTTCATTGCTCTGCTGTGGGTCCATATAACACAAGGGAGCTGAAGAGAGGGAGGACGTTTTTAAAGGAAACCAAGAGAGACAGAACACCAAAGCGCCACGGGAGGCTGCACCAAGGGAAATTAAGACCCAAATGTAACGCGGTGAAAGCGACTCCCCACCTGCACCTTATAAAGACTTTTCAGGGGTTTGGTGAATGGAAAACTGTGCTGGTAGGGGCCACCCGACACTGCCTTGACTACTATTTACATAAGTCTGCTCCGTTACTGAGATAAATAGTCAACAAAGTATGTGAAGGTGTGCTTTAGGTCTGGACATTGGTTGAGTCAGTGTAATACAGTAATAACCTAAACTAAACCATTCCTGTCCTAGCTCTCCCTTTCTATCAACTCTATTCAACTTTCTTCATAAAGAAAAACATTTACAATACTACCACCACGGTGTCTCTCAATGAGGATGGTGTGTTCAGGTTGATGGGAGTTTTCTGACTTGATAAAGCACGTTATAAACGCAAGCCGTTCACTATTTTTACGATGTCGTCTCCAAGTGTGAAAAATGGCTCTGTCATTCCATTGATGGTAAAATGACTTTACCTACTGAATCCCAGTTATATTTAAGAAATTTCTTGACTTGCAGGAAGTGAAATTGAAGTCAGGTTTGGCAAAGGAAAGAAACTTGCAGAATGCATGTACTCATTCCTTAGCTAAATTAGTTTAATGATCTGACACATTGTTAAAAAACAATCCATAAGGAGGGCATACTTTTTCACCGCAGTTTGATAAGCAAGCCTTGCACGACATGACCTTTTTCACTCTGCTTTTTGTGTACCATGTTCATCCATAAGGGGGAAAAAAAAGGTTTTACTTCTTGCGGAAAACTTTCATAAGGAGATCCTCTCCTTTCAGTATTTTTCATAAAAACCTCACCCAGTAGAGGAAACGGAGAGGTTGGTGCCCTTTGGATATCTTATCAAAGAGTTGCACAAATGTAATAATTTGAGCTACTCTCACTTTCATGCCCTCTTTCAGATCATGCCTACTTACAGCAGTTCTTTCCTGTGCCTCACACCCAGAGAATGTTTAAGCTGGGTACTTTCCAAACTATTTGAATTAGTGACCCTTCTTAAGATTATTACATTACTGCTGAAAGCAGAGTCGCAGCTGAACACATTGCCATTGTGTAAATGGCGAAGTAAGAGCAGCGGGCTTCTGCACTTGTCTGGAATGGGGAGAATATGGTGGCCAGAAAAACTGTCCTGCAGGAAGAATGTGACTGCTGATGTATGCCAGATGAGGAGACACAAGACAGGATACCAAAGCAGATGCAGTGACTCAGGATGCGGGAAAAATATTTGTGCCACAGATGGTTGCCTGGAGCATTAGAGAAAGCCCCAAAAAATGTCTAACGGCTTCAGGTTGGTTGAAACTATAACACTAAAGAACAAAGTGAAACTAAACGGTCAGCCACTGACAAATGATACTTTAGAAATATTCAACAATGAGTCACTTTCCTCCCCTAAATCTGAAAGTACTGATAATTCCAAGAAAATATTACTCAATCATTTGAGAACTTCCTCTTTTAAATTGGCCACTCCTGGCAGGAATCCCACAGAAATCTATCCAAAATCTCAAGATCTTCACACTCATTTTTCTTGGAACATGTTTCGTCTTGCATTTTCTAGAACTGAGCCTTAATGTCCCAGCTTTAGAGTCAAACACTGAGACATTGTTTTTCATGTTAACAGACATTACATCATCTACTTCTTGCTTCTATTGCATGTTAGCTGCTTGTGGAAAGGGTACAAAGGTGAAAATTAATGCAGAGCTGAAGCTTGCAGTGAAAATAAATGAAAGCATGATTTTCTTCTCTGGTTTCAGTACCTAGAATCATTGTTGTGACACATCCAATTCCTAAAACTGCTTGAAAAGATATTTCCGATGTGTGAAGCGAGCATCAACTACATCACACTTAGATTGCTGTAGGTGCATCTACATGACTGGTATTTAAGTCAGCCAATTGAAACAGAACACCAATCGGTGATGGGCTTTCATTGCTAACATGCTCTGACTCAAACAATATGTCACCTTTGGCATAAGACAGCATTATGGAAAAGCACTTCAGAACAAGTTGCTAATGAACTCTCTTTGTGTGTAAAGGAGGCTGAATCCTGGAGGAGCACTGCTGTGAAACTTCAAAGCAGATAAGAGGATAGATAAGAAATAATGCTGCCAATTTAATTAGAACTGTGTCAAAAATTCATGTTTTCTGTTAGAACCAATTGTAATGCCAGAGGAGGCTCTCAGAGCAGACTGAGGGGGGAAATGATTTTGGATTGTTCCACATCTTTCTCTTTATTCTGCTCTACATTAAACTTGTTTTATGCAGTCTTTCTTGTTGGAAGCCAATGTTCTTTCATCAAATTCTATTTTATTTGAATGGAACGTGACCTTTCTCCTGCTGCAGATTTGATGTGATATAGGCGGCTGTGAGTGACACCTATGGGTGAAAAGCTGCGTGTTACATGTGCATCACTGATGACCAGAGATCCGAACTGTCAGGTGAGAATGAATCAAGAAGATAAATGCAGGAACAAGTGGCTCCCAGATGATCTTGAGGTCTATCCTGCTCAGTTATTAAGCCTGATTTAGAGGTACATTTATTTTTGGAGGTTATGTAATGAACTGGCAACCTGCTCATGGTGTATTCTACCTCAGTGAGGCTGCTGAAATGTAACCCCAGATGAGGATCTATTAGCTGCAGAAAATGAATTGAATGATTGAATATTTAACATCTTCTATTGTACTAAAACAACAGGTCAAATTTATTTGAGCTATGTTTGATATAGCATTTTTATAACTGAAGGTAACATAGTTACTTGATTGTGCTATAAACTGGCACTATTAAAATACACAATACTGCCCAGTTAATACTGCTATTAAAATAAGAATAATGAAAATGAGATGAAGTAGTATGGGTATAGCACCTGAAAAAAATAAAAGTACTTGATATTTTTATGATTATTGAGCAAATGTGGACTCATTGCCATATTTGTTATCAATATATATTGTTTATTTAATGCAAATGTAGATATATGAACATCAAAAATTTAGCAATACAAGAATACACCTTACCTTTTTAATATCTTTGGTGAACTGATGGAAGGACAAAAATAAAATACATATTAACTAACAACACAATTAAGACAAGAGTATGGGTTTTCTTATTTACATAAGTACACAAGATGTTCTACACTACGATAATCGGTTTAGACTTTTTTGTTAGAAAATAACCATTCACTTAGAGTTGCATTTACTATTTAAAAGCAGAATCAAATTGAGTTAAATTTGATTTAATTAATGTTAAAAGAATCCAGTCCTATTTTAATCAGTTCAGTTAGCTCTAAATTATTTCAGTTTAATTCATCTTGATCCATCTGTCCATTCTCTGTCTACATCTGCTTATCCCTGCTGGGTATTGGGGGGATTGATGGTGCCTTTGCAGTTTCAACTTGAACAAATAAGGTTATTAAGCCTAAGATTGATTTTTGTGTAAAATAGTTTGTCTTGCTGCATGAAGCAGAATAACAAGAATGGAAAGTTCAAATATCCAGGGTCATGAAAAGTATGTATCCATCAAAAAGGTCTCCTTTTATTGCTGTCATATTGGATACACATGGTTGCCAAACATTTTTTGCCTGACTCTCTCCAATGCAGCTCAAACAATTCAAATTATCTGCGATTTATAAATGCTCAACTTTATGGCTGCTGAAGGATAACCATTTAAAGATAAAATAATTAGCTCTGCTGTTTATTATGTCTGAGGTTGGTAAACATTACGCACACCATAACTGTGGATGAATAATGCCTGCAGTAGAAGCCCTTTTTATGCAGATGCTTGGGATTTCAACAAAAAATATGGCTTCTTAACTTGAAGAACATTAAAACCATCAGATGATACTTGTCAATTCTCAGCCAAAGCAATTTATTACTATGTTGTTGTTATTGGTCTCCTCCCTCCACGGAGTTGCCATAACAACTGTCTCTGCATCCCCACAGCTGCGTGCACACACACTTGATGTTTAATGCCAGATACTCTCCTGACGCAAACCCCATTTATTACTGCGAAAGAAAGTTATTTGAATCAGAAGCTCCCAGGGCCACATCCACCTGTTATACCACTGGAGCCACTGCGAGCCCCTACTATGAAGTTAACCGTGAAATGCTCATTTTCACGTCAGCTTAGCTTTTGCTTACCCACAACAACAACAGCAACAAAACAATTGTAGGTGTTTGTGTGTGTGAGAGAGTGTGTGCAAGTGTATACATAACACACATAAAACTCACAAAGTTGCCTTTTCTCCGTTTCTAAAACTAATCTTTTTCTGACTGTACCTTTAAGAAATGTCGTACCCACCCTCTCGTGTAGTGACGTCACATCTCTCCCGGCATGCTCACTGGAAGTCCAATTATTGCTAATGGCGGGTATTGTACAAAACACGCAGATTTTACGCTGTTGTTTGTTATCCGGCTGTGTTATTCTGCTGTAGCGATTTTCAAATTATAGTCGCTTGATTTCTGACTTATTTTCGAGTATATAGACAACGACGGAGCCAAATAACAGCGCCAGAGGAGTTTGCCACTGTTTTCTTTATCATCATCATGTGTGGTAACTGAAGTGTCAAAGTGAAACAGGACAGGAAGACGGCGTGCGTTTGAGTTGAGCATTAGCTAAACTGCCGGCTATGCTAACTCACAGAAACGTCTGTTATACTGCTCCGATTTCAACCCTAACGTTTGAAATATTAAACTCGATGAGACAAAGAAAGTTAAGCTCGTGAAATATCCCATTCATTCGACCCGTCCCTTGGCTCATAATAAATCTCCGGAGTCGGAAATGAGTCTGGTAAAAATCTTTGTGTTACTTTTTATAACCGTCACGCGGGTCTACGGTTCGTCGAAATTAAATATTCCCAAAGTTTTGCTACCACTTGCGAGAAGTACAAAATTAACTTCACACTGGAAACGACTGAAGGTTGCTACAGATGGTGAGTGAAACCGAGGGCGGCTTTGTGGGGCATGGAGGTGTTGAATTACCTAGCAGGAGAAGTTACGGACTCCCATATAGAGTACAGTGGGTGTGCTGTAAGAGTCCAGCCGTACTGAATATCAAAAGGTTGTTTTAATATGGGAATATTGAATCTTTCGTCCCAGAATTGAGTCTTCTTCTGTCAGTTTTCACTGGGGGTCAAATGTGACTTGTGTTTTTTTAAATTTTTTTACGTCGCTATTTTCTCTTGTCTGAATAAAATTTTATTATAGTAATTGTTGTTGATGGCATTTAAACTAAAAATGGACATGTGACGTTTTCTTGGTCACGTCAGAAGTTTTTAGGAGGAACTACAAAAGTCAAAAACTTTAAAAAACTGTAGATTTTCTGTCATAGGTGTAGATCAAAAATTGTATTTATTTATATCTTAAATATTGTTATTCATATAAAATTCATTAATTCATTCCTTGTACTGAGGACCAGAAGTGCCATAATTCAGCACATAAATAATTTGTCAAATAAATGTGTGTGATAGTTCAAAACACAATTGTAATGTGTTCTTTTAGTTAATAAAATTCTACACATATTTCTAAATATGTATATAATTGAACAATTAAATGTAGAAATGAACAGAAACTTTGAATTCATTTGACGTGTTAAAATCATAAGCAGGTATTTCATTATGTATTTAATAATTTTATTTTTCTTATACTATAGTTCTTTATGTCAGACATTTCTGTTACTATTTGTTTAATTACAGTATAAAATAGTTTAACTGCAAACCAAACACCTTGTATTTAACTGTGAAACCCTTCAACTTTGATTTGTTAAGGCTGACATATAAGATAAATTCATAGTAATAGTAAGTCATTTAAACTATATGAACACGTTGAGATGTTTACATCAATACCATGTAGGAAATGGGAATTAAAATCAAATTGTCTTGCAATATCAGAAATAATTATGAAATTATTAGTGATATTATAATATTATTGAATTATTAACTTCTCATGTCATGTAATTCATGCAGGCCTTAGTTTTTAATCACAAAGTTCTTTAAAGGTCAAAAAGTCTTTAAACTCAGTCCCTAAGATGTGCAGATGCGCTAATTTTTAAATTCCTGTTAATCAAGTAAGATTAACTTATGGAGAAAACTACTGGTTTAAGAAAACCAGTAGTTTTGAAAGATTCAAAAGGATTACAATATTATCCTCATTCATGCATCAAAGCCTTTATTTGATTTTTCCTAAATTTGATGAAGTGCATGCTGTTAGTTGATTATTTTGTAAACTACTCATTCTAAACAGACAGCAGGGATACAGATCATTATATGGCTGCTATACATTGAAATTGTGTGACATCCAGATGCCTGTATAGTCAGTATTTTTGTGCCGTTTGTTGTCCAGGTCTTCCACTAGACCTGAGGTTGCAAGCATCCAGCCTGTGGAAGAGGATGCTGACAGAGGCTGCTCTCGGAAGGCTGTCCTGCAGGCTCTGTCCACCCAGCCCACCAGACTGACCAGCATTATTTTTGCTGAAGATGTTGGTAAGTACAACAATGCCATTTTAAATCACAATGTATAAAAGAAATCAAGGTTTAGATCCCTTTTGGGTGGCTTTAACACTGCCAAGTTGTTAAAATAAATGTTGAAAATTGTGTTTACAATTACGGAACGTATTGAGTGTTTTAGCCTTTTTTTCTAATTTCGATAGCTGCATTTTGAGAAAATATCCTCACCCTAATGGACTTTTTTCTCCAGTAACTCTGCAGCTATTTTGTAGTTCAAGCAAATTTTCTCTCGTTATAGTTTATCAGAAAGTCACATGTGGTTGTATTTTAAATGTTTATTGAACATTGAATTGTCCATGGTACCCGGTCTTTTGCATTAAAGAGGTTGAACTCAGTCAATTAAATAGGGATTAGATTTCTTTCCCCCAGTTTTTTATTGCTCCTCTTGTGCTGCTGTAATACCATCTGCTGCCACGCAGCCTGTGAGCAAGTCTGTCAAACAAATCAAAGTAACTAAGTCTGAATGTGGGATAAAATTACCCATCTGTATTATATTTACACATTTTATCTCTCCCATGAAACCCCTATAGCTGTTCCAAATGGCCACAACATTTGAATACAGTGATAAGCACCCAGAGTCCTGCCAACACCTAAAGGAAGCCCCAGAACAATAACTTCCTGCTAGTCATTTGCATATATTTGACATTAACTATGCTTCCTTTGTTATAATCCTTTTTCTTACTCATCCATTGGCAGTCTCTGGACAGGTGCTCCGCTGCGACGCCATCGTTGACATCATCAGTGAGATCCAGATCGTCTCCACCACCAGAGAGCTGCATCTTGAAGACTCTCCACTGGCGCTCAGAATTCATGCACTGGATTCAGAAGGTGGCACACTGACTTATTGCAGTAGATCAGCTGTCTAATTAAAGGCTAATGGGGTTCTAAATAAGTAAATACCCTAGCTTGAGCAGGTGTGACCCAAAAAAATAGATGTTGTAATAACTCAGCTCTCCTATAATAAGGATCTGTCATCACGCTGTTCATTCGTTGCTTTGAGATCTCTTCAGAGGGGGCTGGCTGCAGGCAGCCCTTTCTTCTCATAAAGGCTGCCACAGTGAAGTAGCTGTTTGTTCTGTGTGACTTGTTCCATTTAGGACAGCCACACTTCGTTTAATGAGCTGTGGCTGCAGCCTGATACTTGCTGATGGTGGCTGCAGGGTGTGGTGCTCTGTTTGCTTTAGCGTAAGAGCCCATTTCAGACTCTTCAAACAGAGCAGATTGCAAATGATTGCAATGCGCTGTTTAATTAAATCCCTCCCAGTTTTGTTTCGGACAAAACGATTTTTAATTTATTATCAACTAAAGTGAAGGCACCTCTGGCCTGGCAGTACGGTTGAAAACTTTTATTTGTAAATATTCTCAGTTCCTGATCAGTTTTTGCATGCCTCTTATTTTATTTTTTTTATTAGGTTGCAGTATAGAGTTTTTTTTTCCTTTCCTTTTTGTAGGAAATACCTTCTCTACCCTTGCCGGTTTGGTGTTTGACTGGACCTTGGTGAAAGACGTAGATGTGAATGGATTCACAGACTCCTACAATTCATTACGGTAATCTCTCTTTTGTTCATTCTTTTCTCATCTCCTCTAAAAATCTGCTATACAGACCACCAAATGTCCCCAAACGCAATTTTTAGAATGATTATACTGTTTCTGTTATTACCTTTTGCATTTTAATTACTCTGTTGAGGTTTTGTTGCTTATTGCTTTTTGTCTTTGTTACCTTCAGGGTGCTTAAATTCTCAGAGTCCACATACACTCCTCCTGGATACATATCTGAAATGGAGCGAGTGGGCAAACAAGGTGACATCATTCTGGTGTCGGGACTGAAAACAGGACATGCTAAGTTAAAGGCCAAAATACAAGAATCTCTGTATAAGGTAATAGCTTTATTCATAACTTTGCAGCGAAATTGTTTCTCTTGCTAATAACATATGGGGTTTCTCACTAGACATGCACCAATCAATGATTGTAATTGCCAGGTTTTTTTGATTGGTGCATTCATGCATCAAAATCATGAACTCCCAACATCTCTTGTTTTTAACTGACACAACTAACAGCTTGTCCTACGAGGCTCTTTTTAGAGTTTAGTTAATAAATATTTGACATATGCTTTGAAACATGCTTAAAATATATGCTTAAGTTCTCCAGCTTAAAATAAGCTGGAGAACTTTTGTTGTGTTATCTGTAGAAAAAAAAAAGAAATTTGAGTAGATAAAAATTGGCAGGTCAGACCTCAAAGAAAACTGGAGATGGCTGTCAGCCGGGAGAAACCTGATTGATTTATTCTGTTTCTTAGTTCCGTTACTTCGTGCCTCTGCGATGGACTAAAATGTACTCTTAAAAATAGCAAAATGCAATGCAATTGCAGAGTCTTGTGCAATGCTATATTGAAGACCAAAGAAGCTCTTCAGCCTTTTCAGATCATTTGTAGCTGCCATTTTAGTTAAGCTGACAAAGCTTTTAAATGTCAAATTGTGTTATTTCTCCATTTTATAGCAAACAATTTTGTCACATGTAATTTGATTTGCATAAGATTTTTTCGTCTTCTTCTTTCGGACACTTTTGAAACTTGTAACCGTTTCATTTAATTTATTGACGCGGGAAGCTAAAGCTTTGTTGTTCTGTCACCATGGTATCCATGCCACAGGATGTGGGTGCTGCTGAAGTGAGACTGCTGATTTTAGAGAACATCCTGCTGAGCCCTGCACACGATGTCTACTTAATGGCAGGAACTTCCATCAGATACAGAGTCCTCAAGATCAGACAAGGCACTATCACAGGTGTGAATATTTACCTCATGGTTTTATCTTTAAACTCATGATGCCGTACAGTTCCTGGTGTTATATCCACCTACAAATGGATTTGTTGTTCAAGTGAAAACTTTGAAGTGAAGACTGATGTCATGCTGTTTGAAATCCACTATCTTGGTCTGTTTGTGTGTGTTTCTCCAGAGCTCACAATGCCTTGTGATCAGTATGAGCTACACCTTAGGAACAGTGTGGTTGATCCCAATGGAGACCCAGCTGTCAGCGTGGCCTCCCTTGATCAGAGTACCTCCAAAGTTACAGGAGTTCAAATGGGACACATCAATGTGGTGTTGGATCACAAGAGTATCCTTCTGATGAAATGCACCAGCAGCTGAAGTTGTAGCAGTGGTTTAATGGGCCGTTTTTTGTCAAGATGCACCAATCAATCGCAAGAGATTGAATCTTAAAGTCAATATGATTGATATTGACCAGGAATAGTGTGATCACTGCATCTCTAATTTTCTATCATTCAATTATAATTATACATTTCATAGCCGAAGCTCTCATTCATGTCTACCTGAGGAAGTTTTCTTTAATGGCTTCCATAAAGGCCTTCGAATGCAAGGAGTGTCTCGCCTCCCCAACAGCACGCTCTACGTTGTTGAGCCAGCCTACCTCGGTCCGTCTTTCTGCTTTAACACATATTTTAATTTCCTTGTTTAAAGTTTTAGCTGACCTTTTTTTTAATCTCTGTATTTAGGTTTTAAAATTCATCCAGGAGAAAGCTGGGTTCTTGAAACAGGCAGAGTGTACAACATTCTTATCGAAGTGTTTGATAAGTCCGGGAACAAAATTTTCCTCTCTGACGTAAGTGCAGATCGGTGAGATTCCATGTCTGAAAATAAAAACAAACAAACAAATATAGCGGTTTTATAAGTCGAACACTTTGTTTTGATGTTGCAGAATGTCCGTATAAGCACCGTTTTCCCTATAGAGTATTTTGAGGTCCTGGTGTCTTCTGTGAACGGATCGTATCATCATGTCAGACCTCTCAAAGACGGTCTTACTGTTATTGATGCTACCCTAACAGCTGTTGAAGATGAAGTGAGTTCTTTTGAACCTTCGCATCCTTGTTTTTAACCTTCCTCACCGTTCTTCCTCTTCATATTGTTGAATCTGATCATTTCCTGTGTACCTTGTTCTGCTTCAGAATAGAAAAGTCCATGCACTCGTCAACCCGGTGCACAATGAACAGGATGTGGAAATTTATAACCCTATAGTCCTCACTCCCAGTATCCTGACGTTTCCATGGCAACCAAAAGTTGGAGCATATCAGTACACAATAAAGGTAATTATTCTCTTTCAGCCATGCTGCTCAGAGGGCTTTGAATCTAATAAAGGGTACAATATTAAGCCCAGTTATTCAAACTTAAAAGGAAACTCTAAGTTATTTTGTTCTTGGCATACTAGCACCATGACTGAGAGTGAGATCTAATTAGAAAATGTGGTGTGTTTGCATCTGATGAGGTATTCTCTGTTGCTCACTCCAGGCAACTGGTGGAAGTGGAAATTTCAGCTGGACTTCATCAAACACAGATGTGGCCACAGTGACTGTGAAAGGAGTGATGACCACAGTCAGTGACATTGGTGTCACTGTCATTTATGCTCATGATCTACGTAACCCACTTCACTTTGGACAGATGAAGGTTGGTTGAAAATGACATTCCTGTCAAAATTATTGTGGCACAAAGGTTGGCTAATATGTAGATTTTTATTACTTTTTTATCTGTTGGTAGTAACTTTGTCGCAAAGCTTGCAGAAACAAAGCTGGTGAATATGTCGACTCAGATGTTGCCATCGTATCTTGACAAACAAAATGGAAAAGTAAAACGTAGAAGTTACGATTAAGCATTTACTGTTATTAATCTTCCTCTATCATTCTCCCTGCTCAGGTATATGTTGTTGAGCCTGTTGCCATGGACTTTGCTCCGTGTCCAGTAGAAGCCCGCCTGGGCCAAGATCTGGAACTGCCCCTCCGGATCTTTGGGTTGCTGGAGGAGTTGGAGATGGAGCGAGTCATGTTGAGCGACTGCTCCCACTTTGATCTGCTGGTCGAGGAGGAGAACCAGGGAGTGTTTGAAGTGTTAGACGGTGAGACTGGGTGATTTGACTAGGTTGGACAATAATGGAGGAGTTAGTGCCAGATCTTCATGTGAAGTGCAAAAAGTAAGAGAAGCACATTGTAAAGAGCCTGTTGGGGCAAATAGAGTTGGTGTTGAGGAAAAGATACTATTTTATCTTGTATGATTGGGTGTCTTTACTTTTGATTCTTTATTCTTTTTCACATTTTGTAAATCTAGGCAATGTGCCAAGTTAAGATGCACTGATTGCATTGTCTGATTTTCTTCTTTCTTTTCTTTCCTCCTGTAACCAGCCAATTGTGATTTATGCTGCCTTGTTTTATTTCTGCCTGAACTGAATTAAGTCATTAAATGTTCATAATAAAATGTTTGCGATGCAAACTGTTGGATTTTCCACAAAATGACAATACACTAGAGCTTTCTCGCTACTATTTTAATTCTATAAATAATCCACCCTAAGTGTGTCATCTTTTAAGTGGCACCCATCTAGTTTTTTAAAGTTGCAGAACAACATTCCTTGAAGCTGCCAGCAGCAAAGTGAGCAGATATATTTGTCACATTTGAGATGAGAGATGACTACAGAAGAGCAATTGTCTTTTTCCTATTTAAAGTTATCATTTTAAATTATCTTGTCCTTTGGCTTGTTCCACTGCGTTTGGTTCTTCCTCAGGGAGGCTGGCTCCTGGCCAGAAGCACTGCAGTGGAGTGCAAGCCAAGGCCCTGACTCCTGGCTACACGGTGCTTACTGTCAGCTACACTCATGGCAATGTGCATCTCAGTGCCAAGATCACTGTTGCTGCCTACCTCCCTCTCAGAGTGAGTCTTTCAATCTTATCCTTTCAGGAATTTGCTAATTGTGAACTTTGACCATGGCATTTTAATCAATCTGTGCATGTTACAGATTGATTAAAATCTGTAATATGCCAGCCTGAGATTTCCTCAGGCTGGAAAATTATCTTACCTGTTTTGTTTTGTTTTGCTTTTTTTGTCTTTCTTTATTTTATTTTTTATTTTTGCCCTGGCAGCTAAAGATTGACCCATTTTCTTCTTGTGATGAGCAGGGTCATGTTTTTCAAGTTTTCAGTTTTCCATCAAAGTTCCTTTTCACAGTAAAATTATCTGCAACATACATTAAACACTTTTTTTAAGTTGTGTTTTTGTAAAGTTAAAGATCTGTTTCTCGGATTTTCACTGTCATCGTGAAAGTTTGTTCATCCGCTCAACCCAATAATCTAACTAAATTTTAAGACCTTTTTTCTTTTAATTTCAGAACTTACTGATGAAATCTTGTCATCTTTCAGGCGGTTGACCCTGTGTCTGTGGCTGTAGTCACGCTTGGATCCTCCAAAGACACGTTGTTTGAGGGAGGACCACGTCCTTGGGTTTTAGAGCCGTCTAAGTTCTTCTGTTCTTCACGAGCTGAGGATGAGAGCAGCGTGAGCCTCGATCTGATTAGTCCTTCCTGTCAGAACTGCAATCATCACTGGCTTAGAGCAACCTGTAGGGTGCTGGGAGAACAGGTAAGGGTGATGGAAATCATTGTCATCCCAGATTCTCTACTTTCTGGCACTAAAACAGCCTAAATTTCTTTTAATCCAAATCAGACACATTTTTTTGGTTTTTATTCGTTTATCTTTGACATCTTAACTGTTACCTTCTCATTCTTTAGGTGTTGGAGATTACAGTGGGGAACAAACCCACTGTGACCAATCCATTTCCAGCTGTGGAGCCGGCAGTGGTCAAGTTTGTTTGTGCACCTCCATCACGGCTCACACTGGTTCCAGTTTATACCAGTCCACAGCTGGACTTAGCCTGCCCTCTGATGCAGCAGAACAAACAAGTGGTGTGTGAGATTTAAAAATGGTTTAGCATGCTAACTTTTAATCAGAAGTTTTTTTTTTCTTTTATTTATTTATTACAGGTTGTTTAGATAGAACAATAGATTATTGGAGCAAACAGATAAACTGCTAATGATTTATGTTGCATTTTCAAAACTAAATTTGTAAAATTTGTTCTAATGTTTTGGGTGTTTGTTTTGCGCTCATTTGTCAGGTGCCTGTTTCAAATTATCGGAACCCGGTGTTGGACTTGGCAGCATTTGATCAACAAGGAAGGAAATTTGACAACTTTAGCTCTTTAGACATTTTGTGGGAGTCATCAAAGGAGTCCCTGGCTAGTATTGAGCCCACTATGCCCATGGACCTTCAACTGTTTGAAGACAGCAAAAAACAGATGAAACTGCATGGTAACGTTTTCTTTTTTATTAAGTGGTGTATGATTGTCCAGGTTTAAAAATACCTTCTGTGCATCAAGTCCATTTGTAAAGGAAATTTGAGTGATAGCTTTTAATATGGTTCATTTTTTCTTGTTAGGACGTCAGACAGTTCTTGTCCATCAACAGAAAGGAATTGCTGCCATTACTGTGACAGCTGTTGGATACCAGGTTACACATCTACAAGTTGCCAAAGTTCCCAGTCCTGTAAGAAAAAACCTGCTTTCATGTTCTATACAACAACCTCTTCATGAGATCACAACAATAAAGAATTTGAGTAACATGTTGCTATGAGTGTAATTTTGAATGAAACATAACTTAATCTCACTTATAGTTGCTGCTTTGCTCTTGAAACATTCAGGACCATAATTAACTTCTGCTTTTGACTTTCTATGAAGCTTACTGGAAATTCCCTGTGCCTGTAAGCAACCATCAATTCTATAAGTGCCCAGAAAATCGATGACATTGTTCAAAACTTCTCTTTGCTGATTGCCCCAGTTGAGATTCAGCCAGGGAAATTGTGTTCAATGGAAGAAAGCACAGACGGCATTGAAGGGAGATGAAAATTGAGTGGAATTGCGTAGGAAGACAATGAACAGGCAATGCCCAATTAAATCACCAGATAAATCAGATTTTTTGGGTAGAGTGCTACAGCACTTGCACACCATGAATACAACACATATGGACCACTGCTACATAATTAGCAGAATTGTAACTAATCTTTTATAGGAATGACCCAAATAATATCACATAAACCCATACCATCATGTCCAGACATAGTCTTGTTTCTTGAAACTAAAATTGGAACTGATGGCATGATCTACTTTGATTAACTGTAGCAATTACCCAGCTGGATGACAGCACTCGGCATTGATATTTCATTCCCAAATAGTCAGTTGATCCTTAAATGTGACGGCTAAAAGAAGCAAAACAAAAGTGATGTCACTGGAAATGTAACATACACCATCCTCTCTCTGCTGAAAACTGAATTCATCACACTTGATCCTTATATACAGTACATGCATTATTCTGAATGGGAGTTAATTAGGAGAAGCACACTTCAAAGGCGTGACAGGACTTGACCTTCAGACTGCCGAAGGTTCGGTTAGTTATTCAGTAACACAGAGCAGCAATATTCTAAAGGCTCCTATTAAATTAGTGTGTTTATTCTTTTCATCACTGTGTACATGCATTAACAATATGCAAACAACTTGCTTTTGTGAATGAAAGTCAGATTCTAACAGGCTGAATAGCTTCACTTTCCTGGACAGTCTGAGTCTTTGACACCTGTCTCTGCCACACTGGAGCTTCTGTTGGTTGAAGATGTGAAGGTTTTTCCTGAGAGAGTGACTATTTATAACCACCCAGATGTGCAGGTAAGAGCAAAATTATCACGGCTGTTTATTTGCATTGCATTCTTCTGTTATCTGTGCTTTTTCTGCGCCGAGCACAGACAGTCACACTGGATTGTATGAAATGTTCACTTGTAAGTTAGGGATGTATCTGGGCCACTCATTACATTGATTTAAAACTTTAGGTTGTGCTCATTTCAACAGTGACTGCTGTGTTCAGTATGAAGTCATTAGCCTATAGCTATTTAGGAAATCAATCTGGTTTCATCAGAAAAATCTTAGTCACTGTAGGTATAATTATGTTTCAGTGATTCAAACATTGTTTTCTTTGCATCCGCTAAACTCACAAGGTGCTGCTAATTTCAAATACATTAAGGTTAACAGTGTGGCATATGGTGATAGTAGAGGGGAACATTTTACTTTTTAACAGGAATGACCCTCCAGCAGAGCCCAAAAATGTCTTGTGTCATTATATTCTAATTACAACAAAGTAAATAAAGTAATAAAGTAAAAACTAAGTCCAAAATGTTAAGACATAGAAAATTAACATACTTGTACAGGTGTGTGGGATATCTCATGGTCAGTAAAAGGTTTTATAAAAACCTTATGTCACTTACAGGTTAATCCGTGTGACTGAAAAGCATAAAACCTTCCAATATTATAGAACTATGATCTTAATATTTTACTGTTTTGTCCTGCAGTTGGATCTGACTATGCGAGAAGGTTCAGGACACTTTTTTATGAACACCAGCATGAAGGGGATTGTGGATGTGGTGCTCCAAGAGGCGCAAGGTGAAGCTCGGGTAAGAAACATGTGCACTGCGTTCATGGCAAGTTGTCTGTAGCCGGGCAATGCAAAATTGGTGGCGTTAACTATTACTTCCCTTTATATAATCCCAAATGTATCTGCACCTTTGCCTGCAGAATGATTGTTCTTCTACATAAACTATTTTCTTGTCTCTGTCCAGGTTTCTCCAGTCCGTACAGGGACAGTTTCTGTGATGGTTCACGATCTTTGTCTGGCTTTTCCAGCGCCTGCCAAAACAATAGTTCATGTTTCTGACATCCTGGAGGTTAATGTCAGAGTAGTTGACAAGGTCAGTTGAACTCTTTTACCATTTTAGCATCAAAGCCCTGCTACACCACATTATCTTTATTATCATTACCACGAGTACCATGAAGCGAACCACTCATGTGTGGAAATTAAATATGGTTTAGTGGTCTCCATGTCACCTTGTCCTAAGCTGCATGCAGATTCTTTGCACCAGTATTTTGTCCCTCCTCATGATTGTAATTCATCTTTATTACAGGTGCAGATTGGCAAATTTGTTAAAGCTTATGTCAGAGTGTTGGACGATAACAGGAAGCCCTTCTCAGCCAGCTATTTCCAATCCATGAAATTGCAACTCAAGGCTGCCTCTGTAATAGTTTCTCTGACGTAAGTAATTAGAAACGTTATTTATATGAAACAATTAGCAATGGCTACATTTCTATAACTCTCCCTGCAGTCCTTTAGCAGAGCTGACAGAAAGTGACACGGCAGTGTTCTGGGTGAAAGGACTCTCCATCGGTCAGACCACCCTGTCAGCTGTTGTTGTGGATAAAAACAGGAGAAAAATAGCCTCAGCACCACAGCAAATTGAGGTATAATTTTCAGAAAGCAGGTTCATATTTGTGTTCCGGTGGATGTTGTTAAAAGAAGTAACATTTCACTGCTTTTTATAGGTGTTTCCACCTTTCAAGCTTATTCCCAGGAAAATGACTCTGTTAATTGGAGCAATGATGCAGGTAGGTGTGGTAAAATGGAAACATGGCACCGGTTCATCTTGCAAAGCGAGTTCGTCTCGTCATTTATCTTACAGAATTACTCATCTTCACCTTGACGTCACTAATTGCTTTTTTTTTTTTTTTTTTTTTACTTCATCACCAATTAAAAAAAAGATGTTTACTATGTGGCTGCCTAGGTGCTGAAAATCTTACTTCTGCATTGCAGGATGTTTTGCATCTCTAAAGCTGGAATTTTAAACATTTGTGTTTCAACAGGCCTGGCCCTGATTACTCCAAATGAACTATTCATTCTCTTTTCACTCTGGTTGCCATTGATAGATCACATCTGAGGGTGGTCCTCATCCTCAATCCAACATCCTGTTTTCCATTTCTGATGAGGAAATCGCTTCTGTTAATGCTGTGGGCCACGTTAGGGGAGTCTCTGTTGGGAATGTTACAGTGACAGGATTGGTCCAAGCTGTTGATGCTGAGACTGGGAAGCTTGTGGTCATATCTCAGGTAAATGGTAGTGGATTGAGCTGTGTATGCATTTCTTACCTTTCACTTTAAATCTAATTTTCCTTTGACTGTAGGATCAAGTAGAGGTTGAAGTTGTTATTCTGTCGGCCATTCGAATCAGAGCACCAGTTACAAGAATAAAGACTGGAGCACAGGTATCATTATTTTTGTTT
Source organism: Poecilia picta (assembly GCA_033032245.1). NCBI lineage: Eukaryota > Metazoa > Chordata > Actinopteri > Cyprinodontiformes > Poeciliidae > Poecilia > Poecilia picta. The sequence continues at coordinate 12,828,229 of CM065359.1, read as the reverse complement.
TATATTTGGTTCTTTCTATAAGTGCTCTTTACAACTTTCTGAGGTTCTTTGTTGTAAAATTCAAATATCATATATATTTGTGTGTGTGTAGATGCCAGTATATGTGATGGGGATGACCAATAGCCAGACGCCCTTCTCCTTTGGCAGTGTTGTACCTAGTCTCACTTTTTTTTGGTCTACCACTAAGAGAGACATTTTGGATGTCCACTCCAGGCACACTGAGGTATTTAATTATTATTTTTATCTAAAAATGCTGGTTCAGTGCTTGTTTAAAGAAAATAATTGTTCAGGGTTTCCCCCAGAAAACTTGCAAAGCTCGGTAGTAGAGGGCACTAGGGTAGTCATTCTGCACCCTACTGTGTTTTTGAGTTAAAAATACTTAAAGTTGACAGGAAACTCAAAAATCTGACTAGGTAATTATGTATTATCAAAAGACGTCATTAACAACAATACTGAAACACCAACTATAAAGTCTTTAAAAAAAAAGGCAAATATAAAACAGTTAAAATAATAAATTATTTGCACTTCAGTTGTTTCAAAGTGTTTGACTTTTCATTTGCTGAAGTTGTTGGCATGCAGAGCGGTGAAGAGTCGGTGATTATGGAGGCTAGTCTTCCTTTGTGTTCACATACTGAATCTTCACATTTCTATTCTTTCTTATATTGCTTAATTTATTGAGTTGATTTATTCACACAACAGTTACTACTGCTGAATATGAAATATGCACTCATCAACATTCATTAATTATTTTGTTTGAACTGTTTTCTTGCCAGGGTTGAATGATTAAACAACATACAACATAAGTGATTCTAAAAAAAAAAACAAGAAAACCTGCGATAAACTAGAAGATGCTGGAATGAGTTGGACTGAGAATCGGGCTCTTAATTGTACATGTATTTATACCAAAAACATCCAGTAACCCTGTTAGTTTGGTTCAGTACATAGTACTGAACCTGCAAACTGTTTGGGTGCAAACAGTTTGCAGGTTCTCTGCAATTCGCTAAGGGACATTTTCCAAATACTAATGATGACATGTGTATATGGTTGAGCTTGTATGTCTAAATTTGAACTAAATTGGAGAAAATTCTCATGTTCAGAAATGTATGTTTAATTGTTGCACCCTGAGAGAGATTAAAATTCATTAATAAAAATCCATATTAGTAACATTTGTAGCCACTTCTGACCCCAGTTTTATACCTTTTACTGTTAATCAACAAATTGACTTTTAGCCAACATGACTAATGTATAAGCTGAGGAAATGCATCAGTTAACTTTGTTCTGTTCTTGTCACATGCTGTTTCTGTTGTTGAACCATATCTATTTTAGGCTCTGTCTTCTCTTTGATCCTTTTTTCTGATTAAATTAAGATAATGTCGTCTCTCTGTTATGGTGGAGTTTTTAGAACCCCCGTCCTGCTCAGCTCAGCTGCTTCCTCATTAATAGCCTCTGTCTTGCTCCTCTTTTCTCATCGCTGTTGTCTTTTTTATTAGATTTGCTGCTATTTTTGCCATTCTTCTGATGATCTCTGTCTTCTTCAGGCTAATGTTGAACTTCAGCCAGAGCATAATTTTGGCATGACGGTGACAGGGAGAACAAGAGGCCGGACCGGGCTGAAGGTGGTTCTCAGAGTTTCTGACCCAAATGCTCAGCAGCTGGAGGGAAATGTTCTGGAGCTCAGAGATGAGATCCAGATCCAGGTACTGTGGCGACACATATGAGGGGTAATCTTGTGTAAGAACTGTTCATCTTTCATCTCAGCACCAGCATTATAAATAATTTAAACCTGTTTTATGCACCTCTCTGCTCATCGCCACTATGCTCCCTGCTGCTTTATAATGTTGAAAGCTTTCTTTGTGACAGCAGAATATTGAAAATGCAGAGGTTTGAAGGATCTTTGAAGAGATAACACTGCAGATTAGTTGAAGCTGAATGCATCTGGCTTCCGGCTGTAATAAACCATGACATGTCACTAGTGCAGAAACATCAAAGGTCCTCTAATAATTTGAGTTTTAACGCTCTTCTTTAATCAAGGTCTATGACAAGCTACACGTGCTTCATCCTCAAGTAGAAGCCGAGGACATCCTGATGGCTCCAAACTCTGCCCTCAAGCTCCAAACTAACAGGTGAGTTATCTGTTCTTGTTGCACAGTGTGTTTAGTGCATTATTCATAAACGCATAACGTCACAGAAACATGATGTGGTTGTTTTTTTGTTTTTTGTCCCTCTGTGTCTAACAGGGATGGGGTGGGTGTGCTCTCCTACCGGATGCTGGATTGCCCTGACCAGCTTGTTGTTGCTCAAGTTGACAATAAGGGTCTCCTCTCATCTGGTTCTCTCACTGGGATGTGCTCTCTACTGGTCACCGCGCAGGAGATTTTTGGTGTCAATCAAACTCTCATCCTCACTGTGAAGGTCAGTTCAGTTAGTTGCACAAAAGGATTTTTAGGATTTTTGCTTTTGTAACCTCTAGCCTTTGGAGAATCATTTTGAAATTCATCTAACTGCCTGCCAAAAGTTCAACAAAGTTTTAAAAGCTTAAATTTATAAATCTTGATTTTAATATTTATTTTTTTAGAAATAAAAAAAACTAAATAAAAAAAAAATCTTATTTGATTGGTTTATTGTCCCAGAAATGATTGTGGTGTTGTTATAGTTTTTTTGAGGCCATTTTGAAGTAACATATTGATAATGGCATTATAATGGAAGTTTGCCCTCTCAGACATTAATAAACTTTAATTTTGCCCAGAACACTCAACACTGGAGCTGGATATTGAAATATTGAAAATATTACACAATAAATAAAAAATAAAAATCACACAACTTAAGTCAAGTTGTGTGTGATTAAGGATGTCTCTGTAAATAAAATTGCCCTTCAAAGAATCTTAATAAATAGAATGGAAATTATGGAGCCCAATTTAATTAATCATGCAATTAATTGAGTAATTGCTTATTGCCAGAGGCTTAACGGTTATGCTGTGGGAGAACCATAAGCTCCATGATGCAGCTTTCCTGCATCATGGACCCATCAATGTTAGGGTATTTTGATAATATAGAACATTAATTTCATTTCCTTTATTTAACCAGGTAAGCCCCATTGAGATCTAGATCTCATTTTCAAGGGGGACCTGGGCAGAAGTCTGCGGTACACAATATACACACACTCACACTCACACACAATTTGGAGAGGCCAATTAACCTGGCAGTCATGTTTTTTGACTGTGGGAGGAAACCGGAGTACCCGGAGAAAACCCACGCATGCACAAGGAGAACATGCAAACTCCATGCAGAAAGGCCGGGGCCGGGAATCAAACCCAGAACCTTCTTGCTGCAAGGGAACAGCTCTACCAACTGCGCCACTGTGCAGCCAAATAGTTGGCTGCACAGGGGCGCAGTTTTTAATTGATTTAATTAATAAATCAATTAAAAACTATGACATAAAAATGAAAAATTAATCATATTAAAATCTACAATATCTACTTGCATAATGATGCTAACCCTTGTATTGTTACTTGTTGAAGCATTTTTTGATTCAGTTTTGTCATCACTGATGCTGGTCGTCAGTGAGACTTACAAGAAAAACAAAGCAAACCTGCAGGATAAACACAAAAATGTGATGAATGTAGCAAAGCAAACAGCCCAACTAAAAATGATAGAATCTGGAATCTTGATCCCGTTTGGATTTGAGTCGGTTGAGCAAAGCTTTCCCACTTGCATGCAAAGAGCTCCTCCAACAACTTCCTGGGAAGGAGCTGTTTGGAGGGGCTGATCAACCAATGAGATGCACACTTGCTTGACTCATGTGTTCACTTGGTGCTCATTAGCCAATAATCAAAATCTTATTTCATTTTATTTTTTTCCCACTCCGTAATAAGCGTTTTTTCCCATTCTGTAAATAAGCGGTCAGCAATGCAAATAATTTATCATTTTAGATTAAATATAATCTCATGCCAGCAGTTGCTGCTTTATACTCTAGGTTCCCAACATGGAGTCATTCTGTTCATAAAAAGGCAAGCTCACCTTCAGAGTTAAACATGTTATTCACTGTATGAAGGTAATTAATCATCAAGTAAAATATTTCAACTTATAAATTAGCAAAAATAAATATTAATTCAAGAGGTTCTGAGACAGGAGTTCAGATATTTCTTTTGAGAGTAGCCTTTCATGGTGATGGCATTCAGCAATGTCAGAGATTCAGGATGGTAACTGCGTGGGGTAAAGGTTGTTTTGGCTAAATCAATGACTTTTTAAGGGACCTTGTAGCAGTTAAAATGTAAGGGTAGCTCTATTGTATTATGTTCTTTAAATAAGATAAAAAAAATAAGTAGGTCCAAAAATATTTGCTTTGTATTTTCTTTTTTTTACCAGTTGCAGAAACATTTTAACACTAAATTTGTGCAGAAAGGTTTCAGATAATCTTTTATTGAATAGTGCTAAAAACTGCTGAACAGGAATAAAAAAAAAAGAAACATTCACGCTGCTGAGAAATATGAGCCTCTTATCTATTGCCTCTTTTCCACCGGCTCGGCTCCGCTCGGCTCGGCTCGGCTCTGTTTCGGAGTGACCGCGTTTCCACCGGCTCTTCTCGGCTCTGTAGCTGGTACCGCCTCCTGGTGGCGGGGGAGGGGAGGGGGGGTGTAGCGCCCCGCCTCCAGGAGCTTCGTGCTGAGCTTCGTTACATGCGACCTAACGCGAGTTGTTGTTTTTCTGATACAAAAGAAGAAGAGAGAGCTGAGCTATTTTTTACAGCCTGATTGCGATTTTTCTGAGACTTCAAGAAAATGTGTCAGTGGGAGGAAAAGCTGGATGTGGTGAGGAGGAGCTGATCTCCGCCCTGCTGGAGGAAAGCAGGAGGTTCAGACGGTTCAGGTGAGATAACGATGATTTTAAACTACGATAAAACTTGTAATCCTGCCGAATATACATGAGCTAATGTTAGTCACGGTGTTGCAAATAACTTAAAAATGTCAGAATAAATTCCTAATATATTCCAATGTGTTTTCATGTTGGCAAACTGCCGCGCAGACCATCGTGGTTCTTCCTGCTCCTTTGGGTTGGAGGATCTCATCAGTGTCCGTCTTCCTGCTGGTCGTATTGACCTTCAGGATGTCCAGACCTTCACCTTTCTGGAGCAGGAATCACATGACCCCAATATGCTGATGAAATATTTCTGATTTAAAAAAACGTGTCTGATATTCTGACGGAGTTGAAGTGCATTAACAGTCTGTTGTTTTTAACTTTTCAATACGTTTGTTTCACCTGATGTCCAAGTTATACTGAGAACAAATAAAGCTTTATTCCCTCTAATCTGACTGGTTCCTCTTCTATGCTTTCACATTTTGGACACTAAGAATTAAAAGTTTAAACTCAGTCTTAATTATCACTAATTAAGTTTACCGGTTGGACACATTTTCTCACTTTCTTACATTGAAGATTCTGCAGGAAGACAGATAAACAGTGAGTGAATAACATGATTTTGTATAAACTAGAAACTAACAAACATGATTTGTATTTAGGGCTCTTGTTAATAGCTGCCCTGATAATAATGTCAAAATGTTTGGTTTGTTGAATAATGTTTTCAGTTTTGAATGGCTTCATTGATAATCTACAATGTTAAGTTCAATGAAATATGTATATAATATAATATTTTCACTCTGGCTTAAGCTCCTCACATTTTGGGAGGATTGTATTAGGACCTTGATCTACAGTAAGTACAATAATGTGTGGAGTGAACAGAAATAAAGAGACTTTGGTCACTGAGACACAACAACTTTTATTTTTATTTTTTGTCTCAACTCTCCTTGTTGCTCTGCCATCTCTGCTGGTAGCTGCTTCCTGCTGAAGGAGATCCAGGTGTTCAGATGGTCCATCATGTCAGCCATGTTGCTCCTTCTGCTCCCTGGTAATAAGATGTTATAGTTTATAGCACATAAATGTAGATAAATAACAGAGTCACTAATGTGGATGTTACATAGACATAAGGAGTTATTTACAACAGGCATGTTACTATATGTACACACCACACACACACACACACACACACACACACACATGTATATATTTACACACACACACACACAACACTTTTACCATCCAGCCATACAGATTATAAATAACTGGAATAGTTGTCTAAATTAAAGACAAAATCTAATTACTTTTAAGTTTTAGACCTATGCAGGTTTACAGCCATGGATATAATACCACTATCGTTTTCTTCAGGTTTATTGCTCATTCTACAATTAATAATTCATAACAATTTGATTAGAGAACTGATATCTAGCTATTTTACAATAGAATGTCATATAACATGTTTTATTATCTCACAATGGGGGAAACTCGGATGAAACAGCAAAATGAGAAACAATAGAAGCTCATAGTCACACAAAGATAAACAAATGATGGTAACATGCTGAACAATATTGAGTTATTTATAATGTGCAACGTGTCTTCAGAAAATGCGCATGTTGTGTTTGAGCAATAAAAATACAGCAGGCTGTGTTTTAAATGTCGTCCACCATAAATGTAGTAAAAACCAGACAGATATATCTACAAACTGCTCACCTGGCTGAGAGCAGCAGCGGCGTCAGCGGCGTCTGGTCGGTTTTCACCGTGAGGCTCCGAAGCGGCTAACGAGGCTTTTCATTCTCTCCACTATGGTGACAAAAACGCCTCATTCCTCACGGCTCCATCAGCTGCTGCTGAATATTTAAATCCGAAGCAAAGAAAAAAAGCTGCATTTTTTAGTTCAGGGCTTGTTTGTATCTTCCATCACTTCCGTGTTGCGGCGAGTTTCAAACGTTGCGCCTTCATTTTTCTTCTCTCTTGCCTCGCTGTTCTGTCCCCGCCCTCAGCCAATCAGTGAACAGCAGCGAAGCTTACGTCACCAGTGCTGGCCGGGCTGGCTCTGCTGACCCTGCTCTGAAGCAGGACCTAAAAAAGCAGCGCCAGCCCGGTTTAAAAGGCCGGTGGAAACGCAAGCAAAGCGTGCGGAGCCGGGCCGGCCGGGTCGGTGGAAAAGGGGCATATGTGGCTTCTCTTTTTGTTCCCAAGCTTTTGAAGTGACAGCTGTCAGCTCCGACTGACTGCAACACCAACCTCTTTTATTTGATTCCTCAGGTGGTTCCTGTGTCCTACGTCCGCTTCAGTGCCAGTCCGGTGCTGAACACTCTCACTAGAGAGGGCCTGAGCGCCTTTCCTCTGGGAGTCCTGCTCACCTTCACTGTCCACTTTCATGCCAGCACTGGAGAGGCCATGCATAGCTCAAACTCCCAGCTTACATTTTCTACAAACAGGTCAGTCATCTCTTATCTTGAGATCTCAAATTAAAACATTCTGACAGAGTTTGAAAAGTTATCCCATTAGTCTTGAAGCCAGAGAAAAATGATCCGAAAGACAGTTTAAAGTTTGCAAAGTTAACTTTTCCTTCTTCTGCTGGACACATAAATCAAGTTATTTTTTAGAAATTTGCTTTTCAATGTTGTCTTTTATTGTTTTTTGTTCTGCTTTCTGAGATGAACATTATCCTGCCTTTAATGCCGTAAAGCACATGCACTACTTTCATGTGCATAATGAAAGTAGTCTATGACCAGTACAGAACACAGGAGGGAGCAGTATTACTTTTAGTGTGTAGGGGAATGCATATTCCAGGATTCCAAGATTTCCATCCTGGAATCCTGCACACTTGCAAAGTTGGATGGGACAAAATAGTGTTAAATGCTCTGTGACCTTAAGACGTGCAGCTTTTTACACTGACTCTATGCCAACTACAATGTTTTAACGAGGAGTTGGCAGTGACTGCCTGCTGGAGTACTTGTACCTTTTTGTCTCGTCATATATTATCATGTTGCTATCACAAACTTCATATAATTATTTTTATTATTATTTTTAGAGTAACGCAAAGTAGGACAGAATTGTGAAGAGAAATATGGTCTTAACTGTTTTCACACAAATATCTAAATACTTTTGCATGAAATTAAGTGCAATGAATTGGCTTCAGAAATTTCCTAATTAATAAATTATTCACTTGTGTCTGTATATTTTAATTTTATGTATAGCTGTGGTGCAAAGACCTCAGAGGTTCGTTCCAGAACATTCTTAACATGACAGATGACTAGAGCATTAATTACAGAAGCAGCCAGAATATCCATGGAAGCTCAGTAGGAGTTGCAGAGAGCCACAGTTCAGGTGGATGATCCATTGACAGCACAACTATTACCTGTTTATTCTACAAATCTGGCCTTTATGAAAGAGTTTTAAAAGGAAGTTCATTGAGTTGGTCTGGTTTCCATGTTTCTGCCTACATGTACACTGCTATTTGCCGTGGAAAACTAAGATTGCATTTTACCCTCAACACACAATCTTCATATTGAAATATGGTGGTGGAAGCATCATGCAGTGATAATGACCTTAAAACAATAAATAGAAAAAAATAGAGTAACTCTGTTCATCTTTTCTCTCTGCTGTAATCTTGTTGTTTTACACACTGAACTGCAGACATGTCTCCATATGTTGTGGAAAATGTTTCCTGTTAATTTGCTTCCAACACTTTGTGTGCTTCTGCTGACTGGATTTTAAACACTTGTTACTGAAAATGGCTAATTAAAGTCTTCTTCACTATGTCACAACATCCACACCAAAGGGTGTTGTAGCTACGAACTGGAAGAGAGTATAATTCAGTCACTGATCAGAAAAACATTTTTATTTTTTATTTTTTAGTTCTGACTTGTCTGTCTCCAATCAAGCTAAAAATTGACCAATTCTTGCCCTGTACTACATATCTACTAATTGCTTATTCATGTGAAGGAAAATAATCTTTCAAACAGTTTCAGAGCTAAATTAGACAGCACACTGAAGAAAAAGCAGCTTAACAGAGCAGCTAGTCATTTACACTTCAATTATTTTTCTTCTGAATAGTTAGTGATACTCTTACATGTTGGTCTTTTGTATGTTCAGTCTGATAATAGTTGCTAAGGTCACCTCAGAGTGTTTCAGCTGCCTCCATGAGGAGTTGACATTAATTTTCCAAACTCGACCAGTAACCTCGCCTCAGATTTTCTCCTGAGGAAGGAACCTAAATTAATAGAGGCACTGAACACAGAGTAGAGTTGTTGCTCTGTCAGTGGAGGCGACTCCCTCACCATCCTGCTCAATAAATTGATACGTTGTTACACTGCTACATTGTTTTCCAGTCCATGAGATAATTTTAGAGCAAGAGTTGGAAACTGTGTTTTAAAGTCCTAATGGTGTGGGACCTGTGAACACTGGCCTGTGACTAAATTCTGCAGTCTCAGATGAACCATTAACCATTAGGTTTCAATATCTGAGGTTTAAACAGTTTTTCTTTTTTGAGAAATGAGACTTTGTGACAAAATATAAGATGTATTTTTAAGTGGAGAGAAATGAATCAACACCCTAAAGTTAAAAAAAGAAAATAAGCCAATAAACATGCCTATAAATTTAGATTAGCAAGCAGCTGTATTGGTCAAGTTAGAAGTTTTCCTTTACAGTGTGTGTGGTGTGTGTGTATGTATGTATGTATGTATGTATAGTATATATATATATATATATATATATATATATATATATATAGAGAGAGAGAGAAGAGAGACTTGGTCCTTAAACTATCTTTTTATAACGCACACATTTCAAATTCATCCCGATGTGCAAAATTTATTTAATTTGTATTTTCAGAGCATTCTTGCACATTAAAAATAGCCAGAACAGAATATTAACAAGTAGCTGGAAATATATGTAGTTGCATGCTTTTTACAACAAACTCATGTTCTTGTTACTTTGTGCTCATCACCTACTGTGGTTCTGTCCTCTCTCTCAGGGATGATCTGGTCCAGCTGGGAGTGGGCCCCACTAACCACTCGGTGACAGTGAGAACAGTCAATGTAGGTCTCACACTTCTGGCACTGTGGGATAATGAAAACATGGGTGTGGCGGACTACGTTCCACTTCCTGTTGATCATGCTATTCATATGGATGAAGCCAATAAACTGGTTGTGGGTGATGTGGTCTGCTTCCAAGCCAAGTTAACAAACCCAGATGGTAAGTGTGCCATAAATTGCTCCTAAACATTTGTACAAAATATATCAACATAACATTGAGTAACTGTCAGTTTATATCTATACTCTTTTGTTTTTCTGTTATATTTGCAGTTTTCCCAACATCTTTTTTCTACACCAGTTTTTTTTTCAGCTACATAACTTAATACTTTATCATTTCATGCTGTATAGAATCGATATGTACTACCTGATATTTGCAACACATTATTTTCTTGCCATCTTTTCAGGAGCTCCTGGCACATGGAGTTCCTCTGCAGATGGTGTTCTCCAGGTGGACCCTAAAAGCGGGGCAGCTGTAGCCAGAGACTCTGGCGTAGCGACTGTGTTCTACGAGATATCTGGCGTTTTGAAAACCTACAGAGAGGTAAATTGTGTGTTTTCTCGCATTAAAGAAGATTTGAGCAAATTGCACAACTACAAGTTTTCTTTGGAGATTCATGAATCTTTCTTCGTCACACAGTAATACAGTTTAAAAAAATTAATGCACATGTTTTAAGACCTATAAAGTTTATTCTTCATCAATTAAAGCAAAGTTCAGTGCATACAAAATTTGTTCTTAACTCATACTGGACAAGAGTAATTGTGAAGAAAAGAATAATTAGCTGTGTCTCAGTTTTCAACCTTTTCATTTCATTTTCTTGTGAATTCAGCTCAACCAGCGATTCAAAACAAATGCAAATAGATACAAATACATTAGTAGAATGAGACATGGTGATATTTTGTGTTGAGATTTTCTTAAAAAGGTCACGGGACTCAACTGAAAAGTTACAGATAGCATTTCTGTCAAAGAGGTGGTTGAGCTGGTATTGTTTGTAAAAAAAAAAAAAAAAAAAAACGTCATAAGGATTATGATTTGTCATATTGACTAATTGAAATGAATAATATGTGAGAGTTAAAAATGCTGTCAGTATTTTCTGGGTTTATTTTTTGGCTTCACAAGAACATAACCCAACATCAGTATATTCAAAAATATAATCAAATGCAGTTATATTAGTAGCTTATTGATAAGAATCACACTTTATGCCACTAGTGTCCTGAAGAGGCCTCTTTCAAAATTACTTTTTTTTCAGGAGCAGCATTTTTGTTTGTGGAGCTGAGACTGCAGTGACAGCTGTACAGTTACCAAAAAAAGTTATACATACTTTTTTATCATCATTTTTATTACCACAATAAACAGCCCAAATTCTTGTGATAGACTTTTATTTACACATCACCCACACCTAGGTTTTATGTCCAGTAAAAAGAGAAGAGGGAAACTGTATGCCTGTTTGTCAGTGCGTACCCACATTTTTGTCAGTGTTTCAACTTATTTATGTTTTTGTACCCCTGAATTAACAATTTCATACCCTTATACTTAATCATTGTGCATCAGTGTATTTTTCTTAATAGTAAAGTATTAAAATGAGTTATTAATAGGAAATAATAACCATAGAGAAATAAAACAAAACCCTCCTAATTTTTTAATCTTTATTAATATCAAAAACAGAAAAATTGTGCTTGAGGGGTTATAAAAAAAATTGGAAACCTCACACACAGGTTTTTGTGAATGAAACTGGAACCGTTATGGCAGGAGATCCAAACAGAAATTCAATTTTATGTCTCAAACTACAACACGACCCAGAACACAATATTATTGGTTCAACTCCAGGGGGACATTTTTGGGAAAAATGCTCAATTTGTACTTTTGTTTTTCTAGTATCCAGAAAAACAACATCTCTGTCACGGTTGAACCCACTTTTGAGCCGTGGAGAGTAAGACTGAACAGAGTGTACACAATGGAAAAACTGTTTACTTAAACATGAATTTGGCTTTGTGGGTGTCTTTGAACATGCTTTGCTTGGTCAAACACAAAGCTGGTTGAAACATTGGGTGAAGATAAGTATTGACAATGTTATAGTAAATAAGTAAAATGTTGGTGTCTTGTTTGCCAGTTTTTTCTTTATTTTCCCGTCATTATTGTAGTTATTGCATAATAACAAAAATAATAACAAAGACGATATGAGCCGCCCAGTACAAAATTTCTCATGGTGCACTGTCCTTTTTCTCTCCTGACCTAAAAGTGTAAGTGAGATGAAAGCCAAAAGTATGAAATGGGAAAACAGGGAAATTAGCTTCTCCCTTCCAAACACACACATTGAAAATCTTCCAGCTTGACTTTATTTTCTGTGTTTGTTACTCTGTAGGTAATTGTGGAAGTGCCTACTACAATGGCCGCTATGGCTCAACCTTCACCTGTCAGGTCTGGAAAGGAGACAAAAGTTCTGCTTACTACCAGAGAGAGCGGAACCAACCTCATCGGTAAAGATTTTCAAAACGGACATCTGTTTTAGAATGAGTAAAATGGCGAGCAAGATGAATTTGCGACTAAAATGTTTCTGTATTTAGCTACTTCGGTTTATAGTAAATCTAAGTGTTCAGTTATGTTTTAGCTTTGGCAACATAACAATAAACAGTGCGAAGAGCAAATAAGCTAAAATGTTTCAGCCAAACTAGAATCTAGAAACAGTCACCTTCTTTAAAGTAATAAACAAAAAACAGTTTAATCTTTTTTTTATGTATTTGGATAAACTGTAAGTTTCAGCTTTACATTCTGCTTTACCCTCCAGGAACCTGTTCACCTACCCAGATAGCAGCTATTGCAAAGCTTGAGCCAGAGAAATGTGTCAGCTGCCTTCTCAGCTTCACCAGCGACACTATCGACTTCTCTACCAACGATGTGATCAAAACACACACAAGCTTTGACTCCAGTATTGGTAAGACTCATCTGAATTCAGGTCACAAAGTAGGTTCATGACTAAAGAAGCTTCTAAGCATATTTTTCTCTTTTGAGTTATTGCACAAATATACAGTTTTCTGATGCATTTGAACACTTTACATTTAAAGTCATTGTTGTTTTTTTTTTGAGGTTAGTAGCCTTTGATGGATACAATTAAGAAGGTTCAAGTATCTGATTCTAATTTTGGTGATTTTGTTTTTCTTTGGACACTTAAAGCCCATCATTTGGTTTTTACAGCATTTCGTTGTTTTTAGAAACTTTTGGAGCTAGCCTCATCACTCAGTTTTGCAGCAGATCAGAAAATCTATTCACAAGACTTTGTCCTTAATTGTCCATTCTGCTCCGTTCACATTCATTTCTTGTGTTTTTGTCTGGTGTTCTATTCTAAAACATAGAAATAGTACATTTAAATCTAACTTTAACAGCGTTAATGTCTGTGCACTTTATGAGAGCGGGAAAATACTGTTTACAAGGGCCTAATCAATACCTGCATTGCCCAAGGAATGAATTTAACCGAGGCCATAAAAGGTGTCCGAGTGATGTATCGAACTAAGGAGAGTCCATGTTGCTTGAAAGCACTGATGTAATTGTGTTTGGGGTTTGGGACTCACCCTTGTTGCTTGTTTATCACTGTTGGGTCCATTGGGTGTGTATCACTGTATGATACGATGGCTTTCTACTGACTTTCTAAATGTACCATTTGATTGAGAACCTGAGGTTAAAGGTTAAAACTCCAGAAACTCTAGAACAAATTACAGTGTTTAGTTTGTCAGTGAATCTTTTCATGTCACAAGCTTAAACCTGTATGCTGTTTCCCGGACTGTTATAATATTGAAATGTGCAAGCTTGGTAAAACTGTGAAGGGAAATGAAAATGATGGACGATTAGACAAACATAAAGCAAACTGTGCTAAGAATCGTTATCCCTTCTCCCCTGAGTCGGTATCGTTTCTATACACCTTTTGTTGCATAGAGACCATTATTCTTTGCAGGCAGCTCCAGCACAGTCCAACTGGATTGAGAGGAACTGTGAACTTAGTTTTGCCAAATATTCTCAATTAGTTTTTGGTATAGACTTTAACTAGGCCTTTTTGACACATGAATATGTTTTAGTCTGAAGTTTTTCGCAGACTCGAACACTTTTCATTCTTGTATTTAGCTCCATTGTTGTTCCAACACAGCTGAGTCAGATGACTGGCCGTTACCAGGCCTTTGCCAAACATGATGGCATGTTGAAAAATAATTCAATGATTTTTACCCAGCTGTGTTGGAGCAGGGGTGCAGTAGACGAATGAAAGGTGACTGAATATAAATGTGTTAACGTGCTAAAAAAGGAAAAGAAAACTGTTTATTTCCCTTTACTTTAGAAACATGTGCTACTTTGTATCAGTCTATCATAAAATAACAATAAAATAAAAGGTGTAAAGTGTCAAAATGTGGGGAAATAAATTGTGGTACGAATACTAGTTGAGCCTTTGTTCCTGTTTTTGCTCCAGGATTCTACTCATGTACACTGACCCTGCAGCCCACGACTAATCAACAGACCCGTTTGCTTAGCGTGTCCATGACCAACCTGCTGGTGAAGGCCGGCCTGGTTGGCAACGTTTTCACCGGAGAGCAGATCAGCACCCAGCTGCCCATCGAGCCGGGGCTTTACTCAGACCAGACCGAGCTGCTGCTCTCCAACCTGCACCCGTCCGCTGATTTCACAGTTTACGGCCCCCCCGCCGTTCTGTCCACCATCGAGGTCAGGAGTGGTTCGGGAAATATGCACCATAGGATTTTACTCTATGTCAACGGGTAGATGTGAGGAAACACATTTTGTTGCCTTTAGGTGACGTCTACTTCTCCCAGTCTTGTTGTCTATGAGAAGGAGGTCCAGCAAGGATTCCCCAGTTATACGAAGTACATTGTTAACGCCGTGGACCTGCATTCAGCAGTTTCAGCTTCTGTCGACATAAGCAGCGCTTCTTCTGGCCAGAGTTTGGTCATCCCTGTCAGTTTTATTCATGTTAATGATCCCAACGCTGCCAAGCAAGGTCAGTCACTGTTTCTGTGCAAATGTTAATCTGCTGAGTAACAAGCCAAGGGATGTACTTTTTCTTTCTTTTGTGAGCACTAGGAAATATAGCAGATGTTAAATCTTACAGAGCTGTGTACAAAATTTGATGGGCTATTAAATTTTGACTTAATGTGCTGCAGGTTATTACTGTGTGGGTGTGACTGCCCCTTTTTCCAAGTTGAGGTTTCGGAAAAAGGTGCAGCCTCACTCACTATTTGTTTTTTGTTTTTTTTTTTACTATTCCCGCAATCTTTAAAAATAGATAGACATTTACTCAACCCATTAAGTAAGTTAAGCATAAGTTATTTTAAGTAAAAAGTTGTTTTGAGTAGACCTATGGTAAACAAGGACATACTGATGCAATTTGTCAGTGATAATAAATGAAGGACTGGAAATTTCTCAAACTTTTAACAAACTTTTGTACAATGTCCTAGAACAAGTCAATGTTTTTGTGATGTTCTCAACTCTTCATCAAAGTTTTGACTCCCTTCTCTGCTTCCTTTCTGCAGCGGCTCCTCCTACCTTCATAGAGGATAACTCCTTCCACAGCTTCATAAACTGCTACCAGATGATGTTCTGCACCTTGTTCGCTCTGCTGGCGGGCACAGCTATCATCATCATTGGTGAGTCACCTCACTTCTTTTTGTTTCCATAATATTGATTTTGTAGGTGGTGGAACATTTGAGAAGGAGTCAAATAGTTAAAAGTTTGGTATTTTAGTCTATAGTCAGACAATAAGACTTGATGGTGTGTTCAGTGTCTAATCTACAATGCTAACTTTAGCTACATGAAATATTAGAGGAAAATAATTAAGTTTAATTGGGAAAAGGCAAGTTGGAGAAAATGGCTGCTTCAAAGGGTTGATTTTAGTGAAAATAAAGTTAAAGGTGTTCACAATCCTCCTACGCTGCCTGCCTTCTGTGGGATATCTCTATCACTCAGATCTTCATTAGGTGGTTGGCTGAAGGTTTGGATCTATATCAGACTGTTGATTCACTCAGACCTCCCTCCTCTTCATCTTGAAAGGCAATGTGGCTGTTTGGCACAATGTTTCAGATTGTTTTGCCTCTAAATGATGAAATGCCTGTAAATGTTGACGTATGTGTCTCAATGTGAGTACAAGATGTCCTTCACCAGGCTGCGTTTTTTCATACTCTGTTGGCAAAGATAAAATCAAAAGGTGCCAGTTTTATTGGCAGCAGCACATGCATTAACAGAAGTGCATCAGCGATACACACAAGGTTCTGCTCAGGGTCACCTTCTCTTTTTATCCTATTTGTTAGAAACTTACTCAAGTTCAGGTATAGTTCAGTTTTTTTTTTTTGTTTTTTTGTTCGTAGAATATTTGTGTATGGCTTCCTGTAGAGCAGCACATTGTTTGGAAAACAGAAAGTTGTAATGTTATTTGTGACTGTTGTAATTCTATAAAAAGGAAAATAATTCACACCAATCTGGGTAAAGTGTGGCCAAGAAGGTTGATCATAGTCTGGCCAACTATTCAGATGTTTGTGGCAAGTAGAGCTTTAAAGAAAGGCCCCTGCACATCCAAGCGGTTTTAGTTATTTCAATGTTGCACACACTGATATGTTGGTCTGCAGATTAAAATGTGAGGATATGTTTGATTTAACAGTTCTGTTAAAAGAGCCACTTCAATCTCATTCTAACCTAATGTTAGAAGTGGAAAAACAAACCAATATTTTTTCTTTTAAGAGTAGAAATAATCAAATAGTGTATAAATGTTTGTTTGAAAAGTGCTCTAACGATTTGAAATATAAACCTTTCATTGAAACCTATTTTACTTTGTAGTTTTACTTTGTTTTCCATTTAGCATGAAAAATGTTTATTTTAATAATGTACCACCATATAACCAGTTTTTTTGTTGCTATGTTTATTGTTTAAATAATTTAGATTGGTTTTATTAATTTTTTTATCTAATGTATTTTTTGGCTATGTTTCATTATGCATTTTTTTCTTCATAAAGCCATTGTGTGTGGTTTAGATTAAATTCAACTAAAAATAACAAACTAAGGACTTTCTGCATTACAGCCCTTCTTTACTTTAGTCCATCAGCGGAAATTTCTCAGCATTTTCCCTTTAATTTTGAGATGTTGTTTTTATGCTTGCTTTGTTTTTTTATATTATATGTATATAAAAAAGTTTTTTATATACAGGTGCTGGTCATAAAATTAGAATATAATGAAAAAGTAGATTTATTTCAGTAATTCCATTTAAAAAGTGAAACTTGTATATTATATTCATACATTACATACAAACTCATATTTCAAATGTTTATTTCGTTTAATTTTGATGATTACAAATGACAACAAATGAAAATCTCAAATTCATCATATCAGAAAATTAGAATCTTGTGAAAAGGTTAAAAATTGATGGCACCTGGTACCAACACTCTAATCAGCTAATTAACTCAAACCACCTGCAAAGGCCTTTAAATGGTCTTTCAGTCTAGTTCTATAGGCTACACAATCATGGGGAAGACTGCTGACTTGACAGTTGTCCAAAAGACGACCATTGACACCTTGCACAAGGAGGGCAAGACACAAAAGGTCATCGCTAAAGAGGCTGGCTGTTCACAGAGCTCTGTGTCCAAGCACATTAATAGAGAGGCGAAGGGAAGAAAAAGATGTGGTCGAAGAAAGTGTACAAGCAAGAGAAATAACCGCACCCTGGAGAGGATTGTGAAACAAAACCCATTCAAAAATGTGGGGGAGATTCACAAAGAGTGGACTGCAGCTGGAGTGAGTGCTTCAAGAACCACCACACACAGACGTATGAAAGACATGGGTTTCTGCTGTCGCATGTCCTTGTGTCAAGCCACTCTTGAACCACAGACAGCGTCAGAAGCGTCTTGTCTGGGCTAAAGAGAAACAGGACTGGACTGCTGGTGAGTGGTCCAAAGTCATGTTCTCTGATGAAGGTAAATTTTGCATTTCCTCTGGAAATCAAGGTTCCAGAGTCTGGAGGAAAAGAAGAGAGGCACTTCATCCACGTTGCTTGAAGTCCATGTAAAGTTTCCACAGTCAGTGATGGTTTGGGGTGCCATGTCATCTGCTGGTGTTGGTCCATTGTGTTTTCTGAGGTCCAGGGTCAACGCAGCCACATACCAGGAAGTTTTAGAGCACTTCATGCTTCCTGCTGCTGACCAACTTTTTGGAGATGCAGATTTCATTTTCCAACAGGACTTGGCACCTGCACACAGTGCCAAAGCTACCAGTACCTGGTTGAAGACCATGGTATCCCTGTTCTTAATTGGCCAGCAAACTCTCCTGACCTTAACCCCATAGAAAATCTATGGGGTATTGTGAAGAAGAAGATGCAATACACCAGACCCAAAAATTCAGAAGAGCTAAAAGCCACTATTAGAGCAACCTGGGCTATCATAGCACCTGAGCAGTGCCACAGACTGATCGATTCCATGCCACGCCGCATTGCTGCAGTAATACAGGCCAAAGGAGCCCCAACTAGATACTGAGTGCTGTACATGCTCATACTTTTCATGTTCATACTTTTCAGTTGGCCAACATTTCTATAAATCCTTTGTTTTTATTGGTCTTCAGTAATATTCAAATTTTCTGATATGCTGAATTTGAGATTTTCATTTGTTGTCACTTGTAATCATCAAAATTAAACTAAATAAACATTTGAAATATATGAGTTTGTATGTAATGTATGAATATAATATACAAGTTTCACTTTTTAAATGGAATTACTGAAATAAATCTACTTTTTCATTATATTCTAATTTTATGACCAGCACCTGTAAATACAATACTGTGGGATTGAAAGCCACCCAATATTTTTCCCTTTTAGCTGCTTACATTCAATGATTTCTTATCCATTCTCAAACTGGTGTGTTGCACATCTTGAATGTGTATTTTGCCTTGAAGGCATAGAACTCTCCAAAAACTGCAACATCACCTTTCATGTAAACTCGCCCTGTTTGAAAAACTGAAATAATTTTAATGTCTTTTTTTCCCCCGGCAGTCCTGCACTCTTTGTTGTCTCCAAAGGAGCAGTCGTATCACCCGGCTTTCATCCAGAGAACGCCGCCACCCCTCACTGGTATGACACACACACAATATGAAGCAAACGCCCACAAAATGACCTAAAAACAAATCGATCCAGGTGAATCCACCATGAAACAGCAGTTAATTTGTCTCGATTGGTTGGTGAGAAATGCGAACTTACTCTAAAGCTTTTCCACATCATCATTGGCAATATTAGAGATTTTCAGGGACGTTGGTAGTTAATGGATTTGTGAAAAGGAAATATTCTTTCACTCTCAGAGGTAAAGCGGTGAAGTTCAGCTACAGTACAAAACAGGCAACAACTATTAACGACCGGATTAGAAATAATTTGTCAAGCCGCTGATTTTCTAGCGGTGCCACCGCTCTGCTCAAACCGATCTAAACTGGTTACATTAGTTTAGATCAACAAACTAACAACGGTTCTCCTTTTCATATCAGGATTATGTCCTCGTTTGTGTTTCAAAGTACTTCTCCCTCACATTATTTTAAATTTTAACAAAGAAAACTGCCACAATGTGTTTACAGCTTGAAAGCAAAGTGGAAAGTTTTCCATTTGGTTAATTTAACGAACAGAAACAAAACGAATCCAATTTTTTTCCTTTTCTTATACGACCTCTCTCACGAGGCAGAGCCGATCGAAAAGATATTGGCTAATTCTGATCACTAACTAATTGATTGGCTCCTGAGTTGTTCGTTCAAACGCTCTGAACCAACGAGGCAAACAAAAGGAGTTTCAGCCGAGCTGGAGGCGCTTTAATTGAAACTGACAGGTAACATGAAACATGCAGCTACGTTTCATCCTGTGGAACAGGATAAAGGTGCAGTGTGTGTATTTAAATCAGTTGTAAAGCTTGTAAGTATAAAATAGTTACTTCCCAACAGTTCAACAGGCCTATATGTAGTATGTTCCACCTCTACATATGTGTGTTTTAGCAATTGGAGGCTTTATGTTTCACACAGACTTTGATTTGCTGGCTGTTGGCTTGCTATGGTTGACTGTCCCTCAGGTGGAAGAACAGGTTTTCTGTTTATGTTTTTGGCAGCGTAGTTCCTTCTCAACCTATATTTGTTGATGTTTTTATAAAATTAATGGAGTCCAAGTGTTTTTTCAGTGGCTGCAGCTTTGCAGTACAACCTTGTGTAAATGGATCAAAAAGAAATTAAATTGCTGGAAAAGAAGAATTTCTTAATCATGGGTAAAACCGGATCATCTCAATAAATTATAATATGACTGACTTTTTTCTCTTTCAGTTATTTGATTCAAAATGAGAAACATGTCATAAAAATGTGTTGCATACAGTTTGATATACTTGAAGTGTTTATCTCATTTAATATTAATGATTGTGGCTTACAGCAAATGAAAACAGGAAAAAATACATTTGTCAAAAAATAGAAAATTGCATAAGACCAAATAATTATATTTTTTATTTTTTTTAAGAAAACATCATTGGCCTACTGAAGTCCACATGTGTGTGATTGACACTTGTTTGGGACTTCTCTTCTTTTTCTACTTTGCCTGAATTGGCATGTTTGTATTTACTCCTCAAATTATCACTGACTGTGGAAACTTCACATTGGACCTCAGTCACATTGGATCGTGTTCCTCTACATGTTCCTTCACACTGTGTGACTTTGACTCCTGAAAGAAAAGCAATGTTTTCTTTCACCTGAAAAAAGGACTTTGTTCCACCGAGCAACAGCCCCATTCCTTTATTCCTTGAACCCAGATGAACGGCTTCTGAGATTGTAGTTGTGACTGTGGTTGCAGGTCAGTGTGTGATGTCTCTTGAAACACTGATCTCAGTCTATTGGAACCTCTCAAGGATGTGGTTGTCCTTAACACTAGTGCACCATTTTGTACCAAACTCTTCCTTCCACTAAACTTTCATTAATATGCTTTGATGCAGCATTCTAGGATCAGTCACATTCTTCAACAGTTGTCTTAAGTGGCATCCCTTACATGTGCAGGGTGTCAGTGACTGCTGGGTAGCAATCAAGTCAGCAGTCTCCAATAAGCCATGACATTTGATTTGGTCTTTTATGTTTGTTTTTTGTTTTTTTTCCAAAATCCATACTCATTAAAATGCTTCAGAAAAAAAATCCTCCTGTATAATAAATGTTTTGATGTGTTATATATGCCACCTGTCTGTATTTTAGCTGTCCAACTTTGCCGTCTAATCTCTGACTCTGTCACCCATCTGCAGCTGATCATTTTTTTGTCGAGCAGAACCTGCTCCTCTGTGTTTTGTGTACTTCATTAAGTTTGTTTCTCTGACTCTTTCAGGTCTTGACTCGCCCATAGGAAATTCCTTTCACCGCGTGACGCCGAGAGTTAGTCCAAACAGCACATACAGATCGCAGCTCTATTCTCCAGATTACAAGTCTTGATTGGGCGCCGTGCTCGCGTCCTCTGTTCTTCGACACGACACCTCGGGTCATTAACATATGAAGAATGTGCCTCTTACCCTCAGCAGGAAAGCTGTGGGATGCTGCAGAAGATCTGTCTTTAAATGTTGGTACAGAAACTTAAAAAAAAACCTATATCATTTAAAATGAATGCAGAATGATTGCAAGGCTCTGTCTTTTTCTTGGTGTGTTTTCTGTTAAGTGTGATGTGGTGTTTGTATATGAAGATCGAATGGTGTAGAAATAATACACTGTTTTGTTGTGTTTTGCCTCTTCATTAATGACTGAAGTATTTGCAAAATTATCGAACACCAAATGAGCTTGAAAAGATGCATATTGTGTTTTCCTTTAATTGTGTGACGCTTTTATTTGACACGTGTGAAGGTCAGTAACTCAGGAAAACAACCCAGTCCATTTTCGAGTAACAAGCTAACTTGATATTGTTTGAGAACAAAATGACCTCTGTTGGTTGTAGCTTTGATAACCGTCATCCACTGAATCCGTCCTGAAAGGTGCCGAACCCTCCAAATGTGTTGGAACACCAACGAAGTTGGTCTAATTTCTGTCTTGGGCATTTTTAATTACTATTTGACTGTTCTGACGTTTGAGCCACAGTGAATGCAGCTCTTTTTTTCTTCTTTTTTTTTTTTTTTTTTGTTTAATGTGAAACAGTTGCAAATGTGAAGCATCATTCAATTTATCTGCAGTAAATGTGTCTTTACAAAAGACTCAAATGTGATGTGGCCTCATGTTGGAAAAAATAAATGTTTTGTTTTGGTTTTTTCCAGCATTTCAAGAACGACAAGTTTTGGCACTGTCGAAATGCTGATTCATTAAAGTATGACTTGGTTTTATGTGACATATTTTGGTAGTATGATTATTATTGGCAAAAAAAAATCTATTTATGTTTTCTTAGATCTGATTGATGTCATGCCTTACATTTAACTCTGAGTAGCTTTTTGGCACATGGTTGAAATTGGCTTGTTTGCTTGTGTGAGAATGTGCTTGTTTTTGCTAATTAAATATTTTACTTTTTATGTGAGGCGTTTGTCATCAAATTTGTCCACAGTTTAACTTTTCTTAACGATTTTTTTTCCAGCCAGATCTTTGTTTCTTCTTAATAACAGAACTGTGGTAAAAAAATATTTGTAATTTAATCCAGACGTCATAGAGTTAGCTGAAAAATTCAGTTTCCTATTACTACATGATACCAAACAAAAGGCTATTCTGCTTAGCAGTGTTTTAGGTAAACCCACATTTATACTTCTGTCAATGGTTGCAATGATTACAAGTCATCTTTAATGTGGATTATGTTGACTGTTTATTTCTATATATAATCTGGATCTGTTTGTTTTTCTTAAAGTGCCTTGAGATGTTTGCGGCAAATTGCCACTGTTTGGATAAATTGAACTGTTATCTATAAATCTATCTATATATGTATTTATACAAACGCATCAAAAGAATGAATGCTTTTTATCACCCAGGTTCTGTAATGCCCTTCGGCCACTGACCCCTGTCTGTCTCCCATGTTTCTGTGACATTCCCCTGAACTGCTGTGGTGTTAGTCACCAGGCTCATTTGTATGCCCGCAGCAGCAGCCTGTGTCACAAACCGCTTCACAATCTCACGTAGGTGAGACACTGTACACTACGATATGATATGGAAGGCAGCATAACATCAAATGGGGTTCACTTAAGCTGTGCAGCTGTCAAAGTGGCTTATTTTGGATGTGTGTTTTCCATGCATATTTACACCTTTTAGTTGTTTGGGGAGCTGAATGGTTGATGCTCTCAAAGAAATGTATAGATAAGAAAAATCCTATAGGAGG
Source organism: Poecilia picta (assembly GCA_033032245.1). Classification (NCBI taxonomy): domain Eukaryota; kingdom Metazoa; phylum Chordata; class Actinopteri; order Cyprinodontiformes; family Poeciliidae; genus Poecilia; species Poecilia picta. The sequence continues at coordinate 12,805,045 of CM065359.1, read as the reverse complement.
ATTGATTTGGTGAAATAGTTTCTGGCTACTTTTTTTCCTGATTTACCCAACTGTGTGCACTCTAATTATACAGCTTTAGGTTTGTGGTTATTTACACCGTTTTGAGATTATTGGGCAAAGTGATCAGATGCACAATGATTAAAGGAATAATTGTATTGGCAAAACTGAAAAACCTATTTAACTCTACTTTTGCTTTGACAAAAAATGTCCTAATCTATTATAGTAAAGTTAGAAATAGTTTATAAATATACAGTTATTTTGATATGCGTCCAAAGCTTCTTGTATGATCATAAAGGTTAGAGGTTCAATTTGTACAGTGGAGTACTGTACCATAGTTTCCTCCTAAAAAGTTCTCCCACCAGTGCAGAGCTTGCCCAAAGACAACATGAAGGACAAACTAAAATTCCTCAGTAACTGAAAGCAGGGACTATTTGATCACACCTCCCGATTTCATGAGACGACTAGAAAATAAAACAGGAAACATGATGAACCAAATCCTTTGTGCTCATTACAGTTACTTTTCTCCAAGCAGAGTGGGCATCTGTTCGGTTCTGCCTCCAAATACCTTCATAAAAAGAGGGGACTGAAAATGTCAGCAAATTCTTACATTCAGTAAACAAACTGAGGATGATCAGTGTATTTCCCACCATCATGGATCAATGCGTCACAAGGCTAAAAGTGATTGGAAATGCGAGTCACAGATCCCAATATTAAATTTTAAACTCACGGTCAGAAAACTCCACAGATCTTTAACCTATTTAAGAAAATTTTGTAGCATAAATAGAAGAGAAGAAAACTGTAGTCCACTGAAGGCTTTAATCGGATGAGAATGAATCAATATCCATTAGGATTTGCCCCAGAAGCTGATATGAAGCATGTGGGTCAGCGCTGTAAATACAGACTCCAGTGAGTTGTATGTATTTTTTTTTCTTTCTTGCATATCAATGAAACTCTTTAACACATAAAAGAAACACTAAATAATACAAAAGCTGTTTCACCGCTCCTCACTTCATGCTTAAAAGATTCTTTAATTGAAATCTGTTAAGCTTTAACTCTGTCTTTTGATACCGGGTGAACAGCAGATGACTCATCCAAACAATCTTGATTGTGGTGTTTGCATTTTCTCCCACATGCATGCCTGAAAGCTGTTCATAAAGCTCTGGAGGGCCTCTGTGGAGCCCTGACTGTTGGTCCTCTGCACCAACTGGCTGAGCAAGAAGAAAGAAAACATGTAAACAAGTGAATTGTGCAAAGAAGCAAACAAACCAGCTCACTTGCTGCCCGACTAATTCGGCAGATGGTTATCGGACACATTTGTTGCAAACCAGTTTTAATTAACTGCCGCCTTCAGTTAAAATGGAACGAAATGCAAAAGTGAAAATGATTGTTTTTTTTTCCCCCATCAATAGGTAGTGGCATGTCGGTTTACAAGAGTGACTGCACTTTCTAAATGATTAAAGCAGTTACTTAAATGACACTCAATTTATTCTTCCCATTAAAGCACAGAGGCCGCTCCAGCCCCTGATGTCAGCCTGCCGCGCTGATCCTGCAGTGAGGGGAAACTGTTCCACATGGCTTACTGTGCTGTCAGTGGAGGTGATCAATGAGGGGCTAACTGAGTGAAGCTGACCAGCCGGGTTAGGCTGCGGCTGCTGCTGGACTTTTGAAAGGAGCTTAGACATAAATGAAGCAAAACACTTTTTGTGACACTTACCGATTTGCTTTTGTTGCTTTTTTTAAAAAAAATCACAGTTAAATACAGACAAAAATCAAATACTAATAACAAACTTGACCCTATGTGAAACGGTTATTATCCCCTAAACCAGAGGTTCCCAAACTGTGGGGCGCGCTCCCTAGGGGGGGCGCATGAAGCCGTCTGAATGAAAAAATTCATAAACATGAACGCTGTATGCGCTGGGTTTTACCTTAAAATGGCCAACTCTCTGTCATTCCTATGTCAATTTGATACAGTAGGAGCTTCCACACTTCCCATATCTGTGTCCTCTGTCATTTTTATCAGCAGTTGAAACTGTTTAATCCATTGTTAACATGTCATAACCTGTTTTTCCAGCCTCCTTCAAACGCAACATGAGCGCTACGACGCTCTGCTGGGTTTACACCTGCGGCAGCAAAGAAGACCTGCTGCTGCTGTGCAGAGCTATGCAGGTGTGTTAGAATCATGGCAGCAAACCAGCAAAACGCAAAGAACTTTTCACAGTTTTTCCCCCAAACTAACCGACTGAGTTGAGTAAAGCTATTGGATGCAGGTGAAGTTAGCTAAAAGATGACTAGCTAGCTGACATCAATACAGCACCTTTTAACAAGTAGCCTGTAGGCTACCGGTGTTGTTTTCTATGTCCAGCTACGTACATTCATTTTGCTCCCAAAAAAGTTGATTCCCACCCTCCCCCTGACCCCCAGGGGCAGAGACAGGGAGTCTCTAAGAATCCTCTCTTCCCCCCCCAACACGTTGTTCAACTAGACAGCCATTTGTAATCCATAGGGGGGTGGTGGGGGGCAGAAAATGTTTGGAAACCATTGGGGGGCAACCCTTGGCAGCAAAAAGAAATGCTGCCAACCTCTGGCAACGAGTCTACAGAATCCCTGAGGAACTTTGACCCACTCTACTGGACAGAATTGTTTTAAGCCATATTGGAGTATTGGAGAATAAAATGCCTAGTAAGAATCACACCTCAGCATCGTATCAGATTTGAATTCATATTTTGGCTGGATGACTGCAAAACTCTTTTTTTCTATTTTCCAGAAGTGTAACTTTGAGTGTGCTCTGCTTCTTTGGGATATTTCCCAAGTGATGTACATCAACCTTTGCTAAACACTCGGAGTGAAGAAGCCTCAATCCATGACGGATACCATCACCATGTTTCATTGTTGAATTCTGTTATTTTATTGACATGTTGTACTTGTTTAACGATTACTTTTTAACATAAATCCAGGTTTGTTGAATGCTGTTTTTTTTATTATCTTATAAATAAATAAGTTGAAAACTGTATTTTGTATGGAATTAATTTGTTTTAGTCTGATAGAAAGTTTCTCAGATGGTCTCAGATATTTTGGTGACAAAAACACCAAAACAGAAGAAATCTGTCATGGGGAAAATACTCCCCCCAACCTCCTCCACACTGTAAATCATTTGGGAATGAATTCAAAAAAAGTAGGCAGTGTGTTTCCCCAGAGTAAGAGCTGCCAGAGTGAGGAGAAAATTGCTGAAGAGGACTTTTTTTCCCCCTCATACATTTCACACAAATCAATTTAAACCTAATCAAGCTTTGTGTAAATTACCGCTGTTTAGGACTGATGCTCTGGCACAAGCTGAGGAAACTCAATGACACGTTTTGTTTTGCCATTAACTGTTTAAATCGTGGATTTCATGAAAATTAAGGACACGGAGTACACACGGCATATTACATTCTTGGTGATGCAGGTTCAGGGCACCACAGACTCACATTTACAGCTGGAAAACTTACCGGAAAGTTTTCCACTCTGCCCTTTCAGAATTAGATTTTTATGACTGAAACCTGCTCTCACTTGGGCATTTAGCTGTGAACCAAAAGTGTAAGAGAACGAGCAACAGAGTGTTTTAAAGTGACTTTTTTGTTTTTTTGTGGTTGCTAGTAGCATTCTTCTCACAGGAGTCAAATTCTGCTGCTTTTAAAAGTTGCTATAAATTAGGCGTCTGTAGAACCTGCTGAGCCATGTGGTTTGATGGTGTTATCAGCTATATGTGCAATACTTTAGACTCTTCTACATTTCGTCCTCTTACAACTACAAGCTGTGATGTATTTCCTTTGGATTCCACATGACTAACAAACACAAAATAATCCAGAATGAAGGGAATGAATGTTAAAAACGTTTTTTTTACACATTAAAATCTGAAAGGTTTCGAAATATCCAGTGCAGTCAGGTGCCTTCAAAAGATATCTGAATAGAAATAAGTAAGTGGAGAAGTTTAAAACGTGGTTAGGTAATGAAATGTCAAGTTATGGCCATCTTCTGGAGCGCTGTTTAATCCATCATCTGAAACTAAGACATGTGTCATTATGAAAAACTACCAACACATGGCTGCCCTTCTGATGGGCCAGACAGGGAGAGGATTCATCAGACAAAGATTCTTCTGTAAGACGAAATCAAAACTGAACTTTGAAGTTATGTGTTGTGGAAAAGTGATGCAGAGCATGTACCGTGTATACAGTACACGCTTTGAAACGCGGTATTGGCAGTATCATGCTTTGGGGGTGCTTTTCTATTTTAGGGACTAATTAGAGCAGAATTTCAGATCACAATCAAATTGAGAATTTGTGGCAGGATTTAAAATGGCTGCTTGACTGTGGTTGAGTTTAGAGTTGATGGTAAAAGATGTGATCTAATGGTGGAATCTTAGATCAGAAATAGATTATCAGAATCACAGGATTATTATTTCATATGATGTTTGTTGAGGTGTTCCTTTGATTCTCTTTTCTGTGCTTATGCTCTTTTTATACAAACAACATAGTTTTGGTATTTTTTGCTAAAACATTGTTTATGATGCAATTTTGTGCATTTAAATGTTTGTTGATTTCACCGACTAAAGCTCTCCTGGTGTTTTTACAAATGTAAGCTTTTTGTTTTTAGTGGTTTTTGCCCTTCTCTTTCTCTTGTGTACTGTAAAATTGTTCAGTTTTTGTCGTGCAAAACGTAATTGTGAAATTATCAACACTTTGCTCTCATTGCCCAAAAAATAGATTCCATTGTTTTTGTTTACAACATTACTGTATTTTTACCCAGCCCCACAGGACCACTTCACATTCGCTGCTAATAGCTTCTCCTACTTCATCTGCGTGCCATGTTCCCATTTTTGTTGCTGCCACTCCCCCTTCCACAGTACAGCTCAGATTTCTCAGATCATACAGTATAAACACAGCCTTCAGGTGAAACGGCATGAAGACAAAGCATCCAGTTTCATGGACAAAGCACTCATCGTTCCCACTTTCACTTCAGCCCAAGCCAGGAACTGCAGCATTTCAAAAGGGCCTTGAAAAATGAATCAAAAGAAAATGAGAGCAGAGAGAGAACTAGAGCAGCAAAGTTTTTCATTACTTCTCTTCAGAACAGATGTATGTTGCTTTGATAAAAGAAGCCCCGGTGACTGGACGTTTGGTCACACGCCGCATCATTAAAGAAAGAAATTTGGTTCACAGGTTTGAAATTATTGTTGATTAAATAAAATATGCTGAAACATATAAACATACCAGCATTAATAATTGGCTAAACATTCCTTAGCAAGTTGGATGCAAAGTGCAAGCTTTTTCAAAGCACCAGCAAGCTTTTGATTTTGCTCTTGCTGGACATGTTTCACATCCGTCCCCAGGAAAAACACATAGAGTTTCTTTTAGTTGGTTCTTTATTTGGCATAACTTGTGATTCTTTAGCGCCCATTTTCACAAATTTTGCAAAAAGGTTCCTTTCTCTTTCCAATTTTTATTCAACAGGAGGTGTGAATGACATTCTGTCGTTAGCGACCTGTTACTGAATAATAATAATAATAATAATAATAATAATAATAATAATAATAATAATAAATAATAATAATAATAATAATAATAATAATAATATAATAAAACGACCTGCTTTTTGATCAGACATTTCCAAAGGATTTTTTTAACGTTTAATACATGAATCAGACAATGCTCAGGGCTGCAGCCTCGGATGCTCTGGGTTAATTCTTTGAATTTGTTTCTCGTATTTTCATTCCACCCTGAAAAATGTTCAGATTCATCTCCAAACTCCCTCAAATTATGCGACGTTCCTGCCCTATATGACTTCAACTCTACAGATGTAATGCATGATGAAATAAATGCAAAGCCACCAGGGAAATCATTTCTGGCTTTCGCAGATATGTGGTGGCGCTGAAGACAGATGTATTATCTTCTTTCCTGGGTTCATTTGGTGAGGCCAGAGGAAGAAGAAGCTGTGTCTCTTTTACCGATGGCAGTAGAATCGAATGTCATCAACTATAATCTCAACTTCCTGATGGCAAGCTGAATCAGTGAGTCTCTGGCTCAGCAGGGGAGAATATTTATGAAGACACTTTCTAAGAAACACCTTTACTAACATTGTTTTTCTTTGCTTTGTTTTTACAAACATTGGTAACTATGACTGATAGGCTTTGTTTTTGACAGCTTTGTCTGCGAGACATCCTTTCCAGTCAGACTGTGGCTTTTTCATGTTAGATCAAATAAAAGAAACCCAAAAACATAACAAAAGCTCAGATTACAGTAATGATAAAATGATGTAACCTAGTTATGAACATACAGTGAGCAAAAGAAGAAGCAAAAACAGAAAGCATCTAAATAAATCACATTTGTGCTTGAACTGCCTGTTTGGCTGAATTTGATTCCACATGAAATAAACTTATTTATGACATCAGTTTTCAGTCTAATTATGAGACGTGAAAAAAAAAAAGAAAAAAAAATCTATTTAAACTTCAGCTCCTTTGTGATTGTGTCTTTGTTTTTCTAAGCAGAGCTTGGGAGATAAAAAGTGAAGAGGAGGAGCAAAAAAAGACAAGATGCTGAGGAAGATGTCGAGATGCAACACCGAAATAATACGGACTGCTATAGTTCAACAACATATGTCACACAAGAGAATTACAGACTCTTCGTTGTGCTGTTTGTTTTTTGCTAACAGTTTTCCATTTTGGCTTTGTCTTTGATTCCTAAATATGCAAATAGTGCATCAATTATAGATGACAGAAGTATATATTCAAAGTTTTTGATGTTAATTCACTTTGGATGCCAACAAAGTTAAATAAAAAGTAGGATGGTGGCAAGTTTACATGTAAGAGGAGGGAGTAGAAGAGTAGTCCGGCCAACAATGATGGAACAACACACCTTACAGTTATTCTCTCACTTTTTATTACTTAAAGATAATTTAGCACAAAGATCCAGAAATAAAGACATTGGTGACAGATTTTCAAAGCTCCTATATTCCCCCTGTGAGTTGCACTAAGCAGGGCCACTAATGTAAGCCACCATTGCTCTGACTCTTTATTGATTTGCCTCTCAGCTCTTATGCAGATGTCTGTGACACCACGTTCTGCACGGGTGGTGTGTGTAATGGGCTGACTGGTTGTGCCCCCCCCTCCCCCTCCCACACCCTCATCCCTATTCTGGTTAGTTTTGCACTGAAGTCTCTGAGATCCTCCAGTGCCAGACGGAGAAGCGACGGCCACCCAGTGAAAACTTCGACATCGATTTTTGCTTGACAGAGCTGCCGATCGGGAACTCATACTGAGCTCAGCTTGTGCAGAATCTGCAGCTCTTTGCTCATTTATGCAGATGTGCTCAGTGAGGGGTTTTGATGCATGGGATGTAGTTCAGCGCCCTGGACGCCCTTCCCTCACAGGGTGCAAAAGAAGGAAAAAAGAGGTTTGGTCAGTTGTGGCCCAAGCTGAGTTTCCTGTTGCTTATTTTGCATCCACAGAATGGGAATCTGGGGCCTTCTGTTGTTTTGCATAGTGAGAAAATGAAGCTGTGCAACGGTGGTTAATAACTCTAAAGTTCAGCACTAAACAAGGAAATTTTCACTGATTTTTTTTTCTTTTTACTGTACAGTTAAAAAAAAAATACAAGCGCTTAGCCTGAACAAAATTGAACTTCTTTAATCAGCTCTGAACAGAAACAGTTCAAAAACCACAGTTTCAGATTTATGGGTCACTTATTTTATTCGCAAAACCACAAATAAAAACTCAGGCCACTGAAAGCTCTAACACGTGTTCAGGTAACAGGAGAAAAAACTTTTTTTCCAGAAGAACACTGTCAAAATCATCACACTACCTCTGCCAGCTTACAGTCTTCCCAAAGTACAGCTAGATCAATGTGGTTCCCATCTGGTCATCGAAAACAATAAAATGGGGGGAGGAGGGGGATAATTAATGAATCTAAGTCCAGTTTTTCCAATGCTGTCCTGATTTTGATGTTGAGTCTGTAGGGGTTAAAATGGGCAAGATGAATGGTCCACAGATATATTGTCACATTCTACAAAAGGAGATGCTCTGTATTTCTTGTTCTTTCTATTACATCCAGAACTAACTTCTTCACTAATTTGGGCAACAGTATAGGCAGCCTTCACTCCAAGTGTGCGTCCAGAAGCCTTTTCCTGACCCTTCTTCCTCTTCCTGTTCCTTTCTTAGAACACTTTTGATACATGCTGAACACTGCAGGCCGGGAACAACCCGCAGGACCTGCAGGTCTGAAGATGCTCTGATCCTGTCATTTAGCCAGCTTTAGCCAAACTCCCTCAAATCCTTACACTTGTTCGCTGTTCCTGCTTCTAATACTTAGGGGCTTTCACTGCTTGATGTGCCGTTCCCACTAACAGGAGGGAGGATGTAAAGATAACACGTAAACAAGATATTTACATACATACTACAATTACCTTCCTGATATTGTGACTGGTTTTCTATTTTCCCATGTTGTCACACAAGGAAGCAGCGAGTGCCTCGAGTAAAATGCTTTGAATGAAGATTAGAGAACTAAAAAAAACTAACCTGAGCTGTCCTAAATTGTACTTGGGCAGCTTATAAAAAAAAACATATGTAGTCCATACCTAACTCTCTGCGTTGCAGTTATTTTTTTTTTTTACTAGAAGGGACACAGTGCTCTGCCTCTGCTTTGCGGTCGTAAACAGCTCTGAGGGAGAGCAGAGAGCCACTCTGCGCTGCAACATTAAACCCACAGAGAGCTGATCAATGCAGCAAAAGTTACATCGGACCACTTCCCCCTATCTGGTGCGGTCACACTTGGATTCAAATCTGCGACGTCGCACGCGGAGACCCGCAGATTCAGAAAACTTGAAAGCCCCGCCCACACGGCGCGGCCAGCGTCTGTTTACGAAAAGTCACGGGAGCAGCATGGAGCGAGCGGAGAAATGTCACGGCGCGCTGCCAACAGGGGGAGAGAACAGTCAGACAGACGTATGTGAGCGGACAGTCAGCTGTGTTCCTCAGCATGAAGTCTGCGTCTCTCATATGTTAGCATCCGCTGACATTCCCAGCTTAGGCACGCGCGGAGCTTCGTGGTGACTTGGACACGCGTCTGTCTGCTGGGGAGCATTTCTGGTTTTCTTCTTTTTAAAAACTAATAGACTTAGAGAAGCAGAAAAAAAAAAAAAAAAAGAAAAACAATGACGAGGCGTAAAAGGTTCGACCTACAGAATTGTTCCGCCTAAACCCAGCCAGGACCAAACAGCTGTCTCTCTCTCTCCCCAACCTCACGGCTTTTTTGGGGGGTGGGGTGGGGGGGGAAAGCTCGGCGAAAAGAAATAGAAAGGAGTCAGTGGGGGCGACATGGATGGTCCGACCGAGAACCCCACCAGGGCTGCGGAATATCTGAAGGAGCTTAACAAGATCATCGAGACCCAACAGGGTCTGCTGGAAAGGCAGAGAGGGAGGATAGAGGAGCTGGAGCAGCAAGTGTCCGACTTGTGCGCGGAGAACGGCTGCCTGAAGGAGGAGTACCAGCGGCACCTGGCAACCTGCAGGCTGCTGCAGGGCACCGGCAGCCTGGTCACACTGGGAGCCATCAAGGAACATGTCACTCACGACAAGTAAGAGATGACATCTAATCATCCCTTTAAAAAAAAAAAAAAAAAAAAATCAAAGTTAAATACCCCACGCTTATCAGCATACATACTCATTAAAGTTGGGAAATGTCCCCAATGACAGGCTGCCACGCTCCGATCAAGCAGTTCATTCTGGGTTTGGCGGTGTCTGCTGCTTGAAAATGGGTCGCTCAATTACACAGAAAAGCAGAAAATTGCTGTAGTTGGGATGTAAAAGAGCCGTGGAAATGCGTGTGAGAAAATCCTGGCCATAGCAACCACAAGCCTCTGTGTTAGGATGGGCATATAGTAGCAACCGCACGTTTTACAACACAGAGCTGCATTTTGTCTGACCGACATATCACAGCAGATAAGCAAATTAAGATGGGATGTCGACTGTGGTCGGTAATGTTTGTTTCTTTTTTTCCTCTGATCATCTATTCAAATATTCCCCCCTTCATCACAATCATATTCAATAATTTCTGCTGCTAAAGTTGCCATACTTTTCAGTGAAACTCACTTTGCTGCGACAGAAACATATTTGTTTCGCTGTTTAATAATAAATCGTCGACAAATAATAATAATAATAATTAAAAATAGCTTCCAGGTAAACATGCCTTTTAACATAAGGTGTCCTTTTTGTGTTGATTTGTATTTTTGTATTCAAATTCCTCTTTCTAAAGCATCTACTTAAATTATATTTGGCTGCTGCAAAAATGTTTAAGCAATATTTGAGAACACCTGCATTTAAGGAAAATTTGGCAAAAATGAAGCACATGGAAGAGGTTTGAGGATGACCAGAGCAGTCTGGAATAGTCAAATTTAATTACCCAAGATCCTCTGGGACCATTCAAGCCACGTTATAGACAGGAGTATAACAATGCGTTGAACTCCTGATATTAGTTTCATTACAGCAATATTTCATGGAAGCTAGTATTTACTGATGAAATTCTAGTGACATTTCATTTTTATTTTCACAAACTAAAAAAAATATCTTAAACTGTTTTTATTAAAATAGATAATTATCCAGTTTAGGTTTGATCACTGTATTTTAGATTCTGAATTAGATATGCTCAAATGCATTCTTAAAATACTTTATCAGCATGACACTGATGATAAGCCAACTTTATCACCTTTGGGGTTATCAGAGTCAAACTCTGGCCCAAATACACCAAGCTGAACCTCTGCCAGCCCAATTGCTTCAAAACCGATGTCAAAACTAATAAAAAGTTGCCATATGTTCACCAATATCAGCAGACCAATGTATTTCGTGTGCCTCTTGTGACGTCATCAAGTCAAATGCACACAAAGCCAATTACGCTGCTTGTTTTTCATTGAAGGCTTTTTGAATAGCATGTAAAAACATCAGTGGCAGTCTATTTCACTACTTGGCTGTTTTTTTTAGTGTCAATGCACATTTGGTTTTGTTTTTTAAAGTGCACTGGATATTGTCTTTAAATGTTCTGGATAAACACATTAGTATCTGTGGAATTATGTAACAAAAAAGAAGGACACTAATTGATTATGCAGCTATGCTTCAGGCAAGGCAGTTGGTTGAGCTTCAGGAAGAGGAGAGCAGATACAATAACCTCATAGAGCATCTGGCTGTAGTTTCTACAAAAAGACCTTTATAGTTGGACACCGTCAGGATTACCCTCCCCATGTTAAAGTTCACTGTCGGATAGCTGAATTCCCAAAATGCCTCGGCATGCAGACATTTGACTGAGCTTCTGACAGCTTGCAGGATCATGTGATTGTGCCTGACCTTTGTCTCCGGGGACATGTCCATGTCATGGGGATCAGTGGCAGCAAATCAATACTTTTGACTCAGGGGCTGTGTGTCTTTGCTGGTTGATAAAACCCGACTCATGAGATTAGGCCGCTGACCTTTAGCATACTTCCATCTGTAAATCTTGCTCCGGCGTCATGAAGGAGCGCTCTGTTGGGCTTCTCCATAAAATCAGCCTTTTGTCATCTTTGATCCTCTAAGGTCTCAGTGGCTGTTGAGTGTTGAATTTTACTTAGAAATCTGTTTACCTCAGCAACTCCTGATGGATATGTAGCTGCTGTTTGGTTTATGGAGGATGAATTATTTAAAATGCTAGTTATGGAAAGCCATTTAAAAAGATACAGAGGCCTACAGCAAAGCTTACACCAGAGATATGCAACTTTACAATTTCTAATATGTACTCACTGTGCCTTGCAAAAGTGTGTGTAGCTCTTAAATATTTCATATTTCCTCACAGTAAATGTGAAATTTACACATATATTGTGTACATTTAAATGATTTTTTTTAAAAGATAATTATCCAGTTTAAGTTTGATCACTCTGTGTATAAGATTTTTTCTACCATAAACTTATATATTATTGGAGTCCATGTGATAGACCAGCACAAAGTAGTAGATAACTGTGAAGAAGAAGAAGAAGAAGAAGAAGAAGAAGAAGGGAGTTGCTTTTCATATTATTTTACAAACAACAATTTGAAATGTGCACCATATTTTGGTTTTCAGTCCAATATTTCCATACGCTGTAGAAACTTCTTAAACGGCAAACACAGAATACTTGGGAGTACGTTTCCAGCAGGTTTGTACATTTGAACATTGGAGAGCACATGTAAGCATCTCAGGCATTTCGGTTAGCTGGATTCCCAAAATGCCTCGGTAGTAAAAGAGATGTGGAGAGATGTGTGAAGGTACAATTTATTGACACAGGTTTTCAGATGGATTTAGAGCTGAACTCCTAAAACATAAGTAGCCTTTGACCTAAACCTTTTTGTTGTTCTGATCAAATGTTTAGGATTGCTTTCCTGCTGGGAGGTGAATGTTGAGGTCTAAAGTCTTTTTGAATTCTGTAAAAGGTTTTCTCCTGGATTGGTTTTCTATTAGGTTTATCCATCAGCCGCACTGAAGAAAGAAATCCCTACAGCTTGATTCTGATATCATCCTATTGTGTTTTCGAGGTGTGTTCAGCCTATGTTTTCTGCTACATGTATACATGCAGGTCAAAAGGCTTAATTTCAGTTGGACCTGACCAGGGCACATTTTTCCATAAGTTTACTGCGTCCCATTAACGGTTTGTGAAAACTGTAAACTGGACCTCACGTGGTTTCCTTGAAATAATACAATTTTTATTGACTTGCTTTCATTTTGTTTTTGGGAAGTGCGTGATTGATACTTTCCATGTCGATAGAAATCTTCCACCTGAGTGGTGTATCTCTGATGTCCTCCAAATTCCCCATGACCCATTAGGGTTTTTTCTGTTTTTGCTCTGCCTGTCTGTTTTGTTGTTGGTAGCTTTACATATGTGCCAGACTCTTTCTCTTTTTGAATCATGAATTGAATAGAGGTTTGAAGTTTAGTATCATGTTTATAACACAATCCATTTTGAAACTCCACACTTTCTAGGTTTTTTTATTATATTAGTGTTTTATACAAAAATACGGTGTATACTGGGAACTTACTGTAGTCTCTTCTTTCAAATGAAACTGTTTAGTCACCAGTGAATAGCAATGGAAGCAAAGATATCTTTTGCATAGTTTTTTGTTTACCTTCAGGGTTTTCCAGGAAGGTTCATGCTGAAAGTGTTCTCTGTATCTGACTTTCTCTACATACTTTCAAAGTGAGTATGGAGCAGCATCAGAAGTGCCAAAAGGCGTACAACTATTCAAGTTCTGTGTTTTATCAAAAATCATTGAAAACACCCCAAAATCTTAGCTTTATACATCTCTTTACATCTCTCTTACTGCCAGGAGCTTTTGTTTAAAGGCAGCACAAATGCTGACCGAGTAAAAATAAAAATAAAAAAAATGCATATTTGACGTTTATCATTAGTGTTAATGTTATTCTTTCTGAGGCGGTGAATGCTGCCTCTTTTGCTTTGAGCCAAAATGGATTTGAGTATGTGAATGTTCACACATATTTTGGCCACATTACCAACTGAATAAACACTCCAGAGCAAATGAAGGATCACATGTCTGAAAATCAACACTATCTTCAAACAGCAGATGTTTGAAGGGACACACTTCAGACCATGGCATTGCGTTTATTTCCTCTAAAATGAATGCTATGCAGGTTGGTGAAGACAAAGGATATCCGGCGTCTCATGACATTACACATTGAAGTGTCTTTTCAACAGTGTGCCCAGAATGTAGACAAAGCTATTTGTGGTGTAAAGTTTCCTTTTTCTTGTTCACTGTATGATAGCTGTCATTGCTGTGCATTACAGGAACTGGATGAGAGAAGCGAGTAGGATTTCCTCCAGTTAAATAAATAGCTTTTTCCTGGGTCATTTGTCTGAATGAACCAAACGTTTTCTCTTGAAGAAAAATATGTTGTTTTTTTTACTATAATTTTTTTTCCTGTCTTGTGTCAAATAAAAAGGAAAATATATTATTGTACATTGACCTCTTAAGAACTTTTGAATATTTGAATATATTTGAATATTTGAACAAATTTGCAGAATTTCTCAAGTGCTCAACCTAAATCTCAGTCAATTTGCTCTTTCTTTTTCTGGGTTTAATCTGTACAAACAGTGAAATGCTGGAACTGTTAATTCAACATTCAACTTGTTGTATAAGCATCAAAACGGTGTAGTTCTCCAGAGGATGAGAGGATGTAAATGCCTGTAGAGAAATCTTAAATCAATTTTAAGAAATTTGTATTCATATGCTTTTAGAGTGCTCTTTCATGCACAATATATCAGTATTAACATCAGTATCAGCTGATGCCATTTTTAACATATTGGTATTTGTCCAATAAGTAAAGTTGAGCTGATATGAACAACCAATGTTTATTTCTATTTTGTTCCTGCTTTTGTTTCAGGAGGACAGTGTTAGTCATTTGGTATTCGCTAGATCAAATATCAGAAACAGAGAAGTAATGAAGGCAGTGTGGTTGTTTTTACATGGTGTCAAAAGAATAGGGAAATATACTATGTGTAATGTCAGGACATCGGCACAGCAGTGGTGTTAAAATCAGACATCGATATCTGCCCAAATTGTTTTATCAGTGCGTCCCTATACCTCAGTACACTTTCTAAAACCTATCTTCTGTGGTGAATGTGGAAATTCCCCAGTTGAGTAAATGACATGTAGACATAACCTTTTTAGGCACCTGTAGCACAATGTTTTCTATCTCTGGTCCTGAAGGCACACTGCCCCTGCTTTAAACATGCTTGATTGCAATTGGGGGCCAATTAACACGCTTTTGTTGATCTGCATTTATCTGAAACATCTAAAACATGCAGGACAGTGCCTCGAGGACCAAGTTTGGGATAACGCTGATGCAAAGGTGCTCCACACAATTTTGTCCATGTCAGAAGATTCTGTGGCCTTCACATAGCAACTTGCACTGCTGCTCCAAAATCTTCATTGCTGCTATGCAAAGTTTGTGGCATAATGTTGAATAAATTAATGTAAAATCATGCAGATCATTTGTCAGCTGCCCCCTGTTCCACTTGACTTCTGTTGAGTGTGCCATGTAGCGATGACCTGGACAGATTAACAGTAGAAACCCACTGCGATTGGCTCAGACCTGTTCTGCATCAGTTCGGCTTAAAAAAGGAAACTGAACTAAACCGTGGAAGATGCCGGACAGATTTTCTGTGCAACGCTTTATATCGACCCAGCTGAGTCTGGTTCCTCACCTCCTCTGGTTCCACATTGCTTGATTAACCACTGAAAGCTGGATATCACTGATAGCACTTGGATTGACCGAATCTCACAGCAGCTCAGAGAGAGGCATGTCTTTGCAAGTGTGCAGAGCATGAGACTCTCAACCCCTAATGATTGGTCGTTACCAAATAGGGAGTGAGGGAAAAAAATAAAAAATGTTGTATTAGAAGTTGCTTTTGTGTTTTTAGTAGATTACATGTAACTAACTTGATATAAATAACCCAAAGTTGTGTTAAATAACATTTGTGGTTATTGTTGTCTAAATCGTTGTGTAGCAAACAAATGCAGCTTTGGTCATTGTGGTACACTTACATCATATTGTGTAAAAATAAGACTTTTTCATTTATTAGAACAAGCAGTTCCTCTTCTGCTGTTTACGTTTTTACAGCTGGCATGGCACTGCCAGAAATCACAGGGGCTATTTTGTAGTTTGCAGATGTGTTTGTAGATATCAGTACACACTACAGTCAACTTCCTTAATGCCGGAACCTGCTGAATCAGCATTTTGAGGTGAACTTGAAACGAAGTGTAAAAGCTAATGGCCTTAAACAAGACATTCACATGGGGTAGCTGAGTTAGGGACTGTGTTATTTCACCTCCAAACTTCCAGGCTTGTGTACACTAACTCAGTTTCTAGCTGTAAATTGGACAGCGTTCAGTTTGGTGAAATATTTTCCCTGTGCACATTGAAAAGGTAGAACGGTAATGGAGTTGTCAAAGAAATGCAGAGGCTCAAAGCCTTGGTGGACATGGAGTGAAGTTTAAAAGTTTTCTTCTTTTTGTCACTCTTGCAATTTTCAGACCATGAAAGAAATGTTAATACCAGACATAGATAATTTGAGTGGATACAGAAAGTTATTTTTATATGAGATTTTAACTATTTATTGAATTAAAATAGCTAACCAAACTACCCTGGCCCTATGTGAAAGTAATGGCAAGTGGTTCTGCCACCCTTTGATAGCAATCAAGTACTTGTGTTAGTTTTTATGTCACTGTTACTCTGTTGGGTTTGTAAAATATCCAACATGAATGGCATGCATACATCTATGCTAATCCATTTCAATCCAGTTTAAATCTAGACTTTGCTTAGGTCACCCCCAAACCTTTGTTTAGTGGAGGGCTTTTTAGCCATTCATACATACACTTAATAATTTGCTTAGGTGTACTTAAGTGTACTTAAGTTACTTGTTGGAAGTGTAACCCAAGAGCAGTTTAGCTTAATATGATGAACCAATGAGTGGGGATTCTTCTTTAAGGTCTTAAGGTAGAGAGAGGAATCCATGGCAATTATGTTGACTTGTCCAAAGCAACTCCAGACGATCATATTTAAGTCTTTTCATATCTTTCAGAAAGGTCCGCTTTTGTCTTGATATTTTCCAAAAGTCTTGGAGCTTTCCCATTAATACCATAATTTCTCAGTCTCTTTCTTATTGTTGAATCCTGATCATTGTTCCTAACTAAGGCAAATTAAATCTGCAGTACTTTAGATGTTACTCTTGGAATCTTTTGTGACTTCATGGCTGTGATGTTGATTTGCTCTTGGAGTAATTTTGGGAAGCCAGTTACTCCATTTTTTCCCGTTTAGTAAATTAAATCATCGTTTCAAAACTGCATATTGTAGTGTGTCTGATAATGACATTTGCTTAATCTCAAACATGTTAGTGTGACAAAGTTACAAAAGCAAAAATAGAAATCTGTAATGGAGCAAATACTTTTTCATGGCACTGTATGTCACAGTGCAGCATTTATCTTAATTTCCTCCTTTTTTGTTGTTGGATATCTACTGCAAATACAGCACATCCAGTTTGTTCATAGTTTTATGTGGAAATAGGTGAGCTTTGCTTTTATTTCCAAGTCAGTTCAGCATGAAGATGTTTCAAAATCTCTTTTCATGTTCGGAGAAATATAAAGGAAGGGGAAAAGAAAACAGACTGTGCACAACCAAACACGTGAGTGAGTATTTTTTCAGCAGAGAGCTGCTCCATTAATGTGTTTGCTGCTATCTTGGGTTGGCCTAAAATAGGAAGCTATTTTCCCTTCGTGTTGTGTCTGTATTTCTTCCCCTGACCCTTTATTTAGAAACAAAAGACAGAAGCCATAAATGTGATGCGCCACAGATCACGGAGCTGGTGTTGCCAAGTCAACAGATTTATCTGTGGATTGTGCAGAACAAGCTCCTGTATTACATGGTCAGTCCAGTTCTATGGGCGTACACAGAGGCTGCGTAGATTAAGGAAACATAGTAAGCACTGATAATCATAACTATGATTGTTATTTCTAAACTAATGTAAAAGCTGTGCGTCTCCTTTCCCTGTATAAATCCAGTATAAAGTCACTGCTGACAGTGGTTCTGATGAAAGGTTGCTGCTGGTTTAATCAGAGTGCATCACTCACGATATTAACCCGGCTCTGGAGTATGCGGGGGTATAGTCCCTGCAATCACTTTCATTTCTTATCTCCTAACAGCTTGGTGCATCTGCCTGTCCATGTTTAGCATTCAAACTTTGTCCCAGGCCCAGATAACCAACCGAGTGTAAACAATATTTGGGATGCTGACCTGATCGCTGGAGAGATAACTTCTTCAGCCGGGGATGGAAATCAGCTGACACGTCGTTTCCAGAAAAGCTGCATTTGAATGCAGATCTTCAAACTAGAAGCTCTTTAATGCCTGGTTTGGCAGCTTATCTTGTGTTGCACAGAGAGAGGCATACTCGTTGTTTCCTGACAGTATAAAGGAAAATCAGGCATCAAAAAGGGTGTCATCTCGCAAGCTGTTTTTATCCAAGTAGTCATTTAAATTTCTTATAAATCTGAGTAAGTAAAGAAGCAAAATTAGACTTAAAAGATCAATTATTAATGAATGACGTGAGAAATCTTTACAAACTCTAGCAACCGTCCTGTTAACGCACTAATGAGCGTTTCAGTGCTGACGAATGTGCACCAAAGCTCTTGAGGTGTCAATTCATCTCGACCTCGATGTGTGAAAAGACGTCTCCCGCCAAGTTCTCGTTTCTGCAGGTTTGTGAGGCCAGGCTGCACATACAGTAAAACAACGTTTCATGGTGTTTATGTTCACTAGTATATTTTTAGCTGTGATTAAACTAAAATTGCTTTGATGCCGTAGCCCTGCAGTTTTTATGTTCTTGGTGAATTCAAGCAGCTGCATAATTATGCAAATAGCGATTTTTTTGATCGAAAATGTCTTTACTGTACTCATTTCATTTCAGCAAAAACTTGGACAGCTGTTCATGCAGTTTAGCTTGAAGCATTTCTTTTAAAAAAAATAAATTAAAATTAAAATTCAATGTAGTCATATCTCTGGAAGTGGGATGTCTGATCGGGCCCAGTTTTAAAACTAAACAAAATAAGGTAAGATTAAGAATTAATCTTGCCTTATTTTGCATTTGTGTTGTTTTTTTCAAGCTGTCTTTTCCCTTTAAACCTATTTTATTAATATGTGATAATATTATTGGCATTGTCATGCATGATGCCCAAGTTGCCAACAGTTTACATGTAAATTCAGTAAAGTTAATCAAAATGTATTTTTGTTTTGGAAAGTAATCATGAAAACTTTACAATAACATTGAGTAGAAATAACCACAATATATCTCAAATAGAAATTGTAAAATCATCTGTTACTTTTGTTATGCATGAAAAAGCAACAGTTAGTTTTAGTGTTGCAAAAATAATAGATTGCATATTTTAATATTATTTTCAATTAGATTTATTTATATTTAAAAATGTCAGTTTATTAACCGCCGTTAAGTTTAATAGCGGTTTTTCCAGAGCTTATTCTGCAGAATAAAACTGCTCTTTGTCATTTTGTTCTTGTTGGAGTACCACAAGTATAAGAAGCTGAGAATTAGATGTCTAATTAGGCCACCCTACAGCTCATAGTTTGCTCACTGTAGTGTTAAAGCAACGTTACTTTAATAACTGTAATCTATGTTCTTACTTTAGTGCCCACATCATGATTGTGTGTACCTTTTTGTTACTGGAAATAGTGAAATATGTTTTTCTTGGAAGCCAAAAAGAGTGCAGCATCTTTTGTAGTTGTTTTTTCAGCCAGCTGACTGTCAGCACACAGCAACTGATGTGATAAGGACAGTGAAGCTCTGCTCTATGATCCATGTAGCAGGACAAAGCCCTGTTCACTCTCTGTTTTTCTATTGTACACCATTAAAATAGCTTCAAACTGCAGGCGCAGCATGACAGAAATCTTGTGGGAATTTGAAATCATAGCTTTTTTAAACCTTGGTGTTTCTTGATTCACCTCATGTCTACTTTTGTAAATAGGTTGGAAATAAGATTGTGGAGAAAAATGTTAGGTTGGATAATGTTAAGGTTTTTCCCTGCTATTCTGTTCACTCAGGTTTTGGGGGAAGTTGAAGCCTGCTTAGAATAGGTTTCCATGAATATCACAGGCAATAAGGAAAACAACAGATTTTAGGTTTATTAATTTTTAAATAAATAGTTGCTGTCTAAATTTTCCTCCCGCATAGTTGCACAATTCGTTTGTGAATATTGAAAATGTTTTCTATTGAAAAGTTGAAATAATTTCAAGACCTACCAATGGTTTCCTCAAGTGAAATTAAATCATATTTCCCTAGATATGGCGACAGTTGAGCAACTCCCTTAATGTGCAATAAAATTACGTTTTCAGCTGTTTTCTTATGCTGCCACCTTGCTTTGCAGATATTGCAGCTAGCATGCCTCAAGTTGTTTTAGCAATTTAAAATTTCATAAGGTTCATCATAGGTCAGGTCACCGAACTTAATGTAGTTCCCCGTCTCACTAAATAACACATATCATGCGCTGTGGCAGCATCTATCAATTGTACAGGCATGTCTGAATGAAGCATGAGAACATCAATAGAGAAGTGTCTAGTTTGTGATTGACTTAATGCTCCTGCTGCACCAGATCAATGCAGCCATTAATTATGTGTAGAAATGGCTAAATAAACTTTGATTGTCTAAGATTGGATATCCTACTGGTCTTCAAAGGGAAACAATGGCTTCAAATGTTGTCAATTTAAATAATTGACTTTACAGGATTGTACTTTTAGAAGAACCAGAAGTGAGCTTGGTGTGCCATTGTCTATTTTATGTTGTTTATTTTGCCGTGCATGCATCTAAGAATGTTTTAATGATTCTAAATGTGAAGAAATATAGTAGGATTTGTGACTCAAGATCTGTTTTATGTGAGAGGTTAGAGGTTAGTGTGTGTTGCTTGTTGCTTATGTATTTTGAGCACATCTTTGGATGAAGAAGTGTGCTAAATTTATAATGCCTTTCTTCATCAGGACAGTATTACCTCACCATCCAGGGATGAAAACTCTGTGCTTTGA
The DNA here is from genome assembly GCA_033032245.1 of Poecilia picta. Classification (NCBI taxonomy): domain Eukaryota; kingdom Metazoa; phylum Chordata; class Actinopteri; order Cyprinodontiformes; family Poeciliidae; genus Poecilia; species Poecilia picta. Next base: position 12,784,430 of record CM065359.1, on the reverse strand, counting down.
AAACCAGTAAGGTTTGTCAGAGTTGTGAGACCCCATTTGACAGAACTTTCTTTACACATCCAGAAAACCTGGGGCAGCCTCACTTTTCTGATAATCAACAATTTTTGCTATATTCTCAGAAAGAGAGTTTTACTGAACTAAAACAGTGGGAAATTCAGGGCAGATATGCAATACTGGGACATGGTTGTAATGCAGATGACCACAGGACAGCTTTAAATACAAATAGTGTGGTTTAATGAAATAGGCACCATGTATTAAAGTTCTGTGCAAGGGCTGTTTCAGGTTGTTGATTTTGGTCTTTGCATATATCTTCTTAAAACCTCTGGTGGCTTTATAATTGCCTCCTTTATTAGTTATAATCACTGTGTCTTGGCTCCTTTACTGTAATTTGCTGCCCGAGGAAACTTCAGCTGCAGTCACTAAGCTCCTGGATGGAGCCTGCATACTGGAGATTGGCAAGTTCATAAACAGTTCACCCCGAGCCACTGTAACAGTGTTAGCATGTGTCTTGAGGCCCCCTCAGCAGGAAATAATAGCATAATGGGGAAAGCCTTTTCTTGTGGCTAGTGCTGTCCACTCGTTTACCCAGTGATCTGCTGAACAATCAGTGCGCCAAACAAAATTTACGAGCACACGCTTTCCCTCTCTTCAGCAAATGCCTTCTAATGAAATACCTCTGATAGATTAATGTCTACGCAAGAATGATTTGCATTCGGTCTAAACTATAAATCTTCGGCAATGGCCAAAGACGTGGAGCTTGCTCTCAAAATCAGCTGCAGGCTCCCTTCGTCTCTACGAGACCATGTCTCTCCGAGCATTTTGGTGTGGCAGCAGTCCTGCTGGAAGAAAGCCAGCAACTGCTGACCCATTGTTACCTGAATCAAGTCTTTAACATAGAGTTTACAAAAATGCTTTGTGTACTTTGATGCTGCATGTCATTTGCCTCAAGGGAAAGCATAATTAAGTCATAAAGAGCATTCCTTAGGTTACAAGCTAGGGGGTGGGATATTACCGTTTTATATGGCCTTTAGTGGGAAAAGCTTTGCTGTTCTTAAATGGGTTTTTTTGCCAAATTCCCTCTCATTTGCCTGCTGGCCAGTCTCTGCTTGCAGAAAGAACACCCCATCCTTCTTCTCAGCCCTGAATCTCAGTAGTAAAAATGAAAATATGACTTGGACCAACTCACCAGCCAGCAGCAGTGGGACTTTAAAGCAGTTAGGCCGAGGGAGCGACAGAGGTGATAAATCTTTGAGAGTCCAGCTGCAGACCTCACTGCAGGCCACTTCCTGTCACATTCACAGGCTCCTTATAAAGTGGTAATTACTAAGACAGTAGCTGGTCACTGGCATTTAGGTATTTAAAGGTTTTAAAAAGTTCTGAACCACAAAAAATTTCCATCATATAGTCTGTATCGTTTAAAGTCCTTTTAGCAAAAAGTTAGAGAACGTGCAAGAGTGGTTGGCGTTTTGCTTAACTTTGAGCATGGATGCTGCTCCCCCACACTGCTGTGGTGAGCTGTTAATAATTTTGCATAAGCATTGATTATTGTGATTCTATTTGCTTTCCTATTTGAGAAAAGGGAGATGTCAGAAATCTTTTCTGCCTCAATCATATTCTGTTTGATTGATCCAGCTGCTGGATGGCTTTAATTGAAGCCAGCTGAGCTACATCAGTGCAATTTTGCAGTAGTTCTAATAGATGCTTACCTGCTATTCAACCCATAGTCCAGTGATTCCCGTCATTGCTAGTAGTAGTGGGTGTCTTAAAACTTTGGCTTTAAAATTAGGCTTAGTTTTTGAAACGGTTTTAACTTTTGCAGTAGATTTTTGCAAGTTGCCATTTCTTGCAGGTTTGATAAATGAACTTGGTTTTAGCAGGAAAGAGCACTTTTCTGGCTTTGATCCAAAATGACTTACTTTTAGAAGACACTTAGGGGTTGCTATAGAGACTTTATGATTTCAAAATATGATGCGACATGGAGCCCCATTTTTATTCAGACACTGCTCACATATTTATTTTGACACAACTCCGTGAGCAGGACACTGTCGCAAAAGAAAAAAAAAAGTCAAAAATTTCCAACATCTAAACAAATACTTATGGATCACAAAAATATATTAGTTACATTAATTTAATATTATTTTTAGGATTTTGAACAATTATGCAACTGGGGTTTTTAAAAATGAATTTTTTTTCTTTACTAAAGAAATTTTTTAAATTAATTTTGTGGTTTTTCTAAAATTGTTTCAATTTTGGGGGGGATTTTTGCAAGAAACTAGCCTTTTTTGATGTTGATGCACTCCACAACTGGTTTTACTTCAGCCTGGTAAAGCCCTGCCGTACTCATTCCACACTGTTTCATTATTCCACGCTGTAATCAACACTAAAACATCACACTTGAAGGGGCCAGGAGGCCACAGTGAGGTTGGCTTGTTCATTCTTTATTTCTTCGCAGTTGAACCAATTATCCAGCTCTCAGCTGTCAAAACCAGCTGATGCAGCAGCCGAATCGAAGGCAATTTGTTGCGTAGTACCTGTGGAGAGCCATTTGAAAGGCTGCCACTAGTTTTCTGCCAGGGTGAGTGTGTGCATGTGCATGTGTGTGTGTGTGTGTGCATAGCTGACAAGGTGGAGGCTGAGTCAACAGCTAAACACAGATGAGGATCTGCTGCTCACACATCTCTTAGTCATCAGGGAAATATGTCAACACAGACTTCCTCTTCTTACACCACACAATGTTTGGGTTGAAATTTTAGTGAGAAGTAGTTAGTACATGTAAACAAGTTTATTTAGACACACACAGTGCAGCTACTGTAGTTTCAGCTTCTGGCTTGTGTTGTGTCAGACGCAGCCGACGAATATCAGAGTGACTTGCTGGTTTGCATTGGTTTTCAGTCATTCCTTCTGGGCTGTAATTTGTTTCCACACGGCCTGCTGGTGTGTGTACTTATTTTCTCCTTTTTTTTTATTAACCCCGAACTTTGTAAAAAAAAAAAAAAAAAAAAAAAAAAACGCTCAGGGCTTGTTTAAATCCAAGCAATGTTCTCAGGAATGCATCCAGAATAAAAGTGAGATCTCCTGGTATATCTGGCTCCATGTGTCAGGTCCGCTGTTTAGCAGTTTCTCAAATTAAGGTGGGATAAAGGTCAGCCAGTTTTTCATCGAGAACAAACACTTTAAGGGAACCAAAATGTAAAAGTCAAAGCTTATTAACCTGTTCCAGTGCTTTCTCCTATGAAGCTGAAGTAGTTTGTTTGAAATAAATGGAGGGTAAATCAATTTATTGTACGATGATAACACAAAACAGTACTTCTGAAGTCGTCTGGCCGATGTGAGAGTGAGACCTTCCTTGAGGGGATTTGAGAATTTTGTGCTCATATGTTCCTATACTATAAAGTAGTAAGTGACTCAAATAAAAAAAAAATACCATAATAAGAACAGGACTGTTATTTCTTGTAATTGGTTTCATGGTTTCAGTTAACATTTTCTATTCTGAAACACTTTTCAGATGGTTCCCTATGTAGTCCTCCCTCATAGAGTGGATTCAAGTTAGAATGTAGTGTTTTGCATTATGATACCAAGTATTTGGTGCTTTGAATTTGCAATGACCAAGTTTCTCTAATTTACAAATGATTACAATTACAGGGCAATCCCTCATCCTCAACCACTTTAACAGAAAGAAACTTATAAAAGCCGTTTCTTTTTGGGGGCTTCTATAAGTGTACGGTTGTTATTGAAAGAACATGCACCTTTAAATGCAACTTTAAGGATGACTAGAAGCAGGAATGAGAAATTTGACTTGCAGTTTGATTTGTAAGACAAAACTGACAAAGTAGAGGGTACTTTTTAGGAAACCCACAATATTTATCACTTTTTATGCTTTATTTTGCCAATGCATGTGGTTGGATCAAACTAAATTTATGACACGTTTAAAAAAAGGATCAGAGAAGACTCGCAAACATAAACAAATGGTGTTTTCAATCAAACGGGGACATATTTCCATCAAGGTAATTGATAATACAAAGAATTTACTTCAAATTGTGGCAGTCAAATCAATACAATATATTCATGTTTTTGGGCAGAAATGAGATTAATGTGTCTTGACTTCAATTTAAATGACATGTCACTGGGTCAGTACATCAATTCTTTGGGGCTCAGTTCCTCTGCTAGTGCATCTCACACTGCTTGACATTTATCTAAATAATGTATTGGCTGGTAGTGCAGTGTCAGAGTAAATAATGAGAAATCAACGCAGGTGAAGAAAGTGGGCGAACTATTTGGAACAATTTCCAGAGTTTTGTAGTAGTGTGCGTGCGTGCGTGCGTGCTCGCGCGCGCGCGTTTGCGACAGATTGCCATCCTCATTTTTCTGGGCCAGACAGCTATTGAGGGTCACGCACCAGCAACTCCATCCAGATGCAGCACATAATATGAGAAGCAAACCTCCACAGAGGAGCGCTTTTCCGCATGTTTGTGCTGCTGATTTCTGCAGAAAACATGAATGCTCGATATATGTCAGAGCCCAGAATGTGGAGTAAATACCTGTAATACAAGTACTTCACTGAGACAGTGTTGCTATAACGCATCCACTCCTCCACAACCATGCATCTGGGGAAAAGAAAAAAAGAGCAAACTCCCCTTTAGGAGTAAAATGCTGTACTGCGGTGAAAAATGGATCTTTTGAAATATTGACAATAAATGGGCTGAAATGTGAGACATGATGAAGCTCTGCAGCAACCTACCAACATTAATGAGCTGCTGAATTTGTTTGCAGGTTTATTGATCATTTCGTGACATTGTTGTGAATGGAAGCAAATGTACAAATATTGTGATTCATTATGTTTTATTCTGTCAGCGAGGCGTTTATAAGGAACGGCACATAATATTTCATAGTTGCTTCTGAAGGAAAACAAAAACTTTGGGTAACTTCATTGATAACGTACTTGTTTATTAAGCACAGTTTTGGATGAGTTTGGAGATATATATGCCAATATACGTATATATTTTTAAGTTAAAAGTAGAAGTAGAAAAGGATTGTGTTTGCTTGTAGAAAAATATGCTATTTCTGTTTATAATCCTTTTTTTTCATTTTTAAATTCCATCCATCCATCCATTTTCTTACACCCTTGTCCCTTAATGGGGTCGGGAGGTGCTGGTGCCTATCTCCAGCTGGCGTTCCGGGCGAGAGGCGGGGTACGCCCTGGACAGGTCGCCAGTCTGTCGCAGGGCAACACAGAGACACACACAGGACAAACAACCATGCACACACACACTCACACCTAGGGGCAATTTAGACAGACCAATTAACCTGACAGTCATGTTTTTGGACTGTGGGAGGAAACCGGAGTACCCGGAGAAAACCCATGCATGCACAGGGAGAACATGCAAACTCCATGCAGAAAGGCCGGGGCCGGGAATCGAACCCAGAACCTTCTTGCTGCAAGGCAACAGCTCTACCAACTGCACCACTGTGCAGCCTCATTTTTAAATTACTTTGCATAAAACATTTGACACAGTCTTTATCTCCTCTCTAAATATGAACAAGTTCAGTTTATTTCATGATCATTCTCGGTTGCCTGGACACCAGTCAGGTCCCTTCATTTCAAGGCTAAATAAACCCTTCATCTCATTTTGACTGCAATCTTTTTTTTTCTCCCCGGTGTATAGCTTAATCTCTTTCTATGTCTCTCTCTTGCTTTTTTATTGACTTTTTAAAGCTGAAGACGCATTTAGTTGACATCTTATTTACTAAAAGTGACGCTCTGATCAGGAATTTGTGGCGAATTTCAAGTCTACAATAACTAGACAGAATTCTTTTGTGTAAATTGGTTTGTCATGAAGTTTTACTGATACCCAAATTGACTGAGAGTCTTACCGAAAGTAGCAACTTCCACATCAAAGAGTGTTGCCCATGTCGAGTTTTAGATATGGTTTATTGACTGAGTAAAAAAATATTGGCTGTTTGATTTTTGCGATCAGTCAGTCACTGGTCAGGGCCAGTCAGGTCCAAATAATAGCCTGATTCCAGACGTCAGTAAATTACTTGCTGTCACTAAAAGATGGTCATTTTAATAATGACAAAAAAGTGTCAATAGATATGTTTTTTTTTTAAATTTGTTTCGTTTTGTTTGTTTGTTCACAGAAATTAGAATATTTGTTATTTGGAATTACCCAAGAAATCATCTTTTGCCATTTTTGTGGTTTTCACAGACAACCTCATTTACTCTGATGTCACATCATCACATGTTCAATCACAGTTGAAGCTGTCTGCATCTTTATGTAACCCAGACATTGTGACAAACATATGGAGCTCTTCTGGTGTGTTTTTTTATTTTATTTTTTAATGTGGCCTGTCAATGTGTCACAATCAGACAATGTCTGGTGTTAATCTGCGTTCTGAGCCAGTTCAATATTTCCTCTTGATTAGCAGGTGTGCATATATTGGAAATCTCTCAAATATTATTGCTCCTTAGCGTCAGTGGGTGATGATTCTTGTTTTTTTGTCATGTTTTTGGCTTCAGAATTATGAATTGATCAGAGCAGAAACACAAAATCACATTTCTTTGAAAATAACCATGCAAACTGTTGTTCAAGTTGACTATTCAAACTTCTGCTTTTCCTCTGTTGCATAGTCAGGCTATCTTAGATGCTTTCAATCTGAATAACTTAAACTTCCTGAATACTTGCTGCTGTGTAGAATTCACCAACTATGTAATTAGGGAACTTTTTGTAAAATACTTGTACTAAATTCTATTGAAACTGATGTGGTAACCCTGACAGGAACACATCTGTTTGAATATTTAGCTTTGTTTACTTTTCTCAAAACAGCTGGATAAAAAGCAAACTGAGCTTTTCATTATGGGTAGGAGGAGATGATTAAATGAGCTTAGAACATCGCACTTGTGTTTGCCAGTCTACATTCATCTGATTATCTTTTGTCTACAATTTCAATAATGAATGCAGTAAAAATCATGTGTGTTTTCCCACTTAGCGACAGAAGATTTTTTTTTTTAGAGGATTTACCGATCTTGTTGTAAAGATAGGTTACCTACCAATCCAATACAAATACAAATCCAATCATGGTGTAATGCATTGATTTGTGTTTGATGTCCTTTTTGGTATGTTTTATTGTTTTTATTCTTTGATACTTTGCCTTTTTTTGGGACACGAATAAATCTGAATCTAAATGTGTGGTGTAGTATTACTCAGATTTTTTTTGTATTTGTGAATGTCCAGCAAAATAGTATGATGATTAGTTAGCAAACTAAATTGCACTTATGATTAAAATTGGTCTTTTACTTGTTTCTAAATTTATTGACATCTAACCAATCACAAAGAGAGAGATGGGGTTTTTTTCCACTTTCTGAAGTTAAATCTTATTTTCTGTTATTTTAGGCCAGGTAGAATTATCAAAATTATTTATATTCGCTTTATGCCACAATAATGAGAGAGCATGTCTTCAAAATGTGACGTTTGCATAGGAATGATTATTATCCCGTTTTAAAAATGAAGGAAAGCCCAGATGATGATGTCATGGCTTTGGAAACTTCTGAAACGAACCGATTGGAGGAATACTTGTCGATGCTTTTTAGGGCCACACCTGAATCACACTGGTTTGTTGTTTGAAATGACTGGAAAGTCAAAAGAAATCAGTCAAGATATCAGGAACAAAATTTTGCAAGTCTGGTTTAGCCTTTGGAACAATTTCCAGATGTGTTTAAATAATTATATGACATTACATGTAGACATGATGAGAACACGATGGTAGCATCATGTGGGACTGTTTGGCTGTTACACTTTGTGAAATGGATAAAGAAAGAGCATTATGTAGAAATATTGCCAAAACATCTAAATATATCAGCTAGGAAGTAAAAGCTTGGGCAGAGATTGGTCCTCCAAGTGGACAATAACCCTCATCATACATCCAAAGTGGCTTCAGGACTACAAAGGGAATGTTTTCAGGTGGCTTTTGCAAAGCCTTGATCGCAGTCCTACAGATAATCTGAAAGGGTGGGAGTGGTGTGTGTGTGTTGTGTGTGTGTGTGTTGTGTGTGTGTGTTGTGTGTGTGTGTGTGTTGTGTGTGTGTGTGTGTGTGTGTGTGTGTGTGTGTTGTGTTGAGTGAGGCGGCCTAAAAAAACTTTAATTGGTTACATCGGTTCTGTGAGGAGGAATGTACCAGATTTCCAGTGAACTATTATTAAGAAGCTTGTGGAAAATAAAAACAAAACCTTTGACCTAGTTTATGTAGTTCAAAAGAAATGCTGCCAAATACTAAGTGAAAGTGTGAGCGTGAATGGGTGAATGACTGAAGTATGCAGCATTTTGGGGTCCTCTTGACTTCATGAGGTGCTACACAAGTACAAAGCCAAATGTGTGTAAATTTCAGATTTTGAAAACGTTAATAAAATGAATCTCTGAGATATGCGTTCTATCTTTATTGTGGCATTTAGCAAATTTTTTGTTAGTAAAGTTCTGTTTTTTGTCATGTGTATGAAATACATAAAACACTAGAATGTAAGTGAAGTATATTTTTATTTTTTGCAGTAACATTTTGATAATCTTAAGACATTGTCTCATCTTAAACAGGCTGCTTGAATTGGGCGGCTGTTTTGTGATTTCTGCATTGATTTTGGCCGTTGTAATCAATTTGTCAAGGGATTAAAGAGAACGCTGACTCAGCAATTTGAGGTCATATAATTAACCTGAGCAGCTTCGGCTAAAAGAAACAAGACTTTATTTAGACTGTTAGTTCACTCACTACTTTTTATGTCTTCTTCTGATAAGATATGACTCTTTGTGGATTGCATGAGATGCTTCCCAACAAGTGTTGCTATTAATTCATTCACATGTATTAGTCAGACGTCCTTCGTATTCAGGGCTCACTGAAGCGATTATTAAATGTTTTTGTTGTAATTAGTGCCCTGACAATACGTGACAATGGAAAGTATTTTCATAGAGTTTTACTGGTTCTAGAAAAATGCAAACAGTCTCGAACAGGCGTGTCAAACTCCAGTCTTTGAGGGCCTGTGTCCCTCATGCTCAGCATGCGTGATGCAAGAGTGGAGAGGAGAACTCCTCTAGAACAGGAAGGATCCTCCAGATTTTTACACGGATAATCAGATTTTCCTTGGTTCCTGCAGTGGAAATGTTAGGGGTTAAAGTAATGAACCCAGGAAATTCCATGGTTTCTGGAAAAAAGGTTATGCAGTGGAAATACACCAAAAGTGTGTAAAAGTATTCCACTTGTAAATGTGATTCCCCTGCAAAGAGCCAGTGCAAAATCACTTTGCAAACATTTCGCCTAAATGTCATGTAGTAGTTGCCTGCTGCAAATAATAGCATTTCATATACTTTTTGTGGATTATGTCAAATTGCATAAGTTTTCTTGAAAGGGCAAATATAGTCAGAAAAGTAACAGAAAAGTCATGTTTTTTAAATTCTTTATTTTTAACATTTTTTTCCCAAAAGAAAATCAACTATAACTTAACATAAAAAAATGAAAAACTGTTATTTGTGATAACATGACTAACATTTTTTAATATATTTATATATTTTCTTTTGTATTTCCTATTATTTTTTGTGCTTGTTAAATAAAAGGGACCATACTATCAATGGCGATACACCAAGCAGTTATTACAAACAATTAGTATAATCAAAAATGCTTTATAAGTAGAATAAACACATCTTATGATGGCATTTTCAAATTCAGTTCATAATCATTTGATTTAGCTTAGATATTTTACTTTTGCTCTATCACACTAGCGATTTGACATACCTTCATGCTTTTGTCCATACAAAGTGTACAAGAAAATAACTTTCTCCCAGACACGCTGGCCAAAGCAAAACAGCTTTTAACAGAACTTGTTTAAGATGTATAACTAATAGAAAAAAGTATATTGAAACACAAATTTAGTGCACGTTTAAAAGGAATAGTCTCAGATGGAGCGTTGCTTCGGGGAGCGATTCATTGCCGCTGCATGGCCTGCAGTAAATGATGTTCCAGTTCATTTGAAGCCAAGCAGCAAGCTATGATTAAACGAGCGAGGCTGCTGCATTCCTGCATTCGTGTCCGGTTGCACTTACTCCTGCAGAAAGGCAGATTGATAATTTCTGAGTCAGCATTTTCCTTGCTCGGTGTGCCCTCTGTTCTTTTCCACCCTCACAACAGGAAACAGGCTGTCCTCATAGCAACAGATTATGTATCTGAGGTAGAGGAAATGGGGAATGAATATACCCGCCCCTGTGGGGCAGGGTGATGTCACTGACCCTGCAGGAAAAGGCAGAACTGTAGGATTTAGTTTAAGGAAGTGGGTGGGATAAAGTATTAGTTTTACCACTGCAGCTTTAGCTGCTCCTGGTCCAGCATGGGAGGAAGCAATCACAAACCTCGCAGAGGCCTTACTGTGGAATAATGCTTCCATTGGGATTTGGCCTTTCATGCATTATTTAAAAGGCTTTGGGAATGGACCTCAGTGAGCTTCAGCAGACTGTATTTCTACGCAATGCAGGAGAAAAACTGTTTAATTTAAATTTGAGCTTTAATTTTAGGTGTACATTATAAGCTTGATGGATGAGGGACAAAAGAATTATAATAAAAACTGTATTTTTGATTAAAAGAAGTAAGCTTGTGAACATAATAGAGAATTCACTGTGTCAAGACACACATCTACGTTAGAGGGCAAAGAGCAAATATTGGGAGTGTAGACTGATTCTTATTGAATGCTAATGATGCATTATTTAAAAGGCTTTGGGAATGGACCTCAGTGAGCTTCAGCAGACTGTATTTGGTTGATGTGGTTGTGTCCTATTTTTCTGTTCTTGGATTCAAATAAGTTTGTGTGGTATTTCAATTGCTATTCAATTAATTTTCACTTCAGTCTTGCATCAAAACTAACATAAACAAGTTTGACTGGATTTCAAGTTTTAAAATGATACGACTGTAGTTTAGAACCAAAGAATCTATCAGGTCACCTGACGCGTGAACAACAGATGTCGGCACAATATGATTGATTTTCAGAGCGGTTGAACATCACCAAATCAAGCTGAAAACTGAAGTTAAATAAAAGGTGATTTAACCAGATATTAGTTCAAGTCTGTGTTAGATTAACTTTACTTTTAAAATGATTATTTTAGTATTCTTCTACCATAGGTGTATTTATTGAATTTGATGAATTGTACAAGATGTACAATGTATGAATAGTGAAAAAAGTTTAAAGTGGATCTTGACTATGTGTGCCTCCTTTGGAGATCCACTGTATTTTAAGATGTTTTGACCAGATCTCTCTTGAAAAAGACATTTTAATATCAGTGAGACTTTTACTAAATAAAGGACATAGTAAAAGTAGGGGTGCACCAATTTATTGGCGTAGATTTCCTTAAGTTTGGGAGATTAGTGATCGGCCAATACTTACATGTGAAGTCAATATTATCCACCGATAACTAACTACCTTAATCTTATCTGCCTCAGCAATGGTGTAAAAATCAACCACTGTCCTCTTCTGCTCTCCTGCGAGAGAGGTTTGAGTGATAGGCCGGTCCACCAGATCATGCTTGCATTTTGCAGTTAACAATAGTACTGTTGCCAATTCAACAACTTTCTTGCTATATATAATGACATTTGAGTCAAAACAAAATTGTATCAGCTAAAATCAGAATCGGCAGGTCAGGATTTTTAAAGATCGGCAATCGGAAATCGACCAGAGAACTGCAGTAGGTGTACCGCTAAATAAAAGATGTATTTGTTTGGGTCCAAGTTTAGAAAAAGAGGAACATTTGTTTTAACATCTTAATTTAAAAAAAAAGTATGCAAAACTGAATTTGTCTTGATGATATGTCTGTGTTTGCTTTGGGCTGGTCTTGAAGTGGCCAAGAAGGTTTGAACTTATCAAGCAGCAGCTCAGATGGGCACAAAGTGACGTTCCACATGAATAACAGTGACTGATGATGCGTCATGCTGTGTACGCTGCAGCTGACACTCCATCTGTCTTCTGTGGAAGTGGGACCCTCATTGCAGCGTCAGCATACTAAAACAAATTGTAACGTAAACAGCTTTGGTGATTGTGGTAATATTAATAGTGGTGATAGTAGCCTGAAGAGGGTTTTTTTTTTGTTGCTTCAGAATGTAATAACTCCTTCTGTTTGTGGTTTGCATATAAATGAGTGGGTGGAGGTCGAGGAAACGGTTTAAAAGATGGGTGTATCATTCAACAACTGTTTAGTAATTAGTTTGAGTTTTTCTTTTTTTCCCCCTGTAATGTGTTTTTTACATGGCAGTCAATAGCTTGAGTAATTGCTGTTGTGAGTGAACCGCAGAGAGTGAAATAGTGAATCTCATCCACCCACAATGTTTCACCGACATTTCCGCAACCTTCACCTGAACTACTTTCTACAATCTCAACATTATAATTTGCACAAAGAAAAACAGCTAATACCATGTTTTTGTTGTGCTTTGTGGGGATTATTAAAAGACGATTAGGGTCAGATAATTGTAAGCAAATGTTTCTAAAATAGAAATGAGGTTGCAGATGGCTGTTATTTCCTGAACAGTGCAACATTTCTGCACACAGCCTACAGTATTTAAAAAGTCCACACAAAGTCAAGTCTGTGTGGACTTTACTTCTCTGTTTTCCTACAAAGTGAGAGGAGCCAACCAAGCAGCTCATAAATTTGGCCTGACGCAGCCATGCAGTTGCTTTATTGCTCCTCAGTGCTATGGTTTGAAGAACAGGAGGCACATTTTATTTCTGCATGGTGAGGAGTACGTTCCCTTTCTTGTGCAGTCATCTCGACTACAGTGGACCCCTAACAGTGCCTTTGAAACTTTGCAGCAAAAATTGAGGACTAATAGTGTGTAACAGAAAATCTGATGATAGTTATAGGTGCCGAAGGTAAAAAAAAGAAAAAGAAAAAAGAGAGAAGAACTTTTAAGCACATTCAGCTCAACTCTTTACTAAAATCTCAGGCAAAACATATTGTGTTTTGATTGATTGATTTTTTATTTAAATGGGATAGTGCATATTAATGAATGTACATTACCGTTGTAAATATACCGGATTTAGCAAAATGCTAATTTCCGTCCATAGTCCCATAAAACCAGATGCACTAGATGCAATCATACAGTTTCATACATAAAAAATACAGCAAAAACAACCTATATAGTCGGGAAGCCCTATTTTATGTGGCTTACATGAAAGTATACATATATATTTTACAAAACTGTCAAAAGTAAAAACTCAAAATTCTTTAAAGATACTTATGTTTCAATGATCACATTGCCAATAACTATTGAACCATACTTTAAGCTGGTAACAGGCAGTGTATTCCTGCGCTGATATCCTTTAATTGATAGAATATTCTGTGAGAACGAAGACTTTCTAAACTGAACCTCATTGTCCCTGGAGGTCGACCTAGTGCTTTGTAAACCTTTTTGCTTTTTAATAAAATCCTCTACAGGTGGTGGGACCTTACACACAGAAGACTTACCTTATTTATACATAAGAAAATATTAAAGTTTCAGTTATCTGCTGTCTTTAGTCGATATTTAGTCGATATTTAACGCAATTACACAGTTATATGTATACGAATAACAAGCCACAACGCAAGATTTGTTGGTTCCACATCTCTGATGTTAATATCCATTTTGAAGGTGCTCTGTTGGACTGAGGTCTGGTCAGTCCAGAGTACAGCGAACTCATTGTAATATTCTAAAAACCAGTTTGGAAGGATTTAAGTTTGTAGTCATGGTGCATTGCTGCAGGAACAAGCCATCAGAAGATGGGTATAGTGTGGTCATGAAAGAATAGACATGGTCAGCAACAATACTTAACTGTGGTTCTCGGTATAAAGCCAATAACGCGTCTATCTTGCTGTTACACTGCCAGCACCATGCCGAGCCCTTAATGCAAGGCAAGATATCTTTTTCAGCTTATTCTGTGTAGTCTTGTATGTGAAAATCCTTTTAGATCAGCAGGTTCTGAAATACCCAGATCAGACTTGGTCAATGGCAACAAAAGCCCGAAAGTAGCTATAATCCCATATCATTTTCATTTTGATGCTCAGTTTGACCTCTGGGGGTTATTTCTATCGTATCCAAAGTCCTAAATATGTTTAGTTGTTCCCAAGTGATTGGCTAATTCACTCTTTTGCATTTACAAGATGTACCTAAAAATTGCTTTACATGTTTAAAGCAATGTTTAAACATTTAAAAATGTTTAAAAACATTTTAAACATTTTTAAATTGTGGGATTGTAAATTGCTACAATCTCTCAGGAGATAAATTGCAGTTCCACACTGCTTAACTTGATCTCATCTCTGACATCACTGAATCAAATTATTTAATTTATTTTATATAGCAATATCTAAAGCTTTATTGTTGAAATATTTTTCTAGTTTTAATTTGTTTAAACAAAACTAACATTTTTTCCCCTGCCTTACAGATTGGAGTTTGACCCCACCAGAATGGTCAGGTAGGTCAAGCTGCTTCTTGTGATTACAGTTTTTATGATCAGTTGTAGACTTCTACAGATTTTTTTTCCCATTACAACAACATTTTGCTTTGGACATCCTTGACACAATATTGGGATTGGGTTTCAAAAATCTCAAGCTGTGGTTGTGTAAAAGTAAACAACAGCAATCAGAACACTATTTGGGGTGATACTGTTTCTTTTCTCTGAAGGACAAGCACAGACCTGTACGACAGAGACAGAACTCGTCACTTTTGTTTGTGTTGCCGACTGGTAGATTTTACAGAGTGAAGAGAAAATGATGGGATTTTTTTTTCTTTTTCATCAAGGCCCCTTGTCTTTGTTTTTACTTGTTGGCAGTTGGAGTGGTTCTGCTGCCACAGCTTTAAAACTGAAGTAAACTGATCTTTACTGGAAACATAACTGAGGAGTATAAGCCATGTGCAGAGAGTAGATGGGTTTTGCTCAGTGGTAAACACACTCCTTATCAGCTGTTTTTCTTCAAGCATCCTCCACCTCAGACAACCTCAGACTGCTATGTGTTCATAGCCAAAGGCAGTCTAAGTACGTTAGAAAGGGTGTCACACAAACTGTCTGCTGTTTTAGGTGAATAAACCCCCAAAAAGTTTCAGGTCTGTTCTGCAGCCTAGGCTCTCCCTACTGTATTCCTCCTCAATAATTCCTGCTTTAAAACTTGCGTGTTTATGTTCTGTCATGCAGCAGACTGGCAACATTGCCTGTTACAATAATTTAAAGAAATAAATGAAGTGTAGATAAAGAAAATCAGCTGAAAAGGCAGTTCTCAGTCTGCACTATTCATAATAAATTCTCAGCTATTGTTAATATCATTGATATATACTACAGAAGATCAGATACACGTTGATGTTAATTCTTTGTAGGTAGTTGCATACGCAAACTGTTTTGTAAAGTGATATCTAACAGTATTTATTGAAGCTGATGCACAATAACAGGGTTACATGCAAAAACCTGGAAGAAGTTATTCTTGAAAGTTACTTATTTACCTGTATGTATAGTTCTGATCAAACATTACAGCCCAGTCATCATCGACGCTGTTTTGGGCTTTTCATGATGTATTAAACTTCTTCTTTTTCTCTGACTGGAGTGGGCCCAGGTAAGGTCCTTGAGAGCTACCAACCCTGCAGTGTCCTGATTTCATCCAGGTGCTCCACGTTGAATTTGATTCATATTTCCTGCAATTCACACAGCTTCAAATTTTTTAAATGTTGGCTGGAATATAGTATTAATGAATGAATGTATATCACTTAGCAAGTTGTGCCTCGACCAAAAGCTCTTTCAAATCTCAAACAATCTTTTTACATATTTCTGGCTGACACAGCTCTTAAGCGTAGCCTATTCATTTTTAATAGTGTTGAGGTTTATCCCAGAAGCTTACTTTTAGCCTCATTTATTTATGTCCAAGACCAACTTTGATGTGCCAGCGAGCATTGTTCTGCCGAAACACCAAATTGTGTCAAAGTTTCACTCCTCCAAGTCAAGCCGTCGCCTCAGGTAAAAGGAAATTGGTGAGGATGTTTACGAATAATCCAGGAACCCAGACTCAAGTGTCTCATAAACTGGAAGCTGCTGAAGCAGAAGTGTCACTGTCCACCGTGACGCAAGTTTAAAATCAATATGGACTGAGACTCTGCTGACCAACAAATAAGCCCCTTTTCCAAAATCGACACCTTCAAGCTCTGCTGAAATTTGCAGACCATAAAACTGGGAGGTTTTATGGCCAAAGGAGACAAAGATTGAGCTGTTCAGCCCCAAAACAAGAAGAATGTTTGGAGGAGGCATGAGTAGACTATTCAAGCAAAGGACACTCACAATTTATTAAAAGCATATTTATTAAAAGTAATAACGTCTATTTTGGTGGTGATATTTCATCAAGTGGAATATTAAAGAAGACGGGGTGCCTTACATGCACACAGTTACTTGGATGTCTCAAGAAGATCCCATGCCAAAAGACTAAAAGACTAACAAGCTATAGGAATAGTCTAAACTAGTCTAAACCAGTTCAGTATATGTGTCTAAACTGGTATCAATGTTCTAAAGCTGCACTCATACCACTAACCCAACCCACTGGACAGATCTCTATCAATTCTCATGAGATGGTTAGTCAAATGTCCAGGTCGAGATATACCAGGACTGTGCAATAAGTGGGTGATGAAAGTGCAACTTCTTGAGGGATGTAAAACCAAATATGAATTATCGGAAAAGCATTTAACTAAACCATTATGTATAATGCGACATAATTTCACACAAAGTTCAGCAGCATTTGAGCAAGACCATATTTCTGAAATACTAAATTATATAATGTTATTTGACTCTAGAGTAGTTGGCATTTTAAGCTCAAACACCTGTGAATCAATTTGTTTTATAACTAGTGCTGGAATTCATTGTACTCTGCAGCTCCCAGCATTAATAATAGAGGTCTGCTATAAAATATTTATTGGAAAAAAGTGATCACAGACAGGAAAGTATGTTTTACAGAGTGCTAAAAATGTAGAGCGTATTGCTCTAACTATTTTCAAACAGATGCATCTATATATTTTTGTTGCGAGTTGGTGTGGGAATTGAAACCAAGACACAGACGGAACGCTAGGGGAAACAGAACTTTGATTTGATGTGGTTGTAAACCATACGACCTGCATTCTTAGCTGTTGTGCTTTTATTACATTTCCTCAATTAGTACTGAGCTCACAAAACAAGGCGACATCCTCATTCTGTAAAAAGAACGATGGATAAGTGTAACCTTTTTTGCTTTTACAGCAGACCCATCAGGTTTAGATGCGACTTAATGCGAAACAAGAGGCGATGTGATCTGAAGACAGTTTGATAAATAGAACGGACAAGAAAATAGGTGTGCCAGTGCCGCCAGGGCTTCATTAGACATCACGGTTCTTTAGCTTCAAAAGTAGACCTGGCCGAGTACGGCCACTGAGAGCTTTTTCATGGATGCGGAATAGAACAGCAAAGTGGCTTCACATCAAAGCCTCATTCATTATCATCATCCTGTGAAAAGCAGGCATATGTTTTGATGAACAACCTCTTACAAAAATCCATGAATGAGTTGTGTTCCAGCAGTGTGCTCTGCTGTTTATTTTGGAACAGTTTTTTTTTTCTTTTTTTTTTTACTTACATCAACATGCTTACATTTTGCTTTGCATTGCTTTGTTTCAATATTTGAAATATTGGGTGAGAGAAAGCAATAATGTGTATATTGAAGATAATAATTTGGTGTAAGGGTTTGGAAAGACAAACCAGCATAATAAGGGAAAATGTATATGTAAATATTAGTAACTGTTGATTGCCACTTTGACTTTGATTTTTTATTTTTATTTTTATTTTTCTTTGATGGTAGGACTGTAAAGTTTTCATGTGCTTATGGGGTAGGAGTTAATAAGTTCTCACTTCTTCCTACCCCATTTCGACCATGATATGTTAACTGAGACAAAAACTGTATATTTCTTCTTTTTTTATGCACTTCTTGTTACTGTGCACTATCTTATTTTTATACTTGTATCATGTTCAAATAAAATTTCATTTCATTTCATTTTCTTAACAATTTTGATATTCACAGCGCTGACATTTTGAGGCATCAGCTGAGTGGATGTCTATTGTTGTTGCAAGTGTTTGATGTACATCTACATAGTGTCCCAGTTGGTAGAGCTGTTGCTTTGCTGCAAGAAGGTTCTGGGTTCGATTCCCGGCCCCGGTCTTTCTGCATGGAGTTTGCATGTTCTCCCTGTGCATGTGTGGGTTTTCTCTGGGTACTCTGGTTTCCTCCCACAGTCCAAAAACATGACTGCCAGGTTAATTGGTTTCTCTAAATTCTCCCTAGGTTTGTGTGTGTGTGTGTGCATGGTTGTTTGTCCTGTCTGTCTCTGTGTTGCCCTGCGACAGATTGGCGACCTGTCCAGGGTGACCCCGCCTCTCGCCCGAAATGTTAGCTGGAGAGGCATAGCAACCCTCCCGACCCCACTAAGGGACAAGGGTGTACAGAAAATGGATGGATGATGGACATCTATTTTAGCATATAGAAGCTACAAATCATTTTTAAAAAAGTCATATTTAGTTTGTAAAATTTGGATCCAAAAATGTAAGTTGAGTCAAAAATTGACAAATGGTGCAAATAGAGCAACAAACATCAAGTAGTATCTCTTTTCTGAAACGGAAAAATCATGGCTTTTGTCAACAGTTTTTGTCAGTCACTTCTTTTGGTTCTCCCTGTGCATTGCTTGTCATGAGAGGAATAAATGACCTTAACTGTACAATTACCCAAACACACATCTAAACAGATTTTGGACTGAGAAAAGTAAAGCTTATGAAATGGCTCTTCTGAAGTCCCAACCTCAAATGCTTTTACAGGCTTGTTTGATGCTGCTAAAAGTGTCAGGTTGAGGTGCAGCTTGCTAATGAGGGATTTAAACTAGATGTTTACATTCTGCATGTAAAGTTTATACTATTACCTTGTCATAAAGTTTGGCCATGTATCTTAAACGTTTTGGTGACCTCCTGTAACAAAATCCTTTCTGCGTATTGCTCATTATAAGTGAACCATTTGCCTGTGACAAAGTTTGTCTTTGGAGATGAACAATTTCTCTGTTTGTCCGACAAGAATGATCAACAACAGCAACAAAAAAAAAACAAATACATAGCCCACTCAAAGTCCAAAATAAAAATAAATAAAATTTTATGCAACAAAACTAAAGTCAATCCTTGTTGCTTCACAGTCATGAAGTCACTCAAATATTCACATTATATGTATAATATATGCATACACATATACAGTGTTTGCAAAAATACCTTTGACATTGCAAACATGAATTAATACAGTCAGACAAAAAATTGTCAGACATCTTGACTTCTCCTCTAACCCATCAAACATATGTTTTTGGATTGTCTGAGTACCCATAGAGAACCCATGCATGCACAGGGAAAACATGCGGATTCCATGCATAAAGACCTCAGCCCAGATTTAAACATAGACTTTCGTGCTCAAAGGCAATCGTGCTAACAGGGTGTTTCACTGGAAATGTTCCAGTGAAACATAAAAACTACTTTGAAACTCTATGTTTGTTTTGATAACAAAATCATAATTTTACAGTTCAGTATATGCTTTTATAATTGGTATGTAATATGTCCTAAATAACTCTCTTTCGTTTAATAAGAATAGTGTGTAAGTCTGCTGTTGCATCTGTTTGGGAAGCATCACAGTTACCTGTCATTGTGATTTTCTCCATCTTTTTCGCTGTTCCTTGTTTGTCACCTGAACCGACAGCAGGATAAACTGAACTGTCATAACAGCAATCCGCTGACAACACACAGTTGCTTACATCTCACACCTTGTTAATATGCTACAGCATGACACCAATGAGACTGGCAGTTTTTAAAAAAGTTTCTGCGCAACATGGCTCGGTAGGTTTCATTATCATTAATAATGCAGGAGCCTCTGAACTTGGCACTGGCGCTATAAATAAATAAGGCACGATCCTGCAGGATTGCTTTGCACTGGTTTGGAGGAGGTTTTTGTTGGGGGCTGGGGGGGAATCGGCAACGCTGCCTATACTGTCCACCACACTCCGTGCTTAATGAGAGAGGATTACCGACATGGTTGTGTTTAATTGGTCTGCTGTTGTGAAATCGGAATGGATGGCTTTATTCAGACGTGATTAGACGTTGGCTGAGATATTCAGGCAGGGGATCAACAGCTTCACAGTGACCTGCTTTCACTGGATTGTTCCTCTGTGAATGTTCCCATACTGCCGCTCCTCCTCGTGCCCTTTTCACTCATTCATAAAAGCGTAGCTGCTGAGCTTTGGGATGGATTGTATTTGACAAGGGTATGAAAGAAAAAAATCATGGCTAATTGAAATTTCATATTTATTAGAATCGACTCCAAGTAAGACCGGGGGATCTTGTGAGAGACTCTAGCACAGTGATTGACTGCATGCATTGTAGAAAAACCTTGGACTGTGGCTTTTATTTTCCTTTACTCCTCCGCCGAGACTTGGAGAAAACAGAGAGACGAGGATTATACAGCTCAACCATTATTATATAGATGACAGTGAAGAGAATAAAGCTATGCTGGGCTGATGTGTTGGAGGTCCCAACCTCTCTCTTTTAGTGTGTTTCAAAACCACAGCAGCAAAGCACAGCGTGTCTGATCAATTGCATCATTTGCTCTATTCATGGCATTGTTGTCAATGGAATGTGAGATAATTAATGAAGCGGAATATTATGCCAAAGGAATTAATGTAATGCATTTGTTAAAGGGAAGCACAGAAGATGCACACTTGCAGTTTCTTTTCAAGGTAAGTTATTGCTGGAAAACCCTTGGAGCAGCGGTTTTCAGCAGCTGAGGATGCGTTTCTAAAACGACACACAGTGTGGACCAAACGGCGCTTAGTTCACAAAGATATCTAACCTTAAAAAGTCCTTTGATGTAGTGACAGAATAGCTGAGCTGATATTTATCTTCAGGGACAGGAAGTGACAGTGCTGTGTTTCAACACCTGCTGTAGAGCTGTCTCACACCCAAAGTAGGAGTAGTCCTCAGGGATCACTGAAACCCGTCCTCTGCTGTTGACAAATACTCAACTTTGGTATCTAGGGCTCCAACTGTGTCCTTTGCCTCTGCCCTTGACAAGGGCAGAAGTCCCTTTTGACAAGCAACCTCAATTTTGGGCATTGTTTTCCAAATCTGTGACTAAATAGATTGCCCTAATTCAATGCAGTTCATTTAAATCCAGTTTAAAATTACTTTATTACTCTGAAACGGGAATTAGGTTTGGATTTGAGAGATTTTGACTTTCCTTATTAGAGAACAAGAAACTGTATATGTGTAGTTAAAGGATATCGTTGTTTCCTGACCATTTTCTGCTTTGTGTAAAGACTAATATTTCAAAATGAATTCTGAGCTCAACAGGAAGCCGGTGTGAAGAATTTAGAACGGGGGGTTATATGATCTCGCTTACTGTAACGTGTCACTGACCTTGCTTCGGCAAAGGAGAAGCTTTCTACAGTTAGATAAACGGGGCATCACAATGCTCTGAACATTTTTAAGTGAATGATGAAAGACCAAGAGATTAATTTTATATGCAAGTCCAGTGAATGAAAATTTAGTCAAGGTTGTAAATGTTGGACTTCATTAATTACTTAACTGATGTATGAGTATATTCTAGGTGGTTCTATAATTTTTGTTTCTGGAAATTGTAAGCCAGGTAGGTTTTTCATGAGTAAAGTGGATAACATGCCTCTCTCCATGTCAGTGTACACAAGCTCCTTTTTAGCTCAGATGAACAGCCATGTTTCACTCAAAGTTGTACAATTTTTACTATGGCTTCTTAGACGGTGTCAGTGCACTTTTGTAATCCAGTAGCGCAGCACATTATATCAAGTCTCAATCTTCAATCTATTTATATTACATTCCAAGTGCCACACATCCAAACTGTGTGCCAAAAGTATATTTTCCTGGTTGGATGGACTTTCCCTGCCCTCTATGCCAACACGATCACAAAAATCTGGACTGCAAAGATCCTTTAAGAATGTTAGTGGGTAGGCACACATGATAAAGGTCTGTCTAGAAGACACTAGAGCAGAACAGGAGGTATGCATTAGGCCCAACGCAGTCGATCAATTTAGATAACATTTTATGCTAATGTGTTTTACAAGACAGCAAATATCATGAAAATTGTAAGAGATATCATTATAAGACTGAATAAATACCTGAACTGAGTATTGAGCCTTGGAGAGCTCCACTGGTTAAAGACATTTTCACTGAAGAGAGATCATAAGCCTTAACAGCCAAACTCCTTTGCTGTAAATATTAGGGAAAGAAATCAATGCAGAGCCAGAAATGCATGCTAGATGTCTAAGACTGTTATGTAAAACACTGTGGTCATTGTTGTTGATGTGCTGAAATTTGAAGAATTTTCAACATTAACAGCCATTAAAAGACCAAGAAAAAGCTTTAAGACATCTCTTTAGACTCATTCTTCTAGAGACCAGTACAAAAAGTAATCCGAAATCTGTAGTTATGCTGTTAGGGGTTTTAATCAATAAATATTTGAATGTCCACTTTATAATAGCTGAACTCTTTTTGAATCTATTCAAGTCACATTTTAACTTTTAAAGCTGTAAAAGTTAAAATGTGATGTGAACAGATTCAAGACTAACTATAATAAAATTTTACATAAAAGTGGATTCAAAAATTTACATAAATATGGAAAACCTAGACATTGGTGTAGAATATGAAAGGATGAATGTAAGGGCTCTTCTGGTTAAATTTAAGTTTCTTAAAACATAAAAGAGGAGTTTTCGCTGTACTGATATCTATCCCCTAACTCATATAATCTAGGAAGCAACTGAAGTCGCCAATCCTCCAAATGTCAAGTAGTGTTTGATGATTTTTATGATGGACAAAAGCGAAAGGGGGGGGCAGCCTGTAGGACGTGTTAGACCAACAAGGCGAGAGGAGTGCTATTTAAATCCACTCCATTATACATAAACTCCATTTACAGTAACCTGTGTATGCTGAGAATAGTACAGCAGACTTGGGGCTTCGTCTGCAACACATCTCTGTCTGGGGGAAGATAATCTTTCTAAAGCAGCTTTGCCACTTTCAGGTTTGAAAAAAGTTCACAGCATTTGACTTGGTGTCACCCCTGATGTAGCTAAAGGTGAGAAGCTGAGTGAATTCCTTCTTAGTTAGGGTCCATAGCTCTGAGTCCTGAATTTGCATATTTCAAATTAATATTTCATTATGCAGAAAAACAGGAGCAAATGGCAGTAGGCATGACACAAGCAGTCTCTGCTGTCTCTCTGGACTTCAGAGCTGGATTTGTGTCTGCAACTTGTTTTAAACAATAACATTAATTTAATGCTTGGAAAAAAGAAAAGCAATGAAGAGATCTGACATTAAGATTTCATCTTTTAAGTAGCACGTGCTGGTATGAGAATCTCATGACACGATGACCTTGAGTTAAAATACCAGCGTTTTGCTGTATTCTCACAGAATTTCAAAAACAGAAATATACAGATGCATCTCCTTTAAGTTATTACAATATATACAAGCTCATAAATTTAATACACAAAGCATATATTTAAGTTTTATTTTTAAAATCTTTGCTTCATGTTCCTCACCAGGTTAAGATCTCTGTAGCTTGTGCAACCTTTCTACCACACTTTTTTCTTCCACTCAACTTTCCATTACTATTCCTGGACAGAATAGTAATGGAATATAACATTGCTGACACCCTCAGAATATGCTGAGGGTGTCAGCAATGTTATACGTCATCACTGGATAAAGTCGTGTTATAAAATATTCAATTTTTATGAAGTACTGAGTTTTGGTTTTAGCTCTAAGCCATAATAACTAAAGTTAAAAGCAATAAACGCTTTACTTCTATAAGTAGTTGACTGAGATTCAGTTGTATGACATCATCAAATTGCTTTAATGCTTCCAAAATAATACATTGGTAATACAATTTTGATGATGTTATTTCTAGCATTACATGTTGGTCTTTAAAGAGTAACACAAGTATTTGAAAGTGGAACAGTCTTATCAGCACCGACAGTGCACAGCAACAGGTGGTGGAGGGGCAGGGCTGTGACCTATGTTCCATACAGCAAAATAAATTGCCTACCACCCTGGTATTTTCTCTGCCATCTCATTTAAGGGAAGAATAAGATAAAAAAAAAAAACGTTGTGGTTTTGAAAAAACGTTGAATAAAGTTGGAGTTCTTGATCTGGTACTGAAATAACTGGGTTACAACTTTGTTCTTAGTGTTGGGCTGCAAGCTGCAAGCTTACAAACTGTGCTTCAGTCATCTGAAACAACCAAAAGGCTTTGTTGTGCATTAGTAAACAATGGATGAGAGAGACATGCCTCTGAGGAGATCTCTACATACAACACTCTTGTGTAGAGTACAAACAAAGCTTAAAAGTGAGGTCACATTCTCTACAATTAAACCTAAGCCCTATTGGCTTTTCTTTTCTGTGATCCCCCATATTGGACAAGATTATAATTTCTATTAACCTGTTATTGCCAATGAAGACTTGCTTAGAAAATGTAACAATGTAAATACAGAAGAAGAGAAATATCGCACATCATGATGCATATGATTCATAGCTGATCAACGATTGTACATTGAACATAATGTTCAGTGTTTACATTCTAAAACATATTTACATTAACTAAATAGTTTTAATATCTTTGCCTTGCTTTTTTTCTAATGTTTGTTTTTGGACTAGATGATATTATTGCTTGTAATTCCGTTTCTCCCAGTCAGAGCAGACTGTGCTTTTATGAGGAATTGTGTTTTACACAAAACAAAGTCTGAGAAATGTGGAGAAAAGTTCAGTTCAAGAACAATAATGTTGTCAAAACTAAGCCATATCAGTGATCTGCCTGCTTAAATTACTGCAGTTAGTTTTCCTCAATATCTGTACAGCTTATTTTCTTCAGCATTCTTTAATTTAAAGAGTAAAACTCTGATAGTGCACTGCAGGTGTATTTTACTTAATTGGGTGGAGATGGTGTAAAACCAATCCCAGCAGATGCTGATAAAAAAAGAAAAAGAAAAATCCTTCATCCCATTTTCAATGCTCACAGCTTTCTAAGAAATAATGGGTAAACCTTAAAAACCACCAGCTCAATAGTTGTAGTGACTTTCTTACAAAATAGAAGAGAGAAAATCAAAATGAATGCCTCGAAAATAACAGAAATATGATCAATAGAACATAAATAAAAAAAAAAGAATACAATCTCATTGGTCTTATTAACGAGCCGCAGGCAGTAGTAGCAGGTGCAGCTTTTACGTCGATTGTAGTTGATCATGGTGGGACCTGAGGCCATTTCTCTGTTCCTGTAGCTTACCTTTTAATATGTTAAAAAATGAATTCAGGTAATGTGCTTTAGTTGTAGCTGATAAAAAGATATTGCTTAGCAAATGACTTTTTTTCCCTTTGATGACATATTGTAGAAATAAAACTGAAATGTGTCATTTCCAGTTTGCAGTTTATATCTGAAATGTTTGATTACGCCTATGAAAATTTATTGTTACAAAACAAAACATTGGAAAGAGTGAAACCCACAAAGAGAATTAGTTCTTCAAATAATTAATGCTTCATTGCCAAGTGGCAGTTTCACACTGATAATTTTTCTCCTCACATCTGTCGTCACATGTTTGCAGGTTTGTGCTGGGCTGTGAAACTGTTTGTCCTTTTTTTCTTTCTTTTTTTTTTTTTTAGGAGGCATGCATCACTGCCGGTTGAAGCCACAGAAAATCCCGGGAGGTTAGGATCCGAAGGTTGCAAGAGGGTCATCCCCTGCCGCAAGTGGAAGTCTGCGTCCTTTGGGTACAGTAAGATATTATTTGGTGTTACAGTTCTAAATGTGCGGCGTGTCTCTTAATAAGAGCAGCGTGTACATATCACATCCAAACACCAGCGGCTTTCTGTCTTCCTTCTGTCATTGTCTAGAAGTTGTCCCATCTAAAATCAATGCCCTGCTGTAGTTAGCCTTTCTTCGTCAGATGTATCGGGAGTGACAGCTTGACAGCTGCAGACTTTGCCGTGTCCTAATGTCGGAGGCTTTGCAGCTGTTCTCCAGTCATCAGCGTTTCATGAATGCAGGTCTGGGAGCCTCTGTTTTGTTCTCCTGATGTGTACACTCATCTTTTTTGTGACCAAGTGCACTATGGGAGGAGATAATCAGGTTCAGCCTTAATGAAATATGATCTCGTCTTAAAATGAGCCTTCAGTGCTGCTGAGCCATTAGCCTGCACTGAGCTCAGACCTTCAGAAACCTTCTCGGCAAACAAGGAGAAAAAGAGAGCAGTCTGTCAAATCTGTGGGACTGACTAGTGGGAGCTTCAAAGGACTTGGGAGATTTTCAGAACTGCCTCCTAGTGCTTTGTGCTTCATCATTAAAAAGAAATATGCGCTTAATCCATAGCCCACTTTTGGCTCATGTGCAGCACAAAAATAAATCATTCTTCACGGTTTAAAAAAAAAAGTTATATAAAAAAAAAAAAAAAAAAACTGTTCGGTGTCTGATGAGAAACATTTGCAAGTTGTTTTTAGACGCTGTTAAATTGCAAAAACGTCACTGATTAACTCACTTATTTATCCCCTCCTCTTGTCTTGGCTTGATTGTTGCTTAGTGAGTCATTTTTAAAAACAGCTAAAGGCTATTAGGTTAAATGGATTATGATGACTGTAAGCAGCTGAGGAGCGGCTTTGTTTACTGTACAGCAGGATTATCCTGACACAATTACAATCAGCTGATTGCTAACTGATAACGGCTGAATGCTGTGTGCCTCCATGAAAATCTGCTTCTTTGTCCTTGCTGGATTGATTCTCAAAAGCCGCAGTATTATTTGAAGCTAAAAGTTGTGCTACAAGGCAAAGAAGCTGGTTTGTCTTATCAGAAGAATAATGGAACCTCATCATGCCATGCTAAAAGCTATGATCTTGTGGCTGGAGAACATTAAAATCCTTTCTGCTTTCTATACAGTCGCCTGGGAGTTTCAGGTATTCTGACAGTCAGCACAGTCTGTTCCAAAAAAAGGTTAGCATTAAGGGTACAGCGGTTCACAAAAGTGAATCAGAATTCTTGTTAGGTTAAATTCTGATGAGAGGGAGCTTTGCAAAGGGACTCCATTATGGTCATATTTCTGCTGGTATAAACAGTTTTTTTTTCTGGCTTTGGTCTGGTTTGAATTCTTTGTTGCTGCAGTTTTCTGGCCTTGCATATTAGCTCGTTTCCTTTCTTCTCATCAGTTGTATTTACATTTTTGTGTTTCAAGTTGGTTATTCAGTTCATGGTGGAGTCAGCTTGTGGTGGAGCCAGCTGCATAAATTATCAGAATTGTTTGTGAAAACACGTCAGACAGTCAGACATAACCAATGTGATTTATTACCGTCCGATGAAAAAACTTAAAATTGTCCGGCATGTTGACTGAAATGTTTTTCTTCTAATCTAGCAAATGTATAGCAATGAAAAAAAAAAAAAAAGTTGGCCAATTATTGTACTGATGTCACATGTGATATGCTGTTGCTTCAGGCATTGAAGGTCTTGTGTGTTGATCATTGTATTTCATTATTGTATTTTGCTATAAAATATATGTAATAATGGATATTAAATATGATTCGATCTTTCTTTTTATGAAATATTTCAGTGTGGTTTCAGTTAATAATGTGGAGACACAACTTGCAGAAAAAGTTACTCATTCTTCTGTAGCTTAACAATTTGCTTTGAACATCTTATAGTTTAATGCTTCAGATTATCTCTAGGTGCTCTTTCCTCAGCAGCTGTTTGTGGGCAGTAGAGAAGGTGACAAGATACAGAAAGGCAGAAAGGTGCACCAGTCAATACAGTCACTCTGTCACTGTGACTTTAAAAGTCAGTGGTAACTTAGTGATTGGTACGGTGGCCGTGATACGGTGGCCGTGAGGTGCAAAGCAATTACAAATTACAAAAACACTACAACATTAACGAAAACACTACAACATTAACGCAAAGCAATTACAAATTACAAAATCACTACAACATTAACGAAAACACTACAACATTAACGAAAACACTACAACATTAACGCAAAGCAATTACAAATTACAAAATCACTACAACATTAACGAAAACACTACAACATTAACGAAAACACAACAACATTTACAAAACGGAAAAGGTAGGTCCCAGTGGAGACCTAAGAAATCGCTGATTGGACTACAGCTCGTTAGAAAACGGAAAAGGTAGGTCCCAGTGGAGACCTAAGAAATCGCTGATTGGACTACAGCTCGTTAGAAAACGGAAAAGGTAGGTCCCAGTGGAGACCTAAGAAATCGCTGATTGGACTACAGCTCGGTTTACTTTTAAACCGGAAGTTATTCTGGCTTTACGTGTTTTTTTAAAACATGAATGTACTTGGTGATCCACACATAGACATAATATAAGGATAGACGCCTCATGCACCGCTCTCCCCTATTGTCGCTGACTAGATTTAGGGCGGCCATCTTGAAGCGGTAGACCACTCCACTTAGCCTGATGTGTTTAGCGGGCAAAATAACATATCAGCGCATTTAATCGATCATAACACACTTTTTTGTCACTGGAAACTATATTCAGACATCTATCAAAGCTACATTTATAAATAATTGTATTATTTAAGTATGTTTTTAATACATAGTTCAGCATTTTTAAATATGATTAGTAGCTATAACAATAGAATAGGAATCGATATCAGAAATATTCTGATATTGATGTATGATGAGCATATTACAAAGCACACAGCCGTGAATAATTTATGGTGAACGGCTGTGTGTATAATTTATCATAATAATACATAGTTATACAACTATACAATCACAAATAAATAATGATTAATACTGAATAATATATATTGGATGCATGTTAATATGTATGTATGTATGTATGTATGTATATATATATATATATGGGCAGTAGAGAAGGGCAGTAGAGAAGTATATATATATATATATATATATATATATATATATATATATATATATATATATATATATATATATATAGCTGACTGAATAGCTCAATGGGTAAGTCACCAGTCTACCACCCGGGAGACCAGGGTTCGAATCCAGGCTGGGGCTGAAGTTACAACAGTCAATTGAGCTGTCAGTGTGGGTCCTTAGGCAAGACCCTTGGAGCTATATAGCCTACCTCATACCATGAGAGACACTGATAAGCACGACATGCCGGCTCAGACGTCGCCCGGCCAAACAAGGTCTGCGTCAGGTGCTGGGGAACCAGAGCACCTAGATGAAAAATGGGCTACTGGAACAAGACGGAAATGGGCGAGAGGTGAAAACATGGATCTGTTGGAATGCTACTACTCAAGTAACCCTAGTCAGAGGGGCTACATGCGAAGACTGTGGGAGGAATGGTTACTTCGACATCCCCAGTCAACACTAACTGCTAAGCAACTAGTGGCTCAGTGTTCCAACATCCGCAAACGGCAACTGCTCTCACAACTTGAGATTGACGAGGTACAACACAAATGCTATGGCAAAGGGGAGGAGCCAGAACGCCAGGTCAGCGGGGAGTTAACCACCCACCCAGAGACTGGGTATGTAGCCCCAGTAATGAACGAACCATCAGAGCTGAACGAGGCAGCAACTGACCTGAGAGAGAGAATCGTGGCCGTAATGAACACCAGACAACCCCGACGCCAATTACAACGGCTGAGTGAAGCACCACCAGAAAGTCTAATTGAAGATGTGAATGCGGCATTGAGAACGATCCCTACCAACACCATAACAGAAACCAATGAGCTGATATACAACTCAGCATCAGTGATCCTTGAGATGCTTGGCTATAAGAGCAATCATGAGACCCAATACCCACCATGGAAAAGACGGTTAGAGGCTAAGATCAAGATAACAAGGAGGGAAGTGAGCCAACTGTCAGAGCTCCAAAGGGGTGCAATGAAAAGATCAGTACACAAGAAGTACAGCCAGATGTCCATACCTGAAGCACTCGAAACTGCCAAACAAAGGCTCCAAGCCTTGGCCAGCCGCCTGAAGAGATACACAAGAGAGAATGAAGCCAGGAGGATTAACCGGCTCTTCCACACCCAACCAGCTAAAGTGTACTCTCAATGGCAGGGTACTAACAACAGAGCAGACCCACCAAGGCTGGAGACTGAACAATACTGGAAAGGCATATGGGAAAGGGAGGCGACCCACAACAGCAATGCAAAGTGGCTGACCTCTCTACGAGAGGAACACAGCAACCTCCCTGAACAAGCCCCAGTAACCATCACTGTGGTGATGGTTACTGGATCTGTGGTGATGGTTACTGGATCACAGAAGGATCCCTCAAAGGGTTCAATCCCATCCAACTATCGGCCAATAACCTGTCTCTCTACAACATGGAAGCTCATATCAGGCATCATAGCGGCTAAGATAAGTGGTCACATGAATAAATACATGAGTACGGCACAGAAGGGCATCGGCTTAAATAGCAGAGGAGCCAAACACCAACTCCTTGTAGACCACACAGTCGCCCGAGACTGCAAAACCCGACACACCAACCTGTGCACCGCTTGGATAGACTACAAGAAAGCCTATGACTCAATGCCACATACTTGGATCATTGAATGCTTAGAGATGTACAACATCAATAGGACTCTAAGAGCCTTCATTGCAAACTCGATGGGGCTGTGGAAAACCACCCTTGAAGCCAACTGCAAACCACTTGCACAAGTGTCCATCAAATGTGGCATATACCAAGGAGATGCTCTGTCCCCACTGCTGTTCTGCATAGGCCTGAACCCCCTCAGCCAAATCATCAACAAGACTGGCTACGGATACCGACTGAAGAATGGGGCCACAATCAGTCACCTCCTCTACATGGATGACATCAAGCTGTACGCTAAGAGTGAGCGAGACATCGACTCACTGATCCACACCACCAGGATATACAGCACTGACCTTGGGATGTCATTCGGACTAGAAAAGTGTGGTCGGATGGTTACAAAGAGAGGGAAGGTCGTCCGCACAGAAGGGGTCTCACTCCCAGAAGGAACAATAGCAGACATAGAGCACAGTTACAAGTACCTGGGAATACCACAAACAAATGGCAACCTGGATGAGGTCACAAGGAAGGGAGCCACAGCCAAATACCTCCAACGAATAAGGCAAGTCCTGAGAAGCCAGCTCAATGGCAAGAACAAGATCCGTGCAATAAACAGCTATGCATTACCAGTAATCAGATACCCTGCCGGAATAATCAGCTGGCCAATGGAAGAGATAAAGGCCACGGATGTTAAGACTCGGAAGTTACTAACCATGCATGGAGGGTTCCACCCCAAATCCAGCACCCTGAGACTGTACACAAACCGTAAGGAAGGAGGCAGAGGACTAGTGAGTGTGAGAGCCACTGTCCAGGATGAAACATCCAAGATCCATAAATACATCAAGGACAAAGCCTCAACGGATGATATGCTCAGCGAATGTCTCAGGCAATGGGGAACAGAGGATGAGGGGCTAGAGGTTCCATCATGGGAGAACAAGCCCCTACATGGGATGTACCACCGACAAATAACTGAAGTGGCTGATATCAGGAAATCCTACCAATGGCTGGACAAAGCTGGACTCAAGGACAGCACAGAGGCTCTCATCCTGGCTGCACAGGAACAGGCCCTAAACACCAGAGCAATAGAGGCTCAGATCTACCACACCAGACAAGACCCAAGGTGTAGGTTGTGCAAGGAGGCCCCTGAGACAGTCCAGCACATAACGGCAGGGTGCAAGATGCTGGCAGGGAAAGCGTACATGGAACGACATAACCAGGTGGCGGGCATAGTGTACAGGAACATCTGTGCAGAATATGGACTGGAAGCCCCGAGATCGAAGTGGGAAACACCCCCAAAGGTGGTGGAGAATGACCGAGCTAAGATCCTGTGGGACTTCCAGATCCAGACAGACAAGATGGTAATGGCGAACCAACCGGACATTGTGGTGGTGGATAAAGAACAGAGGATAGCCGTTGTGGTGGATGTAGCTATACCAAGTGACTACAACATCAGGAAAAAGGAGCATGAGAAACTGGAGAAATACCAGGGCCTCAGGGAGGAACTGGAAAAGAACTGGAAGGTGAAGACCACAGTGGTGCCTGTGGTCATCGGGGCCCTCGGGGCAGTCACCCCCAAACTGGAGCAGTGGCTAAAACAGATCCCAGGAACAACATCAGACATCTCAGTCCAGAAATGTGCAGTACTAGGCACAGCCAAGATACTGCGCAGAACCCTCAAGCTCCCAGGCCTCTGGTAGAGGACCCGAGTTCAGAGGATGAAAAGAGAGAGACCACCCGCAGAGGGTGAGAAGGGAATTTTTTTTTTTTTATATATATATATATATATTGCCTATATAAAAAAAATCTTAGATTGTAAACAAAGATCAAGACAAATATTTCACTCCACAACTGTCAGTTAACATCTAATTTGTTTTATAGAATTACACTTACATACAAATTAATTTGCACAAATTTCATTAAAAAATATATGTATATATACATACATATAAACATGCATTTAATATATATTATTCAGTATTAATCATTATTTATTTGTGCCATTATTAATTAATCATTATTTATTTGTGTTTGTATAGTTACATAAATATGTATTATGTAGTGACCATTTGTCCAAAAAACTTAAATTCAAAAATCAAAAAACTCAAAACTCAAAGGTGATCAAAACAAAAGGTGAATCAAACTCAAATAGTCACCTGATGCACATGGATTCTTGTTTATGCAGCAAAAAGAAATCAAAAGTCTAAATATGGTTCTTTGGTTTTATTTGCAGATCAGGCCAAAGGTTACAGGCTTCTGCTCCCACTCCTGTACCTGTTCACTGACTGTCAAAATGAAAACCGATGTGACTGATTAGCTGGTAAAAAACCTTGTGACCACCACATGCATAATAAGCTACTTAAGACCCACCTACTTATACCGTGAAATACCCACATTCCAATCTGAAATTAATTAACTAATTAAGTGAATTACTAAACAAAAAACTTATTCTAAACAAAAATTAAAATAAAAATTCTAATGATAAATCAATTAGAAAATCAAACAAATGCTAAGAATAAACTAAACAATTTAAATTCTAAGATTTAACAAAACAATGGGAAGAATAGCTCCTACAGGTATATATATGTCTATCTTTGTTGTGAAATGTTGTTTGTGGAGCCTGACATCAATAATCCATCGATCTGAACAACAATATCCCTGTTGTTTTGATTGGCAAAGTAGGAGGGACTATCGCTCTAAGATGGCCGCCGTATTTCCTGCGCCGGAGCAGCCAATGCGGGGTCTACTCTTATATTATGTCTATGCTCACTCAAACGGAGCGTGCCAGAATAACTTCCGGTAAACCAAAAGTAAACCGAGCTGTAGTCCAATCAGCGATTTCTTAGGTCTCCACTGGGACCTACCTTTTCCGTTTTCTAACGAGCTGTAGTCCAATCAGCGATTTCTTAGGTCTCCACTGAGACCTACCTTTTCCGTTTTGTAAATGTTGTTGTGTTTTCGTTAATGTTGTAGTGTTTTTGTTAATGTTGTAGTGTTTTCGTTAATGTTGTAGTGATTTTGTAATTTGTAATTGCTTTGCGTTAATGTTGTAGTGTTTTTGTTAATGTTGTAGTGTTTTCGTTAATGTTGTAGTGATTTTGTAATTTGTAATTGCTTTGCGTTAATGTTGTAGTGTTTTCGTTAATGTTGTAGTGTTTTTGTAATTTGTAATTGCTTTGCACCTCACGGCCACCGTAGATTGGATATGCATTATCAGCAGCTGAGTAAAGATAACGCTGCTGATAAGATGGGGGAGTAGTTCTGTATTTCTTCACATTGAAACAAGTGTGCAACAAACGGTGTATCAGGATCAGCTGTGAAGTGTTCTCAGAAACAGATTTGGTACAGGCTGATCATTCATCCAATTCACAAACAAACAGTTCCATCCTGTTTTCTAAATGGATTTCCTTGAGGGATTTTTACATCAACCAACACCATCGTTTGGTTTTGGGTTTCTCTGGCCAGAAAAGGTAATTTGTGCCAGTCTCTCCATTCTTTCTGTGTCAAGCATCCGTGACACTGTGAAGCTCATTGTTCAGCTGTTTATTGTGTCAAACATTTCAGGCCAGTTTGAAGTGTAACAATGAACATGAGTGGGCAGCTTGCTGAATGCATGCCTTGGAAAACACAAACACACTGTACAGGGCTGAAGGAAAGTTTAAAAAATGAATAGCTGCACGAAACGGATTGAAAGCAAACGCCGAGGCCTCCATCACGACTGTCTTGTTATGAATTATTTTTGAGAGACGATTTCCTTCGGTAGTGGAAGCTCTCTCACAACAACGTGACGAAGGTCATGCACCAGATTTTAACTCAGGATGTTGCATTGATGTGGAATGCAATGTTGACCATGGAGTCGCTGGGAAACAGAATTTTTCACATTGTGTTTGAAGCGAAATGAGGAAAGATATTGTGTAATCATTTCCCGCTGAAGCTCTGTGTGAGACTGTGTGAGACTCCCGATGAGTGACTGATTCTTGCGACTGTGTTTTCTGACTGTGTTTGTGTGGCGTTAATGTGAAACGAGTGGGTGAAATATTAATTACTTTGCCACTTCTGATGTGCGGTGCCATGCCCGGCAGCATGCTCATTGCCTCTCTTGGTTTAGATGTATGTGTGTTGCATAATAGAACATGTTGAAGAAAAAAAACTTTAATTATCCAAAGCGTTTGGAGGACTGAATTATTCATTACAAATTTTTGTTGTTTAGAAAAGGGGGGGTCTGACCTGTGTCGAGTTGTTGTTGGCCAGTTATTTACAGTACAGTTCAAAAATGAACTTCTTTCAGATTTTTCACATTGATGCTGCAAAATGTTGGGATCTTGTTGAGCTTGTGTGTGATAGAACATCACAAGGTAATGGCTAATTGTGAAGGGGAAAGTAAATGACTCATGTTTTTCTTTTAAATTCACAAATAAAAATCTGAAAACTAAAGCCGCACATCATTCTGAACACAGCATATCCTTGGGCAAAATGGTTTGGAAGACGGATAGAGCTAAACACAGGGTCATCCTGGGAAGAATTGTGGTAAAAGCAGCAAAAGACTTGAGTCCGGGGCAGAAGTTCACCCTCCAGCTTGAATACACAGTCAGAGCTACAATGGAATGGTTGTATATCTGCAAAGCAGAAATGGTCTAGTCAAAACCCAGATATAAATATTGAGCTTATTTGCACAGACAAATGGGCATACATTTTTGCCAAATGTTGTAGACATTCCCCACTTGCAGTAAAACATGGCATTGATTTGGGGAATAAGTGATAGTGCCAACATTTCAGATTTATAGTTGTAAAAAAAAGTTGAAAACTGTCATTTGTGATGTGTGTGACTGATTTCACAATCTTTACAATATTTTTAGGTTTTCATGATGTAAAGCACTTTTAACTGCCTTGTTGCTGAAATGTGCCTTGCAAATAAACTTGATTTAATTGATTGATTTTACTCCCACCTCACAAATTCTACACTATTTAAGCTAGCTAATATTGAAGCATGAGAAAATGTGCACAAGTTAGAGGGGTATGAATAGGTCTGCAAGGCGTTGTATGCTTATGTTTTCAGATCTCTTATTTTTTTAATAGCTCCATGATTTGCTTGAGCCTCTGAGTTCTGAGCCTGAGAAGATATTGTAAATTAATATATGAATCTTGACGTTCAAGCCATGCTACTCACAGAGACGTGCTCAGAGCTGCAGTTGGAGCAATCTCTGGAGACGAGCAGTCAGATTCAAAGCAAGCAGAATGACTGCCTTACTATAATAGTGAAAAAATACTCTAGGGATATGCTTGAATCAGGACTGCTGTTGTATTCTTCTCCTTCCATCTCCATACGTGTTTGCACTCCTTGTGTCTCACTCTGCTGGTTTTCTTTTTCTGTTGCTCAAGCTCTTTTCTTGCTTCCAACAGTTACATGCATAAGACACATTTGATCTGCATGTGTAAGGAACTTAACAACAAGCTCTAAAGGCTTCGATGCGACGACTTACTTCCTGTGCCAAGATGTATATGAGTCAGTGCATGTTATGATGATTCTGTGTGCAAATTTGCTAACAGTTCCACAAGTGAGCACCTCCCTGCAACAGTCAACAAGCAGCAGTTACAACCAATATTTAAGATTGGAGCAATAAGTTATTGCTTCACTTTAAAGAGCAAATGATCAACTGACCACTGAAACCTTTCTTGCTGGGTTTTGCTGTAGAGAAAAGAAATCCTCCTAAACTCTTAGTTTCAGAAAGATAAATTCCACCTCATCAGTGATCATCCAGAGACAGCATGACATATCTTCAAATAATAATAATAATAATAAAACAAAACAGAGATTCAGATGTTCCAGGAAGAACAGAAGTGAGATTGTGATAGGAATGTGTTGACAATTTTCTCAGGAGATATAATTTTGATAAATAAGTCAAATTTCCTCCAGCTTTGGTGACTTACTGTCAAGTGATGGTGATATACAAACAGCGATAACAGACTGCTGGGAGATTTTTCATCTATTCAGTTGAAAGAAAAACAATCCTTTCAACTATTACAGTGCTATTTAGTCATTATAGGCTTGTGCTTATGCAGGTGGTTGGGAATACTTGGGTATTTTTATTTATTTATTTATTTATTTTAATGACAAAAAAAGACTTTTTGAAATTCTTTGCAATCAGTGAGGAAACTTTTTGCAGTCAGCACCTAACTCTTAGTAATCTACAGTAAAATGTAACACTGAAAAATAGAAAAATCCATCATTTTATTTGTTCAGTGGGGAATATTTAATTTTCATACGCTTACTATTTAAGTTTCTTCTATAACTTTTCACAGAGTTGGAGCACAGAGAGAAAAGGATTTATGACTATTCCTTTTTGCACAATCTTTCTTTATTATCCACATGTTTTCCTCGGGGTTTAGCACCCTGCACATGTTTCAGCTGATGTAATGATCCGCACAGGTACATGAAGCATGCACTAACATGCGTCTGCTAAATTAGCATTTCTGAACTTGACCAAATGCACTAAATTACCTGATCTCTGTCATGGCGTCCTTGTCAAATTTATAGACCCGTTCCTCAATGTGTTTAATGTCCTTTCTCTGCAGGTTTTGTGTGCATTTCTCATAGCGCATCCAGTCAGGAGCAGACAGTAATCCTGAGCCAGCAGGCCGCAGAGGAAGAGGAAGAAATAAATTTTAAAAAAGAACTGAACATTAAAAGAGTATATGCGGAATAAACTGAATAAAAGTGATTACCTGAATGTGAGTTTTAATTGTTAGATTTTAGCTTAAAAAATGTCTCACCAGCCAATAAGCTAACAGTTACAATGGCTTCCTGAGAATAGCAGGCTGTGCAACATTTAATCTCAATGAAAGTCAGAAAATCTACACTAAAAACATTATGAGAGTGTTGTCCTAAACTGACCTGACTCCAGTCCAAAACTTGTATTTCCTTTCACCTATTATTATTATTTTATTGTGTCCTTCTGTTTGATGATGATCTGCAGCATTTTTCACACCTGCAGCTTTTGTTTTAATTTTTTTTTTTTTTTTTTCCTCGACTCCATGGTTGCTGTGTTCTCCAGTCTTCTGAGTGCTCTGTGGCATTGAGAGGTAAACGCAGGAAGTGTGTTTATGTCAGACTGAGACTGTAAAAGTGGAGTGGTCAGGAAGAGTAGATGTCAAGAAGCAATGTTGGACAGGAGGGATAGCTTTGTACTGTAGCGTTTTCATAAAGAGAACAAGGTTTTTCTAGAACATATCTCCAAATCTTACAGAAATGGAGATGAACTCATCAATTAAGGAGGAAACAACCTTCCTGTCCAAGGCACTTCCTTGTCATCATTAAATGCAAGAGAGAGAGAAAAAAAAGTTTGAACTGATTGGTGTACTGCCTGTGAAGTAGCTGTTGCATTCATCGCCCGCAGCTGCCTTCTAGTTCAGTCCTGTGTAGAGTTAAGACCTCCCTGCCTCTCTGCACCCATCAAGTCCAGCTCAAGGCTGAATGAAGGCTTTTAAATACCCAAGATGCTCGCTGTGCTTCTCCCTTTTCCTGACTTCACGCTTCTCTTTTGATCCCCCTTCTCTCCCCCTTTACTTTAGATTTTTTTCCTTCTTCCTCTCAGTCGAAAAAACCCTGACAGGTCTCAGTTCTGCCACTTTCTCCAACTCTCTCTGTCTCTCGTTCTGTCGTCAGTCATGACAAATCTGATTGGATTTATAGGTATAGATATAGATTGTAGGCTTGGCAGCATGTGTTTATACTCCTCTCTGTGCTGCAGCCCACGGCCTATAATAGGGTTAAACTGCAGTAAGTTATATTTATGTTCTTATGTCTGTCTGTCTGTCAAAATCAATATAGAGATTTAAGATTTCCTTTCCATGAAGCAATGTGTAACATTACAATAGAACAGTGGTTCTTAACCTGGGTTTGATTGAGTTTTCTAAATGAACACAATAAGATTTTCAATTTTGCTCATCTAAGAGAAACCTTTCCCAAATGCTGTTGAAGACAGATTTGATAAAAGGTGCAGGAAGGACTAATGTCGTAAACTCAGACTGCATCTGGCATGCATAGCAATTTGTTTTGACTGAATCTATGAACCCTCAAGGCCATTTAAAGTGTCATCTCTTGAACGCTCCCAAAACGTTTTAGGCTCATTTTTACAGACTTTCGGTACATATTTAGGTTACACCTCCTAACTGGTCGGTGATCATTAGAACGAGCCGCATAAATAACT
This sequence comes from Poecilia picta, assembly GCA_033032245.1. Classification (NCBI taxonomy): domain Eukaryota; kingdom Metazoa; phylum Chordata; class Actinopteri; order Cyprinodontiformes; family Poeciliidae; genus Poecilia; species Poecilia picta. The sequence goes on along the minus strand of CM065359.1, from coordinate 12,745,626 downwards.
CATAGGGTTAACCCAGTGAATGTCCATTTCAGGACAGAACCTGTGATTATCTCCAGGCCTTTTAAATAATAGCACTGCAGAATCAGAGCCTATCGATTTAGAATCACGGAGACGCTGCCTCTGCTGCTGAAGCAGCTGCCCTGTTATTTGCTGACTGCTTGAGGCAGAAAGGCAGCTCATAAGAGCGTGTCGCAGAGCCGAACACGGTGGGAAAACGACACGCCGTGGAAGTGGAAACGTCTTCCCATGTGTGGGTTCACGAACCCCGCATTGTGGCATTGATTGTAACTATCTCACCGCAGCATTTCCCCTTTGTGAGGGATGAATATAACTGAAGTCATTTTGAGACAGCCTTAACAGCACAATAAACATTTATTGTATGTGGCAGCAGACAGTGTTTGGTAAATAAATGAGCAGTTATTGTGGGGATGAAATACTGCTGGGCCAAAAAAATAAATAAATAAAAAAGGGAATAAAGAAAATAGCTTCTGCTGAACATAACATTCCACCAGCTGTATGAAATCCATCTTTATTGGGCTTTTTATTTACTGCTGTTTGTATTGTAAAATGTTGATGTCACCAGATGGGGAATCACAACTTCACAATTATTTAATAGGCCTATAGAACCAAAGGCCCACTTCAGTAATGAGTCTGAACTCCTGGGAATGCTGTCTTTGAGGTTCCCAGCTTCTGTTTCGTCACCATATTCCCCAACAGTTAATTACAGGCTCAGTTTGGCACTCTGAGGCTGGATCTGAGGAAATGCATGCTTCTGATCAAGGAGCGCATGGTTTTTCCTTTCGGCTCAGAATGAGTTTCTTTGACCGAAAGTCAGATGGGAGGAGGTTTTTGCAGTGTGCCTTTCACTTCACTCGGTCCTACTGATGATCCTATCGGCATTATCTTCTGCTGGGACACAAAGCCATGCACAGAGTGTGTGGTGTGTATGCACACTGTTTTGCCTCTCTGCAGCTGTGCCATGCCTTAATATTTTTAGGGATTTAGATGCAGTGAAAGGTAGGCAGGAATCAGCCGTATTGATTACCCTTTTATGTGTATCAGAATGAACTCAGTTCCAACTTTGATTTCATTAAAAAAATGCTGTGCTGTTTCTGTGCCAAATCTGCTGACTGATACCTTTGCACAATGATATAATTGTTACTTTTTTAGCATGCCTGCAAACTGTAGCTTTGGAAAAAGGATGTAAAAGAGCACATGACATTAAAATTCGACTAGGACCGCTGAACTGAATTTTGAACTTAAATATTCAGTGAAATTGATGACAGGAAAATGAATCACTAAGACTGAATCAAAACAGTGTTAAAGGTTTCACATTTAAGCAAACCAGGTCTTTGCAGCTTTTCTGCTCATATTTTTTCTACTTATGCTATTTGTGTTGTTTAAGTTGAATTGTAAACAGTGTAATCATGTCACTTTTTACTGGAAAATGTTTTGAAATTATTTAACATATTATTAATATATGACATCACAAAATCTGTTTTAATGGGGTTGTGTTTGCTTTTTATTTCTACTTTCCGTTTGGATGAGTGAATAAATGTCTTCTATTGTCGCTGAACGAGGACAACAAAACTCGGTGCACTGAATGATAGCAGAACACATGAATAAAAAGGTAAAACATGACTTAAACATTTAATATTCAGGAATCTAATCAATACACAGCATGGATTTTTCATGGGAACCGTTGAAATTATCTTGATTTACACATCTCCCTATTCATAAAAACCCTTAAAACGATGTTTCCTAACATGTTTCTATTTATAAACTGTATTTCAGTTTGTTCTGTTCCATCTGGTTTAAAGGCGAAAGCTGTCAGCATGAAAGTACGTGATTACCTTCAGTCATAATAACCAATTTGTCCTTTTACACACTATTATGGTTTCAGCGAGCACACAGCCTGTTATCTGCGTTGCCTTCTACCCCCTCCCCGAATCAGATATCAGGCAGCAAGCCGTCTCTCTGATTTGCAATGTCATTATCAAGACAACTGCTCTTGTAAAATATTAATTTCAATTTCTCTTTTAGCTGATGGTGTGGAAAAGAAAACTTTTCAATCTAAAAACTGCATGCATAATCAAGATATTTGATTATAAAATCAGAATCCATCACACAGGTGGGAGTTTGTGTTTCAGTCGAGGTTAAGAAAGAGTTGCGAGTCCACAGCGATTCTATTGGTTCAGCAGTAAGCACCCAGATAGGTGTGTGTTATGTTCATGTGGCGTTACTGTGATTCAGAAAGCCTCAGAGTGAAACAACATGAAACAGATGTTCCTCACACTACAGCAACGACGTGTCATACCTTTTTTTTTCTCTCCCAGCTTTACTGCCACCATATTACCCTGTGCCACTTCGGCAGGATAATTAGATCAAGTGATAGATTAGCGATACTGCATCTCCCTCACAGCTTATCTTTCATCAGCTCCACGCACCAGTGATATTAGGCAAAAGAGCCTCAAAGCGTATCAGATCTGCCTGCCAGTCTGATGATAGAAATTTGCTGTTCCAAAACTGCTCAGATTGAGCAGATGTAAAGAGAGCGTCACACAGATCAGCTAATAGACCAAGGTGCGTCGGACCTTTCTCTAGTTTCCTAAAGATCGGAGAGCAGTCACGACCGATCTCGGATGATATTTCAAGGATTGTGAACATGAGCAACAACCTATTGACAAGAGGCTTGACCTGGATATACATTTGTGTGTATGTGTGTTTGAATTTGTGTCATCTTCAGATGAGAAAAAAACCCCAATTGATTCAGATAGTTATGCTCTAGATTAGTGTTTGTCAAACTTTTCAGCTCCCCAGAATACACAATACCAGTGAAATGTACTTGTATCCCAGACTACTGGTGGAGCCTACAAGCATCTCCAGTAAATCAAGTAAATCAACAATCGATTTAGTGCTTTTATCTATTTGTAAGTTCTGTTTTTAGCTCTTTTCACATTTAGAGCATTATTAGACTTTGTCATGATAATATTTTAGATTTTAATTTCTGATGAGCATCTTAAAATGTCACGCCAGAGCTGCTGAACTGACATAATGATCCAAGTCGCACTTTAGTCACAAAAACAAAGACTCAAGGCCTGACCTAGACTTTAGCTGTAAAGAGTGTCATAGTCACACTATAAATGGCATGCAAGGAGAAAAAATGTATTTAATTGGAAACTTGAGAATTGATTTGGACTGGAATTAAATTGAATAAAACTTGACTGGGAATTGCCTGTGAAAGTCTGATGCGACCTGGACCTAATGAAAATAAAAGACTGCTTCCTCTCTGCATACATGACAATTTTGTAAAATACTTCATATAAAAATGTGGACAATCTCAAAGTCAAATGTGAAAGTACTGCAGGAGAAACTGAAGGAGAAAAAACTGTTTTTATCTAATATATGTGGTAGTGACTTTATATTATTTGGTTATTTAAACTGAAACAAATAATTTAAGTGTTATTAATTTGACTAAAATGCATAAGAGTCTAATAATTACTGACCAATGTTGAAAAGCTGTCCTCCTAAGATGGGCTTTGTTCAGTGATCAACAGGACAAGTATTTGGAAATCTAAATTGTATTTTCTGTCCATTACAATAAAACTAAATGGAAAACAAAAAACTGTCTGTCAGCAAATCATAAATAAAAAGGATGTTCTTTGATGACATCAGATTTTTTTTCTAATATTTTAAGCATTTAAAAATAGTATCTTTTTACATCAGTTTGTTAGTGTTTTCACTGGGATAAAAGGATTCGAGACACATTTTCTAAAACTAATACAGCTGTGCATGCGAGGTGGTGAGTGGCTTATTACAGATATCAGTTCATCTACTGATATCAGTTTTTCCTACTGAAGTCTAAATCTTTGCGATGGCAGCAAAGAGACTCAGCTGCTGGCTGGGGGGGTCATGCTCTTGTCTCTGTGTCACATTCAGACAGAGAGAGACAGCGCTTTGTTTGGCCTGCCAATGAAAAGCTCGTCTGTCTTCTACTTCTGATCTTCTCAGGCTTGAGGCCAAGCAGGGAACAGAAGGAGCCTTTGCACAGAGGCAGAACTCTCTGCCAGTGAGGCGCAGAGAGGCCGTGCAGAGCCGTAACATGGAAAACAGCAGGGGAACTAAACCTCTCTCCTCTCTTGCCCAGAGCAGGGCGGAGAGGTCTCTTATCTAAACACGGGGGGAGGCGTTTACATGCTGTTACTGGGGAGGTTGGAAAAATATTTATATGGAACAAAAAAAAATTTTTGGGTGTGTTTTAATCAGAGGAAGCTGCTGATAACTAAACATATCAAAGCTGAAATAACGAAAGAGGCGATAGGTTGTTATATTTTTAATTTGTGTGTGTGTGTGTGTGTAGCTGCAGTTTAAATGTTTGAGACCACATATATACATAAACACTCCAATTAGTTTTTTTTAACAGCAGCAGTGGGGAGAGAGAGAGAGAGAGAGAGAGAGAGAGAGAGAGAGAGAGAGAGAGAGAGAGAGAGAGAGGAGAGAGAGAGAGAGAGAGGAGAGAGAGGAGAGAGAGGAGAGAGAGAGAGAGAGAGAGAGAGGAGAGAGAGAGAGAGAGAGAGAGAGAGTGAGGAGAGAGAGCAGAGTAGAATGAGCACTGTGAGAGAGCATTTTTCAGCCGAGTAGATCATGCACTGCCATTTGTGGTTTGCATCATCACCAGAACGTTAGCTCTCGCCACCTCTTGTTTTGAAGATGTTTGAATTAGGAGGAAGCCTCATGAGAGGAGGCCGAATCTCTGCAGACCTGCATGTCTTAGAAAACAAAAAAAAAATCTCTCTGTTTGGTTTTCACTGTTAGAAGATTTTTCTTAAGCACTGTGGCTCCCACATAAGTGTGTGTGTGCATATCAGAGCTTCCCTGGGTTCATACACAAAATAAAGGCAAAGACAGGTTGAAGGTCTGTTGTGACGAAGTGATGAGTCAGTCTGTTAGAGGGCAAACACAGAACATGATGTTTCTGACCTTCAGTACTTGTGTTATCTGTGTTTATGTCAGCCAGACCAACTCCCAATATCACTAAACTAGGCGAGCAAAGGGTAAGAAACCTTGGATGGTTCGCTTATTATTTTGGGGAATGAACAAGCTGTTGGTATTGCCTGATTACTGACTACATGTATTATAAAGTGTAGGTTTGTTTTCAGATAAAAATGAAATAGAATAAATTTGACAGTAGTGTCTAATCTGATATAAATCACAAACTTGACTTTAATTATAGTTTTAGATTAAAATGGTGCATAATTTGAAGGAGGAAGGAAAAGATGCATGCTTTTTAACTTTTTCTACAAATAAAATTCGAAAAGTGTGTAGTGTTTTTATATCTGGCTCTTCTGAGTCAAGACTGAAAAAATCAACTTTCAATGTAATTTCAGTTTTTTGGTTTAGAGATTGATATTTTTGCCTCTTCTTTGTTTTGTCTTAGTCACGTTGGATAAAGAGTGTCTGTCAACATCAGCTTTTAAAGAATATTTCCAATATTATAAATCAACCACACAGATTTATAATATTGCAGCTTTGACTGTATGTTTGGGTTGATACACTGCTTGAAAGTGAACAGTCGTCCCAATCTTATCCTTGACCTATCAGGTGTGTTCCATAATGGCCTTCCTTGCTTTTTATTATAAACCACTTCAGAAAAGTGCTCTACCTCCTGTTGATCATCGCATCACATCCTAATAATAGACCTTGAGGTTTATGGTTGCAACATGACAACCTGTGCAAACTTTTTAAACCCCGGAAGTTGTTTAAATGGCAGGAAAAAACAATTTAAACTTTTTTACCTAAAATTATGCATAGATGGCTTTTAAGCCGTTGTCAGAGTTGGCAGTTTGTAATCCTTGTAGGCTTGACTCAAAGGTTAATTGTCTCAGCTCAAGTGCAAGGACATGAGTCACCGTTGTTAAAGATCTAATAAGGCCGTCTGGTGTCTCACTCCCTTTTCTCTGCTTTTTTTTTATTAATCTGATCTGAGCATCCCCAGTTTTACAACTCATCAGTGTTTCATGTGACTGTAAAACATTGACTGGTCATAAATGTCAAGAAATCTGAATAATTTACTCAGTTTTTACAATGTTCTTAAATAAATGAAAGCTAAAAATGTGAGTAATACTTCAAAAAGGGTTTGGTATTGTAATAAAAAAGAAATATGTATGTTTAGCTGTACTAAAATGATTGTATTGTGGAAAGCGAATAGAGAATCCATTTGTGTGAAGAAGTTTTTTTAATAATGGAAGGAATTTGTTTTTTTACCATTTTCATCAAGAGCTTTCAGATGATTTCATGAGAGAGAGAGAGAGAGAGAGAGAGAGAGAGAGAGAGAGAGAGAGAGAGAGAGAGAGAGAGAGAGAGAGAGAGGAGAGAGAGAGAGAGAGAGAGAGAGAGAGAGAGAGAGAGAGGAGAGAGAGGAGAGAGAGAGAGAGAGAGAGAGAGAGAGAGAGAGAGAGAGAGAGAGAGAGAGAGAGAGAGAGAGAGAGAGAGAGAGAGAGAGAGAGAGAGAGAGGAGAGAGAGAGAGAAGGGGAGAGAGAGAGAGAGAGAGAGAGTACTGTGGTGATGAGTGTCGTCTCATGAGTGGGTTCAGTTCCTAACCGGCTGCTGCTCACTGAGCAGCTACTGCTCTACAAGAAGGAGGTCAAGAAGGACACAACTGCTGGAGAAAAACAAAATCCACCCACTCCGACTTTTGTTCACAAAATCTGTCAAAAGGCCTTTTTTGCATTTAGTTTCTTTTACTTTGCTACAAAACTGAATATCACAAATTTCATGCAATTATTACTGTATTTCATGCAATAATTATTTAGCTAAACATTTTGGATTTACAAGGCATACCTCAAATAAAAATAATTTTGTCAATTTATAGCTCACCTTGTATTCTGATCAAGTAGAGGGGAAAAAAGTAGCAATTGCAACATATTTATTAAAATCGTGTTCCAAAGGCCACAGTTAGTCCTTTGCTTCCTTTCCTCTGATTTCTCTAGCAGCTTTGATTCTTTGGAGCTCAGAGTTTTCTTTATCTGTCAGGTTCTAATGTTCTCATTCAGAAGCTGACAGGTCAGCTTTGCAGGACCAAGCTCTTTGATCGCCAAGTTCTCCTTGGCTGATGTGCTTCAAAACAATCTGACCACACATTTTTAAAGTTTCTTTTGAGGCTTAGGAATTATTTCTTCGGTTTAAAATTGCTTATGGTTTCAAAAGATATTTGATTTTTTTTTAGGAAAACTTCAGACCACTGTGAGAAATAAATACTTCAGACTGCACAAATAGAAAAACCATTGAAATTGGGAATATAATAATTCAGATTATCAGGGAGTTTGTTTTTTTTGTATTTTTACCCTAATAAGAGTGAGTAAGCTGTGCATGCCACTGTGTGGGTTTGTGATTTGGAGTGCCTGCCGTCTGTGCAGTCCTGAACAGAATCCTGCAGCTAGAGTTAAGCAGCTCACATCAGACTGTTCACCAAGGCCAGCTGGATCAAAAAGGGGCCATATGGTGAGAGAGGACAGTGGGGAGGTTGGGAGAAGAACACCAACATGTGCAATATTTGTACATCTAAAAGCCCAAAAAGCAGCTTCCAAGAAGTTGGACCCGCTGTCGGTTTTTTTAAAGGCTCCCTTTAACTTTTCATAGATTTGCAGTTTAGGTCTACATTCAGGCCTGTGAGGGATCTAATGCCAAGGGAGATTTTATATCGACCGTGGAGTAGTTTGGAGCTGCCTCGAGGTCGCTTCGTACTACAGTGTAGGCAGGTGCCAAATCCCACTGGGAAATGAAACCAGCATTTCCATAAACCTCGTCAGCAGAGGGGAAGCATGAGGTTCTTTAAATTTCCTGGTAGACGGCTGCACTGGCTTTGGACTTGATAAAGCACACTGGACCAATATCAGGAGATAACATGGCTCGTCAAATCATCACTTAGTGCAAAAAGAAAAAAACCTTACATTTGACCCAAGCAGCTTGGACTCCATGCCTCTCAACTCTACCACCTGATTTTTGGGTCGTCATTGCTAGAAGAAATGCAAAATTTGCCTGAAAATTTAGATCTCTGAGCAACAGTCCAGTCTTTTTCCTCCTCCGCCCAGGTAAGACACTTCTGACATTGTCTCTGGTTCATTATGCATATAGCAGAAGCAATGTGACATTTGCAGCCTGTGGATATGTCAGTTTGGTGAAAAGTATTGTACAACAAACTCTCTGATAAACTTTGCTGCACAATTCCTTCAAAGCAGAGGTTATATTTGTAGGGGGTACAAATTTTTCAAAGGTACTTCTTCCTACCAACCAAATATTCATTAATATATGTAGATACAGCTCCAGGTTAAATTGTAAGGTTTTTTACGGTGTGCCCTTTTGTAGCTTCTCCTGCAATCTGCTGAACAATTATCAAGCCAGCAGATCTTGATTGTCCCCATGATTGCTAGGCCACCACATGGCCATAATATAACATAACAATGTTAGCTAAAAGGTATAATTTTAGCTAATTAATTAATAATTAATTAATTAATTAATAATTAATTTTGAGTTAATTATTAAAATTAACTCAAAAAAGTTTGAAATGTGTCTCGAAAATAGATCAATCATTGAAATAAGTTTTAATTTGGGTTTTTCTGCACCATCTTATTTGCAGTCTTCCACAAAGACTGCGTCAGACTGTTCCTTTGTCCTTTGTCGAATTAAACCAAACCTCGGTGAACACATGTTGACAGACATAAAATGGTGTTTTGATACCAACTAGATGATCTCCTTAAAACTGTATTTCAATTAGCTATTGGTGTACAGGGATGGTACATTTCACAGGTCCTTCATCGTGTCTTTAAGATTCAGCAATCTTAAAGACACGACTTTCAGTTGCAGAGTTGAGCTTTCCTATCCACTCCTGTAAGAAGCCATTGTTCACACACACCAGCACGTAGTGCACACATTGTGCAGCAGTGAGGGCACGCAAATTGGCCTGGAAGTGAAGTTACATGTCAAGCTATGGTGGAATTGTACTTGACATTTAGAGGAAATTCCCACAAATTAACTGTCTAGAAGTGACATGAGAAGAGCTGCATTACAAGAGTTAAGCGGTTCAAAGTGCAAAGCTCTGTAAGTCGGAGGCCCCGGCATTCAGATTATCGAGTGAAATAAAAGGTAGAGCTTGTTTCAGATGTAACGTGGCGCTGTGCTTGTTCACACATCACACGGGGTGTCCTATCACATACACGGTCACACGCAGCACTTCATGATCAGTATGTCTGACGGCGGAAAGAGCTCTCATGCTTGATGATTACAGACTGAAGCAATTACGTAGTGGATGTAATCACGATTAGATGATGTGCATACACCATTACTACGCCAGACAGGTTCATTAACAAAAAAGACAGAGGTTTGATGTTATTATTCTCTTTGACCTTAAAGATCAAGATATCAACAGCACTGCATCAAGCGTGCCGCTCTGGAGACTGGAGGCCATCAGCCTGGGATTTCTGTTTCATGATTGTGTGTAGGTGTGTGTTTCTTTGTTTCCTTTTTTATGAACTTTTCTTGTATTTTCATTAACCTTCTGAAGACAAATAAGCCTTTCAGGGACAAAGGCCTGGTCCTAATGCTGCAGACACTTTTATATTTAGAAATATACTATTAATGGTTAGAGTTGCAGACTTCCATACTGAAATTAATCAGAGTCTAAACCCTAATATGAGCAAAAATACAAACTTGTGTGTGTGCGCGTGTGTAGGTTTGTGTGTGGGCGTGTGTGGGTGTGTGTGTGTGTGTAGGTGTGCGTATGCACACATAGGTGTCTGTTTTTCTTTTCACCCTCTCCCATCCCTGACAACCGTCCCGCTTTAGTTGCCGTTACCTGGTGAGAGCTTGAACAACATTATCTTCTGCATTATTTAGCAGAAGCACAGCACAATGTGGCTGCTGTATGTATTTTACAGCATCAGATCTGACTCATTTTGCAGCCAAAATATCAGTTTTCAGTTCATAATCAAAGAACTGAAATAAAATGTCCATTGTTTGGACCTTAGCAGAGCTTATCCGACATCCTCTCTGGTTTCATGATGCAACCTCTGTGCAAGCCATACGTCTCTGGGCATGTCTGGCATTATAAAGCTCGGAGATGTTAGCAGCAACTGATTTGTAAAATATTTAAATAGGTAAGTCTTTACTCAGTTTCTAGTGCTGGTTGGAGATTTTTGAAGTTGATCTCCAACTTACAAAGATTGAAACATTCTGGTCTGCTGATAGCAGTTTTATCCGATAATGATTTCTCTCAGGAGTTTTTATTTCCATCAAATCAGCAGCAGTGCTTAATGGAAGCTAGCGCTGACTTGGCACCGGTTCTTTTGGTTTCCACTAAACTCTGCCTCGAAATGGATTCTTAACTCTCAGCTCTGGCCCGAGCCAGAGGAAAGAACCACTTTTGAAGACTAACTAGAATGTTGTGTGATGTTCAAAACTGAAGTTAGAAATGGAAAACGTAAAAAAAAAACAACAAACAAAAAAACAACAATAATAATAATTACCAAAAGGTGAGATGAGCATTGAAAAACATCACCATGAAAAACTATTGCTCATCCTAGAGATTCAGTTGTTCAGTCCTCCACATTGAGTCAATGTTTTTCAAATCAGCTACTAAACACTTTGCCTTTTCATATTGAGATGTAATAAATCCATCAGAAATCAAAAGGATTCTTCATAAAATGATCAACATTATGTAGCTCACTGATCATCTTCTTCAGACTGCTGACATCAACAAAATGTCTTGAGTCAGAGGCTTCTTCAGATTCGCTGTGATACGGACGGCTGCAGCAGATTCTTTGTGCCCACAACCAACAACGTCTACAACAACTCTTTGAAGAATTTTGGAGCTACAACAACATCTGGGATTAATACTTTTCAATTGGCCTGAATTGCCAGAAATGACTATTATCACAAAGAAATAACCAACCAAACTAAAAATGTATTAATATTATTAGTGTTGAATTTAGCTTACAGCAGCTTTTGTGCTTCTCCTGGCTTTATTTTTAACAGCTCAATATACTGAAAATAGCTCACTTTGGGTTTTCATATTTCTAAAATTAGATTTACCTTACCGACAGCCTCCACTCCAAGTAGTATTTTTGTTGCTATGATATGGTACTGCATTTGTATCGCGGTTTCACTGACTGAAAATAGACCTTTTTTGCTCTTTTCCCCTGGTCAGAGCCGATCACCCCGGTCCCTAGTGGATTTTTTGGTGCATACTTTATTTGATTTATGTTTCCCCCTAAATGTAATATATAAAAGAAAGCATACCCAGTAGGTATCACTAGCTTTTTGGATCATAATGAGAATGTGTTTTTAAGGACTCTGCAGAGAAAAATCATTGACTCCAGTGAAGAGAGGGATGCTGTGGTGGGGCTCAGTGTGTGAGGAGAAAAGAAATTGGAGAAGAGGGGGAGAGAAAACAAAAAATGGAAAGGAGGGGAAATAGGAGGCATGATAATGAGCCCTACCTCTGACACATCCTCTTGTTTCTATGGAGACCTTGCAGCCAATCAAATGGTCCCATCTGAGGACTGTACTACTGAGAGTAGATGAGAGGGTGCAGAGACGTATCCGCAGATGCTTCCCAGTATCTTCGAGATGCACAGTAATCCCAGTGAACCTCCCAGCAGCCTCCCTGCGGGTTGTGCCCTCTTTTCATTTATTCATGTGTGGCAGTCGCTGCCGACACTCCTACCTGTGAAGAATTACCAATCATTCTTCATGCCTTAGAACAGAGGCTGCACACCACACGACTCATTTAGCTCCCGGGCTCCACATCCCCTCCCCACCCCCTCCTCCTTTCTTGCTGGTCCTCCACACCCCACCGTCCGTCAGCCTCTTGGATGCTCCTCATTACATCACGCACACACCGCTCTCTGGCAGCCCATGTTTGTGACTGGGAAGGAGAGTGAGTGTGAGTGAGTCTGAGTGAGTGAGCCTGTGTGCACACGCCGTCCCACCACCACGTCCCGTTCACCAGAAGACAGGATGGACAAGCCAAGCGTGTGGCGCGCTGTGGTGAGCAGCACGGACCCCCGGAGGACACGGGACCCCGGGTCCCACCCGAGCAGACCCGGCTCGGCCATGGGCTACAGGCTCTACGACATGTGAGTAAAGCCTGATTGTTGTGAACACGGTTGGACAGGTAGACAGGCGGGCGGGCAGAGGCTCGCCTGCCCGGGCGGCACTGGTGCGGCTCCCATTCACAGGCAGAGCAGTCAAGTGGGTGGAAGAGGAAAACACTGTGTCTGCCCACTCCACAGTCCATGCTGAGTCACCCACGGCTCTCAGACCTTGCCGTGTCTCTCCTGTTCCCTTCCCGTGCTCTTTGTAAACAACGTGTTCTGGGGATGGGTGGCACAGTGTAGTGTGCTATCATTTGGATGGCAGTCTCCAATAGCACCAAGAAGCATGAATGCCATGTGTGTTCATGTAACATGATAACACCTCGGGGTTGTTTTGTGTGTTTGCGGAGCTGCCGTTGTAGCTGTGATCACAGCGGAGTCATGTGAGGGATGCTTTTAGAGCCTCGGGGAAACATGACTCATTTCTGCATGATGCTGTGACAGCTCGTACTGGGCACATGAGTCCCTTTCAGCCTCTGCTGTATTTTTGTGGGAGTGATTGTGGTCCTGTGCGTGATTGGTACAATCTCGGTGTGTGTGAGCGTGTGTGTGTGTGTGTGTGTGTGTGTGTGTGTGTGTGTGTGTGTGTGTGTGTGTGTGTGTGTGTGTGTGTGTGTGTGTGTGTGCGTGCGTGTATGCGTGCGTGTGTGTGTCACAGCTCGTAAGCCAGCTTGTTCGTGTGCGTGCAAAATGCGGCTGGGTCTTTCATTTTATTTTAGGATCCTACACACAGTCGGTGTGTTGCAAGGTTTGCAATTCTTCCAAAGTAAACCATCTAGGAATCCAGCGAGGACAAAAGGTTGACAAAATGTCACGCTTGTTTTATTACCATTGGGCAGTTGTGTAACAATTCTTCAAACCGACTTGTGTTGCCTTGTGCACAGTACAATCAGCTGAATAAGATTTTTTTAACTATATTCCTCTGAAAATACAATTAAATATATTGTTATACCAAGTGAGACCTGTCTTATAAATCCCTGTGAGCATGTGCGCATATATTTTGCACATGCATGTACATGCTGATGGGTAATGTTAAATGACCCTGTCATGGCATGATAGGTGGGGATCAGTCTCCTTAATGAATGTGAGACCTTCACTGGTCTCCATTTAGCCTTCTGGAGGCAAACTGCTGCTGCTGCTCTTTTAGTGTCCTAAATCACTGCCTTGCATCTTTTCTTGTGTGCATTTTCTCAGTTTAACAATATGAGGAAGAATTTACTACATTCTTCTTGTTCAGCTGCTTTTGGAGCTGAACAAAAAGCAGGTGGACATCTGTTTCTGCAATGACTGATTTTTTCTCTAACTCTGGTTCAATCCAAGAAAAGCTTTGGCTGTACAAAGTGATGTGACCGGTTCAGGGGACAAATCTCACAAAGATGATGCAAATCCACTACTTGGTTTAACATTGGTTCGTGGAGGACAAAGGAGATTTGTGAGGGATGGGTACTAAGACTGCCAGTGTCTTGCCAATAACTGAGGTTGGATTCACAGGCGTTCTGTTTAAAATCACATTTCATCATAGCTGGCAGCTCAGCAGCCCTCTGGATTCCTAAAGCTGATTGTACCTCATTGAAGGCCAGAAGCAGAGATGTTTCTCTAGCTTTTAAAGATAAGACGTCACTATTTTGACAGACAAAAAGGCAGATCAGAGCAGCTAGATGCAAGCCATTTTCAGGTCTGTACAAACAGCATGCAGATAAAGTAAAGAAAAATAGCAACCGCTTTTACAGTTTTATAAATAAGTATAAAGAACAAGATCCAAGGAACTATTTTTGCTCTCCTTAATGATTTAGACTGGTAGAGGTGACATCACTGTGTGTGTGTGAAAGACCTGTCACTGTAAAGCAGTTTAACTATTACTTATAGACAAAGACACAATTTTTAAAGTGTTGACATTTTTAAAAGGCTTATGACGTCTTAGCAGTTAGAGTGGCTGGCACAGCTAGAATTTGAAAAGCCAGATTTTCTCGCATGTTCCCTACAGAATGTAGATGTAAATTTTACTTTAACGCACCAACCTATCCAGTATGTTCCAATACACTGTGACTCTCAGCCCTTGTTCTTCAGAACCACTGTTCTTTATGTTTTAGATGTGAATCTGTCCCAGCAAACTTGATTCACATAATTGCATTATTTCTTAAGCTTGCCATTAAGTTCTGCAGAAGCCTGGTAATCAGGAATTTATTTTTATTCAGTTGTGTGGGAGCATACACCTTAAACCTTAAACAAGCAGGGCAGTCAGCCCTGGAGACCAGGCTAGAGAAACATTATCATCATAAAAGAAAGAAATTTGAATCTACAAAATGTAAAAACAGAAAAACTTTGTACCTAATTGAGCCTTCCTGTTATCTTCTGGAAATCACTCTGTCTCGCTCTTTATGGCCGGAATAAAACAGGTATGTTGGCAAATGTTATAGAAAATAGAAACTTGAATATTTCACTTTTATGTAGCAAAAAGTCTGTGTTACCATATAAATCATCATCATTCTAAACACTCCTTATATTTGCCAACAGTCTTTCATCAGAAATATCATCCACAATAAAAATAATCACTGGCAGCCTGGCCAACAAGTGCTTATTTGTTGCCTTCACTGATTTGAAAGAAGTTGGATATTTGAGTGTCCCACCAGTAAACAGCTGAATTTTTTTATACACTTTGCAGATGTAGAAAATACTTTTTGGCTTCAACTTGTGTTGCATTTTTATGTTGCAGATTAATTATATTTAGAAAATTTATTAGACTTGTTGGTAGTTTTTGTATAAGTTGGGCTCAAAAAAGAACCATGATTTTTATTTTGTTTTAAAATGCCTTTAAATCTGATCACAGTGCATTGGTTGATTTTCTACCCATAGCAGAATGTTGTAATCGATTCCTTGGAGAAGCTGTACTATTTAATCTCCAGATAAACACCGATGGGCTTTACCCTTCAACTGATATAATGTCATGTATCCTCAGAGGGCAGCCGTGTTATGAAACGTTTCCAGGAGGAATACCCTTTCCCCCCCCCATCCCTGGCGGAGTCATACTTAATGCAGTGCTCTTGTTCAAGTGACGCCAGAGATGATGAAAAATAGAGTGCGTCATCAGAGCTGTAAGGCACTGACGGCACATTCCTTTGATATAAGCTTCAGCCTTCTGACAACACAGTGTGCTTGGTCTGCAGACTGAGAGAGTATGCAACTGGCAGCGCTGCTCTGAATATGCCTCCACTGCAGACTGCAACTGTAGGATGCATGGTCCAATTGCATAAGACAACACCATCCAAGGTTGTGCAGTGCGAGCACACAATCTGGCATTGAGGATGCTGTCAGCTCGCATATCAAAGCATTCGGAGCATAATGCTATAACGCAAGATGTGAGGCAGTCGTTAAATCAGTTTGATATCAACTTTGGCTTTTTATTGCAATAAACAACTACTGTCATGTGGCAAGGTGGACATAATCACTTTCGCTGGCACTGCGTCATTATGCCGAGGACCCTGTAAAGCACAGCTCAGTTTCTTCCGTTTCTGACTAGTAGGAACTTCATGTGGCATTTCTTCTCCGGCTCCATCAATTATCCAATAAACGGAACAGATTGGATGAGAGAGGAATTTTATGCCATTCAATCAGGAGTAGATGAAAAGGGATGACACGTTAGTCACTATGTGTTTTGCATAAACCTCAATCAGCCCCAGTGTAGCTTGAAAAGCTGCCATTTCCAAATAAGAACTTCAACTGCAGGACATCTGCCGTCTGTCTTTCAGCTTCCAGGAGCTGAGTCTGCAGCTGGAGCTGCGTCAGCCATGTGGAAAGATGGTCAAAACCAGCGATGGCTGCAGTGCTCTCAGGGGAGCATCTCACTGAGTTAAACTTTCCTCCGGGGAGAGGCGCTTACTGATGCATCCGTGGTTTGAAACGGCCCATAATAAGCCCCTGCCTTTGCCAACGGCAACGTCAGAAGCGACAGTACGAAGGAGTGTGGGGTGCAATGGAAAAAGGATGCATTTCCAGAACATTTTGTTCCTGTGAATGCATACGAGGAGGTATTTGCGAACGTTATATAAAGGAAACCAGATTAAGACATGAACAAGCATTTCCTGTTTTCTCCTCCCTGGGTTGTAATTAAACAAGGTCCAGTTGTGTGTAATGAGTATTTTCAGTCAGAATGATATATTTTGCACGCGCACGTGTTCGCTTTCATGACTTTGGAATTTCTGCAAATGTTTCATCCCCATGCAGCACAATGAGGCGTGATAATCCTGTTAGGCTTTGATTGGTAAATCACATTGATGTGCTAATGCTGACTCAGTTCATTCAGACAACTGTTTTCAAAGTAATTGGAGTCCAACATCATTGACCAAATCAATTCCTGTTTATGTTCCAAACCACAGTATAGCTTTACATGGCAAGATAACTAGTAGCTGGTGTAGCAGAGTAATAGAAAACCTGTAACCCCAACAATCATGACATGGAGTTTGCAGATTCTGTGTAATGTGTTATAAGTTGACCCTCAGTAAAGTGAGCATGAGTCATGATATGAGGGTTGTTCCTAGCCTATTACTGTAAAAGCAGACCCTCATATGGCTGAGGAACTGTTCTCCTGCATCAGTGTTAGTTTAAGTTATCTTCTATGCTTCCTCCCTACGAACCTTCTGTTCTGTCATCTCCTTCACTCCCTCCGCTCTACATGGAGACACAATTGTACTGTAGAATATGTGTGAGATTTTATTAATGCATATTACTGTGCTGTAATATTTATGCAAGTTTGCCTTGAGTGACAGCTGCATGATGGTTGCTAGCTGTTAGCATTGCTGCCTTGCACCAAGAGAGTGCCAGGTTTGAATCCCAGCCTGGGGTCTTTCTACACAGAGCTGTAGAAAATGAAAAGCTGTTCATTAAAAAATGATATTACCTGTTTTGTTTGTAATAAACAGAATGGTGTGAGTTTATTTTTAGATCTCTTGCTCTGTGATTTTAGTCCATTTATCAAATTTCTGTGCCCGTTTAACCCTTGCATGTTCACGGGTGCGGGGCTGGTGCCCATCTTCACTGGGCGAAATGTGGCACAAGTTCTAGACATGTCATAATTTCACCTCAAGTAGAGATGCAGCAGAAATCAATCAGCCAGAGATTTAAATTTGCCGGTTTTACCTCGATCGTCTCCGTTCAGTGTTCATCAAGTAAGATGCACATTATTTATTTAACGCATCAACACTAAAAAACACACAAACAATTTCAGTTCATAAATATCAAACAAACATCATGAACTTTCAGGTACATGTTAACAGCCACATAAAGGTTTTATCTGGCTTCATCTGGATCAAAAACTTACTACCGCTCCCCAAGAATATGCAGCACATTCTTTTCTTTCATGTGACATTATTCTTAGAAATAAAACAGAACGTAAATCAGTCAATATTAAGATTAATTAGCTTGTGCACAGACAAATGTTAAATTGGAATCAGTAGGAAACACTGATTGGCACATTTGTAGTCACGGGAAAACAAACATGCAAAGGACACGCATACGTGCACATGCATATTCTGCAGCTTCTCTTGTGAACATCAACAGTGTCACCCTGCTGGGGGCTTGGAAGGGTTGACATTTATAAATTTCCATTGTTAAAATCTCATTCTTATAATTTTAGAGGAACAGCACAATGTGATTCTACCTGTTTGGTGTTCACTGAATGCTCCTGTGGTGCAGTTTGAATGGGAAAAGAACACGGCACATGTACCTTTGTGTTCAAATGCAGTCGGGACTAATCCCCAGATCCGCCAGACTCCTCATTCCTCCCATCACAACATCAGCTCATTGGCTTCTCAACTTTCAAAACATGGAAACTGCTGCAGTCTACCACCAGGGGGTGAACTTTTCTAACACATTTTTTTCAGACTCTGTTCACATAAGCATGAATGTAAGCTCTGACTCTTTATTAAACATTTGTATAACTCAAGAAAGAATTTGTGTTTTTTTTCATGTGCTTTTATCACACAATTTGAATGAATTTGGCAATTGGGATTTATCCAGTCAGGAAAAAACGGATTATCTTACATGCGTTTCCGCCCGGTTTAAATTCATTTTAGGGTTTTAGGGAATGAGAGGGAGGCTTTCTGTTCTGCTTTTTCTTTTCACTTGTCTGCCTCCTCCTCCTATGCCGTGGGGCCCATTTTCGATTGATGTGTTTATCGACTGCACAAGCCTTGCCCAAAGTGAGCCATCGTGAAATCCACAGGGCAGATAATCAGTGTCTTTGTCACTGGCAGAGGGAAGTGTGCTCTCTTTTCTCCTCAACCTTAATATCAGCCCGGATCCCTATACGGCAGTGGAAAGTGGCAAGGCATGAGGAGACATTTTGAGCAATTCAGGTGATTTTTCAAAGGAAGTCATTTGTTCAGATTGATGGTTGAACAGCGATGTTAGCGTTTTGATGTCTGAAACGGGGAAGATTTGTATTGATTCGGGTGCAGTGAGATGCAGAGGGATTTTAGAGAAAATCTTAATAAGGCATTGATATTTTCTGCATATTTCTACTTTATATTGACTTAGAAAAACAATCTGAAGTTCTTTGTTAGATGATTAACTTTCACTACAGGCTATTCTGACAGTCTATTTAATGCTCAAGTAGACATGGTCATTTTGTACATTTTTATATGAACTCAGTTGCACTTTCCTTTGGAATACACTGTTGTTTTTTTTTTATAAAGCTGCACAGTATTTTGAAATTTTGTCCTTGTGCAACACTTTTAAGCTTTATTCCGAAAAATCTCAGACAGTAGACCTACAAGTGGTACGATTAGTTAAGGTTTATCAAATACCAATCAACTTAAAAAGTCTTAATCGGGACCTCAAGCTGACGACTGGAAGATCCCCATCTGCCTTAAAACCTTTTAATTAAGTTTCCGCCATGTTTTCTTTCTCTAATGTTAAAGCATTGGTAGTAATCTGACTTGTGTCCTGTGGTACTGTAGCTGACAAAACTTGAGCAGGTGGATCTGTGCAGTGCTGGACGTGGAGAAAATGTCCAATTAACCGTCAGCTTTCAGCTTAAGTCACATGCCTGCCATTTTGAACCACCAAAACGAAAACCAGTTATGCTCTACACATGTCTTCTAATTGCTTTCACTCAAAAGGAAAATTAGCTTTTCTTTTCATGCAATATGAATGAAAATGTCCCTGCTCTGACTTTTGAGTGGCAGACTCAGCAGGGCTTAAGCATTGCTCTCACCTCTAAAGTTAACATTTTGTGAATTAAAAAGAAAGGATCTAAAAGGTTTCTACTTGAGTGAATCGTCACAACGGATGACAGACATTATGAGCTTTTGTGCATACAAATTAAAGAGGCTTTTTTTAAATAAGTGATTTAATTGTGTTTTATGACTTGTATGTCTCCAGCACGACAGCTCTTTTAAAGATATAATTCAATAATATTCTAATACCCTCCGTTTGTTTCCAACAAATACAGGTAGCAATAGAGATTTATTTTGTCATATCATTACATTCTGTGAAAGTGTAAAGTAGCAATTTCCGTTTTTATCAAATTATCATAAAATGGAGATAAAATACAGTAATAATGTGTAGACAGTAAAGGATATTATGTTTCACATGGCAAAGTTTTAGTTACATTTTGAGAAACTGAGAGTCCCATTATTGTTTCATTATTACAGAGTAAAAAATTCCCAAACCACCATCTGTTCTTTTATAGAATCTGTAAACCCATTTGTAATTTAGTTCAACCTCGGCATCATTGGTGGCTAATGGTTAGCATGTCTTGCATTAGATTGAGTTTCTTTTTGCACAATTTTGCAAGCTGGTATCATCGTTTTTGCTAACTTGTCGACAACAAACAGAACTCATGGACAGGTGTTAGTACAGAAATTTAAAGACGTTGATAAAAAGCTGATGAAAGCTTTTTCATCAAGAAACAAAAATGTCTGTAATTCATATTGTGATCACATAATATGGTTGAAATTTAATTTTAAAACAGTAAAGTTATTATACTGCATTAGCATTCGAATAACAGTACATTGGTGTAATGTGGTGGCGCAGGGGTTAAACACAACCCACATATGGGGGCTTTAGTCCATGACGCGACTATCGCAGTTTCAATTCCCGGCCTGGTGACCTTTGCCGTGTGTCTTCCTTTTTCTCTCATTACCCACTTTCCTGTCAATTAACTATCAAACAAAAAGGCTACTAGAGCCAGTAAAACCTTTTAAAAAGAATAGCAATATATTGTCACCCCGACAATGTAAAAGCTAGTTTATGACGGAAAAGTAGAAAAGCTAAAATTATGCCCGTAGGTACGAGGACAGGGGCATAGAATGAATGTGCTGTGACGGCAATCCCACGAGAGAAGAAATACCAATGTAGTAATAATTAACAGTACTGTCGAAAAAGTTCAGGTTCGATTTTAAGTGTCAGAAATAACAAGCAACATGCTGAAGTCCTTTAATACATAATAACTCTTCAGGATGTGACCTCCTGGTTTCTCAACGTGATTTTTCAGCCACTATATTACTGAAAGATCATTCTATTCCTGCAAAATAGGTGCAGCCTGCTATCTGTATATTTAATGACACTGTTACCAGAACCAAAGCGTGGCCATAAAATGAAGGAGCAGCTATGACTTTATTATCTGATTTAAATTATTATTGTTGGTATTCCCACATGTATCTGCTATGCGAGAGATTGCTTACAAGTGTGAATGCTTGCCACATAAACACTGTTCTTATAAACTGTGGTTTATGAAGAAAAAGGTGGGTAGCTTGTCAGCTTGACAAGTCCCTAATTCGCCAACTCTACCAAACCAGTAGAGCAACTCAAGAACTACTTGCTTTATATTGTAATTATAGATTTGTGCTGTTGAGCTTAATGCACTCTTCTTTATAGCCAGGGGTCATAATAATGGCTCACTTAAAAGTCATCCGCTGACAGCATCTAGATGACTCTTCTGGAGACAGACTTCTCTTTGACAAGATAAATCTTACTTTTATAGCCTCGCCATAGCAGTTCACTGCATTCCTACTGTCATGACTGTATGGAGAGCGCCTAAATTGAGGCAGAAGTCCAAAGAATAGCATTTAGATTATTTAATTTCTTAGCATCTCCCTGCTGAAGTTCAACTTTTGCCAGGAGTTGTGTGGAAAGACTCGCGCTGCGATCGACTCGTCGGAGCCAACAGATCGAACTAGCGATTACTCTAATACACACGCAACAATGCATGTTTGTCTTTCTCTGGTTTGAGTATTAGTGCGTCCTCCTCTGTGTAAATCCATGAAATCCTCGATGTGTTTGCGGACACTGTGAGCGGCTGAATATTGATGAGAGCTACCCCCACCCCGCAGTCCCCATCCGTGCCTGTTTCCCACGGCTGCTGGGTCAGAGTGGCACTGCAGCGTGGCACTGCATCCCAGGCAGAGAAGGAACAGCACTTTGCTCGTGTTCAAATGCAAAAACCCTCTTTAGCTGGAAAAGGAGGGCAGTGAAGCAGTTTCTAAACGCTGCAGCACTTCTGAACCTGTACTGATGAAGAAGGTTGTCTAGGTTTAAAATGGTGGTTTTTCTAAAATTGAATTGTGGATAAAAATCGTGCAAGAACAAACATTAGGCTTGCATTTTACCTGTATTTCTTGCATGAAATGATGAAAGAGTAAAGAATTAAAAGCTAATTAATTTAACCAAAGATCCTGCATGAACTCATGTGGTTCTACAACATTGCAGCAGCCCCTCCCTATTTAAAGGCCAGCCAATCGCAGGCTGCTCGGCTTCCATTTGAAGCTTCAGTAGTACGGTAGTGTTGCCCGGCAACGGGAGTCGGCACATTTCTCGGAGGTCCTGTGTGGATGACTGTGGCTGTAACAGGGAGAGGGAGACAGAGAGAGCAAGACGTGGAAAAGCAGGAGAAGGGGAAAGAGAAAGAGAGGAAAGGTTCATGGTTTCAAGGTGAAGATGTGTAGAAGCTCAGGAGAGGGAAAAAACACCCTGTCGGAAAGTTTGTTCTTGCAGCAGGAGGAGATGGATCGGATCAGGGGGGTGTGGGAACCCCATTCAGTTGTTTCAAACTGAGATGAGGGAGTTTAGGAGACTTTCACACATTCCAGTGCCAGTGCCGGCTGGAGGGGCACCAAGCTTTGACCGTAGCGATACCTCTCAGAGGATCCCGAGACGTGTGGAGAGACGTCCACAGAGGACACGCTGACTGACCTGGATAAGATTTAAAATAGAGCCAAAGCTGCCACTGTACTGCTTATTTTGGGAGGTGGATCCCAGACATTAATACTGAGTCCAAATCAGTCCACGAGGACTTCTGATCTTTTTTATTTTTATTTTTATTTGGCTCTTAAGGCTTCGACCACATCCAGGATTGATGTGGTTGTTCTGGGCGGGTTAAAATCTCTCCTCTGTCATCCAGCAGCAGTGGTGAAGCTGGAGTTTGGAGAGGAGGACGGAGCTGACGTCCGTGCTCGGGATTTTCTGCCTAATAAAAAAATAATGTACAGCCAGCTGTGATTCTGCTGCAGGGATGCCTTGTAATATGGTTGGATACTCGTCTACCCTGTTGATTCTCTGAACTGAAGATGTGGAAATTCAAAGCATTTTGCCTGGATTATTGGCACGTGCTGTGTCTGCACCCACACAACAACTTTTACAAGAGGTATGTTTATAAATGGTTGCATCTGGCTATCATGTTTGCCTTGCATGCAGTTACGTTTTTTTTTTTGTAAGCCCATCACTCTTTCTGTGTGTGCTAAATTGCCTCCTACACTACATCACTTAAAACAAGAGTGTGATTACTTCATCAGTGTCTGAGTGAATCTGCTTTGGGCTTTTTTCCACAAACTCTTGGTTTGATGACTTTTTGTTCCAAAAAACCCATCGCTGCATTCAGCAGTTTGGATTTCTGTCCATCTTCTGATGTTAACCTCTCACATGGTGGCCACTCGGTTCTTCATTTTTGATCCTATCTTTGCAGTTTACATCAAATTATTATTATTTTTTATCTGACATGCAAATCTTGGGATCTCACCAAATAAATTTAGAGATCTTTTGCCAACATTTCAATTTGTAAGTAGCAGGAAAAATCACAAGATGCTCATGCTCAGAATTATGTTTTTTTATCTTTTAAATAAAGTTCATCATTTATATTTTCACACCTTCTGAGCGTATTGCCATGTGTGTGTTAATAGAATATGGTGCTCCATATTCTGTACATATTGCTCTACAATTTCAGGCTGAGATGCAGTTTGATGTGCACAAAGTCTTCCACTTTCAGTATTTGTAGAAGATATCAAAAAATATTCTCTGCTACATTTAAGATTTCTAGCTGTGAATCCTTGCAGAAATTTCCTGCAAGCGCTCCCCAGTCATGCAGATGTTTGATGTTGGGAATGGAGGCGAGCCACAGTGTGAAATATGTTTGAAATCAGATGCTACTTTCTGTCTGTATGCTAATCTGTTCTCACGTTGTTCAAACACACCCACACACGCACGGACACGCACACACACAGTTTTGATGTCTCATGAACTCGTTCCATAAAAATTCAATCAGAATGCAGTGTGTCCAGGATTTATTAATAATTTATCATTTTTAGCCTCCAGCCTGCAGGGAAACCCCTGTCTGTAGGCTGTGTTGTGCTTCCCTGAATTTTAAATAATCGCATTGCTGTACTATTTTGATTTCACAAGAACTTCACAATGTGCATTTTCTCCTATTTTTTTATTGTTTGGATTTTGTGTTCCACACAGTTTTTTGTTCTTCTGCAAACTTCAGCTGCAAATGGCTTACAATGTTTTCCTACTTAGTTTCCTACTTAGTTCTTATTAAAATAAGATGCTTATATCATCTTCCATCAGGTTGCCGGTCTCGCAAGGTCCCGTTCTAGGTCCACTCCTGTTTTTTCTCCTGTCTTCCCATTTTGTTTCAATTGAAAGAAACATAATTTTTCATTTCACAGTTAAGCTGATAATTCTCAGATTTTTCTCCTTATCAAAATAACTTTGCAGTCTGAATAACTCATTGTCTGAATTGTCTGGATTGTCTGAATGACTTAAAATCATGAATGGCATAACATAAAAAAAATAAAGCTGGTATAAGAAACCTAATTTTTTTTTTGAAAAACCTACTTGATATTTTAAAGTTTATTTGAAAAAAAAAATAAACTTTTCCAAACTTGAAAACTTTGGGAAAATTATTGAAACTTGTTCAAAACACTTCAGCTTGACTTCCAAAGGGCAAGTGCAAGCAAGACCAGATCTTGACTAGCATGTCTTCTTTACCTGGTTCCCTTCATTTTCATTTAAAAAATTTAAAAGGTGCTTATTTTGCTTAGTGCTTAGTTAAAATAAAGACCATTTCAATAAGGATTTCTTTTTGGTTCTGTTCCATGACATAAGATCAAATATCCAGTACTAATATTTTTCTAAACTTTAATTTAGCATTTAATATTGTGTTTGTGCTTTAATATTGTGTTTGTGCTTGTATTTTGGGCAAGTATATATATATATATATATATATATATATATATATATATATATATATATATATATATATATATATATATATATATATATATATATATACACAGTCCAGTCACATTAATGTGACCATCTGTCAAAAGCCAGAATAACCACCTTTCGCAGAGCGAACTGCTACGAGACGTGCAGGAAGAGAGTCACTTAGGTCCCTGAAGGTCTTCTCTGGGATGTTGAGCCATGCCGACTCTAATGCCGTGGCCAGCTGCGCTAGATTACGCGGTTGAGGATCCATGGCGCGAACAACTCGATCGAGATGGTCCCACAGATGCTCGATTGGGTTTAAGTCAGGTGAGTTTGCTGGCCAGGGGAGAGGACGGTAAACTCATCCTGGTGCTCTTCGAACCACGCACGTACACTGGCAGCTGTATGGCACCTCGCATTGTCCTGCTGGAAGATGCCATCATCCTGAGGAAAAACAATGCGCATGTAGGGGTGGACATGGTCCGCAAGGACAGATGCGTACTTGTATTGATCCATCGTGCCTTCCACAATAATCAGTGAACCCAGAGAATGCCAGGAAAACATTCCCCAGACCATAATGCTCCCGCCTCCAGCTTGGACCGTTCCTGCAATGGTTGCAGGGTGGTTCCTTTCAGAGGTTTCACGCCTTATACGCCAACGTCCATCTGTCCGATGGAGCATAAAACGCGATTCATCTGAAAACGCTACCTGTCGCCACTCAGTGGACGTCCAGCTGCTGTACTGGCGTGCAAATTCTAGCCTTCGTCGTCGATGAACACCAGTCAGCATAGGTGCACGAACCAGGCGTCTGCTTCGGAGGCCCAGACGCAGCAATGTTCGCTGAATAGTGGTTTGGGAGACACTTGTGGTAGCCCCTTGGTTCATTTTAGTGGTCAGTTGCTCAACGGTAGCCCGTCTATCTGCCCGAACACATCTCCGCAACCGTCGTTCGCCTCTGTCATCTATGGCCCGTGGTGCACCACATTTGCCACGTCGTTGATTTTGGACAGTCCCATTTTGCCATGCACGGTACACTTTTACCACGGCGGCACGCGAACAGTTCACAAACTCAGCCGTTTCGGAAATGCTTCCACCCTTGGCCCGAAAGCCAATGATCATGCCCTTTTGGACGTCGGATAAATCGCTTCGTTTCTGCATTACGCCAACGATTGAAATGTTTTCCGAAGCCCACACACACCCTTTATATACGCTCAACTGCACTGTGCTGCCACCTGCCTTCTGTGATTGGTTATTTAACTCTGAAGTGGAAAGGACGTGGTGGTCACATTAATGTGACTGGACTGTGTATATATATATATAAAACTTGTGCTGCCAGCTGCTAGCTGTTGTACTGCAATTTTTTCTTAACATATTAACATACACAGTTTATAATTGCACAAGGTTAAGAATGACTCTTTATTGGCCAAATAAACTTTTTTATTAAAAAGCTGCTCATTCTAGACTGTTCAGAGTCGAGGGGACTTAGGGTGCAAAGTGAACCTTAGAGCATAAAGGTAAATTAAACTATAGTTTTATTGGCGTGTAAATGTTGCTAAATATGCCTTGACAAAATCCCCCACTAACAAGCTTTTCTGCTTGCAATGCTAAATAGTTGTTAGCAGAGCCATTATTGTGTGTGTTTGTGTGTGTGTGTGTGTGTGTGTGTGTGTGTGTCCATGACAACTGAGAACGATTATATAAAACAGCTCAATAGTATCCAAGTTTTGTCAAACAAAGCAAAGGTGACCTTTCTAAACAACTTTCATTCCTGATTAGCATGTGATTAATTACTTACTCCTCTCTCTTGTAGCAAACCGTTCAGTAAATTTGGTCTTACAT
Source organism: Poecilia picta (assembly GCA_033032245.1). Classification (NCBI taxonomy): domain Eukaryota; kingdom Metazoa; phylum Chordata; class Actinopteri; order Cyprinodontiformes; family Poeciliidae; genus Poecilia; species Poecilia picta. The sequence continues at coordinate 12,719,157 of CM065359.1, read as the reverse complement.
AATGTGTGTGTCACAATTTGAATGTATACCTTAACATTTGTTAATATACGGCATGAGATTACTATGAAATGTTGGTTTAATTATTCAACAGTGTTTTGACTGTCAGCTTAACGATACAATCAGCCACAATATGGCTCATAGTCACATTACACACATGACACATTACTATGTTGCTCAGCTGCAGAGTGCAGTGTTGAAAGAAGAGGATGATAAAATCTTATTTATAGTTTACTAATAAATCTTAAGATGCATGAAATCTTATTTCATGCATACAATATTTTGGTGAACGTCTGCTGTTTTTCGACTTAGTTATAAATAAGTTTAACTTTGCACGCAGCTGTCTATGACTCAGTGTCCTCTGGAATTATTTTATTTTTCCACCCAATCTTAGCAGATCATTATATGTCTAATTCCGAAGTAACTGGAATATTTTGGTCAGTGGGTGTAACTCATTACGCTGCTTTGACTGCAGCATAGCGTTGTCTGCGTCCTGAGACTGTGCTGTTTGAGCCAGGTCGGAGAACTAACTGAAAACAGCCTCTCCCAGCTGCTGAACTGGGGTTCACCCTCCCACTCCACATGGCCTTCCTGCTGAGAATGGAGTGATTGTTGGACCCAGTCCTGGGTATTATCATACACAAGAAGAATCAACGTTTATTGTGCTTTGTTTTTTGCTTTTAAAGTTTTTACCCCCCAGCCCCTGTCCCCCCCCCCCCCCCCCCCCTCTCCCAAAAAAAAAAGGAAAGTCAATGCAGGGCCTGTCCGTCACTGTCGGGAAGCAAGCATCCTGCAAGAAGCAGCTGAGTGAAACATTGCATTGGACAGAACAGAACGGAACAAGGAGTGTCTGCAGAGGGGAGAACGAGGGTTGGTGTGTGGGTCAGTGTGGGTGGAGAGCTTTTGTTAAGAAGAGAGATGATTTTTTTTTCTTCTTTACATACTGGTCCTTTACCTTACTTGGTCATCAGACAGATTGCAAGAGCTGCAACTCTGAGCCCAACATAAAGTGGGTCAGGAAAGGCAAAGACAGAGCAACGTTTAGCACTGAAAGAATGAATCTCACTGTGGCTTCGTCTATGGAAAGTGAAACATGTGGGGTGTAATTTGTGGTTGAGGAAGCAGTTTGCACAGACTTTTTTTTCTTCTGCTGCTGCTTTTAGGGAGCAGTTACTGCACTTTGAGACTTTTTTTTTTTATGGAACTGCCATTGGGTGCCATGTATGTGTTTTTCTGATGCCGACGCTGATGTCACCGTCATATGGAACAAGATGTGGAAGTACTGCATTGCCAGTCGGACTATAAGGTAGGAGAGCATATGGTGAAGAGTGTTGATGGCAGTGGCCTGCGGTCGGAGCGCTGGTTGTTTTTCCGACTAACCGCAGCAGTTTGTGCAGATATTTCTGATCAAGTAACATTCCTGTCCATATGCTCACAAGCCCGGTGGTTTCCTCTCTGAAACCATTGGAAATATATTATCAGCCAGCTAAAAAAGGCAGGGAGGAAACAGTGAAGACATGTTCAAGGTCTTTCCTGGCACTTTTTTCTTTGTCAAGGACATGTCTTTGACTGTAAAGGCATAGAACATAATCTGGATTTTCAGTTTTTGCCTTCCTTGAGCCTTATTAAAGTTTTATCTTTGTCTTGGAATACAGGATTTCTTCCAAGATGTTCCCTTACATAAAATATTTTGGAAAGAACACAGAAACCAGTAAGAAGAAAAGCTTTTTCTTGCTCTGTGTGAAAGGGATTAAATGATATGATTGTGATCGTATCAGTTAATCTATATTTTTGTTACTGTGCATTTTGCACATTTGCTTCTATCAATGTTTAAAATTGAACCTGGACATAGGACTGCAAAAAATATTCACGCAAGCAAGTTTTATTTTTTTCTTTCTCAAATATACATGTAATTTAAGCATTTATTTTCCTTCTTGGATCAAACGATCTTTTATTACTGATGAATAAAAGGACACACGCAGAGTAGTTTCTAATTATAATGTGTAATGATTAACTCATTATTAGATCACTGCAAAACGCATTTAATCAAGCGAATATAAAGAATTAACTCTCTCGGACTAAAATACCAACACATACTTCAGTCTGAGGCCTCCACAGATTCTCAGTTTTAACGTCATCATGACAACTGGCACTTAATGAAAAGAGATAAGCCAATGCATCACGGTGAATGGTTCAATCCCCAATCTAATTACAAATAAGATTGTACTAATTAATTAAACATTTAATCACAATTGCTTCAGATAATCAAAGTCATGCCAACATAATTTCTCTAAACATCTTTGTTTACTGGAGTTTAAAACAATCGGGTAACATACACTCACACATACGCTCGATTGAGTTTGAGAGTTTTTGCATTTAAATTGTTTTGACTTATCTATGAATTTGCACTGTAGATATTTTTCCATGTAGATCTCCCTGGAGCTTTTATTCATCTCACCCAGTCAGGCACAACAGAAACTACAAAAGACAAACTTTAATTATTTATTTAATTATTACTGGTTTGTAAGTAGCTGTGAAAAGCAAAACCTGCAAGTCAGTCAAAAAAAAACATTTGAGACTTCACAAAACCAATCAGGTGTTGGACGGAGGTGTAACTTTTAGCACCATTGCTTCACAGCAAGGAAAGATTAGGGGTCAACTCCAGTCGTGTGTAGAGCTTTCTCTCCCTGTGCAACCCTGGGTTTTCTCCAGATACCCTCCACAACGCAAATGTATGCTCAGGGGTGAATGCTTGCATGCATATTTTTCTGTCTTGTAGAAATCCTGTATAACCAGAAGACACACAGAGCATATTGTTAATGCTGCATTCAGGAAGAGTTACAGGTACAGGTTTGGTTGGGTACAAAAATGATGCTGTTGTCTTTAAGGTAAGTGAGACTTTTGGTGTTGCTCTATATGTTCTATAATAGAGCTGTGTGCACAATATTATGAATATTAAAGGACTGTGGATACAATATTTAGACAGATATTATATTACATTGAGTGTCTCATGTTCATTTCTTAATTATTGTATTTGGTCAGCTAAATGAACACTACTGTAACTCCTAACGTCCCTGCAAACAGTAATGACTGAGGTTCTGGATCTCATAGGATGTGAACAAATTTTGTAGTTGTGAAGGAAAAAAAGTGTCCTCTGAATGAGGATAAATTATGACGAATGTAAGATATTCAGCAGCAGTATTGTAGTATAACATTTTCCTGAAACCGGTGGCGAATGTCTTTAATTTAGCGCATTTGATTGTGCAAATCCATTCTTGTATCATACTGTCTTCCCACCTGTGAGCGATCTGGTTTGTGTCAAGTCCAAAAGGAAAACTCAGACAATTCTTCCCTAGTGAACTTCTCCCAACATGTTTTAGAGATTCTGGGCTCTGACAACACTAACTCTTTTGAGATACTTCACATCATCTCTGCTAAGTTCTCTTGATGCAAACTTTGAGTCCAGCCACCTCTTGCTAGGAGGGTCCTATCAGCCACTTGTGTCTGTGATTTCAATCTTTTCAGTCATAATCTTTTTTTTTTCCATTGGTAAAGACAGGAATGTAGATGGATAAATGAAATATCTGCAGGTAAATCAGTGGAAACAGCACCAGAATTCCTGCAGATAAAGAAACAATACATCTATGCATGCACTGCTCCATCCTACCATCCATCATGAACGAGGCAGACTGCAAGATAATTGCACTCCTCCACTTGAGGCAGAGATTGACCACTGACCTGGATGAAGCAGGCCACCTCTTTCTGTTTGAGAACAGCAACCTTAGATATAAAGGAGCTGCCTCTCATTTGTCTTTTGTTTGTGAGATTCGGCAAGAGCTGAGAGAAAAAAATGGCTTTCATTACAGTGTGAGAAGATAGAAGTCTCTCTATTAGTCTTTGAAATTGGAATTGTCATTAAATGGGGAGTTTATCTTGAGTTTGGCTTCCTGGACACCGTCAACCTCGCCATAGTTGATAGACACCCGGTAGGCATCTCCAGAAATTAGTTTTAGTGAATCTCTAGTGTTTAATTTAGTTTTTGTGCTCTTGATTTATCAGCTACCACTAACACTTAGTTGTGATTTCCATAAACAGCAGTTTATAGTGTTTAAATAAACACTATACGAACGCCGATGTAGCCAGTGACGACTGACGGTAAGTGGGAAATATCTTCCTGTTGGGTGGCTGACATATTACAATAACAGGGCTATGCGCAAGTATGCATGAATACATCATGAAACCTTTAGCTGTGACACTTTAGACGCCAGTGTGTATTTGATCTGGCTGCTTCAGTCGTCTCAGTGACAAACACGAGCCGGTGTTGAGTTTCAAGAGCGCGATGACGAGAGCATTACTTATTCAACGGTGCTTGCTTGTCCCGTTGTGAATATCCAAGAAACCGAGCAGCAGAAAGAAAACTCTGACAAGAACCTGGATGTTAAAGCACCTCCTGGCAGCCTCACAGCACTTCGTAAAAGGTAAAATAACTTAGCTGGGATCTTAACTGAGTGTGACTTGATTAAAAATAAAATGAGAGCAGGCTCTGACCTTGTGTTGGTTTATTTGCCTTAGTGTGCTGGCTTTAAGACAACTTACACATTTTTTTTGGGGGGGAGAGGTTTGAGAGGAACTGTTGATAATGGAAATGTACTAACCTGCCAACTCACAGTTCCACTGTGGCGAGTGGAGAGGAGGGGAAAAAAAAGCCTCGGAGGTGGAAAAGCTGAGACGTGTCTCGAATCGAGGCCATGTTCAGCTCTGAAATCTAACCTTGGTGTTGGTCAGCTTCCAGTTAGACATGCCACAGATATTGACCGTGCTTAAGGCTTTACCATTTGCTGTTAAACATCAGATTGGGTCCTGCTCAAAAAATGATTTAGGCATGAATCTATTTGTCACCCCAGGTAAGGCATTCATAGTCTATTCAGCACATTTCCATTCACTTGTTGTCAAACATTGTTTTTGTGCTCATGCTTCAGCGTTATGCTCCATCAGTAGAGGCTGCCATTTGAGTAACTGTATCTCAGTAAATATGCCTCAGAACTGAAGTTGCATTGACCTTTCTGGCTAATTTTAGGACAAAGTGGAATATTTCCATTTAAATAGGCAATGTGCAACACTTGCACTGCAAAGAAATGATGTGCAATAAGTGATACAACTATAATATGCAATAGAGTAGATCCTCGGTATTCATGAGATTGGGACGCTAACGGTCCATGAATAACTAAAATGTGTTAATAATTGAGACTCCTTTTAAAACATTCTTTTAGTTGTTTATTTTAATAGTCGAAGCATCAAAAAGGCCTTATTGTGTATTAATATTCACAGTGGAAATCATCTTGGTATGAGCACAGAAGCTAATATCTACAGTCTTGGGTGTAGAACCAGTCAGCACCATGGGAAATGAATGGCACTCCTGGAGCAGCTGTTATTTATACTTTGAGAATAGAGAAAGGACACAGATTGATACTAAAAGCGCACCCTTATTTTTTTCTGTTGAGCCTTCCTGTTATCTGCTGAAAGTCTCTCTTTCTTACCATTTGGTAATCTGAAAGAACTGTACACACATCTCTAGTTTTTTACTTTCCTTTTAAATGACTTCTGAATATGTGTGCTTTAATTGACTTCCTTTTAAAAACCTGCTAGAAGTTTGAATGTTATTTCCTCATCAACAACTGCCACACTAAAGAGTGTGATATGAGAGTGCTTACATGTGCGGCTTTGACTGATCCGATTTATCCATCTTGACAAATCAAGAAAACAGACCGATTTCAGTTACCTGCAGACTTCTGTAGTTATCCATCTCTATGGAGCCTTTCATATAGATATATATCTCTATCTATACAGAGATCTATGCTTAAGCTGCAGTCTCTGTCTACAAACCACTGAATATTTTATATGCATGTCTCTCCCAGAGGGACACAAGCAGAATGTGAGAGGTGTTTCTCTTTCCTTTTTTTTAATTTTGTTTAAGAGTTATTATTTTTCTAAAATAGTTTGTAGCCTTTAGCACCGATAATGTGTTCATATAAATGAATCGCAGGAGAACAAACTACATCCATCACTTTCTTTTCACCTGTCATGGCTGCAAGGCTGGAACATTTTACGGGGGGAAGGTATTTGGGAACACTGCTTCTGGTGCATGCTTAAGCTGTGAAGCGTTTGAAATGCTAATCATCTGAGGAGGCTTGTTTGTTTACTTTAATGCACAAGAACGCCACCTTCTCAACAGAGCACATTTTTATGTTGTCTTCATTTTTTCCAGCCCCCTCGTCATTGAGGTGTCTGATCAGAAAAATGCACATGAATATAAATGATTCATTTGGAAATATTGGCATCTTTCTGTTTTGTTCCCAAGTGTTGTTGTTTTTTTTTTTGTAAACACACTGTATGACTAAAGATGAGCAAAAAGATATTTCGCCTCTGCTCTGCTCTTTTTGATCAGTGGACTCTGACAGCTCAGAGACATGGGCACCATCTCTTTCTGAGAGCTTTGTTCTTTTTTTTTTTGCTGTTATTTTACTTTTGATGACATGTTCTTTTTGCATCTCTTCCCTGTGCCTGCTTGGAGAATAATGAGGCTCGTTGCTGCATTAACTTATGTAATGGCGAGCAAGCAGAGGGCTGAGATAGGGGGAGGTAGGGGAGTGAAAGGGGAGGAGTGGGGGGGGAGAAGAAGAATGATGAGCTCATGCTGCTGCACTGCAGCTTTTATAGACACTCTGCACCTTTTGGCTTCATGCCATATGTTGTTATGCATATTGAGGTTCATTTATGCAATTTCCTTTTAATGTTCAGTAATTGTTTGATTGATGATTTGCATGAATGTGGTTACTCAAAAAAACAGGAATGGCAGGTTTTCCATTCAGTTTGTGTATTAATAATTCTAAAAGGCTTTAAAAGATATTATATGTGACACTGTCTTTTACCTGCATCACTGAAGATACAGAGAGACGATGCTCTGCTATGATCAAACTGAGCCAGCATAGCTCAGCAATAACTTTTAGGTTCACCAACACGGCTTTTTTTTTTATGGGACAAATAAATCCCTCATCATCTGGCACACATTTTGATTTATGTGTGAAATGTGCAAAGAGGAGCAGGGTCAGGTGATAGGCGTCTGTAATAGTGACACAGGAGCTATGCCACTTGGTTTTATGGCATTTTTCTCTATTAGACAGAGTTTTAAAGGTCTTCATCAGACCTTTCAGCTGCGTCTCAACCTGGACTGGAGAACAAATGCATAAAAAATTGTTTTCCAATGATTTAAGTATTGCAAAATTATAGTTCGCAGTTCTCTGCATCACACTATGTCTCGATAAAATATTCATAGCCCTTGAGGTCTGTCACACTTTGTCGTGTTTTAACCACAAACTTTTATGTCATACCAGCATAAAGAAGTGGATATCTGTGGGTTGGTAGGGAAAGGATATAATTTTCTTTTTTTTTATGCCCCACTGTTGCATTCAGTTTAGTCAGATGAACATTTCTTAGAAGGTTGCAGTTTTGATTTAATCTAGATTTTCAGATTATGAATTTAACAATTTGGGATAATATTTCTGATTCAAAAGTCTCCAAAATTGTCCCTGTCCTGTCTCTTGTGTTCATTGGTCTACATTAAGTTTTTTTTTTATCATTAATGTTCTCCAACATTGTAATGTAATGCTTCTCAAAGTATTCATAAACCTGCAACTTTTTTCTTTTTTTTACCAACTAGCTGACTTCTGTCAGTAGTTTGCACATGACTTCATTTAGGGACATCAGAGTAAAGAGGACTGATTAAGTCCATCTGTGTGCCACACTTTTGTGATTTTTCTTTGTGAGATTTTGAAAAAGATGCATTCTTTTCCTGGTGTTTCATTTATTTACTTCTTTGTGTTGGTTGAAATGACTATTTTCTCTTGAATAATACTCGATCAGGAGCAGTTTTTTTTCTGCCTTACATTGTGTGGGCTCATTACTTGGAAAAATAGCACTTGTCTGTTCTTCAGAGTGAAATAGCAGAGTTGTCAGGGGGGTTGAGACTTTGACTGGTAAACAGTCATTAAACTTAAATGTTTATTCTTACTGGATTTACAGCTGGAGGCTGTGTGTAGACGGAAGCAGATGTTCTTGTGTGAATGCATGTGAACATATCTGTATCTGCTGTTCGGTGAATGGTGGGTCTGCTGTAGCTGTTGCCTTGACAACTAGTCTTGGATTTGAGCACGTGCAGTTGTGATAAATCCTGCTCCCAGTCAATGAACCTTTATCCACAGAGATGTAGATACCTGCATCATTCAGATTCCCACAGTCACCTGATTCCTCCTCAGAGACGCTCCACTTCTCATACATCCTGCAAAATTGCAACTGTACTTTGGAATACAGTGCATTATAATTATTAGTATTAATGTTTTTTTACATTTTCTTCAGAAATTAAATGATCTCTTTCATTCAATGTAAGCCCAACAAGGCTTTAAATCACAGAGTTATGAACTGAAAGAAATTATTTGTACTGAAACACAAGTTTAGCTCCTCTGCAGTCCCCAACCCATTTTTTTGTTTTTTTATTCAATTTTAATTTTTTTTCTTTCTGTTTCTCTCTCTCCTCCCAGTTCTGCTTTGTTTTATACCATCTTGTTTTCCTCCCTTTTTTCAATCAAGATGAATGAGTCCATTCCATCCGTCATTTTATCCCGAGGCCCTGCCAGTTCTTGTGTGCACTGTGCAGTAGTGCCATCTGTTGGCAGAGACACATCAGGACAGGGAACGGCTCCAACGCCTCCAAACAAATCTCTTGTGACTTATCGAGGCCTTATGTCAATAAACCTCCCTTTAAATGCCTGTCTTCAGTTAGAAGCCATCAAAGTTATGAGACTGCTAATGACCAGTTTTTCAAACAATTCAGGCATTCTGCTGTCAGTGGCTTGAGTGCATAGAGTCGAGAAATAAAACGATGGGGGATATTTAAAAAAATAAAAGAAGAAGAATTTCTGTTTGGGTCATAAGAGGAGGAAAGAAAAACAAATTGAGGCAGATGGGGGCTCTTGCCTTGTCAGGTGTCCTACCGAGGCTGCTGCAGCCGGATGGGCCCATCTGCTGGCTTTTTTCCCGGATAGCTGCTATTGAGCTTCGCTGCCAATGATTGCATAACTATTTTAATACAAGAATGTTCATGCCTGGGAGCAACTATATCTTTAATAAGTTAGTAGTTTGTGATTTTAATTCACTAAGGATTTTCTCTTTTTTCTTCAGTTTTTATTTTTAGAGGATCCTACTTCCAAATAGGTTTTACATGTTTTTTTCTGCGCTTCTACCTTAAGAGAAGATAAAGTCTTGTTTCCCTTAAATTTAGAGACATTGCTATGTAAGTGCAGCTCAGAGTGTAACCTCGCTGTCTGCTTGAGAGCTCAGTTTTCCCCTCCGGCCATACCATGTGTCCTAAAGAGGAAAGGAAAGACAGAGAAACAATTGGTGACCTTGCAGAGCTGCAACACGCAAACTCCAAACCCGTCCCAGCCGAGCCACAGGCATCACAGCCACTAAAAAGCCGCTGACCACACAGAGGGGCAGAGGGAGGTTTGAAGGGGAGTAGAAAACTAATTGTAAAAATGGGAGAGATGGAAAATAATGGGACATATTCAACGGCAGAGTGAGGCTGTGGGCGACACAGCTGAATGAGGCAGGGGGAGGGAGCAGGGAGTACAAATAGCCTCCTCTTTTTCATTGACGCTTAGGGGAATGTGCTGATTTGCGCAAAGTAAACCAGTCAGATGGTGGTTCCCTTTCTTTCATGCCTGACAGAGACAGGCTAGCTTTCCAGTCACCACGGTCACCTTACCTGTCTGTGGCTTATCACCAGAGCCTGGATCTGGTTTCACGTTGCACAGACCAACCCAGAGGCAGATGTGTGGAGGTAGGTGGGCTTCTACGCTGAGTGTGTGATCTCTCTGGCTGTGAAGCAAAGCCTTCCTATAGATTCTGCAGCGTTAGCAGCAGCTGTTTGCGTTGTTCATCCCTGCAGGTGTGTGACAGGCTGGCAAGCTGCATGTCGAAAAAGTAATTACCAACAAGTTTGATTAATGGAAATGTCATTAATGAAGCATAAATGTCAATGTTGTGGGAGGGATGACTTTAACGTTTGTTTTATAAATGACTTTTGTGCGACTCTGTGATTTTCATTATTTTATAGTATTTACCCTTTTCAGCTATTTATACGTTTACTGAATGAGCAACTGTTGGTCTGTGTTTGCATGAGGCTGACACATTAATTAGAACTTGAGGGAGATTTCAGATATGTCAACCCAGTTGGCAGATTCCCAATGTCCTGCTTAGCTGGATTTATTTTATTTGCTTTATGCAAAAGGTCAAAAACATCTTAACTACATATTTTCAATATTATATCTTAAAAAGGTTTGATTTTTTGGCTGCTTTACTCCTGAAATGAGAACAACAATGAAGCCAGCTATCAGAATTGAACCCCACCTGGGTTATTGTCCTAAAGATGAGAAGGCACACATCATCAGGCCATTTGAGAAAAAAAAGCAACAAAGACCTCAAATTTAATGCACTTTTAAGTATCAACTTCTCTTCCTCCTGCTATGACAAATCAGCCTTCCTATTATCCACCTGAAATGCTTTGTGCTCTCTGGCAGCATGAATAAAATACAGACACGTTCCAACGAGTTGCAGAAAATGATTTTCTTCACGTCATTGTATGTCACCTTTGACGTAAACTCTTTCATAAGACCTTCTTTCCTCAGTAATAGCATTTGCACTGAAGAGTGGTGTAGCTCGACTGGTGATAATTACTAGTACTTTTTCACTGATTAAAAAAAATTGTCAAATGGCTTGCACTTGTATAAATTTCATTAAGTCCACAGGATCCCAAAGTGCTTCTCACTACTTGCAGTCATCCACCCTGTTCACAGCCTGATGGTGGCAAGCTGTTGGTTAGTAGCCACAGCTGCAGTCTGACAGAAGCAAGGCTAACATGCCCCGGTCCCACCGGGCATTCTGACCACCACCAGCAGGCAAGGTGATTAAAGTGTCTTGCCCAAGGACACAACGACAGAGGCAGACAGAGTGAGAATCAAACCGGCAACCCACTGTTTATCTTCTACCACCATCAAATTTCTGCCTGACCCAGCCAAGCTAAAGAAAGTCTCCTGATTCTGGCTGCTGTCTGATTTCTCTATGGTTTTCCCTAGTTCGCTGATTTCCTATAAACTGCAGGAATTTAATGAGTTGTGTCCCTCTGACAGCACATCCTTGATGATCATTTGTTACAGTGAAGCACCTTATTGATGTTTTCCAGTGCAGCCTATATCTGGGCCTTTTACTGTGCAGATGCTTGCCTTGTCCATCCCAACTTCCTCCCATTAGTCAGATTAGTAAAGTAAATGACTTTTTGAGGACATCATTAGAATCTATTAGCTGCACAAATTATGAAATGGTTTCTACCTCAGTGGTCTTGCTGAACAGTGGAGCAGTGATTAGAGGATACATAGCTGCACTGTGCTGAACACACCCATGCACATGTTGGGGCTCATCCCTTTTCTTTCTGTCCTCCCTTCAATTGGTTTCATTCTATCCCATGTTCAACATGGCAGATGCGTAGTTGCAGATGTGTGCTGCATTTCATGGTACAACAGATAAAAGGAAATGCCCTACAGGAACAATTTGAGCCTGCTTCGAATCTCCGGAGCAATTCACTACACAAACCTGCGTGGTGCTTCATTGTGAAGTGGCAAACGCAGTGACCTGGCTTTTCAGCTTATTATTCTGCTTTGGACATGGCTAAAATAACCTCCCAAAGCTGCTTAAGCACAATGCACCAAATAGGGTGTTTCCTGAATACATTTAGTTTATACTGAACAGATGTTTGTGCATTTGTGCAGGAGGTCAGGTGTGCGTTATTGTGACCCACCGCACTCACAAAAGCCCTCCTGTGGAAGTCGGAGCGCTTAGTTTTGAAAACGTGTGGATTATGAGTGAAAAGGATCTCATCCCTTTTTCAGCGTTGCTCTGAGCCTGTAAATCCCTCACTCTGATGCTGCTCCGTTCAGCTGTCACCGCAAGCTTGTGGTGGTATGCTGCGCAGTTTACACAAAGTTTAAGTCAGGCAGTTGACCTTATTTACGCAATGGATTTGTTAGACAGCAGGGATGATAATGTACCTCGTAAACTGACAATAACTAAAATATGCTTCCATTAAAACAATGTGTCACGGTCTGAATATTAAATTAGTTTTTAATAGCATTTTCCTCAATAGGGTTTATAAGTTAAAATTTGAAATGTAATGTCGATGACAATGGGACCAGGTATAAAAACCGAAGTGTAGCTGCATTAGAGTATAAAGAACATATATTATTATCAGGGATGATAATGCCTTAAAACGCAGCAGCAATAATGATTCATCTGTGTTGTCTCACTTCAAGAAGTCTTTGGCTTCAAAATATTGGCTATTTATTAGATTGATTCTCTCTGTGTTGCTGTTCTTATGAAAGAAAAATTAGTACCTGTAATAATCACCTCACAATAACAGTCACCAAAGATTTATACACTCTAATGTTAAAAGTATTGACCCCTCTGTCTTCTCTCACATAAACTTGATCGACATCCTGTTCTAAATGAACAGGGTGTAATATGATGCTAGCCAGCCTTTGCAGTTATAACAACCTCAGCTCTTCTAGAAAAGGATTTCCAGAAGGTTTAAAAGTGCATCTATATTAATTATTGATGATTTTTGAAGATGTACATTTCTGAGGTCAGATGGTGATGTTGGACGAGATGGCATAGTTCAGAGTCTTTTCTCAAATTCATCATGTTGGGTTGAAGTCAGGACTCCATATTTGTTCATCCAGGTCTTTACGGATCTAGCAAGCTGTCTTGTTGAAACATCCCCCATAAAGATGTCCCCACAAATAAGGGAGCATGAAATGGTCCTGGATATTTTGGTATTCTGAGGCCTTAAACGTTCCTTTCATTGGAACTGAGGGAGCAAGTCAAACTCCTTAATAAAGACCAACATCATCATCCCTCTGTAACAAACTCTAGAAGTGACACATTGAAGCCAAGAAAGTTCTGATCTCAAACATTCAAATCCAGACTCACCCATGTGATTACAAAATAGGGAGGCATGATTTGTCACTTTAGAGAACATGTCTTTACTGCTCTACATTTCAGAGGTGGTGTGTTTTTATCCAACTGCTTCCAGGGCTTTAGATTGTACCAAATAGCTTGGATGCAGATGTTTGGCCATAGGAACCCATCCCATTTAGATTTCTGTACCTGTTATTGAGCTAATCTGGAGGACACCTAGGTCAGGCCTATTGCTTCTGACTCTGAAAAATATTGCCAACCTCTACATACTATGCTCCTTGTCTCTGTTGATCCAGATATTTTATTTTATATCACCTGTCACTTTGATGAGCTATAATTCCCAGTCAGTGCCACTTTAATATGATACCACCAACAGCTGACTGTTGAAATTTTAGAAGTCATTAATCCTATCATGGCACTGAGCGGCCCTTTCCTTCAGAAATGTTTGTAGAAACAGTCTGCATGCCAAGGTGCCCATAAAAGTGTTTGAAATTCCTGAATTCAAGGATTTGGTTGTGTGAGTAAATAGATTTAGAGAGCTAGTGCATTGTGGTTCACAAGGGTCAAAATGAAAGCAAATTAATGGGTCGCTTTGCGATGCTGCGTCAGAACTTTTTTCACATTATGTCACACTAAAACCACAAACCTCAACCTATTTCCTTGGAATTTTGTTGGAGAGAGCCACACAAACTACTCATAAATGTGAAGTAGGAGGAAAAATGTCGGTGTTCTCAAGGAAACTATGTCTGACTGGTGATAGTTAAGGGGTTAATGTGGAGTGTGTGCTCTGCATTTATATTCACATCACTGTGTTTGCATAGCCTTAAATAAATATCCAGTGCAACCAATTTCCTTTAGAAGTTACCTAATTAGTGAAAAATGTCCACGGTGTATTAAGGCTTTTGCAAGGCACTGTACACTTACTTTTCATTTAGGACGATGCAGCTACCAAGAGTAATTGGTTCTAATGGTGGCCTAATTAATTCGGCTGAAGTGAATATCTCAGGTTGCCTGCCATGAATTCCTAATTATTTTTGCTTCCCATTACCTGCTGCATGTTGATGTCTCTGCTTACCCTAGCTTTGATGTAACCCAATCTCAGGCCAGAGCATTGGGTCTCATCAGATAAACAGCAAGAAATAGCACTGCTTCTTATAGATTAAACAATTTTTTCCCCAAATATTAACTTCCTTTTCTGTGGTTTTGACAGGGCAGTTTAGAAAACCTTTTTTTTTTCCTTCGTGTACTTCAAGGTCTTGCTTTGAATCATCTTAAGAAAATAGACTCCACCAAGACAGAACGCATTTTCATTTGACCTTTTCTTGATTTTTATGTCGGTCATAATCACAGCGGGGATGGTGTGGGCGTGAAATTCAGCCCCCTGCTTTTCACTGAGGGTGATGGGAAGTTTGCTTGATTAAAATGACAGAATTGGTTTGGGGTTTTTTTATGAAAAGAACCCAAAACCAACATGTTGGAACATGCAGGTCTCCATGTGCACACTCAAATTCTCAGGAAAAAACTGTGGGATTCCAGAAAATGGGAGGTGGAAAAACATCTTCTGTTTCTTAAAGCCTGCTCACTTGGAAGTGTTTTGTGAGGAAAAGCTGTGCAAACATATATATCTCTTGAAATTTCTAACACTTTATGTTTTCTATTGAAATGCATTATTATGACATGGAGAGAAGATAACATATAACATATAACATATATATATATATATATATTGTTATCTTCTCTCCATGGGACATGGTCATATATACGTATATATATATATATATACACAGTCCAGTATATATATGTATATATATATATATATATACATATATATATATATATATATATATATATATATATATATATATATATATATATATATATAAACTAATGTGTGTGTTTGTATTCAACACCATTTAGTTTGATCCCACCTTTGCTTGGGAAGTGAACAAATCAGTAAACAGAGTCATGTATGTGTCTCAGTATAATTGCAGATGTTCTGTGAAATCCTCAGAGATTTGTTAGAGAACATTAATGGCCAAACAGCTTCATAAAAACCAAGGAACACAGCAGACAGGTCAGAGATACAGTTGTGCATAAAACAACATCTCTTGGAGAACTGTACAAACTATTTTTCCACAGAAATTGGAAAAACAGTCACAATCCTAAAGGGACATGGTCATCTGTGTAAATTTACAAGCAGGTCAGAGAAGCAAATAGTGAGAGTAATTGCAAGGAAGTCTATGATAACCCTGGAGGAACTTGAAAGGATGTGAAAAGCTCATGTAGGATACTTGGTGCACAAGACAACTATTAGTCAAGTACTCAACAAATCTGAGTGTCAGGAGTAAAACCATTATTAAGAGAAAGCCCAGTTTGCCACACATACATGCAGAATACTATGTGCACCTGAAAGCAAACGTGGTGCATCAACTTGAAAAGAATACGATGGCAACATCATGCTATGCAGTGGCGCAAAAACTGGGTATTCAGCGCATGGAACGCGTAGGGGCGCAGCACCAGAGGGGGCGTCAAAACCCCGTCTGGAGGGGGCGGCGCGCCGATTATGTTTTCGCACACACTTCAGGGCACATAACGAGGTAATTTTAGTGAGTTTTACCCTTCACGTATCCTTCCTTCGGGGGGGGGGGGGGGGGGGGGGGGGCGATTTATGTCTTCACATCCACCTGAATAATGTGTAGTTGCGCCCCTGATGCTATGGGCAATGTGGAAACTGGATCCAGTTCTTGGCAAGCTGGATTGAGCTACACAGTCCGAAAAGAAAACCTTTTATAAGTGTTTTTACATGTAAAAAAAATAATATAGTGTATCATTTTCCTTCCACTTTTCCAATATAGAGTAATTAGTGTTGATATATCGCACAAAGTTTCAGTAAAGTGTGTTGTACTTTATGTTCATCTCATTGTGAATGAATATTTTTGCAAGGTTGGGTAGAAAGCATGTTTTTTTAAAAAAAAAACATGTACTAGTGTATGCTGATTTGTTCTATTTTGTAATTATTCCAATCACATTATGAGAACTTGAACTGTGACGGTCCAGTCAAACCCATTCACTTTCATGGTCTGGTCAAGACGGAGCTTTTAATAAGTAACCGAGGGGCTAAGGATCGATATTTCTGCAGCCTGCAGACATCTGAGCTGCAATTTCAGTCGATAATATAATAAGGCTTCTGGAGCATAAGGGCAAGCTCTGGGGATTCAAATGGATATGTGGCACATTTGAAATTCCTTGCTTAGCAGTCAGAGGAATGCATTTTTTTTTCAATATTTCATCATTTTATTCATTCTGGTGCTTCTGTAAATTCCTCAGAAAAGACTTGGTTGTTATTGACCCCCGCTCAAACACAAAAAAAAAAAAGTCAACTAAGCCTCGATTGTGAAACCAAACATCATTAGCTAACATCTTGTTCATCACGGAGACAGTGAATTAATCTGTGCACTCCTGCAACCCACCTCCCTCGTAAACGGCTAAGGAGGTCACAGGAGGCGTTGAGACTAATGAAACCATAGACACAGCACTGATTAACCCCTCCTTGAGGAGTTGTTATCATAAATTTCGAGTGTGCTTGTTGTTTCGCATGAAGCTCCGCATCGTGACCTGTGCCGGTTCCGGCCTGTCTGAATGGAGCGCAGGTTGAAATATAAGATCTGCTGACGTGCCAGGCAGCAGGTCTTGCGGAGAGGTGGTATGAATGGAACTTGCAGACTCAGGATATCTTGTTCCTCTGGAATATGTCAACATGAATCAATTTCTCAGCACTCCTATGACCTGCACAGAAGGTGTTTTGCAGCTGCTTTTTGCATTTTGCGTGAAGAAAGAATGAGTCAGGCACGCCTGCTTTATCTCTGTGCTTTTGTTCTGAGATTGATTGCTTTCTGGTTGTCTGTGCAAATTAATCTCTGACCCGCTAATCTCATTTTTTTTATATAAATTTTTGCATTTCATTCATTGTTTAAAACTCCCCAAAAAAGGTCCATAAATGCATGAACAAATGAAACAAGATTCATATTATTTAAAGTTTAATTTCTTTATATATTTCAAACTGTGGCCTTGAATTAATGTTTAAACCCAGCTGATCAAGTTCTCACTGTGAGGAAAATGTATCTTTAGGTTTTTTCATATTCATTCTTGAAAAGCTCAGTTTGGAATGAGACCTGTTTTCTGCTTGGATGTGCAAAGTTTTGAACAAAAGGGAAAAGAAAGCAGATCAGCCAGGATTTCCTTTGACATTTAGAGACCCTGACACACCATTTCTGCTGAGTTACAGACTTTTATTATCCTTGACTCCTACAGACAAAGGAAAATAACAGAGGAGAGTGGTATTTATTCTTTTGTAACGCCAAATCCATTTAATCTGCTTGACAGTACAATCATAAACCATTAACCTTTGCATTCTGGCTGTTTTGATGCTCATCAGGCAAATTGCGTCCAACAGAACAAATAATTTACATTTACAGCCAGAGCAGCAATGACTTTGGGAATTAGAGCATATTTATGTGCTGAGTGGCCCAGTCAAAATCTATACCGCAATATAACTGAGAAACTGAAGATTGAAAACTGCTGTTGACAGATGTTCTCCATTTACCCTGATCACATTTGAGCACATTTACGAAGAATAATGGGCAAAGTTTCAAGTTTTATATTTGCAGAATTTACCCAAAGTCTTGAACTTGTAATTGCAGGAGATTAGTTGTTTTGTTTTTTTTTTTGCACTGATTTTTTTTTTTTTTTTGTACATTAAAATCCAATGAAGATTGTGGTATTAATGTAAGAATAGCTAATTGGGTATGAGTAAAAATTAGTTCCTCACAACTGATCTTAGGACTGTTTTTTCGTTATCTTTAGCCGCCATCACTGTTTCCTAACTCAGTTTTTCCCTGCCAGTCCAACTAGATGTATTAAATAAAACACACTTTATCCAAGCAAAGCAGAAAATGAAAAACTGTTTCTGACTGCTGCTGTTTATCCTCTCGATCAGATGTCCCCAAAGGAAACAATAATATTGAACTGTGAGGCATGTTGACACGTTGATGGTCATGACAGAACTGCCCTTCCTGTTCACTGACTGTTTCTGAATCAGGCACATTAGCACATATGGGAAAGCCGCCTTCTATAAGCGCCAGGACAAACAATGACTTTTGCCAGTGAACTTGAAGGAGCTCTTTTAGGCATCGGTGGGTCTCAATAGCTAGCTGCTGTGTTTCTTCTGTGAGTTTCATATGCAATGCGGCAGCGTTGTAAGGGTGGAGTTCAGAAAATCAAACTGTAATTTTTGCAGTAATCAGTGGAGGTGAGAAATGGTAATGCCTGATGCGTTTCATCCTTTTTTGTCTGTTTTGCCATCATATTTTTCTGAAGTATATTGATATGGACCAATCAGGGTTTTTTTTCTTGTTTTCTTTGAGGTCTGACTATTGAGTTCAATTTTCTTTCAAAAGATTTATAATGAATACAAAGTCATTTATGTGAACTTGTTTCAGCTGAGCGACTTCATAAATCATTGACCTTAAAATTCAAAATGCTGCAGTTTCCTTGGTGAAGGTAGAAGAATGAACACAGGGCAATATTAACCACATTGATTCATCAAAGCGCATGTCTCTAGGCTTTATGTGTAACTCAAAAAACATAACGGGCATCAAAGAGCATGCTGCTCTTCAAACACTTAAACATCCAAAGAGTGAAGAAATGAATTTAGTGAACATATTTGAAAATATCTCTTTATACTGTGAAATTTCTCGTTGTTAACTAAAGACGGAAACATTTTGATTGGGTTTTAGAAGGCAATAAAAAGTTATGGACGGCCTCTAGAAATCAATCTTGGAATCAGGACAGCAGCCAGATGTGATTTTTAAAGGGTTGGTTGTCTGTTTATTGATTTTATTAGCCGCCATGGTGTTATTAGGCAGGAAGCTGAATCATTTCAGGGAATTTTATGAAATTGATGACAACAGATGAGCATTTAACAAAATCCCGTTTAGTACATTTTACGTTATTTCATAATCTTTTTCATTGTTGAAATATTCTCACAAAACCTTCTCATTATAATGTGCATTTTTTTACTTGTAAAGTGCAATACACGTTGAGCGAAAGTTGTCGATAGGATTTGCAGTGAAGAGGACTCAAATGCGGTGCCTCATTTCCCTGACCTACCCTGCTCTGTAAACCACAGGGCTGCCGCTCGAGACAGGTGTGAGTCTGCTGCTGCCACAAATAGATCGCTGCACAGCCCCCCATGACCCAACCCCTCTGTCACCTCACACGCAAACTTTCCCCAACCAGAAAAAGCCAGCCTGCTGCGTCCCGGTGCCTTTGAATAATTCCCCCACTCTCCCTCCCCGACTTGCATTCAGAACAAAAAATATCTGACCTCAGTCATCCTGAATGACATCACTGCTCTGAGACCCCCGGCGCCCCCCGTCACCATCAGGCTTACGGTGCATCTTTAAGGGAGCATGTTGTGTACTCTGTAACCAGAGGGAGGCGATGTGACACTAAGTGCACACTCTGGACCGTGTCCCATTCTACAAGGCCTCTGTTTTGTCATTTAGGCTGCCTGGCTGTAGTCATTATGGCCACCATGAGTATTTATACCCACTGTGGCCTTTGTCGCATTTAGAAATCTTGGCTGCACTGAACACCAACCACCAAACAGACTGTCTGAGTCCTGCTTTGTTTTCCATCTGACCTCCAGATTTTACAGTGTGGGTCATTGTGGGGGGGGGAAGAGAAAGCACCTCTCATCAGTGTGTCAAAAAGGAGCAAACAAAATGGAATCAGCAATGCATTCAGTGCCTTTTCCATTGTGTGAATGGGTATTCTTTGTCTACTTCTTTGCAGCTTTGTGTTTAGCAAAGCGTGTCACCTCACATGAAGCTATTTTTAGCAGAGAGAGAACTGTGCTGTAGTATGTTTTTTTTTTATGTCGGGGTGGGGCAACTGTGAAGAGCTTCAGAGAAAAGCGATAAATGGTAACGAGTTGGCTTCAGCTGAACAGGACAAACACGGCCCACTTCTGATAATCCCAGCAGAAAGCAGCACACGAGCCATAGAATATCAGTGGAATTAGAGAAATAAAGAGAAATCAGGGAGAAATGCAGCTTTCAAGCTGAGCCCATCCAGCTGCAATCACAGAAGGAAAAGCCAAACATGTGGTTGAGTTGTAAAGTACAGCTCTGCTGTTTCCACTGAAAGGGTGTTATTTAATTCTTGCAATTTCTCTGCCCACTCAGTCATTTTAAACACTGCAGAGAAATGCCCAGGAGCTGGTCACTTGTGGCCCGCATTCATATTTTAGTGCAATTTAGAGTCTGCACCTGGCTTGGATATGACCTTGGAATGTGAAAGGAAACGGACGGCCACACCAAGAAAGTGCAAAATAAACCCACTAAGAATTCTGTCTTTTTTTTTTTAACCAAAGCAAGGATCCAGTAACTTATGCAAATTTTTTAAATTAAAGATAATTATTTGGACCAATTCTAAGCATTAGAAAGCAAGACATTCTTTTTCTCTCTTTTTTTATGTGGCTGAAGATGTGATGATGTTTACAACACATTTTCTAGAGATGCACCAACCAGGGTTGTGACTGATTGGCGCTCTCGTTTTTGTAAAGCTTTGAACAGCTTTACTACAACATGCTCAATTATTCTTTCATATAATGTTAACCTAAAATAAATTGCATCCCAATTTTATATTTGGGAGGAAAAAGCTCTAATCTTTATTCAAATGTTTTAGATTTTTTTACATTATATTATATATTAACTAGGTTATGAACTTTTTTTTAATTTTGGAACCGATTGCAAGGATTACATGTATGTTTTTTATTTTTAAAAAAAGACATCAGTATGGCTCAGTATTACAGGAAGTAAAATAATTTTGGGCTATTTCCACAGAAACAAAATGATCATAGAGCTGTTACATCTACTACATCTTTTCTGTTAAGCATTATTTTAGTGCCAACATTAACACCCACCCACATTTGTATTTTCAATATGTTAAAATATATTTTTAAAAGCATCCTGACCTGACTTTAATTTCTCTAGCATGGGAGGAGCTGGTTTACTGGATCACTCCTGTTATTTGAAGTCCTTTTAATGAAATGGCAGAGAAAGTGATGGACGCAGTCAGGACAGGATTGGGAAATATTCGTTTCTGCAGTTTGAAATAATAATCAGCTAATACTAAGCTAAAACAGGATAGCTTCCAGCTTCGCTGCATCTGGATAAATAATTTCTGTTCGAGGTGGAAGCCATTTCTACTGCTTACTGCAGAGATGCACAAATGGGGAAAAAGAAAAACATTTCAGATATCACTTGCCTCTTGTAAACTTTGATGATTCCCATAGGATCCCCCTGCCAACACATCTGGTCCAGCTTTGCTGCCAGGATGTGATGAGCTGAGGCAACATATCCTTTAATTACTCCTAAATCAGCTCTATTTATAAATCTGCTGCCAGATCTTTGTTATTAACAGGCATTCTTTGTTCCTGAGAATCTACAGGACTCTTTCTTTTTTCTTTCCCCCCTGTTTTACACAAAGTCCTCTGTGTTCACAAAGCTCTACCGGGCCACTACATCTCATTTAGTCTGCTGTTGTATCAAACTATGACATCAGCCCGCTCTAATTGTTTCCAGACCTGAGAAGGGTTGCGTTTTCATTCTACTTTCCATCCATTTCTCAGCGCAGGCCTCGCTTCTCTACATCTAGCAAAGGGGAAGAAAAAAAAGAAAAGATGAGAAGAAACGATACATGATGTCATGTAGACGAGATGCATCGCTCCAAAATCTTGTGACCAACTTTCCAGGAAGCTATCACTTTCCCCTCCCATTTCCTTTGCTGTATTTTCCCCTTCTCTGTGTTTTTTCATTCTTCTTGCAAAAGCAAAGTCCCAAGTTTTTTCTTTTTTTTCTTGGTTCCCTGACAGTATTCAAGCAGCACATCTGTGGGAATTCACCAGATAAAGCAGTTTTCAGCTGCTTGTATCTGACTCGCGGATGCCTCCTTGGCAACGGCCCAACTCTAATGTATCCAGCCTCTCTTTGCTCTGGCATGACTGTGAAGATTAAAAGAAGGGCAAGGTTTGAAAGCAAAAGGAGTTGCTGATTGAAAAAAGGAGCTGAAATCCAGATAGACCATATGTATTGAGTTGAAGAAATGGTATTTTATGAGCAGTGAGTGGGCCTCTGCTTGGAATTCTCAATGACATCATGCCGGAGCAGAGCGCTGTGCAGTCAGGACTCCGGAGATGGAGTGGGACTACAGCAGACGGGACGGCTAGACGGCATCGTAACTTTAGAAGAGGAAGTGAGACACGGAGGCCGGCAGGCTCAGAGAGCCACATAATTCTAACTAATACTGTGAAGACTTTAATTTCTTAGTTTACATAAACTCATCAAGTGGGAATGAGTTTAGGAAGAAGTCTTTTTGATTCCGAAACCAATGTTGCCCCTGAGCCTCGTGCTAAAACAATCAGGGGGGTAAAACGCCAAATGCATCATCATTTTGCCAAGAAATTACTTCATATTTCTCTCTCTCAATAGGACAAATAAACTCTGGTTAGCTGCTCCCTGTGGTGCTTTGCCAAAACAAAGCCAGACGCCGGGGCTAATATCTGATGTAATGCAGACATTTCCAAACAAGGTGCTTTGTGCCTCTGTGTGTGGAATAATCAGAGTCCCAGTTTAATAAAGAAAAGTTTAAATGAGTCACTGCTGTTTTATTTCTTTTTTTTCTTTTTATTCATGATGAGTAGTTGCATGTAAGCCGAGCCAAGTGTCTGCACCTCCACAAAGCATTAGCAGCTGTAGTCATCCGAGTGCAGGGCCAAGGTTTCAAACTGAAATAGATCAGCTGGTCAGTTGCTGATCTATGTCAGCAGATAATCCCCCTGCTTTGGTCAGACATTTATAGTGGATTGTTATAATATCTTTTACTTACCCTGTTTGGCTATGCCTTTAATTCTGCGTCTTTCATTACAGCCTGAGATGAAAACAGGCGACAGAAGGTGATCATTTCAGGGGCTCAGGCCTGTAATTAGAAGAATCTTCCTCTGGGTGTATGTGCGTGTCTGTTTGGATGATTGGTGTCCCTGTAAACTGGCTGCATGTGGGAGCCATTCTCCCCAGTTTCCTGTGCTCGTGTCATTCCTTAGAAAATACTTTTGACTGGGGGGACGTTTACCCCCGCGCCCCTGGCCTCAGAGGAGTGATTCGTCTGTGGTCTGTGAAGGGTAACAACAAGGGGCTGTCAGAGAACGGTCTGATGCATATTAGGCATGGGGAGTGCATACGCCAGTGTTGTAGATTTGCTGCAGTCCACTAGGAGAGGTACAAAATGTCACGCTACAACCCCAAACGCCAATGAATGTTATTGGGATGTCATGGGAAAGACCAACGCAAACTAATTTGTAATTGTGGACGGAAAGAAAACAAAGCCAAAGGATCCATGACTTTGAAAGCTTTTTCCAAATGAAAATCTGAAAGTTATAGTATTTATTAAAATTACACTTCCACTTAGTATGACACCTGTGATTAAAAACCAGTGCAACTAATCGGAAGACATTTACTGAGGGTCCATTTGTGTATAATTTCATCTAAATGCAGCTGTTCTGTTAAAACCTTGTGGGTTTGTTAGAGAATATCAGACAACAGACAACATCAGGATATCACGCATAAGCTTTTTTTCTTCTCAATCAACCCTAAACAAACATCCAGAACTAGAATGAATGGTTTAGATCAAGCCATAGTCAAATGTTAGAATGGCTCAGTGAAAGTCTCTAATTGTTCCTACCCAATCTGGTTTATGCTGAGATATAAATGAATATCTTTTTTTATTTTTTATAAAAGAAGGAAAGAAATGTGTGTCTTGTATTAGGCTCATGGGGTTGAATGCACAGATAGATTTTCCTTTTGTTAAGCATCCCAAGAACTATTGCACTCTTAATTTTTTAATGGGTATGAATACTTTTGAGGGACTGTACATAAAGTTGCAGAGGTGAAAGATTTTTTTTTCCCCAGCTAAGAGAGATAAAATCTCTTCAGGCCCTTTTTCTTCTCCACATCTCAGATCTGAAAGGCTCTATTAATAGAGATCCACTTATTTGCCTTTATCTCCCCAGTATGTTCCCCTTTTTCTTTTTGTGTGAATCCGTAATACATTGTTTTCTTCGTCCTCCATGAAGGATGCATCCTATTGCCTACACCTTTTCCATCCATATGCTCAGGGTTTAAACATATAGGCTTATATAGACTCCCCCCCTCCCTCCTGCATTGCATCTTTAGCACCTTCCTTTGTCACACACTCTGCTCTCTGTGCTGTAATTTCTCCATTTCACGTGTTCATAACATGCCCGAACAAACCTTTTATCTGCCTGCTTCACCTGCTGCCTCGATCCTTTGCATTACAAGTCTTGCGTGGTGTTTGACACCAACAGCATATTTCTTCCAAATCCTCCACGGCTGAAAGCCGCGTCCTTTCACACCCCCTTTCTCTGCACCCCACCCCCTTTCCTATACTGCTCAGGGCCTGGCAGACACTCGCACACTCCCCATGTTTCCAAGCCTCCACCCCCCTGGAAACTCCTACCAGCCCGGCGCGCAGAGGACGTAGATGAAGAAAGACAAACAGAGAGAGCTCGGTTTGTCTGTCAGTGATCGCAGACTGCCACTTGGGTCCGACTTAAAGGTCTGCCATCTATAGGACGGGAAAATAAATGGGAGTGTTGGTGAGATACAGTCAGCTGCAGCCTGACAGAAGATGGTTGTGAGACACATTTACTGTTGGAGTAGTGTTTTAGGCAGTATTGGGATTCATGAGGGAACCCACTGATGTTTGGAGTACATCGTCTTGTGATTGCCGGCCAGCATGTGGTGTTTGCAGTGTAATTCAGAGAAGACTCAGTCGCTGCTGGAACTGGAGCTAAAAGGCTGGTAAGACTAATAGAAAAGTGGAAAATGTGCATGTAATTTTTAAAATTATTTTTAAGCTTGTCTGTGTATATTTATTGGCCTTTGAGTGAGGAAACGCTGGAGTTTTATTTTTTTATTTTTCCTTTTTTAGGAAAGTGAAAGAGGCTGGTGTGTTTTCAGAGCATCACTAGCTCAATGCAAATCTTTTAGATCTATCCAGAGATTGGTCCCCCTTTCTAGGTTGGACTCCCTTCCAATGGAAAACAGATCAGATCCCTGCTCTGACTCACTGTATGTGTGTGTTTAGTCTTACTGTACAGGATCCATCTGGGAGCTGGATTGCATTGCATTCCTGTGGTGTGTCGTGGCCCCCCAACCAACTGACTTTGAGCTGCTCCATAACTAGAAAGGCTCAAGGACAGGTGCTGAGGATAGTTTCAGGCATAAGCCTTTTTCTTCTCATTTAAAATGAAAGCTCGCTCTGTTGTTGTTTGATCTTGTGAGGAAGGAGGAGGAGAAATGCCTCGATCGCACAGAACAAGGCCTGGTGGTTAACAGGAGATCAGCACTGATTTCTGATTACTTCAGAAGACTATGGATAGTGACAACAAACTGTTTACTTACTTCTGCTGGCAGCGTGAATTTTATGTGCTGCACTTGAAGTACATGAATATGTAATGCTGTCAATTGATCAACAAATAACGACTGTTGATCAACTGCTAAAAAAGGGAAAGAAGCCAATTCTGCTTTCTGCACTTTCAGTAATGCTGAATTACAATACTAATTGATTTTTTAATATCCCAAATGAGAAATAAAAAGCTAATATTTGTATCTCTAATGACAAAAAAATCAAGTGTCTAACTTTACTCATGTGCTGCAAAAAAAGTGGAAAATAAACATGAGTGGAAGCAGGTCAGTGATTTTTATAAAATATATAAACAGTAAATGTATTTATTAATTAATTAATATAAGTCATGTCTATATCTCTGTAGTAGTGATATCATAGTCCTTCTGAGTTGATCACACATTTAACCACCAGCAATCTCCTCACTCATCCAGAAGAGAATAGATATGTTTAAATTACTTTTCATTAAGTCAGAAAATAAGTAGATGGAAGTACAATCAAACACTCCACACCAAAGCAATGCAAGAGTTGCTTGAAATGATGGCAGACAGATTGGTGTGTAAGGGGGCCTGTGGGCCATGCAGCAAACAAACTTAGCTCAGTTGTGTGAGCTAATTGAAACTAAAATTGTTTAGTTTCAACAAAACGATTTTTGAAACTAAATAAAAATTAGTTTTTGTTTAGTTTTTTGTCAGCCTGGAGTAGACAAATAACTCCAGGCTGCACATAGCTGCCTGATGTTTTGAAACTTTCTCACAAGGGATTAGTTCTGTCTCAACTTTTGGACTGGTTTAATTTTTTGTCTAAATTTGCACCATTCTTAAATATGACTCATGATACTAAAATGTCAAACATGTGATTTTTGTCTATCATTGCATCCCCTTCTAAATATTCAGAAAAAACAGTAAACAAGGTATGCTGCTGTATTTTATTCAGTCAATATTTGTGTTTTACCACTTCATATTTCTGCAGTCTTTTTTAACCCACTTTTTAATATAAATAAATAACATTCTTATTTATCTTCCACACTTGTTAAACAGAAAACTTGGATAATCCAGGTATTTTAAGTTAAGTATTTCTCATTTTCAACAAGGACTGGTTCCAAAGAAATCAGCTTTAAAACCCAGACTAAACACTATCACTCAATCAACAATACAATCAAAAAAAAGTTTAGCTTGATTTGAATTTGTGTCAAAGTTGTTATTGCAGCCAGAATATATTAACCTGTAGATTTATTTCATTACTCTTTTAGTTTTTGGAACACCCAGTTTCGTATAACCTTCAGCTGAACTCAAGGCTTCACAACATTCATTCACAAAACAATGAATGGCATTTAGATAACTGACACATTTTCCTTTGCTTTTTCTTTTCTTCCTTTACAATCTGTGGTCTTTTTTCACCTAAAGACAGAGCCAGTTGTGTCCCTTAAGAGATTCAGTTACTGCTTCCCTGTACAAATAGCTACCAAAAAGTCATTTTTGATCCCTGGAAATACTGTAAAACCCCTCAAAATGAAGTACAGAGCTGACAGTCAGAGTATCAATCACGAGTTGTAATGAGACTCCAGCTGACTATTTACAGTCTGCAGAATACTCTCTGGAGCAGTTCTGTCAGTCAGCTGGCCAGTGCTGATTCCAGTACACAGCCAGGTCAAATTGTAAAATTCTTTACTTGTTCCTCTGTGTGT
This sequence comes from Poecilia picta, assembly GCA_033032245.1. Taxonomy (NCBI): domain Eukaryota; kingdom Metazoa; phylum Chordata; class Actinopteri; order Cyprinodontiformes; family Poeciliidae; genus Poecilia; species Poecilia picta. The sequence continues at coordinate 12,691,844 of CM065359.1, read as the reverse complement.
GTTTTATAGCAGCTGCAGGATAATTCATTAGTCCAGTTATTGGAGCCGAGACAGTCGGGTTGCCTCTGTGTTTATTAGCAGCTTCACCTTTTAAACGCTGGACTTGATTGATATGCTACCATGATGTCTCTTGAGTTTCCACCTGAAAAGTCTTCTCACTTCTCCATCTGTGTGCTGTGAGATCTGCTGGGTGCATCTGTATTTATGAGCTTTCTGAGTCACTTTGAAAAGGGTGAAAACATCTGCTTCGGTGCTGTCACTGCATGTGGGGTAAACAGTGTAACGTGGAGGCGCTTCTTGATTTTTATTGGTAAGGGTCACCTAACTGCTTGTGTTTATATGCACACATAAAAACTGGCATCTTTAAAATGCAGGGCTAAAGGAGGCTGTATTTATGGATGTACATTAGTGGTGCAGAGATGAGGTTTGTTTCTTCATAACTGATAAAGGTGCTCAAGCAAATTAAATATAGTAAGCTACTGGCGATCACCTCTCTCATTCAAAGGAGGACAAACTGTTCAATGAGGAAAAGAAAACAGAAGATACAATCTAAAGCACCACTCACTAAGGCAAAGCAGGAATATGAGCTGGTGAAAATGCATAGAATGTTGATGAGCAGTCTTATTGCTTTATTTAGCAGCACGAGAAAGATGTGGGTCCAAATGACCTGTGCCATCATAGCTGTACGTTGCGCAGCAGAGTCCAAAAACCATAAAGAAAAAAAAAAAAACAATACTCAAATGGTTAAGAAACGCTCATAGCACGGGACAGGCAGTCGCTGTCGAACCACCGGCAGCCAGCTATTTGTGTTTTTTTACAACAACATACTTTATTTACAATTAAATAGAAAATAAAATAAACTCTAGAAAAAATTTTCCGCAATGTATTGTGCTTTTAAAAGTTTGAATACTCTACCCTTTTAGATAACTATGCTTGTGTAAATTTGAACAAAAATGTGCTCTCAACAGTCTGTGTGTGATTAGACCACACATTTTAGAGAGGCCTTTTATTGAACCACACACACACACACCTGCGCAATAACCATGCTGTCTAATCAGCATCTTGATATGACACACATGTGAGGTGGATGAATTACCTCAGCAAGGGAGAAGTGCTTGCTAACCCAGATCTAGACAATGTCAACATAGAGAAAAATGTAGATGTAGAGAAAAAGCCTTAAATCTTTCAGTTTAGCTCCTGTAAAATTAGGGCAAAAAGAAGTGTTATGTTTATAATTTCTCCCTTGAACATTTCCTCAGTACTACATCTCACTTATTTTTCATACATTTAATTTCAGATAAGCTGATATTTTTTGTTGCAATGAATTGTTTTCATGCTTTCCTCATTTGATCAGTTATTTTTTTGTTTTTTTGCCAGCACAAATTTCTTTTTTTTTCCCGATCTGTTCATGTAGATTTTGATAGATTTCTTTCCTGATGATTCCTATACATAAAAGAAAAAATATGCAGCAGGTTCCTCTAATAGATATGGTAGGTTGTAATATTATTTGTTTTACATGAATAATATTTCCTGATGCATGTATAAACCAAATATGATGCACATTATTAGATGTGATGCTTTTACTGAATATAAAAAACGATTACACTTTCCTGACCATTGCTTTTAATTTATATTTCCTGTAAAGCGCTTTTTTGTTAGACTTGAATGTATTAAGAAAGTTGTTTCAATAATAACAATATGTTTTAAAAGCAAATAAGTAAAATAAGCCAAGTTAGCTGGTCATTTAACTATTTAGTCAGCTTCTTGGTAGAATGATATGCATTCGTGTTTTCAGTGACTTTTTGCCTTTCGTACAAAAACTCACTTTTGTGTTTGCATGAGTGAAATGTACTTTTTTGCAACATTTCCTCTGAGCCATTTTAATCTCCATTTTCTGAAAAAAAAGAAAAAAAAACATCAAACCATGTTGAGTTGTTTGGTTAAAATTAAAAACATTTAACACCCATTTTATAATTTAACATCTCTATAATTTTAGAGACTTTTTAGATGTCTCTAAAAAGGCAGGGCTTCTCATAGATGTCCTCCCTTTTTAGAGAAAAAATGGAATAGGATCTCATATTTACAGTATATCTGTGTTTTTATTACAGGAAGGCTTGAAAAGGTATGGGCTACTGTTGCGCAGACATTTCCTAAATGTTTCCGAGAGCTGACAGTTTGTAGCTGTTTTTGTGACTTTGTTTGGGGACTAAATTAGTTCCAAGCTGTAGCTCACTCTGCCTGCACCTCATTAGCTTTCTTCTTTTCCCAGAACTCCTGTTGATGTGACTCGTCTTTTCCGGGATGTAGGAATGTTTTCCCCCAGGTCCTACTGATGAAATGGGTTGAGGCCTGGGCAAGAGCCTAGGTCTGCTCACTCAGGATGTTTAGAGGGGAAGAGGGTTATTGTCCAGTCCCTCCTCACCCCTCCCAGACTCCCGATCCCACTCCTCCAAATCGTTTAATCTGAAAATCACTGCCAGCCGTGTTGCTGTGCTTCCCTACATCATAAGCAAACGGGGCTCCAGCTGGTCAGAGACCCTAAAGGAGGGACAGTTGCTGTTCGACAACTTTGCTATCACATTTCAAGGGCAATACAGTCATGATCAGGAGGTGATGTGGAGATCACATCACTGCTTCCTCGTTCACGTCTTAACAGCATTTTTTTCATTATTATTTCAGTGTGCTTTATATATATGACATCATGTTAATATAAACCATAACCTTTACTGTTTGCTTCTCACAGATGCCCTGCCTTATTCAGCCTCTCCCTTTTTCTCTCCAACGTTCATTGTAGCTTAAATATAAACTCCTCTGTTTTCTGTTCTCCGCCTTCTCGCTCCGTTTTCTCCATCAGGAGCAGCTGACCTCACTCAGTCAAGTATTCGGTGACCTCAGAACAAAAAGCGCAGCCGCACTTACTCATACTTTCTTACTTCTCCACGTACCCACAATCCCATACCGGTCTGGATATTTGGATGGTTAAATGAGAAGCAGAAGAAAGGCACTTAAGTGAAAAAAGGTTCTGCCCCATGAGTCTCATTGGGGAAAGGTGAAGCCAGCTTTGTAGTAGTTAAAGCTTTGCGTCAGTGCTGTTAATGTTCTTGGTGTCGATGGAGTGAGACAACACACCCAGTGATGCATCTATGCAGTTTGTAGGGATTTTTTTGTGATTTAGATTTACCCCTTAACTGTCATGATGACCCAAGTTTCCTTATGGGCCTATTGACTTAGATGTAAGTGTTTTGAGGGTGAGAGTTAAGGGCTTAAACTCAAAAATTTCGCATGTTACTTAAATTCTGCCTAAGAATGAGGTTTAATAATTTTGCAGAGGCACAGTTTACCTGTTTTAGTTTAGCAGAGAGTCTTGTTAGCATTTGCTGAATAATCTTACACATCGTAATAAAGTAAATTGAAGTTTCCAGTGATGACCTGGGGTGAAAAAAAAAAAGAAAATTTAATTTAAATTCATCATAGATTTTTATAAGTCATTTTTCTCCAAGGTAAGTTTAATGTGTCTAATTACTAAATTTTATTTTCACAGTCAGATGGCTTCTGTTTTGGATGCCTAAAAAAAGGTGCTGTAGGTTACAAATTCAAATTGTCATCCTTGAGCCTAATTTACATTTTAACCTATTTATCTGTTTTCAGAATAATACCATGACAATTAGTATTCACTATGGTAATTAAGTGGGGAAAACGATAATTTGCTCAAATCGTTCACTCTTACTTTCACCCATGATGACATGAGAATAGCTTGTTTATGAAACTTGTGACCTAAACAAGTCTTTAGAGTGTAAGTCAAGTCTGAAAGTCTGATTTTGTGACTTAAGTGTGATTTCAGTCTAAAATCCTAAGCCTAAGAGTCCCAAAGCCCCATCCAAGGTTCTCATAGATTTATTTGAAATCTGTCCTCAACTTCTAATTTATACTGAGCATCTAAGAGGGAAACTGTCCACCAACTGGTGGCCATTGTTGCTTGCAAAATGAAAAAGCATTGGAGCCTTTCTAACCTTCATTTAACCACATGTCTAATTAAACCTCTGCTGACTGCTGTAGAAAATCAGAGATACCTCTCATCCAAATTCTGGCTCTGCGACAGAAGGCAAGGTGTCACTTTTAACTCACAGAATAGCAGCTTTGGAGTGCCATGGCAGATGGCTGGAGAGATTTGTCCCAGTGGTGATTATGCAATGAGGTTGGATTTGCAGTGACTTGTGGTCGCTCTGGTGTTGCGGCAGAAGTATAAAAGTGTGGTCTTTTTTTTCCCCCCCTGCTACTGTACTCTCAATTTCAGTTAAACATTGTCTACATGCAGCCCTGAAAAGAAACTGTTAACATTCTGTTAGTTAATTGCATAGCACAAATTCCGTACACGTCATTTCAACAACTTTAAAAGACGAACTAATTCATTTCATATGGGGATGCACGATATGTATCAGCATCAACATTAGTTATTGGCCGATGTTAGTCATTTTTTAACATCCTGGTATTGGACCAATAACTTGATTGATTTTATCAAATTCAAACCAAATTAAATTAAATTGTATGCAGTCTTGATAGATTTGTCTGAATTAAAAAGCTAAATTACAATAGTGGATTTCTTTTTTATTTCTATTTTCCTCAGAGTCTTTGCTGTTTGGAGGAATTGTTCTTGATGTTCTGTAGAATTTGCAGGATTGTGAATAAGGACATATTTGCAAAGAAATTACATGAATGCCTTATTTTTTTATTTTTGCTAACAGACAATCATAAACTTTGGTTTATGATCAAATAAATGTATTGGATTACTTGCATTTGCAGTATTTTTGCTAGCCACATTGTTCTTTTGTTCATCTTGTGATTTCCCCTTATAAACTTAAACACACCCAGAGTTGACACTGACTGTTAATCCTATGTGATGATGACATCAGATGCCCATTCAAATTCCGCGGGTCAAAAATTAAAAGTTTAATGTTGATAAGAATTTCTGTCTATGACAGATGGAAAAACAAAGATATAAATACCAAAACAATATTAAAATATGACTTTCCTCTAGGTTTTAGTTTTTTTTACAGGTAAAAGTGGAAATCCATTCTATCCCATGTGCACACTTACAGCATGGTACGTGCTGGTAACTTAGCAACCGCTTCCTGTCGGCTTGTCTTGAGCTTTCACTTTTAAATACTTTGCTGAAGCAAGATCACAAAAATTATCCAAATGATTTGCATTTATCTCTAAAACTGATCAATACACTCTCCCAAAAATGTAGCTAAGCTATTCAAATTGGCAGTAGAAACAGCATAACTACAGAAACACATACTGTTTGTGTTAGAAATACACTTCCACAAAGAAGCAAGGAAAATTTGGGTCAGCTACAAGTGCATCGAATCAGATTTATTTTTGTTTAAAATTTCAGAAAGATTCAATAGTGCTTTTAGTTGTTGTCATTTCACCGGCATGCATTTCAAATCAATTAATTTGTACTAAGTTGAACTGCAAAACTGCATGCATCTGGAGTCTGAAGTCATTCAGTTCCCCTTTTTTCACCCAATGCAGCTTTCTCTTGTTTAATAGGCTGCTGCCACTGCTGAATGTTGATTTCAGGCCCCTCTAATGAAGGAAGTGGATTGTGTACACTGTATGGGTGTGTCAAGTCACAGTTCAAACACATTCGCCTGTAAGTGAACCGTGGGCACACCATACCGTGGCAGAGAAGGAATGTTGGCATGGTGTGACTGACTGAGCAGATTGGCAACTCATTCAGCGACAACTCATCTCGCTTAAGGATTTACTGAAAGCTGTATTTGCTCTGTGCTTCTGCTCTAAACCGGACTTTGTAGCATGAAGTGGAGCAGTGTGTCGTCACGCCTGCACACATGATGTAATTTCCCACTGGTCACTGATTGGCCCTTAACTTTGCATAAACTTTGGTTTCCTGGAGGAGCCTGTGTACTCTGGACTTAACTTGACTGAAAGAATGGTGGACAAGATATGGAGAAAGAGTTGGCATTTTTTTGAAAACAGACGATCTTTTCGCAATAAGCCATCGCCTCGTAGGGCTTCAGAGCACAAGAGTGTGTAAGTAACGAAAGGAGTTTGTGAAAAGTAATAGATGTCTGACTGTTTGAGACTGTTTACGTGGCACTTGTGTTTTCTGACTTAAACATTTCAAAGGTTATTGTTAGTAATGTGTTCTAACCTCTTTGAACTTGATGAAAGTACTTCATTTCATTAGACTTCAGATAAAGGATGTTAGAACAAGCATTTTCTCTTGTTTAGCTTATAAAAATTCATCTGCTGGTTTCAGTACCTTATTTGAAAAGCTTGTAAATCCCTATAGCCAACCCGCTTTCTAATGTCAAAATATAATCTCAATATATTCAGACCCGAACTTTAAAGCATGTCTGTCACTCCTTTTAAAAATCGCTCTGTATCCCTTTGCTTTGATTTTAGTGTGGAAGGAGATGGACGGCCCAGTGAGAGCGGTCCTTCCTTGGACGGCAGAGCCAACTACGGCCAGGGTCCCGTAACTCACGGCTCGGCCATCAGCCCCGACCGATTCGACGGTCCGCTTTACAGCCACGGGGTCCAACCCGGGCCGCAGAGGCCCCGTCGGCCCAAACTCCAGCACTCGCAATCCATCCTCCGCAAGCAGGCCGAGGAGGAGGCCATCAAGCGGTCTCGTTCTCTCTCTGAGAGCTATGAGCTCTCTGCTGACCTTCAGGATAAACAGGTACAACTAGAAGTTATCTGGATTGGTTTCTTCTTGCCAACTTTGAGCTTTTTGTAGTTATAACAAAAAAAAATCTAGACTTTTGAGATTTATCATTAAACCAGTTTTGTTTAGTGTTTTCAGTTCAGGGGATGATCTAGTACTGAGTCAGAGTCTCCTTTTCTTCTATTCCATCCACCATTTAAATTACACCAGTACATCTGGTGCCAGGCTAGCTCATCAACAAAATGGCGTCACCACCATGCTTGACAGCTACTACAAGCTACTTGTGTGTGAACGCTTCACCATGAGATCATTTTGGAGCACAGGTGTATTTCTTGGTTGTCACCCACTCTTTATTTACTACATACGGTTACATTAGTGTTCTCACAGTTTCCAGTTCAATGGCAGAGTGAAAGTCTGTGTTAGGATAGTTGTCATTTGTTTGCAAGTGAATGTTCCCATAGAAGGAAGAAACATCAAAATGGAATGGAAAAATAAAATGTCTGGCTTTACGAAGCACTAGCTTCCACCTTGCTCAAGATGTACAGCTCAAAAGCCAGATCAAGTCCCCTCCAGAAAAACCAACCAGTTTAAATGACCAGTTCTGATAACAGTAGTTAAATATTGAAACAGAACTCTGTCAGAGGCTGTGTCATAGCTATAAAATGTGTGTGGTTTCCAATTTTCTGTGGGGCATTTAATTCTAATTAATATTAATAATTAACATCTGAGGTGAATATATTAGTAGGCATTAATATTTTATTTTAACTTCCAAGCATGTTGATCAGAGGAAAGCCACAATAACTTGTGCGCCCAACTACTGTAGTGCTCTGGTGGTGGTGCAGGTTTACAGTTAATTTTCTCCTTCCTTTGCTTAGGTGGAAATGCTGGAGCGTAAATATGGTGGAAGGTTCATAACTCGGCATGCAGCTCGCACCATTCAGACAGCCTTCAGGCAGTATCAGATGAACAAGAACTTTGAACGTCTCAGGAGCTCTATGTCAGAGAACCGTATGTCCAGACGCATCGTTCTTTCTAACATGAGGATGCAGCTTTCGTTTGAGGGCCCTGAGAAAGTGCACAGCTCATACTTTGAAGGGAGGCAGGTGTCCATGACGGAGGACGGCACCCCGCTGTCCATGGTGCAGTCTGAACGTGGAGACGTGGAAGTCCACCAGCAGGCAAACATGACGTCACACCCGCCGCCGCAGGCTGACCTGACCGATGCCATCACGGAGCTGGAGGACGCATTCTCCAGGCAGGTTAAGTCTCTGGCAGAGTCCATAGACGATGCGCTGAACTGTCGTAGCCTTCAGGGGGACGAGGGGCCTGACCCTGAGGCTATGGGCTGCTCCAAAGTGCAGGGAGAAGTTCCCTATCAGATGAAGTCCCACCGCAGGCCAGCTGGACGGATGCGAGACGAAACTGTTGCATCTTATAGTGACGTTACTTTGTTCATCGATGAGGATGACATGTCCCATCCTGCTGCTCTGAGGTCAGGAGACCAGCCGTCCAGTACAGAATCAGACTTACGGCTGCAGTCAGTAAACTCCTCCCAGGACTACTGGCCTATTGACTCTAAAGATGAGGGTCGTGACACAGACACTAGCTGCCGCAGCACTCCTTCTCTAGAGTGCCAAGAACAGCGTCTTAGAGTGGACCACCTCCCTCTTCTGACCATAGAACCTCCAAGTGACAGTTCAGCTGAGCTCAGTGATCGCTCTGACCGTGGCTCTGTCAAACGACCGCCTGCATACGAACCTCACGGCCACATCGTGACGTCCTCCCAGGCGAGCCCCAAACACATATCCCACGGACCCCCTCCACGAGCGCCCTCCCGCGACGATGACGCGCCTCTGCGCCACCGCCACCGGCAGCTAGAAAGCCACCTGGCTATCAACGGCTCGGCAAACCGGCAAAGCAAGTCTGAATCAGACTTCTCAGATGGGGACAACGACAGCATCAACAGCACATCGAACTCAAACGACACCATAAACTGCAGCTCCGAGTCCTCGTCGAGGGACAGCCTCCGAGAGCAGACGCTAAGTAAGCAGACCTACCACAAAGAGACTCGAAACAGCTGGGACTCGCCAATCTTCAGCAATGACGTGATCCGCAAGAGACACTACCGCATCGGCCTCAATCTTTTCAACAAGTATGTACTCAGCTGTGATGGAGCAGCTGCTTGACTTTTCTTGTTAGCACCAAGAAAATAGACTGAGTGATTGCAAAAGCCATTGGAGAAGCTGTGGCTTATCTTGCTCTATAAATTGCATCCAGTTGTGTCTATATCAAGTTCAAAGTCAGTCTTAAAGCTGCTTTTTGAAAAAAATAAATAAATAAAATAGTCACCTTGTGTTTGTTGTGTAACAGAGATTTAGTTTTGTTTTGCACAGAGTGAGATGAATGTTGCAGTTTGTTTTTAGAAGCTAAACCTAGCTGAATATTAAATTACAGACATATTGCCGATTAGAGGTTTCTAACAGATTATTTTCAGTTTTAAAACCATGTGAATGTTTTCCCATTATCCAAATGATAATGAGGACTCAAGGAGCAATTCAAATTAAATATATCATTTTGCCCATCTCAATTATCTAATGCTTGAATGAAAATGATCAACTAACTCGCCTGAAGATATCTTCGATAGGAATTTTCAGAGAGCTCAAGCGGTAACAGATCATTCTCTCCAGTTCTGGCATTAAGTATTAAAATTGTGATTACAATTCTAACATAATGCTGCATGTTGAAATTTCAGGAAACCTGAGAAGGGCATCCAGTACTTGACCGAGCGGGGGTTCATTCCTGACACCCCAGTCGGTGTTGCCCACTTCCTACTTCAAAGGAAGGGGCTCAGCAGGCAGATGATTGGAGAATTTTTGGGCAATCGACAAAAACAATTCAACAGAGATGTCCTGGAGTAAGTTTGATTTTTTTTTTCTTCTTTTTTTTTCAATTCTCCCCCTAATTTAAATAACAGAAAACTTTTATTCATATTTATGTTATTATAGTGGTCATTCCTTTAAGCTAACAAGTGAACTTTCCAAAATGTTAACATTTATTTATTTACAATGAAACAAATTGCTTCTCAGATTTGCAGCTTGTGATATTTGCATCCGTTTTCATGTCTGATAATGTCAAGGATGGAGCCAAAACTAGCCATGGGTCACGGTGTTAAATTTACCCTGTGCTATTTATTCAGTGAGAATGAAGAAGTGTTAACTGAAAGCAGCATCTTGGAGACCTAATATACCATCATTGCACCCAGAGATTTAAAAGCATTGTGTGGCAATCCCAGTCTGCCAGCATTTTATGGCAAATGGTTGACTGCGAGAAAAACTGTAATTAACAAAACATCTGGCAGACTTTGCGATTTCTACTACAGATTTGAACAGATGTGACTCTAACATGTTCTTTTTTTTCTCCTACTCTCTGGTGTCACTAGAAATGTTATATTTGAGAGCCAAGCAGTGGTTGTGAAGGTTTCACTTTTCTCTGCATTACAAATTTGTGTTGTATATCTCAGTTTTATGCTACACTACGTTAATGGAGCTGCTGTTGTTAGTCTGGATGTTAACGTCCTGCTAAATCTGTCTGACATGGCTGAAGTGCAAACTTTGATGAAGAGGGATCTGCTTAATGTTGGTCTTTTCTTTAAATATATGAGTCTAATTGTAACCTATTCCTTGGACAAGTGCTTCATATATATAAAAAAAACACTCTTTTTAATGAGTGGTCCCTGCAGGACTCTCCATATCATCCTACTCACTATAAATAAACCCTGTAGCAAAACTCCACTTTGTTTACAGCCATGTGGCTGCAGGGTTCTGTCTCAAAAGGGTCTTTGTGTGAGTTTTAAAATAATTAGCTTTAAGTAACTTTAATTATTACTTTTACAGTTAATAATTTGCAGGTTTTATAAGTGTAAAGTGCAATATTTAGTGTGTAAATTTGATTAAATACTCTTAAATTCAGTTAAAAATCTATTCTGTGTTTGTTAACTTTACTTCTGGAACTCTATCTTCTCTCCTTGTGTACCAGCTGTGTGGTAGATGAAATGGACTTCCAGAGCATGGAGTTGGATGAGGCCCTTAGGAAGTTTCAAAACCACATCCGTGTCCAAGGGGAAGCTCAGAAGGTGGAGCGGCTCATTGAAGCGTTCAGGTCAGACTACGAGCTACAACTTCACTCGTAAAAACATAAAACAAATCATCTGTAAATCTCACAATAAAAACCGTCTCAAACTCTGTACACCAATAAAAGAGAGTAAAAACTGTCATTTTTATGCTAATATACAAGTAAAATATTTAAATTTCTACAGTTACTCTTCTATTGTTTGCATAGTTGTTTTGTAGACAAAGAGGACCTTTTTCATCGTTACTTCTGCTTTCCTTGAACAGCATTGAATGTATTTCCTCACAATGAAAGTGATCTGAACTGTATGTGTTCTTTGTTGTAAACTGATATGTTTTCGCATATTCAGCCAGCGGTACTGCATCTGTAACCCCACGGTGGTGCGACAGTTTAGGAACCCCGACACCATCTTCATCCTGGCCTTCGCCATCATTCTTCTCAACACTGACATGTACAGCCCAAACGTCAAGCCAGAGAGGAAAATGAAACTGGAAGACTTCATCAAGAATTTAAGAGGTAGCAAAGTAAAAAAAAGTTTATTGATGTATAAAAAAATATATAAAATAGTTTTTGACGTGTGTTCCATGTAATTACGGTACAAGGTTTGGTTTTCCTGTCCTGTTCTTAAATGAAACTTAAAATACTCTGACACAGCAAGTCATCTAGATAAAAAAAAATAAAAATTATATAGTGCTTTTAAAAAGCATTCCAGGAAGCTAAGGTCCGGTTGCCCCTCCCCTCATTGAATGCAGACATTAGCCAATTGTAGATGAGTTCAGAATGAGGGTTGCTCCACCAGGTTGCTCTACAGATGTAGATATGCATCTGCTGGTGCAACGCTTGAGTCATTGCTGTCCTGCAGCAAGAACTGCAGCTCTTGCAATATCTGTCTATACTGAAAAGGGCCAGAGTTAAGAGAAAGTCAAACATTAAACGTACTTGTGTGTGTTGGTACATGTGGTTCTTACTGCTGCTTTGCGATTCTCGTCTTTTGCATGACTTCCTCAGGTTTTTGGAAATGGCCGTTATAACTGGCCTGTTAAATTACACTTATAGGTTCTGGTCTGTCTTCGTTTTTTGGCATGCCTGATAAAATATGCCACAGGCCTTCTATAAGCTTTCATTCCAGTGAAAATCTTATAGTACATTTTTGTGTTTATAACTGTAGGAAATAAAGGGTTTTTCCAGTTTTAGCTACCCGGCAACTGCTTTACATTAGACTGGATGCTTGATGATCCTAAGACGTTACTGTTTGGTGTAGATCATTACCATGTGCCAATTTTTGTTATCTTCCTTCTTATTATTTTGACTTTTCACAGTGACACAGTAAATAAATTTCCTCACCCAGTCTAGCGGTCAGTGACCTAAAAAAATTGCTGTCACTGCACATTTGTACCCCAGGCAAATGCAAAGTCATCTATCAATCAATCAATCAAATTTTATTTGTATAGCACATTTCAGCAGCTAGGCATTTTAAGGTGCTTTACATAATTAAAGAAAAAATTAAGACATCATGTGACATTGAATAAACAGTAAGAAAGACGAAGAGATTTTGAAAAAAAAAAAAAATAAAAACATACGCATCAACGACAGGTATTATCCTTTTGGGACTTCTACTACTAATAAGAAGTCCCGAAATCTGGGATAAACTCTCAAGTGTTGGGTGTAAATTAAAAACTACTTTCTTTGCTGATGTGGCACTAATAATGATTATCACTCAAAGTAGGATTTTCCCCAGAATTAATACATAATATCAAAGATAAAGCATGGATTCATTTTCAATATTTAAGTCTATTTTAAATAAATTTATTTTAAATCATTTTGCATAGTTAACCACAAAATACCAATAGATAAGGGGAGATGTGTTTTTTTTTTTTTTTTCTGGTCGCTTTATTTCTGGAAGAACATTAAGACAGTCTCCCAAACCGCCATCCAAAATATTAATTAACATATGCATAGTATAAATTCTTTTTAATGTGCTCGGTGCAGTAAATCAGCTCTTTTGTCTTCTCCAGGTGTGGATGATGGGGAGGACATCCCCAGAGAGACTTTGGTCGGCATCTATGAGAGGATTCGCAAGCGAGAGCTTAAGACTAATGAAGACCACGTGTCACAGGTGCAGAAGGTGGAGAAACTCATAGTGGGAAAGAAACCAGTGAGTAATGATACTTGTTTTACTATTAAAGTCATACACATGTTGACATCATCATGTGTCTTTTTGGTTGAAATTGAAGAGATTGATCTCTTACCTAATTACTCTCACAGTCTAAAAAGATCTTTTACAAGTCGAATCAGAAATGATAAAGTTTGGGAAAAGTGAGGAATTTAGGCTCAGAAATGGCGTGTATGCCTTTGGCTACACTTGTGAAATTTCTGACATATCTGGGAATAGACCTTCATGCTGGTGATTTTAACACACCCAAAGCCCTTGAGATGTGCTGCCCAGTGCAGCAGCGCTGATTAAAACAAATGGTTACATGACTCCACCTTGACGCATTGTAGAAACTATGAGATTTCAGAGAAACTTACCTGCAGTGTTGAAACACTGAGGCCAGTGTTATTTCTATATTTAATTGAAACCGTTTCCAGATTTGGATGTGATTAAGCCTTTTATCCTTCCAGCAGTGAACATGCCTCCATTATTCTACATTGGTCTGTACTGCTCAGCATGCAGCATTGTCTCTCTGTCTGTCATGGTAAAGGGTAAAACTGTGACTGACCTGTGAGGCCTTGCTAGTGAGGTTTGGTTTGCATAGCAGCAGTGTTTTACAAGTCCAGCCTGAACAAGAACTAGTTCTATTTTCGGATCAGTCTGGTCAAAGCTGCATTTATCCATGACCATAGATCACACAAAAATATTCAGATCTAAAGTCACACTCCCACAATAAGCCGGATTCTGTTCATTCCACAATCTTTTTATGACATAAAGTCTTTGAAAAACATTAGAATATCAGATATTTTTAGCATGTTTTAGCATTTTTAGCATAATATCTTTTACTACTCTACCTTGATTTTAAAATCTGTTTAATTCTTTGTTTTTCTGTTTGCTTTCTTTTCAAAACTGCATTTCAGTGTGGCCAAATTCCTCCCAAACAACTGTCCTCCTTCATGTTTTCCCATATCACCTGTCAGAAAGCAAAGTAATATGAAATTGTTACTAAAAATCAAATAGGTTTAGAAGCACTTCTTGGTTTTTGTTCCTCACTTCAATAAAAAATTGCTTAATTGTTGGAGGTTTGCTGACAAAATTGTAAATCGAGTAAATTAAATGCTGCATTTGTGCAGTTTTGTCAGCTATAATGATATAAATCATTATAGCTCATGACAAGGTTAGTCCACCATATTGCTTAGAGGAGAAAAGTGAAAAGAGTGCCTTTTCTCATTCTTATTACATGTTCTACTGACTCTATGGATCTTAGTAATAACTAAATGGTTGCATCATTTATTATAGTGTTACCTAGTGTTACCTATTATAGTGAAACCTAGCTAGTTATCTATCTTCATAATAATCGCATCAGAAATTACTGACTCTCATAAATTGGTTATTTAGATCGGTGATATTTGGAAAGATCACCAATCTTTAGCAAACCTGATACCAATTTTCTTTGACTGAAAAGTTGTCAAATATAGGACAACATCAAAGTTAACTGCTCATGTGCAGAGATGACCTGGTTGGTGGGTCTGTTAGTCACATAGCAAAAGGGGACAGTGGAGGATTTTTAGACCTGCACAGAGATAGGTAAGATTGGTAAATAAGATCTTTTTTCTCATGTAGGAGCCGATCTCCCAAAATTAAGGAATACAAGGTTAGGTTATTAGTCGGCATATTTATCGGTTCACCCCTAGTTTTATTGGATGCACGATTTTTAAGAGTTATTTATAATGGGCATTGACTTAATTAAGAAAGATTTTATTTCACCATTAACTGAAAAGTAACTGCAAAATAAAAAAATGTGTGTCCTCTCTCTACAGATCGGTTCACTCCACCATGGACTGGGATGTGTAAGTAGCCTATTAATCTCATTAAATGATTTGTGACTCATCCTACCTGCTGTATCTGCACTGTTCCCTATTAGTCAGTAGACTGAGGCCATAATAACCTCTAAAGCGTTTTTTGTTTTTTTTTGCCTCGTAGGTGCTGTCGCTGCCCCATCGACGTTTGGTGTGTTACTGCCGCCTGTTTGAAGTGCCAGACCCCAACAAGCCTCAGAAGCTGGGCCTGCATCAGCGGGAGATCTTCCTGTTCAATGACCTCCTTGTGGTAAAAGCCGTCTGCTCTTTCCACCTTCCTCTTTTCTCCTTCTCCGTCTTCTGCCCCAGGCCCATAAAAGCAATCTCCTTTTTTGATTTCAGGTAACAAAGATTTTCCAGAAGAAGAAGAATTCGGTTACATACAGTTTCCGTCAGTCCTTCTCTCTGTATGGGATGCAAGTGATGCTGTTTGAAAACCAGTGTGAGTGTTTCATATGACAGTTTGCATCCCAGAGGTTGATAAAGCCAGCACAATAGTCAAACCTTCCAGACTCAAACTGACCGGTTGTAAATTGCTCCCTCGTTTTCCAGATTACCCAAATGGAATCAGACTTACATCAGCAATACCAGGTGCAGACATCAAAGTTCTCATCAACTTTAACGCGCCCAACCCCCAGGACCGAAAGAAGTTCACAGACGACCTGAGAGAGTCAATTGCAGAGGTCCAGGAAATGGAGAAATACAGAATAGAGTGTGAGCTGACTTTTTTTTGTCCCTCCCATCCCCCCTCTCTTTCTCTCTTTCTCTCTCTCTCTCTTTCTTTCTGGCAAAGTTAAACAGAAACAGGGCATGGTCCTCATTATTCAGCTGCTTCAGTTTATGAGGAAGTAGATTGCGAGAGGTCACAGCACGGCTCAGATTATTCTGGACATGCAGAGGTGGTGCTAAAATAAAGAGCAGGATGTTGAAATGTCTTTATGTCAGTCGAGTCCTTGTCACTAAACCCCGGTGTCTCCACGGTTCGTTTCCACAGCCGAGCTGGAGAAGCAGAAAGGGGTGGTGAGGCCCAGCATGTCTCAAAGCTCTGGCCTGAAGAAGGAAGCCGGCAACGGGGGCATGAACCGCGCCAGTCTGGACGACAGCTACGCCATGGGCGAGGGTCTGAAGAGGAGCGCCCTCAGCAGCTCCCTGCGGGACCTCTCCGAAGCAGGTAGAGCGAGAACACAGAGCTTGCGTTCTGCCAGCTGGCTTTCACACTGAAAGAAAAAGCAGTTTGCTTTTCTTATTCTCCTCTCTGCCGAGAAGTCTAAGGGGATAAAAATAGCAAAATGTTGTCACTGCACCATACATTGATTTTTAAAGTCCTCCTCGTTCCGAATTCAAAACTCACTCGGGATTGGATGGTTTGATCTAGAAGTTGGGTTTCTCTTTTTCGGGGGTTTACAGTGTCTTGCAAAGATATTCATTTCCTTTGCAACACACCCATTTTGTCAGGTTACAATACTATTTATTTGAATTCTATCTGATAGACAAACACAAAGTTGTGCATAGTGTTCAGCAGCCTTTACTCAAATAACCCCTATATAAAATCCAGTGAAACCACTAACCCTCAGAAGTCACCTAATTAATAAACTGAGTTCAGCTGTGTGTAATTTAATCTCACATAAATCCAGCTGTTCTGTGAAGGTCTCAGATGTTCATTAAAGAACAAACAGCATCACAAAGACCAAGGAACATACCAGACAGGTCAGGGATAAGGTTGTGGAGAAATTTAAAGCTGGGCTAAGTTGTAAAACAAGATCCCAACATTTTAAACATCACGTGGTCCCCTGTTCAGTTGAAAGTCTGAGCCATTTATCTGGGCTTTTAGTGAAGCAGCAACACTAATAAGGAAGACTCATGTTACTCTGGAGGAGCTGCAGAGACTCACAGGTCACCCCCAGGGCAATCTGTCAAACTGTTTCCAGTTTGCCATCATCCATGAAGGAAACACAGCTAGGATGTGGAAGAAAAGAAGGCGCTGTGGTCAGATGAGACTAAATTTACTCACTCAGGCTGAATGCAAATGAAAAAAAAAGTTATAATTGTCTTAACTTTATAATTATGCACTACTTTGTGTTGGTGTGTCCTATAAAATTCTAATACACCACACAGATGTATTGATGTTTGTTGTTGAAGCCTCACAAAATGTGAGAAAGGTCAAAGGGTGCTCTTTCAACACACTGTATTTAAGAGTGACTTGATTGAGAAAAGTTCTAGCAGCTTTAGCAACTTTTGAACATTTATTCTTGATCAATAAATAAACTGTTGGGCAGTTCTCACTTTTTTTATTTGATTAAATTTCTTTCTAAACATCTTCTCATTCTTATGATTGCTTTTTTTTTGTTCCCAAGCATTTTTACATTCCTCAGTTTTTTTTTTTGTTTTTTTTATATCTAAAGACATTTAACACACACGTTTTACTCAGAAATCCCATGCCGTCTCCTTTCACCTGTAAGAAAACCACAATCTGAACAGCAACAAGATGAAGGTAGTCTTTGCATTGAGAATCACCCCATACCCACGTACGTCAGTGTGTATAACTGTGCCTTAGAATCAGGAATACATGTCATTCATTACAAATAACAGCTATGTGAAAGTTATCAGGTGATTAACTTGATAACATGATGAAATCCAGTTAGGGGAGGATGTCTGCCTCACAGTTCTGAGCATGAGGTTTCTTGTTGCATTGATCGACCCTCAGGGGGGGGAAACTTCAGGCCAGGTAGTTCATAGTCGTCCCTTTTGCCCTCCTGTCTCCTGTGTTTTTTTTTTTGTTGTTTTTTTTCTGTGCAGGATGTGGCATGTTAGTGGGGTCATTTTTGTTTGTTTTATTTTATTTTTCCATACTCCATTCCACATGTATTTTACTGTCCATACACATCAGGTATTTTCCTGTTTATGTGTAATTATTGGTCATATATCACTGGCTGAGTGGGCCCTAAAGCTCCACCCTCAGACCTGGATGTGCCCACACGTCGAATGTGCAGCAGCCACAGTTTTGCTTCTGATCTGTCTTCTGCTTTATGACTCTTGCTGAGACTGGCTTTTATTTATTTATTTTTGATTTTTTTTTTTTTTTTGCCCTGCCTGACAACCTTAACAATGAGTTGTCTCAATTTACTCAAGAGAAAATCTGTTGACATTTTGCTCCTCTAATGAACCTTGTGACGGGATTTAGAATTAACCCTGGGAGTTAGGATCTCCCAATACGAACTAAATTTAGACTAAACCGTCATGGAAAATCCGGTTTGGAAGTATAAAAAAAATAATAAAAAGCTCCAGCTGCCCACCACCTCCCTCTCAGACCTGAACGCCCCTCTCTCCATCCCCCTCTATCTCTCGTATTTGGATCTTACTCACCGTCACAAGCCACTGCGCCGCCCCACACCCCACCCACACCCTCTTTTGGTTTTGGGCGGCCGGAACGTCTGTAGTCGACCCAGGAAGTGCTGTCGATCTCTAATCTCTGGTATTGCATGTCTCGGGCAGGCAAGCGAGGGCGTCGCAGCAGTGCAGGATCACTAGACAGCAATATGGAAGTAAGTTGGAAGCAGCTGGTATCCGAGCTCCTCTCTCTCTGTGATGATGTGCACTGTGAAACACTCCATTTATTTTTTTGGTCTTATACTTCCTTTGCTTCATAGACTCCAGTCCATTTGTTTGGATCATTTATTTTTCTTGATGGGATGCCTTTATAACCTGCTTGCCTCAGTTAGTGTGCATGCATGGGTTGCTTGCCTCCCTCTTTTTTTTTTTTTTTTTTGTTTTGGTTGGTTTTTTGGAAGCCAGAGATCTCCTGTTTTGGTCATGTTATATGACCAATATACACTCTACCCTCAAACAAGCATGACTCCCACTAATGCCTCCTCTGATCCCTCCCACCTCCTCTCCCTGTCGCCTGTCTCTGTCTTTCATTCAGTCACATCCAAGCAGTTTTCATTTGGTTCTTCTCTTTGGCAGGGTGGTAGCTCTGAAAGACACTAGGAAACTCTTCATTTCCTGCAGCCCCTCTCCCTGTCTGGGTCTGTCTTTTATTTTTTCCTCTTATCCACAACTTTTCTTAGATGCTCTAAGATTCACCGAGGAGTGTAGCCTTCATAATAAGCCACGGGCTTCATACACATTAGAAAGATGTGGATTTCATCCATTCATTGTGCACTCATTCCATGTACTCATGAGTCAAAGTGTAGAATCTTGGAAATATTATGGTGCAAATGCTGTTTGTTCAGTTTTAGACAAACTATGGTAAAGGGAAAAAAAAGGTTGTTTTTTTTTGCACCCATGGAGTAGTTTTGGATCCAAACCAGGAGGCAGAGTGCCCAACCCTGTTGTGAAGTCTGCACACGAGTGTTCAGTTCCTTCTGCCATCTGACTTCTAGTTGAATGCTGATGTGTGAATGATAAGTTTGCCTGTCACACCCTCTGCATGTGGAAACTGTGCCTTCATTAATAATGCCAAGTTGCATGTGTGACTTCTTTTTTTTAGAGTTTGGCACAAAACAGAAATCTAGTTTTCCCAACTTCCTTCTCTTTTGAATATTTATCCTAGTCAAAGTATTTATGATCACAGATTTACTTTTTCAAGATGTTTACCTGTCTAACAGCAGAGCTTCTCTGAAAACGGGTTCCTTTTTTGTCATGAAAGCTGAAATATTCCTGCTGCTGCCTACCATGACATTTTTAGTTTTTCATTTGCATGCTATATAACATTTTGCTACTTCTTTATCTGAGAAAAGAAAACAGTCATTCAGAGCCTCGCAAAAGTGTTCATACCCCTTGAACTTTTTTGAATTTTCACATGTTCCAACCACATGCTTTTCTGTAGTATTTTTAATTTCATGCGACGGACACAAAGTTGCGCTTAATATGAAATATGAGAAAACATGATCTTTTAAAACATTTTCTAGATTAAAATATGAAATTTATGGAGTGAAAAGTATCCCCCTTTTGCCTGGTACCCCTAAATCCTTAATAATTCACCCAGTAAGTAGTTTGCCAGTAGTTTACCTGCGTGTAATTTAATCTCTGCATTAAAAGTGACTACCCTCTGAGGAGGTCTGTTAAAGAACATTAGTGAACAAATTGTCATGAAGACCACAAAAGAAATCAGATGGAGACAAAGTTGTTGGAAGTTTAAAGCAGAGTGAAGCTACAAGACAATATCTGAAGCTTTGAATGTGTATTGGAACGCTCTTCTATCATTTAAAAATGGAAAGGTTATGACACAACTGGAAACTGGCATCGAGATAAGGCAAGGAGAACATTCAAACTTGAGAGAAGCAGCCAACAGGCCCATTGTAACGCTGGAGGAACTGCAGAGATAATCAACTTGGGTGGAATAATCTGTTGACAACTACTAGCGTTGAACTGAACAAATTTGGTCTCAAAGGAAGAGTGAACTACATAAAGTCAGGTTGAAAGAAATTCAGGAGGCATCCGAATCATTGCTCGCTGCAGGCCATGTATGGGATACAGCAAATATGTGGGAGAAGTTACTTTGTTCAAACGATAACAAAACTGAACTTCTTGGCCAACATGGGAAACCAACACTGCACAGATCATCCCCTACAGTTGAACATAATAAAGGCAGCATGCTTTTCTTTGGCAGAGACAGGGAAGCTAGTCTGTGGGGATGACAAAATGGGTAGAGTTTCATTGAGACGGCACGCAATGAAATGTTGTAGGTCAGTATTGTCCAAAGTCTGTCCTCAACTGCTAGCCTCCTGCATGTTTTAATTCTCCCCTTGGTGGTCAGACCTCCTCAGCATGTCATGTCCTACAGGGGCCTGGTAACGAGCAGTCATTTGATCCAGATGTGTTGAACCAGGGACAGAACTAAAACATGTAGGACTCTGGCCCTTCAGGACTTACTGCACATAATTGGTGTAGGTCAGCACATATGACCTAGTCAGGGGTCCTCAAATTCAGTCCTTAAGGGCCGCTAACCTACAACCTTTAGATATTCCTTGTCCAACTCACCTGGATCAAATGACTGGATTATCTGCTCGGTATCCAGTCAAGTTTTCAGAGTATTGCTAATGACATCATTATTTGACTCAGGTGTGTTGAAGCAGAGATGTATATAAAAGTTATAGGACACTGGCCCTTGATTGGTTTTGAGGACCCCTGGTGTAGTGTTACATCAAATTGAGCAATTGTTAAAAAAAAACCTTGAAGGCAGATATTCATAGATTACAGCAAACTAATCTGTTTTTAAGGTGTTCTGCAAAGAAAGATGAGCAATTAGTCTCTGGATAAGCAAAGCTGGTAGAGATGCACCTCAAATGACTTATAGCTGTAGTTGCACTGAAAGGAGGTCCAAAGTTTTCACTCAGAATGACCGAATATAAATTCACACCACAGTACTACATCATTTCTCTTCAGCTTCCCAATTACACCTTTGGTTTGTGGTTGTAATCTGAGAAAAGGTAGAATTGTTCAAGGGATCTGAATAGTATTGCAGGGCACTATAGTCCTAGTAATGGACTAGGACTTTAGTTTATTTATTTGTTCACTTTTCCCTCTTCCAGGGGTCCATCATTAGTAGTCCGCACACACGTCGGAGACCTACAACAGCACGTGAGGGCTCCTCCCGCGGCCATCCCTCCATCCCCAACTCGGCATCAACGTCCATCCTCGGGTCGCTCTTCGGCAGCAAGCGGGGGAAGCCCTCGTCTCAGAGCCAGCCCCCTCTGCCTCCGCCCGGCCACCCAACCCTCATATCGCACAAGCCGCACCCGACCAACCTGCACCACACGGCCCAGGTGGTGCACACGGTGCAGGCGCAGCTACACGGCCCACACCCCCAGTACTGCCAGGTCCCGCAGAACCCCCCGCCTTACCACCACCACCACCACTACCACCCGCCTCCCCACACGCAGTACCACCAGCACCCGGCCTACGCCTCGCACGCGCACCACCACTCGCAGCACGGCCACTACAGCCAGCACCCGCACCACGCCCAGCATGCTCACCACCACGGCCAGCAGGCGGGCCCAGCACACGGCGGGCACAAACCTAAACACAGTGGCATCAGCACCGTAGTGTGATGCTCCTCACGCGGAGAGATGGGAAGACAAAGGAGGAGACTTTATGAAGGAAGGACAATCGCTCACACCAAAGGGACTGACAGCATAACTCTATGGCCTGTCCACTGTGTTTCAGCTGCTGTGCTGGGAAGCAGTCACACCTAGACACCGCTTTCACTTCCAGGTCCAACTGATATGCAGGATAGAAAACGGATTCAAATCTTCCAATAGGGGCCTTCACTAGTTTGCCTGATTTGGGGCTTCTGCTTGTGGAGGGTTTGGGTGGTCTGCACAGGAAGATGCTCTTTAATTTCCACAAGCTCCAACCTGCTGCTTTATCCCCACATTTACTGCTCCTACCATTACATAATCAGGAGGGAAGGATGCCCTACGATGAGAACATGTTTGACAGTTTTTTGGGGGTTTTTTCCACAATTTCAGAATTTCAGCTGTTGAGTCTTTGGTTTTTGCAAATCCTGCCATCATGTGAATGCTATTTGTTTTCGCTTCCTCTAGAGCTCATATATAATACAAAAAAACAACAACATAGATAAAAGCATTTCACACTGTCAACGGACAGCTAAAACAACTCATAGTAGTTCTAGTGCTGTATTTACTGTACACGACAGCTATACGTTTTGTGTCTTAGCTCTCATTAAATAAATGTGCCAATTATTAACGCATAATCTATTTAGTCGAGACTTCATGTACAGTATATTGTGTGTAAAGTAATTTGTAAGATTATACTTACAATTATTATCAGCAAAAATGGCGTCTATCAGTATTAAGTTGACTCAAGTGACGGGTTGTAGATCTGATAAAGGTGCAAACTCCCATTATGCCCGGGCCTGGTCTAGTCAAGGCCTATGATCTGTTTTAAAGCTTTTTTGCCTTACTGGTGAATTAAAAATAAAATTAAAAAAAATGAACACCCAAAACAAAGTCTATAGATGGCAGTTGCTGCATATTTGACATAGAAAAATACAGTTTGAGCAGAGTTGAATTCCTGAAGGGAAAAAAAAAAACGCTCAGAATGAAGAATTTAGTGCAAAATTCTATTTTAAAAAGGTAACATTTCTGTTTCTGTTACAAATAGTCTGAAATAAAGTCGATATGCTGCAGCTGTTTTCTTTGCTTTCGAAATCAGCTGAGAAAATATCCTGAAATCTTCGTTTTTGCCTTGTTCAGATTATTTTCTTTCGTCAACTCGATTTTGGTGGATTTCTTTTTTCTTCTTCTATTAAATGTGCAATATCTTTGTACTGATTTTGTACATCAAGAGCAAGCAAGGTCTCCCCTCCTGTTTGAGCGTTTGTCATTTTGCATCATTATTATTTATTTATTTTCTCTTTGACCCCCTGTCTGCGTCGTTTTCTCTCTGTAAATTGTCCGCCTATCCTCGTGGTCTTATGAGGGGTACAGACTTGGAGCTCAGTGGAATGTCTTGTAAGGTTTTTGTTTGTTTTGCATGTAATGTTTTTGATGTGAGGCTATCCTCTGCACATTGTATAACAAATCAGTGTTACCATGGTAAGTTTAAGTGCAATCATGCAGGCTTGTACTTGAGAGTGAAAGTCTGTCGTCTTGTTGTCCAGGATGAGATTCAGGTGAAAAAAAAAAACTTTTTCTTTGTTCTTTTAAAAAGAAGTAAAAGTACCTAGACACTTCAGAGTGGAAAGAAGAATGTGTGTATATATTTTAATAAAAAGGAAACAGAAATTTTTCGCTGGACAAGCACATATAAAAGGACAGTTCAATTTTTTTCAGGAATTGCAGTTATAACCTACACAAATGCAAGCTAAACAGAAGAACTGGGTATGTGTAAAGATTATCTTTCTACACAGTCCAGTCACATTAATGTGACCATCTGTCAAAAGCCAGAATAACCACCTTTTGCAGAGCGAACTGCTACGAGACGTGCAGGAAGAGAGTCACTTAGGTCCCTGAAGGTCTTCTCTGGGATGTTGAGCCATGCCGACTCTAATGCCGTGGCCAGCTGCGCTAGATTACGCGGTTGAGGATCCATGGCGCGAACAACTCGATCGAGATGGTCCCACAGATGCTCGATTGGCTTTAAGTCAGGTGAGTTTGCTGGCCAGGGGAGGACGGTAAACTCATCCTGGTGCTCTTCGAACCACGCACGTACACTGGCAGCTGTATGGCACCTCGCATTGTCCTGCTGGAAGATGCCATCATCCTGAGGAAAAACAATGCGCATGTAGGGGTGGACATGGTCCGCAAGGACAGATGCGTACTTGTATTGATCCATCGTGCCTTCCACAATAATCAGTGAACCCAGAGAATGCCAGGAAAACATTCCCCAGACCATAATGCTCCCGCCTCCAGCTTGGACCGTTCCTGCAATGGTTGCAGGGTGGTTCCTTTCAGAGGTTTCACGCCTTATACGCCAACGTCCATCTGTCCGATGGAGCATAAAACGCGATTCATCTGAAAACGCTACCTGTCGCCACTCAGTGGACGTCCAGCTGCTGTACTGGCGTGCAAATTCTAGCCTTCGTCGTCAATGAACACCAGTCAGCATAGGTGCACGAACCAGGCGTCTGCTTCGGAGGCCCAGACGCAGCAATGTTCGCTGAATAGTGGTTTGGGAGACACTTGTGGTAGCCCCTTGGTTCATTTTAGTGGTCAGTTGCTCAACGGTAGCCCGTCTATCTGCCCGAACGCATCTCCGCAACCGTCGTTCGCCTCTGTCATCTATGGCCCGTGGTGCACCACATTTGCCACGTCGTTGATTTTGGACAGTCCCATTTTGCCATGCACGGTACACTTTTACCACGGCGGCACGCGAACAGTTCACAAACTCAGCCGTTTCGGAAATGCTTCCACCCTTGGCCCGAAAGCCAATGATCATGCCCTTTTGGACGTCGGATAAATCGCTTCGTTTCTGCATTACGCCAACGATTGAAATGTTTTCCGAAGCCCACACACACCCTTTATATACGCTCAACTGCACTGTGCTGCCACCTGCCTTCTGTGATTGGTTATTTAACTCTGAAGTGGAAAGTACGTGGTGGTCACATTAATGTGACTGGACTGTGTATATTCTACAAATAAGAGTTTATTCTAGTGTGTAAATTAGTGACAGTAAGCTGTTTGTCCCAATATTCAGGTTATAAAATGTATTTTAATATTCATGAAGAAATCCACAGAAGTCGGGCTCACACATTATCTTGTTTCTTTTTTTTTTCCTTTAGATGACAGACATATCACACGCGGGACATTAATGATACGCTGAATGTGTCTTTCTGATAATTTCATATCTTTGCTATAATTCTGAAATTTTTGGAAATGGTGTGAAACTGATGCAACTGTTTATTTTGGTGTGTTGTCGTGCTTTAAATGTTTGAGGGTTGTTTTTTTTGTTTGTTTGTTTTTGTTTTTTCTTTCAAAAGTACCCCAACAATGCACTGCATGGATCTGATGCATCATGCGTCCTATTCACTGTGAGCTGATGGGGAAGAGATCAGCCTATAACATGTTGGACTTCTTTTCTTCTTCCTTCTTTTTTTTTTTTTTTTGATTCTGAATAAGTTGGAACTTTACGATGGTGGCGTGTCCTTGTCGTTCCATGTTTTTTGCCTGGTAGTTATTGAAGCTCAGCATGCATTTCATCTACAAAGCCATTTTGTAAATTACAAACATGGAAGAAGAAGAAGAAAAAGAAAAAACGTTGCACTTCGTCGCTGAGGGCTTTCATTGTGTAAATAGAGGAATCTGTTGTGCAAGCTGATGAACTGCTTGATTAGAGAGTTCAGCTTTGTGAAGACTGTAACGGGACCAAAACTGGGGTAAAAAGAGATGTACATAATGTCTATATTTCCAGTGCTCTACTCTGACATCTGCAGTTGAGATCAGGATGTGCATGTCGCCTCCTGAACGGATTGGAGCAGTGCTGGTTGAACCGATCGACTCTCTTTTCCTCCAGCTGTTGTGAACTGAGATTTGCTGTGGAAATCAAAACCAGACTGTTATAGGAAGTGTGCTGCCATCAATTACATGCAGTTTTCCTTTCATACATGCAAATGCACACAAACACAGTTTCACACACACGCACACAAACAAATGTACACACAACCGGCTGCGAGCTGTTCGATCTGACGAGTGACATGTTTTGAAGAAAGGAAACGACAGGAATGGCCTCATTTAAATGTGCATTCTGTTTGTACAGTGAATAGTGAGTCAGTAAGACCCCAGTTATTGTAAAACTTCAACTGTGACAATGTTGAGAACGCAAAATAAACAAATATATGACTTATGGTACATTGGCTGTGTTTCTCCGTTGCTAAATTTTGCCATTCAGGGTGGAAATGAATGGACTTCTTTGTGGTAGCTTGCTGTAAAGCAGAGAAAAATGAGTTGGGGAAACAGATATTTACACAAATGGTAGAACTAAAAACTTTTGCTTTTCTCTACATCTGAAGATGATATTTGACTTCACTTTTCCAGTTTTCAGTCAGAATGATCCAAATTATTTCTTCTTGCTAAATGCCAGAATAATGACTTATTCCGGTGCATGAGTTTGCTTTCCATTTGTAGTATTTGGTAGAATTGTCTTTTAGGTTCTATAACTTGCATAAAATGTACACTTCATTTCTTAGATCAGCATCATGTTCAGACTCCCCCCTTGCTGTGTTTAAAGTTCATATACAGAAACCTCTGCAGACACGTATGCAATGGATAGTGAATAACAGATTTAACTTAGACCAATTATACCTACTCATTTTATTAAAGAATATAATATGTATCTTCTTTATGTACAGTAATAAAGCAAGATATGAATCTTTGCTTTTCTTATCCTGTCCTGACATTGTTCTTTAAAGTTTGAACTTAAAATCTATCAAAAAAAAAAAAGACACCAATTCTGCATGCAATATATTGGGTATATCCCTGGTAAAAATGTTTAAAAGGGAAGGGGCACAATCAGGTTAGAAAATTCAAATCCCCTCATCTAAAGTGAGATGTTCAGTGGATTGGTACTCAAATGTTTGTGACATTAGACGATTTTCATCATAAGACTAGTCACATTTCATTTCATTTCCATTTTTGCTTCAGTTTTGATCTGGTATAGAAAAGATTCAGGAACTTCACCGCTTTAATTTCCACAACAGGGGAGCATTAAAACATCACTTTCTATATTTCCACTAGAGGGCATCTGTTAAATTTAAATTAGGAAAAAATGGGACCCTGCACTGTTACACCACCTATAGGTCAGAGGTATCACTGCAGAGTTTCTTTGGTGGAAGCGTATAATCTTACTTTTCCAAACTACATAACTGAAGCATGTCTTTAAGCTCAGGTTTTAGGTTTTAGCACATAAAATCAGCAATGTAATATATCACAAGGCTTCCATTTGTACTTTTCCATTATCCCCAGTCTCGAGCCATGCAGTGAATGGTTACAGTGCATTCACTGCAGGGTTGTTTGGAAAGCCTCAGCTAACATATTCATAGATAGCTCTTATCGCTTCAAAGCAGACGGACTTCCTTCATGTCATGTGAACTATAACTGTGCGGTGCTATTGGTGCACTCCTCACCCTGACGCCGTTCAATTTGAGGTTTTATATCTCTGTGCTCACTGCGCATCAGTTAGTAGGGGGAAATGTTCCAGAAGATCTTCCTAATGCTCAAACTGGACAACAGCAGACAGTTCATAAGGATGACTGACATCAGCAGAAGAAATCTTCAGATTGGCCTGACACAGAAAGGTTTGCTTTTTGTTTGTTTGTTTGTTTTTAAGTCAAACTACTGTTACATTTTTTTTCTTCACTTTTTGTGTTTAGTGATATTTATTGAACGTTATAGGCCTAGCTCTTTCTGGTCTTGACAGTGTCAGTCAAAACGTTTAAATAAACTCGTCAACTGCATGAATTTCATACAAATTTTAGAATTTCCATTTTGCATCTGAATCATTTTTGAGGGGGTAGGGGATGGAAATTTGATAATAAAAAAAACCAAAGGGAATGTATTGTTTCCACACAAGGTCAAAATTATGCATACACTCCACTGACATTATGTTGCAGAGAAACATAAATTGTAGTCGTCAAAAAGATTCTGGCAAAATTCATAATTCTGGCTGAATATGTAACGTGTATTCCTTTGCAGTTAGTAAAGTCAATTAGAAGTGGATGTTGTCCCAGCATACAAATTGATCCCAGACCAGGGACATTTCATCTGTCCTGATAACCAGGTTTGATGAAGGTTTGGGATGATTGCCATTTTGGAACACATAGTCTTGAGAACATTTTTACTTTTAATTAATTTGAGGTGTGGTAAAAGAAGTGGGTGTTAATCCTGGTGTTTTATTATTTCATTCTCTTATCTAGTAGTATGGATGCATCTATTTTGAAGTTTTCTGACCAATCACCAGTCTTTAAAAAGCCTCACCTGCCAATTTTGATTTTGATCAATAATGAGTTTTTATAACTGATGCACTAAGATGTAATAATATCCCAACATGCCTTCAATATTCCAATCTTTTTTAACTGAAAAAAAATGTTTAACAATATTCATAAAATTATACAGAACACTTATTGCTTCACAAGGTAGTGCTTTCATATATAAAACATAAATGAAAAGTTTGCATATGACCTGGTGGCCGGGTCTGTCAGTCAGTCCTCTCTCACAGCAGAGCAAAAAGGAACAGTGACTGATATTCAGATCTTTGTGAAGGTGGATCAGATTAGCGGATGAGATTGATTTCACATGCAGTAAGGGCCGATCATCGATCCCTCAGAATTAAGAAAACCTGGGTTGTTCAGTCAGTGAACCAACTCAGTCAAATCGGCTCATCATGATGCATTTTTTTAGGCCATAAAAAGTCATTTTGATTCCTCCAAACAGTTCAATCTTTGTATCACCCCACTACATATTTAGAAAACATCTGGGTTTACAATGTGGGCAATAGATTGCAATCTTGGAGGAAGACTTCATTTTTGGAACAGGTGCTTCCTCCCTGGTCAGCTCTGTCTTAATCCTATAAATGTTGCACATTCTTCACTGCAGACCGTAGTTCTGGTATTGAAGCATCTTTTGGTTATTATGACAGACTTGAACTTGTAGTGGTTCTTGTTTTCGATTTCCTTGGTTTTGAATTTAATTTAATTTCCCTTTTATTTCCCTTTTGGATCAATAAAGTGTTTTTTTAATTGAATGTGAACTGATTTTTTTTTTTTTTATTGTCATAAATATTACTTCATTGGAGTGTTTGAGTCAGTTTGAGTGAACTTTGACACAACTGCACAAGGACCTAAAAAACTTCAGGAGTATTTTTTTAATGACCCAAAGATCCCATCTTTAACTATGTCATTTTCTGGACCAAATCATTGAACAATATTATCCTCTTCATTTTCCATAGATAATTCTTCAGGTTTCTGTGTAACTTTTTATTGAGTTCATGAAGCCACTAACAGAGCCAAAGCTACAATTAAACTTTCTTTAACATAGAAAGTCCTCCTGGACTAGCGCTTTTGTGTTTAGTTTAGGTTCTGTGTTTAACTGTTTACCAACTGGCAAACTATATCTACTACCTTTGAGTGTGTGGTTTTATTATTAGCCTTGACCTGCACTGTATGCAATTGGACACAAACTTGACTATATGTTTGGACTGGATAGTTATAATTATAAATAGCAGTTATCTGAACTAAATGTGGAGCTAATTTAATGCTGTATTTAGAAACTGAGCCTTTCTAAGTGTCCTTATTTGATATCTCTTACAATTTGATGCAACATAAAAATGATGAATTAAACCAAAGTGACAGAAGAGAGTTCAAAGTTGGGGATGGAGAGCCACTCTGACCTGATATCTTTTAAAAATGTATTTAAATGTTTGCGTCGGGAAACTAGCTGGTGTAAACAAGTTCGACTATTTCGGACCTGAAAAATTGGTCAAATATCCAGCCAGAATTACATGCTGATCTTGCTGACGGATACAAAATATGTGCTTATCTATAAATCTTAAGGGGCATTACACTAAATATTAACTGCATTATATGTACAAATTTGAATATCTAAGTATAGTTTTGTCTCTAAAGACTTTTTGTGACATATGTTAAATGCCCAAATTAAAAATTTTACTCATGCTCAAGATGCGCGTGTAAACCTCTGACTACAAATGTACCTTGTGAGCTGAACTGTACAAACCCTTTTATTACTTACATTACTTGTCCCTACAGGATGCTGCTCCATTGTGTGACCTTAGCTGTTTATCTTCTCCTGACCTCATCGAGTGCCCAGAGAACTGCCCAGTCCTGTGTGTTTTCAGAGCTCCAGCCATCTGGGTTGAGAGTTAACTGCAGCTCTTTAAACCTCATGGAGTTTCCTCATCTGCCTTCAGAGACCACAGAACTGTTTGTGCAAGACAACCAGCTCACCTCAGTGCCACCGGGAAAGTTTGACCAGTTGGCTAACCTTAGAAAGGTGTCCCTGTCTCTGAACCCGTTCCGCTGTGACTGTAGCATCCAGTATTTGAGGTACTGGCTGCTGAAGAACAGGGCTGTTGTCTCAGAGGAGCCTTTATGTTCCAGTCCAGGCTCTGTAGCTCAGAAAGCCATCACTGACCTAAGTGATACCCACTTCTCCTACTGCACCTTTCCACTCGTACATCAAATAAGCACCTCAAGCTGCGTTTATGTCTCTTACAACACCATCGCATCGGTGATGCTGTGCTGCATTATCATTCTGCTTTTGTGGAGCTTAATACTTGCCAGAAAATCTACTTTCACCATATACGTGGAAGAGCGACATTCAGGATTTGAGGCGGACTCTCTGCGCTCACTGAAACCCAAACACAGGAGGAGGCTGCACACAGAACTATCAGGGCTGAGTGCCGACTCTGATTCTGTTGTTTTGTCAGGAGACTTGGAGAGGCCCAACATGGAGTTACTCCCGCAAGTGCTAGAAACATTACACAAGAAGCACAATATAAAGATAAAGGCCACTTAACAGACTTTTATTCATACTTTAGCAGAACTACAAATAAGTAAGAAGCGGAAAGTGAGGCTGTGCTAAGACGCTACGTGGGTTTTGATGATTGTTTCCGTTCTAAACTGCACCAGCCCATTTATCAGAGACTTCACCTCTGTGAGTTTTATTTCATTTGTTTTTATATTTTATGATCCAAACTTACTTTTATTTAAATAAATGTGAAAACTTGCTTTTGAATTTTCCTTCAGTTTCTTACAATCAATTGGAATTTGCCTTCTGCTATCAATACTGAACTATTTACCTTCGATAAACATCCTAATGTAGGGGTACTTACTACTATTTTTCCACATTTTATTATGATCACATGTTTTCCTTTCCCCTTATAGCTCTTAAAAGTTTTCATTGAAAATTTTTCATTGATTTGGGTAGAGCATGATTATTAACTGCCCTGTTAATTCTCAGTCTCCTCCATTGCCTAAAACCTCTTTACTTCTTTAAATAACATTCTCTTTGTTGTGTCTGTCAATCCAAGTGGGACTGACAGACATATTTAGGTAGGTCCCACATTACACCTATTTTCAGATAGATTCAATAATGCTCCAATCAATTCAAAGCTTATATTGTCTGTATTGTTCCTTGAGCTCCATGATGCTGTTTGTTCACTGATGATCTCTAACAAACCTCTGAGACCTTCACTAAGCAGTTGCAATTATACTGAGGTTAAACTGCACACAAATAGAGACACTTTACTATTTCAGTAACTTTTGAAGGCAACAAAGTAGATTTTATTTAGGAATATAAGAGTAAAAAGGTTAAATATTGATGTTCGTTACACTTATTAGAGTTTTATTTATTTAAAAAAATCTGTTTTTTCCCCTTCCACATCAAAAATGTTAGTTTTGTTAGGCAAAAGGGAAGGTCAGTACAGCCTACTAGCCTGTGCCTGGACAGAGCTAGTTTTCTTCATTGGATGGACTGATTTAGCTTAGCTCATATAAGTTCAATTGACTGGTAAACATTAACGTAAATCAGTGGAGCACCAAGTGTGAGACGTACAGACAATTCACCAACACCAACCATTGTTTCTTGTTTTCTGCAACTGTTGTTTCATTTCTGTGTGTGCATAGGCTTAAGCTGGATTTAAACCAAAGTCAGTCAAATAATTGTGTTGGTTTCTCACTCTACTTACTTGGTTGTCACAGCTCGCAAAATCTGTTCCTGTTAGTGGTCAGTATTTATTACATAACACAGCATGAGCTGAAACGAAAGATTTTGGAATGGCTAAGAAAAAAAACATTTTGGTACAGACATTAACATGTCAAAGAACTGTAATTGTTAAAGGGGATGGGTATTATGTAAAAACAACTTTTTAGCTGTTATGATGTTATTCCCTCATCAAAAACATACTTGGTACGATGCTTTGACTCCTTTCATGCATGTTTTAGATATATTCTGCCGTGTTTAAAAGACTGGGCGCTTCTTAAAGAGACATAGGCCCCATGTTAAGACATCAAAATGTGAAGTCACATTTTTTAAAATTATATTTGATATGTACAGCATTTTTATAACAACTGAAGTTGTCATAATTACTTGATTGTGCTTTAAAATTGCTCTAAACAAGTGCCTAAATTTTGTATATTGATTCACCAACCACTGTTTCCCTTCTATTGTAACCACAAGTCAAATACAAATACAGTTAACCTAATTTTAATGCTGTAATACATATCTGAAATAAAAAAAGAACATGTCTGTTTGCCTTTTTTAAGAATTTGCTAATAATGTGTCAGAGAAAAACACACATTAAGTTCACTTTGCAATTATTCTTTATATCCTTTTCCAAGGTAAGGTAATTACAGCAAAAATGAGTTGGTAAAGGCTTTACGTGTGACTTAATTGATGTGCTGTTAGCTTTTGTCTCTGGAATAAAAATCTGAGAGCACAAAACAGAAGTTGGACACTAAACAACACATGTTATGGCAGGAAAACAGCAACTTTTAACAAAAGTCAAAAATCTGTGCAAATATTGGTTATGGCTCTCATAGCAAGACAAAATGTAGATAGACAATACAACTGAAGGAACAATATTGCACATCAAACAGCTGGACTTACAGTAAATCTACTCCTCTTGTGTTCATGCATAGATCTTTAAGGGTAAACTGAGTAAACATAGGTCTAAAAGGAGATTAATGAAAGTCACATGTTCTTGTAATACACTCTCCTAAAACACTGGTAAAATCTTGTACTCTAGAACGGCTGATCATCTAAAAACTAGCCATGGTCAAATAAGGCAGCTATAACACGTTTCCTTACGAAAAACACACTGTTAAAGACGATACCAAAACCAAATGGTGGTCACAGTTAAATGATTCATATTCTCTTAAATCTGTCTTTATGGTGAATGTTAGAAGATGACCTATATTATGTTAATGCCCTGTCTCTGTCAGTTCATTACTCAAAGTCCACAGTGATGCCCTTCTAACAGCTCCTTGCATTAAGTGGTGCGTTTCCCAGCTTAATGCTGTACCACATGTGTGCTTGTGCGGTACACAGAACCTTTCAGGACTCGAATCACTAATGAGGCACAAACTTTTCCTGCTGGAAGATGAGGTCCACAGCTTCCGCCACGTCCTGCACGATGTAGTTTGGCTCCACCAGCGCGGGGTCAAACCTGAAGTCCCGGTGACCGTGGAACACGGTCTCTTTGATGCAGCGACTGGCGTCGGACGGCACCTCTGCGTTGCGATTGTAGACCCCCGTGCAAACCAGGACGGACTTACAGGAGGTGGCAGAGGGCAGAGCGAGCTCACTTTCCCACATGCTGTCGAACTCCTCCTCCCCCCCGGGCATGGCGGTGCTGGACCCGGTGGCAGCCACTACCTGGGCAACAGCTTTGGGGTTCTTAATGGCAGCTCTCTCCTCCAGGAAGCGATTGTACATGTTGGCTCCGTATATATCAGTCATGAGGTTATCACTGGCAATGGAAAAGGAGGGACATTAAAATAAATAAAAATACCACAACAGGTTTGTCTTCTATTTGTCTGTTTAACTACGATAATGGTGAAAAATAGGGAAGAGGTACAGAATCATACTATCTTGCAGATGTATTGATACCCTTTGAATGTTTTGGGTTTTTTTTACCTTTTGCCTTGTTACAGCCCCAAATTCAGGGTGTTTTATTGGGATTTTATATGATAGACCAACAGCTGATTAAGACAGATGCTGACCTGTCTTAATCAGCTTTATATGTATGTGACTGTCGCCAGGCTTATATTACAGGGTTATGTAAGCATGCAGCAATGTGTGTGTGTGTGTGTGTGTGTAAGCATATGAACGTGATAGAGGAAGGACAGGGAATCATACATCCATAAGAATGGTGTGGCATTTATTTGTATTTAGCGTCTGAGTCAACGCTTTGTAGACGCTACTTACACTGCAGAAATATGTCTCCACCAGCTTGACTGCAGCAGAAATTCAAACATTAGCTCATTCTAATACATATTGCAGTATTCCATGTTAGTGGAACCACGTTTGTGGTCAGGCTGATGTACAGTGTTGGGTTTCCACTTCTCTCAGACCAAAAGGTTCAGTTTTGGTCTGATTTGACTAGAGCTCCTCTGTCTTCTCATTCACTCTGTCTCCTTTATCACTTGTGGCAAACTGGACTTTTAATTACTTTCTTTTGGCAACTCTTTTTAGAGTGCAGAATTAATAGTAAAGAGTTGTTGCATATCAGTGAAGGTGCCCATGTTTAGGTAGATTTGCAGGTGTCCCATACTCTATTATTATTTTTGGAAGACAGACCAAAGATCAAGTACTTGTTCAAAGGTTGGGGCATTATTTCATAACTTAATCCTTCTTTAAACTTATCCACAATATTTCCCTCACCTATCTGCTGTGTTCTTTGCTCTTCACAATGCTGTGTTCACTAATTTTCTCTCACAATCGTTGACAGAACACATGTCTTTCTAATTTGATTAAGTCACACAAGGGTGAACTTTATTTGCCAATTAGGTAACCTCTAAAGCTGATTGGTTGAACTAGTTGAACATATTTAGAATTATGCGTATGAGTAACTTGGGAATACAATAAAGTTATTATATGCATTACTTTGTGCAGGTCTAACTAATAAAATCCCAATGAAATTAAATGATGTAGTTAAGACTGTTGCAATGAATCAATTAATCGCATGATAAATTAAAACAAGCTCAATAATTTCCATTTGCAGGAATTGTTTGTTTTTCTTGTCTCTCTCCCTCTTTCCTCCTTACTGGATGACAAAAGGTTTGAGTCTGATGCTTTGGTCCCAACTATCCCCTTTTGTGAAGGGCAATTTTGTTTACGGAGACTTCAGATTTTATTTGTCATTTCAATTGTTTGTTAACTTATTTTATACATTTAGGATGTCTTCCAGTTCCAGAAATAAATGCTTGTTGGAAATTAAAGTTTATTGTTTATGTTAAAGTGGTCTTAAAACAATATTATCAAAAACAATAATATTGCTGGCACAATTTGTCATCCAGCAAAATTTATTATTGCAAAAGTTGTAACAACATAATATGTGAAAATAAATACATTTATAATGGACTTTAGTGCTACGAGTTAAACTGAAATATTACTTGTAGTACTTTTTAGTTTAGTTACTTTATAATACATTACTAAACTATCACAACATAGTGTGATAATTTAAACCAGAGGTTCCCAAACTGTGGGGCGCGGCCCCTGTGGGGGGCGGGGGAAGCCGTCTGGATGAAAAAAAAAAACGAACGCTGTATGCGCTGGGTTTTTACCTTAAAATGGCCAAATTTCTGTTATTCCTCTGTCAATTTGATACAGTAGGAGCTTCCACACTTCCCATATCTGTGTCCTATGTCACTTTTATCAGTTAAAACTGTTTAATCCGTTGATAACATGTGGCAACCTGTTTTTCCGAGGCGCCTTTAAACGCAACATGAGCGCTACGACACTCGTGCTGGGTTTACACCTGTGCAGCAGAGATGGAGACCTGCTGCTGCTGTAGAGTTACGCAGGTGTGTTGGAATCATAGCAGCAAACCAGCAAAACGAAAATAACTTTTCACAGTTTTCCCCCCAAACTAACAGACTGTTGAGTAAAGCTGTTGGATGCAGGTGACGTTAGCTAATATATGACTAGCTAACTAATATCAATACATCACCTTAAGCTTAACAAGTAGCCTGTAGGCTGCTGATGTTGTTGTCTATGTTCAGCTATATACATTCATTTTGCCACCCACCCCCGTTCTGTTTGGAAATCACTGGGGGGGCGCAGGAGAAAAGTTTGGGAACCACTGGTTTAAACTATGGTGTGTCACATCATAGTTTAATAATGGTGTGATTATTTTTGCACCATTTCAGTCAGTAGTTTTTGGCTTTCTTTCTATTCTTTGATTACCTAGGTGGGAACTGTCTGCAGAGATATAAGTTCTCACCCTATAGCATAAAGGGAAGTGATGGGAAGTTTCCATTGCCTCTGCATGGCCTGACTTCTGATGAGATACTCCGCAAAATGGTACGTCAGCTCGCTGGGCTTTCCCATGAGTGCCTCGTACTTCAGGTCTTTGCCAGTTATCTTTTTATAAATGTTCTCCAGGCACACAAGAAACGTTCCATGGCCAAACCTGAAAAATAATAATGATAATAATAATAATAAACAACAATATCTGATTTGTTAGTTGTAACATTAAAAAAAATGCCCCTGTGTCAGCATAAATTTTTACAAGATTACCTTGGGGAGTTTGCCTCTGCCATCCACATCAAGTCCATGTTGCAGGCCAACAGGGGAAGGTGAGGTACCGCATGGGTTTGGTGGGGACTGTTGAGGTTACCGTGGGTCAATAAAATATCAATTATCAGCTGCAGGTTTGTCTCCCATCGAATTGGCTCCCCAAACAAAACCACAGCTGGACACAAGGTAAAATCAATAAATACAACATACAACAATACAACATCTACAACAATAAATACAACTGAGATGGCAAAAGTATAATGCTGAGAAGGAAATGCAAGAACATTTATTCATACCTTCAACTTTAGGAAGGCTGACAACAGGAGTGGACTGAAACAAAAGAAAATAATCTCAATGCATTTGTTCTATATGATAAAACATATTTATTATATAATCAAAATATGGAGATTTCTATGTAAAACATCTAATTTTCAACAAATATTGCAATATCTCACCGGCAGTTTGGGACGTCTGTTGTGATCCACCATGTCCAGCAAGGGGTATGACTCCCTCACCATATCAATACTTACAACATTCTTAAAGCCAACACTAAATACAGGAATTTAACAAAGAATTAGTTTAACATTTAGGTCTTGCTTAGGAAATAACAATTAATAAGCAATGCAAAAAGGGTAGAATTTATTCATACTTTTTAGCAATTTCCAGGACAGGCCCCTGTCCCGACACCAGGACACATTTATCGTGGAATTTCTTGAACATCCTCAGGGGACTATGGGACATGATGACTTGGTCTTGTGTAATCTGAAAGTAGAACAAGTAATGTTAGCAGAAATGTCAGGGTAAACCAGACCAATCAAAAGGACGAAGTGTGTTTTGTTACTCACAGGCACTCCCAGAATGTGCGAGAGCTGGTCTGCTTTTGTTTGTCGGAGGCAGTTCCCAGCATTAGTGACAAAAACAACTGGCACCACAAACCTTCCTGAGAGTCGACCAACTTCTCAACAGCCAGTTTGGCTGCAGGGATTAGCATCCGTCCTCGGACGAGCACGCCATCAATGTCGAACAGCAGCCCAAATCCCGGCTGTGGCTGAAGGGGGGAAAAAGAGAGAAACTGTTGCATGATGTGAACTGCAATAAATACATAGAAAAAATATTGGGACGCTGTGTAAAAGTTGATTTTAAAAAGTTTGATCCAATGAAGATCAACAAAAAATCACAAAGATTACCTCTGGTAGGTGGGGCCCCTTATTAAATGTACATTATTTACATATATCTATTATTTTATTGACTCATGCTCAATTTTCCCCTTCCCGTCTTCTACCCTTAATCAAACCCATGTGTTACACCACTCAATATCTATTTAGGTCTCTTTAAAGTTAACTGTTTTAAATAAATTACGAAGTTAAGCAGTCATAAAATATGTTTAAATCCCACTTACAAATTATTCCTGTTTTGTACCTTCTAAAAATTGTGGTGCTGTTCCTCCATTTGATGGATTGGGAAAAAATGGAAATTCTGACAAACCACCTGGTAAGGCATTATTAGTGGTGGTGTTGAAACACAATTTAACTATACGTAGAAAACATAAATTTTCTCTAAACAACCGGGTGTATAAATCAGGTACGAAATGTTCCGGCCAAAGGAGATAAATGTACACATGGTTGGTCAGTACAAAATGTCCTGTGACAGAGAAGCTCAATTTCAGACAAAACTCCTCATATAAAGTTAAGAGAGTGATGAGTGACCTTACAGAGGGCGTCCAACTTCCACTCAAAGCTTGGTATATCTCAATAAGATGTTTAAGAACTCTGTAATCATTCAACAATTTGACATCACTTTTCATTTGTCTCAATTATACTGTATATTGCCTTGTTAGGCCATAAAATGGTCCGCATAATGTCTATAGTTGGTTTCCATTGCTGTTCTTTACAGCAGTTTAGTGATTTAGTTAAGTAGGACATGCAGTAATAATAAGGGCCAGTTACATGTGACAGAATACTAATACAGCAGTACACTGGGGGATTGTAAAGCTGGCAGGCTCTAATTTTGTCTCTCAGGGTAACTGTGCCAAGCAACAAATGATTTTTAAAAACTAAATTAGTATTTTAGAATCATACAGAAAATAACCTAAATATTCTGTAATTGTTTTATGGGATCAAATATGTTTATCTATGTAACTAAGTTTAAAAAGCATACTTAGATGTGAAGTTTAAAAAAAGGATATTTTGTGCTAAAGGTTATGGGGTTAGGGTAACCCTAACCCTAACCCTAATGGAGTTTAAATTATTTAAAATTTGCTATTACAGGTTCATCTGAAACGTTGAAATGAGTAAGCTTGAGTTTGATCCTACAACAAATCTGGAGTTTTGAGTTAAGTGGTCTCTCTGAGACGCTCTTGGGAGCCCCCTGTTGGTCTGGGTGGCAAACAGCAACAGCTTAGTTTGCTTGTACCTTTGGCCGGATCTGACTATTGCTGCCTCAAAGATTTTCCAATCATGTCTATAAGCACATCAGAATGTGCCTTCCTGTCATGTGAGGCAGAATTTCCTGAAAACAAACAAAAGATACAAAAGCAACTGCAAAGGCTACAGCTGCCTTCACCCTGATGTCAGGACCCCCCATCGTTTCATTGTCGTCAGCGCATCCAGGCTTCACAAAGTTCCGTGAAACATTTTACGCCAAACGCCTATTCGTTAGATTGAAACAAATCTCCGAAAACCACTTGAAGGCCCCAGCCTGAGTTCAACAGCGTTATTGTTCTTCTGAGCCGAGGAGGAGCAGCAACAGCTCGGACCGTACCTTGTTCACAGACTCAGTTCCGCAAAGCCCGCACCGAGAACCGACAATCCCAGCCTTGCGCCTGGCTTGACGGTTACTCACGGTGTGCAGGCCCCGGAATAACGGCAGGAGTCCCCTCATCTCCTCTGCTTACCCTCAGGGGGTTCAAAAACAAACAAAACAAAAACGGCGTGTATATAAATAAATGAAAGCGACCCCCACCCCGCGCCCAACATAAAGCTGGAGCCGGCTCACACCGGCCGCGCTGGCTGGCTTGTTTCTTTCTCTTTAAAATATGACTGGAGCAGAGACGGTGACGCAGAGCGAGGAGGAGGAGGGTCTCTATGCGCTGCATCTGCACCGCAACCCCCGCTGCCATTTTAGACACCCGAGGTGGAGCTTAGCAGCTCTTACTCGGACAAACAGCGGATTTCATTCAGCAAAACCACTTGGAGATCATCGTGTTTTCTGCGTGTAATTAACGGTAGGGGTGTGTGTGAGTGGGGGGGGGTGGGGGGGGGTTTGTGTGTAGGTTCTCCAAAGCACACGATGAACATGGAAGTTCCTTATTGCGCCACCTTAAAAACGCAATTCACGACAAAGGAATCCCCCACATTAAGCGGTTGCCCAAAAATTACATCGGTACATATTAAACTGGAAAATACAGTATTGCAAATATTTACAGAACTACATAAAACTGTCATATTGTACCTTTAATGCATTTCATATGGAAAGCAACAGCACTGAATGACGTTGCAGATATTGAACTGAATATCGCTGCGTTTGATCGAGAATGTCCGTGTTTGTAGGGTTGAATTTCATTATATTTCAGAATAACTTCATTAAAATTGGACCAATTTATCTTAAAAAAAACTGACATTCACATTTGAGCTGGTGCTGTATTAATATAATTATACCGACACGTTAAAACTTTGAAACATTTTTCAATGAGAATCAGACAAAAACACTCCTCCCCGTGCTCCTCCAGCTTTATTGATAGTTTAAAATTACATTTCTATTTTCTAGGACTTCAGTTGCACTTTCCTTCCGACTTAAAAACTGAGTACAAGCAAATGGTATTTATACAGTAGTCTAAGTGATATTGTACAAAAATAACATTTCGATTTCTGTGAAAACATTTGTCATTCCCAAATAACTCCTAATTCTGCTGTTCCGACTGTTCTTGATGTTAAATTTTTGCCAAGGTAAAAAAAAAAAAAAAAAAGGAAAAAAAAAAAAGGAAACCAGAACATTTCCAAAGCCATTTCTTTTTAAAAAACAGAAAATCTACCTTGGACTACCAAAGTGATATTTAAATTGTAAACAGATTTCTATAAAAGAGCGTGTTTCTTTTAATACCTCCAAAATTATTTTTTTTTCATATCTTAGTAATATAGCGTTTGTTATCGCCCACTTGTAGCTGCTTGTAGGGCTGAAATGCATCATGTTATGAACTGTTTCCATGTCAAACTCTCTTGGCCAACTCATATTCCACTAAAACAAACCAAAATAACCACACATGGATGTTTGGTTTCCATTTACTCCTGTCTTCCATCTCATTTTACCGAGATGCACGTCCACAAGCTCAGAGGTCCTATAGATTCCCATATGTTTAGTCCCGTTTATTCCTCACTGATCACCAGTGGCCTGGAAAGGGGGAGGTTCTTTAACAAAGCATTATACATAACACCGCTACCAAACTAAAACATTTTTTTTTGTATTGAATGCAGAAAGATATTTTTTATCACCCCTTTCTTTGTATTACATATCGAGAGGCTCACAGGCCTGGGACTAGCCTCTGTCAGCCAACCTTTGGCCAGTGAAGAGGATTCAGAGAAAATAATACAACCAACCATCAATCTGAAAAAAAAGGAGGGGCAACAGAGGGTGCTGATTATGCGGTTGCTTCGATGGTGCACTCTTTTGCCAGGTGGCCCGCCTTCCCACAGTTGTAGCAATTGGTCTCG
Source organism: Poecilia picta (assembly GCA_033032245.1). Lineage (NCBI taxonomy): Eukaryota > Metazoa > Chordata > Actinopteri > Cyprinodontiformes > Poeciliidae > Poecilia > Poecilia picta. The sequence continues at coordinate 12,650,586 of CM065359.1, read as the reverse complement.
CTGGCTTTACTGCAGTGCACAGCGACGTGACCAATCTCACCACACCTAAAGACAAAAACAAATAAAAAATAATAAAAAAAAGAAGGTTATATACTTGACTTAAAAAATAAATAAATGAATAAGCCAGGCAACTTCTTAAAAACTCCACTTACCGGTAACATTTCACCTTATCGCAAAGCTTCTGGATGTGACCAAACCCGCCGCAGGAGTAGCACTTCTGCTCGTTGGCGTGGTCACAGTCACGAGCCATGTGGCCGGCTTTGCCACAGGTGTAGCAGAGCTGCTCCCTCTCCTTCCTGGGCTCCTTGCAGTCCCGGGAGATGTGACCACTCCTGTGGCAGTTGTAGCACGCTGGACATGGAGGAGGTGGTAAAAAAAAAAAGGGTTATCACTTTATCCCCCTGTGAAAAAAAACAACTAATACAGAAAATAAAAATTAAAAAAAAAAAAAAAGCCATGTTACACACCATCCTCAGTTTGGTCACAGTCCCTGGCCATGTGTCCCTGGTCTCCACAGCGATAACAGAACAGCTCTGTAATGTCAAAAACAGTATGCAAATAAGGGTGTGTATGCTTTATTTTTTTTTATTTTATTTTTTTACATTTTTGGTTAACTGTCACTAGAACAATACTCAGTTTGTAATATTATTACAATGTATAAACATGATTAAAACAATGAATAGTGTCATATTATTGTTTTCAATTTGTATTCAAAAACTAAATGCGACAAGTCACGAAATCCTGAAAAAAGCAACTTAAGATTGTGTTATATCTGAAACCAGAATAGAATATGCAAAGGCTCAATTTAATAAAGCTCAAATTTTTTGAAACATTAGTTTGATCCGCAATATGGAAAGAAATGCATACAGTACCCTTTCCTCGTCCTCGGCCCCTGCCACGTCCACGTGCCCCACTGGCATTAGGACAATGCTTGACCCAATGACCAGAGCGGCCACATCCAAAGCACTCGCTGTTGCTGCTCATCTCCATAACCTAAACAAAAAGAAAAACAATACAGAGGTAAACACTTTTCTCCAAGACAGTCATGTCCTGGAAAACATCATCAACTTTACTGCCTACTTAAATTCGCAGTAAAATGTGCATCAACTCACCTGGACAACCTTACTTTTTTTTTAACACAAATTAGGGTTATAACTAGAGTTGAATTTGAAATCAATTTGACTATAAAGTTGTAATGACTTAAGTAAATGAATACAACAGGCCTTGTGGCATGGCTTCAGAGAATATTTGTAGTAAATTGAAGCTACATAAATAAACAGAATCAAATAATTCTGATTGCTTTGGTTTATAATATATATATTTTTTAATTGCTGAGAAACTTATTTTGACATGGTTCTTCAAGATTCAGTCAAACCAATAAAATGACTACCATGTGGGGTTCTACTCTATGATCAGGGGACACATTCATCAGCTGCTGCGTCTAACATCAACCATCAGACTAACTACTGAGCTAACTTACACAAACTTCCTCAGTGGGATCATGATGTGATCGCCATAGGTCGACCTTCTGTTTGCTGAAGACATCAGGTCAAGAAGAGTGGAAGTTAATGAAGCACTAACGTGAATACTAAGTAAGGCAATGAGGCTCCTAAAAATAGGACCTAGCATAAAGTCACAAAACCAGGAGGCTACAACGTTTAAAACGGGCAACTATCTGTTGGACTTACACATTTATATAGGATAAATTCAGACACAATTAACTTAATCTAAATAATCCACGTTTGTGGAAATCTGCTGACTAGCAGAGGAATAACTGCGAGACCACGCCGCGAGTAGCGCGTTGCATCGTGTTAAGTGATGAAGCGTGTTCAACAGCAACAAAGCCACAAGTCTAACCGACTAAAACAGAAAGCAAACTGCTTGGAACGCACAAACGGATTACACACTCCAGGAATTTAGACAAGGCGATGAGAATGCTGAATGTTTACCGGCTTGCAAAACAGAAAACAAAAAAGCCAAAGGTTGAAACTCCGCTAGCGTCGGCCTAGTCACGTTGATTTTTCTCCTGCGTACTCGCGAGACAGCAGCGCCAGCTAGGCTAGCTGCTAGCAAACACTAGCTCAACACCTCACGACCAAGAAACGCGCTTCGGTCGACGATCGAGCCACATTGCGCAGCAAGAACCAGACGATCCGTCATTAACTGTAAGAAATGTACACTATACACGCGTTTTGGTGGGCATTCGGGGGAATATGCCTGGAAAACAAAATTTCCCGCCAGGGCGCACACACCAAAGTCGTTGTGACGAGCTAACGTTAGCAGGCCGGGCTAACAGCCCGTTGCTAGTTTTAGTGGAAGCAAACATAATTAAAAGCAGAACCTTTTAACGGGAGGAATCAAAGCAAACAACAAAGTTCATGCCACTGGTGATTTCAACACGCAATAAGTGGAAAACGAATGTACACAAATAGTGTCACGATTACGAGAATTAAAGCCGTTTTATTGCTTACCTTGATGGCTACCTAGCTGTGTCAGTGTTTACGCCTCCTTCTTTGCGCTACATGCGGTGCCAGCAGGAGTTCCTGAATTGTCATTCGCATTATCCAGTAAAAACCCGCACAGTCATTGGTCGCGGATTCGCCAAGCAACCAATAATATACGAAGAAGTCTGGACACCGCCTCTGGATATTAGCCAATCAGAAACACGGAACGGTCCCATTTTGCCTTCGGTAGATTTAACTTCGCTTTCTCCTTTTAAATTGAAGAAATGAAACAGTTACTCTCAAAATGTTAAATATACGGATCACCTCAATAATTACAAGCAGGTTTTTCTTGTACAACAATTTTCTAACGCTGAGATATTTTTGGGGGTTGTTATGTTGTCATGAAAACATGAAAGAGAAAAAACTATGTCCGTTAGCTTTGCACGATTGATTGGAAGAAACAGTTTAAGCATTCATTCTATTTTACTTACAAATCGGTTATTTCCAGATTTTAAGCTACAAAAATTAAAATAAATACTTTTGGATGTTAAAATTCCGAGTGTAAAAGTGAGTGGTTTCGTCAAACAAGACCTCAAAATCCAAAATAAATAGTATATAAATGTAAAACATGTAAAACTCATTTGCAAACTAAACCTGTTAATTAGATGTTTCTAAAGAGTTTTTTTTTTTTAAATCGATAAATGCAATGTTTAAGCTTACTAATAGTTGTAATCCTAGTCAAGTAAAGCTTGGACCTGAAACTCATTTGATTTGTTTTTTACTTCATTCTCAGATTTAAATTTCAACCTCAGATATTAAGGAACAACATAAGTGCCACCAACATTGTTCATAATTCCATGCTGTCCACCTCATAGCAGTTCATTTGTCAGATTTTGGAATAGAACAAATTGATTGGATTTTGATCAGCTGATACTTAAAAAAATTATACAAATATCAACATGGTAACACAAATCTAACAAACTGGCATAACTTTCATTTTATTTCCTACTTCACAGAAAGTTCTTGCTGTGATATTCAATGTGTTGAGAGCATCAAGATAAATAATTTACAAATGTATTTTAGAAATATTTCATATGACAACACATATGAGGCACTTGATAAACTTTATCACTATGTAGAAATCCAAACTACTATGAACACTAAAATTATACAATTATGTTTCAGTTACGTAGTTTTTGTAACAAGTAACAAGTTTTTGGCATAGTTCTGTCTGGACACAGTCACTCTTATCAGAAGTGACAGAGTTTATTTAATTTGGTTGGTTTCCCAGAACAGACTTGACTTTTCTGCATAATACACTAATTTTCAACATGCTTAAGGTCAAGGCAATTCCAGAAGCTGTTAGCCTTCTCTTCCATCCAAAGTTAGTTTTAATGTGTGTGTTAAGATAAGAGAAAAGAGAATCATCATATCCACACAATTGAAATCTTGCAGCTTGACTAAAAATACCACTGCCCACATGATCTGCTTCTGGAGGAGGGCTTTGAGGAAAAATAAGACTAAGATTGAGGTATTTGACCTCAATATTTGTGTGACCAGAAGCATGTTTGTAGGAGTAAAGTCAAGGCTATAGGGTTTAAGGCCAAACTTACCAGCTGTGTAGCACAGTGGTAGCATTATCATGTGCTGTGTCTGTTCAGCTGGAGAGCACTGACTACAAATTCTTTAACTCAGCCTCAACTGAAAAGCTGAATGGTTGCAATTTGGAGACAGCTGAGTGTTTCGACCGAGCCGCGATCCTGCATCTCGTCCGGAGGGGGAATGGAGAATTCTGGAAAGATCGTGATCTTAAACCCTATGAAGCATTTATGAACTATGATCAATACGCTGCGTGTCCCGGGAGACCATTCAATTTACCGTAAATAAATTGAATTATTTCCAATTATTTCAGAATGACTTCATGATGGTGACAAAAAGTGTGTAATTTCTCCAACTCTTGTAAATAACATTAAACCAAATATCGACGAATGTATGCACACATTCACAATAGCAAACATAATTTTAACACTGTTAAAATTTTAGAGAAAATCACAAATTTTTATATGCAACATATAATAATTCAATTAGAATTTCCCAAAAACAAGACTATACTGCGTTTTAACGGTTAAAATGGCATGTAAGCTTCTTTTCCCCTTCTTGCTTTCAACTCTCGCATGCATAGTTTGTTGAAAACAAGAGGACTGACAGAAGCACTCATTAGAGCTGTAAGCATCTCAGCTAGGAGGTCTCAGTGCACAGATCAATAGGTGGAAGAGATGCTCTCATCTGTCTTAAGGTGGCCTTGGATCTAATGCTGTAGCACTAGGTTTTCTGGTTTCCATTATGGTAGTTTTAGTAGCTTGTAAGCTTCCAGTCAGGAAAATAACCACAATAGCAATCTGTCTGGCATAAATTCAAAGCTGATTAAATCCTAATCCAATTACAAACAGTAGATCAATTGTTTGAGGAGAAGGATACCTTAAAAAGCTTCACAATGACAAAGCCCTGCCCTCATCTTCACAGAAACATCAGTTGGTGTTTCTGTTAGTTGTTGGATTGATTACTTGCCTGTAAAAAAAAGCCATAGGTATTTGGAAAATTCCATAAGTCAAAGTCAATGCCTGTTGTTGCTTTTGCACATAAACACAGGTTTATGTTTCAATCTCTTCTTGGAATTGTCTAGAGCTGCCGTATGGAAACAATATATGCTGGACCCATCAGGAGATGCAGATACAGGATGTTAACGAAGCTGCTTCTCTCTAAGAAGCAGCTTTCGGATGTCAGCTCCAGCCTGCTGAAGGGAGCTCCGGCCCATCTGTGATTTGGGTACCTCAGGGGACCCAGACCGGGATGCCACAGACATGGTGAACACCTGGTGAGTGGAGCTGGGTAGCTGTATACAGGTATATATTGTTTCAATGTCAATTTCAGAGAGAACAAGCCATGTTTGTGGATAGCAAAGACAGTGATAATATTTGGGAAAACATCACCTACGCTGCAGATGAGAGGTAAAATGTGTTTACGTCTGCTGGGCTTTAAGAGAATGCATTGCTTGTGTAACCTGGATGCACGTCATCTTCTGGGGTTTTTTTCTTTTCCTTACCAAATATTTCCAATGTAACATGAAGAGCAGTAATAAAAGCAAGCAATTCTCCAAAGCCAAGATGTCACAATACCCACGTTTCGCCAGCAGAGGGCGCGCATGATAATATTATGAGTTACTCGCTAAAACAAATCGCCGATTGCTAATTTCCTCACTCTTCAAAAAAACAAATGTACTTTTAAACCGACCAAACTGTCAAATTCCCTTGACTTTTCACGTGTTTCAACTTAAAACAAAAAAAGGCGACTATTGTTTTCAAGCTTTTACGTGCGCGGCTTTAAAGTCTACGTCGACGACACAGCAGGACTTTGAAGTGTGTATAAGTCAAATGCGATTATATCAACATGCGAGCGTTTAAAAAAATTAGCTGCACATCTTACCGACGTAAAAGCATCAGCGTGGCCTCGGTGGGAGGGTTTACGTGTGTGCAATGCTTGCGCAGTGCGAGCGACGTTTGCAGGTCTTGTTATGACTGCAAGGTCCTGTTTCAATCACTGGCGTCAGACCGACGCACAACACCAACTCAGCCCGTTTCACCTTCTCCCCAAACAACGTAAATATTGATCGGAATAGCGCCGCATTACGAAGCATTTCATCGGACTTGGTACTTTGGAAAGTGCTTCGCTGGAGCCGAAGAAAAATCCCTCGTCGTATGACTTTGAGGGACCCGAGTTTTTTTTTTTCTGTTTTGTTTTTTTTCTCTTTTTTTTTTTTCTTCTTGCATAAAATGACTTGCAGGATTAAACTTTTTCCTGTTGTTTTTTAGGTGGTTGGTGGAAAAAAAAAAGACCCACCTGTGACCCTCCCCTTTCCGTGATTAACTCAGTATTCATCCGCTGTAGGATTATTCGATTCGACGTCGGGAGCTTCACCAGCTTTGACTCCTTTTTCCTCCCTTTTTTTTTTCTTTCTTTGAATGCGTTGCAATTATGATGATGTCACCGACGCCACTTTTCCCTAAAGTTATGGCGGAGCACAACTTTTTGAACTTCTCTTGGTGAGTACACGCACCCTACAGATCCTAGCGCTCGCTGCTCTTTGAATTACGCGTATTTCTCGGCTAAAACGCTTCGGTTTAACGCTAAGGACCTGCAAGACGGAGAGAAGGGACGTAAAATGTAACGATACGCTCTGCTTATGAGGGCCTTCGGGGAATGTTGGTGTTTTAACTGGATCAACCAGGCCTGCTGGAAAACAAAACAAAAAAACACAATAACATGTAGCTACATTTATGGTTGCCTTTTATAGTTTCAGAAATGATTGCATGCGTTTTAATGGTATTGGTTCCTTTTAGTTCTTTTGTTACGTTTGAATGAGAAACGGCCCCGAATCATAAATAAGGCCAACACGATGACTATGGAGGGTTGAAAGTGCCACAGTGTAAATCATGCATCTTTGCATATTACTTAAGCGTTGTGTGTCAACAAATAGTTTCACCTTAAATGGCAAGAAGATTCAACCATAACATTTTAAAAGATAAAAATATGTGCTCATTTATTTATCTTAAATTGGACTGAAACCTGTGAAATGTGGTGACGAAAAATTCCTCAATTTACTTTTTTTTAGACGTTATCAGCTTAATCTTTTATCAGTTTCCCTTTGTGCTTGCAGCGCTGTATGAGTGTCAGTCACTTGACTTGTAACAGTCTCTTTATTCAACCCGATTCTAATATTTTTTGGAGCATATTTTTACAATTTTAAAGCAGTAGTAGGAAATATTCTGCCTGATCTCAAAAAATGCCATTCAGTTCGCATTATATACTTTACAGCTATTTTTAAAAAAATACTTTTATTTGTTTTTAAACAACACATACATTCAGAACATGAGGACTAGGACAAGCAGCAGATAGTCATACTGGTGATTATATTACAATGCAGACATTTCTATGTACAAAGTTACATGAAATAAAATAAATACAGAGGGAAGCTCCCAGGTGTCTGTCAGAGTGATGTAGAATCACAACCATCAACTGTTACACATTTTTGGTTATAAAATGATCCCATTTTTCTCAAAGTCTCTCTCCTTTCTCCTTCTGGAGATGTATTGTAAATGTCAGCATTTCCATATTGTATATCAAGTTTCTGATATTCACAAGAAGCTTCAGAGTGGGGGGTCTAGGCTGGAGCCAGCATTTGGTAATCACCTTCTTGCTTGCCATCAGAAATATTTTCAACATGCATGTGTCCTTATTATTGAGTCCTTCAGGAAGTATTCCAAGGTACATAGCAGGAAAAGACGAGGCTAAAGTTATGCCCAAAATTTCATAGATTACTCGATTAACATCCTTCCAGAAGGCTTTTATTACAGCTAAATTTTGACCTTAAAATGAAAAATATAATAATACTGTTAATTTGTTGGACCTTATTCTGGATAATGAAGTATGTGCTTGCACATCTAATCAGTTTACTTTTTGGAAAATTGCCACATGAGAACAGCTAAAAAACTAAGCTGGCTGAATTTTCCAATTTGTCATCCCAAAACCTAAACAATAATCCATGAATGCATTGCTTACAAAAAAGTTTACTGGTTTTGTCTGGAAATTTTGTAGCCCACAAGGTTAAACAAAAAGCTTTTTAAGGGGGAAGCCAGGAATATAATTGCCAGTCTCGTGATTGGAGCTTAAATGGTACCTTCACACTCAATGATAACTAACAAGATGTTTGAATTACTCCTAATGTTTTTTTTTCTTTATGACAGTATTTAAACAATATTGAAAATAAACACTTACATCAAATGTATATCACCATACTTTCTTAAATATGTAATCTAAAGATTAATGACACAATTTACTAATGAAATTAAAGATAGCAATGGTAACAATGTTGATTTTTTTTTTTTTGTTGCAAAATCTTTTTCTTTTTATAGATATTTAAATACATTTAATAATAAGGAATCTGCTTACTGGATTCTGGGAACTTTCAAAGGTGTCAAGAATGAGTCAGTCAGTGGATGTGAACCAACTCAGAGAAAGTTGAAGGTAAAACTAACTTGCTGTGCAGATCAACCAATCATATGTTAGGGTTTTGTACCATGAGCCAGTAGTACACAATATAACAAATACTGAAAAATTAAACAGAAATATACTATTAGTTAAATTTGGTATTTAACTGTTGTCCACTTTAAATTACTTCATTATGTTTCTTATGTTTAAATAGTTTTAAAGCAGTGGTTCTTAACCTGGGTTCGATCGAACCCCAGGGGTTCGGTGAGTCGGTCTCAGGGGTTCGGCGGAGCCTCTACCGCAGAGGTAAAGACACACTTGTGTAAAGTCGTGATGACGCCCCGCTTTGCCATCATTTGGTGCTGAGGATCACGTTGCATTGCTTAGCCAATCAGAGCTGCGGAGGAGGAGCACTGATTGAAGGAGCTTCACTTTCAGCATGGATTTGAACTTGTGTTGTTACCAAATCCTGTAGCTTTCGGTGAACTTCTAAATCTGCTCCTTAGTCTCATCTTTTTGGGGTTGGTACTGCCTCTAGTGGTGTGGGGGTGGCAACACAACTAATATAATTACTAAATCAGAATACCGCAAAGTCTTTATTATTTATTTGTTATTCTTTTAAGAATGTAGAGTTAATTAAATGATCTAAACAAGACCTTAAAGTGGTTCCAGTTTCTCTCGATGGCCAACCTGTTGAAACTGTTTCAAATTTTAAATACCTTTGGTCGTTCCTGGACAGTCAGCTCAACTTTGCTGAAATAAATTGACTATATTTTGAAGAACTGTTCTCAGAGTCTTTTAAGAAGACTTGGTGATCTTGGGGTGACCCAACTAGAGTGTAGTTGGGTCACCAATATGTCTTGAATTTGGTGGGGGGGAGATCATATTTTACTTATCACTGCAGGAAGGTTCAGTGAATGTGCATATGAAACTGATGGGTTCGGTACCTCAAAAAAAAGGTTAAGAACCACTGTTTTAAAGTGTCCTATTTTTTTTTCCCCATTTCAAATTTATTTTAAATTTGTCACATTGTGGTACTTCCAACCCTCCATAGTTCTCTCACTTACTTCTATAGCTAGAGAACCATGTAAAGTTTCTCATTGCATTACAGTGCAATTTATACTTCCTTTCATATGTAGTTCTGTTTTGTATTTGTGCTGTTTTCTGATACAATGCAACAGTTATTAATGCAAATCTAGATGCATTAAGGAAAAGGGTAAAAACCCACCATTCCCAAAACCCCCCTCTTTTTTAAGCTTTTCTCTACATCTGATGAATCAACAGCCCTGCTGGAACAGCTAACCACCGACAGCAGTTAAAAAATAAACGTCTCTCCAGGGTCAGCCGGTCTTAGTATAAATACAGCAGTGGTAATTAGGAGCTATGCAAGCCGATGGTGCTCATGCATAAAGCGGCTGCCAAGAATGAGTGAAAACCTTTGTGTATTTACAATATAGCACTGCAGTTTGTAGTACAAACAAAGCTGAAAAGAGGGTGTGTTTGGTTATGAGGGCCTTACTTTTTACTTTTCTTTTTTCTTTTTTTTTAAGGAGCACATAGTCAACTTATTTTTGTCCTGTTCATGTGTAGATAGTTTGGCCCTGAACACAGTGGAAATTTCGTATTACATTGTTTCCTGAAAACAGAGGGAAATGGTTCAGTATCATATTTGCTTTGAGTTTTATATGCGCAAAGCGAAAATAAGAAATTTGAACATAAACATTCTCTTTCTTTTCTTTCATGGCTTTATTAGTTGGCATTACTTAAACTCTAAAATTAAGCTAATCATTAGCGTAATCCTAGAGGGTTGCTTTCAGTAAGATTATGGTTAAAGATTACCTCTAACCTTACAGTGCCGTAACCCAAATCTAATCTTTTGCTACATCTTTTCCCCCTGCAGACAAAAACAGTTGCTGTTGTAATCAGGTTGTGCTCAGCCCATCTGTTGTGGTTTCCTTGGTGTTGAAATAAAGTGCAAGGTTGAACAATTGGAAATTTTGAGTATTTTGTGCCCTTTCCTTGCATTTTGCATTTTATTCTTATCCTTTGTACAAAATGTATATAGTCTGAGTAAAAAGAGAATCTGGGTAAAAGTTTTCTTTTTCTCTCTTTTTTTTTAAGACCGCTGTGAGTGATTAGTTTTAGCGATGGAGCAGTTTCACGGAGCGTGGAAGACCCTAAGCAACGGCTTTGGAATGAAGGACTCGCCGTTTGAGGGCCCCTGCCTGTCCCCTACCATGGTCCAGGGCTTCACCTGCCAGCGCCGCGCCTCAGACGACAGCAAGATGATGGACTCCAGGGCCAGCAGCACAATCCGCGTCTTCCTCCCAAACCAGCAGCGCACTGTGGCAAGTCTTTGACATACCAGGTTCCGAATGAGGCTTCAGAGTCGATTGATCAGTATCGTTAATTTAAGTTGTTGATTTGTCACTGTAGGTCAACGTGCGACCAGGTATGACTCTTTACAGCTGTTTGATCAAAGCCCTGAAGGTGCGAGGTCTGCAGCCCCAGTGCTGCGCCGTCTTCAAGCTGCATCCCGGACAGAGAAGGTAAACTCGGGAACTCCTCCAACCAGCGCCTGTAAAGATTATTAAACCTTCTGTTGTATTAATTATTTTTTTGTTTGTTTGTTTACTTGTGTCCAAATCAGTAAAAAATCCCGGATGGACTGGAATACCGACTCAACCTCACTGATAGGAGAAGAGCTCCTGGTTGAGGTTTTAGATCACGTTCCTTTGACAACGCATAACTTTGTAAGTACTTCAGACAATTGGAGCTTACTTTGTTCTCAAACGTTACTGCAGAAAGAAAATTAGAAAATTTGCACTTTTTCTTGTTTTTAAATTTAGGTCCGGAAGACTTATTTGAAGCTAGCCTTCTGCGACATTTGCCAGAAGTTTCTCCTTAATGGATTCCGTTGCCAAACATGCGGCTATAAATTCCATGAGCATTGTAGCACCAAAGTGCCCACGATGTGTGTGGACTGGAGCAACATTAGACAGCTTCTGTAAGTATACAGGAGGAAAAAGATGTAATGTTCATAGCTATTTTTAGACTGGGCATTATAATTTTGAGTTTTTGAGTAGAAAATCTTGATTTAAAAAAATCAGAATAAAGAAAAAAATCCTTTTGCATTCACTGATCGTTCTAATAATTCATGATGGAATAGAATAAGAGTCAACTTTTTGTCATCATTATCACATCTGCATGCAGATGATTATAATTGGATGCAAATAAAAATGGGTTATACATGCTTGTGAGGTAAGTTTCATAGTCCTGCAAAGATAAAAACGGGAAGTTAAACTGTTCTGGTATCAGGCTTTTGACTAGGTCATTCTCATTTGCATGGCTTTCCATATAAGCACTTTGAATGGAGACCTTTATGTTTTTCTGTGCTAGATGTAGAATCAGCAGTAATAATTAACAAAGAGGAGAATCCCCCTTTTACCTGACACACAATCTGCAGGTGCATCTCAGTAAACAATAATATAATTTCTTCTAGAACTTTTTCAGAACTAAGAGTCAAACTCACATTATATTGTATACTTGAAGTATGCATCCCCTGTTTCAAACATTTCCTTACCCAGAAATATCCTCAGAGATGTCTCACTTGAGCTGAGGAGAAAAAAGACTGGACTGTTTTCCGAAATGTACATTTTGATAAAATAGTAATTCATTGTTACGTACCCACAGCCGTCTAATGCACTTTATTACCTGTCTCTTTCTTTTGTCAGGTTGTGTCCAACACCAGGTGAGAGTGGCTTCCCGTCCCTCCCACCGCTCACATCCCGACGTATGAGAGAGTCCCTAACCCGGCTTCCAAGGTGAATTAAGCTTTGTTTCGTCAAAAACTAAAAACTTTTAGTGGTCGTGCATAAGAACAGATTGTGAACAATATTTCTAGCAAGTTGGATTGATTTTCATTGTTGTTGACACTAACAATTGGTTTAGGTCTTATGAGCACAATGCAAAAGCTGAAGGACAGAAGAGGGGACATTGCAATGATGGAGAAGAAAAGAGTATAGAGGAAAACTTGGTTCAACAGCAATCCATGTCCTTACTGAAATAGTAAACTGTAGTATATTACCAGTATGTTTTCACCCGTGTGGTGGAATGTTTTACACAAACAATCCTCTGCAGAATGTGCTGCTTTTTAGAACCTGGCCTAAATTCAAAGACCCATGAAACAGAAGAACCTATCAGTTTGCAGCGTACAGAATTTTGCATCAAAGCAGGCATTTGCTTTGATGCAAAATTCTTCTTTCCTCTAAATGTAACTATTCTTTTTCTTTTTTTTTTTTTTACAAGGGAAGGCATATTGTCAAGTTTTTACTACATGAATTATTTCAATCAGGTTAATGACGAGTACTTTTTATGTGTGAAAGTTGTGGTTTTTATCTGGTGTATTATCACCTCTCAGTAACCGAAGTCCTCGCCATGTCTTCTTGTTTATGTGCAGCACGGGTACTGTCAGGTTTTTGCAAAAGTAGGAATACTTTTTGCCAAAATTTTTCTAGATTTTGTCCACTTACAATCAAAGACTTGGTGTGCCAGGATTTTTTTCTGATTCAACAACTGCAGAGCAATGCATAATTGTGAAGAGTAAGGCACTCGCTTTCAAAATATGCATCTATATTTTGGGTACTTTGTATAACCAGAATACAAATACTGGTTATAGAGTTGTGTTTTGGGGTATTTCTCTTTCGGAGACTGAAAACGTCTTTGGATCTTCTTTGCAAAATTCTTTACACCCTGCCAGAATGCATAAGAAGCATCCGAGAGCATTTTATAATAAACACGTTTTGTCACACAAATTTTATTTGATTAGCCCCTTCTAAAACAGAACTAAGCCTTTATTAAAGCAGTTCTATTGAAGTGTGTTTAGCGTCGTTTCCTGCCAGAACGTGAATCTTCTCTCCGATCTCAAGTCTTCTGTCGCCGTGTTAACCTGTACTTTGCTCCTTCCATTTTCCCATTAACTCTTGACTAGTTCCCAAACCTCTCTGATGAAAAGCAATCCCACAGCGTGATGCTGTCACCACCGTGATTAACTGCCTCGAAAGTGTTTTTCAAGTGTGGTGTTAGTTTTCCGTCTTTCCGTCTTGCACATCGGCCAGAAATTATTCTTGTACTACTTTCCAGTGATGGGTTGTTTTGTGTTCATCTATCCGATACAATCCCAGTAATACACAAGACTGTTTGCAGTTGCAACCATCCAAATAAAAAAAAAAGTTTAAGGTTTGTGAATACTTTTGCATGATGCGTTGTGAAATGAGTTCTGCCTTCAGTGACTTCCTGTGTTTTAGAGACGCTTATCTGTGGAGGACCTGATGAAACGCAGTGTGAAAACTTTATTTTGATAAATGATAAAATGGCTTACAAGCCTCCTGAGAAGTATAATACTTTTCTTTCCCATAATATGCTCACATTTGTTACTCTGTACTAAAAGCTTTCAACCAGGTTACTTTCTGCTGTTCTGCTCAAATTATACCTTTGATCTGCTGCAGCAGCCACTGTATACCTACAAATATTTGAACTTGCTAAAATTAGAAAGTATGGCTGTACATCCAGACTTCAGATTTGAGCAGCATTCAGGTCATTTTAAGATTAACAAATGTGGCTGATAAGCTTTGTACTCTTTAACTGGGCCAGCGCCGATGTTGGCAAAGTACCTGTGTAGCTTCGACGTAACCAACACTGGCTTAAAGAGGAAGGCCGTAATAAATATTAACCAATAAGTCACTTCCCTAAAAGGCTTTTACTTAACTTTGTTGTTTGCAAGCTTACCTTTCGAGTTAGGTATTTTTTCCTGTGTGTGTTTAACAGTAAAAAAAAAAAGCCAAATAATGCAAACAAAATACTCAAATGGAGAAAATGAGTAAACATGACAGAAATGAAACCAGCAGCACCCACAGCCACCACACCCACTTTGGCCCAATTTTTAAAGAAGTTACCAAAATAGATATTTTACTGGCGGTTAAAAGGCTGTTTCTCTGCGGTTCTGCAGCGTACTTTTAATTTCATTTTTGCCCCCTTCTTTTCAGCTCGGCGCACCGAAATTCCACCCCTCATGCCTTCAACTACACCACGTCATACCCACCCACAGGCGGCGGTCTCTCCCAGAGGCAGCGCTCCACCTCTACGCCCAACGTCCACATGGTCAGCACGACCCTGCCTGTTGACAGCAGCATGTTTGAGGTAAACTGCTCACCATGGGGGTCAGCTGAGTTCTCCCATAGGGTGAGGGTGCCGCGCCTAAAACATCCAACTGTTTATATCTCGGGGATTCTATCTGTCTTTGTCTCACCTCTCATCTACTGTGGCTTTAAGTTGTCCACCTGAACAGGGCTGTGTGTATTTATTTAAGCCCCAGATGACATCTTCTTTCAGCTTTTTTTTCAATGCTCTTGCAAATTTTGACTTCCCCCTGCTCAGTTCCAGTTTCTGCTTTATCACCACCACTACGGTTGCATAATCAGCTCGCGAGTTTGTCATTTGTCATACCTACTCTGTTATAAGCCCAAAACCTGAGCTTTATTTCATCCTCATTTTCTTTAATTCTGTCCTCTCCTTCCTGTCCCTTTATTGCTCTGTTGCGTTGCTTACTCTGGAGTAGCTAGACTGTCTGAGTACCTCTCCCAGTTCCTGGTGCCGCAGATTCTGGCTGAAGAGGAAAGTAGGTATTGTGCACTTCTCCGAGTCAGACACTGCCGAAAAGGTTAGAAAGCAGAGTCACTTGTGTGCAACCTGAATTGCATGCCTTGCAAGTGAGTTATCTGCACTTGCATCTCAGAAGTGCAGTTGTCAAACCATGAGTGGCAGCATGGCGTGTATTTTAGTGTTTGAATAAGCTTATGAAACCTAATCTGTTTTTGTTTTTTTTGTGTGTGTGTGTCTGTATTTTAGGAAGCGATGCGGGATCATGACTCAGGTGGGTTCTTTTCAGCATTTCAATATGCATATTTGCATGGCATGCTTCCTATAAAATTACATCTCATCCATAAATGGTCAACTCGTATGTTTTCATTACATTTTACATGATAAATTTGTTTGGCCAAATAGGGAAAAAGAAGCATACTAATTTAGGGAACTGGTTGAAAAAGGACACCTTTGCCCTTAGTTTTGGCATTTATAATTCAAGGGGATTTTCATTTGTGCTTCCTCAAATGAAACATTCTCTTATAGTTGCTTTTCTGGTTAGAACATTTTTGATTGGAAAAGTTAGATTAAATCACAAAGTGAATTTACATCCATCTCTTTTTTTGAGATATTAAGTGACCTCTGAAAACAATGAGTGCACAGTACTTTGCAAAGGTATTTATACCCCTTGCACTGGTTCATGATTTGTCACATATGACATTTGAAATGATACGTGAAGGACTGGAGCACAGTAGTGCATATACGTGAAGTAGAACATATGTGATGCAGGGCTTTCCTTTTTCTCAGTTAAATAAAATATATAAGCCCTCATTCCTCTGACACCACTTAATAAAATCCAGTTCTATCGATTTGCATCAGAACTCACCACAGTAATTAGTTCACAGGTGTATAATTTAATGTGTGTGTCAGAACGACGACTGCCAAACAGTGATTGAGTCGGGACAGTGAAAAACTTCTGGCTGGGGAGGAAAAAATACCAAACATCTTTGTGTAGAACTTGTACAAAACACCTTTAAATATATGGAAGAAGTTGCTTCTCTGAAAGTTGAGGTTCTACCATTAAATATTGTTTTTTTTTTCTCCTAAAGCTGGAAGTTCCCCCAGCCAGAGTCCCACAGGCTGGATCCAGTCCAAAGCTCCAGCGCCATCCCAGCGAGAGAGAGCCTCGTCCTTCAACACTCAGGAGAAAAATAAAATAGTACGTTCTGTGTCGCGTTCATGTTCAACCAGCTCTTTGTAATAACGTGCCATTTGTGAAACTTGTGTTTGAATAGTTGCATCTTTGGTTTCTGTTCGTCCAGAGGCCTCGGGATAAGCGAGACTCTAGTTATTACTGGGAAATTGAGGCCAGCGAGGTTTATCTACAATCCCACATTGGTTCAGGCTCTTTTGGAACGGTATACAAAGGAAAATGGCATGGTAAATATCTGTTATGCAAGTCTGGTATAACATTCTCATGCACTATAGATAAATAAGGTAGACGATGCATAAATTGGGGAAAAAAAGTTGAATGTTTCCTTTCATCTAACAGTATTTCTCTTGTAGGTGATGTTGCAGTGAAGATTTTAAAGGTTACCGACCCAACTCCGGAGCAGCTCCAGGCATTCAGAAATGAAGTCGCCGTCCTGAGGTAACAACTCACAAGAATTCCTTTTTTGTCTTTATACAAGACTTTTTTTCTTCTTCTTACAGCTCAAATTGTGTGAATCATCTTCATTGCAAACTTACTGTATATCTGATTGTATCTTAATTTCCTCTTCCCCTTTTCTTGGGTTGCAGGAAAACAAGACATGTCAACATCCTTTTGTTTATGGGCTACATGACGAAGGACAACCTGGCCATCGTGACCCAGTGGTGTGAGGGCAGCAGCCTGTACAAACACATTCATGTCCTAGAGACTAATTATACCATGATCCAGCTTATAGATATCGCCAGGCAGACCGCTCAGGGCATGGAGTAAGTTGTGAAGAATGGAACTTTGTGGGCGATGCTAATGAGAAATGTCTCGGATAGCATTAATTATTTTCCTTTTTTTTCCAGCTATTTACATGCAAAAAACATAATTCATCGTGACATGAAGTCCAACAGTATCCTTTCCCATTTCTCTGTTGTGGTATTACAGTGAGTAAAGCATAAAGACCAGTTTTCCCCAGTATGTTCGGTTATGAATCTTGACATCTGTGCAGACATCTTCCTGCATGAAGGGTTAACAGTAAAAATCGGGGACTTTGGTCTTGCGACTGTGAAGTCCAGGTGGACCGGATCACAACAAGTGGAGCAGCCCTCTGGATCCATTCTCTGGATGGTTGGTACATTGTGATGCTCTTGGTCAGAAGAACCAACCAGACTGACATTTAAATGTCTGGCTTGGAACCTAAAAAGCCCAAACTTTTTCTCCAACACGCCATGCGATTTGGTGTTTGTGCACTTATTAAAAACTGAAGACTTGGCACTTGCTTTTTCAGTATTATTAAGAATTAAGAAGCTATTAAAAGAAAACCTTTCTGGGTTTGGAAAAAGTGCCATCAAACACAAAAATGTCTATTTGTACCCTCCTCAGGGATGTTTTGTTCAATTGGCCTGGAGGCAACTTGGATACCAGAAAGGCTTCAGCTGTGCAGCTTTTATCTTTTTGAACTTTCAGCCTCTGTTTGCTATGAAGCATGCTGGATTGGAATTTATTTAAAATATCAGAGGTAAGGAAAAGAAAATGCAGCCACGAGGGACTACGCGCAGACTAATGTTTTCACTTATTAATGCTAATCATGCCAATTCAGGTTGAGCCCATGGCGCAGCCTGTAGAAAGACTGCCTGCAGCCCCTGACTGAAATTCAAGTACTTCATACAAATTTAATCTGGCAACACATGATATTTGTGGCAGGAGGACACATTTTTTTTTAGATTTTCTACAGCAAGCATTTTGGGAGGGAAAATGTCCTGTATGACCACCTTTTGATGCCAAGAATAGTCTGAAAATAATTCAAGACCACTGGGGGGAAGAAAAACAACCTTGGAAATTTTATGTCTTTCTTCTAATAAGGCACATTTATGAGACCTTTTTAATGTTTTAAATTGATACTTAAAGAAATTATGTTTCCTTAAAATATTCCTCATGTAGCTTACTGTTCAGCAGGAAAAAAAATCCTAATAAATCAGTTTTGAGTTTTTATTTTAATTGAATCGAATTTGTGGCAAGAACATTGGACACCACCATTGTAATTGCTAAAAGACATTGTACATTTAGAACTCTGTGACTGTTTTGATTTCAAAATCACACAGTGTCACAGCGCCTCTGCTCTTAAGACGGACATCTTGATAGTACTGTTTTGATGTTCTGTAAACACTTTCTTTCTGTCCTTGGAAGGCTCCCGAGGTGATCCGAATGGAGGATAACAATCCGTACAGCTTCCAGTCAGACGTCTATTCCTATGGAATTGTTCTCTTTGAGCTGATGACCGGAGAGCTCCCCTACTCCCACATAGCAAACAGAGATCAGGTAAAGTTGCTTATATTTGTCTGGCTCTTTGTTTGAGTGCTAGTATTTATATGCTGCACGTTTAACAGTCCTAAGCATTTTAAAGGACTGATTGAATTGTTAGTTTTACTGAAGTTGTCATCAGTAATGGATCTCTTACCTGTAGCGGACAAATGAGAGAAGTGCATTTCAAAGATTTTGCAGGAAGTTGGGGGGGAACTCGTAGAGGTGGTCGGCTCACAGTTAGCTGAACTGATGTCCCGTGTTTTACCTGACCCAGCTTTCAGGCTGGAAGTTTTAGTATGTTGTACAATAGATCTTTAATGCCACAATAAGACATTTGCACAAGTTCAAGTCCTTGATGATGAAAACCCTCTGCTGCCCTCTGAAGGGAGTTGCGCGGCTGGCCTATGGCCCACCACAGACCGACGACACGGAGCCACTGGCCTAATTTTAGATCTCGTAACATAACCCTTTGTGAGAAAAGGGGTTCTCAGGTTTGCACTTCAGAGTGCGAGTCCCGTGTTTTTCTTTTTCTTTTTGTTTTTTTATTCTTTAGAGCCAAAGGGTTGGTTAAACAGATCTGATTCCTCCTCTGTATAAAATCAGACTAAAGTTGTATACAAATTGTGCCTAAAGTAGTGCTACGATCTACTGCTGGAACCTGTTCTTCTTGGTCCTGTGTACTTTGTACTTGGCTGATCTGGTTGGCACATCGTGTGCTTCTGTCATCTTTTATCTCTGCACCATCAGGCCCTCACACCTTTACAATAGCTCTAGTGTTTTAGATGTATGTCACCGTAGTCTAACTCGCCATGTTTAAAAATTGCATGTGTTAGAATGACCGCTGTTCAGGGTGAATGTAGGCCTCTCTCACAGTTGTTTGGCTTCAGTATAGAGCCTTGCAAAACTTATGTTACTTCCATTTTTTTTCTTACATCTGCTGGATCCCTCCATTTAATCCCAAACAGAATTTGCTTTCACTCAATATTAATGCACCAGCAATACAGGAAGAGCTTAAAAAACCCACTATTAGTGTTTTTTTCTGAAACAAGATGGCATTGTAATGTTACAAATACATTTTTTAAGTTGGGACCAAAGTTAGTAAAGCATTAATTAAAAGATAAAATAAGCATATTTTTAAAATGTTTCTATCCACTTTTAAATTTGATCATGCTATAAAGGAATTCTATGTAATACATCAACATAGCATGGTTGTGAAGTGGAAGGAAATAATTTGTGACAATACATATTTTTTTGTAAATATCTATTTACATGTTTTGATTCTTTTATGGATGATCAAAGTATAGCTTTATAATTTAGCCTAGCTTTCTCGATGATACCTGTTGATTTCTTGAAACTTTTTTGCATTTAAATTACACTAAAGCCGAATTTATTTACTTAAGTGACCTCTAAAGATTTTTCTTTGCATTTTTACAACAAATTTTTATGTAGGTGCCGTAGAGTACAGGTAATTGAATATGAATACACACCAGAGTTTCTAGAACTTTAATTAATAAAAAAATATTTTTGAGAGGCAAGCATAATTTGTACCCACTCTTCTCCATGACTTTATGTTGGTCTGCTACGTAAAATGCATTGAGGATGTAAAATGGCACATTTTGAAAAAGTTTCAGGCTATGAATGCTTTTTCCACAGAGCTATAATAATCAAATGTGATCAATTTTCTTGTCTTTTTTTTTTTTTTTTTTTTTTTTTTTACTTCCTTCCCATTAGATTATATTCATGGTGGGAAGAGGCCGCTTGTGCCCAGACCTCAGTAAGCTCTACAAGAACTGCCCCAAAGCAATGAAGAGGCTGGTGGCAGACTGCATCAAGAAATCCAAGGAAGAAAGGCCGCTGTTTCCGCAGGTGAGCTGCTCTTCTGCTATTAGAAGCTGTCGGGTTGAGCCATAAATTCCTCAAACTAATGTCTTTGCATCTTCCCCATATCTGAATTTGTTCTCAGATCTTGTCCTCCATCGAGCTCCTTCAGCATGCCCTCCCTAAGATAAACCGCAGTGCCTCAGAACCGTCCCTGCACCGAGCCGCGCAGACCGAGGACATCAATGCCTGCACTCTGACCACCAGGCTGCCCGTTTACACATAGACTCCTCGTCAGCAACAAGATTATTCTGCTCCATCAGTAAACGCAAATTCCCTCCTTAAAGACATTTGTATAGATCTATACACATGCAATCATACATAAACCAGTGTTAGTCATTGACTATGTAATTAACGGAGAATAGCAGGAGGAGGAGCATCTGAGATTAACTATAGAAGATTGCAAACGGATCTGCACAAGGTACATCACACATGCGTTAAGAAGTATGTCGAGGCTTCGCGTTCGTATCGTATTTGATTTTAGTTGTATACAGAAAGAAGCACACATGCCTACCTGAGACAACAATGAATGGACACTGAAGGAAGCTTAGGGGACGTTTGTCTCCTGGCTCATTTTCTGTCCTGCTTTCATCGGGCCTGAAGAGAGGACTACTTAAGCTTAGCTGCCTTATGAGGAAACAAATCCTGGACTAATTTTCTGAAGAACGTCATCTCCTATGTTTATCAGAAAGCTACTGGAAGCAGCTCATCTAGTTGGACAGTAGCTGATTCTGCTTTGTCTTAAAAATTAGTCTTTATTTTGGGTTATTTTTGATAAGTTCTGTCATGTCTCACAGGGGTTTTATCACATTCACTTAATGGATTTGTCAATGCATAGGCATTGACACTCTTCAGTCCTTAGTGTAAGGTTATCATGAACTGGACATTCGGCATGTGTCTTAAATATTTAAAGTGATTCGGGAACTAATTTTTGCTGTCACCTTGAAGAGGTTAAATGTTTTATTTTGAACTTGGTGGGAAAGTCATCTATTCAATATTTTAATAAAATTAAGTTAAAACAGTACTTGGCAAAAGTATGTCGAGTTGTTCGTATTTATTTATTTATTTTTTTAAAATGCATCTGTTACTACTTTTTATGTTCTGTACAGATTCATCTCAGTAAGCTAGAATATCATCAAAAAGTTAGTTATTTTAGTAAATTAATTCAGAAAGTGAATTTTTTTGCAGATTAATCTCTTTGAGGGATGTACTTCAAATATATGTTAATTAAGATATTAACGTTTACAGCTAATCAAAACCCAATATTCAGTTTCTCACCGAATCCATCGACTAGACATGACCTATGAGAAGTATTTTTAATACAGAAAGTATTTCAGTCTGCTTTTTAAATATATGTAAGGGAATAAAAAAAAGAACAGTAAAGTTTTAGCAATAACAAGTTAAGAAACACTACAACGGGAAAAACTGCTTTTTTTTTTATTTGTGCAAAAAAGAAAAGACTATTTACCACAATATATAAATTTGCAAAAATCAGAAGTGATCCCCTTTATTTAGTCTTTGAAGGCAGTGGTAGTGACAGGTGTAACCCTGTTTGGCCTCCTGATACAGTAAAGTCCCACACAGGTGCAAGACTTTGCAGCAGGGTGTAATGTTTGCTGTAGCGCTGTGGCAACGTGCTGAAACCTCACTGGGGATCCAGTCCACATACACCACCAGGGGATTCTGCCATTGGCTGACGTCTGTGTGTATTCCACAGCCACTGGTGCGCATGCTGCAACAAGAATCAACCAGCAGGCAAGGGGGCTAGGGGTGGAAAGGGGCAGGACTCTAGTATTTTGTTTTAGTGTAAACATTTAGCGGGCTGCTCCTGTGGGGTATTGCCACTCAGCGTTAAGGTTTACAGTAAACATAAGAGCTAAATATGGGAGTAGCTTTGTTTGGTGTTTCATGGGCCTTTGAATTTAGGCCAGGTTTAGGCAGCACATTCTGCAGAGGCTTGTTTGTGTAAAACATTCCACCACATGGGTGAAGTAGTCCAAATAACGTGTTTCAGCAAAATAAGAGCAAAAGCTTTACGACGGCATCATGTGGATTTATCTGCCCTATTTCTGCATCCTGCTGAGCTCAGTGGCCTACTTCTGTGTCGAACAACGGCACCATCTAGTGTTGGTTCTGGCACCATTTTTGAAGAATCTACTTGTAGAGAATATGTTTACTGATACCTCTGGTAAAAGTTTATAAAACCTTAAAGTATTTTTGGTATTATTGCAGTTATGTGATCCAATACAAAAAAAAACAAAAAACTGAAAAGATGTGAAAGAACTAATTATTTTAACACAAACTGCACTTATTGGCATTTTCAATTCCTATAAAATAAAAGCAACTAAAATATGTTTAGCTTTGCATTCTTTTGCAGTCGGTCACCATCCATCCATTTTCTTACACCCTTGTCCCTTTATGGGATCGGGAGGTGCTGGTGCCTATCTCCAGCTGGCGTTCCGGGCGAGAGGCGAGGTACGCCCTGGACAGGTCGCCAGTCTGTCGCAGGGCAACGCAGTCGGTCACAACGTCCAGAAATATTTAATTTGTAATGAAAGAATTTTTGTTCCATTGAAGTAAAAATACAACTCTCATAAAATAAGCTCAAGCTTTGAATTTTTTTAGTAGTTTGTAGATTTTGCACAGAAAATATTGCTTAATTGGAAAGTGGATGGAAAATTATACATACAAAAGCAAAAATCAGAAAATGTGACGACGTGCGTTTGCATGTAGCCTCCAAGTCGATACATGATGGAGTGAAAACCTTCACCCTCTACATATGCAAATACTTTGGAGTGTTTTTTTTTTTATGAACATTGCACAGAGACAAATTGTTCCCCCTCAAGCTGAGTCAGATTAGATGGAGAGTCTGTGAACGTAGATTTTCACATGTTGCCAAAAACTCTGCTACAGTTGGATTGAGTGTATTGCAGTAAACAAATTTTAACCTGCTTTTAAGCTTTCTTTTTTTGAGAGAGAGATTATCTAAATAACTGCAGATCTATAATTGCTAAGAAAAATTCTTCTGACTCACTCTGGATGTTATTTAGGGACTGAAAATCAAAGCACATCACTCTTTTCTAATTACGTGTTAAACCACTTGCTCTCCTTCCACTTCACAATTAGACTTTTTCAAGGCATATGTTTTGTTTGAGAACAATATTAGAGCAAAAGTTCTTTTTAAAACATGTTTAACATTAATTATGTTGCTTCTCAGTGTGGCGAGCGTGCGAGTGAGTTTTTATGTCCAGACAGCAAGGACACGACTCAGTGGACCGGACTGGACAGCAGCGTTCCCCTCGGGCAAATCAGACTCTGGGGGAAAGAAAAAGACTCTTGAAACAAATGTGACATGACAAACACTGTGCAGAATCCCAAGATAACTTATGTCTAATGTCCTCCAGTTCTTATTTGGTCGCTAATAATAAAAGCTGTCAGTCATATGCATGGTTAAATATTTTAGTCATGATTCTGCAGTAGAAAATCTAATCTCTGTCCAGGACGCTGTATCAGAAACCTACACATGTACAGTACAAAATGGAAAAAAAAACTGTTTATTGCCATGATAGATGTTGAATAATTTCGACAAGACGCTCAGGAGACGCTGATGTGAGGTGGGATTCAGTAAGTTGCCATAGTAACCAAAATGCTGCACACCTCTTGACTTGTAAGTTCACTCCACCAGATGGCAACAAAAATTCAGAAATTCACCTGGATTTTTTTTTCCCATTTTGTTCTCTAGTGACATGGCACTGCAGAAGTCATATTAATGCATGTCAACTTTTCAGTAAATTGATTAACACCTATGTCTTGTTACTTTTTTTTTTTCTTCCAGCTTTTCACTTAATGAGTTGCACCTATCAGATGATCACACATGGGTTGTTAAACTGAAAAGACTATAGGAACTTTTTTCTTGGGATTTTCAGCCAGAAATATCAGAGAATTAAGGAATGTAATTAATGGTGAGTTGTGGGAATCTATGTCTATTATCTGAAGTTGCGTCTGTGGTGGACGACATTTTATTCCCTTGCAGGATCTCTGATCATTTCAGATATTAATTGCAAACATACTGCACCTATGGCACTATTCATGCAGAAGGTGCCACTGGATTACATATGTATTAGAGATAAATAATCAGATCTAAAATAGTCTCAAGGGATAAAACGTGATGTATTGTAAAAAATTCTACTGCTACATTTAGTGTTATTTTACCTGTGTGTTACAACTGTAGGTAATAGTGAAATGAAAACTCCCTGGTCGAGTTTTGCTATGATTGGATGCTTCTCATGACATTGAAATATATTTGTCAGAGAGTCTCTTTGTTATTGAACTTCATTATAGGATTCTTGTGCTTGTCTTGTGCTGTGCTCTTCAGCAGATGGTCAGCACTGTGTGTCCCCCCCCCATAGGGCATGACTTGTTTCATGTAGAGCAGCAGCTTGGCAGACAGCTGGGAGGAGTCTAGACGGAAGCCTTTCAGCTGGAACTTCAAAACCCAACACTGACTTTGCTCGGAGCTCCTCTGTACCTCTTACAGGCTTTGGGTCGGGTCAGTCAGCTTGTTATGATGGGGGGTTGGGGGGGAACATCAGTACCATCTGGAAGTTTGACAAATGCCTCTTGCAGAACAGATTGTATCTGTTGGGAGTAGCTTGCTGATGTTTGCTGAAAGACTGCTGACATTTTATGAGATAAACATGGCAGCTTTTGAGAGCAGCTGTAGCACTATTGAATTCTCTGCAGTTATGTCCCAGGCAGGCATCTGCACTGCTATCAACCTTCTGTGGACAGGTTTTGTAACTTTAGATCCTAAAGTCCTACTTTATGTGTTTCAAAATCAGTTTATTTTTCTGTAAGACATTTTTTCCCCCTTGGTTCAAGTTAGCCAAACACAATGTTAAAATGAAGAATCCGGCCTTGGAGAAGAGATGCATTATTAAAGGAATTTTTATTTATTTATTTTTTTTACTCAGATGACTGGGAGTTTGTTTTAACTCTCCTAAACTGAGGGTTTAAAATACTTAAATATCTTAATTTTGGTTCACTCACACTTCTTCAGTATTATGCCTATCAGCGTTATTGCTAATATTGCCTGTTTTTTTCTTTTTTCTTTTCGATTGGAACCTCAGGAAACTATAAAAGCTACCTAGGGCTCTGTCTTATTGTGGAATAATGACACTGTGAGTTCAGGGACTGAACTATACTGAAAAGGAAGTGAAAGCGGAACTGTTAGTGAATCAGTGTATATGAGAAATAATCAGTTACTGAATATTCAGTTTGATAAAGGAATTTTTTCCTAAGATTAATTATCTGTTGTATTAAGTCTTCATCTGCGATTGTTTTGATGTGCTTCCCTCCATACTGATTCTTTGTTGTCTGTATTTAGGTCACCCTCATTTCTTTGACAAACTTCATGTTGGAAATGAGACTGACTGGAACAGGGAATTGACTTTATTGAAAAATCTGTTCTGCTGAGGAGATTTGAAAGTAGAACGAGTTGGACACTGGATGTAACAGGATGAACATTTTAAAAAAAGAATATTTTAATTAAACAGAATATTTTTCCAAATGTTTTAGGGATCACAGAGAGGATTTTGGCAAGAGTAAAATGCCTTAGATGCCTTTTTTTATTTTCCTTTGCTGTGTTTTTGTTGTTATTAAGTCCAAATCGCTGACATTAACATGCAGGAAAAATAGAGCTGCAATCCTCATTTTAAAGTTGTTTTTGTATTGATTTGTGTTATCTATGTTTGGAATTAAAATGTGTTTGATGATGAGAAACATGATATAACAAATAAAAATGGTAGAAATATACAGAAAGTAAAATACTTTTTCACAGCTTGGTAATGCAGTAAAAGTAAAATGTGATTTTGTTGAAAACATTTTTTTAACATGGATTTTTTTCTTCTAAATAAATGTACTTGAAACAAAGTTAGATTTTTATGGTGTGCAACTGCAATTGGAGATAAATTTATTTTAAGGCTTTTTACAAATCTTCATCAAATGTGCAAATAAATGTAGATATATTAGTCTAAATGTTCCCTTTTGCAAAAAAAAAAAAAAAAAACACGTTAATGATAGCACACATCAAGACACAAAGCAGCTATTGCAAAGGAAGCTTTATTGCCAGTGACATAAAGAGTCCACACATTATTGTTTCTTCCAGATCTGGGTTTTGACAGCTTAACACTGCTTCTCAAAGTTGCTGCCTCAGTTCCAGATTCAATCTGCAGCCAGAAGTATCACCTCAACACGAAGGCCAAATGACAAAACTCAGACGTATCCAGTTCCCAAACTGAGGCCGAACAACGTAGCCGTCACCGACTTGTGTCTCTCCGCTGGTCAATGTCATGGCATATTTCCTAATAAACGGAACAACACGTCCATAAAGCCTCAGGCATGGCTTTCTACAGGGATACACTCACAGATAAAACAATGGCACTTATGACACCTTAGAAAAAGAACTGCACACAAAGCTTGCTGAAAAGATTCTTGTTTTTTTTTTTTACAGTTTGGTTGTTTTTCACCATTTAGGATACTAGATAAATGAGATGACCTTCTGAAGTAAACCACTGGACAACAGCACAAAAAAACAGCAGAACAAAAAGCCACTCGGTAAAAAGAACTATTTAGGGCGTGGGTGATTATCGCTTTTTAAAAAATCTTTAAATGGAAGATCTGATTTTATGTATACATTTGTATATCAATAAATTTAAATATTATCTATAGTGTAATTTTACTTAGATGTTTTAAGAAACATTTTACTTTTGATTTATCTACAGACAACTTATTTAACAATGATCATTTGCGGCTTACTGGACAATTCAGCCATCTCCACCATGATTCTGTAGGTTGTAATATAGCAGTAAAGTAGCACATTAGGTCATATTCTACTTTTTTGGAGAAGATTCCTTCACTACTTGTAAGCCATGAAAATTTGAGTGAATGAAGTATGCATTGATAATATGTGAGTTTGTTTTTGAATCGAATTTAAAAAAAGTAATTTCTGACAATATTCTAACATACTGAGATGCACCTGTAAGCATATTACTGAATCGAAACAAATAAGATTCCATATTGCACTTTCCATCAACTCCCAGCAATGGCAGTAATCTGAGCACAGCAGATAAGGCGACACTAGACCTCAGAACAACAACTACTGCAATAAAAAGGCCTCCTCAAAAGCTTCTGTAAAGTGAACGGTACAAGTGGGACTTTATATTTAACATTTTTTGAATGAATATTCACACATAGCACACAATTTTGATTATCAGAAATAATTTTTGCCTCCAAACAAAAGAAACAGATCTTGATACTTAATCAGATCTGAAGCAAGGAGTTTAGAAAGGATAACTACCAGCTTATACCACTGTTAGTCCGTTAATCTGCACCGCCCACAAGCAGGATTAACAGTCCTCTTACTCTTATTTACACTGTCAGTTTCTAGAGTGCAAAGACTAACACTTAATACTATATTCTTTGGTTCAAAATTATACAATTAAAGTGAAGTTCTGTGTTTAGAATCTTTCTACATTATAAAATCTTCAATAGACCTTTAGTTTTTATTACGTGGTTATATTCTACCACTCTAAATAATCTAATTTCTAGGGACAGTACTCTATGCGGAAATATTGATTTGAATAAAATAAAAATACTGCATGAATGTCTTAATATGTGTCTGTTGTTACATACACATTCACGATGTAGAATCACAGAAAACACAGCTTAGTTGTACACAGCAATTTAACAGCCATGTTAGATAAACATCCCACATCATCAGACGTTTAAGTCTTTGTGTCAGTCATGCAAACAAATAAAAATAAATATCTATCAGTATAAATACAAAAATATTCACTACTACAACCATACACACACATTTATCTTATACATATTAAGATATACAAGTTCAAACTTCATGGTTACCCACAGTTTGAATAATAACTAGAGGGACACACCAAATTATGTAAAATAAACTGAAGACACAGTGTTAGGGGGGAACGAAAGCTTCATAGCCAGGTTAGAAAGTTAGCACAGAGCAGCACTGAACTCAGTGTAGGCACAATTTTCATTTTATATTATCAACAACAGGCTCAAAGAAAATAAGAAAACACACGGCTACTGAAACACAAGTGGCCTATACAAGCACACAAACCAACAGGAGGACAGGTAGACAGTACATGTTGACACTGCATAGAGTTAAGAAAAAACACAGTCCAGGCCAGCTTGCAGCTGTACTGAGAGCTCACACCAACCAGATCCGATTCCAGCTGCCAGCATTCGTCAACACGTCTGCACAGCTAGGGGGCCACACCGCCATCCATCCGGACGCTGAGAGAACATGTCCCTCTGCAGGTCTCAGTTGGCCTGGACTGGTTTTGGACCCACTGCAACGCCGTTACAGTCGAGAATGTACTGCAAGCAACCTTGAGGTGGACGCCCAGCACCGTTCTTAGTGAGTTCGCAAGTAATCTCTCCTTTCTGGCCAGTTCCCTGTATCATGTTTTAAAAAAAATAGATACATTAATATCAACAGATCACTTAAAGGTGATTTGCTCAACAACAAAAAAAAAAAAATGCTCCTTCAGTGTATTTTCATACCTGGGATGGTTGTATGGTTGTGGGTCTCTGGGGAGCATTAGCTTCTCTCTCAGCTAACTGGTTCATTTTTGCCAACACCAAGTCAGCAATGAGCTGCCGGTCTTCAGCCTGGTGTTCTCCAACCAGCGGCATGGAGGAGCCAACCACCTGGAGATGGTTATGACAGAGGAATATCACAGAACAATGCGATGCAATTATTGAAGCAATAAATGGCAGAATTGAATAACACACTTATTTATTATTCAAATGTTTTTGCAAGAAGATCCTGAGCTCCATATAGTTCTGCTCAGAAGTTTACAGTCAGTTTTCAGTTTACAGAAGTTTTCATCATTGATACAAAGCCTTTTTTACAGGGACCAATTAGGCATTTACATTTCAGTCGGTTTCATGAAATCAATCAGTTTAATTAAAAGGAATTTTGAGCACACAATAGTTGGAGGACTTAATGGGACTATATTTATTTAACTAAACAGTTAAGTGTCTTCCGAAAGTATAATCCATTTGGAAGTTTCAGGTGTCGATTTGATATCCATTTATGTCAAAGTTTTACCTCTGTGATATAATCTTTGCCATCTTTCCCATGGATAGCTTTAACTGCACAAATTTCCAAACCCCCAAAGATCTCGCAGCAGGTGTCCACCCATAGCTTGTACCTAAAAACAATCAAAATATGATTCAGAAGCACTGGGAGAAAAATCACACAATGTCCTCCGATTATCAGCAGAAGAGATTGTCAGACATTTAAAATAATATGTATTTTAAATTAACAAACTAAGCACATTTTATGGCATAATTCAGGTTTAATATTCAATACAATAATAGGAATGAGTTACCTGTCAGTCATGGCGACCTGCTCAAGCATTGCAGAGCCAGTGTTTGTCTTCCAGTTTCCAGATATAGATGTCCTCCTGATGAATGTACAACGCAAATAAAAAATACAAGGATTAGTTTTGTTCGGTTTGATAAGGAGTAACAGCAGCTTAGTTATACCTACATGTAAGCTTTGTAGTCAGTACCAATCTTCTGGATTCTGATGTCATACTTGGAGTCAATGAGAGGCTCTGTGGTGGTGTAGGTCTGAGTGAGAGCCACAACACTGGCTATGTCCTGGAACTTACTGTGGTTGTCTACTTTCACCTGTACACACAAAATGTCAAGTAAAAAAAGATGTCATATGCAATAAGGTGAGCCTGTGATCTTTCTATATTCACGCTAACAAAGGCTTAAATAAAAAAGCAAATGCAGTGCCTTGGAAAAGTAGTCATACTTGGGCTTGATCTGCAGAAATCCACTGCTCTGTTTGGAAAACCTGTTTACAGGACTGACAGTCACTCCTCAAACCTGACCTCTAAGGAAGGGTGGCAAGAAGAAAGCCACTCTTATAGAAAGTCATAGGAAGTCCAGTTTATAGTTTGTGTCAAGCTATGTGGGGCACACAGCATGACAGTCTGGACAGATGAAATCAAAACTGAACCTTTTGGCCCACATGCAAAACATGTTGGTGGTAGCATCATATTGTTTGCTGCACGGTCACCGAAGATTATCATAAACTGATATGTTGAAGATGGAGGGAGGTAAATAAAAGAAAACCTGTGGAAATGTAAAAGAGAGTTGAGGCTGGGGTAGAAGTTCACCTTTCAGCAGGATGAGACTAAACTTACTGACAGAACTTCAAAGGAGTCTTTTAAATCCAAGATTATCCAATTCTAGTCCTCTGGAGCTACTATTCTGCAACTTTAAAGTGCATCTATTAGCCAAACAAACTGACACAAATGGATGAACTCCCTTATCGGCATGACCTTCAGATTGGTAAGCATGGCAACGAGCCATTGATTTCATTCAGGTGTGTTGAAGAAGGAATGCAACTTTTAGGAATGAATCTAAAAGTTGCAGAATAGCTCTTGAGGAGTGGACACTGCTGCTTCAGAGCAAACCACATTTATGTGTTAGAATGATCTAGTCAGATCTGAAAAGCTAAGAGAGATACCAAAACAATGAGTTCCGTAACTTCGATGAAAGGTGGTTATACCAAGTACTGACTGAGGAGGGCTGAAAACCAAGTCACAGTTACAATTTAGAAAAACAAATACTTATAAAATGCATTTATAAGTATTGTGGTTGGGTTGACTGTTCCAAATAAGTTCAGCAGATATGAATACTTTTGCAAGGCAAAGTATGTGTACAAGCATTAAAGCGAAAACAAGTGACATGTCACTGTACCTTTCCCATCCCAGAGTGAGCGTGTCCAATCTTTACAACAACAGGAAATGAGGGCATGCTCACCTAATTAAGAAAGACATTTACTTGTTTAGTTAATTGTTGAAGATTTGTATTGTTATATCACTGTCACAAGTAAAACAAGTTTGCATCTAATAGGATGCTCACCATCTCCTTGTGGTTGGGATAAAAGGTCTGTTCAATGAGGGGGAACTTCTCAGGTCCCAACTTCCTGTAGGTGTTGATTAGCTGAGCAAACTGGATGTGCACACAAGTGATTAATTAAAAAAAAAAATTAGGAAAGGAAAATTTATAAAATCTAAAAACAATGCAATCATGCAGCCCAGAATGCAGAATAGATTTTTAACTCCGTCGCTTCAGCACTTACTGCCCACGGCTTGTCGCAGAGGTTATAGATGGATTCCAGGGAGTTAATGCTTGGAACGCCCCCGTACTGCAGACCGATGATCAGGTTGCGAAAATCTTCATTCTGGGTCATACTGAAGGCATGCTGGCGAATGAGAACAAAGTCTGGCTTGAAGGACCTGGAGAATGGAAGAGCAATAGAAATGTAAACAAAGCTGTGCCAAGGGATAACAGCAATGTGGATGAGTCAGTCTGTGGGTGGACACAGAACCGACAAAACAAAGAGTTTCAGTTGCAAACTAGATTCATTTGGAGTTTGTCTGTCTGACCTGACAACTTTGGTGCCATTTCTGAGGACTTGCATGTTCACGCTGCATGTACCGCTGGCATGGGCAACAACGTTCATCTCACTGAATTCAGCCTAAACGCAGAAGAGGGGAGAACGTAGCACGGGGAGAATAAATTTAATCCTCTTTTTGTTGCATAAGCCCATGAAATGGATCTAAGTGTCTTCATTAAACGTACCTGTTCCACTTTGATATCATAATCCCCGTGAACCTTCTTTCCTTTCAATAATTTCGCCCTGGTGGAGAAGAAAAAAACATTTTTTTTAAATTAAACAACAGAACTACAGGTGCCAGTAAATGCCAGATCCAGTGTGAACATATCACTCGATTATGTTGACTTTGCAACAAGCAGAAAAGTGAGTCATTGCTGAATAAATGGAAATCTGCTGAGTGAACCAAAGGAAAAAAAAGCCCCCCTTCTGTGCTTTTCTCAAACTGCTGAAACACAGAAATGCTCACACTTTCTCACTTCATTCTGACAACCACTAAACACAAATTTACTAAAAAGCACTTGAAAACAGGAACTTTCATACATACTCTTTTTCACAATGTGTCAGCTCATAAACTACATCATTTATCATTATTTTAAAACTCCAGTCCTTGAATACCAGTGTCTTGCAACTTTTAGATCTACAACACTCTTGAATCAGTCAAATTGCAGAACTCGGCATTCAGACAAGTTCTACAGAACCTTGCTCACAGCCAAATGATATTTTCAGATGTGTTTAAGAAAAGTGATGTCTCACCGGCCCTGAAGTTTAGCACCCATGTGATAAAACAACACAAAATGGAGAACAACTGAACTGTGAAAGGAATATGACTGATGGCTCTAAGAAATTTTAATATGAAGAAGTCTGAATTTTGCAGCAGCCTCCCAGAATCAACACTATACAAGAACAACCCTACACTGCAAATACAGTTACAACTCCTTTGGAGTATGTCTCTACAAAACACTTTAACATGATCCAGGTTTACTTTTCAAGCATTGTCACAGACTCTCAATTGGATTTTGGTTTCGACTTTGACAGGGACATTCAGACATATGAATGTGCTTTGATCTCATTCTCGTGTCACTCAGGTTGTATGTTTCCAGTTGTTGTCCTCCATCCTAGTCTCAAGTCTTTTGCACCTGATGACAGATTGTTCTTTCAGGACTGCTCTGTATTTAGCTCCATCCATCTTCTCGACCTCGAGGTTGCATATTTCTCCTCCAGAGTTTCCTTGAACCTCAGTTGGATCTCATTTACTTCTATGGGTTTAATAGGTATCTTCTCAAAGCAATTGTCTACACTGGATTTAATCAAGGTATAAAAGGGCTTTATGAAAATCTGTATAACGTTTTTCTGAATACATTTGTGAAAAACTGTGAAAACCCCGTCACAATCACATGCCACTTTGTGCTAGTCTGTCAAATAACATCCTAACAAAATAGACTGAAGTTTGTGGTTTTCACATTCTAAACATGTAAAAGTTAAACCAGCCTTATACAAATAAAACATGTGATATTTCATCTGAGCTTGAGATGCCAGAAAATTATTGAACTTTGCCTCACTCGTAATTTATCGCTTGTGAATTTAAGAGATTGTTCAGTAACAACAGAATGTGATTTATTTAAAAATTTGCAAGTCACTTTTCAAAGAATCTAAATTGCAATGAATTTCACTGCATTTCATTTGCAAGCAAACTGTTGTGACAAATTAACATGCAGAGGGAAAACCTAACAAGATACGTTATGACCAAAGAAATGGCCGATGCATAACCAAATAAGGATTTTTCTACAAAATGGTCTTTCCCATGAGTTTCCTTGAGTTGCCATGGAGAATCTTTTATTTTGGCATATTTTTTTCTACAGCTCAGCCCTTAAACTAACAGAATATACTGCAGTGGTACATTTTGTACTGTGTGTGGTGACAGCTCAGCCCAGAAGAAATCTGATAAACATACATATGCTGTCTTTAGAGATTTTTTCAACATACTTTAAAATCTCTTCCATCCATTTCCTTGTTAGTCTATCTTGCTCTTCCTCCACATTTCCTGCTGCTGCTTGTTTATCAAGGGAAAACAACTGAATAATTCTGTCACAGCCCAATTAGAGCATGGGAAGGAAAATAGGTATTAAAATATGAATTACAGCTCTCGCCCATGAAAAGCTGAACAGCATCGAAGCTTGTAATTCAACATACAGTGAGAAAAACATGAGCAGCGACCAGAAAAGGGCCACAAAGAAAACAAGCATATGATTTCCTCCCTGCTATCTAAATAGTAATCTTTCCCAGCATGAGGCTGAGTAAGATGGTGTGACATATGGTGATTTTTTTTTTTCATTTCAGTATCGCTGAGCAAAAGACAACTAACTGCATACAAATCCGAGGCAGCACATTCAACGATCCTTTAGTGCATGAATTAATTTGCAGAAAGGTTTATCAGCTTCCCCACAGGAGCAACGTCCTCCAATTTTGGAAGGACTTTGATTTATGCTGTTAATGTTACTCCGTATTTGAAACGTATTAATACTAACGGTATAAAAAGACAAATAGCATTCTCCCCTCACTGTCTGATATTAAGTCAGAATAAGCCTGTTTTAGGTTTAAGTTGGTTTAAGTTCACCAAATCTATTTGTTTTCTAATTCCATAAAAATTGGAGCATTTTTAAATTTTTAGATTCAGAAGTTTACATGTCTTTAGTGTTTGGTAGAATAGCCTTACAAAGAGGACAACTTGGATCAAACATTTTAGATATATTTTCACAAGCTTCTCAATTTTAGATTTGATACAGAATAGATATACGATCAATTCATTATTGCATATCCAACTAAAAAAGTTTAATCTAACTTAATTTCTGCTTTACAGACAGTTTTGTGTCTGTTTTATATGGAATATTCAAACATCTAGTGTTACAGTAGATGCATTTAGCAAGCTCAGTTGTCTTAAGAAATGAGACGATATTAAAACGTTAATCAGTAAATTACTCTCTTCCATTATTCTCAGAATTCATCTAGAAAAACAATTCTCTTGATTAAATATTTTATACGGTACTG
Organism: Poecilia picta; assembly: GCA_033032245.1. NCBI lineage: Eukaryota > Metazoa > Chordata > Actinopteri > Cyprinodontiformes > Poeciliidae > Poecilia > Poecilia picta. The sequence goes on along the minus strand of CM065359.1, from coordinate 12,615,512 downwards.
TGGCAAAATCTTTCATTCATATAATTCACCGGAGAGCTAGGCAAGCAGTAGACCTGGCTGAATTTTAATGTCTAATTACTTTGCCTGTTCCACTCTCACTTCCCCCTTAATGTTTGCATAAGATTAAGCTCCCAGTACAGGGCACATTTCTGCTATTATTCAGTTAGAAAGGTGAAATTTATAGATCAGAACATTTGATAAATCACAAGAATCTGTCAATATCTGTACTTTAAATGTCAGTGTATTGAATTGCAATGAGCAAGACAGGGTTTCACAGCAATTAGTTTCATAAGTAACACAGTGTTTCATCTGCTGCTCTTATCATAGGAGCAATTTATAACACAGTATTCCTGGAACTATCCAAACCTGTCTGGCTGACTGGTAGCCTCATCTAAAGCATTAAATGTTGGCTGGATGACAGAATGCTTCAACCTGGCAGCAAACCCATTTCATTTTTTTTTCTCTGAACCTTGCTTATATAAAATGTATTGCATAACAAAGTCACAGTTTAAAGACACGTCTATTTAGGTGGTTTCTATTTTCTAATTTATTTTGAGTCTGCCATCAGTACGATCTTACATTTTTATCATTTGCCCAGTGTTTGCTGCAAAATTATTACACAAGATGCCAATAAAAATGACACACCTTACTAAAAGTTTCAGGTACTTATGTCAAAAATAGTTTTTTTTTTTTTTTGAAATGTACATTCAGGGGTCGAAAATATTTTTTATGTTCAGTTCTTAGTTCTTTAAAAACATTGAGTGGTGGGTGGTTTTCCCTTTTAACCTCCTTTTCCTATTCTTAGAGGCCCTAAGTGTCTGGGGATGAGCTAATGACTGATCCAGCTCTCTTGATCTACTTATTAATGCTGTATTTATCATCTACAGACCATGTGTTGTTGTCTCACCAGCAAAGTACAACATAGAAAAGCACACACACATAGGGAAAAAAATCCTGAAAGGAATAAATTCAAGAAATACTATTAAATCATTACTATATTATTTCATGTTCATATTTCCTTTTCCATTCAATCTCTGTAACTTCTTCAATTCAATTCCATATGTTTTCTTAATTTTTCCTGCCGAAACAAATATCGGCAGCATGTTCAATATTTGTCATAACTACATTAGTAACAATTTACAGTTTCTATCAATTTGACCAAATGTAATCAATTGTTCCCATTAACTTATAATACTTCACTATAATTTCCTTAATTCCTGAACCTTGTATCCATTTTCTCTCAAAGTATAGGAAGCAAGCAGTGTCCTTTTGTTTTTTGAATTCTGGCAGGACAGACAAAAAAACAAAGTACCGCTGGTCGCATAGTGAGATAAAGACCATAAATCTCATACTCAAGATGTGCAACATCACTGAGAACATGAGAAGCCTGCCAAAACCAAAAGAAAATAAAAAGCCATTTCATCCTCCCAGAGTTTGCCAGCAGCTCAATACTTTAGAACACTTTCAGTCCTGCCAAAAGGAGCACTGAAACACTAAACTGGTTATATTTTTAAGCATCAGTAATCTTCTAATGTTAATCCTTTTAAGCTGTATTTGGTGTTTTCTTTTTGTACTTAAATAATGCTATTTCAAACTGTTTCGTTACATTATCTAAACACTGTAGGAACAACACTTTTTTTTTCCTGCCACGCAGAATCAGAACCACTGGGTGAAAGGTCTTGTAAAAACAACCCAAAGAAGCCAAACCAAGTCAAACACCTCCCGCGTAGTGCTACTGAGCTGTCATTAAAAATAGATGCAGCTCTCAGACAGAGGAAGCCCTGTAAATTAATTATTTTAGCACATCTCCTACGTGACTGCGCATTTGATGCACAGATAAAGGGCTGTGGTCACCAGAAAGTGGCACAATGTGGACGACATAAGAACAAAAACAATGTCAGAGCAACAAACTGCTCACAGAAACTGGTTCAGAGCAGATCTGGATAAAAACCAACAGTGAGAACGAGGGCACACAGATATCTCACTTGACATACGCTACATCAGTTTGCACACTGATGCAAGTACATTTGTGCACCACAATGTGAGCCTTCCTTCATCAGAAAAAATAACTTCTCTTTTTTTAAAGCAATATAGAACACATGAATACACATGGCTGACATCCATCCTGCAGATTAAGAGTCTGAACTAATCATTGCAGATGAATGTTTCCTACATCATCATGTAACAATTTCCTCACCACTAGTGTAATCATCTACCAGCAGGAATATAAATATCCTGCTGAAGTAGTCTTCAAACTGTGGTCAAAAATGGATGACGAATATGGTGAACAACAATATTCAGGGTCTGGCTTTTGAAAAAATGCTCAGTTGGAACTCAGAGACTCAAAGCATGCCAAGAAAATAATCCCAAACAATTACACCACCACAGATTTAAACTGTAAATACAGAGCAAGATGGATTTATTTATGTTGTTTATGCCAAATTTCGACACTAACATCTAAATGTTGCAGCTGAATTCAAGACTCAGAGAAACAGACAAGCTTTTTCCAATCTGTTATGGTCTTGTTCTGGCAAGCCTACCCTCAATTTTTTGTTTTTAGTTAACAGGAGAGACACCGGTATGGTTTCAAGCTTCTGCAGACCATTTGAATCAAAATCTGGCATTCAATCAGCTACTGCTGCCTTTCTATCATGTTGTCCATTCTCATCTGAACTCTGATATAAGACATTATTCTTGGTGCATGCAAAAACCTCAGCAGAAAGCATAATGTCAAAGTTCGTTAAATCTTCTTTCCCCCTGACCCCCATTTTTAGGATTCATTTTAACTTTACCAGATCATCTTTACCACATTGAGTTCCTGCAATGTGATTGATTGAGAATTAGTGTCAAACTTTAAGTCTCAGTAAGTCTTCCATTGTTTTTAAACTCTAAATTAAACTACATGCAATGTGGCAAATACGTCAGCACACACATTCAAGAGAAAAAATCCACTCTGACCCTACAGACCTACACAAATGAAGAGTCATCATAAAAAGATTCAATTACCATGTATTAAAATTGCATAGAAATACTACTACATACTAATAGAAGAAATATATTCACTTTATTGATTTTGAGTCCATCAAGACGACAAAGATGTTTGTTTATCCCATCTCTGAGCAAGATCCCCCTGGACTCTGAACACCATTAGACTGAAATAATTAAGGTTCCCCCATAATGGCATGAAGATCTACTCTTGGAACAGCACAGGAAACTGATGCAACAACGATCTGACGTTCTTTCGGCTTCATTGTATTTTACACTGTTGCTGTCCAATAAATCAGGGGTTCCAATCTCTTGCATTTAGCTTTTCCTATAATTGTGCAATGCATCTCATGTGACATGCAATCGGTAAGCAGGGGGGGAAACCCCATTGATTGAGGGAAAACACTGCAGTGCTTTGAAGGGAACAAGAGGAACAAAAATGGTACTTCATTTCAGGTTCAGCACAACCTGTGGCACAGCAGTTTTAACATATGTGTAACATGCCATGTTGCAAAGAAATGACATTATTAAAATGCCACATTTAACACCAGAAAATGATGCATGAGAAGAGAAAAATGCAACAAAATAGGAAAACAAATAGATGAAGGAGGGAAGGTGGAATCCTCCATCTTGGTGTTATGTCATTACAGGACCATTCCTCAAAAAACAGAATATTCTGGCTCAATAATTATGGGCAGCAACTGAACACCAGCAATTGATAATAACCATTAATATTTACTGTGCATTTGACAAAGAAGCTGCTATAGTAGTTTCTAATTTTTACAAAACTGCATGATACCCGAGAGAGATAAAAAAAAGAAAACTGACACTCAGTATGGAGCAACAATAACTCAAAAATAGCTCACAATAAACAAATTAGAAATGAGTAACACGTTGTCTTACCACTCCTGCTGGGGCTCATCGATCACAAGCAGAATCTTAAACTTCTTGGGTGTCGTGACTTGGGTCTGCTCCACCAGCCCTGCTGAGGCAGCTGTCTGCTTCACAACATTTGTGATGGAGCTGAAGAATCCAGCGCTGGTCGACTGAGACGTCTGAGGCTTCCTCTCAGGAGCAGGGGAAACGGCTGGAGGTGTCGGCCCGCTTGTTGGAGACTTGGCAGGGGTGGAGGAAGCAGGTGGAGGAGGAGGCTGAGCAGGGTCAGGCCTCTGAAGGTCTGTCATGTAGCCGTTGGGCAGGTTGGAGATGAAGGTGCTGTCCGAGAGGCGCCGGCGCAGGTAATTCATGGCTGGAGAGGAGTACGCAAGAGCTGGGTGTGGAAATGTATCCTGCAGGGTTCTCCTGGCTGTGGGTGTGTAGCGGATGGAGGCTGGGGTCTCCGTACAAACTCCTAACGAATGTAGTACCTCCCAGCTTTGCAGAGCATCCTCCAAGCTCTCCCTCACTGGCAGTGACGCTACAGCTTCCAGCAGCCAATCCCCTCACCCTGTGCTTTCCTCAAGCATAGCACATGATGCTCGACTGTGCCTTCCTCCCGTCGTCCTCTCTCCCTCTCTCCTCTCTCTCTCTCTCTCAGTGGCATGCCTGATTTCCCTACCCCTCCCCCATTTTCTGCTTTACAGACATCATCCTTTTCTGAACCACAGCATGAAAAATTGAGGGGTTTCCAGTGGAGGTGCAAGGGGGTATCCGGGTTATGCATCACAATGGCTTTACACCTCCTACCCATGTTTGGTAGGATTCTCTGCCCACTGTCTATGAAGAGCATTTCTGTCAGCCACAAATTCTAAAATGGCTGTTTGGACCTGTGGGCAGCACTGAAAGGGAGGAAACGTCAGCAGCAGTCCCTTGAGGCACAAAAGCATCCAGTAAACAATCTCTGGTGTATGTGGTTTATCAAACCCTAAAGCTACTATCTTTGTTGTAAATATATTTGCATTCACAAAACCGGAATGCATGTGCAAGAAAAATGTAGAATGAGAGGGATGGATGTATGGAAAATGGTTGGGAAGGAATCAACTTAATCAATAGCTTTGTGGTGTCCAGAGATCAAAACAAATAAAAGAAAAGGCCAACACATTTAGTCTCTGACAAGGTCACTCACGAGCAGTTATGTGAAAAACAATAAATATATTTATGCTTTTCTTAGCCCTTACATTTTAATCACCCAGATTCATATAAATTATTTATAGTTTGAAATTAATATTTTCCCCTGCCTCTCATTGTGTTTTTCATTTTAAGAGAGCGATGGTCAGTTTAAAAAGGCACATAGATTTTCATCAATTACACACAAACTCTTGTTTTAAAGCCTTTATTTATGTTAATTATGCAAAAGACAAAGGTGTTCATATTCAGGTGTTTTTTTAGACACACTTTACTTTGGGCTGCAATGGCCTCAGAATACATCTTGTTTTAACTTGTACTTTATATGTTTCGGTGATGTTACAATTTTTATTATTATATACACATGCTGTGAGATCCAGTGGTTTCCAGGTTTTATTCTTTTTTCTCTTTCTGAGGTTGTGGAAGCAGACTATTAAGTTGTTGACTTGCATTTTCTTTCTCTACTCATATCTCCCCCTGCAATTTAAGCATCTCCTACCACTTTTGTAAATATAAAATGTACAAATATATACCTTTGTTTATAAATATATGTGCATAAATATATAAATGCTGAGATTTTGGGGGTTTGTAGGGAGGTCTCTTTAGTTTGCAAGTATTGTAGAGCCCAGGAATACCAAAGGGTGTTGCTTTGAGTTTTTACTGTGTGTGAGAGGGACACCAACTGGTTGTTTTACAGTAGTGCAAATTGAAGCCAGAAATCCAGTTTATACTGCAGAAAGATCCACAGGACAGTAGAGTGTGATGAGCGTCTGTATTTTAAAATCCCAGCCTACAGTGTTTAAACTTTTGCCCTATTTGTTGAATTTACTGTCACAAAACAACCTTTTTTTGTTTTCCCTCAGCTAATAATTTTTTTCCTAACTTCTAAATATACTTTAGCTTGACGAATCACATGATTGTGATTCAGGTTCGCTCATAAACGTGTCTCGTCTCTTCGCCTGGGCTGGTCTTTTGTTTTGGGGGCTCCGCCTCCTGTGATGGGAAAGTACGCGAAGCACAGTACAAACTATGGTTTTGTTGTTGTAAGACCGAGATTATAGATTGAGTAAGTATCATTAGAAGCTTTCCCTTATCCTCTTTGACATCGCGTTTGTTGAATTAAACAAAGTAGATTGTCGCCAACGCGTCGTTCACAGTTTTCAGTCGAATGTTAACTTTTTGAGCGTACTGAGTTTGCGACTGTGCTAACACTAGTTTTGTGTGACTTGAGCTAAAGTTAGCCATTTCCTTCGTTGACTCGTGTAATTACGCTTACAACATCTGTAGTTTTCTGACATTGTCTTTAACAATTACTTTAAGTTTGTTTCGGGGTACAGCTATTGACATGAAGTGTTAAAATAAACCAATTAGAGCTAAGTAATGTATTAGCCGCTAGCTTAGTGGTTTGCGGTTGGTTAGCTGTCATGCTAGTCGTGGGTGTTTGAGTCTGTTACGACATACAATTTGCCAATAGACTATTACTCTCAAAAAATTACTTTTATTTAATGTATTTTTGACTTAAAGCGAGTTATAACATTCTTAACTTTTTTTCTTTTTAGGACATACGTTTGCGTTGTTGACTTGGATAGAATAGCCTGCTAATGCCAACGTTAGCAACTAGCCTGTACATGTAAATGCTTTGCACTAGAATGGACCTGTTGAACTCTGTTCCTGGACAAGATGAACAATAACATTGGGAGACTGCACTACGACGGTAAAGTTGCCTTTTTATTTCTGTTGATATGACATTTTATTTATCTTTATGCGACGTCGTCTCTTATTATTGCGCTAACGCTATTGGCAAGTAACAATTGCTTTAAATTAAACAAACAGCCGCTTATTGGTGCGAAGTAATTAATTGCTGCAGGTGGTGTTCCAAGTTTATTTAATGATGTGAAAGACGTTTTATAACCGCGAATGTTGTAAAATTCAAGCTTCATTTAGATTCAAATCTAAAAAAATACTTTATTGTTCCCGAAGGGAAATTGAATGTTGTTGTAACTCGTGTTATTTTAAATTCTTCTGAGTTATTGTAGATAACGATGGCTGTTGGTAGAAAAAAATCTCTTGTAGCGGTCTGTATCACAACGAATTTAAAGAAGCCTCTGACTGAAGATACTCTTGTTTTCCCTAGACGCTCTCATAAAGAGGGTTGTCAGGGTTATCCATAATTTTCCTGATTTTATGAAGAATCACAAATAAAGCACATAAATAGTTGCTTGGTCACTTTTGGTAAATGTGTGAAATGACCCAAATTCTTGTTGTTCAAATATAACTAAGAAATATTCTAAACTGATAAATTCATAATTGTCTTTGTTTGTAGTTATTTGAAACCAATCCATCAATTGAAACTAGTAAAGCGTGTTCAGCAAGAACAAATCTTTTAACAGATATACTATAATTAATATAGCATATAAGAAATAAATTAACGGCTGACCTTTTTCCACAGATGAGTCCAGGATCCCCTCCCTGTCTACTGCTGTGCCAACCATAACTGGGCCTTCCCCACACTGCCCAAACAAACGGAAGTATTGGGACGAACAAATGGAAAACAGACTCAACTGTGATGACGACCACATGACCAAAATGAGCAGAATGTTTGCTACTCACCTGTAAGTGCACTTAAGAGTAGAAACATTAAATTAAGTCTGCTGAAGTTTCTTATTCAGTCTAGATTTGCATTTAGAAGTTGGAAATTAGGGAACTTTTCTCAGATTGAAGCATAAATGATGTGCAGTAAACACATCCTCTAAAATGTCAAAACCCTGTAGCAGTTTTTCTACATTAATGTTAATGCAAGTGGAAATAAAATTGAAACTTTTCAATTGGGCCCTTTTCTTCTTTGTGAACATCTTTTATTCTCTAATCCTCATATTACACCTTCTAATGTCGGCTCATAAATGTCAAGGAGATGCAGAAATATTTGCTGCTGACTCATTTCACACCTGTACCTGTGTGTACCATTTTAACTTCTGAAATGGGTGTTGGAGAAAGCCTACTTCTTTCTAGAGTAATTATTATAAAGGTAAATCTGGTGAAAGATGCATCAGTGAGGTTGATCTCTGCTCTCCGTTTGTTTTGCTCAGCGCTCGTCCGTCTGCTGGAGACAACCGCAATGAGCACTGGAGCCTGAGCCGCAGTCCTGTGGAGCGGCCTAACCCATATGCAACCATTTCTGGCTACGCTATAGACCAGCCGCTGGCTCTGACCAAAGGCCACAGTGACATCGAAGTGTTGCGGCCTGTCATGAGTGGGACCGCAGAACGGCAGCAGGTGCGTCCATATTGACTGAGATGATCAGTAAATGATGTATGAATCACTATAGTCCTCTTTCTGATTGAAAAATACATTTAAATTTAGCTTTAACCAGTTTGTGGAACAAGGCTGTGAATTAAATTCTGGCATTAAATGATTGTTCGTTTTTGGTGATCAGAGCAGAAAAGTTCTGCTTGAAAGAAATTGACATTCTTCTGCAAAATTATCACTTCATATTTATAACAGATGTTTGGAACCTTTGTTCAAAAATGTTTATGTTCACACTTTAAGCTTCAATGTTTGAGTATAGTGGTTTGGTGGTTTTTAAAGTATTTACAAGGATTTCTTAGCAATCATTAATATGCTATGGTTCAAAATGGTAATACTCATTAAGGTCTCCTTTAGTTTGTTGTCATCAGATTTTTAAATTTTCCCGTTTTCCAGAATCGGCCCTCGGTTATCACGTGTGCTCCAGCAGGTAACCGGAATTGTAACCTCTCACTCTGCCACATGAATGGCTGCACTCCTCCGCCTGACGATCAGAGAAAGACCAATGGTAATCTTTGTTTTTTATTTTTTATATTCTCATAATCTTGTTAAATTGGCTCATTTAAACAAACCTTTATTTTTGAGACACCAGTGTTGCAAGTCCACATTTTTCCCCTTAAGTGGTAAAAAATAAAATATTCATAGACATGGACAAGAAAGTTCTGAGATTTTTCAGTGCTGAAAAACTCAACCTGCTTTGCCTTCATGTTTCAGTAGAATATTTACATGAAATTACTTTTAGGGTGAACATGAAGACTTGCTGTATAAATCCGCTGATGTTTCTCTGAAACTTCATATTTTCTCTTAAAATTAGCAAAAATTATGACAGGGTATTTTAGTTTCCCTAAATTATATTGTTTCACATTAGTTTAATTAATTTACAATTACAACTAGATAAGTTAACTTTTTTGTTGACTTCGAAATATTTTCAAGTAACTATTTTAAAATTACATTTGATGGCTAATTCCTCCATTACTATTTTTTTCCTACTTTGTAATTGAAGTTCTTGTTGATAATCTCATTCTGTCTTTGTCCTTGTTTTTCCAAAATGTTATGTTTAGCTAAGACCGTATGCGACTCCGTCATTGAGGAACACTTCCGCCGCAGTCTCGGGAAAAACTACAAAGAAGCTGAGGCTGTGTCCAATTCAGTTTCCATCACGGGTTCTGTGGATGATCACTTTGCGAAGGCGCTGGGAGATGCCTGGCTTCAGATACAGGCCAGAGGTAGCAGCCACCAGACTCCAGAGGATGACCCATAAGATGGGGAGGAGGGGATTGAAAGGGATCATTTTATTATTCTCACTTCTTGCCAAGAATCAACTTCTCTTAGCCAAGAACAGCGTAAGACGTGTGGTGCTCACATACGTGGTTCCTCTCTGGACGTCAAGGTCAATCTCGTAAAACACTCGGCTCAATTTTGTCACGTAAATTTGGTAACCCACAAAGAAGGGACTAAATTTTGAGTCATTTTGACAGTTGTGGGAAAATGACTAATCACACTATAAGTTTCTGACTATAGATTCCCAAAGTTGTCAGTTGTCAGCATGACAACAGATTTTTCACCTGTCTGTCATCTGATTTGATAGCCAAAGACCTTTCCAGCCTTTCCCCACCAGTCTGTAAGCCATATTATCCGTTCTTTCATTGCCACTCTCAGATCACACTGCTTTTCAATCAATTATTACTTGAAAATGACAGCTATGTCTCTTTTGCACTATTATGTTCTTGACCTCTGGAGTCACAGGTTACCTGTTGGAAGTAATGTGCAACAATGCATTTTGAGATTTATATGAGAAGATTACTGCCTTGGCCTTGTTGCTTTCAGAAAACACTAGATCAAACTGTCATTTTTATGATGATGAACTGGACTTGTCCACTGTTTAATAACGCTAGTTTGCTTACACATTCACTAAATCTGATAACATATTTCCACTAACATCAATCATAGTCAAACTGTAATTAGAAAGCATGATTCAAATAGCTGGTTTCTATTACAAACTTTATCCTTATACTGTGTATTTAGCCAGATTTTATTTTTATCTGTGATACCTTAGAAATAGTCACTGCTGGTACAGTTGTACTCCTTGTATTTTTTTGTATCTGGTTTTCATGTCTCAACTTGGGTGCGTATCTTGGCATCCATCAACAAATCGCAGCCTCTGGCAAGGCTGTCTGCAGTTTTACCAGCTGCATTATTGTTCCTCTGTGGAGCTGGATGTTGTAGCTTAACACATGACTGAATACGGCTAAATTCTCTCTGTATTATAGTTGATGAGCAGTGACTTTATTTATTCTCAACATGTTGATTTTTGTTGTGAAACTTTTGCTTTGGAGAGGATTCCTAAACTACTTCATTAACAAAGAAGTTGATTTTCAGTTTGTTATTAATGCAAGACAGAAGTAGCCTTAGTTTTTAAGTTGCATTGAACATTCCACCAATGCTGCTGATCTTTAGTAGTCACATTAGTTGCTTAGCTGGTACTGTTACAATATTGTGTGTTTGTGCTTTTTGTTTTCCCCTAAATCTAAACTGCCTTCTAATTTCTTATTTCATGACGTAGGGCTTAATTGAGTGCCATATTTCTGATGAAGTTGATGTTGAATTCCTAGATTCGAAAACTTGTTGACTTTGAAAGTGTTCCAACCTTCTCATATTTGGTTTTATTAAAATCAGAAATTTCAATGTATTACAGTGGAATTCAACTTTTAAGATTGTGTTGAAGGACAACCACAAACAAAAATGTTTAAATGGGATTTTACATGACAGGTGAACACAACGTTTCACTCAATTATGGTAGAGGAAAGATGATGCAAAATGTTTGACATTTTTCACAAATATGTCCTGTGCCTTGCTGATACTTTACAAAAGGTCTGGACTGAGTCACTCTAGTGATTGTACTTTGATTTAACGGTTCCATTATATCAATGTTTGTGGTTTTAATGTGACTAAATGTGACAAATTATGATACTTTTTTTACGACACCACATGTGATAGTGTGACATTTTTGATAACATTCTTTGGTATTCTACGGTTCTTTTTCTATTATTAACAGTTTAACTCCCATTTTTTTTATTAATATAGATTTTTTTTTTTATTATAAACTATAATCTTTTCTACCTTATTTTACACATCCAGGACCATCATTGCGCGGTGCGGAATGATCAATGTTTGGTTTCCTTTCAGCGTCATCTACATGCGCTAAAGTAGATGATGCTTCTACTGTGTGGAATGACACCAATGCAGCTCGTCTTCTTAAATTTTCCATTAATAAGTGCAGAAACAGTTTTCTGACATTGAGGCTTCCTTCGTGTAGACGTCTGTAACAGGTTGGAGTTTAAGCTTTTTTTATGTATTTGGAGAAGTGAGTGATTTATGGGATCTGCTTGTTTGACACAAGTAAAAGTTTCACTAATGTATTTGCCGGTCTTAGGCCTATATTTAATTTTTTTTTTAGAGTACCTGCATCTTTAAGACTGTATAAAGTTCTGGTTTTAGGAGTCATCCTGGTAGAAAAATATAAAGGGTTTTTCATCTTTTTTTTTCTCTGGAAGAAAACACTTTTTGTACTTAAATATTTTCGAAATAAACTTATAATAGCTTCATTTGTTGTCCGTTTTTCCTGCAACATATTTAACGGAAAGCTTTCACACCAATGCCTGATATAATGGTATACAAAGTTGAACTAAGTAAAGCGTTGGGCTGGCGTTGCATTACAAAATATCAGCATTTTTAGATTATGATGATGATTTGAAAGTCCTTTTCAAGCTATTTCTTTCCACAGAACTACTCATTTTGTGTAAACAGAAAGAGGGTCTTGAGTGGAACTAGTTTTTCGTATAACATCCACTCAGTTTATGTAAAATAAACTTGATTTGAGCAGAACATTGAGGAGTATTTGAAACCCTGTAGTATGGAGAAGTGGATACAAATTTTTAACAGTGGGCTTTATTTCTAAGGTTCTATGCCAATCTCAGGAGGAATCCTCAACTGTGGGTAAGAAGGAAGTCTGAACCTTAGATCAAATATAGTAATCTTAGGTATAATAACTAAAAGGAGCAATGCACTAATATTTTGGAAGACATTTTAAAATTAGTTTTAAAATGTCAGAGGTTTATATCTTGTTTCAATAAATGCCCTGTTGTTTGCCAGGTGATCCCAAATTGTATCTGCTAGATTGTGCCCAGTTGGGTGAGTTTCAAACCAATCGGTTGCATGGCAACCTCTGACAAAAAAACGTTGCATGGCTGATTTGGAGCACTTGCAGTGATGTTTCTAGAGCAAGTCTCTGCACAAACTGCTCTCACTCCGTCTCTGCACTCGTGTCCCTCCGGTCGTTATTTGAAAGTTACTGCGACTCACAGGTGGGCTTTTTGACAGCCTAAAAGGCCTGCTGACAGGTTGGCTTTGTAACAACTGTTTATTTAATGTCTTTCTATTTTCTACTTAATGACCATGTGTGTGCAATACATTCTACAGCCAGGCTGGCTTATTCTCAACAAGCCAGCTGCCATTTTCCCCTGGATGTCAACTGCCGTCTTTCTGTTTGTTTGGTGCCATGGTAACTGACAATTAAAAATCTGCAAGTACGAACATGATGAAAATGTGATTAATATTCAGCTTTTTCTTAAAATGCAAATAGCACCTTTTTATGACGGTATATTATTGAAATGCTGTAACATTGAACAGCTTAGTACTATGACTATGGATTTTTTGCCACTGGCCAGCAGATGGCACTATTATGCTTCTCTTGAAGCGCTTTAAAACTCCTGAATCTCTGGAGACCGAACAAAGAGGATCATCATCCCCAGACAATTGAAATGGATGCTGCATATTTTTGATGTCTTTTTGTGTACTAAATATTTCCTTTTGATACAGTAAATATCAAATAGGTTAAAAACATACTGTGGTATCAATTTAACATGGAACATGTAAAGATATTTTGCATAATTCTGTGATGGTGTTTTTAAAACACTATTTTAGATTATTATGTGTACATTTAGTGAAATGCCAACCAGGCTTAATTTAGCTTTACAAATACAAATTTGCTGTGCACTATTAAGACTTACAAATATTTCAAGCAAATGACAACAGTGACATTTTTGTATTTAAAAACGATTTTTTTGTTTCGCTTTTGTCCCTTGTTCACAAATCTGCTGAAAAGCACCTAAAAATGTCCACTGCCACACGATTAGACCCTGCCATTCAGCAAATACAATAACCACCAATGTTGCTGCCATGCCTTCCACAGATTCCTGTTCTTTTGGGATAATGGATAGCAAATCTAAATTTTTCTAGTTCATGTAAAAGCAAAAATATAAAAACAACCCCTTTATATTCCTGTATGGACACACTCAACACAGGCACGCAAATATCAGGCCACATCGGTAGCCGACATGAGGCGAGTGTCTTAATCAAGATGACACTTCAGGGTCATGCCAAATTCGGCTTGGCCTCTTCAATGTGTGAAGGCCACAAGGAGCATGACATCTGTGCTTGAAATGGAGGCCCGGTCTCTGGGCCGCTGCCTTGTGTTATTTCCCCAACCAGACAGACTCTGCTGCTTTGCGACACACAGTCAGGACACTCATATGTCAAATAGTGTGCTCCGTCCCCTTTGTAAAAGAACTGAACCAATGAGAAGAGCTTAACACGGTGCACTCTGGCCACGGTATGGTGTATGAATGAATCCAGTTGGATAAATGCGTAGTTTCACTGCAGGCTAAATAGCAAAAGTGTCCGTTACAGTGTCACACATGTTGACTCACGTCCTCTGTACATACTGTCCTGCACAAACGCCTGATAGAGATCTCATTCATTCGTTTGCATAATTCCAAATTTGTTGTGCCTGAACAGAGTCCAGGGCTGCACCCCTATCCACAGCATCTGTGAGTGCACTATGTCTGGGGAATTTGCATGATTGCCTGTAGATTATATGAACATCACCACCTCCCCCTCTTCCTCCTCTTCCTTTTTTTTCCCATTTTTTTTTGTGGCTCTCCGCTGTGAGGATGCACACACATCCTTGGGCAAAATAATCTAAAATAGATCATACGAGCAACTGGAGTAGATGCACAGGCACAGGAAGCAGCTCACGGGCAGACTTGAGTCATGCTGGCAAGATCATGCACCCTGAGCTGACAGCCCAACACACCCGATTACCAATCACGTCACTTGCAAAATGCAGCAGCAGCCGTACTATATGTCGTAAATGCATAGAGGAAAATGTTGAGAAGCCACGCAGATTTCCCCTCATAAAGGACTTCTTAGCGATGTCGGGATCTAAAGGAAGGGCCGTCTGAGCTTCAAGACGGACCTGATGAACATCTCCGGCTCACGGAGCAGTGGCTCATTCAATGTGTCATGTGGACTGCTGGCAATGGCATAACCTTTGCAGAGGGAAGGGAAGACAACACGGTCACTCTGGATAACAGTCTCGCAATGAACAAAAACAGACCCTGTCAGTCCGTCTCAGCATCAGTTTTAGGCTGCACACCACCGCAAACACAACCTACCAATCGCTCTTTGCCTTTTCCTCAGTCCTCCCTCCTATCAGTTGGTATGGCTCCTTCTCCTATAAGGCGTGCACTTGATTTGCCGGGGATACTAATAATACCCCTATACAGACATTACATTCTCGTACACTATGTGCCGCCTCAGCTCCATGTTTGACCCGCTTTGTTGTGAACATTTGGCCTGCTACATCACCGTATGGTGCTTGACACAGCCAGTGATTTCTCAGAGATTTGGTTTGCACTGGCAGTACAGTGTTATCTATTATTGATTTGTAATGATTGATTTAAAGAGCCATCTGCTGCAAAAGCATGCTACTTCTAATTTCTGCAAGAGAACAAATTACAAATCAAATGAGGTTCAAAATGTCCACAGAAAAGCATAAATATACAAGTAGCAAAACATTTGTAAAGATTTCCTAAACTTTTTCAAAATAAAACTGAAAAGTGTGACAAGCAAACATATTCTGTCTTATTTACTCTGATACCCCTTGATTAAAATTTCCTGCAACCTTTGCCTTCAAAAGATAACAGAGTCCACCTGTAAAAAAACCTTCATCTATATTAGTGGGGGGAAAAAGTCACTCAACAGCTATAGGAAGACCAAAGAACTCAGTAGACACAAATACAGTTGTGTAAAAGTTAAACTCAGGATTAAACTTTAAATATATCACCATTCTAAAAAGAAAACATTTTAGAGGCAGCAGCAAGCTTGTCAGTAGGTTGCCATTCCCCTTCCAGAAGGATATTAACTGTACGACCAGATGCAGATCAGACTGATTTGGATCAAAGAATGGTCACATATCATAATAGCCCAGTCAAAGTCCAGACCTAAATCCAGTTGAGAATCTCTAGCAACATTTGAAACCAGATGTTCACAAACATTCTCCAAAATACTTGGATTTCTATTTGCAGGAAAAGGTTCTTGTGTAAACCTTTAACTGAGGGGGACCTAAATACAAACTACAAAAACATGCATCATTGTATTTCTGCGTCATTATGTACACTTCAACATTTGGACTATCACATAAAATCCCAGTAGAATATTTTTAAAGGTTTTTATGACACTAGGGGGCCTTTAATCAACTGTAGATGGACAGGAAAAGGGTCAAAAAGAAAAGAGGAAGACATGCAGCAAATGGCCCGCAGCCGGGAATTGAATCGGGGGCAATTGCATTGAGGACCATACCCTCTGTTTATGGTGTCCCTGCTCTACCTCTGAGCCATGTGGTGACCCCACTGGCGCCCAGTTAAATACATTGAACATTGTGTTTTGTACTTGTCAGATGCAGAAAAAAGTTCAATGGATATGAATACCTTTCAAGACACTACTAATGATGGGCTAAAAATTCTGGAATGCTGCTTTTTTCCCCTGCAGGGTCAAGACTCCATATAATCATTTAGATTTCCTCGTTTAATATCAGGCGAAGATGATGTGCGTTGAGACGGCGTGTGTTGGGCAGCGAACAGCAGATGGATGTTTGAACCATTACTAAGGGGCATTCTCATGTCTCATTATGAGGCTTGTTAAGGCCCACATTACAGCTGCTTGACTGAGCAGCCTTAATAAGGAAAGTGACCCAACACCAACATGAGCAGCAGCATTTTACTGCCGTCTATTTGCTCCCTTCGTGGCCCTATCACTTTCTCTTGCCGCTCTGTCTCCCCCCCTTTTTTTTTTTTTTTGCCACAGCGCCATCCTTCCCCCTCGACTCTCCCACCACAACCACCACCGCCACCACTACCTCTCCCCCCGTTGTGTGTTTGGCAGTCACACAGTTGGCCATGTGTGTGCTGAAGACGTTACATAATGCCCTCCTTTCACTGCACTCCAGATCAAAGAGAACAATCCAGCACAGAGAAATCGCTCCTTGCTGATTTTTCCTCTCTTTAGCCCTTACATTGTTTTTTCAGACTTCTGTACAGTACACTGCATTATAACCAGCTCCAGGATTCCTGTGGAAAACTAAACAAAGAGGCAAGGAAAGAAGAAAAAGAAAGGAGACAAGAAAAAAGTCTCAGATTAGGCTGAGTAGGTAACACTTTGTCAGAATTAACACAACACAAAGAGATTTGTTGATTCTTTTTTTCTAACTGCCTTAAGAAATTGGTGTAACTTTTCAAATGTAATCTACTTTGCATTTCCTCCATCTTAAACCTGATGCAACTCTGTTGAAAACATTGCTCCAGAAGCATTTCCGCTCAGTCTCTTTCCTTGTTATGAAACGTTAAACCGCACATGATCACACACAGGCAAAAAGGGGAACAGGCCAACGAAAAGAAGCTCTTTTTCATCCTGAAACAAAGATTTTCATAAAGAGGAGGAAAAAAACGTACAGAGAGGGAGAGGAAGGGAGAGCAAGAGTGCTTTAAATGCTGTCAACGAGGCTCGGCCTGTCCACGTCCTAGTGAGCATTGAGATAACGAGGCTGTGCTGAGGGGACGTTTACCTTCCATAGCAAATTGTACACAGCACTTTGTGAGACCAGAGGCTGCAGCTGTTAAACTGCAACTAAAAGCATGATAGAATTACATTCTGTAAAAAATAGGTTTTGTCCAATGATGGATTCAGCAAATTTTAATGTCAGACCAATATAACATGACAAACATGGTCCTGTTTGAAAAAGTAAATGCCCCCAGTCCTGAAACTGGGTTGTGTCACAATTGGTATTGCTGTGGACAGGTTTTAGTTCTGAGAAGAACTGTTTGAATTCAGCCATGGTGCAGGTATTTTGGCACAAACAAACTGTTCACTGCATCTTAATCAGATTCAAGTCTATGTTTTGAATAGGCCACTCCAAAACCTTCATTTTCTTCATTTGTCTGTTGATTCATTCAGGTGTAGATAGGCTGATTTGCTTCAGAAAATTAGACTGCTGCATAATCCAAGTGTGCTTGAGCCTAAAGTCACAAAGTGGTAATTGGACTTTCTCCTTGATTCTTCCATTGATTGCAGCAAGTTGTTCAGGTCCTGAAGCAGTAAAAGAGTGCAGTCCTTGTTTCATGTTTTATACTAATCTGGCCATTGTCTTCCTATTCAATTCTGCTTAATTCTCATCTCCCTTCAGTGCTCTGTCTGAGTTTTCTTCCATTGAGCTTGATATCTCCAGCTCAATGAAAGTTTGAAATTCTATTTCAATTTCAACCGGGTCAATCAGCAAACAGAAAAATAAGTTGCGAACAATCTATTTTCTGGACTGGTTTATAATTACAGTTTGCTTATGGTTTGGCAATGGCAGCAGAGGCAGTGAACAAGTCATAATACTAATTCCAAATATTGAATTAACAAACAGTCATCTTGTTGGGTTTGACATTTCTCTCCGTAGTGAGAATGGCTGTTTACAGTGCAGGCAATTTTGTGTAAACTTCATAGCGTCAAACTGGTGCATTGCATATACTGTAGTATGTCACAGTCTAAATGTAAAACTTTTAACAAAGTCCACACCTTCTGCAAGCGAACGTTTCTCAGTAGCTGAGGATTCAATTCCTCTGTACGAAGTGAAGCGTGGAACAAGGGGCTGGTTTCTACCAGGCTAAAGTCATACTAGACGTGAGGAGAAAGTCACCTTTCAACCAGTTCCACTTTCGTTTCGTCAGTCCACAAAATAGTTTACCAAAACATTTAGATGTTTTTCAGGTAAATTTGAGACATATGTGCAGTATGTACTCTCGTTGCTCAGCAACTTCACCTTAGTCCTACCATGGATGCTATATTATTTCATATTGTTGAATCAAGAGTATTCACCTTAGGCAAGTGAGTCAGCTTGTGCTTCAGATTAATCTTCCTATATATTTAAGTCCTTTTTCATACACAAGGCCATATTATTAGAGAATGTTGTTTTCTGGTATTCATGCAGGTCATGCTGCTTTCATAACCCATAACCAAATGGCAATGCTGCAGATGTCCATTGTCTTCCACTGTCCAGGATCTCTTCGATGTTAGGAAGTCAATAGAATGTGACATTCCCATATAATGCTGGGAAACACAACAGTTTTTGATTCACCGTTACATTGTAAAGCGATCTCACTTTTGGTATCAGAGAGACAAATGGCCGTTCCACCATGGTGTAATTACTGCATCCAAATGAGAAACTTTGCATTTTGCAGTCACTATTGTGTGAGTGAATTATCCTTCTGCATTGTCTTTCATAAAATAGTCAAGAACTTTGAAGCAGTTAATTTGCAATTTGCACTCTAGTTTTGGGATCGGAGATTATAAGTGGAGAGTTGGCTTTGGGCCAAAATTATCATATTTCTGGACCAGCCTATCCACCTTTGAAATTATTTGGTCTTGGACCAGTCTTTATTTTTTTTACTACGATTTTTTTTTATTTTATTTTGCAAAGGCAACATAAAATGGTTTATTAAAGATAAATAGACTGACCTCCTTGGGATGCCTGGAGGTCAGTCATCCCAAGGAGGTAAGTTATTAGTGTAAAACATTTATTATGAGACTGATGCCAAATATAAAAGGGAAGGAGGAGAAAAGAGAAAATTATTTCAAATGTTGAGCAAAACAGGAGAAGAGTCATAGGTTGGTTAACGCAGTGACACTATTTAATTCTGCTAGAAAATATTTCACGTCTTGACAATTTTGTTGGGTTGTCTTTGGTCGGGAGAGCATTGAATAGTAAATAAATCACAGATTGATCACCGACCAGAGACTCGAGCACACAGAGATTTTCTCTCAATTCTTTCTCGACCATAGACAAAAACATTTTATGTATAGGTAAATTTTAAGAATAGCATATAAAAGCGACATCGTTCAAAAAATAAACAGAAAAATATTCCAAACTACTAAATAAAACAGTACTCAAATAAAACATGATGAAAATGCAGAGGTTAGAATGTAGTGAACATGTGGGATAGACCAGACGAAACACCTTTGGCTTTTGACACGAGTCTTGAATGTTGACAGTGAAACTACAAAGATAACTTTAGTTGCTGTGTCAATCACACAGTCAACTTGTAATCTGTGATTTCTTTTAAAATCATGACATTATCTGCTGCTCTTTGAGATCTTTTAGCCTAATTCAGGTTGTCGGAAAGGTTTAATTTAACCTCTGCCACCCGATCATCTGACTAACTCTTGATTTCAGAGTGAAATTGAACCAAAATGTACAGTTCATTTATCATTTAAAAACCACATTTCTTATTTACTCATATTTGCAGCACTCCACATGCATATATCATTGTCTCTGACTCAAGCTATTTCCAAAATGAACCCCAGTTGATAGTAAGTTTTTCATCCCCCCCAGACGGCTGGGATCAGCAGCAGTCCTTATCTCTGTTAAAGCCCCCAGTGATGGAGACCGGCTGGCTGGTCGAAGGGAGCAGAACGGCTGGGTAATCTTTGACCCTCAGCCATGGGGGAATGAGCAGGTAAACCAGTAATAAAAGCATCTTTAGGACACAGCATGGGCTTGTAGAAGTGCATGGCTGACCACAAGCTGTGTGGCTGCAGCATTAGATGAACTGGGGGGGTGGGAAAGGAGGAGCGCAAAGCTTCAGAGTGGGTTTGGTGCTCAAACCGTTATCGCACCTGACAGCGTCTGGTTTGGGATCCAGTGGTGCACACGGCGTATGTAAGCAGCTGGTCATCTGTTGGTCAGAGTGATGGGGTGTGACGTGTCACACGCTACATTAGAGTCGGCCACAGGATGGGTTTGACATTCCACGGAAAATTTAGCCCACCAGATCTGTAAAACCAGATCTAAGCCTGCGTGTTAGATCTCAATAACCTTATTGACTTCTGAAAATGTTGAATGGCTGTTTCAAATTAAATATGTTTAAAAATGTTAATCAGATTTAATCTTTTCTCTGAAGTTTCTATTATCAGAAGTATACTTTGCCCAGCAGTTTTAGAGGTAAAGGACTATTCTTTGCTCTTGCTCATATCAGTTGTCTACATCACTTATCAGATGTTCACAACTATTCAACATGGGCATAAATGTCATCTTGATTTGGACCTTTAAAATTATTTATTTGAAATGTTATTTTTCTGGGTGGAATGATGATGCAACCAATTATCAGCTGCCATTATCGGTGGCCATGTCAGCTGGCCTGAGCAATCGCGACAGGCTCACTGGGGAAGTAGCTGTAGCATAGCAGAGAGCAAAGGGAACGGTATGAGTAGCATGTACATGGGAGTGATGGACAGCTCTGATTAGTTGTCTGAGCAGGAGCAGTGTATTTCTGCAAATGGCAGTAGGACCACAGTGAGAAATATGAGTTGTTTTTTTTTGCAGATTATATTATAACATAGAGGCAGTTTTAGCAAATATTTTTTAAAAAACATATATTTAAAAAAATTAAAGTATATCTGAATTTCTTTGTTTCCCCTTGAGTAAAATAATTAAAACTTCAAAATGGCTATAACATTTTTCCCTCTGATTGGAAATGTGAAACATAGAAATGCGCTATGATTATATTACTTCTGAGTTTGAGTGTCCACAACACTAACCTGTCTCTGTAGTCTAAATAGAAGTTGCTCTTCCCATGTGCCTTAGTTAGGAAGCTGCTTTCTGCTTGCTCCACTGTTTCGTGTTTCCTTCAGCTTCCCTGATCCTTTTGCTTGCCTCAGCCTTGTGGTGGTCAAAGTGTTCCTGAGGATGTCTTACCTGTCACCGTGCAGCTCAGGGTGCAGCAGCTGCAGGACCCAGATGCCTGAGGAAGGCAGGACAGAGTGGGCAGACTTGGGCCGCTGCGGATCAGCCTGGGCCGACTCACCCATCACTGAGCACGGTTCCCAAACCCCTCTGACAGATCGGAGTAGAAAGCACGTACCACATCATAGCTGTGATTCACCACTGCCTCCAGACCAAGCAGGCCCAGAAGGCCGCCAGATCTCTTAATCATCTCGTATGCATGTGTGGACGTTGTTTACGGGAGAGAGCGAGACAGACGAGGAATGAATGAGCTTGTTTGCGTATGACAGCGCTTCTATAAAAGTTGCCTCTGTGTTTTCTGCGTGTCAGAAAGAGTAAAGCACATCCCAACAGGCCTTCAGAGTGTCTCCCAGAGAACAGCAGTGAGAACTATACTGTGCGTTTGCCACACTTTTGTTTTTATTTGCTTCCTCTTTGACGTAGCATTTATCCATGTGGGTCAGCCTTAATATCTGCGTGGATTCTGCAGAGTTACAATGTGCAGTCAAGGGCAAAAACCACATGAGAGAAAATGTCGGGCTAAGTATGGGGAATGAATTCGCGGCACGCACGCAGGTCGCTTGTTGAAGTTGGGCTATGACAGTGTGCCAAAAAGAATCAAATTAACATGCATTAGTATGCAAACATAAACACAATGATGTCTTGTGCACAGAGTTAAAGAAGCAATTGCCCATTTCACACAAATAATTCCAGCGTTTAATTTTTCAGAAAAAAACAACAGTTTTGTATCATAAATTTGATTACCTTCCACACTCGGTTCTGAATTCTCATGAACTGAACAGATTTAGGCAACATCCCGAGGAGTGAAATGTTAAGTGTGTGCTGGCGTAATCTGACAGAATTTATTTAGAATGCAGGTCTTTAGTAAAGCTGCGCCCGAAGCAGCTGCCTAGTCCTGTCTTCACGCTTAACAGGAGTGTTTGAGCACGTCCACATACAGTAACTTCATGCACACAAGCTAAAATAAAGACAAGCTGCACACGTTCATGCATTCATACAGATGCAAGCATGAGCGCTTACACAGCACATGCACAATTAGAATAATTTGCACCTACAATGTGGGTGAAGCATGGCTTCTTGCTGTAGGTTAAGTTTTAGTAGCATGAAAGTAATGAATTTGAGAACAGCACAGTGTGTTTTTGTTCTGTTTTAATCCCTTTTTAATGATAAAC
Source organism: Poecilia picta (assembly GCA_033032245.1). Lineage (NCBI taxonomy): Eukaryota > Metazoa > Chordata > Actinopteri > Cyprinodontiformes > Poeciliidae > Poecilia > Poecilia picta. The sequence continues at coordinate 12,592,808 of CM065359.1, read as the reverse complement.
TGCCTAAGTTTATCATTTATTTTCTTTGTTTGATTGATGGGAGCAAGGAGACTTTGGGAAGAAAATTTGAAAAGGAAGTAGCGGGGTGTAAGCTAATAATGTGAACATAACTGTTCTGTGAAGGCCTTAGAGATTTGTTAGAGAATATTTTAGAACTGTTGAAACTGATCTAATTGCAGACGTGATCAATGTGGCAACCACACAGGATTACTTGGGTGCAATACTTTGTAGGGAATTATATCCAAAAGTATCATGCATTCAAGCTCTGCATATTTATAACATATTGGGTCAACTGAATGAACTATAACTTCCATTACTGCCCACACCAGGTGTATTTATTAGTGACTTGGAGAGTGGTGGAGACATTTTGTAATGCCGAATAAAGAAAAATATCCTGAAGATTAGGGTATTTGTAATCAATATTATTCATTGCATTAAAAAAAGAAAAATCAGTGATATTGCAATTACATATTTTCCCAAAATTCATTTTTTGTGTAGTGCTTTGAAACAATATTTGTGAATAGCGTTGAATAAATAAAAAACAAATTATACTGACATGCAAAACGCTATGTCTAGGAGAAAATTAATTCTGCACATTACCTTGAACACAAGATTCCCTTGGTGAAATGTTGTGGTGACAGAGATGCCTCTCTTCTGCAAGGAAATGGACACTGCAGCATCTGAAATGAGTTAAATGCAGGACAATCCTAAAAAGGAAACCTGTTAGAAAGTGCAAAACACTTGAGACCAGGGTGGAGGTTCACCTCCAAGCAAAGAGTGTGCAATCGTTCATGACGATGCACATGCCTATGCTGTTCTGTCAGATATCACCCCAATACGTTACATGAGTGTTTGCAGACTTTGCATTGTAATAAAATGAGAAAAGCGTAAGAGACCTGAATCCTTTTGCATGTCACCATAGTTTAATCTATCTTAAAAGATGACATGCAGACTGATTCAAGAATACGCACACATTAAATGAGAATATTAGAACAAAAGCTGCACCTCTTTAGACATATTCTGCTGCCTAAATCTTTTCTCTGTGTTTCACTCCGCCTATTCCTCTGCCTGATTTGCATTCCTTTTTTGACCCAGGCAGTAATCTACAGTGACTCCCCCATAAGCCGCTGGCACATTGGGGAGATGTTATAAGCTGTGACAAAAGACGAGAAGTGCTGGAGCCAACCGGAGGTAGCAGAGGACGGGCTCCTGATTAGCTAAGCTTGCATTCGCTCTCAGTCACCAAGACTTATTTTGATTGCGGTTATTTTCATGTATTGATTGACTGGGGAAAAAAAAAATGTTGCAGTCGGTTTGGATCTTCAGTTCTTAATGAGCACAGAGTCGGGTAGGAATTCAGATCAGGGAGACTTTATTCTCCCCAATGTTGTTACAGGTTGATGTGCTGTTCAAATAAGATGTGGATTAATTCTTCCTCTGTCTGTGGGGCTGGTAAAAGAGGCAGATTTAGTTCTTCAAGAAGGAACACTGTAAACATAATCTGTCAGACTCTTTTGCATGCATACTGAAATCACTATGTCATAAAAAAAGAAAAAAACATCCTCATGTCAGTACAGCACGATGTGAAGCAGCAAAATCTTTGGGAATCCACAATAGGTCCCAGTGTGTCCCCATGCATCCCGGGTCTCCATTTACAGCATAAATGCAGGGCTTAATATACAAGCAGCAGTGCAGCTACTGTGTATTTGCCAAAAGACACTTTGTGAATTGGAAAACAAGTTTATTCCAGCAAGGTTCACATTCAGAGTGCAAAAAGGGAGCCCGATTAGCATATATGCAGAGAGGCTTTGCATGCTTGACATCCTCTCAGCCCCTGCACTGGAAATAGCCATGCATACAACTTCCTCTGATTACATTGATATGTAGATTCATGCATCTGCGTAGATTAGTTATTCATTAATTTATTTGCTCTGAATTCTCGGGTGAGAGTTCTTCAGACAGAAAGTCTGGGACAAACCGAAAGCATCTGAGAATAGAAAAATGTTGCAAATAATCACTCAGAATAAACGTCAGAAATATGAAGGTTCAGTGACCCAGAACAACATAAATCCAGATTTAGCATTATGATTTAGAAACTCTGTGGGCATCAGGGTTAAAACAGAGAAAGTAGAATAATAATTATCAGCCTTTTCATCTTCACACCAGAATTGGCTTCTCTTGCTCTAAATGGGCTATGAGGATAAATCATGGCTGTGTGTGTTTGCGCGTGTGTGTGTCTGAGTCTATAAGCTGCAGAGCTCTGTCATCCTTTCATAAAAGCATCATGGATCACCAGTTTTTGCTACCTCGGTGTCCCTCTTTCCTGCAGCCACACTGTGAGCACTTTTCAACTTTAAAAATAGTCTCTTGACAAAGAGTGCCAAGAAATGCTAAACACCAGACATTGTTCCAGCGCTCAGATTTGGCCACAAAATGGAGTCGGCTCGCCCAGAGACACTCTGCTTTACAAGACAAAAAATAGAAGCACATTAATTTATGGCATCTGTATCAATTAACTCGGGTAGCGCTGATGGGTGTAGCTAATGCACAGCGACAGTCTGTGCTCAGGTTTGTTCATATAGCAAATTAATCACAGAGTCAATTGGAGTCACATCTTCTGCGTTATGAAACGGGAAATGAAGTGAATCCCTCCGGGTTCCCAGGGAGTTCCCTGCACTCGTTTAAGACGGCGCTTTGAAGAACCAGAAGCCATTTAATCGTTACATTGGGGGAACAGCGTCATGGGCTGGATTGACAGGTTGGGCATCAGAACATTAGCAATTTTTAAACCAGTGCACAACAGTTGCTGCTGCAGCTCATAGTAACATATGTCAAACTGACTCAAGTGGAAAATGTTCAAAAGTGAGCCGTTAATTGAATGTTTGACTAATTTGGGGAAAGCAAACTAATGCATTTTAAAATGTAGGATTATTTTGGAGATCATGCTTTAAAATACTTTCGATCTGGTATACATATTATTTTTTTCTCCCCTCTATGTTTTTGCTAAGTTCCACTGAGAACACAAACACTTCATACATGACCGTAAACAGACATTTTATTGCCTCCATAGTCCACAGTCCAAAGACAATGACTCCCAGTTGAGCTGTGAAATGTGAAACACCTTCAGTTAAAACTTTTTTTTTCTGTAATAGTAGTTTTACATTTTTACTCTTTCTCTTGTTCAAAAGAATGTTTAATTGGAATGTATTTGAATTTTTAATTTCAGAAATCTGTGCTTCTTTTTCACATAATCATTCATTAAAATGAAATAAGTATATCTTAAATATTAATTTAGGATATTACAGAATATTCTTATTCTATGTAAGAATAGCCTGTTCTTTTTACATATTCTATAAATGTGTAATAAAGCTTGCTAAGTAGGAAAGAGAATGAAAGTTGATAGATTATCTGAGCGCCAGAGTGATTTGAGTTTTCTCTGTTGAATTAACTTAAGATGAAATGAAGCACTGACTCTCTTATTCCTGTACACTGCCAGTCAGTGGGCTGAAAGAATAGTATAGTATAGTATCTTTCAGATATTTTTTTACCCTACAATTATCTTCTGAAATCTTTGCGCCCTCCATCAAATTCAGAAACATATTGGTATTTTCAGATAATTAAATCAATATATGAGGATATTCATCTCCATACTTGCAGACACCAGAGGACTTTGGGTCAGCATTGGCTGGCATTTAGATGTTATTTCCAACAAAAGGCTGATCCCATATCATGAAGCTACCATCACCATGTCTTGGTGTGGCTGTTCTTAAAGAGGTTACACAGTTAGTTTTTTTTTTTTTTTTGTACAAACTATACTTTTTGGAATTAATTATAATACATTCAATTAATACTTTATTTGGATGTATTTTGTGTTTGTTTTTCACACTTACACACAGTGCACAGACTGCAGCTCAATGACCACTTTCTACCTTTTCTATTCAGTAGTTTTAGGGGAAAACACACCATTTCTGTAATGCCATTGTTGTTCCATATTTTCTCCAATTTATGAAATACAACTACTACTCTATTTCTGGGTTTTGGCAATGAATATACTTGATGTTTGGTGTTCACTCTAGAGGACTAAGGATAATTTAGATCAGAAAATGCACACAACAATAGGTACACTTTTTTGTTGCAGCTTTTTTGTTTTTTTATTTTCTCCCCTCAAAATGTTGTTTTCATTTGAATTGTGCAGCTTGTATACCACGATGAAGATCGAGACATTTTTTTTTCTTGGTCTAATTTTTTTTGCATTACAAATTTTAACAGAGGTTGGTACACTTCTGAGAGCCATAGGATATTCTCACATAGAATATCAACGAAATCTTGCACATGGAAAAACATAAAATGATAGGTAAAGCGAATCAAAGTGTCACAGTGGAACTGAACGAAGCTGCTGCCCCACATATCTGGATTCTGCAAGATTGCTCCCAACTAATGAAGATCTTCCGCCTCCTGTCCTCCCTGGCCATCAGTGATGATCTATGCCTTCAGTGGATGTAAGACATCAGTCTGGGCTGTCAAACAGGTGACTTGTTTTTACAAGTAATGATGCTAAATTGCACAACAAGGAATGAAGGAGGCCACCAAGTCATCCATCATTTGGTTGTTTATACGGTCTGCCATCGGGGGCATTTTTCAAACCCCGGTCCACTTAAACACGCAGCCCTCTGTCTCCGTCCCGTCTCTATTTCTCCTTCCGTCTTGCGCAGAAACGAGCTCGCGTCCACAAACGCACCGGTTTGCCACGAGCTACCGGAGGGGACGTCTCATTCTTCCATCCACGGCGAGTCATTGTGGCGATGTCAGCTGGTGCCGTCTCTTTTATCACACTGGGAGCTAATGGAAGCAGCAACTGGGGGGAGGCGGTTGGGAGGCGGGGAGGGTGGGGATGGCGAGCAAAACACAGACAAACACAAATACGCTCGGACCCATCAGAAGCAGAGGAGACGGGGCGGGCGGGCACGCCATGCCCCCGAGGCCAGAGCTGTTTTGTAGTGATGCTGAGACCTCTATCTCTATCAGCTTGTGTTTCTGACACTCACAAAAATAAAGAAAAACACACACACACACACACACTGATGGGAGCCTGACTCCTTTCTCTTTTGCTGTTGTGATCAGTTTCTTCTATCCCCTCCTGGTAAAGTTAAGCTGGATGTCATCTTGAAGTCCAGACTACTGAGAAAAGGATTTACTTAATTCTGCACATCCCACCTGGCCTACATGTAAAACTAAGAAAGCGATGAATCAAGCGTTGCGTTTTCTTTCACTTAATCCCCCTTTTGAAGTTTTATTAGGTCTCAGAGTGTTTTTACATCTATTGACGGGAAATACTCTACAGACAGGGCTTATTTACAAGAGAGGAAACAACAGCCAATTACTGCAGGAGGATTCAGAGCAGCGTACATCTTTTAATAAGATAGCTGACCTAATTTTCTGGTAGCATTGTTACCAGAGACACTGCTACATTAATGACACGTTGTTTTAGGGACATATGCCAGCCATGTGTTCTGCTTATTTTATCTATAACTCTTTATTTTTTCAGTCTTTTTTCTGTTTGTATAACATAACAATCGTGCTTTATCATTTGACACCATTTAGATACATATCATGTTTATATTATGTTTTACATTAGGCAGTGAGACAGTTAAAAATATACAAAACAATATTATTTTACTAGACATAATTTCTATTTTTAATATAATCATCATTATCTTCATTTTTCATAATCATTTCTTATATCTCTGTCAGATATGTGCTTTAGCTTCTGTGATCAAAATATTATTGCAGAAAACAGCAACTCCATTTTTTTTTCAACATTTAGACAATAACTTCCAATGTAGTACAGACATTCACAGTTACATGTTTTACACGGTACAGTTTTACAACAAACTTCCAGAGAAAACTGTGGTAGAGTAACTTTATACAAAATTCACAGGACATGAACTGTAGCCATTTCACATTTTCGCTCAGTTGTTTTGCTTTTCAAAGTAAACATGTTCTGTTTCAACCACATGCCTTTCACGGTAGCTGCCATAGAAGCAAACTCACATTGTCCTAACACGCCATGGCAAAAGTCTGGGAAAACCTAAAAAGCTTTTGTGCTTTTTGTTCTTTATTTTTTATTAGTATTTTTTCTTTCTCTCTCCCCCGGTAAAGCAAAGACAACATAAACAAAAAGAGAAACAGACCACTTTGCTGACTGGTCTGCACCTAAACATCTACATATGTATTGCTGAATACATATTGATCGGACTATGATTGATCATGACACATAGAGAAAAAGAAAACATGACTGTACTAAAACACAGAGTTGGTCCCGGTTGTTTTGTGCTAGCATATAAAGTGTAAGTATTTTGTAGATCTGCCCAGTCATGTAAACAGACTATCGCTTGGCTGAAATTGGTGCGTTGGCTTAAGGCCGTCTCTGTTCTTCTTCTTTCTTTTTTTTTTTTCTCAGGAGACATTTGAGAAACTTTTCAATGATGTTCCTGAGGAAAGCATGCAAAACGTAAACAGGATTGACTGTCAGCATTAAGGGATAGTCAATGTTTGCAAATCACTTTTCTAACTGTGTGCTTCTTCTTCTTCCTTCTTTTTTTTTGTTCATTGTACTTCTTTGTACCCTGTGCTTTGCCAACCGAATACTCAATGGCATAGTTTTTGCTTTTGTCTGCCTATTGATTTTGGTCCTCCACTTCAACATACATAGTATAAAACATCCTAAAAATAATTCTAAAAATGCTTTGATCACATAAAAGTTTTATCTCTCTCTTTTTTTTTTTTACACTGAAAAAATAAGGAAAAAAATAACAGTCTCTCTCACACACAAAATCTTTTGCAACAGACTCTGGACATCTCCAGATTGCTCCTAAACACGAACTTCTTATTGGCATTGTGCTTACTCCGAGCTCCCAGTTCGCCTTGCGGCTTATAGTTTTACCTCACAGAGAGCAATGTTTGGAAAAAGAGACAACCTGTGTGAGGTTTGGTAAACGTCCTCAAAGAAATTGACGGCATCCCTTGCATTCTTCCGCGATGTCAAGTTTGTTTAACTACTTAATCTACTATATTCACACGGTATTTACTTGATTCATGAAGATATTCAACAAATCTCTAATCTATAACTCTATAGTTTTTTTTTCTCTTCTCACAGTATTACACAGTATGTTTACATTTTTTTTTCTCTGAATTACGGTTGTATCGGTGAACACTAACAGTCTTTGACTTTGTTTTCAGAACGCAAACCAACAATAAGACATCATTGGCTTGATTTAACAGATACAGAAAAATTAAGCATGGTTGGAAAATCTGTTTTGATCACAAATTGCCCCTGGAGGTAGGTGAATCAATTAAAATCTTGGAAGTCCTTTGTAATGTTCTCTTTTGTCTACATGCTCCATGAGGGTTTTGTTGTTGTCTACACATTGGCCTCAGCATTGGTCAGGTTAGAGGGCGGGCTTGTCGGGTTAGGGGGATTAACGGGCTCTGTTGGGCTAGTTGGGTTAGGAGCTGGGCTGGTCGGGCTAACAGTTTTGACAGTCGGGTTAACCGGACTGGTTGTAGTGACAGTGGTCGTAATAGTGGCAGCGGGAGTCGTCGTCGGATTGACCGGGCTAGAAGCCGAGGCTGGGTTTGCTGGCGGAGGAGCCGGGTTGGCAGGTGTTACTGGGCTGGATGAGTTTACGGGAACCGTGCTGGTCGGGCTGGCTGGGTTGGCGGGAGCTGGGTTAGGGGCACTAGCGGGGTTGGTAGGGTTGGCAGGGCTGGAGAGGTTGGCCATGTTGGTTTCCACTTGCTGTTCAGGTCCATTCTCCTGACATTTCCTGACAACTTTGGGAGGCTGGAACATTATTCGAAGTCGCTAGGAGAGTAAAACAGAGCGAATGAGAATGCTACGCTAGCTTACAAAATTAGTTCTAATAATTCAGGTACAGATGGTTTTCTCTGGGTGTTGGACTCCGCATTCCTTGATAATTTTGTACAACTTTTAAAGAGATAGAAATAGGTTGTTGTACATTCATTCCACCTTTCCATGCCTCGAGGTATATGCTTTTATACTCATGTAAACATCTTTAATTAGCTCAATCAAATGCTTGGGTGCTGGTGAATTGAAAAATATGTATTAAGTCTATCTAAATGTTAGAAAATGTGCTGTATTTCTCTCAACATCAAATCCTGCCACAGGTTTAAGTGTGTGTCCCATTTGATGTGCTACTCCCTTTCTTAAAATACATTTGTTAAAGTTATAGTGTTCTGCTGTGGCGCAACAAGGTACATTACTTTTTCCATGATTTCATCATGCTGTTTCATTCTTTTTTCATATGTAATGAGCAACTGACCCTCTGATGACGACATATTAATATTCTACCAGTGCCTCAAAGTAGTCAGATAGTCATTGTCTGAATTACTCAAAAAATGCATCAAGTTGCCAGTTTTCCTTTAGTTTCAAGCAGCCAGCATACTGAGATGAGTGGATCTTTATCAATGCAAGCCACATAGTATGCATAGATGAAGTCATAATATTATATCATTGCAGTTGTATAGCTGCTGTATCAGTGATACACGTGCTGCATAGATGAGTCATGAGAAGTAAATGGTTGAAATATAGTTACATGGGTTTTTATATGCTTGCACCCATTCTGATGTGATGAAGGTAAAACATTTTAATAAACCTCTTGAAGATTGTTCTTTCATTGCCATTCTCACTATCAAAGGGTAATTTTTTATTATTTTTTATTTTACCAATAATTACCACTGGTAATTACAGTATTTTACCAAAATAATTACCAGTGGCATATTTTACCAGATATAATGCTAAGAATTCTATAATGCTAATATGCTACAATGCTGAGAATTCTTAATTAAACTTTCAATGTGGTTTTGGTACCTTGTCGGTCCAGCACAATTTATTTCACATGGATCATATGGTTAAACATTCATTGCTACTTTTGTGGCACATTGGTTATAAATTGTGCCAGCTAGTTTAAGAGTTTTTGTGCAATATTTGAATAAAAAAAGAAGTTCTACCATTATTTTTTTGTTATTAAAAAGAGACCAGTCGGTTTTACTGTCACAATGTCTGTTAAGCAAAGAGATCAGCTTCTCCATCCTCTACATGTCCATTAATTGATATTTCTACCAAAGAGTCTATTCAGAATCCCTCAATGGAAGGTTAACTTAGCTGTACTTTTCAATGTGCACAATCTAAAAAATGCAGCTTTATCTTCTATTCTGAATGGCTCACAAGCACATCTGTTGCTTCACATATTATTCATATTCCACTGAGGCTCAATGTACTGTTTCTGCATTTCAAGGTTTTTTAATGAGACAGATTTTTATCTTTAAACAATAAAACACTTTATTTTCATTTAGCTGCAAATATTTATTTCCTTGAGTCATTCTAATTTATCATTTCAATTTCAATTGTGTGATTCAGTTGAGTCAACAAATCAGTAAATCTTGATTAAATAGGAAATTATCACGCATCTGTAATATAATGGTCAGTTTTTTGCGTTTCAAGCTACCAAAAGTGAGATACCAAACCCTAATGGTTACAACTTCAGTAGATGTGGGGAATGAAATGGGGACGGGGAGTTTAACCTTTTCATCTCACCTCCTTGTAAGTGCCCTTGAGCCCGAGATACATGTAGACCATGTATCCTGGTATGAGAACCATGGAGGACAGAGCCATGAGCCATCCCACTCCCTGACCCCAGCCTGGGAACACATACTCTCCCATCGTGAGGGGAACCATTTGTACGGCGCTGAACAAGAACACTCCCTGTGGGAGACAAGAGACGCTTTATGCATCCTGACACCTCTGACTACAGGCAGCGCTGCCTCAGCCAGGCATGGCTGCAGGCAGGTAATATTGACTTTATTTATTGTTTCATCTTTCATGTCGTGACTTTAGATGTACTATCCTATTAGCTCAAAATACTCACAGCGACGATGAGAGGGGTGAACACGACCCAGCACAATTTCCACCATATGCAGGGTCTGTAGCCAATCATCTCCTCGATGTTGTCGTAAAACTTGTTCACACCTGCCGGACAAATGAACGCATGACCAAAATATTCACATCTGACTGGTTTCTGTCTTCCGAGAGCCGCCATGCATGGTGATGAGGCATGACACATGAGCGCTCGTGACCTTGCGGCTGAGCAGACTCTGAAGCAGGTAAAACACGACAACGCACTCGCACTTGGCCAGATTTCTTTTTCTTTTTTTTTCAGGAGTCATTTTTGTTGTTATATTGAAATGAAAGAGAATAGAAAACACACCATAACACCAAGATATGGAGATGCACTCAAAGAAGACCAAGAACAGCAGACACATCCCACTGGCGGGAGTAGTAGTCGAACAGTTTGAACACATAGATTCCACCCTGGTTACAAATAATAACAACAACAACAACAAAAAAAAGAAATATTAGAAAAGGTAAAACACAGAAAAAAGCTCATTGATACAGAACTGCCCTGCTGTACCTGTGTGATGTTTGAAAGTCCAATCACATAGGACACGAGGCAGACAACGGCGATGAAGATCTCTCGTCTGCCTCGAAGAGCTCTGGGGAACTCGTCCACCAGGGCGGTAATGAAGCCTTCGACGGTGCAGAACTGAAGGACACAATCACAGGAACAGCTTGAAACATCTGCCTGGATATGTGTACTGCTCGCACCTGGTTGCTTTCAGATTCTTTCTCTGATGTTTTGGAAATATTTGGGATCAGTGCATGTTTTGGTAATTTCTTACTTCTCATCAAAATCCAGTCATGAAAGACAAAAGTGATCGGAAAAAATGCTGAATATTAGATTCGGATTTGTGTCATTTTTGGTATGATCAACAAGTTGGCATAGAATGGTGATTTGTTTTTAGTTGTTTCATTTTATGTTTCAAATAAAAACAAAAATGCTGGCAAAAAGCTAAATTTTTTCACATAACTAGACAGTCGCAGAATTCTGCTACAATTGTGGTCTCTTACTGTAGGAGGCGCTATGACTTCTGTTCACCTCAGAGATGTTTACAAATTCAGATGAACAAGAGCATGAAAAATAATCATAGAGCCAATCGAACAATTTTAAAAGTAAGGACGAGTATGCATATTTTACACAGACTTCTGCTGTATTTTATATTGCATGTATATTTTTATATTTTATATTGCATGCTTATTTTATATCGCAAACACCAAATGTAATCTGTGATGTCACAGGGTGAAGCATAAACCCAGCTAATGAAGTTTGGAGTATAAGGTGTGGACGGTATCTTATTTTTCTTTGCCTGGTACTATGTTTTCTAAATTAAAAAAAAGGAAAATCAAACCTAATCAAAAAATAATTCAACATAATAATTACAGTCTTAAACATTTTTTTGGAACAATTTGTATTTTTAAATGACAACATAACAATCCATTTGTTGTTTGTTTTTCAAATTTATTTTCATCATGTCAAATATTTTACATGCTCAACATGACATTAATGTAACTGATTTTAACACAGACATGAATACAAATAATCCATTATCTCCACATCAAAAAATGCTAATTTTTTTACATTTTGACACCGTCCACACCCCAGGATCACATCATTGCCCATATTTCACTGGGCTGGTTTTTTCCTGAAATCAGGCACACAGCGCAATGACAAATGTTTTTACTCATTATTATTTTTATCCTCATTCAACCTAATTAATATTTAGGATAATGGATTTATTTTATGTCCTATGTTGTGGCGAAATCTGTGGAGATCAGAAGAAACGGCACACAATGCAGTCAGACTTTGCATAACTGGGTTCTTGTCAAGGAAACGGGAACAGATCATTTTTTCCTTTCTCCTTCCTGGTGTTTTAATCTTAAAGATGAAGTGAATCAAGCCACAAGTATTATTTTCAATTTAATATTTGTAAATTTAAAAAAATAATAATGGGCAGCTTTTTTAAAATTAATTTATTTTACTGCTCGTTTCTGATGAGAGCATCTGATTACACAAATAAGAAGGAACCAAAATATGAGAAAAAAAAATCTGTAATTTCTGTGTTTTGCACTGAAGCCTGTTTGGTCACGGCCATTTGGGGCCATATTAAAACCACACACATAGTAAAGAAACAGTGAAGCCTGCAATGCAAATGGAGGTGATAAGGTTGCATTAATTTTTTTTTTTGACAACTAATGTCAAAGCTCAGCTACAGCTATCTGTGAGGAGCAAATTGCATGCTTATCATGCAGAGAGCAGAGGTGAGCTGCATGATATGTAACTGCTTTTAAAAATTTAGGTCAGCCCATGAGCAGATCATCACCAAGCCCCTTACCTGACTGTCTATCCCCAGCATGAGCAGCATGGAGAAGAACAAAATGGCCCACAGAGGTGATACGGGCAACTGGGTTACAGCCTCTGGATATGCAAGGAAAGCTAAGCCAGGACCTGGATAGTAAATAGGAAGCATTATTGTAAAATTTATCACTCTTGAAGCTGCCAAAACAGCATGCTAATGTTGTGATTATTGGGGATAGCAGAGAGTAACAGTGACTGAAGCCACTGCCATGTGCAGTTACCTGAGGCTGCCACGTCCGCAATGTCTTTCTTAGTCACATGCGCCATGAAGCCAACAATGGAAAAGATTACGAAGCCAGCAAACATGCTGGTGCATGAGTTGATGCAACACACAATGACAGAGTCTCTGGGGAGAGGAAATAATATATACATATATATATATAAAATGGGGATGTTGTGAAAGGTTTAAATTGACTTTTTCTCTCCTTTCTATGTTGACCTTTCTAAAAAATAAGAATAAAAAAAGAGTGCAGGTAAACCAGAAAGAAGAGCCGTGGGAGTGCTTTTACTGCAAGATTTAACATGAAAGTGCAAACCTTGTGGATGAAATACACATATTCTGTTTGAATGAAATGGAAAATTACCTTACATTGAATAAAAAGTGACAAACAAGCTAATTTGAATGCAACTATTTTACATAACTGATTATGCGACCCAGAATGAGGGGCTGTTAGAGAAAACACTCAGGCATTGCGGTAATAGTTTTTGTTTTTACAGAACCGAACAGAAAGAAAGAGCCTTGACCTCAGACTGATGCTCTATTCATGCCAAACAGCCACAACAGTCAGACATTTTTTTAAGTCTTTTTAAGCATCCTTGAATGGGGGGGTGAATTTTATACACCTTTCTGTAATATCCATCTTCAATATCAGCAGCTTTCTCCCTTGTGATATTATAAATCAAATGTAGTTCATGAATCATCAGCAGCGCTTACCTGTAAACATTGTTATTGAACGTGTTGTAGCTACCTAGAGCTATAAGCGACCCCAGCCCCAGTCCATAGGAAAAAAAGATCTGCGTAGCTGCATCCAGCCATACCTGTCAGAGGAGCAGGAGAGTTTAGCTGTGTGAGGCCGGGCTCTGCTCACTCGAGGAGCAAATCCCATAATTACATGCCGTTACCTCAGATTCTTTCAGCTTTTCAAAGTCAGGGGTGATATAAAACAAGATTCCCTCTCTGGCTCCAGGTAGGGTCACCCCACGTATGAAGAGAATAAACAGCATGAAGTAGGGATACGTAGCTGAGAAGTAAACAACCTGGAAGATGTGAGGAGGTGATCAGTGGAAATCCACGAAAATGTTCAACCTGCAAAGTATGTTTTCATGAGGGTTGTAAAGGCAACAACAAACAAAATCACATAGTCAATCTTCAGCCACATTTCTGGGATATTCAGAATGCAAATTATTTGATTGGGGGTGTGCGAGGAAGGGGTCTGGCTGTGACCAAAACAAATTTTGTTTGGCATGGTCATGTGATGAACTTGACTTTTAAAATGTGGCGTCACAAGGGGGAGAAACTGCTCCGAGCGAGAACGGGGGATAAATCCAGATCGAGAGGGTATGGCTGATTGTTGCTCCTCCTATCAGGAATCCACACTCGGAACGGAAAACATGTCAGGAGAATTGGAATTAGAGGAGCCAACCAAGAGGCAGGAAGAACGGCATTAGGGGAACGTAAGTTTTATTTTTAAGGTTTCTTATTTAAAAAATCAATTCCAGACCATGCAGAATGCAATCTGAAAGATTGATGAGCAGGTATTAGACTGTTTAATATTGCATGGGAGCCGCGTGTTCTTATTAGAAACCAGCATAAATAGGTATTGGAAAGCATAAAAAAAAAAACATTTACCTTCCCTGTCCAGCTAACCCCTTTCCAAATACAGAAGTACACAAGGACCCAGGCGATGGCCAGTGTTACTGCCAATGGCACTCGGAGTTGGCCTGGTTTTTCCAAGCCATCAGTCATTTGATGCACATTGCGCCTGTAAGTAGAGGGAAACAGCGACGATACCATTATATACACAGGGCAGCAAACAAGCAGCAGAGGAGGCCATCTTTTGATATCGTTGAGGGAGGCATGCAGAAAAAAAAAAAATCTATATCTTACTCCCAGAACTCAACCACAGCGCTGGTGAGATTGGTGGTATCTGGAATTGAGTAGTTTGTGTAACACTTTTCTGTGTTCCATATATTGTGACATGAACTCCATGGAAGATCCTGGAAAATGTAAAAAAATATACAATTTGCTCCCCATTTTGACCAGTTCTGAGATTTTCCTACACACTGTTTTTTTAAATAATACTTACAGTGGTAAATGAGTTGTACAGGTAGTAAATGGCCCAAGCAATGATTACAATGTAGTAGATGTTAAGCCAGAAGGAGAGGACAGCTGCAGCAAGGCCCACACCTGACATTCAAAAAATGATTTAGATGTGTTTTAAAAATAATTTCCAAAGGATTGCATTTGCATTTATTTTCATTGTACCTTTAAACATAGGAGCCAGTTTCCACACACCAAGCCCTCCAATTGAGGTGTACTGACCAAGAGAGCATTCCAGTAGGAACAAAGGGACCCCAGCAAATATCAGAGTCAGAAAATATGGGATCAAGAAGGCTCCTGGATGGACAGAAGTGCATCAGGTTAAGGAATTAAAAATGCAAAGCTGCACAAATCAGGTGAAATGTATTAAATTAGCTTTAATTCAATTCATTTATGCATCACAAATTCACTACAAATGCCATCATAGTCAGAAGTATTTAATCAAATCTGCCCAATCATGTAGGGAGACTCAGATTTATACATTTAAATGCATACTAGTTAATTCAGTTTTTAATTGGTCAGCACTGGGTTACACACATAGGCAATGCTTTTTTTCTTCTTTTTTTGTTCTGGAGTCGCTAAATTATAAGCTCCATCATGTGCATCGTTGATCTGAATGGCTCACTCACTGTGTGCATACATGAAAAGTGAAAGAAGTATTTACCTCCGCCGTTTTTCCCGCAGAGATAGGGAAATCTCCACACGTTCCCCAGTCCAATTGCATAACCCACACAAGACAGGAGGAAATCAAATTTTCCTCCCCATGTTTCTCTGTCGGGGACATCTTTCTGCTTCTTCTCGGTCTTCACGTCCAGGGACTTGGGCTTGTCGTTGTTGGCGGCCACCTCGTTCAGTTCTGTGACCTGTCCATCCGCTTTGGTGCCGTTCGTCGCCATGTCTCTGGATTTGGCAAAGGTCCTGGCAGTCGGACGGGAGGCTTCAGCACCGGTCCACGTAGACAGCAGCTTCGCGGTTTTTTTTTAACCCACCCCCCCCACTCTTTTTTTTTTTCTACAACTAAACCTTCGGACCAAATGTCTGGAGATGGAGCCTGTGCGAACACGACTGGTCAGTCGTTGTCAACCTAAGATCGTGGATAGAGTGATTGGTTGTTTGAGGGTGCAGGAAAAATGGTTACCTGTTTCAACAAAGATGGACACAGAATGTACCACACTCATTTCCTCTGAATCAACAGCAGCAGTTTAAACAAATCATTTACTTTTCAACTTCAAAGACGCATTTTAACGTGCAGGCTGATTCATTCTCTGATCTTTTGGCACCAAAACATTCTTTTTTTTTTCATTCATGTCAAATCACTGATGGCAGAGGCATGCTGCCTTGCCTCCACACAAATCAGCTCGCACAGAATTTAACAGCCAAACAAACAAAGCAACAGACATGGCTGTCTAAACAAATTCCGAATTTAAATGTGCCAAATTAAGAAGTGCAAAGTGTTCCAAAACACGCAGGACGCACCGCAGCAATGTAGTGCCCAGCCTATGAAAATTAAACTCAACCAAGTCCACCAATTAGCACCTACAGATTCTCCTGTCAGTAATTTTTTTTTTGTGGATAGCTGAAAGTAAGCGTGGACAGATGGACGTCTCTAACACGCTGGAAAACAAAACGCACCGTAGAGACGGAAAAAAAAGAGGGATGTCTAAATGCGTAAAAGCTTTACGCATCAGACTGCACACATTCTGCCATGTTAATTGGGATCTCTGTGCACCAGAATGCGACTCTTTGCATCTGCAAACACCAAGCAGACGGGAATCAGCTCCGCATGTTCGACTGTTGATTTGAGATAAGTGTGCAAATATTTACTTGACCCCCCCCACCACCACCCCCCCGTTCAGCAGCAGAGCAGCAGCCTCAGTCACAATCCAGTCAATCCGACAAATAGCCGAGCCGCGTATTAACCGGTTCCCACAGATATAGACAGCAAATATTTAACACATTTTTGTTAATTTTTTTTTACTCACAGTGAATCTGGGATCCGCACCGCCGAGCCTCCGCTGACTGCCACAAATCTCCAAACGAGGGATCCGAAGATTCCTCCCGCGGGTCAAGTTGTAAACTCCCGGTGTGTCTTGAAACATAAATAGATTTTACTTCCATTAAAAGACATTAAAGGTACCATGCGGCGTTCGTGGGGTCCAAGCGGGAGCTGTCCAGCGCGGAGCAGTGCTGAAGACCAGAAGGATGAAGAAGGAGGAGGAGGAGAAGGAGGAGGAGAAGACAGAAAGAGAGAGGAGGAGGTTGAATTAACACGGGCAGCAGCCGCTTCGCCTTGTGCGACTGTCTAACATCAACAACCAGAGACTCAACTCCCGTCTACACAGCCTCAATGTCATCTCAAAGTCGCCCCCCTCTCCGCCCCCCTTACCTCCCCTCCTCATCCTCATCCTCATCTATAGACTGAGCCGAGATCACATTATTTTGATTTCACTCCGTTCACGTTTGGATTATTTTCATTTTTTATTTTATTTTATTTTATTTATCTTTTTTTGGAAGTACATTTTCAAAAACGCTGGGAAGTTTTAAGAATGTTACCAAATATGAAAATTAAACATTTTTATGTTTATTTATGTATTTATTTATTTATTATTTGCATTGACATCAAGCAGTTCGAAATGTGAGCCCCCTCCTGAACCCCCTCCCCCCCCCCCCCCCCCCTCCCCCGGTAATAGAATATGGCCGAGGTGCAAAATGGCAACATATGAGAGGTAAATATAGCGCAGCCCCGTCGTGTCAAAACTCGTATTGCATTTCGGAGGCTGAGGCCAGTCGGTGGCTGTCTGGCAATTCTTGGCAAATTGAGATAAAGGGAGCCCGTCAATAAAAGAAAGGGAGGGAACAGTGACTGGCTGTCTAACTCAGCCTGTAAAGCCCGACGCCTTCACGAGTGCTGGGATGATATGAGTAGGATAAACTGGAAGAGCATAAACTCGAGCAATTTTTTTTAAAAGTGTAAACAAAATGCAAAAGATGGAAACAGCGCCGAGAGGAATTTTCTCCTTTTCCTGCATTTTAAATTTTGCTTGTCGTTAAAAAAAAAAAAGGAAAATAGAAGAAGACAATACAAAAAAGAAGAGGATCTAACTCTCTGGTAAGTGATTTGCTTAATAAGCGAGTTAACTTGTTTGATTTTATTGAATATTTGCAACTTCCTTTTTTCTTTTTCTTTTTTTTTTACTTGAAGCTTTTGCGGTTTGCCTCCACGCTCTTACTTTGTGTCCCACATGAAACACGTGTTCTCGCAGAAATACACCTTTTTAAGAGTTGTGTGTAGGAGGCGGCGCGGCGCACACTGCGATGCAAACTGCTGGAACTGCGCTCTGGCACAGAGAGACATCGGGAGCGTTTACAAGTGCGGTGTGAACGCTCCTCTCCCATCGCGGGGCTGAGAGGGCACCAGATGGTAAACCAATGAGGGGTGAACTAACCCACTAAACGTTGCCACATGAAATGCAGCATTTAAAATCCCATCTGGTTTGTTGTCCCTGCGGACATGAAAGTGTGAAACATGACACATATTTATACACCTGCCGATGGAGCATGCAGGCGTGTCCAATGGGGCTGGTGACATGCACACCCAGCCAGCTGACCCCTGAACCCTGGAGGTTTTTGATTTATCTCGCTGCCCTTTTCCACCAGCGGACCCTCAGTCTTTTTTTCATTTCAGCAGGAAGCCTTCATGTGGCTCCTTGTGATTGCCGTATGTGCTCCATTAGGCTGGAATTACTTGTCCTCTCTTTTTAATGGCTTTCAGTGTGCCGCTTAGATTGAACCGCTAGTTCCCCATTTTACAGGCCCAGTGGCTGTAAAATCTGTTTAAGGCTGACTGTTTCCGTCTGGTAATTTTTGTACAAGACATAAAAATATACCTTAAAAAATATTTAGAAAAAGGCCAAAGTTGTTGAAAAAGGAATATTTTTCATGCTTTTGTGGGAGAACATTAACACCATCATGAAGACCAATAAACGTACCTCACTGAAGTTAGGCTATGAATTATTTCTCCAGGCTTTGGAGATGATCTGATGAAGCCAAAATTCTCCTTCCATCATCCAAAGAGGACAAGAGAATGACAACGGTTGAAAACCTGCCAATGGCTGCCAAGACAAACAAGAAGAGCATGAGACAAAGAAGTAGCCAAGATGCCCAAGATAACCCTGGGGGAGAAGCAAAGATCCACAACCCAAGTAGAGGAATCTTTCACTCCACAAGTTTGGTCTTTTTGGAAGAGTGACTAAAAAGTAATGAAGAAAGAAAGAAAATATTGTTGAATGAAAACTACAAAGTCCCACTGCTGAAGAAGAAAATCGTCAATGTGTGGGAGAAGATGCTCGGAGGTCAAGCAAAATCCTTGGCGGACAAACCCCCCTGAACATAACATCCCCATAGTAGAGCACGGTGATGTCGGCAGCATGATGTGAGGACACATTTTGCCAGCAAGGATAGGGGAGGCAGTCAGAGCTGATGGAGAGATGGATGGAGCTGAATATGGATGATCCTGGAATAAAACCTGTTGACGGCTGTGGCTGGAGTTCATCTACCAACAGGAAAACAGCCGTAAACATACACCCAGTGCCGCAATTCAGGGCTTTAGACCGCAGCATGTTATGTTAGAATAACTTAAAGTTCATGTCTAAATGCAATTGTGAACCTGTAGTGAGCCCTGAAGATTGATGTTAGCATATGCTATCTATCCAATTTGATTAGATGTTATGCAAAGAGACATGCAGCTGTAGTTGCTGAAAAGGAGCGTCTACAAAGTATCGATGAAAGGGGCTGAATGCAAATGCATGCAACTCACTCAGCTTTCATTTGTGGAAAAAAAAAAAGAATCACCGAAACCCTTTGATGATTTACCTTTGCATAGCCATGTGGGCTAAAGGAAAACAGGAAATGCAAGGAAGAAAACAACGTGACATTTTAAAGTGTCACACACACTGCTATAGTCTGTTGCTACAAATTTCTGGATCTACCTCCACTGATGCTGACAAAATCTAAACCTTTTAAACAGCCTCGCTGTAAATCGATAGCGTTGTCTGCTCATCGCTCAACTCTCAGAGCATTTCTCACTTGTCAAATGCATCTTCGTGGAGTCATATTTTCTAGCGCCACTCTGCAATTTCAGTCCCCAAAATGAACTAATTAGCATGATGATTAGTCATTAGTATGCTAATCATAAGCAATTCACATATTTTATTCATGTTGTCACCACGTTGTTCTTCCTCCTTCTCCTGGATTTGTGTACACATCCCGCTTTATTTTCTCACCCTCATGTTATTGTGATGACCGATGGAGTTTGGGGCTTTAAGTAAAAACCTTATTTGCATTTGAAGATAATACAGACGTCATAAACAAAAAAAAAACAAGAAATAAAATACTTATCACTCATTTTTGTTGACATGAGTTCTTCCTTCTCATAATGAGAGTGAAAAGAGAAGATTGCAGATTCCTGCAAAGAAGTATTCACAAATCCTTTGCAGGAAGATTTTGGAAAGAAAACAGAGAAATGATATCAATCTAATCCTAAATCAGCAAACAAATAGCAAATAGCACCTTAGCTCTGACAACAAGGAATCTGCCTTTGTGAATATGAAATGTAAACATGTCTTGTGAATCGATCCCACTCAGAACTTTACAGTCAGAAACATTTTTCTGTTGCTGGCATGTGTTTATTTTCTCTCTGATTGCTGATTCTTCTTTGGTTGTTAACACTTCTCTGGCTGATGATGGAGAGACTGGCATATTTCCATCCATCCATCCATCCATTATCTGTACACCCTTGTCCCTTAGTGAGGTTGGGAGGGTTGCTGGTGCCTCTCTCCAGCTAATGTTCTGGGCGAGAACTGGCCTATTTTCTCTTGGGAAATAAAGAGTAACCAAATAAGGGCTTACTCAGTTTTTCTCTGTGCAGCCTAAATATAATTTAGTTATTGCACACAGGGATGGTTGATGAAATTTACCTCACACCTTCACACGATGAGAGTTTTAGAGGTTTACCGCATGAATATGCCGTCTTACATCGCAAATCTCCACACTGTGATGTCACCTTTTGAGACAAAAAAACTGTGCAAGGTAAAGAGGCTTTTTGTTTGGCTGCTTTTCGTCTGTGTAAGGTTTTGTTTGCCGTGACCTAAATTTCTGTGAAGAAAGTGCATCAACAACTCTGTCTCGCCTTTTTCCTTCTCTATGTCTCCCTC
Source organism: Poecilia picta (assembly GCA_033032245.1). Taxonomy (NCBI): domain Eukaryota; kingdom Metazoa; phylum Chordata; class Actinopteri; order Cyprinodontiformes; family Poeciliidae; genus Poecilia; species Poecilia picta. The sequence goes on along the minus strand of CM065359.1, from coordinate 12,571,944 downwards.
TCTCTCTTTCTCTCCCTCTCTGTTCTCTTTCTATTCCTCCGGCTCGCTTTCGCTCTGTCCCAAACACGCTCAATTTACAAACAAGCTAAAGAAGCTGAGAGGACATTTCTAGCTGATAACAATCAGCTTAAGCCAGATTAGTCACGTAGAGGTATTGTTGGATGTGAGACTCAGAGAGCTTGCTGGCTGCAGATATTTCAGGAATACCAAGTGGAGCGTCCTCCAAATTTGGGGAGTCTTCCACTTCTCTTCCTTCTTACCTTTGTCAAGGGGATTAATTATGCAAAGAAGTTAAATCCCGCATCTTTAAAACACAATTTTCCCTCTTTTAGGAATTTGTATGTGGCACTTACTGCTAAGTCAAGTCTAACAAATTTTTTTTTTTCAACAAATCCAGTGAAATTGAGCAGCATCTGAATGTATCTGCATCAGCCTGTCGGTGCTCAGCAGAGAGATACTCTGTCTGTTGGCAGCTCTGTGTGACAGTCAGCACACGGTGTGGATTTTGTAAACATATGACCTCCATGATAACCGGTATGGGGGCTCTAAATCATTTCAAATTTTTGTGCATGTGTTGCTAGGCAACAGTGTAATATTCTCAGTCACCCCCCCCCCCCTCACCTCCTACCCCTTACATGGCTTTCTGCTGGGATTGCTGAGCTTCTCCTGCCAAAAATCATCAATTAACTTTGACAAAAGTCCATTAGTGATAAACATTAGGCTTCTGAGGGTCAAAAAGCAATTATATGGCTACACAGAATTAAAGGAAAGTGGAAAATGCAAAATACATTTTAATGTTCTAAAGGATAATTTTACACAAATCATTCCAGAACCACACGTTTTGTCCTACTCCGGTAGTAACAGCTTAAATGCTGCTGCATGCAAAAAATATCGTAGCCGTCATACGGCAATGTGTGGATGCTTTTCTGTTGTTGACAAACTAGTTTATAAAAAATAAAATCTTTAAATGATTAAACAGTTTGGTACAATGCCAAACACCGGGAAAGTACATGCACAATAGAAACCAATTTGAAAAAATAAAAAGATCCTTTCCTGCCGTCTGACGATAAATTGTATAAAACATTTCCTGTTTCTTTAAAAGCAAACATCTTGTGACGATGCTTGCTGAATTTGGTAAAAGCTGCAAGCCTGAAAACATTATTTATACTCTAAATGCGTTTAGAGCATGGGGGGGGGGGGCACAGCATCATCATGTGTGTTGTTGCTGGAGCGACAGGTGTGCTTCACAAAACTGATGGTATGAAAAAAATGAGAATTATATGAAAACATTTCATATCGTCTGAGGACATCAACCTTAAAATTATAGAAGGGACACAAATTGTATTGCAAATAAATAATACCTTCAAGCAATAATAACTTTCCACAGCCAAATAGGTGGGAGTTTTGTGCCATCTTCTTATACACAAAGCTGCTTTCTTTTACGCTTAGAGAAGCTATAACCTGACAAATTTAGAAAATTTCCACAAAGTGGGCGGAGCCACAAGTCACTAAGCGGCCTGACCAAGTGTGAGGAAGAGGAGAGTGGGTCAGGACTAGAGAAGCACTGCTGCTTACTTCTCAGTTTTGTTGTTGTATTTAGAGTCTTTCCAGACACCTATAGTGACTTTTTATCAATAAGTGACAAATGTAGCAACTTTCTTCAGTGTTGTACTTTGTGACAACGTTTGCAGTACCCCTGCCATAAATTGTCTTGAGCTGTGGTGAGATCTCTTCCCGCTTCCCAAACCGTCCTGCAGTACGCCGTCACCAATAGTCAGAGCCTTTAAGCGCATTTTATTTATGATTTATTTATGACTGCAAATAGATCACAAATTTGCACAGCTGAGTAATTCCATCAATCGGTGCTCGCTGCTCTGGTCGTATCGTGTTCTTGGGTAAGACCCACCTTGGCTGCTGGTGGTGGTGGTGGTGGTGGTGGTGTATGGCAGCCTCACTTCTGTCAGACTGCCTCAGGGCAGCTGCGGCTGCAGTCCTGTGACTTGCCTCCATGAGAATGTGTGTGAATGACTGGATGTTGTGTGAAGCGCTTTGGAATCCTCACTTGATAAAGTGCTGTGCAATTACAGACCATTTACATCCACTTCCACTCAAATTAAAGATAAACTTCTTAATATTAAGAGAGCGTTAAACATTCCTCCATATGTCCCTGACTATCCTTACAAGGTTACAATGAGACTGATGCCTGTCTCCGAGTGTAGTTAACAATTCTTTAGAAAAAATAAAAAAAGAATGGTTTTACACAAACATCCCTATTTTCCAGGATGCTTCTAAACTATGTTGTTGCAGAAAAATTGAAGCAATTCTTTTAGATGACTAATTTTCAGCTCATCAAAGCTACAGTCAGATAATTACAAGAATTAGTTGTGTTGTCTTTATTTTCTTATGCTGCTTCTCTCTTTCGATCCAAAGCTGCTTATTTCCTCCCACTGTTCTGGTCCATTTAAGTCTCTTTAAATTGCTAGAAATTTCAGGATTAGGGAATGATTTGATGACAAATAAATACAAAATACAGCCCGGTTATCAATTCTGTAGAAACTTGTTCACTTCTATTATGTTAATAAGATGTTACTGAAAAAAAACAAAAAAAAAAACTACACGACATTTTAGGCCATTATGGGTAATAGGTAGCCTAAATGACGATTCCTAAAAACATTTCAAAACTCGGATGTAAATACACAATGTAAAAAAGGTATGTATTGCTACAGGGAAACAATAAGTTTAATATTGTATTATTGAATATGTCTATTTCGTTGTGTTCTGTAAACTCGTTTGCAATAACGGCTTTATTTTGGCATGTGGTCCAAAGTGAAAGAAATCGCAGTTTCTGTGTGTGAAACGTTTCTGTGTCAGGGGAAAGTGTGTGGAGCCAGAGGTAGGTAAAGGTCGGTCATCATGCATATCCAAACAGGAAGGAGCTGTGACACTGAACTCTTTAAATGGAGGCTTTGACAGCAGTCTGCAATCCTTTCTCAGCACACTGCCCCTGCTAATCTGCTCTATTCAACCACATCACTATGGAAACTAACTGGATGTCTCACCCTGGCTGCCTAACTGGTGCCATGCAGCCATGTCCACCACTCACATGGAGGTTGTTCAGCAAAATTGCTGCCTGATCATTGTTCTACCACAGTAGCCATGCTCTGACATTATTGTCTGCTTCTCTGACACATGATTATTCTTTTTTATTTTTTTATGAAAAATTGCACTCTTGAAGACAGCAAATGTAAGCTCAAAGGCTTGCAAGAGTAATCCCTTTGGTGTTAACTTGCCTATAAGATGGAGAGTTTTGGGTGGTTGAGGAATTTTATTAATTTATTTTTTTTATTCCTCGTGCCTGCTACCTTTTTCCATTTCTGCGCTTTGCCTCTGGCGAAACTGCAGGCGAATATTTGTCATGGTTCTAAAGGGTTTATCAACTTCAAAGCTGAGGGAGCTGGTTGTCCAGCCCATCAGTGAGACCACACAATCCTTCCAGATCTCGCAAAGAATGGGAGAGAGCATGTGGACAAAATTTTCCTGCCAAGCTCTCAATTCAAAGCTTTTACATAAAGCTGGAAGAGTCACATTTGCATTTGCCATTGACGTCAGATTTAATCCAACCCGAAACCACTTCTCCGGGCCCTTCAACATCTGAGAGAAGAGCTTTGGTAATTGTTAATTACGGCAAAAAGATGGTTGTAATCACTTGCTCCATCAGGCTGATCAGCACTAAGACCGGGCGCTGAGGAACGAGCAGAAAAGCAAATCCCACAGGTAAATATAATTCAAAAGAGCCACTAAGAGGGTTGTGCAGCGCACATCTCAAAGTGCTATCTACCCTAAAGTATTCACCCAACTAGTGGTATTTATGACAGACATGATGCATGTCTTTAAATTGTAATATGAAATTGAATGTATTATCACCTATAAAATGTGTAAATATAAACTCAAGAAAGCATTCAGAAGGCCTTTTATTGATGTGCTCTACTATATGTACTAGTTTGAGGATCTGAAAATTTGTTGCTACTTTTCAATTAAAGCTGCACAAAAACAATAAAACAAAGTGAAGTTATGGCAACTGCCTTATTGATGAAAGGTCCTATAGAAATAAACTTAACTTAAAATGAGACTATTGCATAGACTATTAACAAATTCATCCAAATTATATAACTAATTTTTCTTATGTTTACTGTGTCTGCTCTACGTGAGCAGACACAGTAAACATAAGATTGATCGTGCACCTCATAGTTGCTTCTCTGATTAATGTTTTAGTAAAGTTGTGAAGCCTGTTGCAAAAAAAAACATTATTTTTCCTCCACCTTATGAGGAAAAATAATGATTAAAAGGCTTCTCAGCCATGACTACAAAGCTGATCTTACTTAGGAATGTTTCTGTTTTACTTCAAAAGGATGCTAATTAGTTTCATGTCAGCAGCAGGGAATCACTCATGTTTAATCCCTTGTACAGAAAAAGCTGTTTGTCCGAGTGAGGATTTAGGGGAAGGCACTATGTAATTCCCACCAGATTCTCCAGGAGTCTCAGAAACTATGAATCAAATTGGAAGTGATCACTGAGCACACAGAGAATCCTGACAAAGGAAAGAATCGCTAAGCTAATTCAAGCCAATGAATGACTGTCTGTGTAAAATTTCTTGACCACCTTTAATTATTAAAACATTTCAGTTGTTAGCAGGATTTCTAATTACACTCAAGATCCTGAATATCTTCACAGAGCCGATGACAAATAAAGTGATGAGCATCAGCTGTCAAACACTGCCTTGCAAAACTGTCACGGCTAAAAACTGTCTTCTTATTATTTTTGTTCGTGTATCAAGTCCCACTGCTCCCAGAGGAAGATGTAAAATGAGTTGTGCTTATGTAAAACTTGCATGTTAAGAATTAGTATAATGTGAAAACCATGGAAACCAGCAGCCTTGTACCTCAGACGACATGGTTACCTGGGTGATGAATGTTGTGCCAGGTGCCGCAGGAAGAAAGATGTGCTTCTGTGAAAGTTAGACATTTACTCACTGAGACCAGAGGAGAGCTCAAGTGTGACAGTCCATAAAAAAATAAATAAATAAATCCAACCTAAACTATTTCTGTATTTTCCATACCATTCCATATCATGGTCTAGCTTAAACACGGTTTTCTGATTTTTAATAAAACAAGTGCAGCATTGAGCTAAACTAGTCCAGAGATAAGAATAATTCAAACACTGCAATGATTTCACTGCAGACCTAAAGGTCCAACACTCCTACGTTGAGTAAAACTGTCAATTTGTTCAATGAAAAGTGAGAATTTATGTGCATTTCATTACACTAATTAATAGATTACTTGCAAGATTTAAGACCAGACTTTGACTAATTCTCTGCAAAGTATTATATTTCTCTTTTTGGAGTTTTTTGGATATGGACTTGCATGAGATGTAGATCATTTCCCCTTTGCCAAAAAGGTGGCCTTTTTTTTAAAATTTCTTTGATAGCTTTATGCATTTTCCAGGAACATAGTGTCATTTTTAGTACAATCAAGTACCTATGTTACCTTCCCTTGTTATGAAAAAGCTGTATCAAAAAAAACTTCTTAAATTTGACTTTGCCATGTGACAGACTGGCGACCTGTCCAGGGTCTGGCCCAAAACGTGAGAAGTGGGGAATGACATAATGACTTTAGATGGTCTTTCATTGACATTTTGCAGAAATTTCCCCATTGTACATTTGGATGACCCATGCATACCCAAAAGCTTTAACTATACTGCTAAAATTTTATTGTATTGCTTCAATATTTTAATGTTCTTCCCTCTTGACATCTGTTTCGATACCCTGTCACAGCAAATCACCTGCAAAACACATGTTGACTTAGGCCAGTGGTTCCCAAACCTTTTCTCCTGTGACCCCCCCAGTGATTTCCAAACATTTTTTGCCCCCCCTATGGATTACAAATGGCTGTCTGGTTGAACGAGGTGTGTGAGGGAGAGAGGCAGAGAGGACTGAACATAGACAACAACACCAGTAGCCTACAGGCTACTTGTTAAGCTTAAGGTGTTGTATTGATATTAGCTAGCTAGTCATCTTTTAGCTAACTTCACCTGCATCCAACAGCTTCACTCAACTCAGTCGGTTAGTTTGGGGGGAAACTGTGAAAAGTTATTTGCGTTTTGCTGGTTTGCTGCCATGATTCTAACAAACCTGCGTAGCTCTGCACAGCAGCAGCAGCAGGTCTCCATCACAGGTGTAAACCCAGCGCAGTGTCGTAGCGCTCATGTTGCCTTTAAAGGCGGCTCTGAAAAACAGGCGACCACATGTTAACAACGGATTAAACAGTTTTAACTGCTGATAAAAGTGACAGAGGACACAGATGTGGGAAGTGTGGAAGATCCTACTGTATCAAATTGACATAGGAATAACAGAAAGTTGGCCATTCTAAGGTAAAAACCCAGCACATCCAGCGTTGTTCTTTTTTTTTTCATCCAGACAGCTTCCCGCGCCCCACAGTTTGGGAACCTCTGACTTAGGCTTTCAGGCTTTCCCTTTTTCTCTCTAAAACGTTTGGGAGACTGTTTTAAACTTGGAAACTTCAAAAGTGGAAGGGTTTGTCACCAAGAGCATTTGAAACCTTTGACATTGCTTATTTCTCTTTCTTTAGAAGTACTGACCTCTACCTCTCTCAGTGATCTTTCATCCCTTGTCAGCACAGCACACGTTTTACTGCGCCAGCTTCAACCAGCACCTTTTCAATGTATTTTGCTTTGGTTGACACATGTATTTTGTCGATACTCACAGTTCGTACTAAAAATGGCCATCTCTAGGACAGAGAACAGTGGATACACACAATTGTCATGCACAATTATACACAGTTGTTGGAACAGATGCCACCTCTGGGCATCTGTAATGGTATCCAGTGAGGAACCAATGATACGCCGCTCTCTTCGTCATGTTTTGGTAGATTCCTTGTGATTTTCCAATGATGTCACAGAGGGAAACATGTGTTTGAGGAGTTACCTTGAAATATTTCCACAGGTGAGCCTGCATTTCACTCAGAAGTTGTGGATTAACTAGAAGCTTACAAACCTTGACATAATCAAGGTCAGTGCATGCGAAACCTCTGACTTTGAAGAAAATAATCAAAAGATTTTTTTTTTTTATACACAGAAAAAAAAAGTGTGATCCTTCACTGTACGGTTCGCTTTCTTAAAAATTGGAAACCTCACTCCGTTTCCCCACTTCAAAGGCAACCTCAAGTGTTCGAGATGCTAAAGAAATGTGTCAACCACATGAACCTGACATTGTCAAGAGTCTTCAGTGTCTCAGGGTGAATCTTGAAGCTCTTGGTGTAGGGTGACATTGTCTTCCACACATTGATTTAAAAATGTGATTGATCCTTCATATTAGTGTTGAGGTTTTTTTTTGGTTGGTTGTTTTGTTCACTTGGAATAGTGATGTGCTTTGTTAACTCTTTTACTCATTTTGACTTTTTAAAGCCTCTTGCTAAATCTTGCACGAATGGATATGCACTGCAAAAGAAGCAACGATCCAGAATGGCTTTTTGAAATTCCTTCTTCTAGGGTGTAGCTTGTGAATCCATATATGATTTTAACCTTTTGCACCCAGTCAGGGTAAAACGACATGGGTCACAACTTGCCAACTGAGAGATGATGAAGATGTGCTAATGTGCTGCCTTCAGTGTCAGACATGACATGCATGAGGAAGAACCCAGAGGTTGTGATTCACACCTTTTAGTCTGTCTGCCTGTGTGTGATGTGGTGTGTAAAACATCAAGGTCTTTTCGGTGAGCATGTGCTGTTAAACACTTTCTGTTTGGCTTTATAGAAATGTAAATAATTGGTGTAAGTGGAGTTTTGCTGCATGTCAAATGTATTTATCTGCTCCAACGGGACAAACTCACAAGTCACTTAATTTAGTTGTTAACAACGGCATCACGAAACATTGACCTTTCGTTCCAGCCTTGAGGCCGCAAAATGAGTCACGTGACAGCCTAGATATTTACAGTGCTTCTCATCACTAGCCTTGTCAAATCACAGCACACTTCACTGCTGCCTACGAGGCCCAAGGCTGGACTTCAGCTATGCAAGCTGATGCATAGGTGGACTTTTTTTTTTTCATCCTTTAGCTCACGCGCTCCGCAAGCTTGTGTAACACAGACGTCGCGAGGGTATTCTGGGACATTAATGCACATTTGCATGCATTTGTGGAAGCTCGCGTGAGTGTGTTTGCACGAGAAACGCCAGAGCGAATCATAAAGGAACACCGTATGCAGGACCGATGCATTTCAGGCTGATTAGTCTTGTGGAGGAGCCTCTAGAGAGAATCCTGGACAATTTCTTTAAGTTGTAAAACAAATAAATCTGTAAAAACCAGGAGTCTTTGGAGATCTAGCCCAAGCTTCTCTGCATAAATTGGGAGGCTTGATTTTCTGTATCTTTTCTTGGAGTTGAAGACTTTGCAACAACATTTAAAATATTATGGGCTACAATAGGTATGAAAATATCTGCGAATCTATTTTTTTTTAGGATTCACTGTTTATCTGTCTAAAGGATAAATACAGTTTTCACTATTTATCTCAAACATGGAATGTATATTTGATCTCCCTAAGGATAGCTTTAATTTATTTATTTCTTGTCTTCCTGACTCTTATAACACATACAGAGAATTCCAGTTGCTACTTTACTCAGAAATATAGCTATCAAACTAAAAGTGGAGCAGTAACTGCTTGGAATGAAGATGATTTTGACCTTCTTTCCCATCCAACTCGCTCTTGGTAGAGCCAATTGTTAGATTAAATAATTCTGAAGCTGCACCACTGTTCATTTCACTTGGGAATATCTGAGACATTGTCCGACACCCCGAGGGCTGTCGGATTACTTTGCAGAGAGCAGCTATTCAAGGGGAAGAGGTGAAGGCAACTACTGCGACAAGTACAAAATGTCTGCATGCCACAAGCCACCGCAGAAAGACTTTATATTTAGTACTTATGCAGAAGCGTGAACAAATATGTAGGGTTTTAACATATTAAATACTCTACATCTGTTGTTTCCATTTCTGTTATTCAGCCTTACCTAACAGAGGTGTAATGAGATATATGACATTCAATTAATAATATAAAAAAAATGCAGAGAACCAGTTTGAAAGGGTTTGAATAACTGGTGCAGGGGTGAAGCGTGTGAGAACTCATCAGTCCTCGACTTCACATAGTGTGGATCATGAGCCGATCCAAGATTTTCATGGTATGAAAACTTTGAGCAAAAATATTACAGTTTGTCCTATAACGATATTTGGAGAAAAGAAAAAAAATCTTAACATTGTCTTATTTCTTTTATTTCAAACAAAAAGTAACAATTGTCTCATCTGCTGCTAGAAAATATCAGTTCACAAAGTTATAGCGTGTAACATAGACTTAAGCAAAATATAAAATATAAAATAAAAACCCACTAAGCTTATTGTTTTCAAGTGGTTATTACACAGAGCATTATACTGTTTTATCTTGCTTGTTAATTAGTAGAGCTTTGTGCTATAGGGTAGACATCCTGCTGGCTATTTAATACATATGCAGCTAATGGACTTGTTAAACAGTGAAATAATTTCCACAGCATGACTGTAATTTTTTTCATCTGAAAATATTTCCAAACAGTCAATTTCTCTCTTGACCAATCAGCACAACTTCTTCTGTTTGCTGATTGGCCTGGTAGAAAATCTACCAGAGACAATCCAAGTGAGCAGGAGAAAGCCATAACTGTGCATTAGGCAAGATTTTTTTCCCAGTGAAATTGCAGAGGAACGTAATGTTCAGCCTGGTGTTGTAGAGGCTGGTGGTTAACTTTTGGATACTTTATAGACACTGAATTGAACATGCTTATCATTTTAAAGAGGGTATTATAATTTGTTGACTCTGCTGCTGAGTTTTCTTCTCATCTTTTTAAGAGAAGAATAGAGTAGAGGAAAAAACTGCCTGTCTGTTATTTGTTTCCATTTTTCTGTTTCTTCTAACTCAGGGTGATCTTATCACCCTCTGCCAACCAACATATTATAATATTACAGGACATGTTTGTGGTTTAAAAACTTTTTAGAACTTGGCATACATGAATAATATTAACTGACTCAGAAAGTCATTGGGTTGGTTGGATCCTGTTGACAAATAGTTCTGACATCATGTTGACAGCAGATCCAATCCAATCCAACTTTATTTATAAAGCACTTTAAAACAACCACAGCTGATACAAAGTGCTGTACATTAAACACAACATAATAAAATAAAATAAGTAAAAAACTCTCACAGTTTAAAAACAAAAACACACTTTAAGACTAGATCCTGCTGGAGTTAAAAGCCAAGTAAAATAAATGGGGTTTTAAGACAAACTTTAAAAGTGGACAGTGAAGGGGCCTCTCTGACCTGCAAAGGCAAGTCGTTCCATAACTTAGGACTATGACAGAGAAATCCTGTCCCCTCTGAGCTTCCTTCTGGATCTCGGTACCTCCAAGAGCAGCTGATCTGCTGACCTGAGAGACCGATAGGGTATGTAGGGGTGAAGAAGCTCTAAGCCGGGGCAAGATTATGTAGTGATTTAAAAACAAACATAAGAATTTCAAAATGAATCCTAAAATATACAGGCAGCCAGTGAAGTGAGGCCAGGACAGGGGTCACATGTTCCCTCTTTCGAGTTCCTGTTAAAAGTCGTGCAGCGGCATTCAGACGTGAAAGCAGCGACTGACTGACTCCCAGATAAAGTGCATTACAGTAATCCAATCAAGTTGAAATAAAAGCGTGGATCACTGTTTCAAAATGCTGCCTGGAAAGAAAAGATTTCACTGATGCCAATCGCCTTAAATGATAAAAGCTGGACTTAACCACGGCTCATATTGGCTCTATTGGTTCATAAACTGTACACTCTAGATAATTTATTAATACAATTTAACCTAAATATAACTCAATACAACAGTACAGCTTCAAGTTATTACGTAATGCATACTAGTCTTTATTTTCCTGATTCAGACAAAGACGATGCCAGTAAAGCAGTGACAGTACTGTAAAATCTAAAAATGTGGAGACATTTATGACCACAGGAATATGTCGCTTTTCCCTGTTTCTGCACAGTAAAACAAGGCAGGAGAACCTAATATAGTTGCAGACTTAGAAAAAGATCGTGTTTTTCCGTATCGCATCAGAAACTATAACAATTTCTTTCAGCATTTTGCCATTTTAACCTGTGATTAATCTTAAAGACGCACCTTGACAGCTCTTTTAGCCGCCACATGGCAGAACAACAATTTCTCTGTAGCTCTGAGGGAACCTCGGCTGCCATAAATCTGAGAAGAAATCTTTGCCGGGCCTCTCATACACCATTTCAGAAGTTGGGAGGGGTAAGGCAGGGAGAGACGGGGAGGGTGGTAGGTCACTTGGTGGTCCAGTGGACTGGAAAATGTTGCAGGCCTCTAGCTGGAAGTTAGTGCATAGCTATGTACGCTGGAGCTAATGTGGCCACTGGCTCATTGGAGCTCTGATTTAAGGAACGCTGTGTAACACGGCCAAATGCCTCAGTTGAAACGAGTGTCAAAGACAAACCACTGAGGCCAGTGAAGCAAAGTGAAGAAATCGCTCCCCCTTGTCTCTAAAGGCAAATCCATAAATTTGGGTTAGGCAGTGAAAAAAATAAATAAATAAAACACACAGATTTTTTAAAATAAATATAACAAAGAAACCAACAGGAGAGATGGTCTGAGAAAAAGAAGACTGTATCATCCAGTCGAGCTCTCAGCCTGCTACAACAGGAGCTGCTGACAGGTTGGTCATCAATGAAAGGAGGCGGAGGAAGAGGAGAACGGAACAAGAGAGGGGAAAGAAGAGAAAGGAGAAGAGAGAAAGAAAAGGAAGCTGACAGGTTCACCCCCTCTCACCCTCCCTCCCCCACCACCACCATCCACAGCAATCAAGGAGGTGAGGAGAGGAAGCTTCAAGCTCAGCTGCATGTCAACCCAATCATTACATCACATGACCATTTAAATTGGCATGATGGGTTCTGTGCAGTGGAGTAGATTTTCACAATGTAGTCCTGTTGATTAGGAACTGTCAGCATGAGATGGCGTGGCTCACGCAGGTTGGCATGTTTCATCCTTAAAATCTGTAGTTTTGGTGCGTAAAACGGTTTTAGATCTCTAGTCTCCTGATGACCAACTTCCAAATATGTCACCCAAAAAAAAAATATATATATATATCCACAAGAAACAAATAGCAGACATGAACAACGCCAGATAATCTATAGGTGATATTTGTCCGGATTTGTTTGAATTACACCCCACGTGCAAGCTTCGCAGCGCGGACGTGCGCAAATAGGAGGCGAGGAATGGAGAATAATATAGTCACTCTGAGGACAAAATGTGGTGGCATTGAAGCAGGGAGGGCGGTGGAGGGGGAAATAGCCCCGTTCATCTCCTCTCATTTTCTGCCCGCTACTACCCGGCAGAGTTTCTATGGCAACCCCTCAAAAAGCGGTGTGCGGTGAATTGTGGATTTGAGATGCGCCGTCTGATTGCGCTGTGTGGAGGAGATGGCTGGTTCTTTCGTCAGCCTTTTCCCCATGTAAGAGGAAATTGGTGAAGGGCTCCAGTGAAACAGCACTCCATATGCTTTCTTTGATCTGCGTGCCAGTCTTCGGGCTCGACGTCATGTGTGTGCGTGGTGTGTGTGTGTGTGTGTGTGTGTGTGTGTGTGTGTGTGTGTGTTGGGCGCATACAATGTGCAGCGCGGGCTCACCAACGCTTTACATTAGGAATCCGGTGTCCGCCTCCCCTCCTCACCAAGAGGAGCCGCTTGTCACTCTTGGCACCCACCAGACATCTCGCTCGTATCTCCAAAGGGAAAAAAAAAAAAAAAAAAAAAGAGAGAGAGAATGACTTTGTCTGGCGGACCGTGTGGACTCATCAGCATGCTTTGACTTTCAGCTGATTGATTCGAAAGCCACTGATGACGATTCACTTCTCTGAATTCAAACAGCGGCGTGCAGCGCAGTGCAGTGTGTCCTGAGTGTGAAATCATGACAAATGGCACAAATAGTTTCAGATCCCCGCAAGCTCTCCCCTCCCCTCCGCTCACCACCTCACTGCTTTTCTTTTCTTTTCTTTTCTTTCTTTTTTTTTTTTCTTTCCCATGCAGGCAGGAACCTGTGCCCGTGACTGACACGCGCTGATGCTGGGGGTCTTTGTCACAGGACCCGCTCCTTTCTGTGCACGAGTAGGACATGCATGTTGTTCAGTCGGAGCTCCATCTCTCTTCTTCTGAGTGGCTGTATGATGCTTGTAAGCTGTGCCAGTCCCCATTAGCATCCCATTATAAACCAGCATGATCACTCGTCACTTAAAATGCCTGCCACAGCATGCTCTGTGTGTGTGTGTGTTGTGTGTGTGTGTGTGTGTGTGTGTGTGTGTGTGTGTGTGTGTGTGTGTGTGTGTGTGTGTGGTTGTGTGTGTGTGTGCGTTTCTTTTAAAGCACGTGCGTGAACGTGAAAACGAATCCCAGCCAAGTGATTGAGATGGCCTTATTTCAGAAGAAGGGGTTTAGAAAAAAAAAAAGCCTTGCAGTGAATGCAATTTCATTTAAATGTCTCTGCAAGTGTTTGGTTTGTTTGACCCAGATTTCTCACCTACCCCGCAATTGATAAATTGGATATCCGGAGGCAGCCTTGTGCAACTGTTCAATGTAGTTTCTATGTAGCGAGCAGCGCCCTCTGCTGACTGTACCCGTGTTGCACATGGTTTGTCTTTTTTTTTTTCAAATCTGCGGCGCTTACAGTGCATGTGAAAAAATATAGCAGCCTGTTTTCCTAACATATGGGGACATATGGGTTCTAATGACTCATTTTACAAACTGAGAAAATTTCAAGCAAAAATAACCAAGCAAGTAAGACTAAAAAAAAAAATTACAACTTTCTGGTGAGGAATAAATTAGGAACACTCCCACATTTAGTTCCATCAATGTAAAATAGCTAAAATCATATCAGGAGCACAAGCTTATAACAGTGGCCTTTAAAGCCTTTTTGAACCTTAGACTTTTAGTGAACACTAGAGCTGTCTGGAAGAAAACCTCAAATTAGAAGCACAGAGGGGGAAATCTCATGGCTTGGGAATGCCTTATATATCTAAACAGCTCAGCATCATTTTCCCCATGGATTGTGCCATCTGTCGAAGGGAGCTTGGTGAACACCTGAGATCATCTGTCAAAATAAAAAAGCTGTTGCACTCTGTAGTGAGAAATCAGATAAAAAGGCCTTCAACAGTAGCTTTGATCTCAACATGTCGCAGCGGTAAAACTTGATTCGAAAGTGTTTACCAATAGATCTTCCAGCTTTGTTCATTTTACCACGATCATGAAATTGTAGGTTCTTTGAAGGCCAGTATTGGTACCATTATTTCGGTGTGACTCCACAGAGCTCTGCTCGTCTCCTGTCACGGTCTGAAAACGTCTGCATGCACCCACAGTCACAAATTCTTTCGAACTCACTCAGGTCTGGAGGAATGTTGAGTGTCTCTAGCCCTTCTCCCTGGAGATTAGAGCTCCCCATGCATGGCCTCTCTCCTCTCCTCAAACCCATTCCATAGTGTGCCCCCTAAGAGCTGCTGCATTTTTATCTGAGCCCGGTGATTGTGACAGATTGGGCCAATGATGCACGCACACACACACACATCGGTACACACATGTTCGAGGCTCTATCAGAGGGGAGGTTGCTTTGCCTAGGGAGGGACAGACAGTGCCAGGCGTAGGGTATAAAACCCTCCCAGGATGAGACTGGAGTCCTCTCCTAAGCTGGACTCTTTCTCAGTCCTTTGTGCCAGGACAGTGTCAGGACCGGCAGCAGACGATCCGCTAGCATGAATGACATCTACAAAGCAGCGGTATGTTTTCTCGCTCAGCTCATATGCTTTACGCTGTGTGTACAGTCAGCTCCTTCTGATGAGGCGCTTTGGTTTTGCTGGATAGTCCCCAAAACTCAGTGAGCGCTTATCTGGGAGGAGAAGGATTTTGTTTGGACATCACCACTCTTATCAGTGATTTGTAGAGAGAATTTGGTGTATTCTGCAGAAGGCTTGGAGAGTTTTGTGATTGTTCAACTAGCCGGGAAAAGTCCCATATCTTTTTGACTAACTGCTGGTATTTGAGTCCTGCCAGTGTCTGTTCAGTGTGTCCCCTCCATCGCCAGCTGGTATCAAACATGTCTGTGGATCTTTAACCATATTAGAAGAGGTGGGAGCCATTTATTGGGGTCAGTGAGCGGACATGTCACCGGTCATCACTCTGCTGCTTCGTTCTTGACTTCAAATGGACCAGTCCTGCCTCCCAGGGCTAATTTTGGCAGGTTGCTCAAACGATTCTGCTCCTGTAGTGCTCTGGTCCCATGGAGGGCCTTCAGGTCTAGATAAGCTCCTCCTCCACTGGATTCCAGCATTATCTGTGATCCTGAAAGCTGTGCTGTTGCGTGTCGCCCCCCCGTCCTGCTGGACAGTGGACCCGGTCATCGTGTTCCCTCACACCCCAGCTGAGCAGGACATCTAAGACAGGAAAGGCTCCCAGGAATGTACATAACTTGTTTGTTTGGATACATCGTTTCATATATCATCACTTGAGGGACTGTGTTTGTTTACAAGAGAGCATCTGAATGTATGGCTGTTTATTTTACTTCAGACGACAGATGATAACTCTTATGTAAGCAGCTGTCTCTCTCTTTCGTTGTAGCTTTTGCAGGATTACTGCCCCATTGTTACTGCCCCAGTGCTATGCTAATTTAACCCACTCTGTGTCGGGTTCCTTTATCTGTGGTTCCCGATCATGTTGTCTATTTTTAGCTCCCCATCATTGTGGGTGCCACACATGAAACATACATTACGCATTTTAATTGCAGACACATCAATGAAAGTTTTTGACTGGAAGGAAGATCAAACTTTTAGTTTAGCATTGTTAGCGTTGATCAGAGCTGATTGGACGAGTAATCATTCAATCACCACCTAATTTCTTGGCACATCGGTGGTTTAACCTGTGGCAGTTAATTAAGTCAGAGGAATATCACTTCTGACTGAAAAGTTATCAAAACAAACATTAGTAAAATAAAGTGACATTTGTTGAAGATTTCAGGTCCAGATACCCAGGAGTAAAAACTTTTACAGTGAAATTAAATAGTTAATATGAGACCCACAGATTTTGTTCAGGTTGTGGTTCATTCTTTTAATCGTTTAATCTTTTACAGGTTGAACAGCTGACAGATGAACAGAAAAATGGTGCGTAATTTTTATTTCATTTTATTTTATGAATTTTATGGGAACATTTTCACGTCATGTTCCTGCTTGTTAAAGAAAAGCAAAGATGGATAGTTAGATACGTCTGATGCAGCCAAATATATCTTTTAAATCTTGTTTTTCCTTTACTGCTGGGGTGTTACAGAGTTCAAGGCCGCCTTCGACATCTTCGTGCAAGACGCAGAGGACGGCTGTATCAGCACCAAGGAGCTGGGGAAGGTCATGAGGATGCTTGGTCAGAACCCCACGCCAGAGGAGCTGCAGGAGATGATAGACGAGGTGGATGAAGATGGTAAATCGAAACAGGAAACTCAATGGTTGACCTCTTCTTGCCCATAGTTCAGCGACCTCGTCTAGCTTGTTGTGTATACGGAGCATCAGTCAGACCCTCAATGCTTAATGTCAAATGAAGTCAGCGGTCGTAAAGATATCAGGATGTGTCAGACTGGATTAAAGGGGAAATGTGTATCAAATGATGCACAAGTCGTTTTGAATTTTCTATGTGATGTGATGATCAAAGACAGAAAATAATGTTTGGGATTTACCTCAGAAAGGTTTAATATGTGATGTACATTTTTGGCATGCTCTCAGATAAAGAATAAGAATGACATTTAAATGTCGCAACAGTTTCTGCTCGTCATTGTGAACTACAGGTATCTTCTGGTGTCAGAAGTATGAATAATTTTAAATAAAAAAGGGTTGCACATGAAGTCATTTTTGCATTGTTTAAATAATCTGAAATTATGCTCTGAAAAGGTGCTTTGAAATGTGTGTGTGTGTGTGTGTGTGTGTGTGTGTGTGTGTGTGTGTGTGTGTGTGTGTGTGTGTGTGTTGGTGTGTGGGTGGTGTGCAGGGAGCGGCACAGTGGACTTTGATGAGTTCCTGGTCATGATGGTGAGATGCATGAAGGACGACAGCAAAGGGAAGACAGAAGAAGAGCTTGCTGAGCTCTTCAGGATGTTTGACAAGTATGTTTTCATTCTTAAACCCTACTACTATCAATGAAATATTAAAGCAGTTAGCTCATCTTTGGGTTATCTGACAAACAGACGAGTTAAATTATATTTAACAAGTGGATGCTTTCATCTCAGAACCACCGCAGCCTAGCTATTAAATTGCACTTTAGTGTGGTTCCAGCAAAGTATGCTCCCCATGTGCAAATTATGAGCTCTGACAAAATGCCAAGAAGCTGCAGAGAACTGCATGTAGTTCGCTCCTTAATCGTTTTTGACAGTTCTGAGTATTCCTAACACCCCCTAGCATGTATGCCAGACACCTCGCCTGAGCATCAAAGAACAAACTCCCCATTCCTGACTCCCATCATGGTTTCGCAGAAATTTTTAAAGCCCAAGATCTGAATTTTCACATGGCTTTCCTCTAATGCCACCCTTGAAGCTCTGTGTGAAATTTATGAGAGCACAACACATATTGCATTGCTTTGACTGCACAGAAATGCAGACGGTTACATCGACCTGGATGAGCTGAAGATGATGCTGGAGTCCACAGGAGAAGCGATCACTGAGGATGATATTGAAGAGCTGATGAAAGACGGCGACAAGAATAACGATGGCAAAATTGACTATGATGGTAAGGGGGTTTGAACTACTGAAAACAAAGAAGCGTAACGACAGAAAAGCCTCTAAAGGTTTCTAAAAAGTCTTTGTCTTGACAGCAATAATGTGTCCTGTGATTGTCTCGTGTTTGGTTCAGATCCTGCTTAGCAGACCGGTTCTACGTTGTGTTAACTGGCAATTATATGTCTAAATGAGCAAAGACCATATGTGGAGTTTCTCAAGGCTTCATTGTCAGGCTGCATTAATTCAACATTACATGGTCTCTTTAGCTTTAATTATGGAGAACTAGGAGATTTCCTGCAATATCTATCCATCCTGGAGATGTACCATTTTATATCTCTGTGTCATCTCTTGGTTATAGTCACTAAGGATATCTGGGAGTGAACTAGTCAGAATTTTCTTTAACTTCATACAAAACATATTCAGAATATATGGTTAGAGAAGAGCAGCCAAATCAAAGAGGCTTGAAATCTGAATGCTGTTATGAATTTGGAGCTGTGTATTACCATCTGGATAAAATCCACAACTAAATCAGTTTATCAATATCTTAAAACCATACCCTTCAAAACACAAAAAGACACAGTAAAACAATTTCTTCATAGCCCTTGAACTATCTTGTTTATGGACATTGATTTATAAAATATATTTTCCTTGATTTCCTGCTTCATACCAGTTTAGCAGAAGTTAAGTGGCTTTCTGAACATGGCTTTCTTATTTTACAGAATTCTTGGAGTTCATGAAAGGAGTGGAGTAACCCTGAACTGGAGAGGATAAAAGTTATTTTGAGTGTCACTGTGACTCCACAGTCATCTGTGGAAAACTGGATTTGGCTGCAGTTGATGGAAAACAACGGGTCAGCATTGCAAACACTGTATCTGATTTTTTTTATTTTAGTTTTTGTCTTTTGTATTTTCTATCATATCTTCCATTGTTGAAGACACAATTTTTGACTTTCAGTTCATTGAATCTGTGTAAACATGTCTAGATCACTTAAAATGTTTGCTGAGACCAAATATGATTTCCCCTACAGCTGATTTATGTTGGGTTTTTGTATTATGCTTCGAGGTAAATATAATTTTTCAAAGGCTGCAGTCCAGTTCCTAATAAGATGCTGAAGATGTAAATAAACACAAAATAAACTTGTGTTGGAATAAATCATTTTATCCAGGAAATGCGCCGGATCCAGTGAGTTTGCAAGTCATGATGTACAGTTTCTTTGTGTCTAAAGTCCCATCAAGATATTCCATTCTGTCCAGGTGGTTCAGCTTTGACTGTCTGTTGCACTTGTAAGGTGCACTCATGTAATAAACACAATCCGATCAACTATAAGACTCCTCTGTCAGTGCAGTGATTTTGTCTGATCTGACATTTCTCGTATCTTATCACTGGCATTAAACTTTTTTTTCTTTGTAGAAATTAAAATCCTTCTGCTTCCTTTTGATCCATCTCTGTAATTTCTACTCTGTATTGGATCTTGTCTTTGAGCATGTGAAGTATTCTTATGGTTGTATCCAGTTACACAGCCTGTTGACACAGGAGCTATTTATGTCTAATCATGTTAGTGCCCATGTCAGAGGATCAGCACCACCAGTTGACAGTCAGATTCCTTTGTCCTTAAAAAGAAATCTGTTGACTACAGAAAGATAACAAGGCTGCTATTAGCACAGCCTTAAATTTGGCAGAAATGTTAGCACTTCTAAAGTAACTGAACATTCAGAACAAAGTGATGAATCTTAATGTCTGCAAGACTTTTACTTGTTTCAAAAAATAATCTACATATTTTTCTAGGCTATTCTTAAGTGGCACACTTGGGGGTGTTTGCAAAATCCTTTTTGATGAAAAACTAAAACATGCTTGTAATATACTGATAACTGTGTTGTGTAAGCCATCGATCTGACTCACTCTATACAAAATCAGATGCAGTTTTAGTAATGTCCACTTGATGTCAGCAGGACAACATAGACCCATATGTTGTTTTTTGTCTTTTTTTCTTGTATTCCAGTAAGCAGAGGAAAACAGATTGCTTTGCACAATTACAGTTCTCCAAATATAAATAAATGAATAACACCAAAGTGATTTAACACAAGAATAATTCCAGTTGGCTTGAAAATGAAACTATCAACCCATCTATTATAAGTGGCACAAGTAATTCCCAGTGCAATAAACAGCTGGAGAAAAATAAAAGCGTTTGAACAAAATTTTTATCAAGAAATTTTTATTCAAAATCATTTAACATCTGAAAGATCCTCCTATCTCTCTTTTTGTTTTCTTGCTTCCCTGAATGTGTTGGTTTGTGTTGGTTTCAGGGGGTCAAAAAACATAAACCTGCACTGAACTACAACCCAACTGATGGGATTTTTTTCTTGAACACTGTGACTCATTTACATTACTCTCAGTAATGCATGAAAAGTCTTTTTTTACTAAGCCAAATTGTAAGATAAGGCACAAAATGTCCTATATGGATGCTGATGCACTTGATATCCTCGCTCAGATTAAACCACCCTGCTGGCTGAGTTCATTATAGGCTCTGCAGACAGGAACAGGATGAGCCACGCACTCAGCACCATCAATGAGAGGCTGGGCAGCGGCAGAGTAGAGTGTGAATGAATTTGGGGTGTGGTGCACTATAGCTGCAAGTTGGGTGGAGAAGTGAACCGGTTACGTAAGACCCACTTGGTGACTCATGCCTGCTGTTAATAACACACTGCAGATATGAGGCACCTCTGAAATTGTAGCACTTGCCCTAAAAGAAAGAGGATGTGCACAACTCAGGCTGCAGTAAGCCACCAGCATTATATAACCTCATTCAGCTTAATTCTGCTAAATGGCATAATCCATTGACAGGGAGTGAGTCAGGCAGATGTATAACTTTTTATAGTAAGAGTAAGATTGCTGAACCGGTTTTCATAAATGATTTATTCAAACCACTGGATCCAGTAAAAGTGTGTTACTAAGCCATGCCAGTAGCAGGGTGTTTCACAACCTTTTTCCCACTCGATTCCCTATGATTTATTGATGTGTAAAATCCCCAGAAGAGGGAGGAATACCCCCCACATGACACTGAATTTAGAAGGCGCCGACTACTTTCAGACGCCCACACATGCAGATCTCTCAGCCAAAGGTGGTAGACTCTTTGGTTTAGAGGATTCCTGTTTATTTCTGCTTAACATCACTCAGCATTGGTCCTGTAAAGAAAGAAAAAGTCTCTTCTTTCTCTACCTTCCACATGGAGTTAAATACAAAAAACAGGCTCCAAAATTTCCTGTTTGATTTTTCTTAAGTCTGTTTATGGAGATTTTTTTCCTTATATAGTAAACAGTGACAGAAAAGTGTAAACATTGTGTTATTTTTATAAACAAATACTGTTTTTCAAGTCAGTAGAATATTGACTTTTTTTTTTCACAAGGATGCGACGCATTACTTCCTTGTATGACATCATAGGAAAATAAAAAAAATACATAAAAAATAATAAAATTGATAATCCTTGGTTACAATAACCAGATTCTTAAAGGTTCCACATCTATCCTTTCAAACTGTCCACGCATAAACGGCCGTGATGTGGCGATTCAAGAAGAACAAAGACTCTGTTTTCTGAAGACGAATGTGCCAGAACGAAAGCAAAAGGCCTCACAAAGATGGCGCCCGAAGCTGGAATGAGAACTTCATTATCCACGATGAAACAAGTCCTGATTGGTTACTCCCCTCAGGGATGAAAGTGCGTGTACTGTTGTGTTGCCTCAAAATAAACTGCTGATCTTTTCATGATGTACCCTGGCCTGCCTCTTGCCCCAAAACTATATGGAGACAAAAGGATAGAAGACTTAAGGTCACTCGCCTTGTCCTGTACCTAGCTCTGCATTGTGATTGTTGTCATTTGACGATAAGAGCAGAAAAGCTGTCTCTAAGCAAATGTGGCTTAAAGTCTGAACCAGCTCCACCAGTTCTGTAAAAAGGAAAGAGTCATAATTCCACCAAACAGAATTAATTGTGGTCAGACAGTGAGTAAGAAAAAGTTAGGTCTTCTTATGTAATTTACGTAAATGCGTGGTTTGGATGGTTGTCTGCTTAAGTAGAACCAAATGTAGGTTGTTTTTCTTGCCATAAATACACAATGAGGAAGTGGAACACTTCTGACTGAGAAAGAGTGGAAGCACTGCGGATCAAGCTGGAACAGACAGAATATTGTATCATGACGCTCCATCCCACTTCTGGTGCTGAAAACACTGAAGTACTGTCTCTGGACTGCCCCGCCATAATGGCCCATAGAGAAGTAAGACCACAATACACAGAAATCCCAAATTCCACTGAAAGCTATTCATTGATTCCCATGAATAACAGTGATTGTTTTCTTTTAATGCAGCTCCAGAGGGTTTATCTATTTTTACCAGCATTTAAAGGGAAACTTGAATTTGGGCATATGAAATGATAGAGGAAGAACACGCAGCAATGTGAAAAGTGAAAAATATTGACCTTTTAAGACTTATCAAATGTTTAAACTTTTTTTGGAACAGTAACTAAAACAACAGTCTTTCTGTACCTTGAACTTAAAGAACCATCGACGGATTTTGAAACGTCATTCCAAGAAGTGTTGGACAGTCTTATAATAAATGCTGCAGTATATCACTGTGATAAATTACCATATTAATGCCACTATTTCCTTCTTACTCATTTCGGTCTAAGACAATCAACACATATCTGTTTTACTAAAATGGCATGTTTTCTTGTCCTTCCTATTTTGAAGAATGTGTCTGTGTGTAAAAAAAACCCCCACTGTTTTTGTTTTTTGCAAGCCTTCATTTTTCTTCATGTGGTAGATAATAAAATATTTATTTATTTGAAGTCTTTTTCACAACTTTGCCAGATATAAAGATATGTAAAAGAGCTAGATGTGATGTGATGTAACAGTGTCTGTTTCTCATGGCCTAAAATGATTCCACCAGAGATAAAGACAGCAGATAAAGAAAGCAGAAAAAAAAACAACAAAAAATATAAAAAAAACATTGATTAAACATTGATTAAACATTCAGTCAATCACTGCAGTGCTGTTCTCATTGTACCATAAATTTTCTCTTGTAAAACTCCAATCCCTACTGATTCAATACTTCATGAACTGATTTGGATTTACAATTCTGCAATTCTTTTAGTCCATGTCTGTGATGAAATCTTTGCTCACATTTTTAATGGTATTATTTGAATAGTATTTGACCGGGCCATTCCCATGTGTGGACATTTATGTGTATAAAACATTTGATTGTTGTTCATGTTGCATGTCTGGGGTTTGATGTCCATGCTTAAATGATGAACATGCACATCGGTCTCATGTCGTTTACAGCTTCCCTGTTTCTTCTGAAACACCGTAGAACATCCTCATATCATCATGCTGTCACCATCGTGTTTCACCATCATGTTTCACTATTGTTTTTCAGAGGGCACGGATTGTTCAAAAATGATATGCAATCTTTTCTGCCACACATAAAGCTTCACGTGTAAGAGAAATTCTGTGTCGATCTCAAATGATCAGAGCATCTTCCCCTATAGAGCTTGAGGAAAACTGCAAATGGGATTTCATATATTTCTTATAACTTTCCTTCAGTTTCTTTCTGCCATTAGGGTCAGTATAGTGGATGCACTTCCAGTAGTTCTCCTTCCAGGGCTGCTTCTCTAGTGGCTGCTTCTGTGATACATATTTTCATGAAATGTGTCAGTTTAGATGCCCAGTCTTAGTAGGTGTGTAGTTGCGCAACACATTTTCCACATGCTCCTGCAGAAGTGGCAAAAGACTGGGAAGTGAACATCTAGATGAGATGTTGAAAGCTTGGGATATTGTTTTGCAACTTCATCCTGTCCCCAACCTGTCTGCTGTGTCCTTGGTTTTCATTGTGTTTTCTCTTTAAAGTGCTCTAACAACCCAATAGGTCACTGGTATTTTTTGAGGCTAATCACTTCTTCTGGATCTAATTTAGGTATATCAGACTAAAGGCCTGAATACAAACTGTACATTTCAGTCAGATCCTGAGTTGTTTTGGGGTTATCATTTATTGATTAGTTCCTTTATTATTCTGTGTTCCTTAGTCTCTTTCTTTCATTAGATCAGCCTTGTTTCTGTTTTACCTTAGTTCAAGTTTTCATAGTGATTTTAATTTTATTGTATTGATTTTAATTTTAATGTTTATTTCTTCCTTATTTTGATTTTCTTTGTAACTCTTAGATTCATTTTCTCATTTTCCTTTATTGCTTTCCTTTGCCCCTCGCTGCCCCTCTCCCCTCAGTCTGCCTCCTGCTCTCTCCCCTCACACCTGCAAGACGTTTGCTCTGGACTTTTCTCCCAGCATTCGTCCTCACAGTATTTAAATACTTCTCCTGCTCTCACTCCTCAATGGTTCCCCGCCGTTAATTTCCCATCAGTATCCTGCCATCTTTTCCCCTGTCTTTGTATTTTTTGTTCAGCTCTGGCTCCTTGAGGTTTCTATTCTGTTTTTTTTTTTTTGTTAAAACTACAAAATCTACTCAGCACTTCTGTCTACTGTATTTGGGTCTATCATCACCACACTCGTCATGACAATTTCAGATGTTTATAAGAAAAACATTCCTTTCCATATCACAGTTTGGTTATTTTATGTTGGTTCATTGCATTCAATCCCAACAATATCCATCACGGTTTGACAGAAAACGTAAAAAGGTTGAACATTTTTCTTTGTTGTGTAATATAAACGTCTCAGGCCAATTCAAAGTATTTTTCAAACATAGGAACATTCTCTTTAACTTACTGAAAGATTTCTGACAGGAAGCAGCATATGGCCATGTGTGAATGGCATACCAGACAGTAAGGCAGTTCCAGGCAGCGCCTCCTCCTCTCTATTTTTATTTTTTTGTTTTAATGTGACCACATGACAGACATATGACCTTTAATTTGTGTTGGGCCTCAGAGGACGCAAAGAAGGTTCCCTTTTCATTTACTTAGCCAAAGATTAAACTGCAAACAAACATCACTTTGTGCTTGGCCGGAGCACTCTACCGTACTTTGCCGCATGGTGAAATTGGCCACGAAACTAGAGACTTCTGGTGCTAACAGATGGCTGCCTCAGTCTGCCACAACGATGTGCCATGTGGCTCTGCTTTACACATGACCCACTATTTGGGTTGCCAAAACTTACACTCATTCCTGTGCCTGGGAGAACATACATGTCTTTCAGAGAGGGCCGAGGAGTCACAAGAGCTCTGTTTTAAACCGATAGATTATCTGTCGGAGGTTGTAGCAGCGATAAGAAACTTCCTGTTAGTTGGCTTAAAGGTCCAGGAGATATCCTTCTTCATGACAACGCAGCAAACATGAGGATTAGACTGAAATAACACGCAGTTAGCTTGGTCTTTTCACATAGAGCGAGAACACAAACAGTCAGGCCTCACTGGATGTCTATGACTCACTCATCTATATGTACATAAGAGAGCCGGTCTGACTTTTTTTTTTTTTTTACAGAGGCTTATTGCCTTATGTACAGGGGGAAGTAGGAAGCAAATATGTTAAATGTAATTCAAGAGTTCTGGGAAAGGACTGGCAATCCCCGTAAAATGGGAGATGAAATCCTTGGCATGTTCACGCATACCGTTCCACCGCAGTCACTCATCCCTCTATAAGGCCCGACTAAAGACTATTTCTAGGATTTCTATAAAGGTCTTTGAAGATTTTATAGTTTTAATTTTATATCACTGCTTTTGTAAATACACTACACAGTACTGAGAAAAAGTGTTCCTTCGGTGAGTTCTTCAATTTTTGCTTTTTCGTCACACTTAATGTTTAATGACTTTTATTGTCAGGCAAAGACAATCTGACTTAATGCAAAATCCGGTTTTGACAATAGGACTTTATTTATAAAAGAAAAAATATATATTTAAATCAGAATGTCCTCATGTGAAAAGTAATTGCATTCAAATCCTGATATCTGGGTGTGCCACCCTTGGCAACAACAACTGCCATCAAGAAGTCAACAAGTATTTTACATTGTTGTGGGGGAGATTTTGGGAGCGTCTCTGAGCATGAATGGCATGCTAAATGTCACCCCACTCTAGCTTCTAGTCCAGACTTTGACTAGACTATTCTGGTACTGTACTCTTCGGGTTGAATTGCATCTGACGACTCTGAAATGAAAAGTCATTCTGCCACCACCATGTTTGACTTCAAGTATGATGTTGCTTTTCTGAAATGTTATTTTCTTGTTAGATGTAACAGGCCACACCCTTTTCAAGAAGTTTCGCTTTTGCCTTATCAGTCCACTGAATGTTTTACAAAAGGTCTTGGAGCTCATCAAGATGTTTTTATGGCAACTATGGGATGCAACTTTCTTTTCTTTTTGGAGCTCTCCTTATGGATGCCACGTTTACAAAGCCTCTTTCTTATCATTGGATCCCGAACACTCACCATAACAAAGGCAACCGAGACAAGACATACTCATAGTTTGAGCATAGCTTGCGTTTTTGTGACTTCCTGGATGAGTCATTGATGCACTCTTGAAATTATTTTTAGAAAGATGGCCACTCCTAGTAAAAAAAAAACGTGTTTCTTTGGGCCTACAGCTAATTTTATTGGTTTTGCTCAAGCTATAATTATGATGGGGGGGGGGGGGACACTTTTTCGCAGCACAGTAGCTCCATCTTAAAGCCGATATGATGGTGCAGCCATTTAGTGATTATACCAACTGCGCGGCTCGGATGAGAACGCTGCAGCCATGATGTCATCCCATCCTGAGCACCATGATGTCAGAGACAGCATGCAGCCAAACACTGAGATTAGGATTATTCTCTGCGGGCCTGAACATCTGCTGTACACAAGTGGAGTGAGACAACTGGGACCAGAAATCCCTGAAGTAAGTTGTGTGCAGTTATTCACACGAGAAAAGCTTTTTCAGCAGCACTGCCAAACATAGAGACGATAATAATGAGCCCACTGTTTAGATGCTAGATTTGTTTAAGGCACTGTTTGATCAGCATGACAAAGTAGATTGGTGCACGCTAAATATAAAGTATCGGGCTGAATTCAAAAGAATCCCTCCCTGTTATTGTGCAGCAGAGGCACAGCAGCTGTGAAAGTGTCAGTCATACACTATGTTAACTATGTTCTTATAACCACAGCAGGTGTGAACCAGTGCCAACTGACTTCTGCTCTGCACCACACACACACGCGCACATGCAAACAAATATACACATTATGAACAGGCCTAAAACACGCACATGCCCCCTCCGGCCCCGACAGCAAACTAAAATCCACTCATATGCACATCTGCTTCCCCAGCAGTGACTGCTGAGTAAACATAACATTAGCCTCTGCTTCCCTTCTCAAGAGATCATAAGAGGACAAAAATGGCCCTGCGATTGTGTTACTAAGACCTAGGCCTACTCAGATAGATGAGATCACAATTCACTGCTTTGATCGTCTCATTAATTTTGTTTGAGGGATTGACCTAAAAGGATTAATCACCCTTCTCAATAAGCTGTACTTCATTATTTTATGAGCAGAGTAACATTTTTTTGTGTGTGTGTGCTTTTATGGAGCAACTTAAGCGTGGGACCTCACACAGATCTTTAAAGCTGCCAAAAGAACACAGTTAAATTATAATTACAGGCTGCAAAATAGCTTTAACTCACAGGTCAGACATTCAGGAGGATAAAAAAAAGTCTGGCATAAAAAAGAGGCAAATGTCTGCAGCCACACACGGAAACCTAATTTGCATTAAATCAAAAGGCCCTGCAAAGCGACAGCCATAAAAGCTGGTATTTAAAGGTGTGCAGTAACATAAATCATTCTGTACTGTTGTACAACACAGCTGCTGTACCACAGATGTATAGTGTCTGCTCCAGATAAGGACTTTATGATTACTGGTTATCTTCCATCACCCACAGACACCACAGCTCACCATTTCCTTACCGTGGGTGTCTTCTCAGCCTTAATCACAGCTTTGCCCAGCAGGTATGTGGCTTGCCAGGTTCAGTCATGTTCGAAAAGCCATCATTCAACAGTTAGGTTCCCCCCCCCGACCACAGAGAGGTGGTGCCAGACAAGTCTCTTCATGTTGCCCTGGAAGGTGAAGGTGAACAGTTTTCGAGGAGTATCAGAGCCTGTCATAAGATGGACAGTTATCAAAATATGAGATGCTGACCTGATCCAGCTCAAAGCTTAACTCAATGCCGTTTCCTTCTCTGTTGGAAAGCTTGGCCTCCATTAGTAACTGTTCCCTTAACCCCGATACCATTTTAAAAAGCCAAGTAGGACAAATTGCTCTCCGACGTCGCCTTAGTAATATACAGTACATTTGTTTGTCATTTCACTTCAGGATAAAAATAGCCTTTCTTTGAAGGCTTCAGAGTAGTGCTAGCAAACACAGAGCATCATAAAGAGCAATAAAAACAACAGTGATGAAGTTGTAAACCGACCTGAACCAGGGTTAGGGCATAAAACAACACCTCACAGAGATCCATTCAGTCAACTATGGTTGAGCTGTGCAGTGTGAGACTGTTTGGATAAAACAATTAGTCTCCAGATGAGCCAGGCTGCTAGAAAACACAAAAGCAAAACACTTGCAACAGTAATTGCAGCATAAGGTTGGTCTACAATGTATGAACTCACTGACATCACATTTCATCACCTCATTTTGAATTAGCTCCCTGAATGTTTTGCGGTTGAGCGCCAGGTATGCAGGTTGTGGAGCCAAACAGCTGATAATCCTGAGATACGATCAAACAAAGAGGAGAAGCTTCAGCTACGACTCACACGAATTTTAAGCGCTAAGATACTGAGCTAAACTCTGTTGTAAGACTTTCTGTGGAAATTTGCCAAAGTCATCCACTTGAAGACATATAGTGCTGTTTGATTATGGTCATACATAATTTTTTTATGTGTGACCCCACAGATATATAGAAAAAAATCTAGGAAATAATCTGTTTTATGTAAGTTCAGTTATGATGACGGGAAAATAAACTGTCCGTAGACAAGAGGCACATCTCACTTGTGCCCTCAAGTATGTGGCAACTTTTAATGCTTATAGCTTGGTCAAGATTAGAGTTATTTAACCAAATGGAAAAAGTAAAAAAAAAATAAAAAAACATTTTTTAGTCAATAGGTCCAATCAATGAACAATGATGTGGAAGGTCAGCCTGGTTGATGAACTCAAACCATATTTTAAACATTTTTAGACATGAGTCTTTGTGGAGATCTTTTCACCTTCTACTTTTCAGTTATTTTTTTTCCACATTATTCATAGGAAAGATTATGTCTACACTGACATGATAGTTGCTGGAGATTTATTCATTTCAGCAAATAACAGAAAATCTTTCATCTGATCTGCTTCTGTAGCTCACCTGCTCAAACATTCAACATTTTGTGTGTTCATTCCGCACACTTTGCTGTAAACGTGTGGTTATTTTAGCGACTACTGCCTTTCTGTCACCATGATCCAGTCTGCCAGTGCTCCTCGCATGTGGCACTTTCATCGGGAAGGAAAAATAAAAGTAGCTCACTGGATCTTTCTCTAGTTCTAAGAACATTCTCCATAAACCCGGAAGGCTGTGTGTGAAAGTCTCAGAAGCTCATCGGCTTCTGAGACACTCAAACGAGCCCATTGCCATAACGTCACCTAAATTTTCTACCCCCCTCCCCATGTTTCCTTGGAACTTCACAAAGTGTACCTAATAAAGTGGCCACCAAGTGTTTTCACGCACCTCGTTCGAAATTTAGTCTTGTCGAGAAAAGCACACCTAATTTATTATCACTTTCAATGTGTGCAAATACGTCATTTGTTCTTTCTTGTAGAAGAGGACAGGATATTGCACTTTTGTCAGTTAAACCCAAAACCACAATCTGCAATAAAGTCACAACGGCAGACGAGAAAACTCTTAGTGCTTTCTGCAGAGGAGAGCTGTCAAGAGTAACTGCTGTATCATCTTCCTCTTTTCTTTAAGCGGAGTTTGATTGATGGCTGGAGGGCGTGTCGGCGATGTGCTGCTGACAGATCTGGCCTTGTGACTTGCCTTTTCGTCAGAGACCTCAGTGGAGACAGGAA
Source organism: Poecilia picta (assembly GCA_033032245.1). Classification (NCBI taxonomy): domain Eukaryota; kingdom Metazoa; phylum Chordata; class Actinopteri; order Cyprinodontiformes; family Poeciliidae; genus Poecilia; species Poecilia picta. Next base: position 12,542,026 of record CM065359.1, on the reverse strand, counting down.
GTCAGAGAAAGTAAAAAAAAAAAAAAAAGACATTTGACCACAACTACATCTCTGAGCCTGGACGTCTTGCAATGTCTCAGGCAGCTCTCTTTGGTTATGACTCAACCACACCACCACTTTGTTTTGTTCTATTAGCGACTAAAAGCTTAGATTAAAAAGAAGCCAAAGAAGCTACTGTCAAGTAAAAATATACAATATATTTGCTGTAAAAACGTGTACAGAATGCCTTTTAGCTCAATATATGCTATACATAAGAGTTCCAACAAGGGTCACTTCCACATCCTTCATGATATACAGAAAACGTCTCCCGTAACAACCACGGTTTATGTACATTGTTACAAACATATGAAACAAAACAGCCCTTGGGTGCGTCTTAAGAGGCCAAGATGACGCGCAACCGACTTGTATAAAAATCCCTGAAAAATGTCTCTTTGTTGAGGTAAGAACGCTCCGGTCAGTCTCGCTTTCTCTCATGTTCCTTTCACGCATTAAATTCATTCACCTGTTCAAATACAAGAAATGACAAAAAGAGAGAGAGAGAGAGAGAGAGAGAGAGAGAGAGAGAGAGAGAGAGAGAGAGAGAGAAACAGAGAGGGAGATGAAAGCTATTTACACACGGGAACTCCTATGAGAAGACGTAGCTGCAGGCTGAAAAGTGTCAGAGGAAAACACAAAATAAAGTGGGTTTCCAGTTGTTTGTACCCTTATTACTTACATAGCTGCTCCTTTTTAACTGTGGGGAAAGCCAGTCTTTCATTACACCTCAACATGGTAACTAACGGTTCAGTTTTAATATATTGTTTTGCCAGATGCTAGAGAAGTCTTCTGTGAAAACTCAAGCAGCAGGAAAACTGTAGCTGCCTCCACATGGTAGCTTTTTTCCCCTCAGCTGGAATAACAACACATCTTATATTGGACCCCAAAAAACATTCAGATTGGCCACAGATTTTTTTTTTTTCTTATCAAGGCATTATTCACAAGTAGACATGGGCCGGTATCAAACTATACCACGCTTTTAGACATTTACGGTTTAAAGCCGCCTTACATTTCACACCGTTGTGTCGTTAGTTAATTAGAAGCCAGTTCCGATTATTGGAAGCAGAGGGTAACACTGCCCCCTTCTCAACCTGTTGCTGCACACTGGTGGGTTAGCAGGTTGGAAGAAGGTTCCAAACTTTTCCTTCACTTACAACAAAAGAAAACGGTTTAAAAGTATTTGAGAGCTAAAGAAGGGTTCTGAAAACTCTTATTAAAACAGCGGCTTTTGTTAGGCTGCATGTCTGTTAGGAGTTGATTGCTGGTTCCAACAGCGCAGTTAGCCATAATAGCCAACAGTCTAATAGTAGCTTTTTAAATTCCAGTTTTACAGCAAGAAGAAAGTTATTTTGCACAAGTTCTTGTAATTGGGTTCCTAAACAGTCTTGAACTGACTATGTAAACATTTTGAGTTCCCAGAATGCTTAGTTATCATTCTTTGTATTAAATTAAAAATTAACATCTTAATTTCTAAAAAAAAAAATAAAATACAACTTTATTTATTTATTGTTAAAAAGTATTGATCTCTGTTTGGCCACATCACAACTTCAGTTTTCGTGAGACTTGATCACTATGGTTTTTGAATTACTAATAAATGTAGGTAAATACACATTAATTAAAAAGAAATCTTAACTGTGTGGGACCTTTTTGGTTGTTATAAATTAAAGGTTTAAAATTGGATTAAAGTGGACTTGTCCCTTTAAAACCAGGTCTGGTTTAAACACCAAACTTCAAACTTCTAGCTTTTTTAAATTTTAAAACAACCTGATAACAACGGTTGTTAATGTAAAACAGTTGAACCCAGATAAGACATTTCAATGGATTGCAGATGATAACATTAAGTTAATTGGCAGAGAAACTCTTTACTACGCTCTTGAATTGGAAACCAACTTAAACATTATGTTGTTTTACCATTTGTGGAACATACCGATAATAAAACACACATAATATGGATATTTTGTCATATTTTTGACACTGTAGCCGATTATGGTAACATTTAATATAAAAATGTTAATGAACTTTTATTCCTTTTATTCATTATTTGCATTTTTTAATATTATACATTGTGTATAATGTATAATATTTTTATTATGTAATATTTCAGCTACAGTAGGAATAGATTTTTGCTTTTCTGTTATATAGGCATTTTGAATTTGTATATTTATTCAAAACAATCACTGTGAAACTCTCATACCAGCCCATGCCTATTCATAAACAAACTAGGAAAGTACAACAAACGACAGTCCAAAAACATTAAAGTCTTAAAAAGAAATATTATGAAAAGTTCATCTATAATGACTGTACATGGCCATTCATTAATACAGTATGTGGTGGAACGTTAGATTGCTTCTATTGTTAAGATATTAAGGCATTGAGACAGGAGCTTATGGATTCTGTTGCTTTAACAGATCAATGAGGCTCGTTGTGAAGTTGTTGAACACCATCGCTGACTTACCGCCTGCGTCAGCAAATCAGGCATCTGACAAGCTCAGAAAAACCACCAACAGGAAACAACAACAACAGCATAAAAAAAAAAAACGTTCCTGCTCCTCATGTCGACTCCAGCTGAAACACATTGTGATTGGTTGGTGTGGTGAAGAAAAGCTGCTCCTCGCTTGTAGAGCGGTTGTCGCAGGGTGTGTGCTGCCCCAGCGTCCTCTCAAAGTCTAAGAGCTGTCCCATGAAGTTGAAGTTTGGCGAGATGTTGGACTTCTTCCTCTTCACAAAGTCGTAGGCGTCGTTTAGAGACAGGTTGAGCCTCTGCATCAGGTAGGCCACAGTGACTGTGACCGAGCGACTGATGCCGGCCAGGCAGTGGACGAGGATGCCACAGCGCTTAGATCGAGCCTCGTCTGCAGCAGAGGGGGGGGGGGGGGGGGGGGGAATCCAGGTCAGGAATGTGTAAACAAACAACACCATTCCTGTGCTCCTTTAATAGTGCAAATCTAGCTCAGGCCCGCTGTGAGGAGACCGTTGTCAGCTTGCAAAGCTAGAATCAAACCCAACCCCATGGAGCGGAAACATCACTTCCTTCCTCCTTCGGTGTTGGAACCTTCTGAGAATCCCACCCGTGACAACATGACAACCACCAAACAAGTGAATGGCTGCGGTTTCAGGTGTAGTCATGGTGAGAAACACCAAACCAAAAGCAAAACTGAAACGCAGCGCCGCAGCACTGCCATAAAGCAACAAAAAATGTGTCACGCAAATTTAGGGTGTTGTAATGTAATCAAACTATTAATGACGTTTCCTTATTTGTCTTAAACTTCCATGGAAACAAGTGAAAAACTAAGGAATTTTAAATAAATCTATCCAATACAGACACACGGATCATACGCATGTGTTCTGATACCAATGTCCAGTTTTCTTTCATATTCTGATTCAGGTAATGACCAATACAGATCGTTTTTATTTTAAGGACTGTAACATATAACTTAAGAAGATAAGTACCCTGGCTTTCTTAAAAAAAGATAATAGTTCTAAATATTTAAAAAACTTTTTTTTTAACCAAATAAAGAAGATGCATTAAAGTAAATGAGAAAAAAATTACATAAATTTTCTATTATCTGAGCTATCAATCTAATTATGATCCAATTAACTATTTCATCTCTACCATTCACCACCACCAAAATAATGTCCAAACCAGTTAGACTTGCAAAGCAAAAATGAACAGTAAAACATAATACTTACCAATAAATGATATAGCTTCTGGAAAGAACTGGGACAGGTTCTGACTCCAGTGATCCGAAATAGGGATCTTCTTGTATCTGAAGTGGCTCTTGTGCTCAAACACGTTGGGCAGATTAGGCGTGACGTTCAGGATGTACGTGATGTTGTACTGGCCCAGCACGTCTAAGTTGCTGGAGTCTTTGGCACAGCCCAGGTAGAGGTAAGGTAGGATTTGGACGGGAAAGTCCGGCTGATTGCTGGGGACGGGGCTCTCCTCCGACTCCGTCGCGCTGCTGGGTTCTCGATCGGATTCGCCGTCTGAACAGTCCGAGCTGATCCGGAGGCCCCCGAAGCCCAGGACGGGCATCGGGGGAGAGGAGCTCGGACAGGAGCTGTCCAGGAGGGTCTCGCAGTGTTCCGGGTACTCTGTGTGGAACTTCACAAAACCACCTGAGTAGAAATGCAAACACAGATAAATTATGTCTAAAAAGATTTATTTTAGTCCATGACGAGCCAGTGAAACAGTCAGAAATGTGAATTTTATAATTTCTCCTTTACTGGAAATTATTTATTTCTGCATATGTACTGAAACTAAATACTCCAACTTACTTAAATGCCTAAATGCAATTGACTTTTCAGTCAAAACACAGATAACAATTACAATATGTTTTGGATTAGTATTTTTAGTCCTTAGATCTTAAAACTATAATCTTTCAAAACTGAAATGGAAAAGAGATATCAGCACTGAAATGACTCTTATGTACGTATTAACATAAATTCAAGCTATTTGTTTATTAATATGTCTATCAAACACATAAGAGATGATCTGACTACTTTATTTAAAAACAGAAAAGTAGCATTTATTTCTACTGCAGATACAATCATTTAACATAGCCACAAATGTATTACTACATATTAGTAGAGTTGGAATAATCTCATCTATAGCATTTAGTGATATTTTAACTCACATATACATCAGTCATTCTTTTCCCAGAGATAATTCCAGTAAGCCATTTTTTGTTTTCTTTTTTGTAAGCAAAAGAAAAGCGTAATAACCTTGTTTCAACCAGCTGAGTGGCGGTGTGAATAAATAAATGAGAGGAAGCACAACTACTTTATATCACAATCAGATAAAAGTTTAAGTGTAAAACCTACCACAAACTGGTTATTGTGACATTTACCTTCTTTCAGCCAGCTGACCAAAAGTGAGCAGCAACACACGAGAAAAAAGAAAAAAAAATCCTGCTTTTCTGATTTAGACACAATACCAGAAAACAGTCCATACTTATCGAAAAAAAACAACAACAACAAAAAAAAACATATTTACTTATGGTATTGTGAAGCGTAAGATCCCCGAGACGGACCATTCATGAAACACACGTCTGTTCCTGCTGGAGCAAAACATGCCGCAGCCATTTTGGAATTTTAATTGAGAATCTCAGCAGTGACACAAACTTTTGAGCAGCTTTCAAACTACAACCAACACGACACGGGACAAGTCAGTCACAAGTCAGTCTCTACGACATAATAATAGAGACACACACACACAAAAAAAACACAACAGCCGTCCAAATAGGAAACATTTAAAATACTTTTTTTTTTTCCCCCGGTCTAGTTTTACAGTTACAGCGCCAAGTGTCAAACTGCTCTGGTCAAATCCACCCCAAACACACGTCCTCGCTTCGAAGTTTACACCGACATTAAAACTCGTTACCTTCAAGAAAGTACGCTTTACAGCCGTCTTCTCGCAGTTTGTTAAGAAGCAGGAACAACACGGTGGCCGGGGGGCAGCCGCCGCTGTCCTGCCAGTCCGCGGAGCTCTCGTCGTACAGAACCACCGTGTCCGTCTTGCACCGCCTCACGAACTTCTCCTTGTCCTCGTGTTTGGGGATGACGGTCTGGATGGGGATGTTGCCCTTCCTGAACCTCCGCAGCATGAGCCCCGTCATGGCCAAGTTTATGGCGGTCTCTATGTGGGATGATTCATACAGCTCGTGTGAGCGGCAGTCCAGCAGGAGCAGAGAAGAAGCGCCTCCGGTCTCCAACTCCAGCTGCAGCCATTCCACGCTCTTACTCGGCCTCGCGTTAGACATGTCGCACTCAGTCTCATGCTACACGCAAAGCACGCGGATACTTTGCTTAGTTAGTCCGTCATTGCGCCCAAAACAAGAAGAAGAAGAAGAAGAAGAAGAAGAGGGAGGGAGGGAGGGAGGGGGGGAAGGAGCGTTAAATGTTGCTCCGCCAGTCCATGGCGCTTCTGCTTGAGCGAAAAGATTTCCCCTTTTGCCTCCTCTCCTCTCTTTCCATCAGTCAGTCAGTGAGAGCCGTCCCAGCGAGGAGTCGAAGAGTTTCTAAACTCTTCGACTGCTAACACTTTAATGTCAGTCTTTTATTGCCAGAAAAGTCTTTAATCAACTTCAGCTGCTCCACACCTACCGGGGTTCAGCGAGCACATTGTCGGTTTTATCGTTCCGATGCGTGCAGTTTTTTTTTCTCTTCACTTTTTTTTTTTTCAGATGACAGGAGAGTGAGTCGAGGGGAGGAGTTTGTTCATACAATTTAAAGTCATAGCAGAATTATCACAAAGTCTGGAATGTCTGAATGAAATCTGTTTGAGATTCCTTTATTAGGGAGAAACTGCTTTCCCTTTGTCTTATTCCCCACGGATGGATCCTATATAATAATATCATGGAAAAGTTTACTTTTTAAGTAAAACAAAAAAGTTATATCCCTTACAAGATTTGTTCTAAGCTATTTTTGCTTTTTTTGTCACACACACACAAAATTTGAAAACAAGGTGTGCAAATAAAATATTTACTCACAATTAATTATTTGGGATTAACTAAAGCTGAGTTGTATTTTATCAATCATATCAAAGAAATAAGTTAAAAATAACCTGCCTGACAAAAGGAAGAAGGACTCAAAAACCAAAACATCATGCAAAAGAAATTTAAGAAACAAAGTGTTTGTCATCTATTAGCCTGGGTTGTAGAGCTATTTTTAAGTTGTTAGGACTCCAGTCAACCACAACAATCAACAAATGGAGAAACAGGACATTTCCAGGAGTGGCATCAGGGCTATTAAAATTACTCAACAATTCAAACACTCATGCAATCATTCATGTAAAAGGTGCCTGCATTTGTATAGACCATAATTTTCTGACTATTTAATTCGTTCATTAGCTACAAGCATTATAATCATCGAAATTTAAATAACTACAATAAAACTTTAAAGACATTCTATTGTTCTTTTGTTGAGGTGCACCTGTTATGGTAGTCAGTTGTGGTACTTATGGTCACTATTCCAGTTCAAAATTTGAAAATCAGTGGGTTTTGACAAAGGATATGCTCAGTTAGATTAAATACAACTAGAAATATAAGGTAATAATATGATTTCTACTTATAAACAGTGTAGCAGTTGGATTGTGTGAGAGATTTATTGAAGTACAAAGTGTTACCAGTGCTTTAAGTCAGTCAATATGCTTAAAATGCATTGAATCAGCCTTATCTTGTTTCATGAATTGTAGAACATGCAAATGACAAGACATTAATACAGACAAGGTTCATATTTTGTTTTGATGTATCCATAATCTTATGACACCTGCTGAGAAAACATAGGAATTTGAGTCTGGAAAGGTTTTGAATTTTAGGGGTTCCACATCGCTTGGGACTATTTTGTCTCTTCTTAGTTGTATGTCACTAGATGTTTGTTGTTGCAGGAGATCTAACAAACAGGTATGTAGTTAATGGTATAAAATGAGCAAAGATAGAAGGCTTTAGGTCATTTAGTCCTGCCTACTACACCTTATCTATGACCCTAAACTGTTTTAGTCTATAATTTAGTTCATGGGTTTTAGCATGCATCTAAATTTGATAGTTTTTTGCGATCCAGGTTTTACTTTGAATTCACAAACCCAAATCTAAAGTACAGTTGGTCAGAATCCAAATGAATCCAAACTGTTTATAAGTCAGAGTGCACTTAACTGGTTATGCCAGTTACATGCATCACCATGTCTGCACCTATAGCTCCAACATAAAGAATGATGCCACCTATGAACAAAATGACATTACAAGATAAGGCACATTCCTAAAACGTGTGTCTTAAGTTTCCTGTTTTGGAAACCTAAGACACAGCCTTTACGTTTTGTTAAGAAAATCGAGGACGTAAAAAACATAATTAATATTACACATTTGTGACTTTCACAAAGGGCATATTCCTCCTGAGCGTCTCTGTGTGGTTTATTACTAATACGTACAATGATGTAGGAGAATTATGAATAGAGAGTCTGGAGAGAGAGAGAGAGAGAGGGGGGAGGTAAGGGGGAAGAGCGGCAGTGAGATGCTTGCAGTGGGAATCCAGCCATGCAGCGGATCTGTGAGCACACGTGAGTGGGGTCGGTGGCAGGGGAGGTGGTGAGGAGGGGGTTGGGGGGGGGGGGGTGTCACAGATGTGCATGGCATCAGGATTAACACAGAGAGGAACGGAGCTAAAACCAGCAAACACACTCACTCACCCACAGGCCCTCTCAAGCATTACCTGATTACACAGCAACCGACATAATATTATCGCCACACTACACTGCATCACCATGTCTGCACCTGCCTCCAACAGGCAGCCTGAGTTTTTCTTTATTTTTTATTTATTTAAATGCATACACACGCATGTACACGCGCACTCTGCTCGTGGCATCTCATGCCCACGTGATTTGGCGGTTCAGACGAACCCTCTACAAAACCTGCCGAGATAAGAAGCCGTGAAGTCAGCATGCAGATCTAAATGGAGGGAAATGAAGTGTGACAAAGAGGTCAGGAGATGAACAAGGACTCGCTCCTGCCTACAACTCTTGTAGTGATCAAAACCCACAAATGAAATCTGCAACTGATCCAAGGTCAGCATGTCTGAATGTATGTAGAGTGCGACTTGACCTTCTGATTAGGACCCGCTTTATAAAACAGTGCGTATGCGCCACTCTCATTCCTGTTTTTACCACAAATTTTGCTTTAAAGGTGAATTCAAAGCGATTCTCCCAGAGTGGAGAGGATCAAAATTATCTTTGCTTCACGGAGTCGGAGGGTTTTTCAGGACAAGTGCTGCTTTCAGGGCTTTTTATGCGTGTGTGGCGGATGCGGAAACGGCGGTCATGTGCAGATGTTCTGCAGGATAAATCCCAAACTGAAACAGATGGGAGACAAACATCGGCTTCATTCATGGTATTCTTCTGCATGCAGGAAATCAGGGCAATTTCCGAGCAAATGTGGCGATCACTCAGACAGTTCTTAGATAAACTACGGATCAAATGATCACCCGCAGGAAAATTTCTCTGCTCTATTATTTTTATTAGCTTTAATTATCCATATCTGATTAAGCATGCCAGTTACACTGAAACAGGCTTTGAGCTACACAAATGTGTGCTTGGTGCAACTTAATAAAACCAGTGATCCTCCACATTATCTGGAAGTGAAACATAATATCCTCATACTCTCTCGTGGTTCATGAAAAAAAAAGCTCCTGCACTAGTTATGAGTCATCAGCTCAGGAAGGAGGCGTCTAATATGAGAGGAACAGGAGGCCCACTACGCCCCCACGTGGTGAAGCCTGGCATGCCACCTATTGCAATTCATGAATGGTTCTGTCCTCAAGCTGTTTACACATAACAGACCTATTTTGTGTATCTTAAGTTTGTTTTTACAATACGAGCTAAAAAAAAAAACCCATCAGTTTAATCTTTCTGTCACTTACACATTTTAGAAACAATTCTGCACTTCTAAATGCCATAAAATATGAGACATAATCTACATGTCAGAAGAACTTTATTGCAAATCTAAACCAGTTTGGATGTGCAATAAAGTAAAGCATACAAAACTAAAAACCTGGTTAGTTAGATGTGCTCTGGCTTCATGTTATTGTTGGTTTCAGATCATGTGACTGTGTGACATTTCTCAACAAAGTAACACAATGCAATCTTAGTGGAACGCTATTATTGAATCGCATCATTAGTACGAAGTTATTGACACACGTAATTCTTTTACAAACAAGGAATCAGAATGTGCAATACTCTATAATAAAGGCAACAATATTACTAACAAGGAAGGATTATACCAAACCATGACAATAAAGCAGCAGTTGCTGCAACAGGGCAGAGAGAACAGTGGCACCATGAAAAGGTCAGCTCAGTTCAATTCATTTCATTTTTATTATGCCAATTTACAATAAATGCACATTGAATACATTGCTAACTGACGTATCTAATTAAGTCAATAAACTTCATCCCAGTACAACCTAAACCATATTGACAGATTTGGATTTAAATACAACCAGTAAGATTTTGTTGATCACATAACAGTATCTTGGTATTCAGTGAGAACAATGTTCTATGGGATCTTGAAAGCATGAGATGCTGTTTTATACTGTAACCCTGCTTTGAACAGCTCTACTTTATACCTGATCTAATGTTATCTAACAAACCACTTGAGGCTGCTTAAAGCAATTACATTAATATTGAGAGTAAAATAAATTCTGTGCTAAATAGTTGTTATTTAGGGGTATGAGAGTAATGGGGCTGAATGCAAATGCATTGCTTGCTTCTTAAATTTTTATAAAAAAATAAACCATAAAATCTTTTCCTTCCGCTTCAAAATTACCTGTTATTTTGTATTTGTCTTTCACTTCACATCCCAGGAAAATACGTTGAGGTTTGTGGCTGTAATGAGAAAAACGTACTGAAAAATCCCAACGCTATGGTTACTTTTGCAAGGCACTGAAGATGCAAAGTGAAATCACCTGGTAGCATTTCCCCAGAGTAAATCAAGTACAGCTATTAACAAAGCCGGACTTGAACAGCAGCGATCCATCCTCAGTATGTGTGATCTGTTTTCTTGCTTTCAAAAAAAAAAAAAACTGTCATAAAACTGTCATGAAATGTTTCAACTTTGACACAAAAAAAGCACTGAAAAGTAAAGGGTTTTATTCAGGGCATTTAAAAAAAAAAAAAACTATCAAAAATAATTAGGTTTCCCTGCGGGGAGATTATCCTTCAGCATGTGGGATGTTTGATAGAAAAAGCTTCTTTTCTTCTACAACAAAACTTGTGACTGATAATTAAAAACAATTTTTAAATTTAAAAAATATGTTTTCATCTACATTGTTGTACACTAGCTAATGAACACAATGATGCACCTATCAACCGTTAAATGTTCATGATCAGAAAAAGTCTCGAGTTTGGATTTGTTTTTATGAGAGGAGATCCTGCATTTCACTGGTTAATTGTGGGCGGTTCCCTGTTTAGTACCAAGCTACTCTGGATAGGCTTTATAGAATATGGGAATTTTAAAACAAGCTTTATAGAGATGCTGATTCAATTCTCCAGCACATTATGGGCCCAGCAAACTGCCAAAAGTACTAATAACTGATTGAACCACAGGAAATTATGTTCACCTAAGCCCCAGAAAAAACACATCAAGAATTGTTGGAAGGAAGATGAAGGACCAACTCCCCAACTGTAGAGGAGCTGGAGACTGAGGCAATCTGGACTTTCTTAACACATGAGCAGAGCTACAGGTTGATTGCCTCCACACCATGATGCAGTTATTCATGAAAAAGAGCCTCAATCAAGTAATGAGAGCTTAAACTGCAGGCAAATACTCAATAGGCTGACATTTCTAAAGTAGACATGGATTTTCTTGCATTCTCACATAACACAGTCAATTTCTGATATACTGACTTGTGGGTTTTTACTAAGTGTCGAACATATTAACAAAATTACTAGAAATAAACTCCATATAATCCATTATTCTTTGTGTAATGTATCTAGAAATAATTTTTACTTTTTGAGTTAAAGTAATATATTAACATTCGAATAATGTTCCAATTTGCATAGATGCATTTGACATGTGCACTAATGTTATAATAATGAATAAACAATAACATTTGTCAAATCACAGTTACCTCATTAAATCAAATGAAAGTCAAAGTGGAGACTCCTTACCTGTGTGGTACGAGTGCATCTCCTGGACATCTTCTCATACCTCTCTTATGATCTCTGTATTCCTGTATCATCTCTACAGACAGAAACAGGCATTTGGAACTACCAATCTGGCCGGATCAATGTATGATCTGATAGTAACTTTTTATCATTTTGGTCTATAAACAACATAGGTGCAATATAGGTGATGTCATTTTTACAGTGTCAAATTGACCTGATACATTTTAATATGCATCAGGTCATTGACCATAACAGTATTATTAGGTATCAATATCTGGCCCCAACTTTCATATCAGTACATTCGTAGTAAAAATATATTTTAAAAAGATTTTAAATTATGTTGAAAATACCACTGAAAATACATGTAAAAACAAACTGTTCTATACTTTTATTCCACTTTTAAATGTATTTTTGATGAAACAGAAAAGCTTTGTTATTGACCACTTTTCCATTGCAATAATAGTATTTATATTCAGAGGTTTTGTATTTCCCACAGTTGCAGTCTGCTTCCTCGACAAAAAGGTGTAGAGCATACACCTTGTACATGCTTTTGATTGATCGGCGTTAGTTGGTGAGTAAATGAGAATAAACTAGGAATGAATAAAGTTCTTTTGGCACGATCACAAATCAACCTTTCTAATGTTATCGCATTTAGCTATACTTTTATCACATTTAATAATGCATTTCTGACAAAAACTTTCCAAACCATCAAGTGGTTTCTATTATAGACTAATAGATTGAATTAAATTGGAATGAGCAATATATTATTTTAAATGCGACTCTTCCAATTCCTGGAATTTTAGCTGTGTATGCTAAAGTTTTTAAGAACATATAAACAGCACACCGATTCCGTCTGTCGTTCAGTATAAACTACCCTGACAACATTCCATAATTTCTTCTGGAACAGATTCACCTGGTAGCTCTGGTTTGGCTGAATCACTTCTCTTTTCCAGTGAAAAGCTCCTGCTGGGGACATTACAGTTACGATGTTGTATTGCGAAAGGAGTCATACATGCTCCTGTTGACTACCGCCAGGGGGCGGTAACGCGTCTAGTAAAATCCTTCATTTTATTTTTTTGCCATAGTAAAAGGAATACTGGTGACTATTTGAAACGATTATATTTTAGTTCGAGAAAAATTAAATACAACACTGTAAGTTATTTTTTTCCTATAAATGTCACTAAACGTTGCCTGCTTACAAATTATTTTGTTCTTTTAAAATGTCAAAACACTGGTTTAGTTTACTGAAAAAAAGTAGTTTTCTGAATTGGCTTGAGAAAATGTTTCAAGGTGTCAACTGGAGGAGCTACTTTTACTAAATGTTCCCACACTGTAAACGTGTGTTTGCTAATATTTTACAAGAACACTGGAACACGGATTCCTGCTTTTGAGTTTTAAACCAGGTACATCTTTGCATAATAGTGACGTACCTAGTCAAATTGATTTTTGATTAATCAACAAAATTAAAAAAAAAAGTGCCAGCAGGTGGAGCTATTGTGCTTGGCAAAAGTCACCTCATGTCAGCTAGATGGGTTTAAAATATAAAGGAAATTTGCTGTTATTTTAACCACAATTTGATTTTCTTCATTTTCCTTAATGCATTTATTTTCTTCAAGCACACTTCTCAAATTTCTTTACACTGAAATAAACAATACAAATAGTTTATTTTGAAAGAAAAAAAACACTGTTTTGAAAATAAAGTATGCTTAAATTGTGGTTTGGTTTATTTATCTTTGTACAAGAAAAAATGTGCAAGGGATGATAGGTGCTATTTATTAAAACAAATGGATTTCCCATTTTGTCATTGAATATATGAATACACACAGTCCACAACTAAAACTTAGCAGATGATACAGACAGTATCCATAAATTTCTTATGCATTAAGAGAATATTGCTATATGAAAGCTCATCACAACAGATTATACAAATCAAACTCTAAACACACATGCAAAAGTAGGCACATTTAAAAGCTGCAAACACAATGACCTTAAATCATTTTATAATCTATTCAATAAGATACAGCAGAACAAATACAGAACCTATTTGAAAATGACTTCACAGCACCAGTACCAGCAATAAGCAGAACCAGTGTTCACACCCAGCCACCATATCGAAGCTTATTAGGCAGATAGATGTTGGTGAGGAAGTCTGGAGCTACGGAGGTCAAGGACTGTAGTTCAGCCTTAACTTTACTCTGCTGCATCAGTTCAATCTACAACAGGCAAGGAAACAACTTTAAGGAGGTATGGAAGAGGAAGCTGTACAAACATGTTTAATTTTTATCCTCTCACACACATTCCTAGGTAATTTGTCACATAAGAAGAGCTCAAAAGTCTGTAGGACTTTTTCCTTTTAAAAAACGGATTGCTTACACCAGCTTTCGAATATATAATTATGTTTTTTAAAGATTTTTTTTCTTGAACTTGTCCTACAGAATTATTTAGATGTGTAAACAGAAGTGGTTATACCAGATTTTGTTTGTTCTAGAACGACTAATGAAAATTAGGTATATTGGTAAAATAAAACACGTGTTTGCAATAAACAAAGTACAAATGAACTGCATAAATAAACAATATAACACATATTAAGAATTCATTATTTTAAATCTAGATTAAAAACTTAAAACAAATTTCACCAAAGCAGTCCCTAAATTATTCAACCTAAACAGAATTCTTCATTAAACCATTTGCAAATCAGGTCTGGTCTAAGACACACCTGGTGCAAACCACCAAGGCTTAAAGAAATCAACCAATATTACAAGTACAGCAACGTCAGGAGCATTATTTAACCATTCAGAGAAGACCAGAAAATGGCAGAAGGCAAATGGTTAGCAAAAGCCCTACGTTTTTCTGAAGATGCGAAGGTCCGTATGATTAAGTTAAAGAACCAGTGGCTACTCTACATGAATGTAGCTTAAAGGGGGAGATATCAATGGCGCACAGCACTATTGAAACAAAATGGTTAGTTCCAGCTGAGAATCGGTTCAGTTGGATGAAGAAATAAATACCCTGGAACTTGTCAGGACTGAGGATCAGTACTATGTCTCAAGGAGGAAGACGCATTAAAATATGCTTACAATGAGGTATAATAGTGCCTTAGTAAAGCATGGAAAACATGGATTTACACAAGCTATTAAAAAGCACTTGGAGTCACCTGGTGTCAGTGTGGAAGTTAAAGTTTGGCCTTCATTTGAACCATCGGCAGGACAGTGATCCCAAGCACACCTCAAAATCCACCAACACACCCCTTAAGAGAAGAGGGATGTGTTGGATGACAAAATGGCCATCGTTGTTGTCTAAATTTCATTTAAACTCTTTGCTTTAATTTAAAAGAGGAGGCTGCACCAAACAAACCCAAGAATTTTATTGAACTGACGACCTTTACACAGCATTTGGCTCGGTTACGAAATTAGTTGTGCTGAGCTATTCAAATTGCCTTATTTGATTTGTTTATTGGAAACACATGCTACGTTGAATGTTTTACCAATACACCTAATTTAATGTGAGGCTAAACAACTTAAAAGGAAAAAAAGGTTTGTTTTTCTCTTTTCCTGCACTTTATTTTCACTCACCTCTTTGCACCAGTCTGGTTGGCTGGTTAAGTACGGCCGCTTCAGCAGACTGTTGAGCTTGTTTTCATCTGCCTTAGTAAAGAGAACCAGGGAATCCTCAGGAACCCTTAACCTAAGGCAAGTAATTTTAATTTCACATTACTGATTGGCGTAATCACCTAAAACTATTTCTTCTGCCAAACATTTCTGGATTTGTAAGGCACAAAATAAGGAATTAGGTCAGAGAAAGAAAACAAGAAAAATATGCAGACTACAATTAAATACATCTCAAAAAGCTTTTTTCCCCCTAAATTTGTTGAAACTGATGTATACTTAAAATGCCATACAGTCTCAAGTGCAGTCCCTTGAGGGGAAAAAAGAGGTAAACAGCAACTGAAACCAAAACAAACAATCTAAATGTCATCTGAATATAAATCCAATTTGAGGCAGGAGGAGGAAATAGGAAGTAGCAAATTGTGATTCCAAACCTCTGCAGGTCAGAAGGGAGAAGGCCAAGCCACATAACGCTTGGGACGGTCAGACTGTGGGCCTCAAATGACATTGACTGTGGAGAAAACACTCAATTACACAAAATCTCCCCAATGCACACATATTCAATGTGGTTTTATGTTCAAGAATGATTTACAAATAAAACAGGGATGGATACACAAACATAACCAATGAAAATGCAGTTAATCCACTTCCTAAAAATCATCACTCCACACACAGCTACTGTAAACATTCTGAGACTTGAGTTTGTCCTTTATCAGACGCTGAATGGAGCGTTGCAGAGTATAGAAATAACGCAGCTCTTACCACTGATCCATACTTGTAGATACACATGATCTCAATGCCTGAAAACATTCAGAGAGAGACAGACACCGACATACCAGAGGAATTATCCTCTGAGATGTGAAACAGAACTTTGACCAGAATAAAACATTACATGTGTGTCTGGCCACGCAACTAGAACAAGGTTGAAAGTATCAAGAGTTTCCGAGGGAAGAGGTACTAATAACCAAACTAAGCACAGTGCTTTGCAAAAATATATGTAGTTCTCTAAATGTTCATGTTACACTGACACACTTGAATGTATTTTATCAAGATTTTATACAACAAACACAAATGAACGCATAACTGTGAAGTGAAATAAAATATGTGCCGCTTACATTTAACAAATTACAATAGAAGAAAAGTGGTATGCATCACCACGTCACTGTGAACACACCTTCCTCACGGTGAAACATGCTGCTGGAATCACGCTGTGAGGAAGCTCATTTTCCCACTAGACATGGAAGTTTGTCAGAATGAACGGGGAGGAAACCGACTCTGTGATGGCTGGTTTTTGAAAACAATGTTTTGTAGCCATGACCTGAAGGTACATGTCTAAACAGTGTCCAGAATGTGTGTACATGTCTAAACAGTGTCCAGAATGTGTGTACATGTCTAAACAGTGTCCAGAATGTGTGAGGTCTGCAAAGATGTGAGCTGCACTTCTCAACCTAGAAGGTAAGCCCTGATGAGTCTAACTCCAGCTCTATGCAGATACAGAATAGTACTCAAGAAAACCTGTTGACATGGAGCAGAGGTTCTTCAGCTTGACAATGACCTCAACCCTGCAACCTTAGTTTTTTTACTCTTTAAATGTGAAACGCTAGAACAGAAGACCCCTGAAAGACCTGCAGTTTGGTATAGTGAAAGCTGCAGGCACAAATTACTGATGAACATGAATGTATTCCAAACTTTTCATCCCTTTAATAGTAAAAAAGAAAACCCAGTGTCATTTTCTGTACACGTTCCAATTATGCACAACCTTGTGTTGATCTACCACATGAAATCACAATAAAATACATGGAGGTGTGTGGCAGTATGGATATTTTTGCAAAGTACTGCTCTGTATAGATGCTAATATGTGCTGACTTAGCAAGACATGCAACCCAGCTGTGTGTGTCAAGAGATGAAAGGAGAGGCATCCTGATAGATGTGGTGAGCTATGCAAAGCATGCGAGAGAGTTAAGCTGATCTGCATTCAGATAAATCATCTGTACCATGAGGGTCAGCATCCACCAGGGCAAAGATGGGAATGTGCAACGTATCCCACAGCTTTCTCACCATCAGTCGGCTGTTCACATCTGGCACACCTTTACCCTGACTCACACAAAATCAGTATAAAATTCATTGCAACTAGAGTTATGTTAAAAAAGGCTTTTTTTTTTGTTTGTTTTTTTAAGTACAAACTGTGATTAGGATGCAAGGAGAAAGCTTTGTGCAGAAGTCATCATCTAGCAGCCTCTGGAATGTTGCGTCCTTCTCTACAATCATGATAAATTTAGCTGAAGATACAATATCTGAAAATAATTAAGACTTTAATAAATAAGACACATTTGTCCAATATGTGTACTTAAGACTGAGCTGGCTTTTAAAGGATACTTTTAATTCCACCGATGTTTGCGGAAATGGAAACAGCCTGAAAAAAAAAAAAACACCAAAACAAATACAGGGCTTTAAATGCTGGTTTACAAACGGCAACGTCTGATGAAGTCAGATTGATTCACCAAAAAGGATCCATGTGGAGATGTTGACACATCATGGAGCTGTATAGCAAATTTTGCATAGTGTGTAGTACTGAGACGTGCACTGAGAATGCTCCTGTCAACAGTACAAGACCATATGGTGAGCTGGTGACAGCAATGTGCTGGAAAAAGTGCCAATGAGGCATAAAATAGCAACACAGGAGCTGGCTAATTACCTTACTTAAATAGTGCTGTATGATGTGGGGAAACATTTAAGCAGAGCATTTGTTACAAAGTAAACTATCATAAATACTTTTAATGTGAATTTTTTTTTGTTTTACATTCGACACATGGAGTTAATAAGAGTCCTTTTACTGAGTCTGAAAATGTGCTGACAGAGAAAGAAGTTTAAGAGATTGTTCAAGCATGTATGTCCGTCTAGTATCTCTAATTCATTTTAGTCATTACACATCGTGACCCCATTTGCACTTTGCTCTTTGCTGTAATGGAAAGTGTAACCATGGAGAGCAGAATGTATAAAAAAAGCTTTTAATAGGTCATTAGGGTGTTTTCCTCATTATTTCTCTTCATGCATAACAGAAACCGGTACTGCGGAACAAAACAAACAGGCATGGCCAATTCTTAACATCTGCACATATATGTGGAGTTAATTTAATCCCCGTTGCAGGTCATTATTCAGATGCTATAATAAGTTCTACACACTATGTTGTTTCTGAAAGCAAAATTTTAGATTGAATAGATAGATGGATCATGGACAATTATTAGCATGCCATGTACTATTTGGTGGTTGAAGTGATGATGACATGTAATTGTTTATCTGGGATAAACGGTGTTTATCCCAGATAACAGAGTTGATGGGAAGATGAGCTAAATAAAAGGCAATGCTGAAACAAATATGTTAAAGGGTGCAAAAGTCTTGAAACTGGGGCAACGGTTCGCCTCCCAGCAGGACAGCAATCCTCAACATAGAGTCTGACTGATGCAGTACTTTAGATCAAAGTAAATTTGTGCATTAAAAGAGCTCAATCAAAGTTCGGGCCTAAATCAAAGTGAGAATCTGTGCCAAGAAAATGCCCCTAAATATTAGTCTCTGGATGTACAAAGCTGGTGGAAATATACCAAAAAACAAACAACCAAAAAAAACTGAGGCTATGTTTAAGTAGAAATGTGGTTCTGCAAAGTGTCGTCTCCGGGGGAAACAGAAATTGAGTTGGGCTGTCATGAAAAACTGGAATATTTTTTTAAGTTTGTGGCTATAACAAAGCAAAATCGCTAAATATTCAACCCATATGAAACGTTAGATCTGTTGTATATCCAGGAAGACTTATTGATATTAGAGGAAGTGTGTTTTATATGTTGGGAAACTTACTGCTGAGCTGGGGTGGCAGTCAACTCTTGTTCCATCCTCCTCCAAATAACACAGATCACCAGAAATTAAGCCCTTGGATGTGGCCAACTGCAGACCAACATTACACAAACACACACAAACACATACAATGTGACATATGGCCATACATGCCTTTTTACAGCACTGACTTTTTGAACTCCACATCAATTCTATCTTTCTTTGATCAGTAAAACCATTATTTACTTCACAGGTGTTTCCTGAACTATGAAGTGGAGCAAAAATGAAATATGGCACTAATCTAAAATATTTCATATGTTAAAATTTTAGCTAATATCCAAAAGAATTCTGATACAAGCTTTTAATATAAGAGGTTTGCATTTTCTGCCAAGCAGTCAGTGAACTATGTAAACCATCTGTCAGACTGAAATGAATATGCAGACTTACCACATGTAGTGATCTGCGAGGAACCTTCAGCATGCAGGAGATGTCATCTATTATGCTATCCACAGTTCTCTGTGACCCAAACAGCTGTACGTTGTTGTAAAATATGTCTCTGTGGAAGAAAACTTCAAAGTGAGCACACTTAAGAAATGCCGACTTTTCTTTGTAAAACCACTAAACAAAGCTATAGGAATGTAAAGAAAGAGACTTTTTTTTGGCTTTTGGGAAATTCATTGACGACAAATGACCTTTTCGTAGCATAAGAGTTGCTCTGCACCAGCCTGTAGACGACGGAAAGAATCTTCAGAATTTGTGCTTTGAACAGAGAAAGAAAGACATGTTTTGTTATTTACATTTTACTCACAATCATCAATTCCTTTCTCGTTTTACAAGACAGGAGAAAAGAGACCCAGAAAATAATCTGCTCTTTTCCATGTGAACTGATCCTTAAAAGCCTTTTTCAACATGTTCTGTCTCTGCCAATTTGTCACCTAAAACTAAGTCTGACTTTTACTGCCGTCTCGCAGTTTATTCATATGTTTATAATGAATACAAATTAAAGCCACATGAAGAACCACACAGCTGGAGAGAACTTTTGACTAAAAACAAGTGGGAGAGTTCAATTTGAAGCTGATGTGGAAGAAGTGTGGGTATTTTCTCACCAAATTTAGTAACAGATGAAGGACAGTCGCTCCTAATGGAGATAACAGAATGCTCTGAACTCATCTTAAGTCCGACAGCACTGTCAAAACTTTGGAACAAACGAAAAAAAAGCAAAAGTTATTAAAAGCCATTTACTCTACATTCTGTATGTTTATTTTTAGAGACACCTGTGAGAAGATTCCAGTTTACCTCACCCTCCTGACTTTGTTTTCAGTTTTTTACATTTTTACAAAAGAAGTAAGTTTGAAAGCGACAAGTTGTGATCCAAAGAAAACTGACAGCGAGTCTTTGCTCATAACGAGAGATCGCCACAACCCTGTCATTTTAAAGCTTCTTATGGGTTTGCATGTGTAGGCACAAATCTTACTTATCACTGTCATCTTTTATTGAACAGGAAGCTATAAAAGCTTCAATCGCGTTGACTGTGTTATGCAAATCCAGTCTGACAACACTGCTTAGTTCCTCTTAAGAAAATGAACAAAATGTAATCATCATGCACTGCACATGTACAACACTTTTAAATAGGACGGGATCATTTTGTGATGTTGCTGGAGAAGGGTTTTTAATAAGTTTATACTTCTACCCACTCCTTTGAATGTTTATTGTATTGCTGTAATTTCATTTGTAACCTGGTTCAGTTCAGTACATTTCAAATGTTAAATGTTTAGTGTGCATATTTTAATTTATTTGATTATTTCTTGTGCTTGCGATTGAGAGATTGAGCTCACCCTCCTCACAGTGAAGAATCATGGCTTTATAATCAATAAATACACACTTATTTATAGTCAAGTCATGGCCTAAAATGATATTATTATGGGATAATTCAGACTATATACACAACAGTATTTTAATATTACTGAACTGACAAAGAAATATATTACCAAAATGTTTAACATGGTCCTTTTTAGAATTTCAACCCAAAAAAAGTAATAATACCAACTGCAGTTAAAATACTGTAGTGTTTTGATGATTAAAGGTCTTTAATAGTTTTTGTAAGCATGTGTATGAATCTTTCTAGAAAGTGAGACACCAACATACAAGGATTCCTTCATATACCTGTGTCATGCAAAATGGAGAGTGCTGTGTTACTGTGTGTTCCATACAAGCAGAAAAAACGATTATGGTAGCTTTAGAGAAAGTGTTATATTAGCACTTTCTCCAGAATCTAATTAAATGTTCTACAAAGTGTGTAAATTGCATGAAGAAATCTGTTAGCAATTTTGAAATTGTAACTTTTTAAAATATTGGTTTGCAAGTTCCAAGTGTAGTTCAATTCACCACTAATCTACAAATCCGTTGGATATGCGGCCAAGTGTACTTCAAGGAGGTGCTAAGAACTTATTTCACTGCAAGGAGAAAGACTAGGTCAGAACTTGGAAAAAAATAAAAAGCATCAGTAAAAACACTTAAAACACCTGAATATGCAATCACATCACTGTCAACTCTATAAGCTTCACTTAATCACAAAATTTTGAAAAAGCTGTTCGCAAACTATGATCTGCATATCTGTGAGATCGGTGACTGGAATAACAAAAGAAACAAAAAAAAAAAAGGCTCACGTCATCATGGGTTCAAATCAGGTTTACCTGATATTGGCCCAACTGGATCTGTTGGGCAGTACCAGGATAGGTACTTCATCTCTGGACAGACTGGTCATTATTCCCAGGATTACACCTTCAATTTGAGGTAAAATTTCATCCCTGGATTAAACAAAATAAAAGAAATTAATTAAAATATCTACTGATCTTTGACAAATACATCTAAAATTACGCGAGGAAAATAGCAACACTGACACAAACATCTTAGTACAGTAATAACCTGAGACAAAGAGTAGTTTCATTACAGACAACTGGGTCGTGGACTACAGTCTCTGAACATGGAGTGCGTTCTACCAGCTGAGCCATCCAGCAGCCATGTTGCACATTTCTATAATGTACTAATGTTTATCATGTTCACACTTCAGGTCTAAATATAGCTACTCTCTCATGCTCTCCTACATTTACTTACTGGTAGACCTGTCGCGATAAACGATAAATCAATTAATCGCACAATAAATTAAACCTATCGACCTCATTTCAATTATCGGCTTCATCGTCTCTTCCTGCCTTTTTAACTTTCTATGGATGACACTGGATGAAAAAAGGCTCAGCTCCGTGCTCTCCACTGACCCTTCCTCATTTCCTTAATGTAATGTCCAGCGCAGGGCTGCCGGCCCATTTTCAAACCCTGAGAGACACATTAGCCGACAGAAATCCTAGGTATAACGGTTCGATCGGTTCGTCGTGCCACCTGGGCACAAAATAATGGCTACAAGTCCATTTAACTCATTTTAAAATCAGGCATTAATCAATGCTTTACTAGAATCTACCTGTCAGCGTTCTTTTGAAAATAAAGTGTTTCTATCTATGGCAGGAAATCGAATGCATTATTAGTCATTCCATTAAATCAGTGTCAAAAGGTCTTGAAACAATATTATCGTTTATCACAATAATTTTTTAGACAATCTTCCAGCAAAATTTGTTATCGACAGGTCTACTTACTGGACATTGTGGCCATACCTCGCCTCGCCTGCAGGGGCGCAACTACACATTATTCAGGTGTATGTGGAAACATAAAACGGCGCCCCCCCTCCGAGGGAAGGCAGTCAAGGTGAAGGAGCGTAGGAAACATACGCTGCTCTACCTCCCCCTTGTCCCCAGGCGACGATACGCGAAGGATAAAACTCGCATCATTCACCTCGTTATGTGCGGAGCTGAAGGCGCGTAAGGCGAACCTGATATGTACCGGAAAACGTCATCATACCCACTTTTTGCGCCACTGCTCGCCTGTTAGCTTATTTTTCCCCATTTCACAAGTTTATTCATTTTATTTAATTATTCATTCATAGTTGTTATTTTTGCTGAACTAAAACAAATGTTGTAGAAAATGTATGTAGAAAATAAATGGTAACCAATATATGCGACAAAATGAACAGAAGCAAAAATGCACTAAAAAGTAGTTTTACCCACTTTTTGCGCCACTGCTCGTCTGTTAGCTTATTTTTCCCATTTCACAAGTTTATTCATTTTATTTAATTATTCATTCATAGTTGTTATTTTTGCTGAACTAAAACAAATGTAGAAAATGTATGTAGGAAATAAATGGTAACCAATATATGCGACAAAATGAACAGAAGCAAAAATGCACTAAAAAGTAGTTTTACCCACTTTTTGCGCCACTGCTCGTCTGTTAGCTTATTTTTCCTATTTCACAAGTTTATTTATTTTATTTATTCATTCATAGCTGTTATTTTTGCTGAACTAAAACAAATGTTTATATGTAGAAAATAAATGGTAACCAATATATGCGACAAAATGAACAGAAGCAAAAGTGCACTAAAAAGTACAGTGTGCCCCTGCATCACTGCGGTAATGCGATCTAGAGCTGAGCGTAATCAGAAAGTCAGTTCTGTAAGTAATTGCCCCCCCCAAAGAAAACTTTTTGGAGTAATTGTAGGACACCGTACTTTTAACTTTTACTTGAGTAAAATCATTATGAAGCATCGCTCCTCCTCTTTGCGCAAAATGAAAAGAGAAAAGAAATAAGCAAGCTGGCTAACGCCAACACCGTTCACTGACCTTCAGTAAGAGAAATACAAGCGAACTTACCGACTGATTTCCTCCACACCACGTTGGTTCCCTGCTATAATGTCGACATTGTTCAACAGCTGAACACGAAGCTTGTCGATTTGAGAAAATAACTGTGCTTCAAAAGCACTCATCATATTTCTTTCTAACCAACTAAAAAGAAGCTAACAGCTGTATGACAATTTACCTCGTGGTTAGCTTGTACCGCAAATCTCGCGTTTAAACGCAGCTGAGACCGATTGTCTCCTGTGGTTATTGGATGAGGACAGATGAAATAATTTTAGTATAAAAGCACTTCTTATAATGTTGCTTTCATGAATAATATGATTGAAAAAATAGAAATATTTTTAAGCTTAAGTATTATACCTACATTAGTGCAAAATTGCAAAAATTATACTTAATGTTATTTTCAGCGTGTTTTAATAATAATAAAAAAAGACGTGGTCTGGACTTGTATTTACCCCATCTATTCTGATACCCCTAAAAAGTGCTTTTCAATCCATCTTGCAAAAATGGAAAGACTGTGGCACATTTTAAACCTACCAAAATATGGCTGTCCATCTGGACATACTGGCAATACTTTTTAGTTGCAATTGCAACAACTACATCAAATATTGTCTGCAAATACATTGAAATTTTCAGAAAATATGAATATAACCCTAGTGTATAAATACTTTACTATGGCATTATTGTGCACACTTTTAATTGTATGTCTTAAAAATGCTTGACAACTAAGTAAGTAGGTAACAAATCTTTTTTTTTTTCTTTTCACAAGCCGATAGTTATTACTCATCTTGTAGCTCTGTCCATTATTAAGATCCAAGAATGTGTGTGGGCTGTAGTGGTTTAAGGTAATAAGCCAACATTGGCTAGTGCTAGGAAAAAATTCCCATTAGCACCCTCTGTGGGCCTCAATGATGAGACGTTCTATCTGAGCCTGCTGCTGCTTGTCCAAGGTGTGTCTGCTGAATATGCGTGTCCTGCTGTATGCGTGTGTTTCTGTGGTGGTTTCAGAAGGACGTGGGAGGGGGCTTGTTTTGCTGTGGTGAAAGTCCACATCGAAGACATCAATATGCATCGTTTCATCTCGGACACGTGGAATGAATTTTTAAGCATCATTTTGAAAATGCAATGACAACACATGCCAACATGTGCTACAGATTTTAATGAGATGTAATAATCCCTTCATGATAAGGAGTTAGTTTACTGTATGATTGACTAATTTCAGCTGTTTGAAACCCAAACAATAAAATGACTTTAACACAATGTGACAACCTTAATAATGTGCACGTTTTCTATCATCAACAACCCTTTAAATCTGTTTCTGTTTTTTTGTTGCGTCATTTAGCTAATATGTTGCTTCATTCTTAAAAAAAAACAAATGAAAATGTCCTCCGTTGAATATTAAGTTCTCCAGTGTCCTCAGCTTTTAGACCTGTTAGCAGGCATGCTGAGTGTGTGTTTTCAGTGGCACTGTTGTCTTTCTTTCTCAGTGTGAAGGCCTGGTCAGAGTGTGTGAACCAAGATCTAAAAAAATAGGGGTCCATACCCCCGACCTGACCCTGAATACTTCCTAAAGTTCTATCTTTTCCCTGAGTGGCTGTGACAAGCTGCTTCCTATGCAACGGCTTTTAATATCTTTGTAATTGCTATCTTTTAGAGATGATGAGCAGCCCCTCACTCAAGCTGAAAATAATCTTAATATGTGAGAGACCGCATGTTGCCAGAGTCCTTTTTCATCTTTCCCAGAAAGCCCCGAGACCCCCGCTGTTCCTTTGGCCAGAGAGAGATTTGCGTCGAGTGTGAGGCCCTAACCTGAGGAGACAGAGTGCAACGAGTCATATGCATGTCTCGGGATGAGTGTTTGTGCTGGGCAAGAGGAGGGAACTCAGGGGGAAACAGGGGGCTCCAGGGTCAGAGGAAAGAAAAGAGCTAGGTGGAAGGAGGGGTGGGGGGCACTCTTTGCAGGTGGGGGGGATTAGCTGCAGCTAGAGGCCCATCGAAACTAAATACAGATCTGTCAACCTAATCCTCACAAATAGAAAACAGAGCTGCCCTCCTTTCACAATCCACATAGTTCAGCACGTCCACCTCCTACTCCGTTGCCCCCTACACCAAACACACACTCACACAGTATACCTCTGGGTCTCCCATTTGTCTGGTTCTCATCAGCTTTGGTCATTTTGGCTATACCGCCCTCTCTTTAATGACCACTATCCCCAAAAGAGGAGCTAACAGATACCCAGTGTCCAGTCTGACTGACAGATCCACATGGCCCTATGGAGTGATGGGACCAAGAGTCAAGGGGGCAAGGCCTCTCGCTACACAGAGAGGAATCTTAATGGAGCCAAAAGCCTGGAGCTGCATTAAACTGGCTGGACCTTTATCAGGCCCACACACCTCAGTAATGGACGGTGATAAGTATGTGGCCGGGTTTGCAGTGTGTCTCACTGTCGAACCTGATGACACAAGTGACAGCATGCCTGAATGATAACATCCTGCAACAGAATAAGCACAACTAAGCCTGGCATTAAGGGAAAGCTTAACTAAAATGGTATCTCTGACTGTCAGCACCAGCAGCTATAACTGATGGGTCTGGCTGCAATGCTGAGGGCTATATATCAGATCCAAGCTACTCCGGTTTTCCCAAGTGCCATATCCAGTTGCAGACAAACACAAAGCTGACAGGACAGACCTCATACAGGCGAAAGTAGGTAGTGAGTGATGGCAAAGAGTCCTGCAAGGTGCAGCGTTTCAAATAACGTAATATTGTATTTCTTACCAAAAGAATCCTGACAGTTCATTATGACATGTGATGAAACCCATTTGTTACGGCAATTCTAAACTAATAAAATAGACGTCATGTGAAGGCCAGTGTCGGGTAGCAGTTGCCGGTTTCTGTCACTTTTCATTTGATGTTTTAAGATGCGGTTCTTTGAAAAGGTATTTGCTCAGCTATAAATGTCATCAGTTTTTTTTTAGGTACATTTACAAGTTTCAGATGAATAAAATTTTTAATCAAATGATTTTAAATGATGATGTGCTTCTTTAATGGTAAAAGACTACTCAATTCTGTTCTGTGGCAACAGGTAACTGAACACAAAACCTATTAGCTGGTAGCAGCGACTGCCATCAAGCATCTGAGATACATGACATTCTTTGTCACAGCTCTGGAAGAAGCTTTTCAGAGTTGAGAGAAACTCATGTTGAATAGTTTAGAGGCTGAATGACCCGCATTAGGTCATCATCCCACAGCTTTTCCATCAGGTCTAAGTCCAGATTTTAACAAAGTCACTCGGACACTATAATTTTGTGTATATCAGCAATACAGAGGTCTCACTTATTGGGGTGAGGACTCTTGATTTGTGCTTATTTGCTTAGTCAGGTGGGCCAACAAGAGTCTCTATAGGAGTTTAATGTTTCAGTGGCTTTCACCTGAGCTTCATCCTCTAAGAAATGGCTTTGTAAGATTTTTTTTCAAACCGATAGATGTCAGTCTTCAACTTTCTCAACTTTATTTTAGGAACATTTTAGCCTACTTCGTGTTTCAGACAAGTTAAAAAATTAAAAATTAAAGCGATTTCCCAATTTTACAGGACTGATAGTGGTCTGTCTTGGTGGTAATTAAACTTATTGGTTAAACTCACAGTTCAATCTTGACTTAACACGGTAATGAACTTACTTCCAGGAAGTAAACTGAAAAAAAAGTAAGTTGTAATAAATCAGCACAACAAATTATTTCAATTGTCCTTACACATTTTTCAGGATATCTGCGATGTAAATGAAGTAGCTGCTATTATTTTATTTCTTAAGATATGGGGATATACCATCCAACAACTCATTAATTTTTATTTTAATTTATTTTGCTTCAGCCATGTTTTTTTAAGTCACATAATTCCTTTTGGTTGCGGATAATGCAATAATAAATAAATATGCATAAACTTAATTTGTGCCACTTAAAATATAAAAGATTACAAATCCGACAGGTAATATATGTCAATTTATTCAAAAAGTCACTTCTGTATTTAAAATGTAGAATATTTCTACTAATATTTTATGGATCAGGCGTTAAAGGATAATATAATCATAACCAAATCCTAAGTGTATGACATAAAATGAACTATTTCAAAGCTCTTTCTTATGTCCACCCACTTTTTCTGTCTGCTTGTCTCACAGCTGCGTCTCATATGTTCATGAGGCCCCTGGATGTGCGAGACAGCAGAAGGGGAACATTTGCAATAGCCAAGCTCCACCTGCTTAGGCTGTTTTAATAGGCCATCAGCTTGTGCACTGTACACATCAGGGTTAGGCCAAAAACCAGGAGGATTGGACAGGCAGATTGGGATGGGTGGGGAGGAAAAAAAGAACATATGCCTCCACCATATCGTGTCCTTGCAGCCGACCCCACATTTAAACCTTTTAAGACTATTTTTTTAAAAGGCAGATTTACTCTACAGACCCACTTCCCCAAACCTCATCCGCCTTTCTGCATCCACAGATCTTCAAAGCATTACTGCCTGCTGCTCTCTGAGGCAACACATGAAATAAATATTAATATGACCTCTGACCACATGCTTTGAGCTCCTAAACAGAGTTAACCAAGCAGACAGGAAGAGCAGCATCTCTTGCCATGCACATGGGCTTTAACAAAAAACAAAAAGAAAGAAAAAGAGAGAACAATGTGACGAACAGATGACAGTGGTACATGAGTGTTAAATTGTGTCCGGGGATGTTTTACTGCACTTCTGTGTGGTCTTCTTTGAAACTTTGTATCCTCCTCCAACGTGTTTCAGTGCAGAGAGGAGTTGGTGATGAAGAGGAGAAATGTTAAAGTGCAGTTGAAATGCTTTGTGCTAAATACTGATATACAAACCAAACTCAAGCTGAAGAAGTACAGATGACAATAGATACCACAAGCTTGTGATCTAAGCAATAAACTCTAAAAGTACAACTCTTTTACTGCAGCAACTTCCTCCTGCACTTATGAAACTGCTGAGTTGAAAACAGTTCAATGTCTTTTTCCTGTGTTGATTTGACACATTTACGGTTGGGTTATAAATTGTGACCCAGCACACTGGGTTATAGATTTTTCCACCAAAAGTAGATCAAAGCAAAGTGGTAATTGTTTGGCTTTAACATTACCAAAAATTGTTGGGTCCTATTACCAATGTTGCAAAACATCAAGTTTGTCAGATAAAAAAGATTGCTTGATAATGTCAGTAAGACTTGCCATGAAAATCTAGATAACGTCACTAAAACTCAATATTTTAACTTTAAAAAGTCTGTATTGATTATACGTCCATTATTTTGTTTTTATCAAAGTGGTATTGCTGAAAATATTTTGTTAATTTCCTAGCAGATAAAAAGCCAAATAGTTATTTTAAGCGATCAAACATGTTCATGTTATGATTTGGTGGAGTAGTCAAATCAGATTAAAGTGAATAAATTACTCAAAATGAACTCTTACAAAACAAGACTAAACATGAATGAAAACCAACCAGATAAAACAAGAGGAAACAGAAACAGGAGAAACCGACTGTGAGTGTAAATGAGTATAAATAGTGGGGAGGCGATTGTTGGCACAAGGGAGAGATGCGTGACTAACTGATGTGCAGCAGCTATGGCAGATAATGAACCAGATTAAACTGAGCGAGGCTGACTGGAGATCACACAGAAGAAAAGCAGAAGCAGATCAAGAGAAAAAAACTAAGGTATTAACTGAATACAGGTGAGCAGGAAGTAAATAACTTAATGAAACACAGAAATCCACTAAAAAATATAGAACAAACAGAAGGCAGCAAAACAGAAAATCAAAGTTCAGCGGATCATGTTAGATTTCACTGTTAGTAATTAGCATGTTTGGGACAGTAACAATATTATGTAGTCTAAATGGAACATACGGCTATTTTTTATTTCACCCTGACAAAGAACTTAATTGAAAAATTTAAAAAAAAGAAGCAGAAGACATTTTTTTGTAGTTGTTGTTGTCCACCCTTGGAGTCGAAATTAAAGATAGAAGTACATATTTAGTTCAAAATTGTGATTTATGAAGACAGATAATTTCAAGTCTCTTTCAAAGTCTGTCTCAATTTTTTTGGACTTAATAGTTAGTTTGACTAACCCACCAGCATAAAAAAAGCATTTAGGATGAAGAAATATTATTTTCAAAAGCTTCACAGTTTGTCCTGACATTGTCTCCTCATGTTCATCAAAGTGGCTGAAATTTTTGGCACGTTTCATTTAATCGCGTTAAGGTGGCGGCTCCGACATCACTCCGTATCTTTGTTAATCCTGGTTACTTCATTCAGTGTGACTTACTCAAGGAAAATCATGGCCATTCTTTCAGCAGCTTTATCCGATGCGTTTTGGTGACAGAGCTTTCAAACATGGTTTGTTCTGCTTTTCTGCTTTAATTCCCCTTGTCAAAGGCCCCTCAGTGCAGCTCACCCTGGTTGGCCTCAGCTTGTGCCCACTGTTTACAGGGACTGTCACCGGGCTCACGAAGGACTAAACAAAAGGGGGTCTGTTCCTTTTGTGCTGTTCAGGTTTGTCTGCCCCTCTCTGGGCACAAACTGAGGAGCTATTGGAGGGGATTTGACCTCGCCAACCCTGCAGCATAGGAAATAAAGCATACGAATCACACACTGAAAGAAGGTGATGAAGAGTGGAAGATGTGGATTTTCATTCAGACCTCTTTTTTATGGTCCCAGTCAGAAGCTGCTGTATTGTAAACACCTGCAGTCATTAGCTGGATCTGTCTGAGCACCGGATAGAAATGTTTACAAGTCCCCATTGAGAGGCCTGTTAAAATCAAATGGAATCTGGTGTACAGAAGAAGCAGTTGCAAAATTGTGAGGTGTTTTAAACAATGTAACTGAAAAAAGCAGAAAGGAATGCTTTTAAAGACAAGAATATTTGTATGGGGGGGGGGGGAGGTTGTACATACTACATTGCAATTCCCATTCTTTAAATTTTTATTTTATTTTTTCAAATTTTGTCATTTAACAAATCATGTGCTTTGCAGATTTTATGCAAAAGTGCAGCACAAAAGCAGAGCATATTTTCACTGAATTAATTTTTTTGTTTTTCACAAAAATGGGAAAGGTGTGTTGTGCATGTATATCCGCCATTGTTACTATCATATCCCTTAATAAAGACTAGTACAAGCAGAAGTCTTCCAAAGTAACCAGTGATCACTAATCAGAGCCCACCTAAATGCTCATTAGAGCTGCTCAGTTTAATCGTTGGAAAACATTGCTGAACAAACAGGATTGTGAACACCAAGAAAAACAGCATGAGAGTAAAGGAGAAAGTTGTGGATAAGGTTTAAGAAAAGTTAGCTTTAAAAAAAATACTTAGTTTTGAAAAGCTCACACGAACAAAGCTCAATCTACCATGTAAAAATGAAAATTTGGCATAACTGCAATGCCACCTAGACGTGACTGTTCACTTGAGTCAAAAGATCAGGAGTGCCCAGAGAGGGTTTGTGTAAGAAGCAACCAAAAGGTAGCAATGGAGGTGCTGCAGAAATCCACGTCTCAGTTGGAATGATATGCTAAATAACAGAAAAACAAATCCAGACAAAATGCACACATCAAAACACTTACATAAAATTAAAAAAAAGCAATAAAAATAACATGTCAGCTCATGCTGGGTCAAAACCTATTGAAGAAAGATTCTTGAAAGAGACTTAGAAGCATGCAGACATTTATACGATTTTTGAAAATAAGTCTGGGGTGCCTAGACACTTCATAAAGTGGATTGCAATATTCAAGATATGCAAGAAAGGAAAATGACCACAAATAGAAGGTGCAAACCATCAGAATCGCCAAAAAGCAGTTTAAATCTGTAACTTTAACAATGTTAAAGCAGAGCAGCAGCCATATTGGATAGTGACCTCTGGACTGCTTGCTGACCTCCAAATTTCCCGGTGAGTTTTCCAACTTCAACTGGCATTATTGATATGATTCCAACACAAACATAAAAAAAAAAAATCCAACTTCTGAGCGAGTATTTCATTAATCACAGTGCTACTGACAAACTTATAACACATTATTTGCAAAGAAAATGGGACATTTGTGTAAAGTCTGTATATATCTGTATACCTACTGCCTCATCACTGTCAACTCTCCTGTATGAATTCTTGTGAGATTCCCATGCTTGCAGTTTGGTCCTAAGCAGCCGCAAATTTTGCTTATACCCTGGGGCTGGCTCTGACTGTATCTGTGCCTTTTTGACATCAAAGAACAACAGACTATAAAGCCTGGGCTCAAACCCACATGACCCCTTGTATTCAGACAACGCACCTGCAGATTAGGGAGCGCAGCAACTGCATGTTGCAACGGCTCCCACGGTATTGAAGTAATCCCCGACGAAAACACGAGCAAGTATTACTCTTTTCAATGATGCGTGTTTTCTAAGCCTTAACTGAAATCACCGGTTTTATTTATTGTCAGTGAATCCTCGCAAACGAAAGGGCTTTAAATGTAACGACTCATACTGATGCACCGTTATACACTTCCCACATTCACTTCGTTTTGTATTTTGCACGTGTCGCTTGGAGACCTTTTCCAACTGGCAACAAAGCAAAACTCGCTCTCCTTTCAGAGAGAGAGAGAGAGAGAGAGAGAGAGAGAGAGAGAGAGAGAGAGAGAGAGAGAGGAGAGAGAGAGAGAGAGAGAGAGAGAGGAGAGAGAGAGAGAGAGCATATGCGCCCTCTTCGTCCCTCTTTCCCTCCTTCTCGTACTCCTCCCAGCGCTCAGCGCCTCCTTACAACTTGTTTAGTGAAATGCATGGGCTCGCAGTCTCCTCTCCGCAGTTGCATGCTGCACCGCAGTTGGTAACTTTTGACCGCAAGGTTTTGAATGAGGATCGAGGCGCGCGCTACTTCAATCCATCCAGAAAAGTGATTTATTAAAGGACTTTTCCGCTGACTTGATGAATCACTTAGAATGGTTCCCCTTAACATGAGGGCCTGTAAGTGATTTTTGGATATTGATTACAGGGCTGCCTTGCTGTTAAGAGTTCCACATATATTTTTTTTCTGAGTTTCGGCGACCCCGATATTGGCGCAATTACGCACGGAGGAGCGCAATGGCACATATTCTGGACAGGCGTGCGCCCGTTTTGCTCTTGGTGTGGAGCTACTGCGTGCTGGCGGACACAACCTTCACGAACTTCACCTTGGACAATGAGTTCCACTCAAGTTTTATCCACCGCCGGCTGAAGAGCCAGGAGCGTAAGGAGATGCAGCGGGAGATCCTGTCGATCTTGGGGCTGCCGCACCGGCCGCGACCTCACCTCCACGGGAAGCACAACGCTGCCCCGATGTTCATGCTGGACCTGTACAACGCCATGTCCACGGATGGGGACGAGACGAGATACTCTTACCCTTACAAACCCATTTTCACCACACAAGGCCCACCGATTGCCAGCCTGCAAGACAACAGCTTTTTGAATGACGCTGACATGGTCATGAGCTTTGTGAATTTAGGTAAGCTTCTTTATTTATTCAAGTCTTCATCAGTGTCTTTTCTTACATAAAAAAAACATAGCAACCAAAAAAAAAAAATATAGTTGCGTCTGCTTTTCATTTAGATTGAAATGTGTGAGAACAGAATTAGGGTCCTTTTTCATGCCGTGTCAGCTGTAATAGCAGCTCGTGAACTCTCCCTTTGCAACACCTGTGCGCGCGCACACAATAACTGTGTTTATAAAACCAAAGCGCAGTTTCCCAGCTAATACCAGGAGAGTCAAATTCCACTGAACCCCTTTGTTAAACAGCTGAGAGGAACTATAATTTTCAGGTGCTTTAGTTGCGGATGAGGGAGCAGCTCGCAGCTAATATGTCAGCCAGGCCTTATCTGAAGAATGAGTCAACAGAGGAATGGGTTCAAAGTGCACCACCAGGTCCTCCTTTCACTCTAATCTGGAGACATCCCTGTAGAAACACAGATATCGGAATAATGCCAGTCAGCAGCGATTTCAGCTGATTTGTTTGCAAATGAGTGAGTTGTGACTTTGTAGCATGTACTTCACATCGGTAATTATTATTTCTTTATGTGCAGTGCTTTACCTCGAATTGCCCCCGTTCAGGCATAGACTTCAATTTATTTCAGTCAGATTTTATTGCATAAAAAACTAATAGGTTTCTGAAATATTACAAATAAAAATATGTGAAATGTGGCATGCATTTGTGTGCAGATTCTCTGAGTTTATTTATTTTTTTTGTAGAACAACCTTTAGCTGTAACTGTTCTAGTGAGTCTGGAGCACATCTGATTGAAACTGTTGCTCATTCCTCCTAAACTCTGTCAGATTGGACGTGGGGCATCTGTGAACATCTTTTCATGTTTTACCACAGATGCTCAGTTGGGCATCTGGGCTTTGACTGGTCCACTTTAACACCTCATTATGTCCTTATCAGATGTGCTCTATTGTATATAATTATGAATGTTGCCCTGCTTTAAGATTTAAGATATCTGCTCTATTCTCAGGTATTTTGCTGCCTTTAACATATTTTATTTCAGGACTTCCCTTTATTTACTTCCACATATCTACTTATTAGCTCTAACTACTTTTACTGTTTATTCTCAAGAAACTCATCCCCACAGTATGATGCTGCCAGTGTCATGTCTCACAGTGGGGACATTGCCTCAAGGGTGATGTGTAGGTAGTTTTAGTTCCTCATGGCACTTGGCATGTAGACAAAAATGACCAGAGTGGCATATATATATGTGTATATATATATATATATATATATATATATATATATATATATATATATATATATATATATATATATATATATATATATATATATATATATATATATATATATATATATACATTATATATATATATATATATATATATATATATATATAATATATATATATATTATATATATATATATATATATATAATATATATTATATATATATATATATATATATATAAACATATATATAAATATATATATATATATATATATAGATCTCTACTTGCTTTCAATCCTGGAAAGACCATTGTGTAAGTATCTTGGCAAGAAAGAGGGAGGTGACACTGGCTCCCTTCACTGCAATGTGTAATTACTGTGGGAGCTGATGTATTGTGACTATTTTCAACAGGCTGCAGCACAGATGGATTTGACCACATAGACTCACAAGATCAAGAGGCAAGGCTGGAGCAGCCTCAAGGGGTAGCGGAGCGCTTTGGAGCTGAAAAGACAAGAGATAAACCCTCTTTTAGGGCTTCTGAAAGATGGCTTCCACCAGAAAAAGGGGAAACTGATTTATTGAATGTTAAAAGGTAGCAGAAGGAAAGTCACACTTCTGTTTTTATATCTTGCAGATAATTTCATTTTAAATGACCTTTGGCCAGATGGAGCTTTTAAGGCACATGTTCATGTCTCTCATTTGGACACAAAGAGGGTGTTTGTGATGACATTCTGTCACATGCTGCAAATGTCAGTGTTTTTTTTTTCTTTTTGCTAAATTTTGCGTTTTTATCATTTAACATTTATGGAAGGTCTTTATTTCATTGCTTCATTACATTTCACTTGAGAGAAGGAGGAAAAAGTTAAGGGACAAGAAAAGAGAGAAGAAAGTGATGGCAATTAAAATGACTGTGTTTCCTCTCTAAATTCCTTCGTTTCCACATTTGCACTTTGCGGCTTTTGTTTTCTCATTTAGGTTGTCTGAGAGCTAAACAGGCACAGTTTTTATTTTAAAAAACACTCCTCAAACTGCTGCATGACTCTGCATCTGTAAAGCCGATGCATACAAGTCCTGGTTGCAGCAAAGGCCCATTTTCATACATTGACCTCCGTCTTTGTTAGAGCTCATATAGAAGTTGTGGAGCGATTCGCTGAAAGAGCCACCAAACGACTTAATATGAATTTTTTGGCTAATCCTTCTCAACCCGCTTTGTTTTTGCTTCTTGGAGCTCTGTTGTGAGTCCAGAGGAACCAGCTGAGGGTGTGTGTGGGTTTTTTGGGACAGACCCCAGGCCAGGGACGTCCTGTATTGAGTCACTGGAGTTTAAAAGCCCAGCTGTGTAAATGACTTACAGCATGCATTCAGAATTCACACTGCTACATGCAAACACAGGTCACCCAGGCACTGGGTGTGAGCCAGACACGATCATGCAGCAAGTTAACGCAACACGCAATTCTCTGAAGCTGACCACACAAAACGATCCTGTCTGTCTACCTGCACTGATTATTTACGGTGGTGCTTTTGGTCTCTGGCAGCATTAGCCCTTAGCCACTGTCTGCTAAAGCATTTCCTCCTTAACAAACCGCGACTTCCGTGGCTTTTGGCAACAGCTTTGGCCTGTAAAGTGCAGCTTGTGTTGAACTGATGCACACCAGTCCTTCTCGTCCCATTGGAGTAAAAACAATCACTCAGCATAACTTGCAATAATCCCATCAAGGTCTTTTTAATCAGAGGAATCTTGCTATTGAACGTCTGCTGTTTGCATGACTAAAAGAGCAGCAGGCTCATCATCTGTGTCTGCACGTGTGTGTGTGAGTGAGGGAGTAGGGATCAGACCCTTTACAGTAAGATGTTATCGCGAGGTATGTTAGTCGCAGCTTCCTTGTTTTCCCTCTTCTCATGCAACCCCACATGGACGATAGCTGTGACCGAAAGTTGGAATGACACAACCTTGCAGTAAATCGGATATCTAACAGAGCCAGGATGTCCCAGTATTTTGGTTATTTGACTGAAGATGAAGGCAAGACTTTTCACCCTGTATTCTATCCTCACAAAAAAAAAATGAAGCGATTTTTTTTTTTTTTTTTACATATTAAGAATTATTCAAACTCTCACATCCAGTCTGAAGCTCCAAGGCTCCAACTGACAGAGTTAAAGCTTTATGATTTGATGTTTCCTAAAATTACATTTATAGCATTGGATCTTTTAACAGCAAAAGAGACACATTGCAGCACAAACATATTTATATCACATAATTTGAGGGTGGGTATAGTAGTGCTACTAATATTGGTTGGTCTCCAGATCCAGATAAATATATTTTTGGGTTTGCTTTCTTTATCTCTCGTAAATTCATTTATTCTTGTTTTGTCTTTATGTAGTGAGAAAATATTACAATGTGCTACGGTGATCATATAGGTTTATTTGATGATACATTGTATTTCCTTATATTAATTCTGCTTTGTTTTGAGCCTTAATGCTGGATGTATGCTCTTATCCTGTTTATCTGCATTAGTAGGAGAGATTGTACCTTGCAAAATTATTTACACCCCTTCTTTCATTTTTCATTAGCTGCTGAAATAGATAAACACAAAGTAGTGTAAAGTAATAAAACAAAAGTGTGGCATTCATTTGTGATTTGAATTTCAGCTGCTAAATCTCTATCAGCGTTACACTTGGTTTTCATATTTATCTTTGGAAAATGGCTCAATTCCAGCCAGATTAAAAGGAGAGAGCATCTTTGAACATCAGCTCTCAAGTCTTGTCGGTGGCTCTCAATTAGATTTAGATCTGGATTTTAAATTGGTAATTCCAACATACGGATGTGCTTTGATCTAAACTCTGCAACTCTGCAGCCAGAGTTACAGAGAATCGGTAGCTTTGTAGCTACCGATTCTCACCACCTTCCTGCTGAGGTGGTGAACCTCCATGTCTGGTCTCAAATTTTCTGCAGCCTCTAAAGGGTTTTTTTCAGGTTTTGGCTTGTGCTTGACTCCATTAACCTTAACCTATCATCATGAACTTGTTTTTCTATCCCTGCTAAAAAAAAAAGACAGCTTACCCGCAGCATGATTCAGCCACCACCATTATTTCATGGTATGGATGGTTTGTTGTGATCAATGTGCACTAGCAAAGACACATTTTGCTGTCATCTAATAAGATCCACATACATGGCATATTAAAAACTGCACATTTGACTTCTTGTTGATTCCTTTCAACAGCAGCTTTATTCACGCGACTCTTCTGTACAGGCTAGACCTGTAGCATGTAGTAGTTGCCCTGCTGACAGTTTCTCCCACCAGAGCAGCAGAGGTTTACAGAGCTTGCAGAGTGACCATAGACATCTTAGCTGCTTCTCTGGTTCATGTCTTCTTTGCCTGACAGTTTAGATGGTAAATGATGTCTTAGCAGAGTTCTGGTTCTGTTATATACTTTCCATTATTGGCTGATGGATTGGATTGAGCGGTGCTTTGGGATGCTCAAAGTTTATTGTTCGGTAGCCTCTGCTTTACACTTGCTGTGTTTCTTGGTCTTCATGATCCCTTTTTAATGTTCACCAATAAACCACTGAAACCTTCATATAGCAGCTGGACCTACATGGAGATAAAATCACAGATGTTGAATTGTACTAATTAGGTGCCTTCCTATTTGTTTCAGTGGGATTTAGAGCAAAAGGTCTGAATTTTTAATTGTGAGCAATTTAAAATCACGTATCAATTCCACACCATTAAATATATTTAAAGTTCGAGTTTGATGTTTCAAAATGTGACAATGGCTATGGGATGTTAACCTCTGTTCACCGACTCAAACCACTGGGGATCGTGCTACTAAAGCGTGTTTTAATTGTTCAGTGTTCTGCTGCTGTTGATCTGCACCAGATGGGATTCATCTCTCAGGTTGAAAACAGTAAACAAATAAAGTTCTGCTGGAATTTTTTCCACTCTCATTGCTCCACTACTCATGTTGTCTCAAACTTATCATGTAGCCAGTTCCACTTTCACAGAACCGAGGCATGCTAATGTCATGCCCATGTACAAACCAAGTAATGAGAGGAGGCAGAGGTTCTCTGTGTTACCTTTGTGACCTGATCAGGCACCAGCTGGCCCTGGCTCTGGCCCGTTTACTGCGCCCATCTCTTCGAGTTGTTTTCAGTGTTATTTTGTGGCTTAGAGGCAACATTGTGAACAGCAGGTTGGAAGAAATGTCAAACTAGTAAATTAGTTTAAAAACTTTAGAGGCTTTGGATTTCGGACAGAGCTCTGTCACCAGCTCGCTCTCTTACTACAAACTCAGAAGCAGTTGAGTCATTCTGTTGTAACATCAGAAAAGCTCGGCTCTTGTTTCACAGTTAATCAGGCTATAATCTTTTTCCTTTTTTTCTTTTTTTCTCATGAAGAGCTTCAATATAATTTTTAGCAACAAGCTCGTATCTCTCCTTCATCCTCTCCCCACCCTTCTCTCTGTTGTGCCTTGCATTCCTCTCAACAGTGTGCTGCCTGTGGTGCTGAGGTTAATACAGATGTTTCTCTCTGTCTGTGGGCCAAAGCAGCTGTGCAGAGAAACTTTATCTTTTCAGAGTCCAACAAGTCCCCTCCACTCACCCTCCACCAGCACGCCTGGCCCAGTGTCCAGGCTGTTTTCACACACACACACATGCGCACGCACACACACACACACACGCACTCGTGACAATCTGACACCAGATATCCCAACACCACCCTCCTGAAACGAGCCGTATTGATTAGTGGTGCCGACCTCTGAGTTTTAATTAGTTAGTTATCATACGGTCCCTGCAGTGTTTTCTGGTGTTTAGTCTTCAACCTCCTGATCTAGCCTTCACCTCTAGAGGTTTACACCTCCTGTGCTTCCAGACATAAAACATTTCAACGCTTTCTCGAGTTCTTTTGTATGTTTTTCCACTCCCCACCTCTCTTCTCACACACATAAGCTCATAAACACACACTTTTTCTGACTGTACCTCTTTTGGTATCTCTGTAAATTCAAGCAAAATAAACAGAATTTTCTTACTTAAATCATTCTATCGATTGTCGTCGGCTTTTTTAAAAGCAGATAAATCCTTGTCTTTCTGACTCTAAACCAAAAAGGATTCTCAAAATATGTCTGATGGAGTCTTTCACATGTGGACAATAGAAAAAAAGAATCAATGTGTGCTGAACCTGTTCTTGACAGTGTTTGTTTGCCTTTTGTCCTCTTCCAGATTTATGTAGTCATTTGAGTGTACGCTCCCGGGGGAGTTGAAGCACACGCATGTGCACACTTTGCGTACAAGTGCAGAGAAATGTGCGCTGAGTTTTATGTGGTCAAAAGCAACATCTCTGCAGCCAATTAGTGTTATTGAAGGCATGTTTTTCATTGCTGCTGGACAGGGAGTGTGCAGGAGCAGAGAAATGATGCAGCTGGTACAGACAGCCCCGTCAGGTAGTTACTCACACAGGATTTGATTTAATGTATCAAGGTCTGTTGTGGATACACAGCTGCATGCTCTTGGGGTATGTTTTTTTTCTGTTTTTTTTTTTTTTTTTTTGTCAAATTAGTATATCCAGAAGTATAAGACTTTACCCGTTCTTCTTCAAAAAATAATATCTGTGATCCAGTATCTAAGAACTTTCCATAAGTCATGTTTAGTTTTGGGTAAACTTTGAACCAAACCATTCCACTGAAGCTCTGGCTGTACTCTTAGAGCCACTGCCCTGCTGAGGTAAAGGTCCACCTCTGCCTTGAGTCTTTTGCAGCTTCTAGACATTTTTTTTTCAGGACTGTCCTGTATTAAGCTCCTTAGGGCATCTTCTCATCTTCTTTGACTCGCTTCTCTTTCTCTGATGAAACCACGTCGCCCCCTGCATAATGCTGCCACCACCTGGTTTGTGGGTAATGAGAAGTGTGTCGGCTTTCCACCACGCGCATGTCTCACCAGAACAGCTTCTTCCGCATGCTAACAGCATCCCCTGTGTGTTTTGTTGCAAACGTTAAAAATGACTGTTTTTCTCAACCGTGGCTTTTTTTTCTTGTCACTCTCAGATTTGTGACGTGACTAATGGTTGTTCTGTCAATTCATTTTCCCGCTCAGGCGAGATCTCTACAGCTCCTGCAGCGCTGCCTCTTTGACTGATGCTAAGTTGTTTTAGGTGATAGGCTATGTTTTGTTAGGTTTCCAGATGTGCCACACGCTTTCCATTTTTGTACAATGGCTTGAATGGTGCTCATTGATCTCATGGATTCTAATGACTCAATTCTTGGGCTATTGCTTAATCCTGCTTTTAAGCTTCTCCAAACCTCCATCCCAGACCTGTTTGATGTTTT
Source organism: Poecilia picta (assembly GCA_033032245.1). Taxonomy (NCBI): domain Eukaryota; kingdom Metazoa; phylum Chordata; class Actinopteri; order Cyprinodontiformes; family Poeciliidae; genus Poecilia; species Poecilia picta. The sequence goes on along the minus strand of CM065359.1, from coordinate 12,501,142 downwards.
CGTTAGTCTCTATGATGCTGTTTATTCTCTAACTACTCTCTGAGGTCTTCAAAGAACACCTAAATGTATTCAGAAGTTTATACAGGTGAACTCTATTGTAGTTTCGGTTGCACTTGATTTTATCAAATATCGAATCAAATATGTCACATTGAACTTTTTAGATTTTTCTTTCAGGGAAAAAAAAGTAAACTATGTGTCATTTCCCCTAAACTTCACAATTATGCACAACTTCGAGTTGGATTATTACATAAAATCCCAAAAGCACATTTAAGTTGCATTTGTAACTTGATAAAAACTCGAAGCAGTGTGAATACTTTTTTAGGCACCGAGGACCAAAAAAGACAATCAAAAGAATCTCAGCCTGCAAGAGTTTCAGGCATCTCTACAAAGTCCACACCACGCTATCCAGAAATATCACGCTCTTTTATTTTTCCTTTTATGACTTTGCAAACTCACCTGTTGAACCCAGGCAACCAAAAATGACATCTGGTGGTACACCGCCACAGTGTGCTCGGCCAAGTCAAGGCACTTGCTGGGAGAAATGATGGAACACGCTGCGGGTGGGATTTGATAATGTGGCCAGTGGTCAAAAAGCACAGATGTACAAAGCAGCGGGCTTTCTTGCTCTGCTTCAATGATGGAATGACCTGCTTCTCTACCAGGAATGCTGGGCTCATCTGAGTTTTTTTTTTTCTGCTAAGCTCACTCTTGTTTTCTAAGTCTTGGTTTTCTCTTAGTGTAGCCCCAAGCCCTCACAGCAGTCAGGATAATTTGGATCTCTAATTATTTGTGGGGAAAAAAATGGAGCTAGATAATGCACTTAATATTAGAATAAATATTAATTCCACCCACATAGCCTCTTTTATTTTATCGTCTGGGCTACTTTGGCCAGGACTTATCAGAGAACAGCAGCATCTAAGACTCCCCTGCACTCCTCTGACGACGAGTACCAAGCAGTGAAGCTCAGAGGGCAGATGTAGGCCAGAGCACAGCCAGAGATCCTGGGACCAATAGCTCCACTGCTGCAATAACAAATATAACGCTCTTTGCTTGGTACTGGGGCACTGGTAGGGCAGAGGTGACATGAGGAATGAAGTGGGAACCATAAATGAAGACAAAAAAGAGGAGATACAAAGAGAATACATTTTTGATGTCTTTAAAGTGCCTTGAAAAGTATTCACTGTCCTTTTTTGGCTTCTGTTATGTTACACACAAAAACCTCCATGTCATTTATGTGATTGACGGTCTAAATGCAAAGGCTGATTGCTAAAAAACAAACGTCAGTCTGAGCATATCACCCCCAAGACGAAACATGGTAGTGGCAGCATCATTTTGTGTCTTCAAAAGGGACTGAAAAATTGGTCGGAGCTAATCAGTTATGTAAAAGTGAGAACTGGGAAAACCTGGGAAAAATATCTGTTAATGTCTACAAAAGACCTGAGACTTTTGTAGCCTTGGCAAGAGTTTTTTTTTCAGCACAACATTGACCCTAAATAAAAGCTGAGCTTTCATGCACATTCATGTGGTAGAATAGCTACCTCAAACCTAATGTACCTGAAATGTAAGTAAAATTTCTGTAAATGTAAACCATCCAGTCTGACTGATATTATTTTTCCCCAAAAATCAGCCATGCATGTTTTTTCATACATACCCTAAAAAACTTACAGTTATGATTGCAGCAAACAATTGTTTGACAAAATTGTCTTTTAAAGTTACTAGAGGTGTGCCGATCTATCGGTCACCGATCATAATCGGCCGATTTTCGTGAAAAAGTGCATGATCGGTGATCGGCGATCATTGGCTCTGTTACCGATTCCGATCACCTGCATCTCATTTCTCAGCCTGTCTGTCCAGCTGGTCTCGTCTTTCCTTCACTGCGCAAACGCGCAGCAACAAATGCTAAGCAATGTGTAACTATAATGCACTGAGTGAATGAGGACGTTTGCGTGTTGCGGCGGAAAATTGAAGCAGGTCAAAATGCATCAACACAACGAAGCTAATAGACATAAAAACAATGTAGCCATACTTGACGGAGTTTGGCTACATCGAGGCTCACTGCAGTAAAACGACATGGAGGATCAGACAGCAGGTAAAGCAGCGCACAGCTACAAACACTCACCCGGATCATCATGACGGTCAGAAAGCTAAACTAATAACCGTAAAATGATTTAAGTCTTTGAGCTGCGATGTAAGACGCTGGTTCTGCTGTTGAACCGCTGCTCCGCTACAGGTAGTAATATTTAATATTTAGTAATGGAGCCGCTTCTGCTCCACCCGGTAGCGACTCTCTCACCGAACCTGTTTAAAGCTGCAGCATCTATCTTAAAAAAATACATTTTACATACATATTAAAACTTTAGCTGTCCTAACATGAGACAGATAATGTCTAAAAAAATAATCGATCTCCTCCCTGTTACTCCGCTCAGTCAGAAACAGCCAATCAGAACTAGCAGTAACCAGCTAGCCGCTATGCTAACAGGAAGTTTTCATTCAGTAACTCTGGATTGTTTATTGTAATGGATCCTCTATTTGCCTTTGAATGTTAGGTTTTATACTTGAATCTTTTGTCAATGTTGAGAGATTTTATTTTGGCTCTTTGCATTATTTAGCCTCTTCAGAGCCTCATATGTTATCAGTCTGTTAAAGATAGTATTATTGATAGCAGTTCAATTTGCACAATGCCTGTTTTGTTTAGTTTTCTTCTTGGAAAAAGTTATTAAAAACAAGTTTTTGTCTAAATTAAGGTGAATTCATGGTTCCTTTTTCCACATAATGCAACGGTAGTGTTTATGATAAAAAATAAATAAATAATAATTATGTGATCGGTATCGGTGATCGGTATCAGTGATCGGTATCGGCGATCAGCCCTCAGGGGTGATCGATATCGATATCGGGAGAAAAAAACCTGATCGGCACATCCCTAAAAGTTACTGATTATTATGGAACTCTTTGAAAATGTTTCTCTATTCTCTGGCTACTGGTTCCAGTTGAACATAATATTCCACCTTCCATTGTACTAATTACTATATGTAAATTTTTGTCTCCACATTTCAATTGGTCCTGTTTAATCATTTTGTTGTCATATTGTAATTATATTTACTATTCAGGTTACTGGTGACTTTATGCTCTGTGAAACACTTTGGTGGTTTCAAATATCCTGCAGTAGCTAATAGACATCATAATAAAATGCATTGAATTTTGTGATAGCTAAGTGTTAAATAAAGCATCAAGGTGCAAGGGGCGTTATTTTGCGCTACTACCTTCATATAGCGTCTGTGTCTTGGATGTGAGGTTGCGAAGGCTTGTGAACCTCCGTGTCAGAGCAGTTATGACTGTTCAACACAGTAAAACCCTATTTCGAGCCACCTATCCTGCCCAGCCACCAGCTGCACTATGAAATGTGTGTAAGGTCTCCAAACAGAAAATTGCGTTAGTGGAAGTCTATAATGCTGACCAGAGTTCTCAGAAGTTCTCCAACATTTAAATAAAAGCCTACAAAAGTCAAGCAACGGCGGCGTACAAGCGGTTTTATGACAAGTGATGAAACATTGCATTTGTGTCAGGATGATATACGAATTGGCTGTGACTGGTCTCTATTTCCGTAGGAAAAACGAGTAGCTTCCTTTTCCATCTATTTCCTCTGGAGATATTTATTCCTCTGGAGATATTGTGAAAAACCAAAGTTAATAGGCTGTGAGAACCAAAATAAACAACACACAGATAAAATCAGAGTACCAATCATGTGCGCACAAGGTGCAGCACTGGGATGCAGAGGAAAATCTTAAAATGTTTCCCCTCCTGCCAACGAGCGCACGACATGTGAGTTTTCCTGAGGTCTATAATGGGAGCTTGGCTCAATGAGGAGGGTGTGGTTCCTGTGGCCTCTAAATTAAAGAACATAAAAACAAGGGGATGAGGAGAAGAGGGGGTGAGTGGGGTAAAACTGAATGGCTGTGGTGTGGTGACTGAGTTGTTTTATCCGGGAGGAAGTGCAGATGGTTAAAGTGGCATTAGTGCTTGGAGATGCCTTGCTGCTTGGCACCAAAAACTCTTTTTCGCTTCACTCCTGCTGTGCAGCTCATATCGCAGAACAGAATGAAGACTGATGAAAATGTAGTCACTTTGTTGCCAATCTCACTAATCTAAAGCCTTTTTAGCCAAGCAGCATTGTGTTGTTCACCCTCACCCAGAATACATCAGTGTTTGTGTGTGTGTATGGGGGGGAGGGGTCTACATATGTCTAAACATAATTCAAAACGGGGATCAACAAAGGCAAAAGGATATGATTTTTTTTTTTTAAATAATAATTTTTACGAAATGTATTCCTTCAGTTTTCATCACTTAGTCTTGCACCTTTCACCCATATGCACATACTGACACACATGCACATACACAGACATTTAGTTGTACCAATAAATCTTTTGTAGATTGTTTATTCCAAGTCTCCTTGATGAATGAGTGCGCCTTCATGGATTCTTATTTTTTGACGTATGACGAAAGTGAAACTTTCAGAAACCACAGAGTTAAATTCTCAATAGCTGAAGATGCGACATGTTGGTTTATTCATTCTCCACCCTAATCTTAGTGGAATTTCTGTAGGAATAGATTATTCTATGAAAAACCTCTGGTAATACAGCCAAAGTTACATGAACTCAATTTGTTTTGGTAGCTAATTCTATACACAATTAATTTTGCAATTTTGGAAAAACCTCTTGCAGTTTTCTCTGACTTGGGAAAATATCTCCCAACAAAGCTCCAGTGCCCATTTTTCTTCTTGCGACTTCACTTATCACTGAGCAAATGCTGGCTTGTTTCTTATGCAAATGTGTGTGGATCGTGCACCTAAAGTGAAATTGAATTGCTCTCAGGGTTCAGTTTTCATCGACAGTCTACAGCTGACAAACCAAGAGAAACTCATATTTAAAACATTCACTCTGTAAACAAAAAAAAATCACAGAGAGATATATCTCTGTTCTGCTTTAGCTACAACCATCAAAGAAAGAAACTATGAAAATGACAAACAGCACTGCCGAATAAATATAAGACATGGTTTTATTTATTCATTTTTAAAATAAATTAACAATTAACATAGTTACTTTGTAGCAACTCATCAGTGCATAGAACACTCTTTCTACCCCTGAACATATCTTCAATAAAAATTGTCTCATAAATGATTGGGCTATAGAGTCAGCTATAGAATTATTAAACTCAAAATAATTTCTAGATCATTACAAAATTAAATCATAATTTTTATCTTCATCTGAGAAGAGATCATTCAAAAACGTAATATGCTCTTATTCAAAATAAAAAGTCAGTTCCTAAGATCACCCTCCTGATCTTTGAAAAAGAAAGTTACAAGTATAACAACATTATCCTATATGAAAGGAATATAGTTCCATGTTTATTTGTTAGCATTCACACCATTAGAAAGAGCCTTATTACATATAAGAATGCTGATGATGTCATGAGAAGCATCTTCAGGTTTTCATAAAAGGAAAATCTGTGTATTTGTAACACACGCCAAGTAAAAGGTATTTATTTTCCATTTGTTTTGCAATAATCTTGACATTTTTGTGACCGTTAATGTTTTTTGATCATTCCCTCTATAGGAAAACATTTTCTCTAAATTAGCTGTGCAACAAAGTGCCAAAAGGTTATACATATCTGAGAACTAAAAGTAATCTTTTACACAGATAGCTTTTTTCTCCCCCTTACAAGTAGTGTGTTGGCAGTCGTGTGAGAAAACTGTTTTAAAACGCTTGTTGTTCTCAATTTAACTTTAGGCAATAATAAGGTATCCTTAGTGGTAGAAAACATCATGGTTAAGGCTAAATTACATTTATTTTGAAATGCCACTCGCACGGCAATAACCAATTTTTTTTGTATGACTCACATTTACCACTTCCTGATTATGTTTACAAAATGCAAATAGTTGCCTTAGAGAGAACTTAGCTGAGGTTTCTAACTGGTCTAGATTTAATCCACATTAACAAAAAATTATAAACAATAATAATTAAATAAAAAGATTTAAAAAGCTAATCCCTTGCCCTGATGCATTTCAAATCTTTTGATTCAAATGTTAATACAACGCTGTTCAAAAGTATTTGTACACCTTGATCTTTTTTTTTTTTTTTACATATTGTCAAGTTGCAACCACAAACTCTACTATATATGTTTTTGTGATAGCCATTGTCAGAGGAAAAAGAAAAGTGATAAAAAAGTCCAGACTTAGGCAGCAAAGAAACATGGAACAAGATCTGCTGGTCAGATCAAACCAAAATTAAAGCTTTTGGCCCACATGTAAAGTTCTGTGTGGAGGAACACTGACACTGTACATCACATTGAACAGTTCTTGCCACACACGGTGGTGGCAGCATCATGCTGTGGGGATGCCTTCTTTCAGTAGAGTCAGGGAACATAGTCAGAATAGATGGGAAGGTGGATGATACTAAATATAGGTGGATGAGGTTCATCCTCTAGAAGAACAATGCTTTTACAAGTGCAATTAAAAAGTTAATTATTCAAAAGTGCATTTATTTTAGCAACTTATTTCATACAGTGAAACACAGTATTTCAATTAATTTAGTCAGAATCTGATGCTTTTGAGCTTTTATGTCTTACATTCCATGCGTATGAAAACATGATACAATAAATTAGTATTTTATTAGACCACTAGAAATCATTTGTAATACAGAGATGTGGGGATAATGTATAATGATTAGTACCTGCTCTACGGTTGTTATTTTTAATCTGATTAGAACACATATCCTATTTTACTTATCTTCCTGCACATGACCACAGAATGGCTCAGACTGTCTGTATTAAGGATTGTTAGCTAAACGTATCTATAACGAGCAAAGAGACTGATTTTGATTTTCTTTTCTGCCTCCCCATCCAACAGTGAAATTTCAGCAAAAAGTCAAACTATTCATTTAAGCAGAGAACCCGTAACGCAGTTGAAGTAAATGAGAAAAAAAGTACCACTTCGAGATTCTTTTTTCAGAAAAACGCATTACTAAGAGCTCCAGATTGTTTATATATCCTGTATAAATCTGTGGTCCAGAGTGCCCAGTGAAGCATGAGGTGGAACCAAGCACAGGAGTTTATGGGTGTAGAGAGCAAGCAATTTTGATGTCTGCTGTGAGAAGGAGGGTAAAGAGGTCAGCAAAGCCGGAAAAGTTTGGCCTGACCACAGATCTTCAATGTAAAGACTTTTCTTCCTGTGGTTACTTTCTTTGCTTCCAGTTCGACTCGTAGGCATGTATTAGTGACTGTACACACTGACACACTCTGAAAACGGCCTCTGAGGAGAGTTAATGATCACTACGTGTGAGTAAGTTATAGTATTAAACTCTCTTGACCCTCGGTCTGTCACAGCCTACGGTGCAGATACATCATGCTGGTATGATGTCATTAGCACTTGCTAGTGAACAGGATGTTTCCTAATGTGCTAATCGCCCTTTTGTGGGTACTCAATCCAGCCCAGGAGTTCGAACTGTCTTTATTGTTTATAGGACAAACATCATAAAAAAAAGTCTGCCCCTTCCTTTTACTGTTTTTCTTCGCTGGTCTCCTTTTAGAGTGTGGAAACTTTGACGTGTTTCGAGAGTGCAGTTTAAAATACTGAATAAAAATACAGAGTTCCTGGCATACTCTCCTGTTTATAAACCTCGCACTCAATTTGTGGAATGATCCAGCTCCTTTTGGGATTTTAGTTAACAGGTGTCCTTATTAGTGTGGCGCTCTAGGGTGGTGCTGTGGCAATGAACTCTCGGGATTGAGGGAAGCAAAGCTTAAGTCGGCAGTTGAGAAAAGTGAGAGGGGTGCCGAGGGTGAGATCCCCTCCTGGCGAGGAGCGGAAGAGTGCAAATAGGACTGAGGGGTGTGAGGGTGCCCGACAGACACTTGTGCTAATGTGAGCTGTCAGATATGTCTGCTGTCGCTCCGGAGCCTGAGGTGTTGTAGAAGTGTCTTAGGTCCACATGATAGCAGGAGAGGTGGAGAAAGGATGTGGGGGAAAAAAAAGGAAAGTGGGGGAGAAGGAGGTAGACACAAAAAAAGAAAAAAAAATCAGCCTCTTTATCATCAGCCGGACTTTGTTCTTAAAGGAATAGTTTGGAGTTTTTGAAGTTTTGTTCTTTGAAGTTGTTAATAAAACTTTGCATATCTATGGAAGACATGTCAGATCATGATGCATCTGCAGCAAAGTGAATAAATCACCAGAACGGAGAAAGGATAACAAGGAGGCAGACCCACATTTAGCTGATTTAGCTTTGGAAACAACTTTAACTGAAATGTTAAAGGGGATGTGATGTTGTAATGCGGTTAAGTCTAATCTCATCCCCAACCTTGGCAGTTTTACCATATGCTTTACCATTTACAGAAAAAAGACACAGAGAGCTACAAAGCAAGTGAATATATAAGAACAAGAAAGGATTCATGATTTAAACCTGTGATGTGTAGTGCACAAATCTGCTGCAGAAAATATTAGTAGGCATTTCATCTTAAATGAAGTAGTAAAATCTTTCATATAAAGTATGTAGAAAAAATATGGGTACTATCTTTGTCTAATCATTCAGAAGTTTTCAAATTAAAGTGAAGGTGTGTTGAGGAAATGAGAATGAAACTCATAATAATAAGGCAATAAGTATGTATCAGTAGGTTGTTGTTAACCTTATATTCTGATGACTCCCCTTCACCTACCTGTCAACTGACTGAAATACAACAAGGAGAAAGTGGACTACTGGAAATGTTTTACGTGAAGAACATCTAAACAAAAGGATCACCTCCCATCACTTGCATTATGCTTATACTATTTAAAAAAACAACAGCAAAAGCAATCATATCAATTTGTATGCAACCTTTATACATCTTAGTTAACATAGTGATAGAGTGAAACTACTTTATTTTTGCTTTAGGTTATTATATGCTGGCACATACCTAGCAACATGTTATGTCAAGTCCTGGCTTTGTCTTTTATATACCACATTTTTACTTTTACACATCTTTTAGTCAGGATTATTGGCTGTTTGAAGGAAATAAATCAGATCTTGAAAATCCATTACTTCAAAGAGCTCTTTTAAAGTCTGGCTTACTAGATTTATTTCTCTTTCAGAAGCTACCCTGAGGTAACTCATTTTATCTGGAAAAAATATACCTGGCAGGAATGACAGGATAAGATTTGGATCAGACTCATTCAGAGGTTAACATCCCATCAGACAATGATTATGAATACGCTTAACAGGTGTGGATTTTTAAGGTCTGTTGTTTTTAGGTAAAGATGCTCGTTTTTCTTGCCCAAGATTAGAATTATATATTTTTAGACAAATACTGTGCTTTTCTTGGCGGTTTTTTGCCATCAGAAAAAAATACATTCAGATGTCGTTATTTGATTCCTTTGAATCGGATAATTAATTTGGATCTTTTTGAATCACCAGTTGCTCACGTCATTTGAAGCACATCCCTCTGTGCCCGGAGACTCTACAAGGTTGTGCAGACAGAGCAGTTGGTAATATTTTGTTATCAAATAAGCTCTCCAAATGAATCCTCTAAAAAGAAAATAGTTCTGTAGGTAACAAGCAATTCAATTACATTTATCCAACTGAATTTATTAAATTTATTCAACTTAATTTATTATGTATAACCCATCCATCCATTTTCCTACACCCTTGTCCCTTAATGGGGTCGGGAGGTGCTGGTGCCTATCTCCAGCTGGTGTTCCGGGCGAGAGGCGAGGTACGCCCTGGACAGGTCGCCAGTCTGTCGCAGGGCAACACAGAGACACACACAGGACAAACAACCATGCACACCTAGGGACAATTTAGACAGACCAATTAACCTGACAGTCATGTTTTTGGACTGTGGGAGGAAACCGGAGTACCCGGAGAAAACCCACCATGCACAGGGAGAACATGCAAACTCCATGCAGAAAGGCCGGGGCCGGGAATCGAACCCAGAACCTTCTTGCTGCAAGGCAACAGCTCTACCAACTGCGCCACTGTGCAGCTTTATGTATAAGCAATTCAATATATTATAATTACAGGTGTGCCGAATGATCGGTCACCGATCATAATCGGGCCGATTTTCGTGAAAAAGTGCATGATCGGTGATCGGCATTCATTGGCTCTGTTTCCGATACCGATCACCTGCATCTCATTTCTCAGCCTGCCTGTGCAGCTGGTCTCCTCTTTCCTTCACGCACTGAGTGAATGGGGAAGTTTGCATGTTGCGGCGGAAAATTGAAGCCGGTCAAAATGCATCAACACAACAAAGCTAATACGACATAAAAACAATGTAGCCATACTTGACGGAGTTTGGCTACATCGACACTCCCTGCAGTAAAAAAGACATATGGAGGATCAGATAGCAGGTAAAGCAGCGCACAGCTACAAACACTCACCCGGATTAGCATGATGGTCAGAAAGCTAAACAAATATTAAAATTATTTCAGTCTTCGAGCTGCGATGTAAGACGCTGGTTCTGCTCTCGCTGTTGAACCTCTGTTCTGCTACAGATAGTAATATTTGACAGACGGAGCCGCTTCTACTCCACCAGGTAGTGACTCTCACACCGAACCTCTGCTTAAAGCTGCAGCATCTAACTTAAATATACATTTTACATACGTATTAAAACTTTCGCTGTCCTAACATGAGACAGATAGATAATCTCTGAAATAATCGATCTCCTCCCAGTTATGCATAATTACTCCGCTCAGTCAGAAACAGTCAATCAGAACAATCAGTAATCAGCTAGCCGCCATGCTAACAGGAAGTTTTCATTCAGTAACTCTGGATTGTTTATTGAACCTGTATTTGCCTTTGAATGTAATGTTTTATACTTGAACTTTTTGGCAATGTTGAGAAGTTTTCTTTTGGCTCTTTGCATTATTTAGCCTCTTCAGAACCTCCATATGTTATCAGTCTGTTAAAGATAGTATTATTGATAGTAGTTCAATTTGCACAATGCCTGTTTAGTTTTCTTTTTGGAAAAAAGTTTTTAAAAACAAGTTTTTGTCTAAATTAAGGCGAATTCATGGTTCCTTTTACCACATAATGTAACGGTAGTGTTTATGATAAAAAATTAATAAATAATAATAATTATGTGATCGTGATCGGTATCGGTGATTGGTATTGGCGATCGGCTCTCAGGGGGTGATCAGTATCTGTATCGTCAGATCGGCACATCCCTAATTATAATCATGCAACTCAATTTGTTAATTTATTTTTAGCAAATTTATTAAGTATGTTTAAGATAACATATTTAACTCAAGATTACCTTTCCAACTTAAACAAACATCAAAAAAATGATTAAAAGCATATCAAACACCAGAAATAATGACCGAAGCTCATTATTTTTCACTTGATTGTTTGGCTTAAAGCTTGTACTATTAACACAGAGCTATCTATTCTTAAAAAAAGAAATAAAACTTTGAAAAATAAAGTAAACTCATTCTCATAGAAAACTTGAATGCACGTGACATTTTATAAATTAAACAAAGTCTTCATTTATTTTGATAAATGGACAGTTTAGGAAGGTATTAGCATTTTAGGTCCCAATGATAATTTTCAAGTAAGCAGAATTACTGAAAGGAAGCTCTAACCATGAATGGAGATGAACACAGAGCTCTATCCCCCTCATGGTTACCAGGTGCATGATAAACTCTAGGAGGATGGAGCAGACTTTGCCTTCTCACCATGTCTGTGTTCGCTGTTTTGCACGTGTGTGGCCAGCTCACTGTGTAAGCTCGCTTTTCTCTTTGCATGTGTCTGTTGTCGTGTCTCTAATTATGGATTACAGAAAGCCATAATGATTGTGTTAGTGCATAGTGACGCACAGGACCCGTCACTTTACAGACACTGAGAGTTTGTGACTGGAAGAGCTTCAGCTGAATTAAATGTGCGCGACTCAGAGCAAGGAGCTCACATGGCATCACAGGGTGTGTTCGCCAGATTTTTGGTGTGTGTGACACAGGTGGGGTGATGGCTACTCACTTCCTTCAACAGGAAATCATAAATGCGCCCACTTAGCTTTAACCTTGCCTCTTCCTCTCATCTAATGACTGCCATACTCCCTCAATGGCCTGTAGGAGAATGAAATGGCAAGCTGAGTCTTTATTGTCCTTCACATTGTGCTGATAAAAATCCATACATTAAAGGGTGGAAATGAGACAAACAGTTACTTTGTGAGTTTTACAGCAGTGTCCAGCTGTTTTTATGGGCAAAAATGAAAAATAAAAAAAGGAATTCGCTGTAAAAAAAAAAAAAAAACGTTGGAGGCTGCTCAGTAAGCTGGAAAACAGGTCTGGCTTTCTAAACAGGGGAGTGCACCTGCACTGGAAGACATGAGGTGGGAAGAATAACAGGAGCAGATGAAGAATGAGAAGCAGTGAAATGTAAAATATGCAGTGAGTGTGGGGAAGTTTACTTAATGTCTACTTTCCTGCACTGGGTTTGTCTTTCAAGTTAAAAATGCCAACATCTGTACCCTGAAGGAGATATTCCATTACAGCTTGGGATCTTCCTGAAATGCCTTTTCTGTTGTGTAGGTGATTCCCTCCACCACTTGTCTTAAACATGATATCTATTCATTCAAATCCACCCAGGGGAAAATTTTTATACACCTCAAAGGAAGACCACCTGCATGCAAAAATCCAATGTTTTTACTTAGAGGAATATCCCAAATACCGTGCAGCTATTGATTTGAGCAGCAAAATTGGAAATTCAGAACAGGGCAGATATGAAATCTGGTACATGAGCAGCAAATGAAGTTGCGTAAACTGCTTTAAAGGTTTTCTGGTTGTCTCATTTACTAAATGCAGTGCTGTGAAAAAGTATTTTTATTGTCTTTTACTGTATTTATTTATTTATTTTCCCTTACAGATTTTTAAAATGTTTTTCCCTTTAAACTTAAATGTAGCAGATAAAAACAAATTATTATAATTTCAGTCAGAGAATATGAGTCAATTTAAGAAGCAGTTTTCAAATAATGATTTAATTCATTTATGAACAAAAGTATCCAAACCAAGCTATGTGAAACTGTAGTTTCCCCTTGTTGAAATATGAATTAATTCTCTCCAAGTCCTGAATCCTCCTTCCAACATTTGACTAAATCTTACACTGTTTCTGGCGACATGAAGTACGGTAGACTAAATAAATTGAAGAACAGCCCAATTTACATCTTTCAGTTTAGCCATTTCTAATTATTCAGGTCCCAGCAAACCACAAAGAGAGCCATTATCCACAAATTGAGAAAAGATGGAACAGTAACCCTTCCAGAAGAGGCTGGCCTATCAAAATTACTCAGAGAGGATGGGCAACTGACTCATTGAAGAGGTCTCAAAAAACCCAGGACAACATCCAAAACACCACATTTACTTTCCTTAATGAAGTCATGACTCAGCGATATAAAAACAGAGCAGGTAAAAACTCCTGCTTGTGGACTCAATTGGTGCACCAATTGAGTCCACAATTGAGTTAGGGCAGTTCATAGTAATCCAGAATGTCATAAAATAATGTGTAGTAAAGTTCACGTAATTTGAGATAACCAAGATATCTATACATTTTTTGGACGTGCCAAAACAATTCTAGACTTAAGAGTACCACTGCTCTCACACGCCATACAAACTACACAAAAAATTATTGCCAAGTTTTATTACTTTTGCATGTTAAATCAAGAAAGTGCAGCAAAAGGAAGTATTAATCTTTCTATGTAACTGCGTATGTGATTATGATTCTAATTTATCAAACACGGCCTGCAACATATTTAGCTATTGACATTCAAAGTTTTGCTGAGTTCTTGAAAAAACTAAATTCAAATGAAAATAACCTGTATGTGAATCCAAGATGGGATTTTTCGTTACACAGAAAGCCATACAAAGAGAGATTGATAAACTCCTGAATGAGTCTCTATAGGCAGACGTTTTTCACCCTGAGGATGTCCTGCTGTGACTTAAGAGGAACAAAGGTAAGGGAAGGGGCTTCCTGGTGGCGCAGGATGGACTGGAAAGCAGGGATGTGGCAATAAGAATGACGAAGCAGTGGGGATGGGGTACAGCAAACATGGAGCCCACAACTCATGAGAACCAGATGAAGGGCAGACCGGATGGCTCTCTGGGGCTCTGTGAAAGAAAAAAAAGAAAGGGAAAAAAGCGGCTCATAAAACTGTCAGAATCCGCTTGCATCTCTCTATCATGGCTCAGTGTTCGCCAGATGCGTTGCTTTTAATGCAACGCTTCACGAATGTTTCTGTCATCAGCCAACATATATATCTGTCAATTTGTCAAATCTGGCACTGACTTAGAGTCTGACATCTTATATTGGGTCCTTACTAAGTTTGAAAGACAATCATTAATTTTAATACAAAATATTACACCTCTGGTTCGCATTACCGGCAGTAAATCGGGATCGTTTCTAGTGAGAGTTGGACTCCGCCAAGGCTGCCCTTTGTCACCGATTCTGTTCATTACTTTCATGGACAGAATTTCTAAGCGCAGCCGAGGTGTTGAGGGGATCCGTTTTGGTGGCCTTAGGATCACATCTCTGCTTTTTGCGGATGATGTGGTCCTGTTAACTTCATCAGATCGTGATCTGCACTGGAGTGGTTCGTAGCCGAGTGTGAAGCGGCCGGGATGAGGCTCAGTGCCTCCAAATCCGAGGCCATGGTCTTGACCCGGAAAAGGGTAGAGGTCCTTCTCCGGGTCAGGGGCGTCGTCCTGCCTCAAGTGGAGGAGTTTAAGTATCTGGGGATCTTGTTCACGAATGAGGGAAGAAGGGAGCGGGAGATCGACAGGCGGATTGGGGCAGTGTCTGCCGTGAAGCGGCGCTGTACCGGTCCGTCGTGGTGAAGAGAGCTGAGTCAAAAAGCGAAGCTCTCGATTTACCGGTCGATCTACGTTCCCACCCTCATCTATGGTCATGAACTTTGGGTCATGACCGAAAGAATAAGATCACGGATACAAGCGGCCGAAATGGGTTTCCTCAGCAGGGTGGCCGGGCTCTCCCTTAGAGATAGAGTGAGAAGCTCGGTCATCCGGGAGTCTGGGCCTCCCTTCTGAAGCTGCTGCCCCTGCGACCCGACCCCGGATAAGCGGAAGAAAATGGATGGATGGATTGATGGATGGATGGATGGATAGATGGATGGATGGATGGATGTTTCACACCTCACAAAGGACAACTCCAGTTGGTCTGATTTGGGAATGCTGTCTTATTTTTGTAACATACAAAAACTCTGAGGTTTGAGAATCCTTGTAAGATGTTGCTCTGCTAAAACTCTTAGGTTTGAGAACCCATGTATGATGTCAATGTTTGAGATGTTTTAAAATGTTTTTACTTTTACTTTTTACATTTAATAATGTCTCCATCTTTTTCTAATCATTTTCAAAATCTGTCTATTTCTGTTTTCATTTTTATTTTTTATTTTAAATTGTGTAAAGCACTTTGAAATGCTTTGCTGCTGCAATGTGCTATACAATTAAAATTTGATTGATTGATTGATTGATTTTTGTGTCTGTGCTTTTTTTGCAGTCGAACACGATAAAGAATTTCTACCTGTGCGGCGGCATCATCGAGAGTTCAGATTCGATCTGTCGCGAATCCCAGAGGGTGAAGCCGTCACCGCTGCCGAGTTTCGTATTTTCAAAGACTTCATCCATGAAAGCTACGATAATGAGACCTTCCGCATCAGCATCTACCAGGTGTTGGAGGAACATTCTGACAAGTGAGCTCCAATGTGTGTTGTGTGGTTCTGTGGTGAAACTCTGTGGTGTCCAGGATTTTAGATCTCTGTTTCTTGAACAATGTTTTAGTTTTTAGTTTTTTCCACAATCAGTTAACAATTTGAGTAAGGTGAGTTGACCTTACCCGAAGGAAAGCATAGCTATTACGGCATTTATATTATTAGAAAACATAGTAGCACTATAGTAAAAGTTTTCCAAACTCTAATCTTTGGAAACAATACCAGTCGAAAAGGAAGTAATTGCTTTGTTTTAAAGGATGAACAGCTTGATGGATTTCATGCATAAAAGTTACAAAAGTTATAAATTAAAGACCCCGATTTCATAACTGTGTAGTTATTTAGGTCTTCTTCTGTAACTTTAGACCATTGCAGTCATATTAGTTGTTGGCTATTTTCAGTAATAATAATAAAAATACTTTGTTTCATTTTTCAACCATTTAATTTTGTGTTACAATTAACATAAATTACTTTCCTCTTGGAGTTTCGGTGAATATAATCTTTGCAAAAATTCACATAATGCAACACCTACAAAACAAAGCATTTAATTAAAATTAAGGTAAGGTTTGATTTTTGGCAGAGTTTTACACAAAGCATTTCTGAATTTCTGAACTGAAGGCTTTGCCAGAAGGCGTGTAACTCAGCTGCTAGGACCTTTCGTTTGTCTGGAGGGAACAACACACTCATTTATTCCTCTGCCAGGGAATGGCTTGTATTCATGAATGGACCAGGACTCTGACACACTATCTGCTCAGTCAGAAAATAGGTCGGGATGCATGAATGCCCAAATGAAGAACAAGGGATTTTTATTCTCAAATGGGGAAAGATTAGAAACCACAAAGTTCGACAATAGCATCGACTTCGATATGCACTATTTCCTTCGCTACTTTTTTCATAGCTTTTTTTTTTGTTCCTTTTTCACAGCTGTGTTTTTTTTGTTTCTCCTTTTCTCCCCTGTACGCTTTCTGGTTCGCCCACTGAATTCCAGTCTGTGATGGACTGTGTGTACCATATGAAAGGACCGCCCGTTTATAAAGCTATTATTGTCAATTAAGAAAATGAAGTGCTCCCCTGGGCCTCGCCATCTGGAGCCCTCTTCACCTCCCTCCATCACTCTCTTTGTTTCGCTTTGTCACACTAGTACAATCCTCGCACTCTCTACGTTCCATGACTTTTTGCTTCAGTCACTTAGTTACAATTTCTTTCCACATGACTGTCCATATCTAACTTCTAATTTTATTTTTCGGGTTCCCTTCAGGGAATCAGATCTCTTTCTGTTAGATTCCAGGGTGATCTGGGCAGCAGAGGATGGCTGGTTGGTATTTGACATTACAGCCACCAGTAACCACTGGGTGCTGAACCCCAGCAGAAACCTTGGTCTGCAGCTGGCCCTGGAGACTGCAAACGGTAAGAGATGTTCATGTCAGATAAGTCTTTTACATAATGTTATTTTTGCACAGTGACATGTTGAAAAGAAGCAAAAAGAAACAGAAAAGGGTATACAGTAGTAGAAAAAAAATCATAAAATGTCTGCTGATTTAAATTTAGATTTAAAAGGGAAACAAACATCTGTAGAAAGAGACTTTCACACTTTTGCACATGATCACTGTGGTTGGTTCTGAACTGTTAAATAGAGCAGTAAGCTGCACAAAAACATATTTTAATAATCTACTGTATTCATTAACATGAAAATGTTTGGAACCAATACACATTTTTGAAACACAAAAACAAACTGCTTTTGATGAAATGCAATGGTGGTTTTGGTTTTCCTGTGGTTTTAAAAAAGATTTTTTCATGTCCTGTTGTTTTTCTTTTCTCTGTTTATTCTTTCTTGATGTTTTGAAAAATGCTTCATACTGTGTTGGTGTGTGTTATAAATTGTCTTTTGGTGTCACCAAACATTTACAAATGTGGAATTGCAAATTACGTTTTTCAACAAAAAAAAAAAATAAATCAATTTTGTTATTGTTTAGCTAGTTATTTTCTCTTATCTTCATATATTTTTTATTATTAAATTTTTTTAAACAATGTGGGCTTCATTGACAGTAGAATTTTTTACATGCACAAATGCAGCTAAGGAAACTCACGATTTGGCTTTTGTCTTTGGGACCCAAATTCAGAGCGGAGCAAAAAACAAATCCCAGACATGCAAAGAGGAATGAATGAACCTTTCATGAAATAAGCAAATACAAAACTTTCAGCAACAAAGAGGATGTGTTATGTGAAACGAAACACAGAAAAAATACAAAAAAACACTCAAGAAAAGTTGGCAGAAACCAAGCCGTAACAGAATGCATGACAGAAGCAAAGCAGACTGCACAATAAAATGACACATCAGAGAGGCTTAAATGGTGAGGCAGTTGATTTCTGGAATGGAAAAGGGTTGTCTATTTTCTGGATGAGAAAAAGCTGAAAAAGAGCAGGAGGGAAAGCACAAGTTTGGGACATGAACTCTGTAGATGCAATGAAAATGAAACGGTTGTTTATATAAGAATAGTCCGTCTGTCTGTCCGTCCACTGCCCACTCTTCCTTGTAGGATTGATTGTGACGGTTACTGCCTATCTTCAGCTGGCAATCGCATCTCTCCAGTCCTCAGCCCGTCTATCAAACGGCAACAAAAAGACACACAACCATTCACACATAGTCGTACGTAAGAGCAATTTTAGAAAGACAAATTAATCTAACATAATTTTTTTATTGAATTACAGAAGACAGAAAGATCTGGATTTGAACCCAGGGTTTTCTTGTGACAAGGCAAGAGCACTACCAACTCTCCCAACTTGCAGGCATTCTCAGGAAGACCAATAAAGTCTCTACAATGCCTCATCAAGTCTTTCACAAGGAGTTTTACAGTGAACCATGATTCATTTTAAAGAGGATGTGATTAAAAAGTAGGAAATAGAATATCACCCATTGTGGCTGTAGCTGTGTAGCTTAAAAAAACATTTACAGACCTCATCAGTTCAGCACTGCCTTCCAAAGCTTGTTTCCTTATTGTCTGAGATCATTATTAATCTTGCCTGAGATTAAAATGAGCAGATCTGAAACACCAGTATATGACAAAAAGAAAGCAAATTCAGAAAAAATCTTAAAAGAGGCAAAAACGTTTTTGTAATGCTATATTTATATTGTGAGGTCTGGGATGTACTCACACATTCTTTAGTTAATTGACATGTTTTCATTGGCAATGCTATTTGCTTTGTGAGGCTGAGACATACATAGAGGAAAGGGGTTATGTGGCTTCAATGAAAAGGGAATGGAAATATTGTGTATGTCCATGGCAGTCAGTGCAGATAAAAAAAAAAAAATCTCATGTTCAGTTAAACCGAGGCCATAATTTTACTGTTACTCGAATGTTCATGTAAACAGCGCTAAGAGAAACAGCGCCTCAATATGTTTGCCCTAAACTATTTATCTTATTAAGTGAGTGTAGTAACCAGTTTCTACTTAGTAGACCATAAAATGTGCTCCGAATAAACATTTTGTAAGAGCTCCAGCTGTGTTCAAGTGTCAGCTTAACAAACCCAAGTGAGCTGCATCCATCGTAGCGCAGTCCAACAAACATGAGGGTTAGCATTACGACACAACTCAGATGAGTCGAGAGAGTCAGATGATATATCTCAGAGGAGATATATCAGACTGTGCCTTTCATCTGTCATCACCTCATCATTCATCAACGTCATCATCGGTCATACCCTCAGCATCATTAGCAGGCATGCGGAAAAATACCCCGTGTTATCTTAGGAGGCATTAGTTATCTGGAGGCACAAATATTTTGCCTCCACAAAACTTTCCCAACAAACAGCATTCAGTGCAAGACAATGTACAAAACGATATCTTTGGTGGGGATGACAGGATGTTACATGTTAGATGAGGAAAACAGACACGATACTGCTTTCAGGTTGTGCAAAGGGTGGGCTGGGCACGTCGGATTCATCTGCGCGTGATTGTAGGTTAGACTGTGTAGGAAGCTTTATAGGGGAGCGTGTACAAACAAGTGCGTACGACCTTCTGTCGCCAGCAGGGACTGGAGAGAAGGCAGAGAAGGGATGGGGGCGGAAAAAAAGGGAGAGGAATTCACAAAAAGAGAATCTCTCTTGTAAACCCATCCAGTAGTTTCACTGAGGAAAGGATCACACAGGAGATAAGCTATAAGCACAGCAGTTACTTGATTTTAGAAGCTTGAACGTTAAACTTTTCCAAATAAGATGATATGTTCATACGTGTAGCACTGTTGTACTTTGTCACCCAAACAGGAGAGAGTATCAATCCTCGTGTGGCAGGGCTAATTGGTCGCACCGGACCTCAGAGCAAACAGCCCTTCATGGTGGCCTTCTTCAAAGCTACCGAAGTGCACCTGCGAAGCATCCGCTCAGCTTCCGGAGGGGGCAAACAACGCAACCCCAATCGGTCCAAAGGGGCAAGGAGCCAGGAGGCTCTCAGAGTGGCCAATGTTGCAGGTAAACACAGAGAGTGTGTGTTCATTATGTGGACTGTCATGCAAATTCATGGACTGAAATATGCATGTCCATTACAGTGGTCTGCAAAAAAAATATTTTTGCAATTTGAAGATTTTGGCAGTTTGGTTCCTTATAACAACCGCTTGTTTTACAGTAACTCATAGCTAATGGAAGAAAAATATATATTTTTCACATGTAAATAAGTATTTACCCTCTATAATAACTACCCTTTGCTGCATTTACATTTGCAATTCTTTTAAGGTATGTCTACCAGTTTTCTACAATTAAAGACTACAGTATTTTTTTTTTTTTTTGCTTCTTATATTTCAAGCTAAACAAAACTGAATGGGGAATATATGTGATCATCCATTTTCAAGTCTTAACCCTGATACTTAAGTTGGTTTTGTTTTGAACACTGCCTGGACATTTTAAACACTGAAACATCTATTTTTGTGAAGCCACCTTATTTTTCCAGGACATTCCTGTCGCTAGCTCCGTCCTCCATCCCATCCTTTGTGCCTGCCAAAGAGGATCATACCCACAGTATGATGCTCTCCAAAAACTAGTTTTATTCTGTGTTTGTGTGTTCAGGGTGATGTTCACTGTTAGTTTTAAACCACACTTACTGCTTTGCTTGCATGTCTAATCTGACCAACCTCTTCCACATATTTGCTGTGATCATACCGTTTTATATGTGGGACAAAGGCTGGTAGCGCACTTCTCATGTTTCTCATATTGGGCTCATGGTTGGTTCTTGCTCAGTTAGTAGCCATAGTCTTTGTATTTTCAGATGATGGAACAAAGAGTGCTTATTGAGATGTTCAAAGCTCAAAATGTTTTTTTTTGCTCTTTTTCAGTGTCTAAATAATCCTGTTTGTTCGCTAATGTTCCACATTAAACCTCAGCTTTTTTTTTCTGAACACCTGACTTTTGAAAGGAGCTGGTTCTTGTATTATATTTAGAGTCATCAGAGTTGAAGGGGAACAGTAAAAAAATGTTTTTGTGTGGATGTGTTTATGTAAAACCAATCCAAGCCTTAAGAAACTTCACATTCATGCACTACTAGTTGTCACAAAAAAAAAAAAAAAAAATCCCGATGCAACACAGAGCTGTTTGTGATTACAACATGGGATTAAGAACGTTTCAAGGGTGAAAATGCTTCCGCAAGGCACTGTATGGATCTGTTCCCACTGAAGGAACAAAGTAAAGGGCACTTATTTAATAGTTTCCTGGTTCTGCGTGTGTACTCACAGCATACAGACTCACAACATTTTCAAAAAGGACACTGAAAGGTTTCAGCATTTGAGACACATTAAAGACCTTTGTTTTGAGGGTGTGAGTGTGCTGTGTTTATGTGAAGTCCTGAAACATTAGACTGTAAGGCTTCAAATAGTGCTCTGCTGTCTTTGTTTATTTACTTGAGCATTACAGAGCGGTTGGGGCCAAGTTTCCCGCTTGGAGGTAAGGCAGCACAGGCTTTTATGGCGGAACACATCTGCGGTGCGCTGTGGGGCAACCAGGCCCTGGACACATGGGCCAAATGGGTCTGTTTGGAACTTTGGATACCAGTGGTCTTTAGCGGGATGATGAGAACCAGTCGCTCATAATCATTTCCAACATGAGCCCCTTTCAAGAGCTAATGCACCACAGAGCCTCACCGGTCACCAGAAGAGGAGAATGATACTTATGGATAGAAAACAGGCTCTTCTTTTTTCTGTGTTGTAAAAAAAAAAAAGGAATGCTACAACCAGTGAAGAAAGGAGCGAAAATGAAAAGTCTTCCGTTGTAAATCTGGCTGAGATCTGTTGTGTGCACATCTGTTTCATCTAATGGAAACTTGAAGCCCAGCAGACTGACCTCCAAGCATGGTGGCCCATTTATTTAAACTAGTTAAATGATGATACTGAAATGATGCAACATATTGAGGTCATGTCCCAGCTATTGGCTTGAACAGGTATACAACAGTCTTGTAAAGGTTTTCATACCCTTTCAACTGTTTCACATTTTGTCAAGTGGCAACCACCAACTGAAGGAAAATAATACATGGTTTACAAAAGTTAAAAAAAAATCTTAAAAATGTTGCTGATATTTTTCTTAAAATCTGGTGAACAAAATGCAAACGATTGCTTTCAGAAGTCACTTAACCAGCAAACAGAAGACCATCTCTGTGGAGGTTAATTTCAGGATAGAGCCAGTAATTCTGTGAAAGCCTCAAAAGTTTTATAGAGGACAATAAACATTTAAACCAAGGAACACAACAGACAGGCTAGGGATAAAGCTCTGGTGGAGTTAAAAATAGGGATAGATTATAAATAAATTATTAACAATACTGGCATTACCTGAACAGTTTGGTTTAAGGATATCTTCCATTAAATCTGCTATTTTGCAAAAAAGAATTGGATGAATTTTCAGTCTGTTAATATTCAGTATCTACAATTCAGCAAGTACGTGTATTCAGGTGGCTGAACAGAAAAATGCGTGCCCCACTTTTACTTTTACATTTTGACAACCTTGCACAATTTTTTTGAGTTGGTCTATTAGATAAAATCTCAGCTGTTGTTGATAATCATGTGATAAATATTGAAAGCCTTCCAGTGGGCTTGAAGAAGTTTGTGAGGGACTGTAGATCTGTACTTTTATACTAATGTGTATTCTCTGCTTTTGTCTTTGTTATGTCCCTAGAAAACAGCAGCACTGATCAGAAACAGGCGTGCAAGAAGCATGAGCTCTACGTCAGTTTCCGTGACTTAGGATGGCAGGTATAAAAACAATACTCGCCAAGATCACTTGGAACTGTAGAAATTGGCACAAAGTCCAGCATTTTACTGACCTAAAATATAAAAATGTGACTAGATTAAAACA
This sequence comes from Poecilia picta, assembly GCA_033032245.1. Classification (NCBI taxonomy): domain Eukaryota; kingdom Metazoa; phylum Chordata; class Actinopteri; order Cyprinodontiformes; family Poeciliidae; genus Poecilia; species Poecilia picta. Next base: position 12,478,090 of record CM065359.1, on the reverse strand, counting down.
TTTTTTTGTTTGTTTCTTTCTGGAAACATGAGGAACTCAGTCAGCGAACAAACTCGCATCTGGGGTTTAATCTTAGCCTTTCTTTTTCGGGGCAGCTTTGTGAAGTCATTTTTGTTACTTTTTTTATAAAGTTAATTATGTTATGTTTGCATCTCCACATCTAAGTATTTTCATGACATCTAGAAATTAACATCTGTAAAAATTGTCTCACAAGTTCTCTGAGTCAGTTTTCAAAGCTTAACAAAAAGGACAAGAAAACCCATAAGTCTGTCTGGACTTCTCCTGTCATTTTCTCTTAGGACTGGATCATTGCTCCTGAAGGATATGCTGCATATTACTGCGAGGGAGAGTGTGCCTTCCCGCTGAACTCCTACATGAACGCCACAAACCACGCCATTGTGCAAACACTTGTGAGTAGCTGTTAAACCAAGGAAGAAAACGCAACAGACATGTGCTGCCTTAGCTCTCTCATCACTTATTTGGCCGTGGAAGGTTTGGGACACAAACATTGCAGGCTCAGATTTTTTAGGGCATTAATCATGAAAAGCTGAGATTTGTGTGTAAGAAATGTTGTCATAACTGGCTTCCTCCTCCTCCTCCTCTTCCTCTCCCTTCTAGGTTCATTTTGTTAATCCTGAGTCGGTTCCCAAGCCTTGCTGTGCGCCGACACAGCTCCATGCCATTTCTGTGCTCTACTTTGACGACAGCTCCAATGTCATCCTGAAGAAGTACCGCAACATGGTCGTCAGAGCTTGTGGCTGTCACTGAACCACCAGCATCTTCACAGGGACGCACGCATACGCACATGATGAGAGGAGAATCGACAGGGCGCTCGTTTAAATGCTGCAGGATTGCAGAGCAGTTTGTGCATTTTGTGTAGGCACACTATTGTAAGGCCAAACATGAATTTCACTCTATTTAAAGGGGCAATTCAACTCCAAGTCTGTTTAAAATTAAAATAAACATATAGTTCCTGGCTATGCTGTCTAAGCTAAGCAGCAAATGAGAAAGATCAAAAGTTCAAAAAATTGAGCAAATATTTAAAAAAAAATCCAACTTAAAAAATTGAGTATGACCTCGTGAAAGATGTTCATTCAGTTATTTATTTTTTTATAAATAAACTAAACAAATCTGAAATTACGACCACTACTTAAATAACAAATAAATAGACATTCTTTGTTCGTTACTGATTTTTATTGATGAAAATCAATCTTATTTATCAATTAACAAACTTTTTTATGAGAAATTTGCAGATCACCTCTTCTCATCACCTCCTTTTCTTTAGCTGTTTTAATCTGAAACAGTTAAAGGCAGTATATTTTTCTGCAGTCCTCTTCCGTATTCTGTTATATACTGTACACAACCCGCTCTACCAACATAGAACTGTTTCAATTTAAAAACCCATTTGTACTCAGTTTATTTTCACTGCCACAGGATAAAGTCTTAACACGCCACAGAGAGGAAGCAGCAAACTAATGTCCTCCTTTGTGATTCTCCAAACAAGATACAATATAGACAACAGACAGGGACAGAGAGCAAGTTCACTTTTGTGCTTTCCTTTCAAACCTTCACAATTTATTTGTTTTTTGTCTTTGCTTGCTGCCAAGATGCTACAACTTGCTAAGGTCTGCAAGGACTCGATGCTGCAGGATCATATTTGAAAATGTGGAGGTACTTGTTTTAGACTTGTCTAATTTTTGTCTAATTTTTGACAATGCCATGAATCTTATCTTTATCTTAAAAATAATTAATTGAATCATTTTACCTAACCTTTTCATATGATCAGCTTTCTATTTTATTTATATCTGTGATCTTTCTTTGTTCTTTTTTCTTCTTTTGTTTTTGTTCTTATAGCTGAATGAACATTCTCAAAAAACATGAGCTCCATTTTTAAGTTTGGACAAACTTAAAAATGTTAAGTTTGAAGCTAACGAGAAAAATCTTACTTACTTTATTTGAAAGTGAACATTTCCTTATATGACTTCTTCCCATAAATGCACATCGACATACAAACACAATCATGTTTGTGCTTTCTACTGTGTACAAGACACATAAAGCATAGACTGTACTGTATAATTGTTCATTCACAGTCAACCATGTGTTATCTTAACAATTATGATAACCATTGTAGTTTATTATGTTTACTATATATATGAATATGTGGCTGATAGAGGAGGATAGAGGACTCTGTATTCTCTCAATGTACAATACTGTGTAAATATTGTGGGGGGGGGGGTTCCAAAAAACAAAAAGCAAGTGTATTTTTTTCCTGCATTGCAATTTGGATTTGTTTATTTTATTTCTCTGTATAAAATGCTGTATTATTTTTGGACATAAGCATTGCCTCATTTATTAGGAACATTTGTAGAAATACAAATAGCTGTTTCAAGCATCTCGTTCTGTGTGTTCAACGTTTTCAGGTTTGTACTTCTCTGCTGTAATACAATCTGTTGTATTTAAAAATAAACACCTATTTATTGAGAGCAGGCTAAGCTCTTCCAAAGTGGGTTCCAATTTTTCAATTATGTTTTACTGTTGAACTGTCACAATAAAATTGGACAAAGGCAACAAAACTGATTAGTGACATATTGTTTTATGTTACAAATATAAAGGGCAAATACCTTGACCCTGGGAGAAACCAGCTCCTTATTCTATACTATTTACTTAGTACAGAAACATAATATTTTTCACAACTTTCCCTTTCGGTTTGCTGATTTGCCCAGTAGATATTCTACAGGAGAAATCCAAGTGAATGGGAGAAAGCCCTGTGAGGAGAGATTTGAAGGGAACAGAACTGCATATGGCCAGGCTAATGTGCCATATAACTTCCACAAATTATACCCTGAAATTGTAACTTCTCAAAGTCTTGTTCACTTTTAAAGATGTGCTTCAAAATTCCTAAAGTTACTCATGAAACACAGACTTCAAGTGTTTGTGTAAGGCTCGTAAGAAGTAAGAATGGGACACAAAGTCTCCAGCTCCAGCATTTGAGCTCAGAATATAGAAATCTAGATAGTGATTTGGCCATCAGGTTGGATGAATCTTTTGACAAACCTATCTGTGCAAAGAAACAAAGTAAAAATGGCTAATAAAACAAACAAACAAGTAAACGCATGTAATATAATATAATGTTTAAAAAAGTCACTAAAACGTTTTTGTTTCCCCATTCTAATAGTCAATTTGAACTTCAGCAAGTCGTCTTCACCGTGTCCTGTTCCCTAAATGCAAATGTGATTGGCATGTGTAAAACAGGTGTGCCTATAGGACGGTCGGATATAAAGTTTCTGCGCAATAGTTTACGCCTACGTGAAAACCACACAGCTCTATGCTGCCACCTGCTGGTGGGAACTGTTCAGTGTGTTTGTCATCTAAATGAGACTTGCGGTTTCTTTTCTTTTTTTTTTTGTCAGTCCCATCTAACGCCTACTACGAGCTGAAATGAACAATTAAAAGAAAGGTAGCATCTTCTTTAGGTAGGAAAGGTGGAGGAGCGTCTGGCAGAAATAGAAAAAAAAAACAAGTTTGACCACCTACATACTTTCATTTTCACAGGAACGTTTCGTTATGAGCGGCTGCGTGCATGTGTGTGCTTGCTTAACCGTGTGTGAGGTTTTATTTTGTTCTCCTCTAGGCACTAATTAATAGGTGGGTCTCCTTTTCTGCATTAGCATATTATTACACCTTTCATATACGTTTTCCCTTTTCTGCTTTTAGGATAAGTTTTTTTTTCTAAAGTCAATTTAATTTTTGTAAAAAAAAAAAAAAAAAAGCAGACATCTTTGGCATATCTAATACACATTTTCACTTAATTTGTGTTTTTGCTTATCCTTTCAACAGTATTCCATCAGATACTCAAGGTAACCTTACTTGGAAATGATTAAATGTTCTAAAGAGCAAAGTGTGGAAACCGAAAGCATAAAAATAGCTTCAAAGCTTTCGCTTTCGCTTGTGGGAGCGCTCCGAATTTTAGTTGCGACTTCTCCATTTAACTTTCCGATGAACTCAGTAGGTGTAAAACTGAACAGCGTCACTGGCTGACTTCTTATCGGACCTTTATTTTTCTATTTGCCAGACGGAGAGCTCGAGTGGCGTGACAGACCAAACAATACGGGCATCTTATGTTTGCTAAAGTGCTGCAAACCTATCCGAAGCTGTCCTGAGCCTTGGACTGTTGTTCCTGTCACACGCAACATGTGCTGAAGATGGATGGAGCCAAGTTGCACCTGAAAGAGTGGCTGGTAGCTCAGATAGAGAGTGGGAAATATGAAGGCCTGTGCTGGGAGGATGAGGGCAAGACCATGTTCAGGATCCCCTGGAAGCACGCAGCCAAGAAGGACTACAAGCAGACGGAGGATGCGGCTCTCTTTAAGGTCAACACTTTTTATGTTTCACTTTCCGAAAAGCCTTGAGTTTCTTAGGTAGACTAAAGAAACTGTGCTCTGAAACAGGGGGTAACGACTCAAAATCTGTCGTTACCCTATCATGACATGTGATTACAGGCAAACTTATAAAATGTTTAACTTCGGTGTCGTAAGTGTTAAAGGACACATATTCGACTATTTATTCTGAAATCCCATTGTATTTTGTTTTCGGGTCCAGGACTTTTTACATTTGAATAAAGGGTTTAGGTCGTAAGTCCACTTGGGGGAAAGCAAGATAAAAATCTAAGAGGTAAAAAAACAACAACAAACAAACAAACAAACAAACAAAAACTGTCCTTTAAAAAAACCCAAAGTGATTTAAAGCGTGTTATTTAATAAAATACAAGTTCCAATAGTGGAATACAAATCAAAACTATCTACTGACTATTATTTGGGGTAAAAAAAAATTAAACAAAAGGCCTTTAAAGTCAAGATTGAAATTATTCCCTGTGCTTATTTAAACATTAAATATCATCAATTTAATACATCAATATGGAAATCTGTCTGTAATTTGGACAAATTGGGTTGATTGTCTTTGTTAAAATAAAAGTGTAATAATAGTTGAGCTTTTGGGACACTGATACCAACAAATTAGAATAAATCTGTGCCAAACCAGAGTGAAGTACTGTCACCCTCTAACAATAATAATTTCAATGACATTCAAGGTTTTTAGGATTACACAACGTTTCGACACCTTTCCAAAACTTTGGATTTGGTCAAATGTGACAAATTATGGTGTTACGAAGATTAACCTAACATAAATAAATAGTGAAAGTTTCTGATTTTCATTTATTAAACAAATCTGGAAAAATAAGACAGGATTTTTTTTAATTATTATTATTGTTTGAGCTGTTGATTCAAAATCGGAGCTAATTAAGGACAAATTGTCATATTCTGATCTCTGACTGAGTGGTTGGTGCGTCTAATATCTACACATCTAAATCTCCTCCTTGAAAACCCTGCTTTGAAGTATGATGTGACCTGTACAAATATTTATTGTGTTGTTGCTTTCCAGGAACGAGAAAGAAATGTTTACATATTAAAAAATGAAATGAAAATTGGTTTTATTTTTTATTTTTTACAGTTTTTTAGTCTGATTATTTAGGATTCAAATATATTATGGATTGATATTATTCAAGCTAATATGATGAAATAATGTTCTCTACTTCTCATTGTATTACACAGTAAGTTTTTTTGGGGATAGTTTTCCGAGTCAGTATCTCTTTTGCGCAGGCCTGGGCCGTGTATAAAGGCAAATACAAGGAGGGCAGGGATAGAGCTGATCCCACAATGTGGAAAACCCGACTCCGTTGTGCACTTAACAAGAGCACAGACTTCCAGGAAGTTCCTGAACGCAACCAGTTGGACATCACTGAACCGTACAAGGTCTACCGAATTGAACAGGATGTCGGCTTGTCAAAGCCGGGAGGTAAAAAACAAAAACAAAACAACAACAAATAATTAGCTTTGGTCAAACCGACATTATCTTTTTTGTTTTGTTGTCTGAATTCAAACTGTTGTGTTTGGGCTCACTTGTGCTCACTACTATCCTCTCTCTCACAGCACATCCTCAGACAAAATATGTGTTCAAGCAGGTGAAATTATCTCCAAGAAGCCCTGGTTATCCGGAAAATCAGGTACGATGAGAAATACACTCATACAGACAACGAGACAGCAATTATAATATATGTCTCTAGGCACAATGAATACTTTTGGTTGTCGTGGATGGTTTGAGTGGTTTAGTTGGTTGGGGTGGCAGGAAAAACTCATTTCACATAAAGCTTACTTCTGACAGTTGATGAATAATTTTGAGTTTCACAAAGAGATTTACAAATATATGACGAGTCATTTTAAGATCAGTGATAGTAAAAAGAGGTAGATATAGTCAGCTTCTTAATTTACAATAGTACTGAACTTGAACTGCAAGTCTTCTTCCATCTGAAAACATATCTTTAGGCTAGGTAGGGGAAAATCTCAATGATCAAGTCTTCCTGCTCCAATCTTTATTAGATACTTCCTTAACTTTGGTTTCTGTTTTTCTCACTTCAGTGTCAAAAGGAAGAGCTTCAAGCTCACAAAGAAGAAAAACCTTGTGCTGGTAAGAGTTACAAACACAAATATGCTAGAAATTCCTCTTGAATTTCCAGCATATCCACATCTGCAAATGCCATTAAATGAATGTCACTGAAAAGTTCAATTGTTTCAGTAACTAAATTCAAAAAGTGTTACTCATTGATTAATTAGTATTTGTTTCCTCTAGTTTGAATTATTATGGCTCATAATCGATGAAAACTCAAAATTGAGTTTCTCTGAAAATTAGAATCAGACATAAATGAACTTTTCTAAGACATTTTGAATTAACTGAGATGCACCTGTATGTTTACAGCTCTGGTAAAAAAAAAGAGACCACTGCATTGAACCCCACTGAAAAAAACCTCATAGTTATTCCACCAAATATTGATTTCTGAACTCTTCCTGGGTTAAAACATTACAATTGTTGTTTCTAAATGAATATGAACTCGTTTTCTTTGCATTATTTGAGGTCTGAAAGCACTGCACCTTTTTCGTTATTTTGACCCATTTCTCATTTTCTGCAAATAAATACTACAATACAATACTACACTAAGACATGTTCTCAGTAGTTCACAGAATAAAAAAAAAATTAATTTTACCGATAAATAAATAAGTAAATACCTACAAAGAGTAAAATCAGAGAAGCCGATATATTTAAGTGGTCTCTTAATTTTTTTCCAGAGGTGTATATTTCCGTCATCTATCAACCAGCAACACAGATTTTACCAAGTAAATAATACATCCTAGTTTTAATAAAATTTTTAAAAAATTCTGGCCTTTTAACATACAAAACATCAGTAATGGATCAGTAACTTTAAAGCGTGTAAATGTTTTATTCAAGGTGTGAATTTTGATGTAAGGCATGTTGAAGTTTTTATGACATCAACCAGACTTGTTCTCCTTTCTGAAACACTCTTAGACTTAAAGGATATCACAACTGGGTGTTTGTGCACAAATGTCTATGGGGAGACGTTCTTTGTCTTTCTCTTGCATTCTTAAGTTAAAACAACTGGATGACTCTAATGCAATATTATAAGTTGGGTTTCACTTCTGGTTTTGATTCTGATAGGTTCTGTTATTGTGCAACATGCGCTGGTTTTCAAATGTCAGGCAATTCACTCTGAAAGCAGATACGCATGTTTGAAAGGCGATATGACACATGCTAGATAATGAGGTAAATGATTTTTCTACGCTGTTTTATTGGCAGCAAAGTTTAACTTTTAGAGAGTGGGATTATGGCCACATAACAAGCACAACAATCGCTGGAATCATACATTTACAACTTGTTGGTTAGTTGTAAAGGCTTTGTCTGTTAGCACTGATTATGCGAACAGACAAATTACCTTTACTTTACAGTGCCGCCATAACGTTTTTACATTTTATCTCACTATCTCCACAAATCTGAATCTGTTTTATGTGATAAACTAACACAAAGTGTAGTATAGTGGCAGGCAAAAGGACATTTTATCCAAATAAATTCTAATAGTGTGATGTTGATTTGTATTTAGCTGCCTGTGTCAGCATTTTTTTGGAACTAGCAAGTCTTTTGGGATGTCTCTACCAGCTTTGGAAATCTCAGAAACAATTGTTTATTTTCTTTGCAAATAACTGAAGTCTGTGGAAAGTGTCTGTAGATATCAAATGTTTGCAGCCTCTGAAAGATTTTTTTTTCCAAATTGTGCTATATTTCAGCTGTTAAAAGAGCTTTGCATGTAGGCCAAAACTTTTGATTTAGGTTTCCTTCTTCCACAGATTTGCAGTGTTCCCTATGTGACTTGCAGCAAACTTCAAATGAGAGATGTTAAAGTTCACACTAATGGTTGTTCTAAGCTCTCCCAGAGTTAACATGGACATCTTGAGGGCTTCTTTGATTAATATTCTCTTTATCCAATTCAATTTGGGGGTAATGTCTTGGTAAGATGGCAAGTGCCTTCGCAGAACAGCTGTATCTAAGCTGCAATCTGATATTACACAGATTCAGTTCATTTACCAACTCTGTGACTTTTGAAGGGAATTGTTTGCAGTGGCTGGTTTTTATTTAGGGGTAGGATAGTAAAGCGGTGTGAATACAAAATAAATACTTATAAAGTTTCAAAATGTAAAAAAAAAGTATAAGTGATATGAAGACATTTGCAGTGTGCATGCATCACATTTCTATTCAGAAAGATGTTTTGATGTTTTCCTGTAGAGGTTGAAATTACCAATAAATGTCAGGTTGTATTGTTCCATCAATAATGTCAAGGCATCTGGCTTAGATGCAGATACTTTTGCTAAATAACTCTAATAACACTCTACTGCACAGAATTAATAAGGTTGGACTGGAAAGCAGTGTTTCTCTTTCTGCAAAAAAATAAATAAATAAATAAAAGCCTGACATTTATACCAGTTGGATTTTTTAGATCTATTTATTCACATAACCTTACAGTGAGACAGTATTCTAAATTTGCCTTTGTTATTTATAACAAACTATATATAATCAGCAATATTCTTTCTGACGTGAGTCTGACGTGAGTCTGACGTTCTACGTATGCCATTACATTGTGTTTGGGAGAGAATCCATTGGGCCTGAGATCAGGACTTTGTTTTATAGAGTAACACCTTATGAAATGTTGATTAATTTATGTTTGGACAAAGTGTGGAGGCGTTCTGTCTGTAATTTTTCACTGTAGTTTTATAAGAGCAACACGTCAATACAATTGATGGGTGTTGCTCCTTTAGTTATCACACCATGACAGTTCACGTAGTCTGCAATTAGAAACACTTCCTAATTATTCTAAACACTTTGTTCATCCATCTGAGCAGCAGAGTGCAACAACAAGGTGGTGAGAAGTAGCTTTATGTTATAGTCCAGGCTCCACTCAGGTCTCTCTGCATTTTTGGAAACTTTTTAAAACTTTAATATGCTTTAATACCTGTAACTGACCCTTGTCCATTCAACGTTGTCCTGATCAGAACTGATTCTGCAATGGTTTTAGACTAAATGGGCAATAACATGTGTTTGTGTGACTTTAATCTGTTCTTTTTTCACTTGGACATATTTTTGATGATATATTTTAAACTCAACTGAATATAATTTTCAACAACACATGGATGTGTGAATTTGCAAAAATAAAAACATCAGCAACTGCTATCCAAACTTACCGTCTTGAATATGTCCTTGTGTGTTTTATTCTTCAGATGACCTGATGAGGGAGCACATGTACTGTGAGATAACAGAGAAAAAGAATCTAATTCAGGTTCCTGATCCAGCAAGCTTCTTCAATCCCATCCTCAATATAACCGGTAAGAAAATCAGAATTATTCAAATAGATATCATTACGTTAGCACGGATGTACTTTCGCACTGATCTTGATCGGTGTTAACTGCATTTTTTTGCGCAGACTTTCGCATGGAGGTGAGACTGTTGTACCAGGGCCAGACAGTGATGAAAGTAATCACGGAGAGCCTAGACGGCTGCTTCATCCTCCAGGGTCACGTTCCTTTGGGAAATGAACAGATCTACGGACCCTGCTCTGTCCAGCAGCTTTCTTTCCCCTCCCCAGGCTCTGCAGCTCTTCCAGATTGCCTGGCAGAAGCGATGAATCGCCTTCTTTGTCACCTGGAAAGGGGTGTGCTGTTGTGGGTGGCACCAGACGGGGTGTTTATCAAGCGCTTCTGCCAGGGCAGGGTGTACTGGAGTGGGCCCTTGGCCCAGCATGCTGACAGGCCAAACAAACTGGAACGTGAAAAAACCTGCAAACTGATGGATGTACCCTCGTTCCTAAATGGTAATACACAAGATGCACACAATTTAAAAGTCTAAACTGAATGTTTATAATAAAAAGAAAACATTTCTTCTTAAATCACCAATATACATATATAATTTACAGCACTCCAGAACAGTTTACAGGGAAAGGGACCTATACCTTCACACGAGATCGAGCTCTGCTTTGGGGAAGAGTATCCAGATCCGAACGTACCTAAAACCAGGAAGCTCATAATGGCACATGTGAGTTGGAAAGGGACATAAAAAGCTTGCTATTGTATACTTTGCAAAAAAACCTTATTTTATTAGGACACTGTCAGATTGTCTCTTGTATAAAGAAACCTGTTCACATGGATTGATGAATCTGCTTAGCGGGTATACCTGCAACTTCACAGCCTTTCTAAAAACTCTCTACAAGTATATCTTAATTTTTGTACTGCCTCTTCTAATTTCTTCACTCCACTGCCAGAAATGTTGCACCTGATCACTGGTGGTTTATGAAGAAATAATGTTCTTTCCACTTCCAGATATTTGACCAAATGTCCATTGGTGGTTTAGAAATATAAATGCAACTAATTTCATTAGTACATTTAAAAGGTAATGTTCCAAAGGTCTGCTCCTATCAGTAATGACGTGATCTTTCTCATTGGCCATTACTTAACACTAAATCAAATATTTTTACATGTCAGGAAGGAGGATTACTGTCTATGTCAGTCATTTTCTCGACTTTCTCAGCATTTATTGCATCTTACTTTCAGGTTCTTTTCGCCATTATTGTGCGTCAGTCTACTGCATTACGTGTAGCCTTTAGGAACTGTTTTGCTTTTAAGAAATATATTTTCAATGAAAAATGTTAACAATGACAATTATACACAAACTCGGATTAATTGAGCAGGACTTTTCTAAAGCTGGATTTCGCACATGAAGATCAGAATATCGAATGTGTGAGAGATGAGTGAGAGTGATATTTTTGGCCAGTAGATGTCCTTACAGACACAGTAATTGAGTGTTTCTCTGTTTCCTCTTGGCCAGGTGGTTCCCTTGTTTGCTGTGGAACTGTTACAGAGATTCAGCTTGGGACAAACTGAGGAGAAACATCAAAATCTCACCTCCAACGCAAAACGAAAGAAGATAGACTGAGAAATCTACTCGAGTTGATATGGACAATACACAAGCAAACTTGACTTCCGTCCACATAATCACCATAAAGAATAGTAATACAGTATATTTTTCTCCTTAAAAAAATAAAATGAAACTAATCTATATATATTTATAATATATATATATTATATATATATATATATATATATATATATATATATATATATATATTGTGTGGTGTGTTTGTGTCTGTGTGTGTGTATGTACAATAAGTACATTTGAAAGGCATTACGGGAAATTTAATGTAATCTTCATTATTGCAGCTTGTATTTGATACTATTTTCTATAGTGCAGCTAGACACCTGTTATGCATTTTCCTCAAAGCATGCTTATAAACAAATAATAATGTGAATGTTTTTCTCCCTCTTCATTTGATGTTGAACTCATACTCAGAGTATGACATGTTAATTTAATTGTCTCATTCTGGAACAAATATGTGGAATAAATTGACCACAGAAATTAAATCTATAAAGCTTTTTTCTCATTTATTTCTATCGAACATCATATAACAGATTCACAATTTTTTTAAAAATATACATTTTTGTAGCTGTAACATTTAAAAAGAAAATAAAGTAACAGGTAAGATTTTTCTCCTTTAAAATAAAATAAAAAAAAACAAACTAAAGTGAGAGAGAGTGCTGAATCAGATGATTTACCCGTATCTGAGTTTAAAATACTTTCATCATTTTTTTCCCTGCCTTGGAACATATACAGTACATTAAAAAAATGAGACGGGAACTGAAGCGTACAGTACACACAGGGGTCAAGAGCATTCACAAAGCATCATGTTCCAACGTGTTATTAGCACCATTACTCTTCAGCCATACTGTACCTTCTTTACTCCTTCCATCATTCAGTTTTTAATGGAAAAAACACCATGAGTGTCGAGGCGATGTGGCACAGACCTGCCTGTGTGGGTGGGATTGTCTGTTACGCAGTTTTCATTAGTGTTCTCCCTTTCTCAGAGATAATGTTAAGAACATATTGGAGAGTAATGCTTTGATGAACAACCTTTTGAAATGACTCCCAGTGATAAGAATTACAAAAAAAGGCGAAGAGTTGCTCATACATTCACCTTGCCTGTCCAGGCCGGTGTGAAAACATCGGCTCCGATGCAAAAAAGAAACAAAAGAAAAACTGCATTGCAAGATTGACAGAAATTGCATTAAATCTGTTTAGCATATTTACTGTATATAACATCTGTAATGTAATATATATATATATATTTAAAATTTAATTTATATATATATATATATATATATATATATATATATATATATATATATATGCAATTCCTCAATAGCGTTTACTTTCATAACACTGATTGAAAATACCCTGCAGTAATTACTTTTATTGGAAGGTGTGTGGGACGACCATAGCAAAAACAGAGTGAACACAGACAAGTGCTTGATTGTCTCATTAAATATCTTCAGTGTCTTTGTAAAGAGTCAATTAGTTGCTGCTATATCTCTGAGTGAATTCACCCCTTCACCAGTTTGTACTCAAATTTGAAACTGAGCATTACCATTTCATCCCTTCATGCTTCTATTTATGCACTTGAATACATAATTTAATACTCTCTTGTGAACTTACACCATGGTGCATCAGTTTATTTCAGGCTGTTGTGCATTTTTGTCAGTCATGGAGAAAATGGTAATAATAGTGGAAACTTTAATATAATTTTGTTCAACTGTTTATCATTACCTGGAGATTATGTACTTCACTCTGTTCCATTTAGATCACTTGAAATAGATTAGAACCCAGGGGGCAAACCAATATACCTTTAAGTGATCTTGTAAGATATTATGTATTGGACTTATAGAAACACATCTCTTTGCATTAAGTAGGATGTAGATATTTTCTTTGAATCATGGAAAGAAACACGGGTATGATTTGTACAAGCTGATGAATGGTCAGTGTAAAACATCCCTCAGGTGGACAGCATCCTTTTGTGTGCAAAATATTCAGTTACAGTATGAAATGGCCAAAACTACAAAAGTACTAAATGGTGAAGGAGCGAATTGACATGCACCCTGCTGCTCCTTTCAGAAGAGGAAAGGGTGAGGGAATGGACATAACAGGAAAAGAAAGGAAAGGAAAAGTAAAGTGTACAACAGAAACGGACAGGGAATGGAAGGGGAAATGTAAAGAAAAAGAAAGGAAAGGAAAGGGTCAGCAGGGGCTACATCTTTATGAATTAGACAGATCACTTATAATTTTTGTCTTCTATTGTTGTGTTTATCTTCCCTGCAACCCTACCTTGAGGTCTCTCCATTGTTTGTCTTGGTAGGATCAACAGAGACAAGGAGGGTGTGTATGTGCTCGTGTGTGTGTGTAAGTATGCATGTGCAAGTTTCTACTGCCACTTCATTAGCTTGGAGCCATGAGGTAAATCCAGGAGGCTTTTATCAGTTCTGGTTGAGGGAAGTGTGTCTGGTGCAGACCAGCGCCGTTTACGAGGCCGTTGCTGCTCCTTTGCGGGAGTATCTGTGGCCTGTTTGCAAGAAGGGCCTGGTGTTAAAAGGGGTGGCTGGGAAGGAAGTGGAGGGGGTGGAGGTGGTGGTGGCATCTCCTCCCTTTGCGAGCTGCTTGAATCTGCTGGACCTCTGGGGAGCAGTTGCGTGCGATGAGCCCTAGAGCCGGTGCGGCTGGGTGTCCGCTGAGTTTGTGTGGACATTGGGGTTAGGGCTAGGCAAACATCACCTTCACTAAGCTGACGGCAGGGCAGGCCATACAGCTGTGTAGTTCTCTGAGGAGAGCAGGAAGACCAGCCCTGGTCTTGCACAAAGAACGGGTACTCCACCAAGACCTGCAGTAACTCCTAAATAAAAACAAGAACAGGATTACTTTAGAGTCAATGGGACTTTTGCCATTCGACATTACAACACTGACAAACTTCTTAAAAGGAAGCATTCAGAGCTAGCAAAAGCTGACCTGAGAGTTGCGATCTGTAAGGTGAACCTGCAGGTGACTGAAGCCCTGTGTACTGCTTGGGGAAATCACCAGAACAGTGCAGGTGCTGAGGTGGAACTCAGGGGATGTATCTGCACTCCTCAGAAAGTCTTCAGTCCTCAGCTCCTCCACTCGTTTCAACCGCCCGCTGGCCAGCTCAATCAGAGACCCCTTGGTGAAATGAGGTAGGAGTGCAGGGGGAGATGGGCGCAGGGCTGGGGATGATGTCTGAGGATTGGAAGGAGAAACATCTCTCCCTCTGTTGCGTCGTCTCTCGCGCTCACTCTCTCTTTCTTGGTCTTTGTCAAGATGTAATTGCTTATCTTTTACTTTACCCTTTTCCCTGTCCCTCTGGAGAACCTTGTCTCTTTCTAGGTCTCTATCCCACTCTCTTTGCGACCTGTCATGGCTGTTAGGCAGACTAAGGGGTGAGTGTGGCGAATTCCTTAGTGTGTGCTGCCTTGGACCTGGCTCCCTATGCAGACTGTATGAAAGTGTTCCTGAGGAGCTGGAGAGAGGGTAAGCCTGGGGGTGAGGGCTGGGATGGTTGACTGATCCAAACGGGTAATATTGGGCTTCAGATGGTGTAGCCCCCACATGGTCCAGAAGTCCACCTCTGCCAGCCCTTGTGTCTGGTCCAAAGGTATGTGGACTAGTGGGGAGTGAAGTGGAGCTGGTCTTCCCAGACTGATTTATTTCCTGCAGTGAGGAATGTGGTTCAGGGCTTACTTGAGGTTGAGAATCTGACAAAAATGCCCCTGCAGGATGAACAGCGGAGATCAGATCCTCCTGCTGTCTACGTGCACCATTGGTATGCAGAGTATATTGACTTACATCAAGCCTAGATCTGTCATTCCCATACTCTCCAGGGAGGAGAGGTCTGGAAACTGAGGCAGTCCTGCTGCCTGACCCATCTAAGCCATTAGGCCTTTTGTATCTAGGTCTTACATCAACTAAGCTGGAGTCTTGGGGATACAAAGAGTGAGGGTTAAACAAGTAGGAAGGAGAAAAGATAGAGGGGCTATAATCCCGGCGACCGGTGTTAAGGTAGGACCATATTTCTCTTGTACTTGCTGGAAAAGGAGTCTTAAATGAGGGAGAAGAGGAAGAAGATGGGGAGGGAGGCAATGATAGTGGTCCCTCCCCTCTGAGCCACCTAGAGTGATGGGGTAGGGTTGAGGTGTGGGGATCATCTCTCCAGGCAGGAGACAACGAGCTCCTTCTGTCGCTGACCTGGCCTGGAAAAAGTGGAAGAGAAACAGGTGAAGAGTAGTTCAGGGGCCATGGTAATGGCACATGGAGACCTGATGCTGGAGGAGGAAGGGCTGGAGGACTGTTTAGGAGATGGGGGTTTGGGTTAGAGAGAACTCTGTCCCGGTCACTGTGTTCCCTGCCTCCCTCCCCTCTACTGGCACTATGCCGGCTTCGAAATGGCACAGGCGGTTTAAACTCATCCAGAGGGACGTGGTGTTCTGCAGACCCTTGCCGAGACTCCCTCTTTTTGGGAGGGAGGCGCTCTTTGCTGCGGTCAGGGCTTGGATTCATGGGTGGGCTCCAGCAGCAGTGGGGGCCCCCTGTGTGTTAGTGTAGGTTAGGTCACATGGGCCTCACGGGAAAATGAGGGGTGCACACAGAGGGGAAGGCCGGTACACAGCATCACTGTTGGATCGCTGTTGCTGCTCTTGCACTGAAGCACCACTCACCTAGAGCGAAGCAAAAGAGAAAGAGACAGAAGTAGGAGAGATTAAGTGTGAACATTGGGAAAGAACAGTCTGTTAGGTCCTGGCATGAGTTGTAATTAAGACTTAGCTGTCAGTATGGTCAGACATACAAACAAATATTCAGCTGTACTAGACAGATGGAGCAAAATCAGCCACTCTCTCTTTCTTCCAAACTACTTTGAAGAGGTTAGAAACTTGTAGCTTTCTGATGGTTGTTGCTAATTAGTCATTACCTAACATGTCCAGTGTGGTGCAACTGAAACTTCCCATCTTGCTCGTTTCATTCAAACACATTACTCCCACATGTGAGCTAAAAATACATTTTGCAGCCAGTGAAGTTCAGAGGCAGTGCAGCAAGTATGTACAAAAACACACACAGCAAGGCCCGACAGCAGGAGTGTTTTCATCTCTGACTCTTGGGGGATGATTGGAATATGTAGATACGCTTTTTGTACCACTTTCATGATCCACCCCCACGACATCCTCGGGTACTCTCAGTATTCTACATAAGCTTACTACCAACACCCCCTCAACCCTTCACTTTCAGATGAACATATGGACAATAACAGACAAATACTCCCTCAAGCGACTATAAGCACTCCACCAGTGATAGACAAAGCCGGTCACTGCCTACCAAAAGCTGACACAGTCACTGTTGATATTACCACCAGTTGTTGTAGACACAGGATATGCATCTTTGCATATTAAATAGGCGTCGTTTGGGCAAATATGTGTGTCTGAGTGTGTGCGTGCGCATGTGTGTGTGTGTGTGTGACATGTTTTTCATGGTTGATCTGTAAAAATGTGTCATGTTTTTGTTTGGAGAAAAAAAAATATGTGAATGTGTTCAATTGTTGGAGTCTTTGTGTTTGAGTCCTCGAATGTGTCAGAGATTTTTCCAGCCTCACTTCATTCAGTGAGAAGTGCGGGGGAGCTCCACTAATTCTTCTCCCAGTGTTTTAAAAGAGCCCTTTTGAAATGATGGCTGCGAGTCCAGCCGTTCCCTCCTCCAACATGTCGCTCCTCCAGCTGCCGGCCACTCAAGCCCCGCACTCACCCGCTAGTCTGTCAACTGCTAACCAACTCCCTGCCGTCTCACCATCCGCCACACTGTCTCCATGGCAACTGTGTCCACACATATGCACACACTCATATACATCCAGCTGGTTAGAGAGGTTAGACGGGGATAGTTTTTAGAGAGGCGGGTGTGCTGCTGCTCATCAAGAGACTCGGTCCAAAAACAGAGCAAGTGTAACAAGCTGCTTGAGCATCTTATTGGAAACCAAAAATAGGGCAGTGAGAGGTTTGGGATGTTTGTACAGTTAACATGACACGATGCATGTTTGTCAGCCCAACAAAGATGTAGTGAACATGAAGTAATGTACATCTGATAAGCAATGCAGTTGTCTCCAGGCTCATTCTGAAATTGATTTTAAAGTTTCCTTTTAATTCCAAGTGAAAGATAAGCTCTGGATTATCTACTTGATTAATAATTCAACCACAATATACTATTATGTATTTGCTCTATTCTGTCACTCAACCTCTGCAAATTTGACTTCTGAGGCGAATTGCCATCCCTGTGTTTCTACATCTTGAATGCAGTCCATCTTCGTCAGATTTAAAATAGTTCATCAAGAATAAGGAACCATGTGTCTTCATAAGGAACCAAGTGTCGTCATAAGGAACCAAAAGTCTATAAAACGTTTCACAGCTAATCTGATGTGTCGGAGCAACTGTAAAGCTGGAGACAAATTACACTACAACTTTTGCAGTGTTTGCCAGTTTGGAAAAGATTTTTAATTCACACTGACTGGTTTTAGTTGTCTTCTTTGTATGACAATTTGAACAAAACAGAGATCACACGCTTTACAACCGCACATGATTTACCAACAAAAGTAATCAGAATGTAGCAAATTCCAACTGGCATGTTTGGGTAAACAAATATGCCAGTTGGCGGCAGTAATGCACCGATTTGTTATTTTCAACTAAGAAAATCCTTGGGTTGGAGAAAGAGAAAAAGGAGGAAGAGCACAGACAACAAAAAATCTTGTCATGTGTTCTCTCTCATCTTAGACCACAAAAAATGGTGACAAAGAAGACAAATAAGCAAAATGTGGAAAGCTATTACTACAGTATTAAACTGTTTCAATGTCCTAAGAATGTATGAAGTTTGAAATCAATGGTTGAGCTTTTAATTATAGCTCAGTGCTTAAGAAAAGAATTATTAGACCCACAAGATGGAAGAATTCCTACTAAATAAAACAAATATTGAACTTGTTGGCCTCAAATCTCAATAGCACATTTGTCAGATTTTCATCTTGTCATGCATGAACAGAGACAACAATGTAATGCTTAATTCTAGGAGTGGCTTTAGTTAAAGTCTGCTAAAGTAACTTAAAAAGTAGCAACTTGGAGTAACTCATCTCAAAGGTGGCCTGACAAAAATACCTGTAGACTTATTTTCAAGAACACTTCAGACTGCCAATGGTGTAATTGTTGATATATATATTTATACACTTTTTCTGCATATTGTGGTATTTCTATGAAGAAATATGGTACTTCTGTTGTTCATTTTCAATAAATCAGTCAATTCAAAACCTTTCTTTAAGCTGTTTAATAGACACACAAAGTACCTCTGTTTTTAAGGTACTTTGCAAAGAAAAATACAGCTGTTAGTTGCTTCAACTAAAAAAATATATTTTGCAACAAAAAAATGTCTGTTTAAAGATAATTTCTGTAACATTACAACATAATTAAATGGTGCCCTTTAAATTACGTTTCCTTTTTTCAAAAAAGAAATGTCGTTTTTATAAAGAGGTATGGAAAATATATTTTTTTTATTTCTATTTTATGTTGATTTTTTTTATTTTGATAAAAAAATCCTAATATTTTAAGAAATGAACAAACTCAAAGTACAATAAAAAATTACATTTATTTAAAAAAATAGTTTGAATTAAGAAAATGTTTTTTCTTAATTTATGATACTGTCTGAATCAAATTTGTTTTAAAAATAATCCTGTTGTAGCATTTGTCCTCAGATGACTCTTACTCCCACCTCTCCAAAATAGACGTAATATAAATTTGCAAAAAGAGTACAACAAAACAAAGAGTACAATTGTGCATGTGGAGGAGTTTGAAAAGAAATGTCTCCTAACAGAATACTCCTACACTGTGCAGACGCGCACAGCGAGCTGGAGTTTAGCTGGAGCTACTGTTGTTCTACAGAAACATTTCAACACATCCGAAGAAACAGAGCGCACACAACATAACGTTGCACATTCCTATGTGTAAAATAGGCTAAAAAGCTTAGGGTTTTTATCAGAAAGTAAACAAAAAAATTGTAATTAGCTTTAACAAAAATAACAATAATTAACTCTTTTTACCAATTAGGTAAATAAACTCATACCCACTTATGCCCTGCTCTATGTTATCCCGCCTTTTCTCTTCATGCATCTGCTTAAGACATGTCAAACATGCACTCCGACTTGTGACTACAAAGCTCAGATAAATACATTGTCTAAAATGTCCCACTTGTGAAACTTGAAATATTAAGTCAGTTGTACTATAAGTAATAGATAAGCAAGGAACAGATGTCAGCCAAAAGGAAAAGAGTTAGAACAAGCAGGTGGATGAAGTTGGCAGCTGCTGTGATGTAAGACTGACCTTGGTACCGGGGTGAGGAGATGTCCCAGAACTGGTACTCATTCATATTCTAGTCCTCCCAGGGGGGGGTCAGCCCACCTCCCAGCTCCTTACTGTGCCACTGTGCTTCCTTCACAGCACCGCCATAGGCTCCAACACCCGCAGATATCAGCAGCCTGCAGCTACGCCCTGCCTCTGATCTCTGAACGAGTGAAATAACACCAGCGAGCCCACCAAACTGAAGGAAAAAACTGAGAGTCTGCTATCCGTCTCCGAGTCTGTTGTGCCTGTGAGCATGTGTGTGTCAAGAGAGTGTGTGTGTGTGCTTGTGCTTGTGTGTGCAAAGGGCTGAGGAAATGAGTAATATCTAGCAGTGAGAAACATGTCTGCTATGCAGAGCCACACAGGCAGACCAGTTGCTGCTGCCGCCCACTTGCTTTAATCACTGTGAGGGATACAAACATGCATACACACATATACATGCACTCATATGTATGCACAGTCAAGGATGCAGACTCCAGATCTCGTTGCTGTCTGATGTCTTCTACTTCTAACAAACTGTCTCCAGTTGAAAACATGGAATATTGCTAATCAGTCAAGTGAAGAGCAATCAAATCACTAATTTATGTCTGTAATGACATTTACAGAAGACATGCTGACACATAGAAGAAAGAAAAGGATGGAGGGGAGGCAGAAAGACAGTTGATGAGAGACAGGGAGGGACGTGGTAGGAGGCTCATCCTACACACACTCTCAGACTTAGGCTTTTGCTGGTGCCTCTGACTCAAAACTAAACCTCACATCCATCAAGAACACACACAAACACAGAAAAGCACATGCACAGCAATACACACAGACCCACACACGCACACACACGCACACATGCACAGTGCTCTTTTTTGTTTATCTGCAGTTTCATCTGAATTTGTGTCCTTTGTTCTCATCAAAGCACTTTGTGATGAACCTGCTTATTAAGAGAGCTTTTATGAATACATTTGATTTGACTTTATGTGCTTGCACAGACATAAACACACACGCGCACGCACATATGCGCAGTTGTACACACACTGAAACAAGTTCAAACGCACACAGGAGCACTGCAGGGGATCTCTGAATGATTTGCTTCAGTGATTCAGTCAGTACAAGTGGAGTGTGATGGTATGGCTGCCTTGGCTTGTTAGTACTCTATTCGTGAGTGTAGGGTTCATTCAGAGCACAGAAACAATCAAGAGGCATATATAGAAAGGAAACAAACCAAGAAAAGGGTTTTGGGCCAGGTGCTCGTAGATCTTCTTAAAATGCAGAACAAAACACAGACTTCTACCCACAAACAAGACATTAACCTTGACTCACTTATCAACCGCTGCCAAATGGAAGGGTTAATAAGAAATGGAGGTGTGAAAACAAAATTCAGCAGGAAGCCCACATCGAAACATCCTCACTGGGAGGCGACAACTGCCAAAAACATCACCTCTGACATTTTACAGAATGTTACTTTTATTTTTCAAAGCAAGCTCAGACGGAAGATGATAGACACTGAGGTTGTGTGGGCACGGCTGCTGTCTGCTCCAGCAAATGTTTCATGTGGGCAGAAACGTAAACGAAGAATTTCGGAATATCCTGGATGAAAGACCACACAGCTGCAGGGCCGCATGAAAATGAAATCATTGACATACGACTGAAATCGGTGTAACCTTAAATTGTTGAAATGTGTGCGACGTTTATGCATTACTGACTAAACAGGTTCAGCATTCGTAGAAAGAATCAATAAGCCAAACATGAATCCATTTAAAGAAAATAACAGTTCTTTCTATGGACTTTTCAATGTAGCTGAAGAAAAACATTTCTATTGATTTAATACACAAACAACCGTAGAGTCGCCTTGGCTGTAAATTAAACAGCTTGATGCAAGGCTATGTTTTATATGTTTCTCACCTCTTTATCAAAAGCATCAAAACAAGGTTTCTAGATAGTGGGAAATAATAGATGTTAAATAATGGGAAATCAATGAAATGAAAATGCATAACAGCGTCACGTAAAAGCTGTCACGCTTTTCTTTTTCCTATTCCTTTTTCATATTTTGAATTCTTACAACTGCTAATGACTATATATTTGTTGTGTTAAACCAAAAATAATGCAGTTCAAAGTCACGCGGTGGGCTTTGACTGACATGAATACGCTCTGATTTCCTTTCCTTAGTCTCAAGTTTTTGTTTCTTTTTGTAACACAGTCTCCTTTCAGGATTGCCCTGTGAAAACATCACTCAAGATTGCATGTTCAGTGTGATGTGCACGGCCTTCAGAGGACAACTGAATTGATACTGAGACTCAGTTGCACATAGATTAACTGTTTTCAACAACTAGGCAATGTCTGAACTTACATAATTACACTTTGTAGGACTGAATGATATGCTTGAAAAAACATATCACAATCTCAACAATTCCTATCAGCCGATACAGATAATCATTGATTGCTTTTGTGTTTAAAATATCTGAAATACTGCCAATCCAGTGGTGAGATCTTGTTTCCTGTTTTATTCACAATTTTCTCTCAACCTGCCATTTTCTCCCTTTCCCCCACACTATTGTTTTTTTTTTGTTTGTTTGTTTATTTGTTTTTAACTATTTTTAAGAAGCTATGAGGTGTGGTGGCAAAACCTGAAACTACTGCTGTACAAATTGCTCAACAGGTTGTGGCTAGATTACCAATGAGTGAGAGACCTGGATGACGGCATCCACCTTGCTTAGCTGCCCATGAGACTAAAGCCTTTCCCTTGCTGACATCCTCTAGAACGCTGTGCAGTTCTGGATTGGAGGCCAGTCAAATTAATGAACATTATATTGAACATTGAATATATTGCAATATGAATTGTTATTGAGTTATTACAATAAAGGAAAATTATTCCCAATATTGTTAGGAGTCCTAGTACGTAGGAATATCAAATAAAAGGGGGCAGCAAACATTTTAGGCACACTTGCAAATTTTTATTTGTGAAATAGTTGAAAAAGGTAACACTTTATTTGAAGGGGGGTGAATAAGACTGACATGACACTGTCATAAACTGATATAAATTTGTCATAAAAGTATTACTGATTGCACTTTAAAAATCAGGTAACTTTATGTTATTAAGGGTAAAGTTTAAACAGTAATGATTTCTTGGTTATTGTCAAGTTGTCATAACAAAGATATTTTCAATGTCAACTTTGTATTAAAGGTGTCATAATTTACCAAATGATGCTTTATGACAACAGTCGTAAACATTCATGAAGGCTTATTCATGTTCATGACAGATGTTATGTCATGTTTATAAAAGTGTCATGTCAGTCTTATTCACCCCCCTTCAAATAAAGTGCTACCGAAAAAAATATGCTTCCTTCAAACTCTACTTCAAATTTATCCTCCTTTCGGGGAATCACAAAATATTCCAAAAAAATATACTTACCTTGGTGGTTATGATGTGACAAGAAGCGAAACAGCTCAGGTGGTTTTAATCATTTTGCAAGGCACTGTATAATCTGACGAATTTCAAAGCACAAAATCATGTTTGGTATGAATGTGCGCATGGCAGTCCAGTCATAGAGAAAAAGAAGGAAATACGGATGGATTGATCACAAAAGTATATAGCGGAGCATTGAGATATGGAAATGACTACACTGTTGTACTCGTGGAGGAACCCTCGGCTATTTAATATATCCAAAACACACAAACGTCAACACAAGCAAAAGCACAAGAGATCCATGCTGCACTGCCAGTCATTTATAGCATCACCTGAGTCATTTGGTGGTGTATACTCTTCCTCCATATCTCTTGTTCCTGTCTGTCTTTCTCTGTGGTGTTGCTGGTGTAATCTGGCCATCTCTCCCTCTCTCTCTCTCCTACTCTCTCCCTCTCTCACACACACACACACCCACACATACACACAAACAGGGTCAAGTCTCGACAAGAAAGGTCAAATGAGTCAGGCAGCATTCAAGAAATCATAGCACATCAAGAGCAAACGAAGCAAGAACCGCAACAGGTGACTGAACATTTTACTATAATACTTTGAGGGTCTGATTTATAAGAAAATAGTCATTTCCTTTGTGCTTGTTCTTTTTTTTTCTTTACATCTGCCCTTCCTCATGAGTATCCCTGTATTGGGTGTCCTATCACGTTTCAGGCTGAGAAGGAGATCTATGATGGACGTCTGATGCAGCAGAAATTTTGTTGCTGAATGTAATAGATCTGAACAGAGGGGAAGAGTAGAGGAGAGTATGGCGAGATGAGGGCAAAGAGCAGAGAAACAGAGAGAGAGAGATCCTTGGAAAAATCGTAAAGTCAGATTTAGAGAAGAGTTGGAGAGACAAATTAATGCAGGGAGGGGTTGAGGGGAGGAGGGGAGTACTACTGTGGTGGCTTACGCTACAAGGAGCCTGGCTAAGCTGATAAAAGGACAGAGTGATACAGGCAATAGCTTGTTGGGCGACAAGCCAGGCCAGCCTTTAGGGCAATGACCCATTCTTCTGCAGGATGAGGCAGCAGCAATGCCTCAGTCAAAACAGTCATTGCATGAACGGGCCTATAGTCAAGGACTTACATCCGGTTTCATAGGTAAATACAAGCAACAAAAGTTTAACAGATAGAGAAAATTTGCTCCTTTCATAACCTGGTTCTCGTAGAGTAATTGCATTGTTTAAGTGTAACTTGATGAGAGTTACACTTAAACAAAACAAAACATTTAAATCATTTTAATGTTTTGGAGTGGATTTGGACTCTTAGATTCGACAGACTCTGGAGGGAGATGCATATTAGTGTGACGGCAAAGAGGCCATCATCACCAAATATAAATAGTAAAAAAACTGTAGAAATATCCAAAACGCTGAGCGGTCATTACAAGAAAGTTTTTTTTTTCCACTGATAATTATGAAGCATATTAATAATTATCATCATGCCATCCTTTAGTCATAAAATATGAATAAAATTCAACAAAGTGTAAGTTTCACACTGTCTCTCCTTTTACATTGTTTTATCTTTCTTGTTTGAGTTAAAATCATTTTAAATGTACATAAAATTGAAACAAATAAACTGTTGAACTCTGAAAAGCCCCAGCTGACAGCAGACTCCTGTAGTGTGTGAGTGATTCAGACGCTGAGGCCTGTAATGTATTGCTTGGCTAATCCCTTGTGAATCCTAACTGGTACAGCCTAAGGCAGGCTTAGTATGGTTCTGGGGAGGAAATCCCCCCCTGCGTTAGTGGTACGGGCCATTAGCCCCTGGGGTATAAATAGGGCAGTCACGGCTCCTTAAGCTGGCTTTTACGCAATATCAGTTAAAAATATGACTTGACTAATTACATGCAGGTCAGCCAGTCAGCAGAAGTAAAAAATTCCTCCACCTCGTTCTGCTTTTTGCTCTGACCATAGCGGGGCCATCCGCTGCAGGAGCGCTTCTCCGTCTCTCCTTTCCATACGCGTGTGTCAGTGTGAAACATGTGTCACAGTTTATATGACATTTCCAATTGCGGGTGTAATGACATTGTCACTTGTTTGGCATTTAAAATGTTGTTTGATGGGAGTTTCATTTTTCCCCTCCCCCCCCACACACATTCTGAAGATTATAATTTGCCTGAATCTGAAACAACGTTGTTGTTTTTTTTTTTTTTCAAACCACGACGGCTTCTACTTGCAGCTATCATGATGAAAAAACACACACAATAGAACTTCAAATGTGATACTTTAGGTTAGGTGACAGCAAGTTGTGATGTCATACAAGGCTGATGCACAGTCATGCTTTTCTATTTCTGTTTTCGCAGCTCTTTCCCAAATTAGCTTCCCAACTTTTTTGTGCTACGTTGTATATGTGTGTGTGTGTGTGTGTGTGTGTGTGTGTGTGTGTGTGTGTGTGTGTGTGTTGGCTCACTGTATTTCTGGCAGGAGATCTTCTCACCAGTATGAGATATGATTAACCAGACTCAGAGCCTTTGATGCAGTCCCATGCTATGAGATCACCGGCTTACAAGAGAGGTGGAAGCAGCGGGAGAGTGGTAATAAAAAAAGCTTGAAAGACCAAGGACAAGCATGTGAAGTTTCAGTGTGTGAAGGAGGAAGTGGGAGGGGGCGGGGGAAACTGTTTCTCCTAAACATTTGGCTGTTTTTGGCTTTGTCCACCTATTGAGTGCCAGTCAAACCTGGGGTTTCTGCTCGTTCTGTTTCAGCAGTTAAAATGTCAGCAAGCTGTAACCAAACATGACATCTCCACGGAGAGACAGCATAGCCTGGTCTCTCACCGGTAGCTTAAGTGGCATTCATATTCAGATAGGCTGTCTAGACTGGCTTTAGAGACTCTGTCTAGAGTACCTTTATCACTGCTGGTATTCAAGGCAATGTTGCTATACACTTCCATTATTGCTGCTGCTCCACTACCCCTCCTACACCATATCTACTGCCATTGCAGTCATTTACTCAACTTATTCCTTAGGCTGCTTGCTATAGAAAAGCATTGCAGATTAAACAGTAATATGTCTGATTCGAATAAATGAAATACTAATTTTTGATAGAGCTTTTTCACAGGAAGTTATTTCCGCACCGTTACTGAAAAATTCAAACAAGCACAAATGAATTCATACAATGATTTTTGATCTTAATTTTGCTCTTGATTGAAAATAATTCCAAAAATAATTAGCTTAAGGTCGGCTCTCCAGATGAAATTTGTTTCAGATGTGACACCACACATACTTCAGCTCACATGCATGGGCTTCAGCAAAAGGATAAAGGCCGGTCTAACTGAAAAGCAGTGGGTGTAAGTGGTGGGTGGCAGGGTTGAAAGGTTGCTGACCTTCATTGTAGTTGAAATGAAGAGGAGGAGAGCATGCTGCTTGATCATACACTGGGGTTAGCGAGTCAAAGCCAAGGAAAACAATCCATTTCAAGAAAACGACCCTTTGTATGTGGTCAAGTAACAGACATGGCGCATGCACGTGTTTGCAAATGACCAACCATCACACCTTCGTTATTACACTCCTCTCTTTCACACATGCTGCAAGTAGATCAGAGAAGAAACACATGCCATGAAACACCCTGCTCTCATGAGAGAATTTGAACGACAGGTGTGTCTGTCACATTTAAGTAGTCTGGCACAGTGTCAGCTGTGTTCAAACACTGACTTCTGTTTGGGATTATTCATCACACTCCTGGTCTCTTTGGCTCATATCACAAGTGTGTTCTCATATCAGATCAACTGGGGGAGAGCCCAGATCTACAAAGGCCATAAATGTAGAACTAATTTTATATTGTTTAGAATAGAATAGAATAGAATAGAATAGAATAGAATAGAATAGAATAGAATAGGGAAAAATTAAAAACAACAAAAAAAACTTTATTTGTCCCTTATTTAGAAAGTTCAGCTCACCAAAAAGAGTGATAGAGAAAATACACTTTTACGAATTTAGCAAAAAAATAAACAACAAAGAAATAAACAAATAAATAAATAAATAGATTACTTAATTAATTACTTGTGTAATTAATTAATTAATAAATAGAATTCAATAAATGAATATTGATGTACATATATATAATACTACACGAAAATATTTAGTTATGAATAGAATAGAATAGAATAGAATAGAATAGAACAGAATAGAATAGAATACTGACCATAAGTGGACAACTGTTGTCTCTGTTGAATGGAGGCAGAGTTTTTTTTTAAGCCTAGTAGTAACATTATCTTGCCAGAAAACTCAATGCATTTGTCTTAGAGCTCAAAAACCCCATGCTCAACACTGACATTTGTCCAGCTCTTGAAAGACTGTTTTCTCTTGATCCACTAAAAGCAAATATTGCTAGCCAGAAAATAAGATTTCTGTTTGTCAGAAACAGCAGTAGGAGTCTAATAGGAAGTACATAATTTACACACAAACATATATGTAATTTCAAACTGTCTGTTTTACTTTGAAGTGGGAATTGTTATTTTTTTTGTAACATTTCCTTTACTTCAAAGTACAGCTGTTTCTAAAGATTAAGTTGAGATAGCATTAGTAGGAACAGAACTGTGCTGTCTAGAAAATGCTTTTTTTTTTTTTTTTTTGCTTGTTTCCTTGTTTTGTTTAAAAATGTGCCCTCTGAGTCGGTAGCAATAATGACTCATGCTACGAGGCATCTGAGCCTGAACGTCTGCAGGTCACCAACTGTAAGAATATACAACATTAAGCTGTATATTTGGAAGAATTGTGTTTATTACTAAAGCGTCATGTTGTAGAAATGGATGTATTTAGAAGTAGCATTAAAGCTGTTTGGCATAGATGTGGAAATGAAAGGAGGTATAATTAAGAGCAATACTGGTAGAAAAGATGTTAGATGCTGCAAATGATTAGGCAAAGAAATGAAGGTTATCTTCAAGTAGGATAATGACTCTAAATATGTAGTCAGTTTACGTTTAGATTGGCCTAGTAAAAGTTCAGACCTAAATATAATTGAAGATCTGTTGCAAAACTTTGTATTTAATAAAGAAAAATGGGCAAAAATTGTAGTATCTATGAAGAAAATATCACCAAAGACTTGAAACTATTTGCCTACTGCAAAGGTTGGGTCTACAAGTTATTAACTAATTGGGGGAGAGCATATCTGTGCACCATAATTTTAAGATATTCATTTGTAAAAGAAAAAATGTGTCATTTACCTTCTACTTTGTAATCACTAACTACTTTATGTTAGCCTGTCAGCCTGATTCCCAATAAAATACCCTCATATTTGTGATTATAAAGAGCCAGTTAATGTGCACACTGCATGATTTATTAAAATATTTCTGCAAAAAAAAGAGGAGAGAAAATGTGACTCATTTTCTTTTCTACAAGTGGATGACATGGAAGACAGGCGAAGACATGTAAATGCTCGCCCATACAGTAGGTGTGACTCGTGAGTGACAATGAGAGAGATTATCCCTCCGTCTGTTTGCAGTGAGGTGGTGACTGTTTCTTGACTTTCCGAAGAAGCAGCGAAGAAAGCTGTTAAGAAAATAAATACTTGTCGGTGGTTACAGAAGTTCAAATGTTTGCTAAACTGTTGCCCCCACAAGTGGCCCTCAGATCTGATTTTGTGTTGGCATGCTGTACTGAAAATCACAGACACAAGAAGGGCATGTGCGTAGACTCTTGCAATCATGCAAATGCGTAGTCTCGGCATGAATGTACACTTCAGTCTATAGTTTTCCCTTTCTTTGTATTTCACTTTCAGCCTCCCCACCCCACCCACTCTCGGTCTCCCTTCTCTGTCTTTCCCTCTCACTCATCTGGGTGGCTGTTTGAGAGCATACACTCAGCGTGGGTGAGAGTGTGAGAGTGCTAGAGTAGAGTATATGACTGCTAACACAAGATGTAGGGTGTGTGTGTGTTGTGTGTGTGTGTGTGTCTGCCTGTCTGCGTGGTGCTGTAGGTGGAGAGGCACAGCAGGGCGTGAAGGAGCGCTGTGATAATGACAGGCCATGCATTATATAACATGCAGATTGCATAAGGAGAAGATTATTTTAGGTCCAGATATTGAGGATGTATAAGTAATTTCTTTTTATGTGGGTGAATAGTGCTGCATGCACATCTGAATGCATGTATGGTTGTTTGTGAAGAAATCTGCACATTTATTCGGCTACTTTCAAGGAGCGTTGGGGGACAAACTAAAGTGTATTTTATGTGTGTGTCTGTGTGCGTTTTTTAAGAGCATACACATTTTCAGCTTTCTTTTGCAACTGTCTGCATATTAAAACAAATACGTAGGAATGTTGGTTTTATGTTTTTCTTACAGTGGGTATAAGGATGTCTACGCTGCATGCACCCACTCATTATCACTTTTAGACTTCAGAGAGATCCACTTGAAAAAGGGCAGATTCTCCTTAGTGGTTGGCGGGGGGTGGGAGGGGTGTGGGGGTTAAGGAAAGTAACTTTCATTTATGATGATTTTGATGTTCGGAGTTTGTCCAAAATAAGAGCAGCATGCTCATCTTTGGACCTAAAATAATTTTTGGAGTCTCCCTCAGTCACTCGGTATCGAAGCTGTGGTCCTCAGATACAGTCTCCGTGTGCTACTGCCTCACTCCATGCATGAGTGTGCCCCTGTAAAAATAGACCTCTTAAAGGGCCAGCAGCCACTCAACCTCCTCCCACAAGAGACCTGTTCTTCTCCTCAGGGTGACACAAGAAACATGGGACAAAATTTTCACTCGGCTCACATGATCAGTTGTGCTTCTGTTTCCCAAAAGCTGTAAAACAATCGGAGCCTGCTCTGTCACACCAAATACCTTCACGAAGACAAATCTCTGCTATAGGTGATTACGGTGTTAATCTTCAGGCATTCTTCCAATAGGTAATTGTGAAACACAATATAAACAAACAGGTGAGTTTTAATTGCACCAGAATAGATCAAGAGTCATTCTGAGAGAGTCCTTGCTTCTTACCTTCAATAAGTGACAAATCTAAGCTTAAAAGCAAAAAAAAAAAAAAAAAAAAACGCATCGTCAGAGAAACTCTCTGTACTTTGTGGCAGTTCCTTCAAAGCAGACATTAGAGGAAGCAGTTACACAGAGACCTAAGACTTCCTGTGGACTCTGGCAGATCACCCTAGTAATTGAAATAAGTGAATTAAGTCAGCAGGGACAAATGGCGTATGTCTCGCTTGAATGACGTCTAGGACTGTCAAGGACTGTGGGAACTCGGGTGAATTCTCCTATACGTAGCATATGGGTGATTGGGGCAACAGAAGGATGCCGCCTGCAGAAGCAGAAATAGATGTACCAAAAATCATAACTTTGCTCTCTGGTGTACAAAACACCAGGAGGGATTTGTTGCCCGCATGTGACAGAATGTGCACAACACAGCTCTGATCTTTCCACATAGGCCTGCAGAGAAAGGTTTTATGAGTTAAAAGTAAGAAAAGGGAATAAAGCTACTGAGTTAGGGGTTTCTTATAATAAACATAATAATAATAAACAGTTTTTTGTATATTAACAGATGCACCTGAATATTGTACCTTTAATGACACGAGAGCTTTCAGAGATTTGACTACAACATCTGCACACCATGCTTTTCCTTTCATTCTGACACCCCCACTACCACCGTCCCCTCACACACGCACACAAACACACACCCACTGGACAAACCCCACCCTAGTCAGTCTCATCTCCATCTTTCCCAATTTAAGCGGGCTCCTGGAGGGCCCCTGGCTATCTCTGGACCAGGGCTATTTAAGCCCACTGCTCTAATTCTGAAAGCCCTGATCTGCAGTCAGGCTGAGAGATAAACCTCACACACTCTTTCTCTCCCAATCAGTCACAATCTCCCTCTAGTTCAAACACTCACTCATTGTTTTTGTCTTGTCTTGTCACACATGTCACACTTATTCACTGCTGAGTGTCTTCTGTCATACCTGGCTGACCTGCCTTCCTCAGAAAGCCATGCACCTCTTGACTAACTCCTAAATCAATCTTCTCACAGCACTTTTTGTTTTTATATCCTGTCATCCAAAGTTATCAACACACCTGTGCTCTCTCGCACTCTCCTTCACACACAAATATGGACACACACCCGCACACACACCCTCTCACGGAGAGGAGGAAGCTCCGTGGTCACATACCTTGCTGGGTGCCTTTACGTAGCTCGTATCTGAGAGTTGTTCTCATTGGATCAGGCAGCAGCAGGCACGCAGGAATATCCAGTTTTGACACTGAGTCTCTTCCTCCTCTCTACTGCTCAGCCTTCTCTCTCTTCATCCTATTCCTACCTCTGCTCCTTCTCACTCTCTAAACGCCTCTTTGCTCTCTCTCTCTCTCCTCTCTCTCTTTCACTCTCTCTCTCTTTGTGTTTCTCCGTCTGAGCGGGCTGTTTCTCTCTCCTGACTGCCTGATCTTCCTCTCTCGCTCTTCCTCAGTGCCACAAATCTTTTATCTCACTCTTAAAACTTTAGTCTTACAATCATTTCCCTTGGTGAGTCCCCTGTGCCAGACCAGGATACTTGGTAACTTTTCCTCTCCCCCTGCCTAATATGCTCTCTGTCTCTCCCTGCCTTGCCGGGAGTGTATAATTAGACAGAGCTCAGTGGTAATACAGTCAGGCTCATTGTGGGAGCCTTAGCATTGCTGCTCATGTTTGGCTGACAGCCCAGTGGCTTCACTCATTAACCTCCCTCGAGCTGCAGAATGGACCAGCCCACAAGCCTCTGCTATTTGCTGCAACACCTCAGCCTCTTTGCAGTGGAGCCAATCAGAGGCCGCAGGGATGGTGAGGAAAGGTGTGCTTGCCGGACACACACACACGTCCCTCTAGATGAGTGGAGCTAAACCTTATCTCAAAGTATCGACACACGCCGGCAGATGAAGCGTAACACTCAGCTGGTCAAATCTGACACAATGAGGTTTTCATCACAGTCATAGCAAGTCAGTTCTCCTTTTAGCTCAGTCCCTCGATCATGATGTGCGTGTGGTGGCATCATGTGCTTTTCTTTGAGGCATGAAACCGCAAAAAAGATCACTCACATTTTTTTTTATGAAACCACTGCGAGGTATGGGAATGTCCTGTGCAATTTAGCAATAAGTCATATGCTCTGTTTACTGTACTGTATGCCCCAGTTCCCATCAAGTATGACCTGGCATAAACCCTTCGAGGGAGATTTTCTTAACTTTCTAATCTATTCAAGAAAAATAACAATGAATCTTAAAAAGGAAGAGCGTCACAATTTTAAAGGACACATTTAACTTTTCAGTACTTGGTTTTTTACTAATTGAACAGTTGTCTTATGATATTGCTCACAGAAGAAAGTAACAGCTTGTTCCACCTCCTCACTCAATCTAAATAATAAGGATACAGAATGTTGTTTATTCTAAAGAAAATGAATCACCTGTCCAGAAACTCAGTTACACACAGTTAAATTATTCTGTTTCAAAATGATTAAAGAATGTCATTATTTTTAAAATGTTCACACTAAGAGTGTTGCATAAATTAATCAGACAGACGCTGTGCAGCCCTTCAGTAATTGTAGTAGATAATTTCAGATCATCAAAATATGATGTTTCCAGCAGGAACATAATGTTTATGATCCTTCCATTGCAGCCTGAAGTATGGACTTTGACAAGGTCACTCCAAAATCAGAGACGTTTTCTGTTGCATAACCAAAAAACACTTGAGCTAAAGTTCACAAACTAATGTACGGACATTATCCGTACATCAGTTACGGATGTACTGACAGAACTCATGGTTCAATCTGTTCAAACCATGGTTCAAACCATCAAGGACGTCAAGGAGACTCTGACCATGACACCACCATGTTGGCCCGTTAGTTTAGCTTCACACCAGATGTAATGGGACACGCCGAAAGTTACACTTTTGTTTTGTTAGTGAACAGAATATTTTTCCGGTGATTGGTCAGCAAATATTCTTTCCACATTATCAGTTTAAGAAAGAAAGAAAGAGAGAGAGAAAGAAAGGAAGAATAAAGAAAAGAAACAAAGACAGAAGAAAGGAAGGTAGAGAGGAACATATTTTTCATAATTAAACAACAATTGTCTGTCGAAAAAAGCATTAAATGCAATAATCAAACTAAAACAACCACCATAACAAATCACGCACATAATATAACAGGATGACCTGAATCTCAAACTCCCATGTGCCAGGAAAGCTTTACAAAGTTTTTGTGTTTCATTTTCAGAGATAAAATTATGGAACAGTTAACAGTAAGAAAAAAAGTAAAGTAAAAAAAAAAAAAAATTGCAATTTGAAAATATACACGTTAACGGTAGAAATATGGGGACATATGTTTGTATCTCAACTTATTCCTTATATAACATGCTAGAAGACAAGCTATGGGTGGAAAAGTGTGCAATGTGAAAGTTAGAGATGTCTAAAATAAATAAATAAGTTTATGAATAAAATCATCTTTGAGTACTATTTTTTGCATTTATTCAGGTTACATTTGTTTAATATTAAAAATGTGTCTGATGATCATCTGTGAAAAAAACTAACACACAAACAAATAGACAAAAAAGAAATATGTAAAGAGGCAAATGCACTTGTTACAGCACTGTACGTATGTTACATGTGTTTTTAAGCAGGAGTTAGAGGCTATCTTTTTTAGTACTTTAAAATAAGAACAACAAAAGAACACACCATTCAAGAGAGGCAGATCTGTGTTGATGTTATAAATCTGGGTTTGGCTGGAAGAAAACAGCTACAGCAATCCAGAGCGAGAGTAATAATAGCAATATTATTGCTATTATTGAGAGTAATAATAGCAGATGTTTTAAAACAACTAGCAAAACATGGCGATATAGGTTGTTGTTGTGAGAAACATAATAAGGCAGGAAAGCACAAAGCCTTTTGAGACATTTGTGTCAAGATTCGAGGAGCTGTAACTGTGTATATTAATTTATCAATATGCAGCATAAAACATAGAAATGCTTTGGTCAGTTTAAATAAAGCTGCATCTTTAGCAGTCAATGTCAACTCAAACTTTTTCCACACACATGAAGTATAACTTCCCCAAAATGGAAAAAAAAAATGTGATTGAGGCATGATTTGGTAACTGAAACCTTCGAAAACATTCTGCATAAACTGGCCCAAAAGCAATTTTTTTTAAAATCATACTATACAAAATCTTAAATGACTTTGCTTAATCCAAACCTAACATGTGAAACACAACTAAGAAGAAGTTGAATATTTCAGCAGAAGTCTTCAGGGATTTCGTGTTGAGCAAGCTTTTTCTTTTCGAAGTTTCTGTTTGACTGGCGCCCAGGAGTGGGAGGGAGATTGTGATCAAATAACCAGAGAGTAGGGAGGGAGTGACTTACAGCATTAATCAAGAAATATCACATGGTGCGCGTGCATCCCTCACACTCATGTGTGTGCCTCTTTTTTGCTCTTGTGATCATTAGTGCCGGCCAACGTCTTGGTATCATTTCCTCTCTCCTTCTGTCTCTCCCATTCTCACTTCTGCATTTACACTACAACATCCTTTAAAGGCAGATGCAAATAGCACTGGGAAAAAACATTACTCTTATCGCTGAGTAAACATTCAAAAACGAAGGTTATGCAAAAAGTGATGCTGCTCATACTCGAGCTTTGAATTATGCATTCTAAAACATTTTGCTTCCGTAGTGCACTGAGGATATTGCTGACTCTATCCGGCAGTAATATCAAATTTGTTTACTGCTACAGAAACATTTACAGTTATTTTATTCTCAATTACGACAACCAGAAAAAAAAGGCAGCAGTTTTTGCAACATCTCAGTTCAAATTAAAAAGTAAAGCAGGCCTGTAATTCAAGCAGAGACTGTCAGGACAGTGATACACGGCAGGCGTGTGAGGAATTTTTGGAGTAAAACATGACCCCTGTGACCCTTAAATGCAGCATCCTCAGTAAAACTGTATGTTCACAGGCCCAAAGATCTTTACAGACGGAGAGCTGTTCAGGACGAAACTACCTGCGTCTTTAAATGTACTTTGAAATTGAGAGGGCGTACCACATCAAACATGGGGAAATCTTTTATTTTATGTTACCTTGAAAAACAGAAACCCAAGACATCAGTGACTCTTCCCTTACTCAAAACTCAAGCTTTCTTCCTCTGTATTCTTTTTGCTTACTTGTCAAGATCAGCACGCCATGTGTGTGTGTCTGTGCGTATGTGTGTGAAAGTGACTCACCCCGTGTCAGTTACTCCTCTACTAAAGTGTCCTTTCCTTTTTTACTTCACACCTCTCCACTTTTCTATTTTAGGGCCATGTTAGCAGAACTAGTAGTATCTAGAGGATCTCTCTCACACACACACGCACACACACGCACTCAAACTCAGAACAACATGCTAAATCCACTGGGAGTGTTTTGGGAGAGGGAGTGGAAGCCGTGCATCTTTTTATGGTACAATAGCTGATTTGGTGGAGCCAACAGAAATACCCAGGGTTACTCACAAAGTGAAAAATATCGTATTGCATAAGATGGTGAGAGGACCTGACCACGTAAATGCAACAGTAGCTCTCTCACACAAACACCAACACACACACACGCACGCACGCATACACACACAATGATGTCCTCATAGTGTCCTGCAGGCAGGCGGGCAGAGGCGGAGCGGGACAGAGAAACTGGAGCCGAGGCAGATTGCTGACTCAGGGAACAAACCAGTCAGAGAGAAAGAGAGAAAGTGTGTATGTGTGTATGAAAGCATGTGTGCGTGTTTGAGGGGAGGACATTGTGCTGCGCGGTGGCCTCTTGATTTGTGTGTGTCCCGACCACCACTTTGCTCACTTTGAATTATTTCATCCCACCACTTTGAGGTTAGGACAAAAGATGCCTGCTTGCGAGACAGTCAGACCAGAAAACCCATTGTCATACTTTTTGTAAGAATTCCATTGAGGGAAAAGAGAAGTAAAAAAGAAGAAGTTTCTCTCTTGTCTTATTTCTTTCGGTTGTACTATTTCACTCCTGCTTTCCTCTTCTGAGAAAATAATTGTGAGTACTGAGACTTGTTTAGCCATACAGAAATGGAAATAGAAAGGGACTGAAGGGACTCATTTTGTTTAACTATCGGGTGAAAACTGAGTTCAATAAAATTAGAATAAACATGTTAGCTGTGGCGATCTGAGAAAGAACTGCTCAATGATTAAACTGATTCCATTCAGCTTTTTCAGAACCTTAACTTGGAACCATTAAGCTTTTTCCACTTTAATCAGATTTATTGCCAAACATCTTAAATGTTGCATCAGTATTTCTGTGTTAAACAAGTACAAAGTAGTTTCTAATTTTAATAAAAATCTAAAAATACAGCATGCATTTTATGAACTAAAGCTGTGGCTAAAAAACATTTTCTGCCATTATGGCCTGATAGTTTTTATTATTTGTCTAAACCATGTGGAGAGCCAGATTAATAGTTCCTCTCCAAGCTTGATGCTGCCACCAAAACTTTGTGAGGTGGGGAGAGTGTCTTAGGGGTGTGGAGCAGTTAGTTTTCTGCCACCAATAGCGTTTTGCATGTAATTCAGAACATCCAGTTTCAGTCCCTGATCACCGACGCATCTTTTTCCACAGGTTTGATAAGTTCCACACTTGGCTTGTGGTAAACTGCAAGTGGGACCTCTTATGTCTTTTTTTTCTTTAACAATGTCTTTTTTATAAACCCTATTCTTAAAGGGCATATTTGTGCATCAGAATATCATCTCAATGAAGAAGAGTTTATTAATCGAAAAGCTAGATTAGACGTTGTCATATAGTTTAATGGCAGGGATGACGCTCAGTGACACTAAGCTCAAGAAAACAATGATCATGGTTTTGAAGCATCCTTCTTTTAACAATAATCTTTGGAGGCTCCAAAGCAGTTGCCATGAATACTAAGCCATAAAACAGTGCAATGCATTGCACATAGGTGTGCAGTGAAATGAGAACTATGAACTGTTCAGTGTTTTCACACATAACCATGCTTTGTGGACATCATGCTTATTCACTAAGGTTTTCTTTCATGCCAATTTGTAAGATGCAAAGGGAACCGTGACGTGAAGTCAGAGAGAACTTTTGAGGAAATCTGCGTCATGGAAACAGATTTAAATTCTAAATGAATCAGCTCCCATCTGAAGTCAACGATTGCAGAGTTTTGTGCAGACACGTGTGACATCAGCACAATATGTCGCAGGTACACTGGTAGTTTTTCTTCTCACAAAGGCAACAAATTTGTCACCCTGCACAACCCGGCGATGTTGAAGATTTTGTAAAATGACGATATACTGTATTTGCAAGTTTAGATGAGAAGAGCGTCGGTCAACACGTGCAATAATTTTAAGTTCTTCATCAAACAATATTAAATGATGTCAATAAGATTGTCAGATTGTCTCGTATGTTTCTGCAAACACTGATGGCGCACCCACACTTTCAGATTTTTATCTATGAAAACATTTCAATACCAATCACATATCCATTAATGCCCGTTTCACAGGGGACAAAGTACGATAGACTGGAGACCTATTATACCCGTTGTTCTGTTGCATATATCACTCAAAATACACGTTGTGGTTGTAACATGAAAAGTGGACAAAAATTCATGGGTTGTGAAAGCTTTTGCAGGGGCCTGTATAATAGCACATGCTTAGATGTGCAGTACACCAAGATACGGTGGCTGTGAAAGTGATGTATATACTCTGTGCTCTAAAAACAGGAGTAGCAAGTCAGCAACATCCAGGTGGTTTTGGTTTACCCTCAGATTTTACTCCTCCCTTGTTGTCTCACTCGGCCCCTTCTGCTTCATTATTTGTCCTTTCTCCTTGGCTAAAAATACATGCTGCACTGTCAGTGTAACAGATCACCATCGATGAAACTTGCTGCCAGCATTAGACAGTATTTGAAACAGCAGCAAGACCATCCGCTCCGCACAGAAACAGGCACGAGCCTTGGATCACGACGGTGTTGGCGGATCGGTGTTTGCGACTGTTTGTGATCGTGTAAAGAAGACTGTTTGTGTGTGTGTGCGCTAGACAAGCAGGTGCAGTAATCTTACGAGGCTGGCTGAGCTGTTGCGGGGTTGACTGTGAAAGTGCAATAGTTACTTTAGGTCACAGCAGTTGGAGAACAGGAATAACAAATACTGTCGCACTTACGCGCACAGACAGGGCTGCACCTGTGCCTGGCTGTTCTAAGTAACAGGAATATGTATGCGAGAAAACGGCTGGGTGGGGTGATGCAGACAATGAAAATATGTGTGAGCAAATGTCCACAAGGGTACATGAGAAAATAG
This sequence comes from Poecilia picta, assembly GCA_033032245.1. Lineage (NCBI taxonomy): Eukaryota > Metazoa > Chordata > Actinopteri > Cyprinodontiformes > Poeciliidae > Poecilia > Poecilia picta. The sequence continues at coordinate 12,439,652 of CM065359.1, read as the reverse complement.
GTTTTGTATGCAAGAGGGGAGAGAGAGGAGAAAGAAAGAGGTAGAGAAAAATAAAGAGGGAGAGAGAGCGGGATAGTGTGAAAAAAAACGGGGTTGACGGGCCACGCTTGCGACTCGTAAGAAAATTAAATAAACAACAACTTCTCACTCCTGCTTTCACACTTGATGTGCAACTCAACCGAGTCTGACGGAGACGGCACAAGGTGTCACTGTTCGGGGCTCGGGAGAATTTTCCTCCTTGTTTCTTGTTCCCATAGCAACTGTGTGGTGACCTGTGGTGACCCCCAAGAACAGTGCACGGATGAAGGGGAAGGGAATGTGATATTTATGCAGGGTCAATTACTTTTTCTCAGGTAGATGCTTGATGATGGAAACAAAAAATAAACCTGAAAATGAATGTGGGATCACATCCCAGTAAATTAGAGTATAATTACATTGTCATACATTGTACAGATGCACAGTGTGATGTATTTTAAGTATTTATTTATGTTAATTTAATTAATGCTTGCGGTAGATAAAAAAGTAGCTACTCAAAAAGTGAATGTTTTCATAAAAACAAGGAAATTGTATATTTTAACTCTATAAAATAATAAATAATCACTATGTAGTGCAGAGTATATGCATTCAGTTTTTAGTTGTGTATATTCTGCCATAAATTACTTTTTTTCTTTCTCATAACCTACTATAGATTCTTTGTAGGATTCAGGTGAAGTAACTAATTTAACCATAGTCCTCTTGGCAGTTCAGCCAGATGTAAAGTCCTGCTGCAAATGAAATCAGCATCTCCATATGGCTTGTTAATCGAGAGGCATCAAGTGCTCCAAAGATGGCTGCTCTGACATTCCACAGGATGACATTGCTCTCCAAATCAAAACTGATTGTGGAAACTTTACAATGAATTTCAAGGAACTTGGATTCTGTTCCTCCTCTACTCATTTCCCACTTCCTGGAACCTTGATTGCATCCCTGAACAATGCAAATTTTACTTTCAGCTGGAAAGAGCAGTCGGCAACCGTCCTGTACTTTTTCTCTTTACCTCAAGTAACACACTTTTGACTCTCTTGCTTAGGAGAGGCTAAAAACAAAGGTATGTGGACATGACTCTGTGTAGCAGGTCGTAGAGAGCAAACCCAAATTGCAAAATCCCAACTGCTCCTCCTGCATCTGTGATTCAGCATTTGGTTGGAGCCTCCAGAATAGACGAGAATTCAAATACTTGAAGCTTTTTCTGCCTATTACACTCCTCAAAGTGACACCTCTGTAGCCCATAAAGATATTGAAGTACCACTGGGTATGCAGTTCAAAAATAATACATTTATTATGAGGAAAAAGCCCTAGAAACTTTGGTTCATAAACACAGACAACAGTCAAAACCTTCCATCTTACAACGTGAGGGGCTTGAAGATACATGCCACTCTTTCTGTTACCTCCATACCACACTTTCTACCACACTTTTTCCCCAACCACCAAACTTTGAATTACAGTGTTTGAATAAAATGACCAGCCTGATTACTTATCCATATTTTTTGAGGCAGAGTGCATCAAAAATTACCTGCTGGATTGAGTCTTCCCCTCAATCATCCTGGCCATAAAATGGATTTAGCTTATGTTCTCATTGTATTTCCTGGAGACAAAAAATACTTTAGTTAATTCAGTGCAATCTCTCCTTCCATATTTTTACTATCCTCACAACTTTTCCACCCTTTCTAATTATTTCTACGTAATAATTGCTGTGTGCGGGGTCCGCGCAGTAATGCTACCTGTACTTCAATGGGCCTTGTTGTCTCATTATCAGAGTGACATTTATGCAGTCCTGCATAGCCATCTGGATACGTCCCACACACATGTGAGAGAAACCAGCCTGGGTCTGGATCTGACTCACATCAAACAGCCTCTCTGCCCACACACACACATACACACACCAACACACGCACACACACACACACACTCTAGGACACAAACACCAAATACAGACGGCACAAATAGAGCTGTTTCCAGAAGCTAATATCTGACATTTAGCAAATAGTGAGGTGACAGAGAGCTGCATCACACTTAAGACTTTCCAATCACAACAGTAGGGCCTCTCTTAAAACAGCTGCATATAAACCTGCAGACAGCTGTGGAAAAACAAACACAGAGAACAGTCACATTTCCTTAATGATATAGGTGATATGTTTGTTTTTATTATTTATTTCATCTGTATGCATCAAAATTAATGGGACAGCCCCTGAATGAAAATACAATTCTGCAACAGGTTGGAGTTGTGAAACTGTCTACGGCATACAAATAGACAAAGATCAATGAGAGGTTATAGGTTTCAGCCATCCAGGAAAGTCCCGAAAATGTATTACTAAATTAAATCACTTATTTTATAATTAATTTTAACATAATATATTTATTGTGAGAAAATGTTTTCAATAGTCCAAAACACAGAGGTTTTAGGGTGCTAGGTAGATCAGTAATGAAATAAAAGGGTGGGGAAAAAACATGCTTTTATAGCAGTACCTCTTGTGAAGTTCTTGAATCACCTCTAAATATATCTCAGAAATATCTCTTTGTGGTCTGAAACATGTAGTGTTTTGTTACGTATTAATGAAGCGTAAAGGAGAATAAAAAAAAAAAAGAGTTCTGCGTGACTCAAATGCAGAGGAGATTAAAGGCTACACTCTGAGGTAATTCTAGCATGCTGCATCTGGACCACTTTACAATCCTCATCTTGCAGCAGTCTCTAACCTACAGAGAGGATGCTATGACTGGTGCTCGACATTTGTGAAAAGCCCAAATGCAGTTTCGCTATGACTGTCGGTGCAGTGGGCCATAGAAAAACACAAGTGCACACACAAGCGAACTAAAAGAGGTGAGCTATAGCAAATGAATCTCATTACAGTGGTGTGAAAAGGTGCATGCACACTGGTTAACTAAGCTTTGCGCTTCAGAGTCATATGCCTTCAGAGTTCATACCCAGCTACATTTGCCTGCAGGTTACACAGTCCACTGTGATGTTCAAAGGCATGATTAAGCCATGCTGGATGTGAGGTAGGCCTCGTTCTGTGCCCTTCATCTATCCATCTCCTTCCCTCCTACCTTATCTCATTTATAATTGATTGCTCCCACTGTAGCAACTTAATTTGCTGCCTGTGAATAATGAATGAGACACGGATAGGAGGCGCTTTTTCCTCCTTGCTGGTTTGATAATCGATTAGCCATTTACAGTTTATCTCTGCTATCATTGACCAGGCACAGGGTTTCCAACAAGGGCCACAGAAATGTTGTTAAGAGAGTCACAGGCCCCAGGAATGAATAGAATGAGTGAGGGTGCATTTGAATAAATATTAATGGCGATTGTTTTTTCATCAAATGAAAACCCAAAATTAAGTTTGTCAGAAAATTTGCATTGCACATGAGACTAATGGGAACCCCCGCACCCCCCAAAAAAAAACATTTGCATGGATTAATACATCAGTGTATGGAGGCAGTCAGCTTGTTGGTCTGTTAATGAGAAATTCATGTAGCTAGAAGCCTTCATCATCCCTTCTCTGTTGGGTGTAACTCATGTGAGTTTGCTTGCCAATCAAGCACAATTATACAGCCGTCACTTAACTGGACACCAGAGTGGCCACCACTGTTTCCAAGACATGCTGCAAAAGAAATTGCCATCTATGTAAAGCTTTTCAACAGCGGGAACCCTGAAGTACTCTAAAATTTCCTCGTAGACGCTTTGGATTTGATAACGCACGGTGGACCAACAGATGGCGTGGCTCTGTTAACTTATCGGACCTCAAGTAAATAAAATAGGCAAAAGTAGCTTAAACATAGGCTCTTAACGTTCTGACTTCAGGATCCCCAAAACCAGTGTTCAAATCCAGGTTTTGAGGTATATTGTGCTGCAACGTTTTGATATGTTTCTGGCTTAACATACCTGAATGAAATGTCTGAATCTCCTTCTCAGAACACATTCAAGTTCACCAGAGTCCTGCTAGTAACCTTGTTATTAGACTCAGATGGACCACTGCCCTAAACTTTGCTTTGTGTTCCAATTCATCCAGGACTATAGTAATGCCAACTACTTGTGTGCCTTTTGTGACCTTTTCTCCACAACTCCAGTTTCAAATTGATTTTGATATGCTTGTATACAGCTACATACAGCTAACTTCTTTAGCAATGACTTTGGGTGGCTTGCCCATGATGACTGTCTGCTTAGCAATTACCAAGTCAGCAGTCTTCCCCTGATTGTGTAGGCCACAGACCTACACAATCAGATTGTGTAGGCAAAATCAAATTCCTTTTTGATTCACTGTCTGAGAGCTGCACAGTGGCGCAGCCGGTAGAGCTGTTGCCTTGCAGCAAGAAGGTTCTTGGTTCGATTCCCGGCCCCGGCCTTTCTGCATGGAGTTTGCATGTTCTCCCTGTGCATGGTGGGTTTTCTCCGGGTACTCCGGTTTCCTCCCACAGTCCAAAAACATGACTGGCAGGTTAATTGGTCTGTCTAAATTGCCCCTAGGTGTGAGTGTGTGTGTGCATGGTTGTTTGTCCTGTGTGTGTCTCTGTGTTGCCCTGCGACACCCCGCCTCTCGCCCGGAACGCTAGCTGGAGATAGGCACCAGCACCTCCCGACCCCATTAAGGGACAAGGGTGTGGGAAAATGGATGGATGGATGCACTGTCTGAGACACGGACCATTGTGTGCCAGGCACACGTAAACATCAAAGTTAATAAAATGAGACACACCTGAATCTCAATTAATATGTAATAATAATGAATAAATTAATGATAATCATCAGTTCAAGTGACCAAGTAAACCAGGCATTTGAAACTAAAGTGGTAATTATGTGTTTTTGTATGTGTTATTGAATCTTGAGCTGTAGTGAAAATACAGTTGAAGTTGAATGCAAATGAACCCCGTGACACTGGCAATGCAGAGCCGTCTTTAGCCATGCAAACACTACATACTGTACCTCGCACATGTTCACGCTCGTTTAAATACCCACACTCGCAGAGACAAACAGTTCCTTGGCACATTGAGATGTGCTCTTTTGAGGTGCCTGCCATGTGATGCACATTCTGCTCACCTCCTCTACGCAGCTCAATGGACTTTCAAGCTGCATCCAACTCACGCTCGCTCACTCTCTGCCCGTTTTATTAATAGCGTCTTTCTGTTCCACAACGTGCCAGAGAATTTCAAGTGAAGGAAAGACATTGCATTATTAAAGTTACATCAACCAGATGCTGCCTCACTCTTTCTGGAAGCTCTGACACAAAGCAACCTCCGACCTGCGGGAGCGTCCCACCTACTGTTGCAGACCAGATGCGTGTGCTCACGGACTCCTTCCCAGTATGTGCAAGCACAGATATGCTTACAAAATGTAAGATCCACGTTTTCACAAGACCGCTGCAGGAGGAAAGTTGTGATCAACAGAAGGGTCTTGCTTGTGGGCACCAGAGGGTGGATGACATGGCAGTTGCTTGGTGCAACCTGATGGAGTGATTGCATGTTTGTTCTTGGAGGAGCGGAGATGATGACTGTCATGATCTTTGAGATGATGAAGATATGGAGGAGGACACTGGTGATGTCAGGATGATATCTGTTGACATTCCATCATAGTCTACTACAACTATTATTTTCATGAAGCTATCTGTTAATATATTTGAATCTTTTCCTGTCTGCGTGTTTCTGTCTGATGACATAGTAAAGTGAGGACCCTGAGTGCCTGCCTGAGTCGTAGTGAAATCATAACTGTCTGAATCTGACTGGGTCTTAATCTAAAGCTAAACGGTAAAGATCCATCCATCACTAAAACGAGATGGATGAGTTTTTTTTTCAGGAGGGAGTAAGACTATGTGAGAATGAGAGTTGCACTGTAGGAAGCTGGAGGAAGATAGAGGGAGAACGCATAAACGGAGACAGGGAGAATAGATGAGCATGAGAGTGTGCGAGAGAGATAAATAGAAACGGAGCAAGACGGAGGAGTGGGAGAGTGTAAACAGCAGAAGGTTCACCAGGTTCACTCTGCAGCAGAGGAGCTGAAAGATGGGCGTCAGAACTCGAAGCCCGGGGGCTGCATAGTGGTGAGTGACTCACATACTCATCTATACATTCACATGGATACATGCAGAGGAGTGCTTTTCGATTAGATTCATGCAAATTCCGCTTCATCTCCAAGTACAAATCATTGTGCAAACAAGCCCCAGGAAGACAATGTGTCACATGAATTAATGAGTGAATGTTAAACCAGTTAAACCCTTTTTTTAACTTATGTTCTTAACACTCAACAACAACAAAGGTTTTCTTAAGACAAGTCTTTTTTTTTTACTTGATTAGTCCAACAGATACATTTGTAATAATTTGAACTGAATAGGATCGCCTTGCCAAAAATACTTTCACCCTTAAACATTTGCACATCAAGTCCAGTGACACACAGTGACTTTATTGTACTGCACTACAGTGTAGCGTGGCATTCAGCCACATTCTTTCCCATTTACTCTGATGCTCTAAATAAAATCAAGTGCAACCACCTACTTTTAGAAGTTGCATATTTAGTAAATTGAGTCACCCTGTTTGATCTCACCATTAATGCAGCTGGTCAGAGGAGGCATCGGTGGCCTGTTAGAGAACATTAGCGAACACACAACATTTGGAAGACCAGAGAATCAAATCAGAAGTATTTTATTTAACTGACTGCAAGACAAGAATAATATTGATCAGAGCAGCAGCTAGGTGGCCAGTATTAACTCTGGAGTAGCTGTAGATATCTACAGCTGAGATGAGAGAATTTGCTGACAGGAAACTTTTGTCATGCACTCCACAAATTAGCATTTTATGAAAGGATACCATGAAGAAAGAAAAAATATGGTGGTAGCATAGTCCTCAGGTTACCGGTGACAGGGAAGCTGGGAAGTTGCTAAATATACTGTAACTGAAACACAGAAATCTTGTTTGAAGCAGGAAGTAGTCGAGAGGAAGGCAAATGTTCACTTTCCAACAAGAAAACAGCCTTAACAGAAGACAAAACCACAATTAGATCAAAACATATTCCTATTAAAATAGTCTACTCAAATTTCAAACTGAAATCCAAATGAAAATCTGAGGCAAAATGACATTCTCAACAAATGTTCTTCATCTAATACGACTTCCATTGAGCAAGGAAGTAGGCCACAAGGTCACCACCGACTTGCCTCAAAAGACAAATATCAACTCAGGTGGAATGAATAGAAAAGCTCACAACTCCTTTCAGGGTTGAATGTGCAAAAACATATTTTTTTCCATTCTAATTTTAAGTTGTACACCACTTTGTTTTGGACTCTAATATAATACAATGAATTCTGTGGCTAAATAAGGACAAAGGTTTAAAAAGTTGAAGAATGAATTCTTCCTTGACTTGCTGCATTTAAATTAATCGAACAGAACTGTATCGTTGACTGACTAAATATGATCTGACATTTCGACAAACATACATGACCCCAAAGTTGGCCTTTATATTCACAGGTCACCCAAACAATTTTCTGTTCAGTTAGCATATTTTAATCTCGCAATGACTAATGTCCACAACATAATACTTAGTTTCCGCTGTTGTATATCAGTAGGGTTGAGTCAAAATGATACTGTCAGTCACTTAGTCCAGGCTGCTGCTTTTCTCAGCATGAGTCACCAGATCTCATTTAGACACTGAAAAAAATACTGCACACCCGTATAAAATTGTTAACACAAGCGGTACTGTTTGCAAAAATAGACCTATTTAAGGACTTTATACAATTGTTGTCTTTAAATTTGTTTTTAGACCGTTACACCTCTTTTTGTACTGTGCATTTATAAATCAGTTTACACCACATTTGTGACCAACAAGACAATGAGTTAATTGTTGCCAGAAAGTTTTAATGATCAAACATGTCGTTTTGCCTGTTTGCCTGCTAGGACAAAGGATTCTCTGAGGTACTCTGAGAGTACAGATTTGTTTTTTAAGAATTTATCCTACGCTGTCACCTGATTATGTTGCACTTTGCGAGAAATCTGTAGAGATCAAAATCTGTTTCACACCAGATGTTGTGCAACTAGAAGGTAAAGCAAACCCAATCCTGTCAACTTTGGTGTATACAATGGCTAATTAACACCTTGAAAGAGCTGCATGCTCCTCTTTTTGAGAAACAGGGCTTTGCTGCTGCCGCCGCCGCTTCTCTTTCCTGACACATTTAGCTTGTAGATACTGTTGAACAGGGAAGCTCAGAGGCACAAGCTGGAACACTTGCAAGCAGGTGTGCATGTTTGTGCACGTGGCGCTTCAATGTCTGTTGCCATGGTGACCCCCAGAATATCCCCACACAACACAATGTAATATTTTTTCATAAACTTTGAGGGCTTTGAGTATACAGTCTGATGTAGGTGCGCAGACACAAAGTTGGATTTGTCTCAGAGACTCAGCTTTGTGAAATTTTCTTGATGGGAAATTGTTAAGCCGTTTAAGGCGGCATGTTTACAGCTTCAAAAAGCCACTGCAAACTATAACATAAATGCATGCAGGGAGAACTAACTAGTAACCAGGAATACTATGTGTGAGTGTTTGTGTGTATCTCGGTGAATAAATGTGACTTTAGTCTGTGTGCGTGCACAAATGTGTGAATTTACCACAGTATGACTCATAAACCACATCAGAGACTATGCTGCAGAAAACTGAGACAACACAGTTTCAAAGAGGAAGCCAGCTCTGATAAAACTGAAAGAGCAACAGGCACATTTTACACACCACCAACACCCCACAAACGCACGCACGCGCACCTAAACACACACACTCTCATTAATATGCACACAAAACCAGGAACAGTTTATGGAAATCCCCTTTTGTTCACCTGAATGAATTAAACTTGGGAGGATTTTGAACCAGAAATTCAAATCTGACACATGATCACAATTTCCTCTTGGCTTGTCTTTCAGTGCAAAAAAAATCTGATATATTTTTATCAAGATCAAGTTAAATCGAATATTATTTACTCTGGATTTTATAATGCAATGGAAGGTAGGTACTGGGTCTTTCTTAAAAGATTTCAACAGGAATTATTGTGCCGAGAGCAAAGCTGAACTGCAGTACCCAACTTTAACCAGGAGATGTCGATATTAACTCGCACATGAGTATCTTAAGTCTTTCACTACATGGATAAATGTCTCCCTCTATTTGAGGAAATAATTATGGCTCATCCTGAGCACAGCGACAAATTGGAGCAGATCAAGCCATGTATCCTCCTTATATCATTATTCTTTTCATTCTCCTTATATAGTCTGTGCTGTGTTTTCCATGATATTGGAGGCTAGGAAGGAACAGCCTCTTTCAGCTGAAGTGTGATGTAATTGCCTGTTAGAAGCCTCTTATTAGGGAGGAGGGAAGTCAGGACCTGCAGGAACTCATGATGCTAAGTGCCAATTAGCCTGTTCCCCCACATGTAGCTGTACTGTTACAATGGGTAGAATCCACCTCAGGTCCGCAAGCCACAGATTCTAGAAAACAGTAAGTTAGATGCCTAAATAAATCTAAAAGCATATTTATACAATTTCCCTCTTGTAAATATGCGTTATTATCTCTTGTTCTACTGTTGGAAACAGTAAATTGCTATTTCAGTGATCATGATAAACAGGACTTGCACAAGTGGGGCTGCATGCTGGAAGCACTGCTACCTCCCAGCAAGGAGATTTGGGCTTTAAATCCCAGCCTGGGGTCTTTCTACATGTTCTACCCATAAATGCATTGGTTCTCTCTGTGTACTCTACTTGAGTGTATGCAAAGGTCTGACCTGAGCTGTATCAGCAGAAAATACACACCATAATGAAGTTCTCAAAATGTTTTTCTTTTTCCTTATGCTAGTCTCACTTTTAATGCATGCACTGAGCTGTGGAAGGAATCCAGAGTTAAACTGATTAGAAATGAACGATTAGTTGTTTCAATTCCTGAGTCATTATAACTCAGAGTATTTGTATGACTTAAAAATTGTTTGGATGATAATGAGGCTTTTTAAAGAATAGCTTGATTTTGTCAGTTGAATTTATGTAAGTAAAAAATAAAAACATAAAAACTAGAAAGAAAACGCAATCAGTTTTACAGTGAAAGGATTAGAATCAGCGGTACTCTTTTCTGCTCTCGATACATAATTCATGTCATTACCTGCTAATAAATCACCAAATCTAAATGTTATCAAGGCATTAGTAAATGTCAATGGGTAAATGACCTTTTAATTAGTCACTTAGTCAGAAGACATGGATGTTAATGGATTGTGCAAATACTTTGCTGCTCCTTTCTAGAAGTCAAAGGGCATTTATGACGCCTTTTGGAGAAATTAAACATAAAAAATATTCACAAACTGAGTTTGCCTCTTCGCCATTTGCCATTTCCCGGCCATTTGTGGAAATTTTACGATAGTAATGTTTTAATAATAGAAGCAATTTTCAACAAATGGAAACCCTGTCAGATTGAGTTCTTTCAGTAAAATTGTTTGATTTTCAAGCACAGTAACAGTAAACTGTTTGGTGTGTCTGAAAAATTAAAATTAAGTAGAAAAATTAAACGAATGCAAAAAGTTTTTAATGACAACATTTTTTTACAGTATCAGTTGTAATGTTTGTTTAAATAGAATCTTGTGGATCTAGTGAACATCAAATACTTCTGACTTATTTTAAGACTGATGTTAAGTTTTGAGCTAATTAACATGTTTAATTTGTGTTACTCACTATTGCAACACTACTGAAAAAAATCTGTCTGCATTCAGAAAGACTACACTTTTTTATTATAAACTTCAATCAGAAGGCCAAAAAGTGATGGAATAAAGAGTAAACACAAAGCATAAAGCTATACATAAAAAACTGGATGTTTTATGTTGTAAAAGAACAGAAAACTTTTCAAAACAAGATATTTTTGTCAAAGATGTGTATTCTGTTGTGTCAGAAACAGGGCAGAGTCACAATGATTGAAAGAACCATCTACTGGGTCAAAATGTCTCAAAGTCCTTTTTTCACATCACAGCAATAAAATTAAATGTATTTGGACCGTAATTAACAGACCACTACTACGTTTTGGTGGTATATTATATAAAATAATAAAACAAAATGTTTGTTATTTTAATGTCACAAAATACGAAAAGGTTTGACATTCAAGTGAGGCGGGGTAATTTTGTCTAGAACTAGAAACCAAAGTTTCTCAAACTAAAAGTGGAAACCAAAAATAAATGAATAAAATAAAAAGCAAGAGCATGTAGCTTACAAAAATCAAAGTGAAAATAGAGCAGAAGGAACTAAAAGAGTGTTAGCACCTGTGTTCAAGAATAGCAAGGCATTGATCATTCTTCTCTTGGTTTAATTTTGCACTTTAATGCAAAATGGGTAAAGGCTGTAGAGCTCAGCATTGTTGTCCTGGGTTTGATTCTAGGTCTCGGGCCATTTGTTGCATGTTCTTCCTCCTTTCAACTTCCTGTCCAATTACTGTTAAATAAAGGACATTTCACTAGCATGGACCACGCCACAAGCCTATACGTTTAAAGATTTATTTATGAATGCATTAGGGATGAAGGGGAGAGGGAGGAAGAGAAGAGGGATGAAGGGATGGAGGGATGAAGGGATGAAAGTATGGAGGGATGAAGGGAAGGATCTTGATTTGGTCGTCTGGGAGAATGACGGAGGGCTTTGGGATGTGAACACTCTGAGTGGGGGTATGTCTTCAGGAGGCGGTTCCTCTTAGTTATTCCCGAGCCAACACAGGAGCCCCCAAAAAAGAAAGACACTTCATTGTAATTGTACGTAACATACAAAAGTAATACATACAAAAGGAATGTATAATTAATTATTTAAAACTTTTTTTTTCTTTTTTACTACAATTCTCTTTTTACCAGCAGCAATCATTAAAAGATGGAAATATGAAATAAAATTAAAAATGGCTGAAAAGGCTTACTCTTCAATATTATGTAAAAACCTCCTCCTGATCCTGTTGACCCCCACAGTCATCAGTTGGTACAGACCACACTGCCTCACTCATCCCCTCAATACACACACACACACACACATCACATCTAAGCTGTACAGCTTCTTACAACCCTACTTAGCCAGTCTGACAGCGTGAGTAAGGCAGTGTTTGTGTCTGTATATATATATATATATGTGTGTGTGAGAGAGGGACTCTGCAAAACAGCCAAGATGAGAAGTGAGAAGCAGTGAGAGGGAAAACCTGGGGAAAAAAAACAACTAATCAGACAGACAGAGGGAGGGAGGAAGGGAGGGAGGGAGTCAGCGAACACAGCAAAAAGGCAGAGCAGGGAAGTAGAAAGAGAGTTAAAGGGGGATGTGAGCGTGCTGCCATTGATGGTTCAGGGCACTAAAGTCAGGAGAAATGCAATGACTAGATGACTATCCACTCCACTCGCACCAGCATCCTTTCCTGGAGCCTTGACAGGAGAAAAAAATACACACTCAGTCAAAGGTAAACAGTCTTCAGCCAGTCCCACATTACTGGATCATGTCATCCACTGGCTCGACAAACCACAACAAGCGTCTGGCGTGTGAGTATAACCAATGTTATACTCTTTTACTCTGTTTACTCTGTTACAAGTGCAGATGCAGCCAAAATGCCAATAAGTTGATCTTAAGTATCTTCTTTGCTGTACTGTTATTACTCGTATTACGCTCAGCTACTATAACACATAATTAAAATTGCATTCAAGTCTCTTCTTTTGAATCAATATATTGAGTACATTAAGATAAAATGAAATCTTAACATAAACTTTGGAACAGCTTTGTCTTCTTCATTAGAAGTCATTTAAAATTTGTGAGCTCTGTAATAAAATTTTGATTAATACCGACTGTCCTATTTTAATTCTTATATTATAACTCTCATAAAAACACTGTTTTACTGTTTTGTAATTTCCCTAAATCTACGTTGATTAGAAAACTGAATCCAAAGGATAAATCTTTTCATTCTTTCCCAAAACATACTTATGTAAGTTCATCCTTTTCCTTCCTAATTAGCCCTTTGCTTCCAGCCCTCATTAGGAGGACATAAAAAGTCTCATTGTCCAAAGTGATAATAATAGCTGACGGTCCTGTCTGGCGTGGCTAAATTAGCCTGACAGCCTTGATGGCGGTGCAACAATGTCGATACAGTTGAGTTTTAATCAGCGTGAAGGGATAAGAACTAGTTCTTTATGCCTGACAAAGGAAAAGCAAAGAAAGTCTTTACATGAGGACATTACAAATCCTTCATACTGCTTTTCTTCCTGATATATTAAATTACGCTAGAGTAACTGTTTTACTGAAGTATAATGTGAAAAGAGGGATATCAAACTTGCTGTGAATGCATATGTATGGGGATGAGCACAAGCATTAATCTAGGCTTCAGCCAGAGCATTTGAGACCCCTAGAAGTCCTGTTTTGACTGACCTACAGAAGAAGTGGTGGACAATCTTAGAGGTCATCTTTGTGTTTAGCCTTAGGAAAGTGCTTCGGAATGGGAACATCCAGGGAAATCCAAATCAGTTTGAATCAGTTCAAACACTGATTTGAACTGATTCAAGTATAAGTTCAAGTATATATATATATATATATATATATATATATATATATATATATATATACTTGAATCAGTATATATATATATATATATATATATATATATATATAATATATATATATATATTATATATATATATATATATATATATATATATATATATATATATATATATATATATATATAATATTTACGTATATATATTTATAAAAAAAAAAAAAAATTCCCTTCTCACCTCTGCGGGTGGTCTCTTTCATCCTCTGAGCTCGGGTCCTCTACAGAGGCCTGGAGCTTGAGGGTTCTGCGCAGTATCTTGGCTGTGCCTAGTACTGCACATTTCTGGACTGAGATGTCTGATGTTGTTCCTGGGATCTGTTTTAGCCACTGCTCCAGTTTGGGGGTGACTGCCCGAGGGCCCCGATGACCACAGGCACCACTGTGGTCTTCACCTTCCAGTTCTTTTCCAGTTCCTCCTGAGGCCCTGGTATTTCTCCAGTTTTTCATGCTCCTTTTTCCTGATGTTGTAGTCACTTGGTTATATATATATATATATATATATATATATATATATATATATATATAATATATATATATATATATATATATACACATACTGCTTCCTGCAGTATTGCCTGATGGGAGTGCTGTTATAGAAGAAAGAAACAGGACAGCATTAATGGCCAGACTTGATTTACTTTCTGCGACGTGGCCGTGGGTTTATGGATATGTGTGTTTGGGGGGTTGGGGAGGAGGCAGGAGGGAGGTTACAATTGCGGTGCAGTGATCTCACTCATAAATGATTTATGTTTGATGGACTTCTGTGGCTAAGAGGCGTGCAAAAAAAAGCAGCGCCTGGCCTGATAAATAAGGGTAGTAATTTCTCAAAAATACGTGGCAGCATAGATGGGTGACACAATCATGGGGATCCCAGGGGGCGAATGAGTGGAACGAGACGGAGAAGGGAGGAGATAGATGGGTTGTCAGATGAAAGTGGCCATTCAGCATAACAGCTTTAGCAGCTTTCTCAGCTCTCCAGTTCTGGGTTAGCTGGTATCGGAGTGATGATCATGGGATTTCAAGCCACTTGCCACAAGGGAACTGAATGCTGTGTCATGTGACTTACAGGTTCAATAGGAACATTTGTTCCCTGCTTTCAGTGTGGTGCCACACAGTGAAATATAACTGCAGCACTAAATAGCACAAGTGAAATATTTTCTTTCTGAAATGGGAGACTGGGGGTGAAAACTGCAGCTGAAAAGAGAAGCAACAGCATACGCAGTTTTTTTATCTTTGATTGGAAAATGCAGACAAAGTATGGATTTTTTGGACACTGCAGTGAAAAATAAAAACTAATTAGACCTGGAAGGTATATAAGAAGCTAGGTATAGGTGGTTTAGCTTCATTGTCACAATTAGTCCTACGCTTAACTCCTGTGCTTATGCTGACTTAAATTTCTTGATATTAATATGTGCAGGTGATCTGATCAATCCAAAGGGTGTTTTAATAGTGAAAAGTTTGCATACAGTCACCATAGGCATGAATGTCATTATCTTCTTGGTCTTTTAATATTGCACTTGAATTGTTCTTTTTTTTCCAGAATGGACTGATTATACAACAATGTAAATTATTTAAACAAAATAGACATATTCAATAAGTTAGAATATTATTGAAAAGTTCATTTTAGTAAATAAATTGACTAAGTGAAGTATAATACATAACTATGAATTACTTTGAGTTCGTGTTTACTTTTTCAACAAGAAGTAAATGCAAAAATATTGCACGACTCTCCTGAAGCTTTCATATTTTACTGCATGTAACTTAGCTGAGGCAAGCAGATGCTAAGGCTTTTTCTTACAAATCACTGACGCTACAGTTACTTTATACCAGGACCAACATGGGCCAGAGTCAGATTGCATGACTATGTTGTGTCTTCTTTTAGAATTGTTCTCTTTTTTTATTCTTCCATAATTTAGCCCTTCATGCCAAACTCAGTGAAGTAAAGAGTCCCAGCTACATTTCCAGACATTAGAAATAAGCATGTGAGCAATGTTGTCACGCGGTAGAAAACAGAAACAGTCGATTCCTGGGTACTGAAGGATACACAGCTTAAGGATTGTGCTTGTGTTATGCAACAGTAAGACTTAAGCAATGATAGTTTAATGTGGGTTAACAAGGGGATTTATGGGATTTATGAGTAAAGGACATGAGTCCTGAACACAAAATCATAGGATTTCCAAAGTCAAATAAGATAAAGCTACAAATTTAACACCAGTAGCAGCATGGACCATTTGTCTTTGGCCTCTATATCAATTAAAACTTGTATATACACTTTGTATGCATTGTCAGTTATTGGAACAAGTGCATGGAATTATATGCAACAGGAAAACTGTGCATTTCCTGAATGCCCACGTGCATTTCAAGCTTTTACTTCTCCATTTGTCTACATGCATGTTTTTCCTTTTTTCCATTTATGTCTGTTGAAATCCCAAGGACAAGAACCTCCAAAATAAAACAAACGTCATGTCACAGCTGATATTCACTGGTCACTGACAAATCCACAGCTCATATTTTCCGCATGGCCTGTGATCTTTTCCCTGGTTAAAGGGTAAGACAGCACCCTATGTGCAAAGGGTTGCCTGGTTTCATTGACATTATTACATTACACTCTCCTCCAAATGGCTTTTGGAAAACATTGCTTCAACTGTTAGTGGACGATGGCTGGAATGAAAAATCAATTTGATTTTAGCAGAACTGCTAAGATGGTCGACGTTTTAAAATCCCAAGTCAAAAGCGAGGGATTCCCCAATGCGAAGAATAAGAAAGACATTTTGATCACAGGGAAAAGTACAACTGCAGTACCAGGAAATTTGCATGAAGATCTCCTACAAACCCTCCGCTGCAGAAAGACAGGAAGCTCAGAGGTTGTCTAGATGAGTCACTCTTCTACATATATGTTATCAGCCCACGCAGAGAGAAGCAGATGAGGGCACACAGCTGATCCTGCATGTGGGTTGGATATGACCATTGGTCATCTCATCTTGAGTAATGCAGTGTGATTTTTAGATGCATGGGCAGCGAAAGATGGCAAGCAAGAGTCACAGAGAGAGAAAGAAGCCAACAGGCAAAAAAGTGAGGTTTACATAAGCTGTGTAGTTTCATCATCATCAAGCCTTGAGTATGCCTTCAGTGATGGCTTTATTTATTTTAAACTTTCCGCTCCTGCCTCATGGTCATGATGTGACAGGGACTTCTTATGTGAAGACCAGTCTCCCCAAAAATGCATATGCCTTCATGACTGACTTTAGTTTTAACTGGCTAAATGCTACCTACAAGTTTTTGTTCCCAAATTTCTTTATTCCTTTTTGAGATCTCTTTCAAAGTTCCAAACATCTTTTTGTAAGGATTTGATCAAACCAGAAACCAACAGCAAGAGGGTTTAGCGTCATGATATTGCTTGCTTAATTGGTGTCTCTAAAATATAATATTTTAAGATAAATAAGTGCACCTTTAAAATTATGAAATACTACAAAATATGTATTTTTTTGTAGTGATTATGCAGCTCCTCAAGCAGTGCACCATGGGCAGAGTGGCATGTTGCCCACATCATTAACTAACAATGTGTGACATCATTTGCAGATTGGTTTATCCTCAAGATGTTTCAAGGTCATCGTTGCAACATATTCATAACTTCACCCTTTGATTTCAGTCCCTCATAAGCCCAAAAACAAAAACATGTTTGCATATGTATATATTTAATAATTTATAGCAGTATTTTTTATGATGATATTTTTTATGCTGATCCACAAGAGGTACCCAGTCCATGAGGTAGTGATAAATCCCATCTATGCACATATTACTGTAGAATACAGAGAAAGATTATTCTGAGGATTTACAGTGATTTAACCTTATTCCTGTTCCGATTTTTTTATTATTATTTCACACTTCTTCTCATCAATCATCATTTTCACCTCATGATAGGAACAATTATA
This sequence comes from Poecilia picta, assembly GCA_033032245.1. Lineage (NCBI taxonomy): Eukaryota > Metazoa > Chordata > Actinopteri > Cyprinodontiformes > Poeciliidae > Poecilia > Poecilia picta. The sequence continues at coordinate 12,422,135 of CM065359.1, read as the reverse complement.
TTAACATCAAAGGTTTTTCAACCTTCTGCTAAGAAGGTTGAAAAAAGTTGTCCGACCCTCTCAGCAGTTTCACAAGGGTAAAGACAACAAAGCTAGTCATTCTGTGTTAAGCACATTCCAAATAAAATGGACATGTTTTACAATGGGGAGGTAATAATTTTAGAGTAAACCATACCTATGTAGCAACACTCATTTCATCTAGCCATTATATTTACATGAAGTTTAGTGTTATTATAAGCATGCATTATAAGCATGCCTCAGAAACCGAAAGTTTATGTCAAGATTTCCACTAACTGCTGAAACATCAGAGACTGTAAGCAGCTGATTTTTTTTCCCCAGACTCTGGGGACCGTTTGAGTGACAGAATAAAGGGTTGTGGTTAGTGGCTGACAGTGGACACACACGCCTCCAGGGCAGTCAAAAAATGACTGGCACAATGACAAGCCAGTTCTCTAGAGATGGAGCTGTCCAGGAAGAGAAAAGCTGGGTGACACATATGCGCTGCACCAGATGGATTTCAACAGGAGAACAATGGTGCCAAAAACTATCAAGAGGCTTCTTTTATGCATCATGAAAACTTGTTAACCCTAGATGCTCGATGTTGACAAACTAACAATAAAGGCATAATTACACCCTTAAATTAGCTGGACAACACTATTTAAAACTCTTGTACATGTACAAACCACGCCAAAACACTTGTGACATGAGTAAAAGTGTCAGCTGGAGGAGCCCTGGGGAGAGTCACTGTGTGTACTGAGGAGGACACGGCATGCTTATGCAACCAGGGCCTGTCGGCTTATTGAAAGTCACTGTGTTAGGCAGACTCACAGTTGGAACAGATGTTCTTATAAAGATATATTTAATATTTTTTTCTTATTTAAGTTTTTTCTGTTCTATTCTATTTCAGACTTGCTAAATTAAAATGGACACACCTATCAACACAGAAAGAAAAATTATCCAGATTTTGTTGCAGTATACATATAAAAAAAAAAAAAATTCCCTTCTCACCCTCTGCGGGTGGTCTCTCTTTTCATCCTCTGAACTCGGGTCCTCTACCAGAGGCCTGGGAGCTTGAGGGTTCTGCGCAGTATCTTGGCTGTGCCTAGTACTGCACATTTCTGGACTGAGATATCTGATGTTGTTCCTGGGATCTGTTTTAGCCACTGCTCCAGTTTGGGGTTTCTGCCCCGAGGGCCCCGATGACCACAGGCACCACTGTGGTCTTCACCTTCCAGTTCTTTTCCAGTTCCTCCCTGAGGCCCTGGTATTTCTCCAGTTTCTCATGCTCCTTTTTCCTGATGTTGTAGTCACTTGGTATAGCTACATCCACCACAACGGCTTTCCTCTGTTCTTTATCCACCACCACAATGTCCGGTTGGTTCGCCATTACCATCTTGTCTGTCTGGATCTGGAAGTCCCACAGGATCTTAGCTCGGTCATTCTCCACCACCTTTGGGGGTGTTTCCCACTTCGATCTCGGGGCTTCCAGTCCATATTCTGCACAGATGTTCCTGTACACTATGCCCGCCACCTGGTTATGTCGTTCCATGTACGCTTTCCCTGCCAGCATCTTGCACCCTGCTGTTATGTGCTGGACTGTCTCAGGGGCCTCCTTGCACAACCTACACCTTGGGTCTTGTCTGGTGTGGTAGATCTGAGCCTCTATTGCTCTGGTGTTTAGGGCCTGTTCCTGTGCAGCCAGGATGAGAGCCTCTGTGCTGTCCTTGAGTCCAGCTTTGTCCAGCCATTGGTAGGATTTCCTGATATCAGCCACTTCAGTTATTTGTCGGTGGTACATCCCATGTAGGGGCTTGTTCTCCCATGATGGAACCTCTAGCCCCTCATCCTCTGTTCCCCATTGCCTGAGACATTCGCTGAGCATATCATCCGTTGAGGCTTTGTCCTTGATGTATTTATGGATCTTGGATGTTTCATCCTGGACAGTGGCTCTCACACTCACTAGTCCTCTGCCTCCTTCCTTACGGTTTGTGTACAGTCTCAGGGTGCTGGATTTGGGGTGGAACCCTCCATGCATGGTTAGTAACTTCCGAGTCTTAACATCCGTGGCCTTTATCTCTTCCATTGGCCAGCTGATTATTCCGGCAGGGTATCTGATTACTGCTAATGCATAGCTGTTTATTGCACGGATCTTGTTCTTGCCATTGAGCTGGCTTCTCAGGACTTGCCTTATTCGTTGGAGGTATTTGGCTGTGGCTCCCTTCCTTGTGACCTCATCCAGGTTGCCATTTGTTTGTGGTATTCCCAGGTACTTGTAACTGTGCTCTATGTCTGCTATTGTTCCTTCTGGGAGTGAGACCCCTTCTGTGCGGACGACCTTCCCTCTCTTTGTAACCATCCGACCACACTTTTCTAGTCCGAATGACATCCCAATGTCAGTGCTGTATATCCTGGTGGTGTGGATCAGTGAGTCGATTTCTCGCTCACTCTTAGCGTACAGCTTGATGTCATCCATGTAGAGGAGGTGACTGATTGTGGCCCCATTCTTCAGTCGGTATCCGTAGCCAGTCTTGTTGATGATTTGGCTGAGGGGGTTCAGGCCTATGCAGAACAGCAGTGGGGACAGAGCATCTCCTTGGTATATGCCACATTTGATGGACACTTGTGCAAGTGGTTTGCAGTTGGCTTCAAGGGTGGTTTTCCACAGACCCATCGAGTTTGCAATGAAGGTCTTAGAGTCCTATTGATGTTGTACATCTCTAAGCATTCAATGATCCAAGTGTGTGGCATTGAGTCATAGGCTTTCTTGTAATCTATCCAAGCGGTGCACAGTTGGTGTGTTGGGTTTTGCAGTCTCGGGCGACTGTGTGATCTACAAGGATCACACAGTTTTATATATGATATATATATATATATATATATATATATATATATATATATATATATATATATATATATATATATATACAGTATATATATATACTGTATATATACAGTATATATATATACTGTATATATACATACTGCAGTCTGCAGTCGACCTGTAGGTCGACTGCAGGTCCTGCAGTCGACCTACAGGTCGACTGCCTTCTACTCCTAGGCGAATTTACACTCAATTTTTATCAACACAGAAAGAAAAATTATCCAGATATTGTTGCAGTATATATATATATACTGCAACAAAATCTGTGTTGATAAAAATTGAAATTGAGTGTAAATTTGCGGTCAAACAAGACACCGAGTGTGAAACTGATGATGAACACTAGAGGTCAGACTACTATCACTGTGAAATAACTTGGTTCAATGACAAGCAACAGAACAAGCTAATTTATCACAGCATCAGAAAATTATACATGCATGTTGGGGAATTATAGATTTCAATTATATACTAAAAATAAAATATGATATAAAAAAATATGATATACTAAAAGTATTTTTTTATCATAAGGTTCAGTTGGGATTTATTTCAGATTATTGTCTTATTCTTTAGAATAGATTTTCTGAGAATTTTTCAAATGAAGGTGTGGCAGCAAAACAAGGCTTTGCAAAATGTGGTAACTGGCTGGACTTGTTCTCTGAGTCGCTCAGTGTCAGAGAGCTATTTAGAGACTAAAGCTTTTTAACTGCTCCTTTGAAATGCAACATCATTAGTTGACCACAAGCATATTTTGCAAATTAAACCAGGACTTCCTAATGAGTTACTGAAAGACAAACGCTGGCAGATACACACAAAGGTGATTGCACACGTGTTCAAAATAATTGCCAAAAGCTAATCTTTTTTAGAAAAGAAGTCCAAAAGATTTAAAATGCTCTGGTAACTATTATTGTGGTTAGGTTATTTTTCTGTAAATAAAAAATACATTTCAGGACAGAGTACATTAACTCACAGGAAGTAAAAAATATTTCTTTATGACTTTCTTCTTTATGTCGTTTGATGCTCAGCTGACAAGGACAATTGCCAGAGTTTGTACAACAATGATTCTGCTCAGCACATGAAGCTAAGAGACAGGCAACGGTTCTTCGAAGATGTCTACCAGCACGATGTGGACAACTACCTGCCCTCTACACACCTACAGGTCGACTGCAGGAAACGTGAGTGCCTTCTACTCCTAGGCGAAGTAAATCTCAAACTGAAGTGAATGAGAATGTTCAAAATATTACCTTCTGCTTCAAATATAAGTCCGTATTATACCCCTGTATATTGATTATACAGATTTTGATGGAACAGTTATGCATTTAGTTTTGAATTTACATCTTGTAGAATTGTATATTATATTTGCTCAATCTATCTATCTATCTATCTATCTATCTATCTATCTATTACTATCTATCTATCTATACTATCTATCTATCTATCTATCTATCTATCTATCTATCTATCTATCTATCTATCTATCTATCTATCTATCTATCTATACTATCTATCTATGTGTGTAAGCGATAAGACAATAAATCTGATTGTTACGCTGCCAGTCGGAACACATTGGGAAAAAAAGAACCAAAAAACTCAAACATGAATAATTTTAAACAACAGTTACTCTTTTTAAAAGCATCTGTATGTCCAAGATTTACATATGAATTTTCATTCCTATGCATTGGTCCGGTGAAGCCCCCATGGGCAGTATTTCATCTATGGAGGTGAACGTGGACACTCTGGAGCAGATGGATCTGATGGATATATCAGATCAAGAAGCCCTTGATGTGTTCCTCAACTCGAGCTCAGTTAGTGACGAAGGAGCCTTAACATCTCCACTGCCAGGTGCGCAACAAAAAAAAACATTTTTACTTGCTGATCGGCAAGTAAAAATGTCATACATCTGTACACAAAACATGCTATTCTCCACATCCTGGCACATATACGGCTGCCCCCTTGACATCGTTTAGCCTTTCAAAGTGTTAGCATAGAAACTACTTCCAATGTGTGAAACAAAACATAAACTGCTGAGAGAATTCAAGGAAGACAAGGGTAAAAGAAGAGCTGACTTGGCCTCAAGACATAAGACTCAAATTTCATGCAATCTAATTGCACCCATAGGAGACAAACCACACCTACTGCCCCAGGGAACCTATCAGTTTAATGGAGCTAACATTCTGACACCGTGACCCAAGCCAACTTCAAATTATCTGCCGTAGTATGAGTATAGTTCAATGAAAATTTATTCTTTGGCAGCCAAGTAACTGCACGAAACATTAGGTGTGTCAAGCATTAGTTTTTTGTTTTTTTTTATCACAGGTTAAGAGACTCTTTGTTGTGACTTGTTCTCATGACAGCAACATTTATTTTTCTGAAAGGTAGAAAAAAAATCTGCCAAATCCAGAATAAAAACCACCTGTGTTTACTACTGATATTTTATTTTTTTCTTTTAAGATCTCTTAATTTTTACAGCATCTTTTAAAAGATGCAACTTCAAACATTTCTAACTTTATTTGGAGTTTGGTATTTTTCCAACCACCAAGCAATTTTATTTTATTAGAGGAAGATATGTTTTCTAGTAAATGTCAGAACTTGGAAAGAGAGAAATGTGTGAACACCCATGTGAAAAATGCATGGTTATGTCCTATAAAATAGATGAGTGTGATAAATAATCTCCTCTATATTCCCAGCACAATTCTTCTGAAAAAATAGTTTTCAAAGTGGATGTGTAAAAAGAATTGTGCACAATAAGTGTGCACAATAGATTCATGATTAATTGGAGCACCTGTACTTTTAATCGCAGAATCCTGTCCACTTCAGCTGATGTGACAGTTACAATCAGTCTGATTCACCTAACCCACAGAGCAACTGTCGCTTATGGATTTTCTTCTTTCTCTTTCATTTGCATTCTTTGCCTAAAGCCATAGCTCAGACAGTAAATTAAAAGCATCTGTTTGTGCAGCGTTATCAGCCATAAAGAAGAAAACTTTACGATGGGGTTGGCCAGGTCTCTCCTATATGCCTTCAGCTTGTTAAAAACGCTTCTAACTTATCTCACTGGTTCTGCTATAGTTAATTTTTGAAATCCTTTTGTCGTGTTATTAATGCCTTAATGCTCTTGTTGCTCCAACTCTCCGATGTGATTCAGCTTGTTTCATCCCAAACCCTTGGATCAGAGCTGTTTCTATTGGTTGTATCAAAATTCATCCTGAAACTTCATATATTAGATTTAAATAAAAAAAAAGTTTAAAACAGGCTTATTTTTAGCGGCCTTTGACTTTGCAGTTTTGTTTTGCTTTAATTTTAGTAATTTTAATCAGTGTTTGAGCATATTTTATTTTTTTATTGCTCTTTGTTCCATTGTAGTAATATTAATTAATTTGATCTCTTTTAGAATTGTGCAACATTTTGGTTAATATATATTTTTAATTTTCTTTTTAAGTAAAATTCATTTGTATAAAAGTAAAAACGCTATGCATATACATAGTAACTGCATTTTTACAGCATGTAACATGGGAGGCAGTTGTTATTACTTTACAGCAGTCAAAGTGAAAGTGAGTAGATAGTTGATAAAACTAGTTAGTGAAGCTGGCAAAAGGCCGTCACTCAAGAAGCCCCAGGTATTGTACTTAATAAACCAGGATATATGATCCCATAAACCTTTGCAGGGAAATGTGTGTAAAGATGAACATCGAGGCCACAATTCTAGATGGTAATTTGGCGCAAAAATACCCAAAGGTGAACACGCCCACAGTCAAACATGAAGGCAGCAACATCATCGTGCACTGAGGTTACTTTTGTTCAAACGTAACTGACATTTTTTCCAAGGTGGTGAAATTTGTGATCTTCATATTTGACCCAATAGAAGAATGGTTCTTCTGATGAATATTAAACTTGTGAAAGTGTGAAAGCCAGAGTGTAAAACGATTCACATATCTTTGGGACACAAATATTCCAATAAAACAACACAATCACATTTTAGGCTCTTATGTGTGCATTTTAATTTAATATTCATTTATTTTAAAAAAAAATCTAAATCTGATAAAAGTGACTGTAACATGTTGTTGTTCACCCTAGTTATAGATTGTGAGGACGATGACGAAGACGAAGTGGATGAAGAAGCAGAGGTTGTCTACAGAGATCGAGCGCCGCTGCAGAGGCAAAATGAAGTCTACCGTGGATCCCAGTCTCGATTTTCTTCAACGTCGTCTGGTTCCAGTGTTACCAGTGCAGGCGGAGCCGACACACCGGTGATCCAGTCCGATGATGAAGAAGTTCAGGCCGACACTCTGCTGCTAACCTCTGTTCCCAATACAAGAGATGAAGAAACAGAGGAAGAAGATGAAGAAGAACGATGCTTTTCAACAGCCCATCAAAAAGACTGAATATTTCTCCTTCTTTTCTCCTGTGCATATGCATTCTTTTCTAATGAGCTGAAACTCCCCGCATGTTTGGGTCAACTGTGATTATCTTTGTCCTTTATGGAGTGTGCATTCTTATTTATGATTTGCCAACTAACCACCTTTACTTTGCAAGCTTCATGGTACATTCATTTGATAGTTTCTTGGCAGTTGTGTCAGAAGACGTTTCTATCAATACAATGAGGTGATTTTTTTTCATCTGCACAAACTTGTTCTGGTTGACATAAAACAAGTTCAGTTTTACTTCTCAATTTGCCTTTGGGGATCCTTGTGACTCATATTTTTCTTTTATGAAAGGTTCGGTTTCTCAGCAGATGAACAAACTAAAAACAAGATCTCCACTTGGTCATAATTCAAGTAGGTCACATGACCTAATTTGACCCTGAAACGCACAGGTGGACTCTCTTTAAGAATTAGATTGGTTCTTGGAGCAACTAGCTGTACTTGACCTTTACTACAGCTCTGTTTCAAAAACATGAAACTCATTATGAGTTGTAAGTAGAAAACGTATCTGTTTTTTGAGAGACACAGAAAACGCATTAAATCAAGCAAGTCAAAGATCTGGTTATGAATGAAAGCAGTTCAGCCATGCTTTTAATGGAACACATGTCACAAGAGAGGCCAAAAAATAAAGGTAATAACAGACTGCTTTTGTAGGATATACAGTAATAAAAACACACACTACAGTGTTAAATAAATAAAGCGTAAAAGCCTCTGTTGAGCCTGCTCATGGATTTTCTTTTATTTCATGTTATTTTAGACAAATCCTTTAGAATTTTGTTGGATTATTTGCCCCGTAATTATAATGTTGCATTATAAAACACAGTACCAGGTTTTTTTTGTTAGCAAACAGGATTATGCATCAAACCTGAGTACTATTTTTTATGATATTCTTTTTGCAGTTTTCTTAGCAAACATCATCTCCAAACTGGAGTTACAAAACGTCCATGAGTACCTGCTCGACGGCATGTTTTGACTTTCATTGTTGTCAACCCTTGCATTATAAGATTTGCAGTTAATCCTTAAAGATTAAAGTGGCAGCTCTTTGCTTGAAGAGCTCAACGAGTTCAATGATGACATTCTTGGTTTGAGGTTAAGCCGTGCATTTTTTAGGAACTGAAAAAAAGAAAAGCAGCAGGCGGTTACTGGATTTTGTCATGTTAACAAATATACAAAAACATGCCAAAATACTGTTTTAGTGAAAAACATTGAGTAAGTGGGAAATATTTTGGGTTTCATTTTCTTTTTCAATTAAAACATTTTTAATTAAAAAAATCCCCAGCCAAGAATCAGGGACTGTTGCGTGTTGCACAATGGTACACTTGTTAGCGCTGTTGCCTTGCAGCAAGAAGCTTCTTGGCACACATCCAAATCTATAGATCTCTCTGTGCAAAAGTAATTTCTTTCTAGGCTAGTGTAACTTTCTCACACAATTTTGTACCCGGGCTTTTGACCAGTGACTGCTGGAGATAGGCAGATGGGCGCCCTGCAAGGATAAGAGGGTAAAGATTGCTCCCACACCCCATAAAAAAGGTCCTCGTTCAAAGTCCTCATTTTTTTGTCCAACATAAACACAACTTAAAGAGAAATATTATGTAAATTGACTTTTTGAGCTTTACATCATGTTCTAATGTTATTCATTGGAACGACTGAAGTTACTTGTGTTATATAGTGACACTATGTGCTTCAGTAGTTTTTGAAGTGGTGATTTTTCATCAACCACTGATAAAACTGAAATAAAATCTGTAACGTTTCTTCTGTTTGCATGAAGAAAGTATTTTGAATATTATGAATGAAATTGCTATTTTGTTGTTGTTTTTTGCAAATGCATGCCCTTATGTTCTTGTAGCTGTATGCTTATATGTTCTTAGTACTTTCTAAAATATGTTGGTAATGCCTGTGTGAAATTTGCTGTCTCGTTCTCCATGTATTGTTAAAAGAGAGGACTCCGTGTTTACGGTGTGAACACTTGGAGAAAAAAAATGGCACACCTGACAAGAGTTTTATGAGCTCATGTTGTGTTAAATTTATTTAGTAAATGCATAAATATGTCAGTGGTGCAGCACAACAGTAAAGCTGTTAATAAAGCAATCCCAGAGCCTTTTTATTGTTACAATTTTTCCCACTTACAAAATGCCACCATTAAAATTAACCTGAGAGTAAACCTGCTGAATGTACTTCTGCTTTTAGTTGCCTTTCTTCCCACACCTTTTGTCCCCCCAATTTCAGTGAAGACTTGTTCCCTCTTGTAGAGTTTTGACATATTCTGAGGAATCAGAGGTGCCTACTCACTATAACAGCTGTCAAGATGCTCCTGAAGCCTGGCCTGTACTCACTTGTTGGAAAATTTGAATACAACTTCACAGGCTTTATTGTACCAACATACACTGACTTGTGTCATGTGCTCAGGTTTCCAGTGCAACTTGTTTTGCAAGTTTGGCCTTAAACTGAATGTTCTCAGCCTCTTCCTGGATGCTACGAGTGTCTGTGGATAGTGTATTTTTTGGCAGGATCCACAAGATCGACTATGAGGACAGTTTCAAACCACACTGACAGTAAAACCCTCGTTACATGCTGGTTAAATTGAATATTGCACTGAGCTTCAGGTCAAGGTTTCTCAGGTCTGGTCCTGAATCCTCTTTATCCTGTTTGTTTTAGATGCACACTTGCAGCCCCAGACCTAATTTTAATAAATGTGTGAATAACAGGATTCAGCAGCGCTGAAGCCTGTTTAAAGGGATTCACACCAAATCCTTCCTCTAAATAAGTGTTTCTCAATTCTGGTCCTGAGGGACCACTGCCCTGCATGTTTTAGATGTTTTCCTTCTGCTGCGTACCTGGCTTGATTAAGTGGGTGGTTTACAGGTTTCTGCAGCCGTGGAGGTCATGCAATCATTTGAATAAGGCGTTCAGAGATATTTCAAATTTACAGGTCACTGGTCAAAATTTATTATCTCCATATTGAATTTTGAGCCAACCCAAAGATAAGGGTTAAAAAGTTGGGTAAATATTTAGCTGTACTCAGTTCATTTCTCTGTGTCCATCAATGCTTGAAAGTGTTGCCGCATCACTTCATTCCTTTGTGTTTCTTGTGTTCTGTTCTTTGTGCATTTGAATTAGTGTGTCTTAGATGACTGTTAGTTTTTCCCCTTGGTTTCTTTGTGTCTAGTTCAGCTTCCTTTGTGTTTATTATTCACCTCCGTTCAGTCTGTCTGCTTTCTTTCTTCCATAGCTGGTCTTAGTCCCCTGATTAACTGACCCGTGTTTCATGATCCTCCACTCCCCCCAGTATGATAAAGCTCACGGTTTTTCATTTCGCTTTGCTGGTCCCTGAACCAGCAGAGCACAGTATGCAGCTTAGCTTAACTGTTTACATCAGCACGGTCTGGATGCTAGGTAGCATCCAGTCTGTGCGGTGGCTGACACAAATTTAAAAAAATGTTATAACAAGAAAAACAGCATGCAGATAAAGTTAAAAAGATTAAATGTTGCTAACGATGAGGCAGTTTTATTAAATGATCAAGAAATCAAATTTGACTTATGTATTAGTTTCTTACTTAAGCTCTGAAATATTTCCATATTTTTATAGACCAAAGTGCTTTTGTGACAATGGCTGGTGGCAAAATGTGGAGCAGCACATTGAGCAACATGTTGTCTGCCTGAAGCCAGTGTGTCTGAAGTTACGGCCACTTTTTTCTTTTTTATCTGAGGAATTTTCTTCAAGGTATGCAACCACAAAACTAAGCATTTCCTCAGTGTCGCTTTAATTGACAAAAGTTCTGCGAAAGTGCTATGCAGTAAGCAGAGGAGACAAACTCCTGTGATTAAAAAACAAGAAAACAAAACAATATTTGTAGTCTTGCATGACATGGGATTTCATGAATTTGACAACAGGAAGTCGACAAACAATATTTAATTCCAATAAATAAGGTTATTTTTATTGTGGGATAGGTCTGGACTGGTCCCATTCAATTTGCAAATCAGTAAATATTTCAGGCATAACAAGCATTTTGTTTTTTGAAAGATATACATGAAGATATATGATTAAGACTTTGGGCCAAAAAAAAAAACAAGAGAAGAAGGAAAGTGTGTGTTATTTCTAAACCTAAGCAAGGGCAAAGTGAAACTATGAGCTGAACTATGAACTGAAAAATGTGAGGACAAAGCGAATGGAGAATTAAACTGACAGGAAAAACACACAGCGACAAATGCGAAAGCGATATCGAAGAAAGTAACAAACCGATTCAGAGAAAGTTTGATAATTAAACTACAGTTTGTGGTGTTGTGGATCTCAAACAGAAAGGTGATCATTAATTCAAGAAATGAAATAAAACAAACTTAATAAAATGTAACCCAGAACCATAAGTTACATATCCGGACAAAAAAAACTTTGCAAAGTCTCAGGAACATGAAAGGCTTCCTTTCTTCTTGGGCTGACTGATTACCAAAAGATAAATACATTTATTTAGATTAAAAAGTGATTCAGTTGAGAACGATGTGATCGCATGAGAAAATCAGTGATTCTAATTACTTTAAACTTACCTGGGGCTAAACTGAGAGGGAGGTGTACTCTGGTTTCTCTCGTTTCCTTGCCAAACTGTTGTTTTCAGTAACCTAACGTTAAATGCCGAGTTTATTTGAAGTAAAATTTAGTGATAACCCAACATGACCAAGATAGACAGACAAAGAAAATGTAGGGGAACCTTACTAGGGTTTTGGAAACAAACCTGGATAACATGGTCATACAAAAGTACAGTTAACAATTTTACATAAGAGGACATTGAATTACCAAATGAGGAAGAAAACTCTATCTACTATACAGACTGGAAATGTTTCATCTTACCGTTTCTCACTGAGTCTCTACAAAGGCACAAGAACATTATGCCTGATTTGTATGGCAACATGCTGACTTGTTTTGTTGAACGTATTACGATGCAGAAATAACCATCATCAGATATTTTCTTATAACTTCTTAAATAGTGTGAACTGTTACATCTGAAGGGCATTACAAATGGATCTCAACTCTGCATAAAATTTAGGAAAAAAAACAAAAAACTTTTATGGCTGCTTTAGGTGAGGCAGAGACATTCATGGCTTTTTGAATCCAAACTTCTTTTAGCAACAGCTGCCGATTTTGTAAAACCTTAAGTTTGAATATCATGTGTGAGGAACCAAGGCATACATAACACAGTGTAACCTGAGCTGCATATACCCAGAGGCCATACACTGAGCAAAGGCATACTTAAAATATTACAGTGTGTACAAGACTTCATTCTCTCAACGTACAGTTACAAATACGTACTAAAGCCATTTTAAAGCATTGCATGAACTTTTCTCGGATAGAGACATTCATATTACTTTGAACAGGACACACTTCATTTGAACAAATAGGACTTTGTTTATTCCACAGTCAGCCAATCTGATGCATCTGGGTTTGGCCTCCACCGCACTAAGTCAAGTTGCCTCTGCCACAGGCACAGTGTTCACAGAAAGAAAAAAAGATCAGAGTGAAGCAAGATGAGGAGCCTTATTCTCCTTCTCTTGGTGAGCCTTACATATTTTTTTAATCTCCATTCTGTAAAAGCAATGACTGAACAATAATTACCTAAATAAGATATTTTAAATCATCCAAAAGTTTCAGATTTTTAAATTTAAAGATTTGTATCTCTTATAAAGTTGGAAATAAGATTACAGAGTAGATGCAGCGATGGTAAAATTCAAATCTGTTTGTTTAAACTTTATGTATTTAAAAGGCAGAATATGTGCATATTTCATCTAAATTGATGCAGAGGTTTTCTCAAACCTTTGCATCATTTTAGACTAAACATTGATTAAAATAAGTAAAAATAATTCACACTGTACATGAATCTCATATCTTGGTTATTTTAATCAAACTTCTTCGCAGAACAAAGTCTCACCTTTCCGTTCCAATTCCCTCACGTGTTGCTAGGGTTGTTTAGCTTTGAGGTGTTTCACTTTGCTGTCGAAGGACATTGTTTTTCGTTGTGCACAAAAACCTTAATAATAAAGGTATTTCTGTATGCACACACGTATGCCAGTCCTCAGATCATCCTCAAGCAGAGAAATAACACATGTCTCTGTTTGATCAGTTTGGTTTTAATGCTTTGAATATTTTATTTTTAGCTCTGGCTTTTGTCAAAGTTTGACATAGACACTATGCATCATAAAAACTCTGCTTTTAAAGCTGCAATATGTAACTTGTAGAATTATTTATTGTTTTGCCTAGTTGTTGAAACTATCACTATGTTGCAACAGATTGATGCGAGACATATAATCTGTGAAAAGATCAAACCTCTCTGCCTTCTCCTTATGCTCCCAGTACTGACGAAATACAACCAATCAAGAGCCAGGAGGTGAATCTTAGCGCTGTCTCTGCTACGTTTCCTGTAGCAAAGAATGTTGTGAAAGCTCAAACTAGTTATCATGGCGACGAAGAAGCCGTTTTCCAGTAACGGTATGTCGTTTCTCCGCCATTAGCACATTGAGCAGCAAGTACAAGAGGATGAGTGACATCACTAAGGCCTTCCTCCTGGATGCTATTGGTTGGAAGCAGTAGGTCTCTTCAGACGTCATTACTGGCTTGGCAGGAGGAGATCGATCTTTCCAAACATTATCTGTCTTATATTATGGTGTTACAACATAATGGCAGTTTTAACAAATCCATCCATTTTCTGTACACTCTTGTTCCTTAGTGGGAATGGGAGGGTTGCTGGTAGTTTTAACAAATTTGTAAAAAGAGAAAACAAACAAAAAAAAAACGTGTATTTTTATAAAAGTTACATATTGTAGCTTTAGATGCTTTACTGCTTTAACTAAAATGAAGCATCTCCATTGTTAGAACCAGCATTGTTAGAACACTCCCAACACTAAATACAGCTGATGAGGCACTTTTGATCATCGCTGCATATTTTTCCTCAGATTTAAAGTAAAGGCAACAGAATATAAAACTCAAAAAGAAGACATATATATATATATATATATATATATATATATATATATATATATATATATATATATATATATATATATATATATATATATATTATATATATATATATATATATATATATGACTGAATAATATATGGCTGACTGAATAGCTCAATGGGTAAGTCACCAGTCTACCACCCGGGAGACCAGGGTTCGAATCCAGGCTGGGGCTGAAGTTACAACAGTCAATTGAGCTGTCAGTGTGGGTCCTTAGGCAAGACCCTTGGAGCTATATAGCCTACCTCATACCATGAGAGACACTGATAAGCACGACATGCCGGCTCAGACGTCGCCCGGCCAAACAAGGTCTGCGTCAGGTGCTGGGGAACCAGAGCACCTAGATGAAAAATGGGCTACTGGAACAAGACGGAAATGGGCGAGAGGTGAAAACATGGATCTGTTGGAATGCTACTACTCAAGTAACCCTAGTCAGAGGGGCTACATGCGAAGACTGTGGGAGGAATGGTTACTTCGACATCCCCAGTCAACACTAACTGCTAAGCAACTAGTGGCTCAGTGTTCCAACATCCGCAAACGGCAACTGCTCTCACAACTTGAGATTGACGAGGTACAACACAAATGCTATGGCAAAGGGGAGGAGCCAGAACGCCAGGTCAGCGGGGAGTTAACCACCCACCCAGAGACTGGGTATGTAGCCCCAGTAATGAACGAACCATCAGAGCTGAACGAGGCAGCAACTGACCTGAGAGAGAGAATCGTGGCCGTAATGAACACCAGACAACCCCGACGCCAATTACAACGGCTGAGTGAAGCACCACCAGAAAGTCTAATTGAAGATGTGAATGCAGCATTGAGAACGATCCCTACCAACACCATAACAGAAACCAATGAGCTCATATACAACTCAGCATCAGTGATCCTTGAGATGCTTGGCTATAAGAGCAATCATGAGACCCAATACCCACCATGGAAAAGACGGTTAGAGGCTAAGATCAAGATAACAAGGAGGGAAGTGAGCCAACTGTCAGAGCTCCAAAGGGGTGCAATGAAAAGATCAGTACACAAGAAGTACAGTCAGATGTCCATACCTGAAGCACTCGAAACTGCCAAACAAAGGCTCCAAGCCTTGGCCAGCCGCCTGAAGAGATACACAAGAGAGAATGAAGCCAGGAGGATTAACCGGCTCTTCCACACCCAACCAGCTAAAGTGTACTCTCAATGGCAGGGTACTAACAACAGAGCAGACCCACCAAGGCTGGAGACTGAACAATACTGGAAAGGCATATGGGAAAGGGAGGCGACCCACAACAGCAATGCAAAGTGGCTGACCTCTCTACGAGAGGAACACAGCAACCTCCCTGAACAAGCCCCAGTAACCATCACTGTGGCAGATGTCCAAGAAAGAGTCTCGGGTATGAAAAACTGGACAGCACCAGGACCTGACATGATCCATGCCTACTGGCTAAAGAAACTCACTGCCCTCCATGAGCGACTGGCAGCTCAAATGAACCAGCTGCTACAAAATGGGACTCACCCTGAATGGTTAACTGAAGGTCGCACAATCCTGATACAGAAGGATCCCTCAAAGGGTTCAATCCCATCCAACTATCGGCCAATAACCTGTCTCTCTACAACATGGAAGCTCATATCAGGCATCATAGCGGCTAAGATAAGTGGTCACATGAATAAATACATGAGTACGGCACAGAAGGGCATCGGCTTAAATAGCAGAGGAGCCAAACACCAACTCCTTGTAGACCACACAGTCGCCCGAGACTGCAAAACCCGACACACCAACCTGTGCACCGCTTGGATAGACTACAAGAAAGCCTATGACTCAATGCCACATACTTGGATCATTGAATGCTTAGAGATGTACAACATCAATAGGACTCTAAGAGCCTTCATTGCAAACTCGATGGGGCTGTGGAAAACCACCCTTGAAGCCAACTGCAAACCACTTGCACAAGTGTCCATCAAATGTGGCATATACCAAGGAGATGCTCTGTCCCCACTGCTGTTCTGCATAGGCCTGAACCCCCTCAGCCAAATCATCAACAAGACTGGCTACGGATACCGACTGAAGAATGGGGCCACAATCAGTCACCTCCTCTACATGGATGACATCAAGCTGTACGCTAAGAGTGAGCGAGACATCGACTCACTGATCCACACCACCAGGATATACAGCACTGACATTGGGATGTCATTCGGACTAGAAAAGTGTGGTCGGATGGTTACAAAGAGAGGGAAGGTCGTCCGCACAGAAGGGGTCTCACTCCCAGAAGGAACAATAGCAGACATAGAGCACAGTTACAAGTACCTGGGAATACCACAAACAAATGGCAACCTGGATGAGGTCACAAGGAAGGGAGCCACAGCCAAATACCTCCAACGAATAAGGCAAGTCCTGAGAAGCCAGCTCAATGGCAAGAACAAGATCCGTGCAATAAACAGCTATGCATTACCAGTAATCAGATACCCTGCCGGAATAATCAGCTGGCCAATGGAAGAGATAAAGGCCACGGATGTTAAGACTCGGAAGTTACTAACCATGCATGGAGGGTTCCACCCCAAATCCAGCACCCTGAGACTGTACACAAACCGTAAGGAAGGAGGCAGAGGACTAGTGAGTGTGAGAGCCACTGTCCAGGATGAAACATCCAAGATCCATAAATACATCAAGGACAAAGCCTCAACGGATGATATGCTCAGCGAATGTCTCAGGCAATGGGGAACAGAGGATGAGGGGCTAGAGGTTCCATCATGGGAGAACAAGCCCCTACATGGGATGTACCACCGACAAATAACTGAAGTGGCTGATATCAGGAAATCCTACCAATGGCTGGACAAAGCTGGACTCAAGGACAGCACAGAGGCTCTCATCCTGGCTGCACAGGAACAGGCCCTAAACACCAGAGCAATAGAGGCTCAGATCTACCACACCAGACAAGACCCAAGGTGTAGGTTGTGCAAGGAGGCCCCTGAGACAGTCCAGCACATAACGGCAGGGTGCAAGATGCTGGCAGGGAAAGCGTACATGGAACGACATAACCAGGTGGCGGGCATAGTGTACAGGAACATCTGTGCAGAATATGGACTGGAAGCCCCGAGATCGAAGTGGGAAACACCCCCAAAGGTGGTGGAGAATGACCGAGCTAAGATCCTGTGGGACTTCCAGATCCAGACAGACAAGATGGTAATGGCGAACCAACCGGACATTGTGGTGGTGGATAAAGAACAGAGGAAAGCCGTTGTGGTGGATGTAGCTATACCAAGTGACTACAACATCAGGAAAAAGGAGCATGAGAAACTGGAGAAATACCAGGGCCTCAGGGAGGAACTGGAAAAGAACTGGAAGGTGAAGACCACAGTGGTGCCTGTGGTCATCGGGGCCCTCGGGGCAGTCACCCCCAAACTGGAGCAATGGCTAAAACAGATCCCAGGAACAACATCAGACATCTCAGTCCAGAAATGTGCAGTACTAGGCACAGCCAAGATACTGCGCAGAACCCTCAAGCTCCCAGGCCTCTGGTAGAGGACCCGAGTTCAGAGGATGAAAAGAGACCACCCGCAGAGGGTGAGAAGGGAATTTTTTTTTTTTTTTTTATATATATATATATTCAGCTGACTGAATAGCTCAATTGGTAAGTCACCAGTCTTCCATTCTGTTGGAATGCTACTACTCAAGTAACCCTAATCAGAGGGGCTACATGCAAAGACTGTGGGAGGAATGGTTACTTCGACATCCCCAGTCAACACTAACTGCTAAGCAACTAGTGGCTCAGTGTTCCAACATCCGCAAACGGCAACTGCTGTCACAACTTGAGATTGACGAAGTACAACACAAATGCTATGGCAAAGGGGAGGAGCCAGAACACCAGGTGAGAGGGGAGTTAACTACCCACCCAGAGACTGGGTATGTAGCCCCAGTAATGAACGAACCATCAGAGCTGAACGAGGCAGCAACTGACCTGAGAGAGAGAATCGTGGCCGTAATGAACACCAGACAACCCCGACGCCAATTACAACGGCTGAGTGAAGCACCACCAGAAAGCCTAATTGAAGATGTGAATGCGGCATTGAGAACGATCCCTACCAACACCATAACAGAAACCAATGAGCTGATATACAACTCAGCATCAGTGATCCTTGAGATGCTTGGCTATAAGAGCAATCATGAGACCCAATACCCACCATGGAAAAGACGGTTAGAGGCTAAGATCAAGATAACAAGGAGGGAAGTGAGTCAATAGTCAGAGCTCCAAAGGGGTGCAATGAATAGATCAGTACACAAGAAGTACAGCCAGATGTCCATACCTGAAGCACTCGAAACTGCCAAACAAAGGCTCCAAGCCTTGGCCAGCCGCCTGAAGAGATACACAAGAGAGAATGAAGCCAGGAGGATTAACCGGCTCTTCCACACCCAACCAGCTAAAGTGTACTCTCAATGGCAGGGTACTAACAACAGAGCAGACCCACCAAGGCTGGAGACTGAACAATACTGGAAAGGCATATGGGAAAGGGAGGCAACCCACAACAGCAATGCAAAGTGGCTGACCTCTCTACGAGAGGAACACAGCAACCTCCCTGAACAAGCCCCAGTAACCATCACTGTGGCAGATGTCCAAGAAAGAGTCTCGGGTATGAAAAACTGGACAGCAACAGGACCTGACATGATCCATGCCTACTGGCTAAAGAAACTCACTGCCCTCCATGAGCGACTGGCAGCTCAAATGAACCAGCTGCTACAAAATGGGATTCACCCTGAATGGTTAACTGAAGGTCGCACAATCCTGATACAGAAGGATCCCTCAAAGGGTTCAATCCCATCCAACTATCGGCCAATAACCTGTCTCTCTACAACATGGAAGCTCATATCAGGCATCGTAGCGGCTAAGATAAGTGGTCACATGGATAAATACATGAGTACGGCACAGAAGGGCATTGGCAAAAATAGCAGAGGAGCCAAACACCAACTCCTTGTAGACCACACAGTCGCCCGAGACTGCAAAACCCGACACACCAACCTGTGCACCACTTGGATAGATTACAAGAAAGCCTATGACTCAATGCCACATACTTGGATCATTGAATGCTTAGAGATGTACAACATCAATAGGACTCTAAGAGCCTTCATTGCAAACTCGATGGGGCTGTGGAAAACCACCCTTGAAGCCAACTGCAAACCACTTGCACAAGTGTCCATCAAATGTGGCATATACCAAGGAGATGCTCTGTCCCCACTGCTGTTCTGCATAGGCCTGAACCCCCTCAGCCAAATCATCAACAAGACTGGCTACGGATACCGACTGAAGAATGGGGCCACAATCAGTCACCTCCTCTACATGGATGACATCAAGCTGTACGCTAAGAGTGAGCGAGACATCGACTCACTGATCCACACCACCAGGATATACAGCACTGACATTGGGATGTCATTCGGACTAGAGAAGTGTGGTCGGATGGTTACAAAGAGAGGGAAGGTCGTCCGCACAGAAGGGGTCTCATTCCCAGAAGGAACAATAGCAGACATAGAGCACAGTTACAAGTACCTGGGAATACCACAAACAAATGGCAACCTGGATGAGGTCACAAGGAAGGGAGCCACAGCCAAATACCTCCAACGAATAAGGCAAGTCCCGAGAAGCCAGCTCAATGGCAAGAACAAGATCCGTGCAATAAACAGCTATGCCTTACCAGTAATCAGATACCCTGCCGGAATAATTAGCTGGCCAATAGAAGAGATAAAGGCCACGGATGTTAAGACTCGGAAGTTACTAACCATGCATGGAGGGTTCCACCCCAAATCCAGCACCCTGAGACTGTACACGAGCCGTAAGGAAGGAGGCAGAGGACTAGCGAGTGTGAGAGCCACTGTCCAGGATGAAACATCCAAGATTCATAAATACATCAAGGACAAAGCCTCAACGGACGATATGCTCAGGGAATGTCTCAGGCAATGGGGAACAGAGGATGAGGGGCTAGAGGTTCCATCATGAGAGAACAAGCCCCTACATGGGATGTACCACCGACAAATAACTGAAGTGGCTGATATCAGGAAATCCTACCAATGGCTGGACAAAGCTGGACTCAAGGACAGCACAGAGGCTCTCATCCTGGCTGCACAGGAACAGGCCCTAAACACCAGAGCAATAGAGGCTCAGATCTACCACACCAGACAAGACCCAAGGTGTAGGTTGTGCAAGGAGGCCCCTGAGGCAGTCCAGCACATAACAGCAGGGTGCAAGATGCTGGCAGGGAAAGCGTACATGGAACGACATAACCAGGTGGCGGGCATAGTGTACAGGAACATCTGTGCAGAATATGGACTGGAAGCCCCGAGATCGAAGTGGGAAACACCCCCAAAGGTGGTGGAGAATGACCGAGGTAAGATCCTGTGGGACTTCCAGATCCAGACAGACAAGATGGTAATGGCGAACCAACCGGACATTGTGGTGGTGGATAAAGAACAGAGGAAAGCCGTTGTGGTGGATGTAGCTATACCAAGTGACTACAACATCAGGAAAAAGGAGCATGAGAAACTGGAGAAATACCAGGGCCTCAGGGAGGAACTGGAAAAGAACTGGAAGGTGAAGACCACAGTGGTGCCTGTGGTCATCGGGGCCCTCGGGGCAGTCACCCCCAAACTGGAGCAGTGGCTAAAACAGATCCCAGGAACAACATCAGACATCTCAGTCCAGAAATGTGCAGTACTAGGCCCAGCCAAGATACTGCGCAGAACCCTCAAGCTCCCAGGCCTCTGGTAGAGGACCCGAGCTCAGAGGATGAAAGAGACCACCCGCAGAGGGTGAGAAGGGAATTTTTTTTTTTTATGTCTTATATAAAATATATATATATATATATATATATATATAATATATATATATATATATATATATATATATATACACGTTTTATTGTTGTATAAATGCATGCATGTTTGTGAGTGTAAATAGGTTACTCTGATTAGTAAAGCGCTTTGAGAGGGCAGCATGACGGCAAAGCCGCTCTCTGTAGTCAGTCCATTTACAAACGCACATTGACAACAAAGCTTTGAGAAAATGTAATTGTCAGGATCCGTGTTTCTGTGTGTTTATTTTTGAGTTTTCTCTGTGATCCTGTGAGTCCTGTCTCTGCTTCCCCGTTGATTGTCTCCCAGGTGTGTCTCATTCCCTTGATTACCCCGTGTGTATTTAGTCTCACCTGTTGTCTATGTTCTTCGTTGGGTTCTTGTCTATTGTCAATCGCTGTCTACTGCATGTCAGTTGTTTGTCTTTGTTGGCTAGCCAGTAGAACTGTTTAAGTCCTGGCTAGCCTAGCTTGTGTTTCAGTCCTCTTTGTGACAGTTGCTACAGGTGTTAGCTGTGTGCAACTTTCTGCTGTGCTGCCTGTTTCTGGACTGTAGAGCAACCTCATTAAATTCATCACATTCATCACTTACCTGGGTCTCAGCTAGTGATGGGCAAATGAAGCCTCATGAAGCAATGAAGCTTTCCACCCATTTGCTTTGCAAAAAGGTTCATACTCAATGCTTCATTCATTACTCACTAGTGACATCTGCTGGTGAAACTGTAACAGCCTTATCATTCAGTTGGATCATACTTCCAAAAATTACTAAATGCAATATTGTCACAAAGTTTTCATCAAACTCATGTTTAGTAACAGGAGAATCAATGAAACCATATTTAACTGCCATATGTTTTAATTATTACAATTAGCCAATCTAATCCTGGTATATGTTGAACGTCAGTGGTTGTGTTGGGTTTTCTTTTATGTCAGACGGATTTGAAAATAAAGACATTTGATGTTTTGGTGTTTTGGGAGTGCAGTGCCTGTTGGGGCTTCACTTTTTCTTGGATTTATAATTGGCTCTGATCTCTTATATTTGGCTACATGTTGAATTTTAGTTCTGCAACACCATTAAATCTGTTTCTTTTGTGAAAGACGGATATAGTTTTGCTAATCAGACTACAAATAGTGGAATTTTGCAGAAGGTGAGAAATTGGGAGGTGAAGGGTTAATTATTATCTAAGAATAATTTTATTGTGAGGATAATCTCAAAATATTCCCAGATGTCAGAGATTTTCCTCTTGCTGGCTCCATTTCAGACAATCAGTCAACTTTATTTGTGTAGCACATTTCAGCAACAATGGAGTTCAAAGAGATTTACATCATAATATCACAAAAGTATAGTTATATATAAAAAATAATCTACAATTGAGAAAACCCGTAACAAACATTACATTTTGATGAGTTTCATCATCAATAAACATCAAATATGTCGGTCAATGTTTATTTTATTTGGCCACTGAAGACAAATATCATCCTCTGATGCGACCAAATGGACAATAACAGCACGGCTAATCGCGCTTTTATTTTGAAAATCGACACGCAAAATGAAGCAGTCACGTGACCCATGCAATGCGAGGCCTCGTTTGTTGCCAGTCACGTGGTTTTCAGCAAGACAACACAACCCTCGAAGAGGGGCTTCATCGGACACGCCCCCTTTTTACTCGGTACAAGCCGCGAAGCCTGGATTCAGATAGACCATCACTAGTCTCAGCGTCTCTCCTCACCACCAACCAACACCGCGCTTCCTGACAGTAATTTCTTGTTTTTTAATGAAACTCAATCATGCCTTTGTTGTTAAAACAATTTAGAATGATATTAAAGGGTACTGTGACTTTAATAAAACAGCAGGGAATTTAAATTGATTTATTTATTTACCTTCATGAATATCACAAATAGCTGAAGCAGAAAGTATAAGATGGACATAACTTGAACCTTGTCTTATATGACAGCCAAAAAAAATTATATGAGCCAAAAGGTATCTCTTTTGCATATAAAGTGCAATTATGTGCATGTGTGCATACATGAATATTGACCTTGTTAGTGAAAATATCCTTGAACTGAGTGCACATGGTGATATGCTCCATCTTGTTGAGAGAGAAGGTAAAGACAAGGGATATAAGTATTATGAGCGAACTTAAATAAAAAAGTGACAAACGTAACAAGTAAAAGAAATATCGGAAGAAAGGAACAATCAATCTACATAAGTAAATCACATCACTTTTCTGTATTTTCTGTCCATAGGTTGCATTGGCATCTTTGGGAGAAAGCAAAGAGGGCAGTGAGCACCATCAACGAGCCAAACGGGTAAATTGATGAAAATATGGAAAGAAACTGCTAGCAACGTTTTTGTCTAAACGAAAACCTCCATAATTATTTGCTTGATCTGCATTTTGGCTTCTTTAGGAATCCTTGTCACGTTCCAAAAGAAGATGGGTCCTGTCTACCATAGAACTAGAAGAGGAAATGGACGTGGAATACCCGTACTTAATTACCACGGTAAAACACAGATTCTTATATAGATAGATAGATAGATATTTTACATACAATAATGTGTCAGCTCAATGCCTACATGAGGTCAGCAAAACATACCACTAGTAACTTGATTATATGTCTGTTTCTTCTAGATGTACAATGATAAGACAGCAAATGTACAGCATCATTTTGTAATAAGTGTAGAAGGTGAGCCAGAAGGACTGTTCAGCATCAATAAAACAGGTGGAGAAGTCTATGTACATAGGCGCCTCGACAGGGAAAAGAAGGACTCCTATCACGTGAGGAACAATCCAACACTTTTAATACCTGCTATGATATGTAGTCATTACAAACTGTGTCATCTGAATAAAATATAATCAACAGATTACATTTGATGTCTGGGATATAGCAGCTGCAAAAAAAATTGACAAAGAACTATCTTTTGATGTGGACCTAAAAGACATAAATGACAACGCACCGATGTTCAATAATTCATTTCAGGAAAGTTACGATGTAAAGGAAAATACGAAAATAGGTAAGTTCAGAAACCTGCAAATATGTCAAAAGTGCAGATTTTCTAAACTATGAAACATCTATTAAAGTACATACAACAAAAATTATTAACATGCTGGTTGTTAATTTGAAAAAAAATCTTTGTCTACCAATATTGTAAATTCATGATAAACTCTAGTTTAGAATAATGTTGTATTACTATCTGACAAAAATTTGGCACATCAGCTGTGTATTCTTATGTTTAAGCTTTCCTTTTCCTTTTTATGAAGTGAATTCTGCAAATCTTAAAATTTTCATGGAAATGTGGGAAAAGCTATGACTGATCATTTTTATGATTTTCTTTGTTTTCCAGGAGAATACCTGCCAGTGTCCATGGACGTTGTAGACAGAGATCAGCCAGGCACAATCAACTCATCAGTTGTGGTCACTGTGGCTAAACAAAACCCAGCTGAACCAAAGATTGGAGTAAAGAAAGTTAATGGCAGACTACATCAACTCGTAACTGAAGGATGCTTTGACTATGATGTAGGTCTTAATTTATTAAAGTTATGTCGTTTTTGGAACTTCATGCACTCTGCAGTTTTTTGGTAAAGCTAAAATATGTCTGACTATATTTTTCAGAAACAAAAACGGTACTCAATTGTTATTATTGCATCAGATCTTGGAAAGCCGCCTCTTTCCAGTAGTGTGACTGTTACACTCAATGTTATTGACACTAACAGCCATCGACCACAATTTAAGAAGAGACAGGCAAGAATTACTTATATCAATGTTGATTTAAAAAAAAAAAGGTAAATTCCACTAAATTTCTTATTTCTTCATATTTTTAGTATGAAGCTGAGGCTGTGGAAATGCAAACCCATAAAGATATTTTAAGAGTTGCAGTAGAGGACAAGGACACCCCCAACACCGACGGCTGGCGAGCCAAGTACTTCTTTATCAGCGGCAATGAAGATGGAATCTACACAATTACCACTGACCCTAAAACAAACGAAGGGATCGTTGGTGTTGTCAAGGTAACTGTTTTACCACACCTTACAGAAAATGTTCATTCATAATGGATTACACTATGAGTTCACCAATTATTAGCATAAGTATTATGAAGAGTTACTGAACATGTACACCTGTGTCTTCTTCAGGCGATGAATTTTGACATAACCACCTTGGTAAAACTGCAAATCGGCGTTGAGAATGTTGAAGCTTTAACAGTCTGTAAAGATGGAAAATTAATAGAAGATTTAAGAAGCCTCCCACCAAAAGATTCTGTCAACATCACAGTGAAAATGGTTGACACTAATGACGCCCCAGTGTTTAAAAAATATACAGAAGAGGTATACCAGACAGAGGAATCAGAGAAAGGACAGGTGCTGTATACTTCTAATGTTACAGATGTTGACTCCCTTAACATCAGGTATGTTTTCAATGAAACCTCATTTATGTTCAGCATGATTTGCTTGTTTGGCAGCAAAGCTACTTATGAGGCCAATCAATAATGCCGAGCTAGCTCTCTCACAACTGATCATCACTTGAGCAAGATTTGTGCAAGATAGTAATCAATATGTTTTAGGAAGGCAGAAAAAAGTGTAATAAATTGAATAAAACATTATTATTCACTGTAGCGTAAATAACAAGATGAATGTTATGCCATAATGCCTTTTCTAATGCTTCCCCCAACAACATTGGGGGGCTGGTGTGGTTGCAGTGTGCCTGTCTTGTGACTATATGATAAAAATTCAGACATCTAGACTACAGTAATTTCTCTTTTACTAATAATGTTTTGTGGCTGAACACTGATATAGATCATTTATCTTTCTTCTGCTGATCAAATTGACCTACTTCTTGATTTCTTTTTGTCCAGGTTCAAACTGGTAGAAGACCCTGCTAATTGGGTGACTATTGATGAAAAAACAGGAATAATCACAACAATTGAGAAGATGGATAGAGAATCACCCCATGTAGATGAGAACAATATTTACAGAATTGTTATTGCTGCCATAGATGATGGTATGACATTTCTAAACACTTGCAGCTACAATGGAAATTAATTATAAATGAATTAGCTGAACTGAAACAAATGACCTATTCTGTGGTTTTCAAGGTTCACCTCCAGCCACAAGTACATGCACAGTCAGTGTCCACCTCAGGGATATCAATGATAACACTCCTATGCTGCTCAACAATTCTGCCATTTTGTGTTCAAACGAAGCTGACAAGGTCGTGGTGCGTGCTAAAGATGCCGATGCTGAGCCATTCAGTGGGCCCTTCGGTTTCTCCTTGGCAGATGATACAACTGTGAAAAAACACTGGAAAATAGAACCTGAATATGGTTGGTCCACACCTTTGAAGCGTCACTACCAAAATTGCTAAAGCAAATACTCATTGCTGGGCCATAATTATTTCTCTTTATGTTATAAACAGGTGAAGAAGTTAACATTAGAATGCTGACAAAACTTCCCACCGGTAACTACTCTGTGCCACTGGTGATTCAGGACAAGCAGAACCAACCATCGAAGGAGAGTTTAACTGTCGTGGTGTGTGAGTGTGTCAAACCCGGTGTGTGTGCTGGACCGAAGCCTCTGTCAACTGCCATTGGTATTGCTGCCATAGGACTAATTATCGCAGCACTGCTTGTTTTTCTGTGTGAGTACAGAGTAATCAATTATTTATATGTGTATATATATATATAGTTGAATGGTTAACATTTGACATTTTAGCATCATACTTGCAAAAGTTACATAAAAAAACATGTACACATTTTTTTACACATTTTTTCTTACTCTTTTGCTCTTTGCTGCACATACACTGACCACAATGTATGTAGATGTCTGAATTCAAAGAAAGTTCCAATTAAAGTATAAAAAAATGTCCTCACTACGTTTTCTGGTACTTCGTGAGTAGAAATTAATTTTTGTAATTCGAAGTATCCTAAAGCAAGAGAAGCTTGTTCTGGTTTAACTCCAGGGAGTGACAATTGTTTTATTGAGTGAATGTTAATATATACTGTGGATGCTAAAATAAATTAGATCAGTTCTTAATCACATTTAAAACCATTTAATTACTTTACATGAACACACAATTTAAAACTCATGGGATATAATATATATATATATATATATAATATATATATATATATATATTATATAATATATATATATATATTATGGTTTTGCTTTAAAAGTAAATAGAATTCATAAACTTGGTGCTCAAACTATCTTAATGTGTCCACAGTGTTGCTTTTTGTTTTGACGCGCAAACAAAGACAATTTTTGATGCCTGATCTGAATGATGACTACAAACAGACACTGATGAAGTACAATGAAGAAGGAATGGGCACTGATTGCAAGGTAAGCTGTGGAGTGACTGTGCTGACCACAGAGAGACTGTCAATGTCAGATCTCTGGACTGTCCTTGTTAAATGGTTAACATTTGACATTTTAGCATCAGAAACTCTAAAAGATATGCACGTAAATGTATAATAAATTGGATTCATTATACATTTTTGAAATACCGGAAATTTTTGGGCCAATTGGTTTTGGAAAATGCCTTCAAGATGACATTTGTTGTAAACTGGCTCCTATATAAATAATTTCAACTGAATGGAGAGTTTAACACTGTGAATACGATGCACAGCTACTGCAAACACAAAAGGTATTTTTCCCTACTATTATTTTTTTTTGCCAGGCTGAGCCCAAAATCTTAGCATCAAAGACTACGGAGAGTATGACAGACGGCCTCAAGCTGGGAAACATGGAGGTACATGTCACTAATTTTAGGTGTAAATTCCTGTTAAAGCCTTTAAGCTGAGTCAGTGTATGCAATTACTCTTGACTGAATTAAGATGTAAGTAAGTTGTATTATTATTAATGTTGTTGTGGTTATTGATATTTTTATTAGCTAAATCACAGATAAATGGGTTGAATAATCTAGTATTTGAAAAGATGCATCTTCAAGTCAACTTAAATGTCGCAATGTGTAATACTATGTCAATAACAACATGTATATCTTTTTAATGTAAATTTAGTCCAAAATTAGTTTAGCTACTTATCTGGAAATGTCATGTAAATGTGAGTTTAACCCTTTACAGTCTGATAAAGAAGACTGTATATTTTCAGTTTTGAAAATATACTTTTCAAAACTGAAAAATATACTTTTCAAAACTGAAAAATATACTTTCAAAACTCAAGTATATTTTAGACAAAATATACCTGTTGCTATATTTTAAATGATATGGATTCTATCTATTCAAAAGATGTTTTTTGTAACCTTTTAAAATAAACATTAAATATATATATAAACCATTTATTTTGTTTACTGATATGAAGAAAAATTTGAAATCTCCATGAAATCTCTACTTCTAAAAGTGATTAGCTGGTGCATGATACCTGTAGTACTTAGATTCTTCACCAGAGGGCGTAAAAACAAAAACATAATTTAATCCAGCAGTTTTTTTTTAATCCTAGACTTTATAAGCCATCAGTGCTCTCAGAAATACATATGCAAATTTGATGTGTTTGGCATTATAAAGGTAATTAACCCTACTGTGTTGCATTTTAGTCTAGAGTTAGGAACTCAGTATTACTGCTGTTTTGCACTTTTCTGGAAGTTTGTTCCAGATTTATGGTGCATAGAAACTGAATGCTGCTTCTCATTGTCTGGTTCTGGTTCTGGAGATGCAGACCAGACCAGAATCACAGGACCCAAAGGTCCAATAGATTGATACAACAAAAACACATTTTTAATGTATTCTGGTGTAAGTCGTTCAGTGGTTTATAAACTAACAGAAGTGTTTGGGCATAGCATTGGTACTGCATTAGTGTGGATGTGCAGATTCATTGCAGGCCCTGTTAAGAGTGGAATTTAGGAGCTAAAGTCACAGTGTGCGAGTGCCTGCTTTATTTATTTTTTTTGTTTTCAACTAGAACATTGAGGCCTCCCCAGGAACGGTCCAAAATATGGAACATACTACACATTCTCCAGAGTAAGCAACCAGATTAAATATTCTCTTCAAAGCTTGAGTAAATTAAATTTACATGCAGTTCTTTAAGTTTGTTCTGTCAGTAATTTAGCTTTATTATAATGTATGTCCACAGATGAGCTCAAACATGAACACATGGGACTCTCAGCAGCAGGGAGGCTTCCACAGAAGCATGAAGGGGAATTCCAGAGTGAGTAATTAAGGCTAAATGTTGTTTAGTGAAACTGTGGCCGAATGTTGAGTTCCACAATACAACCTTTTATCCACAAGAGAGTTCTCAAAGAAATGTTTTTGAAAATTGATTGCAAGCTTAAACTTTTCTTTCTTTCCTTCCTTCCTTCTTTATTTTTATTTTATTTTTGTTTAGTAACATCATAACTCATCCATACACACATTTAGCATTTTCTGAAATTGCCACAAAAAATGGAGATCCATAAATGGATACTTCACAGAATATTTTGCATATGTCTCCAACTCTTTTGCTCTCTGCTGCACATTTACTTATTGCTGGCTTTAAAGTATTTGTTTGTAACTGCATGAATTGAAAGCTTAATGAGACAAATTATGTTATAAAGTTTAAAACCAAAAATATCCTGCATCAAAAAACAACCAAAAAAAAAAATCGTCAGTGTTGCTGATTTCAGTGACTATGAACATGGTAAGAAAAGCTAAAAGTTGAGGCTAAAGATAGTTTTTTTGTTGTTTTTTTCAGCACTCTACATGGTCATCCAACAGGAGGGGCACAGTTCAGGTAAGCAGACCTCTTTATTTACACTGTGTTGCAAAAACATTACTATCCCCCCAAAAAACACTGTCTCTCTTAGAGCACATTTTACCTCATGAATACAACAAACGTCAACTTTTATTATGATTTTCTGTAAGAAATCAACACCAAGTGGTATACTGATGTTTGAATAAATAAAATATTAATAACACATGATTTTCAAAATGTTCATGAAATTCATATGATTTAAATTTGTGTTAAGGAACTAGAAGCCATCTGAAAAACTGACAAACACACTGAATAAGTAAAGGAATTGAATACATATAAATGCAAAGAAACATGAACAGAAAGACAAAATTTAGTTGATCACTTGAAAATAGGCATTCCCAGCAATACCGGCTGAGACCTCCTCTTTTTACAATGTTAAGTTCTTTGGGAAAAGTCTGCCTTGAACATCACATTTTAATCATTCTTGAGACCAAACAAAATTCTCCTCCTCGGTCAGCCATTGTGGGCATAAAAAATAAAAGCAGATTTCCAAGTGTTAATGTGCATTGTGTAGGTTGTGCAATCTGCAGATTGTTTTTTGGTAGCTATGCTATCAAAACATCAGGGTAATAGGTTAACTGTAACCATCCAGAGAGAAGAAAACTTTTGATTTAATTTTGAAGATTTTAGCTGCCTTCAAGTAGGTATGTCTGCAGACGAAGTAGGCGTTTCCAAAGAAATTAGGCATTTCTAAAGGAACGCACCCGATTGGACAAAAAAACATCTAGCCCAACACAATTGGATGGGTGTGATCATTCACATAGTGTGCCTTATTATTTCATCTAAAATCAGAAAGATAAGATTAATATTGATAGCTTTGTTGTAAAAAAAAGTGAAAATGTTCTCATGAATACTTATGTAATCAGATTATAATAAATGTGCAAAATATCAACTACATTTTCATATTTCCATCATGGCTGACATCTGAGCTTTCTTTTGGCAGAGGAACTTAACCTTTAACCGTTCTATGAGTACCTGGTCAGATGATCGTGTTAGCAGTCTACTGGACAGGGTAAGAGTTCTATATCTCATATGTTACACACATGACAAAATTGACGCTGTAGTGCAATTAATATTAAAGACATTAAAGACAGTTATTGAATCTCCTATGGAGCCACAAAAAAGAAAAAAAAGCTGAGAGTGAAGAAAGCATTGGTTGAAATTGGGTTTAAGTGTTTTAGATTAATGTTAATGTGACTTTTTTTCTCTTTTAAATCCCATAGCGACTTACAGTGACTGATAGTAAGCCAACAGATGGCTCAGATGACCATGTGATGATGTATCAATTTGAGGGGAATGGCGACAGTTGTATGTCACTGGATATGCTGTCATCTGACTACCAGCAGGATGATTTAAGCTTTTTGAATGATCTTGGACCACAGTTCAAGACCTTGGAAAAGATCATTTGGCAAGACAAATCTGAAGTTCTTAAAGCAGAGAAGTCTGAAATTTGAAAAATGCTGGAATCAAGCATTCTCCCAATTAAATCTCTCATGCCCTGTAGCTTGGTGTTAAAATGGATACAAGTGGACTTTTTCATAGTTGCATTAACATAATAGCTAAATTTTGTACATAATGTACATATACATACACATCATGCATCTTTAAAGTCAAGTACTGCACATTTGCATTTGATCACCACAAAGAGATTGTGTGGTAAAGCAGCTGCAGTTTGCTTACTGCTGTATGAATTAGGTGCTCTGTTGATTTAGAAAAGTAGCTTTTTGTTAGAAATGAGATGTACTTGTTTGTGTCTTACTTTGTTGAAGCGAGCAAAATTGGTTCAATTTTGAAACTTGTGGACATTGGGATTTTTTAAAAAATAATTTGTACAATATATTAACTTTTTGTAAAGGGTTCTTTATGAGGATTAAAAAAACTGGGTAAAGTGAGTAATGCTTTATTATTAAGCTGTAAACTTGTTCATACAACTGTGAGGCTCTAGTGGGAAATAATGCTGAACATTTGACAAAATTTCATTTACTGCTTATTTTGTGATATGAGCAATTTATAATTCCTGGTATGGATTTTTTTTTGTAAGAAAAGTGCATTGTATTGTATTACTGACATTTAAAATTACAAGTAAATATTCACAGCAATAAATGTGAATGTGTTAAGCAATTTCTCCGGTTTCCATCTGAACAATAAGAACATTTTAATTGGGCTATTTTGTGTTCTTGGCTCATTAAGTTAGTACCGTATTTTCCGCACT
Source organism: Poecilia picta (assembly GCA_033032245.1). Taxonomy (NCBI): domain Eukaryota; kingdom Metazoa; phylum Chordata; class Actinopteri; order Cyprinodontiformes; family Poeciliidae; genus Poecilia; species Poecilia picta. The sequence goes on along the minus strand of CM065359.1, from coordinate 12,390,072 downwards.
ATAAGGTGCACCGGATTATAAGGGCACCTTCAATGAATGGTCTATTTTAAAACTTTTTTCATATATAAGGCGAACCGTATTATAAGGCGCATAGAATAGACGCCACAGTTATGTTACCACCCGTCTGGTATTGAACGGAACATGATTTGTTCCGTTCATACAAATATGGATGTCTAATAATAAAAAATTGGTCCTGAGTACTATATATAGTAGTCTGCACTAGTCATTGTTTCACTCACGGTTTTGGTGTTGCGAAATTGTGCCCAACTGCTTTTGGTTAGCACAGACCAACCGACACGCTGCCACCGCAGCCTCTGTCTCTCTTCCACCGACCCCCACGGCTTTAAATGTATAGGTGCTGGTCCCTTGGTAACTCTAGCCGAAGCACCCCGGATAAATGTCTAAAGCTACTTTGTTGACATAAAGAATGTCAACAAAACAGTCCGATTCCGGTCGGCGAGGAGAGCCTGGAGAGCAACTGGAATGGGGCGTCTGGGCTGGACGATGGTCACCCTTCTCCGTTCGCGCACAGCATGTTGGTGGAGAACGTGATGCTAGATGACCTGCAGGCGACCTGATTATTAGGTGGGTAGGTAGATATATAGACATCTTCTATGGGTAGATCGGTCAGTCAAACTTTATTAACAAACCAGTTTTTTGACAACTATCCCAGCATGCACTGAGCACTTCTACGGGGAAAATGAAGTCGGCAGCTGCTTACCGTAGTTGCTAGACCTGTTGTGGCTCAATATTGGTCAATATATTAGGTGCCCCGGGTTATAAGGCGCACTGTCGGCTTTTGAGGAAATTTAAGGTTTTTAGGTGTGCCTTATAGTGCGGAAAATACGGTAATCACAGGTTATAGATCTGTGTGTCTTTTATCTGCCGAGGCTGAGTCATACACGAAAAACCCATAAACGGTGCTTTCAGTTTATACTCGAAAGTCAGATTTTTAGAGGTCTTTTCTGGGAATGCTAAAAGGATAACATAGTAAGAGTTTCCTACCTGTAGGTACGTCTGACAGTTTATCTAATTAACCTTTGGCACACACAGCACTGCACAACTTGTGTTTATGAACATCTGACTTTTGAGACAAATCAAACAGAATAAGCACCAGGCAGAAGGAGCTGTAAAAAGTGGAGCCTTCTTGTTGAGTGGTTGCATAAACAAAAAATTGTGATGTTACATTTTTGTCAGTTCTCAATAAACAACTTGTCAAACATCTGTGCACGTCAAGTTATTAAAATGTGTGTTTCTCAGTCCAGCTACGGTCCCAACATAAAATCAATGTTTGGTAGAATATAGCACTGCTCCTCTTATGCTATCACAGATGCAACACAGGGTGACTTGTGGAAACAAAAACATGCATAAAAAGCATAAAATGTTTATATTACCAAGTCAAAATGTAGCTGTTGTAGTGAACTTAAGAAGGCACAACCTACATGAGAGTGTGCATAGCTTTGTCTGTGTGTTTTTTTGCTGAAGTTGTCCTAACAGCACAACGGTAAGATATGGCTCTAATCAGGAGCAAGTGCTCATGGTACTTGAAGGAGATTAGGTATTTCTAAGCAACTTTATTTTGTCAAACTGTTGTGTAATTTGACTATCAGTTAGTATATGTTTTAATAGAATTCATAAATAATTTACCATATATATATATATATATATATATATATATATATATATATATATATATATATATATACACACACACACACACTATACACACTCCTGATCAAAATCTTAAGACCAGTTAAAAAAATGCAAGAATTTGCATTTTGCACTATTGGATCTTAAGAAGGTTTTAAGTAGAGCTTCACAATGTTAAAGGAAGAAATCAGCGTAAGAGACAAAAACTTTTGAGCGGGGAATTAATTGAAAACTGCATTTACACTCAAACATGATTTTTTTCAGCTGATCAAAAGTTCAAAACCATAGCTCAAAAAAACCCGAAAACCCCCCAAAACAGAAATCAAAGTGTCAAAAAAGGACTCAGTAATGAGTAGCTCCATCATTCTTGTTGATGACTTCAAACAATCGTTTAGGCTTGATGCCAGTGTTTCCAGGAGGCTAGTGGGAACGTTGCTCCAAGTGTTGAAGATGGCTTCACGAAGGGCATCCACTGTCTGTCCATTTTTGTAAACTTCCCTTGCCATCCATCCCCAAATGTTCTTAATTGGGTTTAGATCCAGGGAACATGCAGGATGGTCCAAAAGAGAGATGTTATTCTCTTGGAAGAACTCCTTTGTCAGGCGGGCATTGTGAACTGCAGCATTGTCCTGTTGAAAACCCCATCATTACCGCACAGACGAGGGCCCTCGGTCATGAGGGATGCTGCCCGCTGCAACATCTCCACATAGCCAGCTGCTGTTTGACGCCCCTGCACAACCTGAAGCTCCATTGTTCCATTGAAGAAAAACGCACCCAAATCATGATGGCGCCCCCACCACTGTGCCGTGTAGAAAACATCTCAGGTGGGATCTCCTTGTCATGCCAGTAAGGTTGGTAGCCATCAGGACCATCAAGGTCAAATTTTTTCTCATCAGAGAAGACAACTTTCTTCCACCTTTCAATGTCCCATGTTTCAATGTCCCAGCGATGGCACGTTGTGAGAGGCCTTGCTTATGCAGCTCAACAATCCTACCACCACCAACCACATTCATAATCAGTGAGCTTTTATGCTTTTGCCATCAGGTCTTGACAGTGTAAAGACTTGACAGAAAATGACATGGAATCCAGATTTTTGCACAGCTTTTGGCTTTTAAATACGATGGTCTTAAACTTTTGATCAGCTGAAAAAAATCATGTTTGAGTGTAAATGCAGTTTTTAGTCCATATTTTTGTTTGGCTCTAATATTGAGAATTGACAGTATAGTTTGCAGGTTTGGGCAAATTTCTGTAAAGGGTTTTTGAAATCAATTCTTATTTTTAAGATAAAATGAAGGGTATTTAAATTGGTAGCATTTTAAAAATTTTTTAGACAAGCCAACATTTTCTAAATAATGCTGATAAATCAAACAAAATGCAGTTAAACATGCTATCTAAACAAGATGCAGTTTTTTAACAGCTCTTTTGGATTTTGCCTAGTCAGTCACTTTCATCTTAACTAATTTTCTCTTGAAAAAATGTCCTCTTACCAAGATGTTGCATTGAGGAACATACAAGAAGACTGATAGAAAAGTCAACAAAAAAGTGGCTCTTTAATACCTCCAGAAAACAGGACAAAAACATATTGCATGAAAGATAGTGGCATTTTGTTGTATTTAAATATATATGGAAATCATATTCTCATAGTAAACTTTATTGAAAAACTGCCGTCTGGCATCAGGAATCTGTGCTAACAGCTTGAACTTATGAAGCCTGCATATGGCTGTCTCCTCAAAAAACTAAGCATGTCGAGTTCAGACTAGTTTGCTTGGAATTTGAAAACTGTCAAGTGTGTTGTTTTCTGATTTGGTCGTTTGATCTGAAAACTTCCTGTTTAGTTCAGATGGCATTTCCACAGAATTGTCCTGCACAACACGGTAAAATCCTTATTTAACCCATTGGATGAGGAAGGAGAAGCAAGAAAAAATGTAGCTTATTTTTCTTATGTTATTTTACACTACCATTAAAAAAAATCAGTCACTTTAATAAGTTGTGAACCTAAATGTCTTCCATTTCAGAGCATATTGCTGTCTAGTTTCCGTTTCTGCTCCAGTATATAGTGGCATCAGTGTAATCACACTTATCTCGGGTAATGACAGTATCTTTCTTGTATTGTTGTCAAGAAAACATTTTTTTACAAGACTATGTTTACGTACAGATACTATTCATGTTGGTTGCATGTGGTGGAGTTGCTGAAAAAAATAATTATAACTTGCCAAGCAAAGGTGGAACGACCTGTTTTAGCACGTTAGCAATGCCAATCAGAATGCCATTCTGAAGGTATGTGGTGCAGAGAGTAATATGCAAATCCAAACCGGCCACAGACACAATTAACTCAAACAACAATTCAACCAACACTTCAGGCATTTGCTGCTTTGAACTGAGATTATTTTCTGACACAACATGTTGGCGTGCCCAACTTATTTCTATTCAGTCAGACTACCTTATGGCAACAGGTGCTACAGTATAGTAGCTTATCACCATGTGACTATGTGAATGAATGTTTGAGATAAGCTGTAGGATCCTCTGGACTTGATAAGTTGGTATAAAAGTACAGGCCATTTACATGCCATTAAAATACAAAACATGAAGCGCAAAAATATAAACATGAGATATTTAGAGACACTGAATGGGAGGAACAGAAAATATCAGAAAAGAAAGCACAGTTTTAGGGAAACAAAAGCAGTGCCATGAGTTGAGGTTGATGGTGAGGGAACAGAAATCCAGGTGAACAAAGAAGCTAGGGAACTAAGGCACACTGGTAGCACTGGAACAATCTCTAGACGATGAGACACGGACTAGGATCTGGCAGTGCAAAGGGGACACAGGTGGGGTTAAATACATAGGGAGATAATCAAGGGAAACAAGAGACAGCCACAATCAATCAGGGAAGGAAGACGACACACAGGGACAAAACTAACAAGAAACAGACACAAAATCTACATCCTCACAAGTAGGCTAACAAATGTAGCTCTGAACAGTCATAGATAGGGGAAATTTTTTTAAAAAGTTATGCTTAAACCATAATGATGAACAATTTTTCAAGTAATTTGAATAAGCCAGAGAAACCTTATTTGTACATCTCTACCAATACGTAATCTGCAGTTCCTGTTGATCTCTTCCCACAGTACGCTCCGTTTCCCTTCAAACCAGTTTGGTGTTTTGTAAACTTGGCAGTTTGCCTTTTTTCTGACTCACATTTTTCCTATGCAGGTGTCGTCTGATTTCACAAGTTATCTTTTTCTTGAGAACTGATACCATCAAGGCTACGGATAGTGGGTTTCAAAGCTGCTTTTAAAGTGAATTACCCCATGTTTTGAAAGTCTTGGCTACTTTTGAGAGGTAGAGTCATGTAAAAAGTTAATTTATAGGAATTACTGAACTAACTGTTGATTCTGATAATGTTACAGGAGCCAGTAAAATAACTGGCAAAGAAGTTGCTAAATTCCTGAAATATTCTTAACAGCAAAATAACTCTGATTTCCCAAAATAAAAATAAAAATTCAGAGGAAACAACTGCCTTTCAAACATCATGCAACTGGGCACATTTCTGCAAGAACCAGTACTGTGTACATATTTATATTTCAAGCTCACACAGAAAGGCATAGTGATTAATGATGATTCACAGTAGCAGAGAGTGATTAATCTGATCATATTTGCTGTAAGTAAAATTGAGGGACAATTCAAAAATGCACACTGCTTTTTTAAACTGCATTCCCACAACTAACAAATGAGAAAATAGGCACAAAAAAATTGTCTTTTGAAATTACAACACCAAGATCGCATACCTTCAGAATGGCACTTACTGTTATTTGTTTGCTTTCCGAGTTTTCTCATGCAGGTAAAAATATGTATCAGTTTGATTAGAACATGACTCTGTGTGTGAGGCAAGATTTTTGTCCACAATAATATTTTCTAAAGAGAGGTTATGTTTAGCTGTGGTCATTGTGTCTCTAATTCACTGACAGTTCACATTTGGAAACAGCAAAGGATTTTTTTTTCAAATGAATGCTTTTCCCATACGTGGTCCAAAGCAAAAAATAAATAAATAAATAAAAAATGAATAAACTTGAGGAAAAACAAGACGTGAGGAAAACAGATGGTTAAAATGACCATCTTCTGTCAATCAAAAGGTTGTCGTTTGCTGTTTCAAGAACTTTATGACAGTTTTAATCTAAATTAACTGATTACCATACGGGGCCTCCAGATAATCATTCTCCATCTTTGTTCTTGTGTTTCAATAGTAATGGAATTTAGATTATGATATGTATCAGATCAAAAAACATATCAAAATGAACCTCAAAACAGTGCACATCACTGGTCACGTAATAAGATCTAACATTTAGGAACAAAGTAAAACAACTAAATGGCACATGATTTACTTTATCTTTCGTTAACTTTACAAGATCTTGTGCAGAACTGACAAAACGATGGAGCTGCTGTTGGAAAGTCTGACTGGATCCTCTTCTGGAGTGATGGAGTATTGCTTTCGCCATGATTAAGGCAAAGTTGAACCACAAGGAGAAACTCTGAATGTATCAGTTCATCTGCATTCTTCTTCTCACCTACGGTCATAAGATTTGGATCGTGACTGAAAGAATAAGGTCCTGGAAACAAGTGGCTGAAATGAGAAATAAGATGAGAGACTCCATCATGAACATGGGAAAGGGAGCGCTGGGAAGAGCCACTATACTGTTTTACAATTATACAACCTTTTTTGAAAGTGCAGAAAAATTTCTAAGTTAAACTTTTTTTTTTAATCTCTATTAAACCATTAGAGTAACACATTATTTGATGGGATGTGCATAAGACTAACATGACACTATCAACATAACACCTGTCATGATGATTAAATAATTTTTATCAATATTTAGGACTGTTACTATGAAGTGTCATTTGGTAAATTAATGACACATAGGGTCTCATGTCAGTTTTATGCAGACCCCACCAAATGTAGTGTCACCAAACAGTTTTACTTCAAACCATGCAGAGCAAGGGTTGGAACTGGGTTAATGGGTTACACACTGAAATAACAAGAAATAGATAAAGAAATTGTTATTTACCTGTGAAAGAATGAAATCCTGGATGTGAGGAGCTAAAATGATTGTCCAACAACCAATCGGGTGGTTTAGAAATAAGCATCAGCCTTGAAAAACCAATAAGTAATTCAATCCAAGAAGACACTCAAAGGTCAAAGTAGAGCCAATGGTTTACTACAAAGGAGTAAGTTTAGGTTCACACATCTTGATTAAACTGCTTCATGTATCTTCCTCTGGAGGTTTCCTTGGTGCACAAAAGGAGAAGACCCTGCAGCTGTTTTGGCAGCATAACAGGTCTGGTTTAGGAATGCTTTTGGATTCATCTAAGCTGAAGGGATTCACTGAGCAGAGGGATCTGTGGGTTTCCCTCCTGAAACTGCTTCAACCGCTACTGAAACATAACCAATGGCTGGACTATCACAGAATGAATGGATGGAGCAGTAGTATTCTTTTGTTATTTAACATTTTACCATTTGTCCTAACTGGTATTTGTTATACCTTAGTAAAAAAAATTATTAGAAGTCCAGAAAGTCAGACAATATAATGATGTTCGACCACTTAATAAAATAAAATATCACAACTGCAATTCACAAAGACAAGAAAAGAGAAAATTATACTTCCAAACATATTTGTGTTTTTTTTTTCTTGGCACCTGAGATGCTTCTTTTAGACAAAACAGGGCCATGTGCAGTTAATGTTTTAGAGGCTGATGAATGGACACCTCCCACAGTCCCTCCTACTCACCATGTCCCGCTACTAAAGCCCACATTTGTTCTTGGGTAAACTTTCACTTTAGCTTCTGGTGTGAAGAGCACTGAGTTGTAATATCTATCATTAGATCAAATACGGAGATGAAGGTCCTGTGTCTTCTCATAATACTGGTAAGAACAAATCTTTTAAAAAAATCATCTTTCTGCACATGGTTGTATTTTAGAACATCGCAAGGAGGTTTCATGTTTCTTTTTCATCACTTCCTGATAGATTCCATCATCGCTTTCACTCTGAATAAAACAAGAATACAAGAATAAACAAAAAACTAATCTAATCAACAAAGCACATTTGATCATTAGCATGTTACCCTAATAGAGCCTGTTCAATTTTAAGTAATATAAGATGATTTCATAATTTGCAGAGTCTGGGAATCCATTTTTCCCTGGCAGAATTTTTACTGCGGAAACAAAGGAACTGGATCATACAAACCTTCATGATCGATGAAAGTTACAGTGGGCCCTTTCCACATTACTTGGGTAAAGTAAGTATTAAAGTATTAAGTAACAACTGAATAAGATATATTACAAATATGTTAACAATTAAGTACAAAAATCAATGTTATTCTTTGTAATTTAGGTTGAAATTGATTCCAGTTTAAATATTGTAGAAGTCACTGGTCAAGGTAAGGATGAGGAACCTCAAGATTTAATTAGCCTAAATGAAAAAGACGGACATGTTTTAATCTTGGGTCCTGTGGACTATGAAAAAATACAATTCTGAAGGTAAGAGGAAGAATAAAGCCCATCTAAGTCAGACAGTTTTTTTTGTTTATATGATTCATTGTTGTTTCTTTTTTACTCTTGTATTTTCCCTTAGCTGATAATTAGGGCACAAAATAAAGAAAATCATACGTTGACAAAGGTGGGCGTTAATTTTGAAATCATTGATGCAAATGACAACCCCCCAATATTTAACAAAACAGCATATGAGATCACCATAAATGAGTCAACATTACAAGGTAAGATTTTCAATAATTTTTATCAAACAAGGCTTTTGGCGCGACTAAATATAACGCTTTTTTAATATCTGGCAGGCACTGAATTGATCAACGTTACAGCAACAGACAGTGACAGCAAAGAGGAACATAAGAATTTTATTTTTAGTATAGACTCAGTTATTCCTGAAACAGAGGACTTGGAATTCACCATAAATAAGGTCCTTATTTTGGTAATGGAACCATTTCATTTAAAGGGTGCCTGGACCACAAGGTGAGGATGCCCATCCATTGATGAAGATAAATCAAAATGGACAATTGTATTCTTTATTTTGTTAAATGTCTCAAATACATGTGCTGTTTTATTCAGATGTATTTTAAAAAGGAGTCATTTATTTGCCCTACAGAAAGCAGACAAATACACCATTATTGTGAAGGCAACAGACCTTGGAAAACCAAAGCCGCTCTTCAGCTTCACCAACGTAACAGTCAACATAAACCCTGGAAATAGATATCGTCCAGTGTTTATAAACCAAACTGTGAGCAAATCTGAATTTCAGTTCCTGGTGTAAACATTGTATTTAAACTAATTGAATGTCTTTAATATTTTTGTACTTAAGGGTCCAGTACGTGTGAAAGAAGGTGAGGAAAATGTTACTTTTTCCCGACTACAAGTCAAGGATGAAGATACCAAAGGTACAAAAGGTTGGAAAGCAATATATGCAATCCATGGAGACAAAAACAACAACTTCAAAATAAGGACTGATCCTCAAACAAACGAAGGATTACTCTATGTGAATAAGGTACGTTTCTTCTTATTTCAACACATCCAGCTGCTCTTTCGCAATAGTTCAGCCCATGTATTAAATATAAAAATTGTACTGTCTTAACAAAATTAATTAGTATGTTTTTGTAATCTGATTTTGAAGCATAACGCATATCTTTAAAATTTAGCACGAGCATATTTTCCATTTTATGTTGCATGAGGTTAAAAATCCTGTAAAAGCTATTTCATATAACATCAAATTATTTTGTTAAGAAGTAAAAAAAAAATCTTGAATTGCTACTATTTTAACAGCCACTCGACTATGAGGATGAATCCTTGAAGAACATCACAATCACAGTGGAGAATGAAATTCCTTATTTCACATGCAAAGTGATGGATCGAAACGCCTCGGGCCGTTGGACGATAAAAACAGATCCCATCCTTTTCAGTGGAGCGTCTATGAGTGCAAGGAATATTGGAGGAGAGACTCATCAAATGACAGTCGTCGTAGAAGATGTCAATGAGCCTCCAGTCTTGGATGAGCTAAAACCAATTTCTCTGCCTAAAAATGTGGAAGTGGGCCATCATTTGGGAACAATTGTTTCTAGAGACCCAGATGTCAAAGGTACAAGAAGAATTAGGTAAGTAATAATAATAATCTCAACCATACAGGTAAACAAAACATTTTTAATGTGACAAATACACTGGCCAATTCTGATGGAAAAACAAACCAATTAGTGGTAGTGGGGGTGACAGGGAGTCCAGAAGTTAAAAAAGTGAACTACAGTTTCAGTATCCTGACCTATCTCTGCGATTTTTTGAGCAATTTTGATAATTATCTTTTCTTTTTACTTCATCATTTTAAATTCTCAGTTTATTACTCTTGTGAAATGATACACCTACTTTATGTAGCCAGTTTTATTTACTGTCACCCAAACAAAATGTAGTTTGATTTAAACTGTGGTTACCTCTTGAATCTCTGGTAAACTTTGTTTAACAAAGAACTGACCTGTTCACTGTTGTAACCAGCATCTGCAGGCCAGTATTTACCTCATTAAGGTAAGTCTAAAGTCTACCTTTACAAAGTGGACGTTACAATTAGCAGCAGTAGTTGAAGCTGCATTTTGTTCTCCTGATTTTAAGTAGTCACAGGTGGCAACAGAACCATGATAGTTTTACCAAATACTTTTTTTTTTTTTTTTTTTTGGGACATTACTTTTTAATTAACATATTGAAGAAGTGCTGCTCTTACCTGAGCACAATGTTTGGTCAGAGGTCTCTGCTATCTCTGACCTAAACAGGGAAAATATATAATTACACTTAAGTGTATATAATTAGACTTATGACCAAGCATAAATCCTTTTAGAAATTAGTTAGAATTGCAGGTAGCACCTTTTAAGGAGGGGGATAAACTTTAAAAGTCTGGGTGTTTTAAAGGGACTATTTACATTCAATTTTATACACAATTTATTTCATTACACAGCTATCAAGTACAAAACGGTTCCTACTCTTTTGGTTTCCAAATCTGTCAAGGGAAAAAAAGGTCAAACGTTCTCATGTGGAATTGAGAAGTGTGACTTAAAAAAGTGAAAAACATTTTATGAAACACTCTGGAACCTTGTTTGAGAATATTTTTAAAGTAAGCAGCATCTTATGTTAGATGCAGTGTATTTAGGAATGAAAATCATTTATTACAGTGCTCTGAATCAAGATGTTAATGAGGTTTGCTTTTGAGGTATTTGTAGTTGGGTTTTTTAAACCTGTTTAAAGTGTGAAATACCAGGAGATTGCAGCATAGTCGTGAGTGCTCCAGCAAAGAGGTGAAGTATCAAAAATCTGTTTTTCTGATTTCAATTTATTTTTGTCACACTATAGGTTGAAAGTTCTTGAATAATTATCCATGGTCCCTTTTTCTGATATTACAAATATTCAACATTTAAACATGGCTATGAATACCTTTGAGATACTGCGATAAAGTGCAAGTCCCTCATTGGTGTGCTTAACGTAGCTATATGTGTTCCAGATACACAAAAGGTGAAGATCCAGCCAATTTTGTTTCAGTGGACCCCGAGACAGGAAAAATAACCACAGCAAGTATCTTAGACAGAGAGTCGCCCTATGCTAAAGATGGGATTTATGTCATCACAGTGAATGCTGTTGATAGTGGTATGTTCAATGAGATTTTAAAAGTACCTTTTTGTAAAAATATATTTTTCTAATCAGTTAAACTGTACAATGTGTCTGCATAAGGAAGCCCTCCTCAGACCGGCACAGCGAGTCTCAGCATCTACATCAGTCGTGAGAATGACAATGCTCCATCTCTAATTGTAAACACCTTCAACATGTGCCAAAGTGACAAATCATCATGGGTCAATGTCACAGCTGTGGATCCAGATGAGGACCCATTCAGTGGGCCTTTTTCATTCAAACTATCTTGGAGATGTTAAGGAAAAGTGGAGGATTAATCCTGAGCAAGGTGAGGCGTGTCGCTGCTGTTTGTGCCGTGCTTTGCAATTCAAAGTTTTCATACCAGATGTTGTGGCTCAATTACAAACATCTACGGGTTTTATTGGGATGTTTTTGTGAATGTCACATGTCAATTCTCAAAACCGCAATCATTTGCATTTATATTCAGTCTTATTTGCTCTGATACCTCTAAAAGCCAAATACAAAACCACTGTTTTTAAAAGTTAATTAATTTGGACATAAATTCCACTTTTGTTTAATTGCATCTCAGTATAAATATGTTTAAATGAAACCACAGAGTTTAGGGGGAAAGCTTAAGAGAAATTTAAGGCAGACTCCAGTTATAAAACAAAATGTTAAACCTTGAGTATCTAACAGGGAATGGCTTAATGCTTCATTGAAAAATAGGGAAAACTGGGGCATAACCAAACATGTCTATCCGAACTGAAAGGCTGTAAAAAAAAGAGAATCTTAAAACAAGCAGCCAAGAAGTAAATTTGGAGGAGCTGAGGAGATCCATAGGTCAGGAGGGAGAGTTACTGACAGAACGAATATTAGCTGTGCACTCACAAATCTGGAGGTAAACCTTTGTACCTTTGAAAAACAAGAACATAAGAAGCTCTAATTGGAGTTTGCCACAAATGAGGGGTACGGCTAATGTGAAAGAACAATAGTAAGAGATTTGTATGCATTAGCTGTGTAACAGTCTAGTAATCAACCTCCCCAGCATAAATAGTTAATTTTTTATCAATGTCTGATCTTCTAGAAGTTGTGAGTCTGTTGCCCTTTTGCTTCTGAAAACTTAGCTTGCATGGATTTAGTTTCATTATGACCTTCCTTTATCTTGGTCCTCTTATCCTTGTCTGTGCAATATAGTCCATAACAAACACAATTCATAACAAATTGAGCTGCTTTACAAAAAGAATATACATGGTTAAATGTCCACAGGCTCCATTACATAAATCCAAATAAAACAAATTGAAGTTTGTGGCAAAATGTGAAAAAAAAAAAAACAAACCAAATATCCCATAATATTTTGTAAGGCACTCTAAAAGGGATCATCATTTATCCCATAACATAACAAGATGCATATTTGTTTTGGATTTGCAGGGCATTCAGTCAACCTTATAAAAGGACAAAACGTTTATTCTGGACATCACAACTTGAAGCTAGAAGTGTCCGATTATCAAGGAAAGAAATCTCTCCAATACTTGTCAGTCATTGTGTGCAAGTGCTCTGATGCAACCAAGCCAGACTGCAGCCTGAGAAAAGCTGCTGGATTCACAGTAGGAACGGGAGTCCTGGGAATATTATTCTTCTGCATTGCATTAATGATAGGTAGGACAATCTGAATTTTTCATGCTATCATTATTATCATCATTAAAAAATGACAAATAAAAACAGCAGCAATGTAACACATATGTCATACGTGTGTTTTCTTCACTCTCCAGGTTTGTTGTTTTTAACATTTTTGGTGTCATGTGAACCTGACAAGATACCAATGGATAACGATGAGCCTGTGCAACACTTAATGAAAAGCAACACAGAAGAACCAGGAACTGATTGTTATGTATGTTCTTTAGATTTATGTCAGGTTTTTTGTTTGTTTGTTGTTGTTGTTAATTGTATGTCTTGCAATTCAATGATATTTAAAGTATTGTGAGAAAACCTATTCATTTAGAATGGAGAGATAACTTTGAATACATATATGTGTAAATCTGAAATCAAATTTATCAAAAAGTCAATTAAAAAAACTGACAATTTTATTGTAAAACTTAAGTATAAATGTGTTTTAGGTGCCCTTAAACTCACTAAACAGAAGAAATTATGGACAGCAAATTCAAGTATCTGGAGATGTAAATTTGTCAATGACACCGGTAAGTCCTGTTAGTTACTCACTAATGTACTGCAATAGCTAAAAATTATTTCATAAAAATTATTTTCAAAATGTTTCCTGAATGAAAAGAACCGATCAAATTAATTTAGCATTTGTTTCAATTACAAGAACCCCTCATTCTGCTGCTCAGTTTGACTACAAACACCATCCTGCTACTGAAAAATCAATCCATGTTTAAACACAACTAAACCTTAGGGCCGCTTAATGAATTTACACAAAATGGATCCCAATTTTTTGTTGACTCTTGACACACTCTTACTACAGCTCTGTTCAGAACTTCACATAACGTTATGATTATCTTTAATTTTGGACTTTTAATGAGTTATGAATAATTTCTACAATTCTACAATTTTCTCTCATCCAAGAGCTGTCAGAATTAAACATACACAGTCATAAATACTTACATACTCACCACTACACTTTTTAAATAAACTTCCTTGAGATTTTATAAATTTTTTAAAGCAACAAAGGAAGGTCCTGGTAAAATTCTGTATTTATTTCCTATTATTTTTCTCATTAGAAATGGCATCCCTCATTTAAGCCGTATTTACAATTTATTTGTTGCTCATTCACATGTGAAATATTTTTAAAAATTTAAAGTCTTTCCCCTCTTACCAGATGTTACTGGATTCTGCCGTTAATGTCCAAGCCTGCCCGAATGTGATCAAGTTCAATCAAGACAGAAGCAGTTGGGCGAAATCTTCTGTGGTGGTAAACATTACTTTTATTGCTATTTCTTGTCAAAAATTACTTTATAAATTTATATATATATATATATATTATAAAATATATATATATAATATATATATATATGTTGTATATGTCTGGAAGATTGATTAACTGTTTACATGTTTTATATGCAAGTCTTTCCGTGAGCACTGGGGTATGTCTACTGAGGCTCCGTCTTCAGGCATGGGGATCAGGCGTCTGGTGGGAACATTAAAGAAAGGGGTACTGTATCATACTTCTATACACTTAGAATTATTTCATTTATAGGTGTCTTACATTTTTAAGACATTTTTATATCTAAATGATTTTACATAATTGTATACAAAATATATTTTTCATCAATTATCTATTGTATTTTGCACTTAAAATGACAAAATTCCTTTCATATTTTATAGGCCCGTATGGAACAGACTCGTGAAAATCTACTATTCATAGCCCTCACAAATATGCTGGAAAAACTTGAGGCACCAGGCGAGGAACTTAGTGATTATGAACCCACTGTGTATGATGATGAGGGAGACTTGGCAAAAAACTTTGAACTTGATGCCATTTCCAACCCTGAAGATCCCTTCGACCCAGAACTGGATTCCAGATTTTTACCTCTTGCATCAGTGTGTTCACCCGACTTGTTTGCTCAAAGCACAAAAATGTAAGACAGATACTCTGACCAGAATGGTTGAGCAAAGGAGAGCTACTTCTTGTGTCATGTTTAATGTTTAGTTTTTCTGCACCTTTGGCAATCTTGAAAGATACCAAAGTCGCTTAATTTTGTTTTAACATTTAATAGTTTCAAACAATTTCTGCCAAAAAGATGGACTGCTGTTAAAAAACTGGCAATGATGTTTTCTTTGTAAAAAGATACAAGTTATAGAAAGCAAACTTGATTACCAGTACGAAGTATTAAAATAACAAGATATAGCTCAAGTTTTAAGTCTCTTTGTTGGCCAGAATTTAAATGTGATTCATTTGAAGAGCATTATTGCACACAAAACTAAGGAAATAGCTATTTTATGTATCATTGTCAAGTGTCCTTAAAATATACTTAGCACCACTTCATTATTTTCTGACATAATGTAAATTTCATGTGTAAAAAATGTTGCACAGATTAGGAGTTTGCATGTTGTATTTTGCACAAAAACACTGTTTTAAAAACTCCCATAAAGAATGCAAATAAATACTTATTTTTTTGGCACTGAAGAACTTTTCTACTTGTCTGAGCGACATTTGTAGCGCTTCATTTTCATGATAAAATGATGAGTTTACACACTGCTTGTTGTAACCACAATAGGGTTCTGGTTTCTGTTTTTTTTTTTTTTTTTTTTAAACATATAATGACAGACTACATCAACTCGTAACTGAAGGATGCTTTGACTATGATGTAGGTCTTAATTTATTAAAGTTATGTCGTTTTTGGAAATTCATGCACTCTGTGCAATTTCTTGATAAAGCTAAAATATGTCTAACTATATTTTTCAGAAACAAAAACAATACTCAATTGTTATTATTGCATCAGATCTTGGAAAGCCGCCTCTTTCAAGTACTGCGACTGTTACACTCAATGTTATTGACACTAACAGTCATCCACCACAGTTTAAAAAGAGACAGGCAAGAATTACTTATATCAATATTTTTTTCTAATTTGTAAATTCCACTAAATTTATTATTTCTTCGTATTTTTAGTATGAAGCTGAGGCTGTGGAAATGCAAACTCCTGATGATATTTTAAGAGTTGCAGTAGAGGACAAGGACACCCCCAACACTGACGGCTGGCGAGCCAAGTACTCCTTTATCAGCGGCAATGAAGATGGAATCTACAAAATTACCACTGACCCTAAAACAAACGAAGGGATCGTTGGTGTTGTCAAGGTAACTGTTTTACCACACCTTACAGAAAATGTTAATTCATAATGGATTACACTATGAGTTCACCAATTATTAGCATAAGTATTATGAAGAGTTACTGAGCATGTACACCTGTGTCTTCTTCAGGCAAAGAATTTTGACATAACCACCTTGGTAAAACTGCAAATCGGCGTTGAGAATGTTGAAGCTTTAACAGTCTGTAAAGATGGAAAATTAATTAAAGATTTAAGAAGCCTCCCACCAAAAGATTCTGTCAACATCACAGTGAAAATGGTTAGCATTAATGACCCTCCGGAGTTCAAAAATTTGACAGCTGAGGTATTCCAGATAGAGGAATCAGAGAAAGGACAGGTGCTGTATACTCCTAAGGTTACAGACGACTCCCCTAATGTCAGGTATGTTTTCAATGAAACCTCATTTATGTTCAGCATGATTTGCTTGTTTGACCGGCATTAAAATTATTTGTTAAGTCAATTAATAATTGCAAACTTACTTCCTCACAACTGATCATCACCTATTATGTACATTTGTGCAAGATGTAGTAATCTGCATGTTTTAGGAAGAGAAAAAGTGAAAGCAAACCAAAAATACTATTTAAGTACTGTACCTCATTTAAGATAAGCATATTATTTCATAATCCCTCTTCCATGGGTTCTGACTGGTGTTGTTGCAGTGTGGGGGTTTAGTGTGCCTGTCTTATAATTATACGACAAGAATTCAGGCATATAGACTACAGACATTTCTATTTTACTAATAAGGTTTTGTAGTTGAATACTGATACAGATAGTTTATTTTTCTCCTGACAATAAAATTGACCTACTGTTTGATTTATTTTTGTCCAGGTTCGAACTGGTAGAAGACCCTGCTAATTGGGTGACTATTGATGAAAAAACAGGAACAATCACAACAATTGAGAAGATGGATAGAGAATCACCCCATGTAGATCAGAACAGTACTTACAGAATTGTTATTGCTGCCATAGATGATGGTATGACATTTCTAAACACTTGCAGCTACAATCAAAAGGCATAATTTATTAAATAACTGAACTGAAAAAATTACCTTTCCTGTGGTTTTCAAGGTTCACCTCCAGCCACAAGTACATGCACAGTCACCGTCCACCTCAGGGATGTCAATGATAACACTCCTATGCTGCTCAACAAGACTTTTGTTATGTGTTCAAACCATACTGACAAGGTCATAGTGCGTGCTAAAGATGCTGATGCTGAACCATACAGTGGCCCCTTCACTTTCTCCTTTGCAGATGGTAAAACTGTGAACGAACGCTGGAAAATGGATCCTACCTACGGTTAGTTCACACTTTGGCCTCACTACCAAAATTACCAAAGCATATAGTCATAGTTGAGTTATAAATATTTACCTCTATGTGGTAATAAAATAATAATAATAATAACAATAATAATAATAATAATAATAATTATTATTATTATTATTATTATTATTATTATTATTATTATATTATTATAACAATAATAATAATTATTATTATTATTATTATTATTATGTACATTTAATTTCTATAGCAAATTTCTAAAAATGCAAAGATACTTTACAGGAATCAAGCAAAATTACAAACGGAGCACTTGAGTACAGCAAACAAAATCATAAAAGGAAGTATGTATTCATATATTTTACAAATGTATTTTATTTTTTATAAACAGGTGAAGAGGTTGGCATTGTTTTGCTGAAGAAATCTGACTATGGTAAATACTCTGTGCCAATACGGATTAAGGACAAACAGAGTCAAGCTAAGGAGGAGCAATTAAACATTAAGGTGTGCGAGTGTGACAAAACAGGTGTTTGCATAAAGATCTTATCAGTTGGCCTTGGTGACACGGTCATACTAATAATTTGTGCAGGACTGCTTTCATTTCTATGTGAGTATATTATAAACTATTACCAAAATTATGAAAGTGTATATACTATGTGTGTGTGATATTTTCACTTTTTGAAAATATGACATTTGCGTTTACATTAGCTGTAGGACATCATTGTAACTACAGAGTCATTTGATGAGAAAATATCAAATGCCTCCAAGAATGAATGAATGTGAAAAGCTTCTCCTCCCTCTGAAACTTTTCTTCCTTTATAGAATTTCCAGGTAGAAGACCCTTTTCTCAAAACTTAAAATATGGCATCATTTTAATGAATTAGTGTTTGTCATACAGAAACAAAAAAAGGTTATGTCACTCTTGATGCATTGAATCTTCTGATATCAATTAACTGAATTCTTATTCACATTTACATCCACTTAACCTTATGTTAACAGGCAATTTGAAACTCATGAGATATATATTTAGGATTAGCTTTAAAAGTAAATAAATTTTGTAAACTTGGTGCTCAAACTATTTTAATGTGTCCACAGTGTTGCTCTTTCTTTTTGAGTGCAATCCACAAATAACTGCATCCTATATAGACGATGAAGAATACATTCAGTCAATGACAAAGTACAATGAAGAAGGACCGGGCACTGATTGCATGGTAAGTTGTGGAGTGACTGTGCTGACTACAGAGAGACTGTCAATGCGACATCTCAGGATTGTCTTCCTTACACAGTTAACTCTTTTTATTCCGCCATCAAAAAGTAAAATCAACCAAGGATCTTTGTATCATTCACTCCAATTTGTGTGTACAATTAGACTAGATTTAAATAAATTGGATTCATCATGTATTTCTGAATTATTGGAATTTAATTGGGCCACTTTTACTTGTAAAACACCTTCAGATGACATTTGATGTGAACTGGTGCTATACGAATAACCTAAAATGAATGGAGAATGTGTAACACAGTGATTATAATGCATTGCTACAGCAAACACAACTATACTTTTCCCTACTGTTTCTTTGTCAGACTGAGTTAAAAATCATAACTTCAATGAATATGCCGAGTACGACAGACGGCGTCAAGAAGGGCCATACACAGTGTTATGAGAATAATAATTGCAAAACTTTACTCGTTCTATCCTCTCTGCCCGGGTTCAGAAAAATGCTGTGCGCAAGGACTGAGATCACGCAGAGATAAGAGTGTCACAATAATCAGCATTTATTCAAGACAGATGCAAACCATCACCAGAAAAGCACATCACAAAACATCAGAAAACCTCAGAGCACAAACAGATAAATTTACCTGAGAAGAGGAAAAGATACACAGATAGCAAGAACGTCCTTGGAGAAATTGCAAGCGCAAAATCTGATTTGTTACTCCGTGTTGAAAGTTTTATCCTTTTTTCTTTAATTTATTCAAACAAGGTGTCTCTCCGCTCGACCAATTGGAAGCTGTCTCTGACCGCCTTCGAAAACGGCACCTCCCTTCAATTCTGTTCGAGCGATCAAAGAGAAGTTTTCTTTAGTGATCCCTCAAGTCCTGCTAGGTTTTATGACTTTTGGATGTCTCAAGAAACGTATTTGGAATTCCCTGTTAATCCACCCAAACAGATAAAGGCACATTTGTAAGCTTTTAAACAAATACTTTTCGGGTAAACTGCAGGTCAATGTGCCCGGGTAGGTTATATAATTTTAAGATGTATTCAGGTTTATTTTCACTAAATGATGTTATCTCCTGACTCCTGCAGAGTTTTCTCCAGGATCTGGCTCCTTCCTGAGCCACGAACATCAAAGCATTTCACAAGTCTCTGTGAAATCCTGGTTTTCTCCATTTCTCCCAAAACAAACCCTAAATCCTATATTTAATTCAATAAGAGTTATCTCAGAACTTAATATGCTTTTACTCTGTTATTCCTCCCGAAGCCTCCCTGACATTAAACTCATACAATAACTATATTAACTGCAAAAAGTAATTAGATACAATTCCTAATCTGCTTACACCATTCGTATAAAATTAAACCATCCTAATCATTTTCCAACTACCTTAATTCTACAGGTAAATAATACATTTTAATCCGAGCATGCAATACTAAGAGTAATCTATATGATATTAGTAGTTTAAACAGTTTAAAGTTCACAGCTCTAAAGTTCATAAGTTTACAGTTCAATAGTTTAACATGCCTGAAGGCTCTTTATTTCCTGAGACCTGAGTATCTCCTGTCCTCCCAAGATGTCTGAAAAGATAGGAGCCTATAGCTCCACAGATATATTGTTTAACAACGTCTTAAAAGGTTTTCTCCATCCATCACTTGTTCTTTGATATTTTGAACCCAGCCATGGCTCTTCCTGCCAATTGAACTCACCCACACAAACTTCTTCAAAATTTAAGTAAAAGATTCAGCTAACTAAACACAAAAAGATGGTTATATTTTCTAAATGCTAGAAACGATTATATTTCCTCAACAACAGGTACTTCACTACATTTATGTCTTCGTTGCAATTCAAGTCACAAACTGTATGCGCTTACCCATTGACTGAATGAAAACGTTAAACTGGCACTTGTTCCTTGTAGTATTTACATTCTTCACCAGAGGGCATAAGACAAGTACAGAATTTAATCCAGCAGGTTTTTAGAAAAGTCCTAACCTTTTTAAACAGTCAGTGGTCTCAGAAATATGACTGTCAAATGTGATACATTTGGCATTATAAAGGTAATTATAAAATTAAAGTCAATTATCTGGCTATGTTTGTTCAATGTAGCAGGAAATGCATAATACAAAATAATTACCTAGTGTAATCAAGAATTATGTTGTACAATATTTAGAAGCAGACAGGATTCTTTGTTTTCATCTTTCAAATTTGCTAAAGTCCTTTTGGTAAATTTATGTATTCAAGTTCCTGCTTTATTCATTTGTTGACACCAACACATTCCCAGGAATTGTCGATAGTACAGAAGCATCCCAGGTAAAAACCAGAAATGATATGTAATGGAGTAAATATTTTACTTTGTATCAAATATTGAGTCATTTTAATGTCCATTGATCTATGCTGCTATTCATGTCTGCTCCACCTTCAAACTGTGCTTCAACTTTACTATTATGTATGTCCACAGGTGAACTCCAACATGAAACTAATACAGTCTCAGGAGTTTAACTTAAAAAGAAGCAATAAGGAAGATTACATGGTGAGTAATTATGACTAACTCAACTGGTCTTTCTCCATTACTACAGCTGTGAAGGATAGAGTTTTGGATATGTTTTATAAAACAGTACTGCAGTCTCTGAATATCTTAAAAGTGAGTGTTTAATACACCATCTAAAACCTAAACATGGCCATTCATTCAAACTGATAAGTCCAGGGAAGAAGAACACTAATGCAAGGAGTGCTTTATATTTGTCTTTGCATCCTGAACAAGTTTTTCTTTTCAATTACTATACTCTAGTTACCTCTTTGCCAGTAATTTAGCTAAACTATAATGTATTTCCATAGAAGATTGCAAACGCAGACACACTGGAGTCTCCAATGAGACTGGGGTCTCAGCGGCTGAGAGTCGATTCTCAGCGGTCGAGTCTCAATTCTCAGTGGCTGAGATACCATTCTCACCGGTCGAGTCCCACTTCTCTCTGGCTGGAAAATAACTACAAAGGCATGATGGGAAATGGCAGAGTGAGTATGACTATATCATCTGATCTTTCTCAATAACGGTGTGATATATATGGTTCTGTGTCACTTTGGTTCTGTTGGTGAATGTTGAGCAGCACACTTTTGAAGAATGATCCCCAGCCAAAATGTTCTAATTGTTTTGTTTAGTAAAGTTATTACTCATTCATACACACATTTAGCATTTGCTAATAAAAAAAATCCTACAAATTAGGGAGATCCAGAAGTCAGTAAGCATGAAAAATGTAAGTACCGTAGGTCTGTAAGCAGGTGTTTAAGTTTCCAGACTGTAGACTTCATTTCGTGACTAAGAGAATGTTTAGAGAAGTTAAAGGATCAAGCTAAACATGTTTTTTCCCTTAAATCAGCACACAATAGTGTCATCCAGTATAAGGAGCAAATTTCAGATAAGCAGACCTCTTTATTCACAATGCACTGCAAAAAAATTACCATTCCCTTAAACTTTTTCTAAGCTTCATCTCCTAAAACATTTTTTTTCATGCATACAACAAACCTCAACATAGCATTTTATGCTAGAAATCAACACCAAGTGGTATATGCATGTCTAAAACAGATTAATGATGCATGGGTTTTCATATACATGAAATACATATACTGTATACAGTATATTATATATATTTAAGGCAGCATTACAGGTTAAATTCCATTTTGAATCAGATTAAATATCACAGTCAGTTGACATGAATTTAATCAAACATGTTCATGTGTTAAAATATCCCAGTAGATGAGGGTTTGTGGCAAAAGTTAGATTAATAGATGCATTCCTTTTGGCCTGATAGCTGAGCCATTTTGCAGGAAAATGTATGTGAAAACAGACATAAGACAAAATCAAGTTAATTACTTGCAAGTAGTAGGCATTCCTAGCAATATAATTTGCAATGCTCCTCTCAGAGGCAGCAATAATACAGTGATAACTCTCATAGTTATAAGTCTGAAATTAACTGACGGTTATTGGCTGAGACCACATTCTGTTTACGATGTCCAGCTCTTTGGAAAATGTCTGCAAGTGTATGTATTGTTTGCAGATGAAATAGGCATTTCCAAAAAAAAAGGTGCTTCTCAAGAGCCACACCTGAACAGGGGCGTTTCTCAAGGAACCCACATGATTGGACAAAAAAGATCAAGCGAAACACAATTGGACAAGATTGAGTAATCCACAAGCATGACGGCCCACATGATGGCTTTATTACAACAAAATATAAAATCGTTCAATGTTCATGAACACTACTGTGATCAGATTATGATAAATGTGTAAAATATCAAACCAATAGAAGTGAATGCAGGAATTAATAAATTTTCAGTTTTGTTTAGTGTTTTTTAATAGCTGAAATTTAAGTTTTGTTTTGGCAGAACTCCTTCAGGCTTTCTATGAATACCTGGACAGATCATGACAATATACTTAAGAAGATAAGATTGCTTTATCTCACATTACGCATATGACAACTTTGAATTTTCTACAATATAATATGTGGCAATTTTAGTAATGATAACATCAAAGACACAGTAGAGCATTTGATAAAATATAATGATAAAATCAATTTTTGTCCATAATTGCTTGAAGCACAATTATTGAGTCTCTTATGTATTTTTAACTAAAAATGCATTTGTTAAAATTGAGTATTTTATATTAATGTTAATGTTTTTTTTTTGTTTTGTTTTTCCATTTGAATCCACAGCGTCTTTCAGTGGTTAATGATAAGCAAACAATGTCTGACAATACCCCAAATGACCATGTCAAGATTTATCAATACGAGGGGAATGGAAACAGTTGTATGTCACTGGATATGCTGTCATCTTACGACCAACAGGATGATTTAAGCTTTTTGGATGATCTCGGACCACAGTTCAAGACCTTGGAACAGATAATTATGGCAGACAAGTCTGGAATTTAAGATAATATCGCAAACCTTCTAGCTTGGTATTAAAGAGAGATATAAGTGGGCTTTTTAATAAGTGTATAAATAGAATAGCTAGATTTTGTACCTAATGTAGATATACATATAGATCATGCATCTTTAAAGTCAAGTACTGCACATTTATATTTGTCCACCACACATAGATTGTGTGTCAAAGCAGTCGCAGTTTGCTTGCTGCTTTATGAAACAGGTCATCCTCTATTGATTATGAAAAGTTGCTCTTTATTAGAAATTGGATCTATTTATTTGTGTCTTACTTTGCTAAATGGGCAGAATTGGTTCTATTTTGGAAAATCTTTCAGTTGTGATGCTTTGAATGTCTTATTTTCAACCACTTGTGGACTCTGTTTTTTTATAATGTGTACAGTATATTAACTTTTTAATTGTTAAGTTTGTTAATGTTCTCGGTGTCTTTTCATCTGGTGAGAGTGAAAAGACACCCAAATGAAGAAACTGACTTTCAGTTTGTACTTGTAAGTCAGATTATTAACGTTCTTTTCTGGGATTGCTGAAAGGATGTTTCTGAAACTTTGACTTGAAACACCAACCACATAAGGGGTTGCTAAACCACAAAGAGTTCAATATTCAATGTGTAGTAAGAGTCGCAGATATATTGGCAATTCTGACCGTTTATCTCAACAACCCTGTACTATCTATTTGTGAACATCCAGGCTCTGACTTCTCAGACAAACTGAACACAGCATAAATAACAAGCAGAAGAAGCTTAAAATAGTGGAACCTTCTTATTGGGCGGTTGGGTAGACAGAAAATAGTCATGTTACATTTTTGTTAGTTCTCAATAAACAACTTGTCAAACATCTGTCCATGTGACCTTGTTAAAAAGTGTATTTCTCAGTCCAGCTACAGTTATAAATTTGTAGTCCGTGTTTGGTAGAGTATGACATTGCTTCTGTTATGCTACCAAAGATGCAACATACGGTGACTTGTGGAAACAAAAAAACTCACAAAATGCATAAGAAAAGAAAATGTACTTTATGAATTATTTTAAATCAAAATGTGGCTGCTTAAGTCAACTTATTGAAATCCAAACTTATCTGGGACTTGTCAAACAACACACTTCAGACAACTGCTGAAGTGTGGCATTGGATGTGATTTATTTTCTCAAAAAGAGCACAAACTTAAACAGACTTGATATATGCAAGGAACATACCTGATCTCAGCTAAGTAGAACAGGAAACCTAGACAGCACAAATGAAACTAATGAGGATAATTAAGAACACTAAAACAGTGATTCAAAAAACATACCAGAAATAATCCAAAGGGAAAAAACTAATAATCAGAACAATAAACTACAAAAAAGACATGAACTGGGTTGACAAAACCTGATGAATAAAAGATACTGGCAAGATATGAAAAGACTCTAACTAGAATAAACTAAACACACCAAAGCAATTTATAAAATAAGACCTACCAGAAAAATCTAATAATGCAAAAACTATGAACCATAAAGAACACAAAACAACAAACCAATACAAGACTGTCCTTAGCTGTTTTTTTCGTGCTGCCAGAGCTGTGCTAACAGTATAATGGTAAGCTATAGCCTATATCCAGTCCAGAAAGGTCTTTACTTCCATGCAACCGTTGCATTTTGCACTTATGATGTTTTTCATTAGGCTCTAATATTGATAGTATTGTTTGGAGTTTGTCCCGCCATCGACTTCGTCCACCTCTGTCATTGAGTCTTTGGTCAAGAAACTTCACCGGCCTTGACTTCTGGTGGTGATCAGAGGGTCCAGTGGAGCATGGCAGCCTTGCCTGTCAGACTGCAGCTGTGGCTACAATCCAGTAGCTCACCACCATCAGCGTGTCAATGTGTGTGTGAATGGATGAATAACTGACTGCAGTGCAAAGCGTTTGGGATCCTCAGGATTTGATAAAATGCTACAAGCCGATGACCATTTGTAAAATGTACACTTTAAATCTTAGGAAAATTAGATTAAATGACCAATACATGTTATAATTATTATATGGTAAATATTTTCATACTTAAAAAAATTACTGAAAATTTTTTTACAGCTGTCTGTCAGATAGTTTATCACATCCTTTACAAAAAGATCAATCCACAAAAATGTAATCAAGTCTTAAGAGTGCTGTAGGTGGGCATACATGGAAAATTGAGTGGAAGGACAAAACAGTGGTAGAAAAATGCAGAGAGCTGCAGCCTTCAGAGCATTGAGGAGCAGCCGACATTGTATGGATATACTTTTTAGAAACTATCGATATTATATTTATTGCACTTTTTAAATTGAATTGTTGAAACAAACTTTTTTCCATTTGTTAAAATGCTCTCTACAAAAACTGCACATATTTATTCCATTACACCAGGGGTGCTCATTACGTCGATCTCGATCGACCAGTCGATCGCGGAAAGGTTTTGAGTCAATCTCGGCAGCAGGTGACAAACTGATCGCCGCCAGGACGCTGAGACCAGAACTTCCTCTTCTGATAGGCTTATCAAAATATTCACTAAGATCCTAAACGTTTTTAGCTTCATTAAAAAATAATAATTATAAAAAAATCAACAAAACATGTTAAAATTAATCATCTCAGTAGTTATTGTTTCAACAAGGTGTTGCACAATTCAGTGCGTTTCGGTTTCATTAACAAAAAAAAAAGCGACTCAAAGACCGACAGAGAGCAGAGCAGCACTGTGTTCATGAGAGGCTTATTAATAATAATCAAGAAATAAATATCCTGGAAACCTGATATGGTAACGACTGAATGTTGTGTTTTTAATGTAATCTTTGCTCGGCTTGCAGGGCGCAGGCGGTTGCCACGGCAACGGGTGTTTGCAGCTTCTGCTATAACTGATATAACTATTCACATTTAAAATAAGTCAATAGAGTTTAATCTGCAATTTTTGTGTCTTTGTGTCATGAGGTAGATCTCAGGCGGCTGGTGAGAGAAAAAGTAGATCTTGGTCTCAAAAAGTTTGGGCACCCCTGCATTACACTGTGTTTTTGTACTGCAATATGTCAAGAATGCAACACCAAATGCTGGCTTTGTTTTTTATTTATAATAAATTTAAATACATTAAACAACTAATTATTGTCCTCTACCACCTAACTGGTTTGACTCCCTCGCTCCCATCATCTTGGAGGTAGCCATCATACAACTCTCTGAGGTGAAGAATGAGTTCCTCTGTATTTTGTCCCGTCAGAGCAGAAATTGGGATGACCCGCTGTGTTACCTGGCTCTTCAGGGTCTCTAGCTTCTCCCGGGCCTCTGGTAGGTCCATTTTATTGGCAACAATAGCCTGAGGCCGCTGGGACAGACCGGGCTCATACTGGTCCAGTTCATAACACAGGTGTTGCAGCTGGGTCCAGGGCTCTGGCGCAGAGAGGTCCAGGACGAAGAGGAGGAAGCGACAGCGCTCAATGTGTCGTAAGAAGGAGATCCCCAGGCCTCGATTTAGATGGGCACCTCGAATGATCCCTGGGATGTCAGCGACTGCACACGCAGAATATAAAATCATGAGATAATAAATTACTTGAAGCAAGTTTGAAACTTTTTCAAACATCGATACTCATAATCAGGCCGACCCCGTGCTTCCTTTAAAGGTAAATCCCACTGAAATAATTGAAATCTCATCATAGATAAGTGTTTGCTTAAGCAAATTTGTGGGGATTTTTTAAGATAAGTACCTGCAACTTGCTCATGATCCCTATATTCAACGATTCCTACATGTGGATTGAGTGTGGTAAAGGGGTAGGCCGCCACAGCAGGCCTGGCATTGGAAATGGCTCTTAATAGTGATGATTTGCCAGCATTTGGAAAGCCAACCTGAAAACATGAAGAAATAAAACAAAACAAAACATTAAATTCACAAGCAAACCTGAAAAGCAGTATCTGAAATGCCTCCTCAGATATAAGATCTTCTTCCCACCAGTCCAGCATGGGCCATGGTGCGTAGCTCCAGCTGAAGAACCCGCTCCTGGCCTGCCGTGCCTGGGGTCGCCGTCATAGGCGCCCGGTTCTCGTTTGAGAGAAAAAAACGATTCCCTTTCCCACCAGCACCTCCAAACACTGCCAAATACTCCTGGCCATGCTTGGCGAGGTCCATTATGGTCGTGCCCTGCTCCTTCACCACTGTTCCTACTGGTACCTTCAGTAAGGAAGACCAAATGATAAGTGAGATAAGGCCATAAGCTCAAAACAAGCACCCAAGCGTTTCATGATAAAACGCAACGACTCACAGAAATGTAGGTTGAATTGCCATTGCGACCGTAGCAGTTCTTGTTGCCCCCTGACTGTCCGTCCTCAGCTTTGTAAACTGGAGTCACTTGGGCCAATGATTTAACAAACCAGTTGGCTAAAAGCATAGAAAATAAAGCCTATGAATGAAAGCAGACTCAGCATCGATTAATTTTTGAAAAATTTGTAAGTTATTTCACTTTTTTTGTTTTAGTTAATCCTAAAAAATTTTTTATGAATTCTGGCATTTTTCTTATATTGTCCTGATTTTTAAGCATGCACTTACTATATTATACATATTTATTTATGTTAACTTCTATACAATTTACAAGTAACTAAAACCTAAAATTCAGTTCTCCAAAAATCTATAACATTACAGCATTAAAAAAAAGATTATTAAAACTCAAATATGTTAATCCGTGACATGACAGGGAAAGCGGTAAAAGGCCACTATTACAGAAGCTGTATGTTTACAGAGGGCCATAAGGACGGGATAAAAAGCACAGCCTTTTGGGCACATTAATTCCCATTCCTTGTTTTGAGCCACTCCTGAACCAGGGAAAACATCAAAAGCTCCATAATGTTATTAGAAAAGAGTGACTGGACTCTTTTTGGCAAATTTTAATGGGCATGGTAATGATTTTAATGCTTATTCACTGTGCTGCAATTAGGGCTGTATAATAATATTGATATTGCGATATATAGCAATATTTTCTTTCCTAGAAAAAAAAAATCGATATTCATCTGCAAGTATCGTAACATCCAACTGTCACCTTTCTCACTCACTGCTTGCTTCGCACCAGGTCATCAGGCTTAGAGTGATTCCTCCAGATGTTAAGTGTCAAGGTTAAAAAGGTATCAAACTACTCAGAGCAAGTACTTGGTTCACTTTATTTACTTTACAAATGCATGTAAGCTACAGTTTGTACTGTTTCCATTAAAAGAAACATGTTTTCTCACCACTTCTTTGATTAATTTTGTCCGTCAACTTTAATTCTGTGTCCATGTCCAACCAGAGCCAGGTATTGTGTAGTTGGTGCTTTTAATCAGTTTTCAGTTAAATTAATTCAATCCAACTTTATAACAGTCACAAAATATCACCAAAATCACTCTGTCCCTCTAAAATCGTTCAGAAAATCGCAAAAGTGTATTGAATCGTTATCGTTTGCTGAATATCGAATTATATATCGTATTGGGGGCAGAATATCGTGCATTGCATCGTATCGTGAGATTATTGCATCACTACAGCCTTAGCTGCAATGCATTTTATAAAATAAATAAATCCTAAACCTTTCATTAGAGCAAATACATTTGTTGTGGTATTAAAACACGGTCGGGTGCTACACTCATCATCACCTGTTGATTTCACAAAACAATGGTCTTGGCTCGGCTCTATTGGGCTCATTTTTTATCATTTTAATTAGATCGACAGGTTGGTGTATTGATCCATGTGCATTTGTTGAAACAAATGAGATGGATGGCTGCTTACCCTTTATGATGATGCTTCCTCCATCGCCACCGTTTCCTCCATCAGGCCCGCCCCATTCCTTTCGGGGCTCGCTGTGGAAGCTGCAGGCACCTTTACCCCCTGAACCAGCAACCAACTTCACACGACGACAGTCCACAAAGTGACGTGTCTGTGGATGACGACATGGAAAGCTTAATTGAATACAAATAAAAGTAACCATATTAATTATCAATAGATAATTAAATGCATCTATGCTAACTTTATGTTAAAATGTAAATAAAAACATTTAGATATTCAAAGTTGAAACACTTTTTGTTTTATTATTTCAGAGGTGTTTGTCTCATTTCTCGTCAGAAGCAGACTTGGTTAAATGAAAATTACTCATTTTGAGTTTGGATGTGAAGTGCAGTCAACCAACAGTACTTTGGAAGTAATGCTTTAGGCAAAAAATAAACTCTGTTCTTTAGTCAAGTCAAAATTAAGCACATAAAACCTGCAACTTACAAGTAAAAGGTATCGCTGCATTATACTGAATTGTATGTCTAAATACTGTAGGGCAAACACAGTTTTTTTATGTCCTGCTCTGATCCTCACACTTTGCAGAAGCGTGTTTTAAACATCACCAGTTTAGACACATACCAACTTCTTTTCGGACAGCTCATTCTTCCTCTTGTTTCCTCCGATTTTCCCGTGAAGTGTTGTGGATGTGCAGACCTTTCTGAAGAAACCCTCATTCCGCCTCCACAGCACTGATCCTGACGCACAACTCGGACTGAACAAGCTCCACGTTTCCTTCCCTCTGTCCTGTCTTAAACTGCATCTGTGAAAGACCTCAGCGGAAACTGCTTTAACTCTCGACAGTGTCAACCTCGTGCCCTTCAACATGCTACCACAGAGTTACACATAAACGCCGGGTTTGTCACATTGACTGTTTGAACGGCTAATTTCCGCTACCATAAAGAGAAATAGACGAAAAGTAAATAAAGACAAGATACAGCTACGGAAATGATCGAGTAGACTCAAGAAATACACAACGCCCTGTAAAAGTTTTGATGTGTT
Source organism: Poecilia picta (assembly GCA_033032245.1). NCBI lineage: Eukaryota > Metazoa > Chordata > Actinopteri > Cyprinodontiformes > Poeciliidae > Poecilia > Poecilia picta. Next base: position 12,359,776 of record CM065359.1, on the reverse strand, counting down.
CGTTATATTCGTTAAATTTACACTACCAGGCGTACATGTTTGACCGTAAACTAATGAATCTACGGAATCCACGAAGGGACACAAGTCCGTTCTTTTACCGTCGACTATCTTGGGGGGTTTGCAGTTATTCTGATGCAATACTGCCACCTGCTGGCTCTCTCCGTCACTACAGCAATTGTTGTTTAGCAGAGTTTATTTTGGATACTTCGAATAATAATAGTTTCTCTTTTTCTTTCCTGGTATCCCCATCATTCAGCAATTCTCATTTAAACTGTGACACCCTCCTTCATCTTCATTCGTCTTTAAATTGGTCATAATAAAGTTTATTCACAAAATAAACTTGCATGTTTCTCTTCTAAAGATATTCTATTCCTTTTTACATCAGTGTATTTTGGGGGATTTTATGTGATTGACCAGAACAAGGTGGTAGAAATAAGGAAAATAAAACTTGCCTATGATAGTTTTTAAAATTAAAATTTCAAAAGTCTTGCTTGCATTTGCAACCTTGTAACCTACCTAGAACAATATTTGCATCCCCAATGTTTGACGAATATTATTAAATCTGAAGAATACATCATTTTAATAATTTTATTGACATTAAGTACAATTTCAAGGAACAAGTATGATATTTATATATCAATCAAAATGCATATACATCCAGTTGTTCTAAGTAATTTTGTGAAGTGTTAATTGACTTTAAAATTGTATTTAATAAAAACACAATAAACAAACAGAAATAAGCTTTTGCATTCTCACTTTGGGCAAACTGAAATATTACCAAATCTGGGACAGAGTATTTTCTGAATATTCATTGACAATAATCATCAAAGTAAACTATGTGACTTGTGGATGTTTCTTGGGGGGAAAAAACATACAACCCATTTCCAAGAACGTTGAAACCAGTTTATTTTTAATTACCAAATAGTAACAAAAGACAAAAGGCAACAGTTTTCCAACAGACAGAAGAAGGATTTTCAGATTTGTATGTCCCACATCCATTTGGACTGTTTTCTCACTCAGCCAACATACACACACACATACATTTAAAGGTGGTGCTGTTTACACATAGAAGTGAAGATACGACACAGAAATGGGGGGGAGGAAACATACCAAAACCTCCATTCACAGTAATATGAAACACATACAGATACCAATCCATTACAGCACAGCATAGCCATGATTGTCAGAGCTAAATGGTTCATTGACTGTTTGCCAGCTTCTTAACATGTACTGTCAAACAACTGCAGCTGTTCTGTTATTCTGCCGTCTGAGGTAAATTAAGTTTTAACAGGATCACACCAATAATTATTAGACATTAGTAATCACATTTAGGAAACCAAAAGTTTGAGGTGTTTCTTGTTCTTCTTCATTATATTTTATAAAAAAATAAATTAGTAACAATCATAAAACCACACCAGTTGTACCACAGAATTGCAGAGAGGTCAGGACATAAATAAGCCAAGACAACTTTACTTTGCATCAAGTAAAAGTCAAAGGAATAATAAATTAAACATTACAACCTTGTAAAACACAACTGAGTGTATTGCACTTACTGAAGCAATGCATGCAGGACATGACATTGTTCAGTTTCTGGATTACTTTGGCTTTTTGAAGATCACTTGTGAACCAATAACAAACCATGTCACAGAAATTACGCAATACAGTATGTTGACCATAGCTACAAAATAAAGTGCAGACAAATTAGCAACCCAAGTACTGAATGGCATTATCTTAACTTTGCACACAGCTAGAGATTAATCAGTCTGAAACTTGGCTAAAGGACTGAGGTTTTAGTAAAAATTTGACGTTCAGATCCCAGTTTTAACCAATTATGATTTCTATTTAAGATTTGTAATAGCATGTAAGACAATAACAGCATTCAACACTAATTTGGTGGACTTCTGTTACAAGACGTAAATATATACTAAGAGTAGAGGCAATTTAAAACTTTACTAATACTTTAAAAAACAAAGACAATTTGTTTAGAGTAATGACAATTTAATCTGTCTTGCATTGTATATCAGAAATTAGTATGGTAAGACTGACTAAGTATGATTACTAAAAAAGTTGTCTCTATGTGTTAGGGTTAAGATAAAGGTTAGCACATTATGTGTATATTCTAAAGCAGGGCTTTTCAAAGTGTGGGCAGCCAGACCTCTTTGTGGGGCAAGTGGGCATAGTGGAGGTAAAAGAGGCAAAGAGGCTGACATGAGATAAAAATAAATCAGAAAACTTAACTGCAAATATTTGACTTGACCCAGCTTTTACCAGAGACAAAATGGTAAGATTTTTCATACCGTGAATGACAAAGCATAGTCTGGGGCAAGCCAAAGAAAGAAATAAAACGAATACGAAATTGGTATTTTCATCGGCTGGATTTTCAGGTCAAGATGATTCACTGCCACATTGTTGTCTATAAAACCCTGGGAGATTTTTTAGTGCGGTTAATTGACCTAAAGTTGTTCATACTTTTATCACATTTCGACATCTCTTAGGAAACACTATTTAAACTTCTAACATCTCTTTGTGTGGCTCAATTTTATTTTTGAACATCTAATGCTAAAAAAAGAGTTAACTCTAGCTCTTTTTCAGCTTGCAAAATCAATCACAAAAAGGCAGGATGTTGTCTTAGCAACTTAGTAACACGTTTGTGTAGGCCTTCACTAATCAAATGAAAGGTCATTAATCATGACTGTTTGAGCTGATTAACACCCAATTTCCCTGTCCATCTCTACAAGATGTCTAAGCAGAGCAATGCCACTAAAGTATAGTTTTGAAAATACAACTACAAAGCTCATTCTAGACAAGTGTACAGTGTTTATCAGTGAGCTACTTATTGGGTCTCAGACATGTGTAAAAATGAATGCATATAATCTCACAGCAACACATGACAGTTTGACTAACACAGACAAATCCCAGATTTCAATCAATAACTCATTTTCATAAAAAATTAAATTCCCTTCCCCTGAAACAACACCCACAAACCTTACCAATAAAAATTTTGTTTTTACGGCCTTCCTTTTGAAGTCCTTCCCTGTGCCTACGATAAAACTGAAATGCTTCAGAAGTACCAAACAACAAAAAAAATCTCCTGGCTCTTTAAAAGGAGAATTATAAAGAAGGACACATATCTAACACAGATTTTCTTTCTTGTTTAGACGTCTAATAGAGCTGCAGAAAACCTAACTTCCAATTTGGTACGTAAATGGAAATGTTTTCCCTTTACGTGACTCTCTGTTAAAATCAATGTAGAATGGAGGAAAGAAAAACATTTATTAAATTATTTAATCTTGGTCAGAATGCTGATTTCTAAAAAGATAATAAATCTAGGGCAGAGAGATCTTCCTTTCTGTACGATGAGGAGATTATCGTTGAAGCAAATAATGGCAGATGTTCCTTGAACAGCAAAACAGCGTGGTGCCTTATTGCTAATAGCTTCCATACTGACCCTGAAATTGGGAAGAAAATTACGTCATGAAAATATTGGTATTTTAGGGGGAGTTATGTTGTGTTTTTCTGTTAGAATTAAAAGAACTAAAGTATGTTTGTTGGCGTTTTTAAAATACATTTTACTTGCATTTAATCTTGAAGAAAACTAGGTGAGTTTCATGAAACATGAAGTCCTGTCATGTTTATTAACAACACTCCATCCAATGGTTTAAATTACATTTGGTGATGTAGGAAGGCTTTGATGTCATGGAAACCCATTCACTGAAGTGCTGGACTCAGTTTTAGATTGTAACGATGGCATCACCTGAGCAATTTGAGTCTCAGCACGCACTGAACTATGAGCTTATACAGCCTACCACTTTGTGGTTGAATTTTCTAATCAGTTCCACTTTGTTGCAACATTTGACTGTGGAATATTCTGTAATGTAGAAGTCAAAAGTTTAGGACAAGATTTATTATAAAAGTGGGTTTCCTATCCATGTACCACACTTTACAGGTAGCCACCCATTCATTTAGAAATGTTAACAGAAGCAGTCTGGGAGTCGGATTTTTAGCAGCTGTGAAAATGGGAATGATGGGAACAGCTGAATTCAAAGATTTGGATAGGAGAGCAAATTGTTTTAGGAATGTAATGATAAATGATTAATGTTTTGTTTCTTTTGTACCTGTTCATAAGAGTACGGTCTCTGAGTTTGTGCTCCGGGACCGCCTTGGGAGGAGCGATAGGATCCATATTGTTGGCTCTGACTCTGCTGATACTGGGAAAACTGGGATGATCCCCCTTGGTTAGAACCTGTGATAAAGATTAGAATCGCGCAGAGTTTTTGTTTTCTTTTGTGGACTTGTGTTTGACTTAATACTGCTGGAGAATTTCTCACCATATCCTTGTGGCTGCCCACTGTATCCCTGCTGAGAGGAGTACTGCTGTTGGCTGTAAGGCTGTTGCTGGCCAGAGCTCTGTTGATATGAGGTCTGCTGTTGATTGTACTGAGAGTTACCTGAAAATACACCAACAGCAGCTCTTATCAGCATTTAATGGTAAGTTTTCATTCTAATTTACTTTTAATGCATATAGAGGAAGTGACTGCACTGAGCATATACAAATAATAACAGTAACCTTTAAAATTAAACAGTTTTTTGAAGTTACCTCCTTCATAGTAATGCTGAGAAGACTCATCAAATGACCTGTCATAGCCTTGGTCACCATATGAAGACTGCTGATAAGAGTATTCTCCAAGACCTGTAGGGAACATGACTCAGCACATGTCAAATCTGCTCAATTGAAACCAAAGCTGCTAGCATCCAAAAAAATATTGTCTTGTTCATATAAACTCAATGTATACAGTAACAAATTAAAAGCAAAAATAAACAAAAAAAAAAATCACTCAAGGGGCAAAAGTGCCACAGTCCAACAAATTAATAATTTGTCATGTAATTTTATGTTTGGTAGCAAAAAACCCCACTATTAATAAATTAACCAAATAAAATGAAAATTGGTCTAGTTTATATTAGTTATTGCCCTGCCAACAGAGTCTGACAGGACTAAAATGTCAAAAGCATGTGTTTGACAGGACACATGCTTTTGACATATTAGCTCAATTTTTATCTAATGATTTGCACATTTAATAACTCAATCATTTATGTACATATATTATTATAATTTTATAATTATGGATATACAGAAAGTATTTTTTAAAAGTGTTTCTGGCACTTTTGGCCTTTGATAATTTCTAAGGTTGTTTCATCCAAGAACCCACAAAAAGTTTGTACTCTCTTTACAACTCCAATGTATAGCAATGCTTGAATGCTGAAATTTCGGCACACCGAAGGGGTCAGTATGGACACAGACATGCTGATTTACAAAAACTCAAAAGTTGATTCGTAAATTTGACTCAGGTCTATGAAATTGTGCTGGAAGGGAATGGCATGAATTGTAGTGGGGGGGTTTATGTGTTTCAGAGCTGCATATGAAGTTAATGAATGGGAATTTCTTTTTTACCATCAGCGTAACACTTCTGGTTTATGGGCTCGGTGGAGCTCTGAGTGTGTCCATACTGCTCTCCATAGCATTCGTCTTGTCCCATGTAGTGTTGTACAGATTCTGTAAAACAGGCGACACGACCATTGATTACAATTTTTTGTACCAAAAAGCCACCGAAATAGACCCTAAAATAGTGTTGGTAAAATCATGTTATTCTTTTTGTACTTATGCATGCATTTTTAGTATAGTTGTAGAATTATTCTTCTAAAATAGTAAAATAAAATTTTACATTTAAGTTCTGCCGTTTGTTTGATATTCACCTCAAGGCTGCACTTTCTCTGAGGCAACTCACTAATACCCTCATCCAAAGTGATACTGTGAACAACAGTTAAAATCATTTTCTACAATAACTGTAGTTCTTGAGGAGAATACAATAATTACAAAAAGGCTGCTATGAAAAAAAAATTATTACAATAAGGTGGTGGTGTGCAGAAACTCCAGATTCCGTCACGTATTAGAAAACCAGCAAAATAAAGAAAGAATGTAGCAAAAAAGACATCCATGCAGAGCAAAATTTCCTCATTAAAGCAGGTGTCAGACCAAGCCATACCACAAAAATATATTCCAATCTGAACTACCAGCAACAATTGTAGAACATTGGTGTTATTAGAGGCCTAGCAATTTCCCAGTACCGGACACGGAAAGGCTGTGTTGCAAAGCTTAATTAAAACCACAATGCAAAAATAATACCATGCCAGGGTTTATGATGATGACCAATGTTCCCTTGGAATGTATAGTCTATGCCTCTTATCCATCTACTATCTACTGCTAGTCCACAAACTTCAAAAGAAGTCATAGGAAGAAGCAGGGCTAGAATTAGAAACATGCTGACACAGAAAAGACAGGGAGAGGAACCCAATAGAGAGACAAGTGAGACAACTCTATTTCAAGCAATGAAAACTGGGACCTAAAGATTTTTCTTAATCTCTTCCTCTGCTATTATATTGCTTCCAGAGGGGGAAAAAAGTCCTGTTCATAGATTTGACTCCATTTTGAGGAAATTCCTTTCATTTCTTAGAAGATTCTTAGCATTTGTAATATCATGCAGTCATTAAGATCCAAAATTGGAGCAGCTGAATGTTTGCTAGGCTTTACACTCTGACTGTACTTCTCACACAAACAAATTTATAGTAAATTGCAAAAGAATTTGTACGACTTCAGTCATTCTACAGCTAAAAACCTCAATGTGTTTAATGTGGATTATCTTGTAGAGAACCTAACACACTGGCATTTGTGGTTGTATAATTACAAAATGTGAAAGGGGTCAGCTGGTATGAATTCTTCTGCCAAGCACTGTAGCCAAAAAAAAAAAAAAGCAAAAAAAAAATTATCACAAATTACAATGGCAATGTCCACCCTCGTACCTTGCTGGGAGGAGCGGTAGGATCCCATGGGCCTCTGGGCCATCATGCTATTCCCTTGGCTGGCCTGTCCCATCATGCCCATCGCCTGCTGTCCCTGATACTGTCCTGCTGAGTGGGCTGAGGAGTGGTGTGGAGGAGCAGATTGTTGGTGCATCATGGAGACTGGGGAAGAAGGTGAAGCAGTAATCTCGAACATTAAAGTTGGTTCACAATTTTCTATCATAAGGCAGTATTTAATGATCTTACACCTGTAGAAATGCAAACTAAATTAAAGGAACTTTAACTGCATGCCAGACACAGGGAAAGGGCAAAAGCCAGGATCTATTTGAAGAGATTCCTTTGTGCAGGGTTATAAATGAAAATAAAGCCAGGGAAGTAGCATGTAAACTGAAATCCAGTAAAAAATACACACTCCTTCAGAGAAAGATGGGCTTTATCTGAGCCCAGGTAGTCAGAGATCTGAAAGGCATAAGCCTTTCAGCTAAGAAATCAGGAGGCAGAACCCATCTGTGATGAACTGAATGTGAATGGAGCATAGGCTCTCACAGCAGTTATGTATGCAAGTACGTTGACAATGAGAACAAGGAATTATATGGTAAAAAGAGAAAAATAACACATTCCAAAGGAAAACAACTTCATTTTATATTAAAACCAACAAAGTAGAAATAATGTTTTCATAGGCAAAATGTATGTTTCTTTTAAGAAACATATGTTAAATTATGCATCGACGAGTGAGCTTCATTATTCCTGGCTCACCTCGGCTCGACTGCACGTTGAGGTTGCTGCGAGGGGAGGAGGAAGATGAGGGCGTAGAGGAGGAAGAAGAAGAGGAACCATAACCTGCCCTTGGGCCCTGGGCCAGCCTACCCTGAGAGGAGGGCGTAGCATGGCTGTAGCCAGATGCAGAGCTACTGTAGATACTGGTGGACAGAATAGCCGACTGCATGTGACCTGATTGCATGGGGGCATGGCTCGGGCCTAATGACACACACACAATCAGAGGAGGCCAGTGCACATTCTCATGTGGTGTCCTGGCATGGTAATCAGCGTTCCACATTCAGTTCATCCTAAATGAAAGCTCAGGCTGGGTGTAAAATTGTGTGAATGGTTGATTATGAGAATAAGATTAAGAGACTGAAAAGAAAAGCTGAAATCAATATAACTGCAAAAAACAGGTATAAATTGTCAGCAAGCAATCAGGTAATTAATATAGGCATTTAGTATAGGCATTGATGCAGACATTAAGTGGCTACATGCAGCACAGTCAGCAGTAGATAGATACATAACAGGTAAAGAGATGAAACACAAAACAGCATGGTGTTGGTTTGCAACATCAGTAGCTGAACATGCCAATATAAAATCCACACTTGTCACCAACCATTGCTCATTTGACTCTGCATCATGGACGTGGGGGTCACTCCTGATCCAATGCCGTCATTGAGGTTGCTTGGAGCATGTCCCCCACTGTGGCTCATTCTTCCAGGATCCATGGACATGTTGGAACTAGGAGGCTAAAATGAACAGAATTACAACATCACTTCATTCCACTTGGCTGTTTTTTTTTTGTCATGCCTGTTTTGACTCATGGACTGGTGCACTAACTGATCAGCTCTGTCGCATGCTCCTAGAAACCACATGACAGGCAGACTTACAGCCGGTAGAAGTGACTGCATGTTCTGATTAGAATCAGCTATTGTGGCCAAGTAAACAAGATTCCTGTGCAGGATCTGCTGATACCTGGAAAGGTGGACATTTTTGCAGAAATTTACATGACCTTTGCAAGACTTTGGACCATTTACAACATCAACAAAAGTCACTCACTGTGTGCACTCAGCTGTCTTGCCTTTACTTTGGTAGTCCATAATGCATTGTATAAGATGATGATTTTCATCCAGCATCTGTGGGAAAGACAAAGCAACCTCAATCTATATCTGGCATTTAAAGTGCTTTGAAAAATTGAATGCTAAATTGCTTCCCTTCTCTCTTGGACAAAGCCATTGAAGGAGCTACTGGTGCCATTACCCACTGCAGTCTTTTAGTTTATTGTAGATAGTTTTGAAGGCTTACTTATCCTAGACAGAGCTAAAGATTTTATATTTAATATATTTCATATTAAAGAAATATTTCATATTTATATTTTTTGGCTTATTGATGTTGATCGTATCTTTATTAATTTGCCAACTTTTCATTCGACTTAATCATTAATAGCAGTGTTTAGGAAATATCTATCAAACCCTAGAAACTCGTTCCTTTTTGGGGTTTTTTTTTTACTATCTTTCTTTCTTTCTTTTTTCTTTTTGTGGCTGAAGTTGAATATTTGCACTGGTCAGACAGCTTAAGTGAGAAAGACAACATCAAGGAAGCAGGTATCCGGTCAGAGCAGAGCGCTTACACCGACCCTCACCGTGATGGCTTTGTTTGGTTCGTACCTTCGCTACTAGTTGCCCTTTCTTTGATATTCACCTCAGGCTACATACTTTCCCTGAGATCAACCACCACAGCGACATTTAACTGTAAATGACGCGACGCTCCGAGTTTGTCCTATTTCTGGTTTTGTTTTTTTGTTTTTTATACATTTACCTTTTGGATGGTTTGCTGCGTCACCTCCCCTTTACTCCTGGGACGCGTCGACGAAAACGCCACAGACATGTTGACATATGGGAAATAAAAGCGCTCCTTTTATTCTAATATTTATTATCTAGAGCGCAGCCTTCTATTTGGTTACGTAGTTTCTCTACAACGAGAAAAAAAAGAGGGGGGTGAATGCAAAACTAGGATTGTTGTGATGTAGGAGAAACAATGGAGAGCTCATCGTGTATCTGGACAGAAATAAACACGTGACTTTGCGCAAAGCGGCATTTATATGGTCTGAATTTTAAAAAAAATATGATCATAAAGAAAGTGTTAAATGTGCAAAGGTACATCCCTCTGCCTCCTCCGTTGGTTCAGCCCGGGCTCTGGATAGGCTGCCGCTAGATGGGCATCCTTGAATACATGACAGGCAAAGACAGCAGTCTGCACACTAATGTGGATCTTAAATTATATGGGAATATTATAGAAAGGAAAGAGCAAATTAAGTATTTGGGCATATGGTTTGATAAAAAACTAACATGGAAAATGCATATAGATAAAAAAGTTAAAAAAATATTAAATATTATGAGATGTCTGAGAGGCAGAGAATGGGGAGCAGACAGAAAAGCATTAAAGACAATTTATATCGGACTAATTCGTTCTATTTTTGACTATGGATGTATTCTATATAATTCAGCTTCAGGTAGTCTATTGACAAAAATAGATAAAATACAATATCAGGCGCTAAGACTTTGCTGCGGAGCGATGAAAACAACTCCAGTATCAGCTCTACAGGTTGAGATGGGTGAGATGCCGCTGGAGCTCAGGAGAGATCAATTAGCCTTAACTTATTGGGCAAATATTAGAGGACATAATGAGAACCACCCTCCATGTATGACATTACAGCTTTGTCAAGAGAAAGAAAAAAAGCAAATTAATAGTTTTGGATGGATAATTTTAAATAAAGTAAATGATATAGGGATTGATAAATATCTAATTAGTCCAGTGGTTGTTACTCCTGTCATTCCAATATGGGTTTGTGAACAGGCTGAAGTTGATTTAAAACTGCTGGAACAGGGAAGAGAATTGGAAAAGAATGAAGTGGAAAATTATATATAAAAAAAAATATTCAGATTATATTCAAATATACACAGATGCCTCAAAAATGGTAAATAATCAAGTTGGTATATCATTTATTGCTCCAGATTTAAACTTTATGAAGAATAAAAGAATAAATGATAAACTGACAGTGTATACAGGTGAACTCATGGCAATATTAATGGCTTTAGAGTGGATTGAGGACATAAAAAAGAGAGTGTTTAATTTGTTCAGATTCTAGCAGCGCATTAATTAGTATCCAAAAGCTAAATTCAGAATCAAGGCAAGATATTATATTGGATATAATTAACTTAATTTCCAGGATCAAAAATCAGGGCTCTCAGGTTAAATTAGTTTGGATTCCTGCCCACATTGGCGTGGTAGCAAACGAGTTGGCAGATAGTTTTGCTAAGAGTGCCTTAAGAAAGGAAATTGTTGATTTGAATATTAAGATAAGTAAAAATGAGATAAAGAATATTATAAAGGAATATGTCAAGGGAAAATGGCAAAAACAGTGGGACAGAGGAGAGAATGGGAGGTTTTATTATAAAATCCAAAATAAAGTTGGAGAGTGTAGGAAAGTTAACAGAAATAAAAGTGAAGAAGATGTTATTTCTAGAATTAGGCTTGGACACACAGGATTAAATAATACCCTTAAGTTAATTAATAAACATAGCACAGGTTGTTGTTACTGTGGTGAATTAGAGACAGTACAACATATTTTCTTAGAATGCAACAAATATGCACGGAAAGAGAGATTCTACTGAGAGAATTAAATAAAAATAAAAATACATTGGGAGCTATTTCAGAGGTCATCAGGGGATATAGTTTTTGATAGTATTTTTAGTTTTCTTAGAAGAACGAGTCTTAAGAGAAGGATATAAGCTTCTGATCCATACTCCAACCTGGAAGGTGGCGGTAATGCACCTTAAAGTTCTTTGCCAACCGCCATAAAACAAAAAAAAGAAGAAGCAGCAGTCTGCAGAGGGCTACTTACGATGTTCCTAACATAGACAAACAGAAACAATTAATAAAAGTTGCTTTCAGCCTCTTAATTGGTTTGTGTGAAACGAGTTACGTCTAATATTGTCATTTGTTTCAAATGTCATTTTCTTTTAAAACAGAAAATCTATGTTAGAGGGGACTCCTGAGGAGTTATGTGGCTTTGGTCTATTGCCACACCCACAAACTTTCTTTGGGGTTCAGGTCAAGCAAATTTGTTGATCAAGCACAGCGATAATCATGGTAATTGAATCAGCTGATTGTTTTGTGGGAATGCTCCAAACACAACTAGAAAATTACAAATTACTCAAAATCGACCTCAAGCAACTTTGCCTCTGATACTCAACTCTTCTTCCACACTCTGGGGTCTTGAGTTTTTTAAAAAAAAATTTAACCTGAAAACAAGCTCTTTGGGCACTGGACATTTCAGTTTTTTCTCACCTTTGACATAGTGGTACAGAAGTAGATTGACAAAATGAATCCAACAGTTGTATCCCATATGTCTGTTTGTGCCTCAAGTGCAAACTCCATAGCATGCAAATTTCCCCAAGACTCTGAATTGAGACGCACTGCTCCACAAGCCTTCAGGTTGTGGTCAATTCTGTTGCCAATTTGTTTCTCCCATATGCTTTTCACTTCAACATATTAGGGAGTCGGGTACTGCTGGAAAGTAGTCAGACTTCCCCCATTATTTTGTAAAAACTCACCAGGTCTTGTGTAATAGTTGATTCACTGACATCAACTATGGTGAGCTGTTCCAGGCATATCCCATCCAGAAGTCTATTTAGCAGCTGCTGGAAGAACTAAATTTCTTAAGTTTCCCTGGAAACGCCTTTGGCTTTCCCAAGAGGAACTGAATCAAGTGACTGGAGAGGATAGTTGGGGTCTCTGCCCTCACCACCCAACAGAAGCCAATTGGAGGATAATACTTCGAGGATTTCTCATTTCAAATGCAAACATGGGCAAATTAAAATTAAGGACATGTACCCCCAGAAAGAATCAATTTCTCAAGTTTCTGTGTTTCAATTTCAGAAATAAAGGCAAGATTTTGAATACAGATTTAACTTCATTATATTTACAGTATTTGACAGTCATACAAGTGCTCAAATTAAGACTTCAAACCATGACAAAAATCAGTTGAACACTTCAAATGTTGAGTGCCTTAATGAGAACAAAACTTACTTTATCCATATAAGCAAAATGTCTTGTAGTACATAGTCAACAAAACAAGTCTAAAAGAAAAAGGAAAAAAAAAAAAAAAATCAAAAGTTTCTTGGCAGTTAAGTTCAACACAATGAGGACATGGACAAAAACTAAAAAAATCCAGATCAAGTTTTCTTTGGTCTTCACACCCATCCTCTTTGCATCCTGTCTAAAGATAGAATCTGAGCAGCTCCTCGTCCTCTGCGTCCAGTAAATCTACCTCTTAAGCCCTGACCTCTTATGAACCGGCCACTGACTCCAAAAGTCTCCAAATTGCGCTTCCGTTCTTCAGCCCATGTTAATCTGAAACTTAAGAAAATAAATGCAAATAGTGAAAACCTCAAGTTCATATTAAAAAAAAACTAAAGAAAAAAGTTTGATTTAAGAGAAGGGATTACCTAAGCCCATTATCAGAGGAGACATTGTCAAAAAAAGACTTCGCTTTGTCATAGTAACATTTTGGGCTAAAATTGTCATGCTCCAGCAATGCGTGCATCCTCGCTTTTGCCTTCTTGACGTCTTCATCTGCATTATAAACATACCATTTTAGACAAAACCCTCAGGAGGACTTGTACAAAATAACCTGGTTTTGACATCAGTTTTTGATCAGAAAGAAATTCACTTTTGAAATATTACTCGACAGCATTTCAATTCATGTGCCTTAATTGTATGTAGAAACATCACAAGAGAACTGTTGCAGAAGTCCAGAAACACACAAATGTATTAGGAGTGTGCCTTAGTAGCTACTGCAACAGATAAGTCATTTTAGATGAAAACAAACCTTTTAGGTTTCTTTTTTCCTGCATCTCCCTCTCGAGCTCCTCTTTGATAAACTGTGCATTGGATGAAGCAAAGTCAAAGTCTGTATCAAATTTGAGAATAGGCGATGGAACGTTAGCCATCATCAGCTGTCCACTCCGATGTCGAGGTGCTAAGGAGATTTAAAAAATATTTATGTTGGAGCTCCTAGAAATAGGAATTTTACTTTCAGATCTCGATTTTGCTACCTTGCCTTCTTCTGGCCGGTGGACGGTCAGTCTTCTGCCGCTGTGCTTCTGGTCGATTAGAAGTCACACCAGAGCCTGAATTCCCTTTAACAGAAAAAATAAAATAAATATATACCCACACATCGCCATTTGTCTAAACTGTCCAACTGAGTTATAATGTAGCGATTCAGACCAATTGTTTTCATTTAGCTCAAGTCAAGTATCACAGGAGGCTTACTGGTAGCAGGCTCCTTTTGGGACTGGGAGTTCACTCTCCTGGTCCTTGGAGGCCTTCTTCTGTTCCACTGCCTTTGTGGGATGTAGCCAAACCTCTCTCTGTCTTTCTACTTGGATGGTTTGAACAGCCTTCTCTACCATGGGGCCCCGTCTGGAATGCAGGTCTGAAAGGAGAGGCCCTGAATTATAGGAGCCAAAAAAATTCTCTAAACTATTTTAAACACCTCCAGGGTGGCTTTTATGGTTAGTTTACTTCAAATAAATTTGTGCGAGAATACTTGCCCAGTCCAAGAGCAGCAGCATACTGCTGGCTAAGAAGGGAGCTGGCAGCAAGGTGATTATAAGCAGGCATCCTTTCGGGGCTAAACAGTCCAAGATTTGAATATATGCCAGAGCTTGGACTGGATGACTGAAAAATACATACAAATAAATATTCACACAATCATGACAGGAGCTTGAGTGATGCACTTCTTTCCTACTTTACATGTATGATTGCTGGATCTGGGGGTAGGCCATGATAAGACCTTGGAGATTCACACAGTGCGATATCCTTGATGTCACTTCCACGGAAAGTTATGTACTCGTAGACGTCGTCTTTGGGGGGTGTTGGTCTTTCAGTAGGACGCCCCTCAGTTCCAAAACACTTTACTGTGCATGAAGGAAATGTTATTTTTCCCCAATCTAAACAAATCCTCCAAATAATCTTAAAGACATCTCTTGTCACAGAATTGATTAGACTCACCTTTTGCCAGCACAACTGTGGAATTATTTTTGTCAATTGTGTACAAAATCCCCTCATAACGATTTTGGGCCTTTGAAATCAACCCTATTCTGCAGCCAATGTATGGCTTTGAAGAAGCCATGGCTGAATAATCGCTAGAACAAATGTTTTGAATTGTTTTACTGTCTTACAGCACATTGCACTGCTCAGACTTTGCTGAAACAATTTATAAGCATTTGCAGGTGTGCTGGAACCACACCCACTGATTGAAGTTTAACTCACCTGATTGTTCAAGTCAATCACTTCACTACTGTAGTAGAAGGGATCACTTCCTGTATTGCTTTACAGGAATACACCAAGTACAGGGTCATCTTCTACCTGGGTAAAAGTGATCGCAATGCGGAGTGGGAGGAGTATTTTTTTGTTAATGGATGGCAAAGCCATTCAACAATGATAGATACATTCAAAGCATTTAGTCTATATTCACAATGTTCACACCCGATTTTGGGGGAAATAAAAAGATACAATATTAATAGGAGTTAGCGACACTTATGGTGTGTTTGAAGAAACATAAGTAGAATATCACATCAAAAAAGATGAAATAAACAGGAATCAGAGTTGCAGACTAAAAAAAGCACATGTGCAGCCGTTTTGAGACGTGGTCAGAAACATTTATTCAAACTGCTTCAACACTTTCCTTAAATCCGCGGAGATGGAAAAGTTAATTTCCTTTTCTGAGAAAGCAAATCCGAGGGCGGCGTATTATTATTCCTCTTCCTTCCCCTACTGAAACTGACAGCTCCATCTTCCTTCGACAGTTTATTTTCTTTCCCCAACCAATCACAACGCCGACCGAGGTAACGTCATGGGAGGAAGGGGGGGGTATCTAGTCGGCGCATGCGTCTTAAGAACTAGCGTTGGTAGGAAAAGATGGCGGCGGGGTCCGATTTGTCGGCTGATGTTTTCTCCAACAGAGCGGTGGACAAAAAAGTAGTAAGTGACGTAGTGAGAGCCTTTAATACCCAGTTAAGAGGAGCAATTTGCGCCAACTTGACGTCTGGGATTCAATTAGCAACAAATCATTTTTGTGGTTTAACTGTAGACGGTAGTTTCAATGTTGAGGGTAGTAAGTGAGATTTTGACTGTATAAAGCAGGTAAGATATCTGCACTCCCTGATACGCCGACAACAGCTAGTTTTAGTCAGATTGCTTAACTTAATTGTAGCTAACTTCATTTGCCCTTACCACTTTCCTGAAACTAATGCGAATTGGACAGTTGCTCGACACTTCCCTTGTCGCCATATGTTTCCGCGGCGGTAGCGACAGGAGTTGCTGAAGGTGTCGGTGATTGTCCGTGGGGTTCCCACGGTCAAAGCATGGAGGGGACGGCTGGGCTCGCATCGGCCGCTGACCCAATCACGACTGCCGCGCAGAGTCACTTCGGTTCACTGGCGACGCCAAGCGGAGCGGCTACAGGAGCATCAGGTGCCACAGCTGGAGCTGGCAAACAACAAGCGACTGGTGCTCCAGCTTTGGATGGAAACGGCGCGGGGACCAACCGTCACATCCCCGGAAGCGGGCGGTCAGACGGCTCTCGGACCGCCGCCGTGAATGGACCCGCTCCTGGTTTTATTATTCGAACTTCTCAGAGTGCACAAAATCCTCCGACCTCATCTGGGAGTTCGTCTCAGCCCGCTGAGAAAACTGTGCCCACAGTGGCGCTTGTAAGACCACCGCCTATGCAAACCTCTGCTGGCGAGTCTCAACGTGCAGACAGTCCAAATACGGGTAGCGTTTCCTGCAAAGCTGAAGCCACTAAAAGTATAACTCCAGCCGGGGCTCAGGTCCTGCCCTCGGGTGTTTTGACTGCGACCGTGAGGAATCCGGCTGCGCTGCAAAACATGAGGACTACGGTGTCGTCAACGGTCAGTGCCGCTCCGCCAGCAGGAACACGGACCATTGCTCCACAGGTGTTGGCTCCTCGACTCGCTCAGCCTCAACAAAACGCTACAAGTATCCAAAACATCCAAATCCCTGCAGGTACGGCGTTTAAGAGCTTTCTGGTTACTGTTCAACTGATGGGATTTCCTGCATGGATGAGGAAAAGCTTGAGACGTTTCATATTGAGCTAAGGTGAAACTGTTAATGATTCTGGCTGAGGCTACAGACCTGGCATAAGTGGTTAAGGTTCTAATTTTAAAGTAGAATAAGGTCATTATTTGTGTGGCCTGTCAAAGCAGCACTTGGCTGCATTGTTAATTCTCATATTTGCTTGTCTGCTACAGTTACTTTCTGTTCCTTAATAATAGCTAGTTACTGAATATCTCATAAGTATCTTATTTTTTTTACTGGTACTTTTAGTTTCCTTTTCAAGTAACATCTAAGATATTGTGTGCCCCCTCCCCTGACTTTATTCTTAAAGTTCTTACTCATTCTGAAGATGACTAACTTGTAGTAGTAGTAGTGTGAGTCTTCTTGCACATTTCTACCTTTCACATTCAATTCACTGTGTATTTATTGCCAAAGTGAAAATCTTCAGATTTTACTCTCTGTATGATTTCTCAGTCCGTCTCTCATAAATGTTTTGCCTGTTATGTTTTTTTTATGTATTAGAAAGCACTATTGATGGCTCATTTATGTTCATTATTATCCTCTGTCACCGTTGTGACTTTTATTTATTTTTTGTTTTTAATATTTGAACCTTTCAGGCATGGTGTTGGTTCGCAGTGAGAGTGGGCAGCTGCTGATGATTCACCAGCAGACTTTGGCTCAGATGCAGGCTCAGGCTCAGGCACAGTCACAAAGCGCAACGACGCCACGACCTGCAGCCCCCACCAGCACTCCACCTGTCCAGGTCACGTCTCTTCAGGTATCGGTGTGCCAGAAGCATGAGCACACGCACACGGGGAACATGTGACTCGTATGTGTGTTGCAGTAAAACACAAAAGAAATGTACATTTCTGGATATCTGCTGATAAAGACAGTGGCCTATCTCATTTTAGGAAGGATCACATTTGACAAAAATTAAGAAAACGTATGCGCTTAAGTTTTCTTATTCTTATTTTATTGAAGAAATATAGAAGTCATTTTGAAGATTTTCCCAAATTTTAAAACAAATTTTGTGTACAATCTTACACAGATGGATTTAATTTAATTGATTTTCAACCTGAAAAATAGCAGTCATTGGATAAATAAGTTTGCAGGTATAATGGAAGAAAAAAATGATTACAAAGCATTTTCTTCCACTATTCCGGAAAAAGTTCAATGTTATAAATGGGTCATTTTAAAATGTTAATATTTAAATGTAAATATATTGCTCTGATTTTGTGACGTCCACACAGAAGTTAAGCTGAAAGTATACAACCTGTCAAAATGTCAAAACTGAATTTTCATTGTGTTTTTTGAAATATTGGTTTTGTTGTTTTGCAGTTGTTTCTAGGTACATGCCAAAAAGATTTATGCAATGTATTAAGAGTACACAGACTTGGTGAAACGTTTTAGTAGCAATTCATAATATATAAATATTATGTTCTAAAACACTGTGCTTGTGTTGAGACAGTTCTCAATACAAGGATTAAGACTAAAACCCGTCACTGTGATTGGCAGGTTTTTAAGTTAATTACTGTTACAATGTTTCTTCTAAATGGACTTAAAAACAACCCTTATAAACAACTGTCATTGATCACAGTCCATTGGTGAACCTTCAGAAGATATAGAACAAAGTACTTTAATTAGTCAATCCACTTTATCTACGTGACGTTTTTCAAGTTCTAGCGATGGAATGTGAACGAGCTTAAAAATACATTACAGGCATTCTAAAAAGAAAAGATTTCACAAAAACCGACCTGTTCTTTACGTTGTAACACATTCAGACGGACTGCTGTGAAATGGAAGGTTATTCTAGTCTTGGGACAAAAAGGTTACCTTTTTTCGGAGAATGTGGACATTGTGTCTTTTGACTAAAGCGAACAGAGATCTAGCTTATCAGTTTTCAGTGATCAGCACAGAGGTCAGCATATTTGAATGTGTGGACAAAACAGAACATGCACATATGTGAAGGCAACAGTACATTGTATAACTGCAGCCATTAATGCTTCCCAGTGTTCTTAATTTATAACTTTTCATACATTAAAAATGTTTTAGTCTGTCAAATATTGTTTTATTTAAAAATAAAAATGGGTTTCGTAATGTCATCAAAACTTTTTTTTTTAAGTTGCATTGCAAGCAAGTATCTGACATAGAAATATAGTACACTATTCTTGTTTAAAGAACTTTAAAACACTCCAACTAAAATATTTTATAAAACAGATAAAATTAATCATTTTAACGCATAACTATTTGTAACTAATGGAAACATGTCTCTTTCTATCTTCCGCAGACTCCAGGAGGTCCTCTGCTGGCTCGCTCCGTAACCCCGACGACCATCATCAAACAGGGTTCCCCAGTTCAAACCACAGTAGCAACCACAACCACCCTCCAGAGACCTCCTGTTCTGCAGGTACCTCAGTCAGTCTGCATTCTAGGATATTTATTTGTAGTAGTTACAGTTAATACAAGGTGTCAAATTGACCTAGTTCTAATGATTAAAAAAAAGTTAATCAGTGTACCATTCAAAAACATCTTGTTACATTTCTAAAAACAAAAAGTCAAATATTTTCAGGGCTACTGACAATAGACAATGTTTCACTGAGCCTGAGGATGTTGCATAAATGTGATCTTCTATGTGTGTTCTTTGTTCTAACAAGTTATGCAGACAACTCAGTAATTTCTCAAGAAGCATTAGCTTGCTTGGATGGCTAATAATATTGACTAAAAATAATTACCATTCAAGACACTGAGGAAATTAGACACAAATTGTTTTTTCCCCCTTTTACTTACCTAGGCAAACAGAAGTAAACCAAACCAGAAAAATAAAAGTGATCTATTGTAATCTACTTTTTTCTGTTTTGTTTATTCATCTACAAAGAAAGAGTTTTACAAGGATGTTTGAGTTGTTTACTTTTATTTGTTTAAGTGCCACATTATTTTATTTTTATAGGTTGTCATTTAAAGTGCCTTTATGTTTATGAGATCTTTAACAACTACTTTTCTGGGTGTTTCATACCCGCACTGAAAGACGAGTGAGGAACTGTGATTTTTTTTTTTTTTTTTTTTTTTTTTTTTTTTTCATTTCCTGTAAAAGTAATCTCTTGTGCAGAATACCATCATACTTGGAGGAAATGCCACTTCCACGGGACAAGCTCTTGGCACGCCAACCACAGTGCAGGCAACGGCAGCAGTAACTCAGAGGGTGGGCCCCTCGGGGCCACCGGGTTGCCCGTCACTCCAACAGCCATCACAGCTGTAAGAAAGAAGTCAAAACATCTCAGCTTGTTTTGTTTGTCTATTTTGTGAACTTTGGTTTTATTTCAAATGTTCTTTCTTTTTTTTATTTTTTAGGAAACACTGGAGAATGTGAAAAAGTGTGGAAACTTTCTGTCTACACTTATCAAGTTGGCATCCAATGGAAAACAGTCATCTGAGACTACAGCCACTGTCAAGGAGCTTGTTAAGAATTTGCTGGTACTTCTCTCTGGCACAGCTTGTTCTGTGATTTTTACACTTCTACTATCTGTTTATCACACATTTCTTAACCATTGTTTTCTTTATTGTAACAGGAAGGAAAGATGGAGCCTGAGGATTTCACCAGCAGGTTGTACAAGGAGCTTAATTCTTCTCCTCAGCCATACCTTGTACCTTTTCTTAAGGTGAGGTGTTGTAAAAAAGGTTGACACACTTTTCACAAAATAGCTACATTTATACTGAACTTGAAATATACACAGGTGGATTCCATTTACAAACTAGGGGACTTTTCAAAGCAAGTGGTTGCACTGGATTTTGAGGAGTTGTCAGAGTAAACAAGTTGCATCAATTTGCAAATAACACTGTTAAGATTTGTATTTGATAAGCCCCCAAACTTTAATTTAAAAGAAAAATCTTAAGGTCTATTGCAAAATATGTTGGTTTTATGACATCCATCTGAACTTGAGTTATTATTTAATCCCCAATTTTTTGTGACAGACTCGATATAAAGTTTAACCCTATACATAAAATGGCAGTTTACTTGAGTGTCATCATCAGTTATTGATGCAGAAGTCTAATGATTCCTCTTAAATACTTAAAGACGTAAATATGTAAAGAATGAAAATCAACATTTAGGTGTACCATCAATGACAGTACTTGGAAAATGCTTGGATTTTTCTTAAATTCCGTCTCAACATTTGATCTCGATTAGAGAACTCAGACTGAATGTGCTCTTTACCTATAAACAAGAACAGCATCACATTGCCATCCACAATATTAGCTATTATTGTGTTTTGTTTTTTGCTCTCTCAGTTTATGAAAAATAACAAAATCAGATGTGTGTTTGTGTGTATATACGTGTTCCACATAGGTCAGCTAATAACAAGCAGGTCATCTTAAAAAGGGAAAAAAAAAGCAGCATAACAGTTAAATTATTGATAATGCATAGAAGCATGTGCTCATTAGGCTTTGGCATTAGGCTACATACACAAACTCAATATGGATTCTGAAGCCCACTTGCAGATGCCCTCAATAATCAGCAGGACTGAATAAGAAAGTATCTTATATTGATGCTTAGCTTAGATAACGTCTCACTGAAATGTGACAATTGTACAGTATGGTCTGATGTCTCTGTTATGGTACAGCAGGATGGAACAGGAGTTGCAGATTTTAAAAACATGCTAAGACTTGTTTATCAATTTTCTTAATGTTCCTATAAGTACCAGTAACATGATTTAGAAAGAGACTGTGAAGCAGGTACGCAGTTTGCTGCTTTGAATGGAATTGCATTATACGCAATCTGGGCAAATGTTACTGAGCTGTCATTATTTCATACCAAAACCATTAATTTCTTTTGCTGTCTGTTTCCTCTCGCTGCTTGTAGAGAAGTCTTCCGGCGCTGCGCCAAATGACCCCAGATCCTGAGGCCTTCATCCAGCAAAGCCTGCTGCCCCAGTCGAGCGGCCAGCCAGCTGCAGCAACCTCTCCAGCCCTCGGCGCTGTGGTGCTGCGTCCTTCTCTTTCGCCTGCAGTCAGCGCGGCCACAGCCTCTACCACGACCAAGCCCACAGTCATCACCCTCTCTCAGAAAGCCAACAGTAAACCCGGACTGGTAATTAAGCTCCTTCTGTGAACTTTGAATATTGCAGTTGGCATGTGTTTATTTTTATTTTTTAATTTTTTTCTACATAAAATCCACTTTTTGTTATTGTATATTCATTTATTGAAAATTTTGTGCAGGTTGTGACCCAGCAGCAGCCGGTGAGGCCACAGGTGACCCTGGCTCAGTCTCCTTTGGTAACGATCAGAGGAGCAGCTCCCAGCCGCATCATTGTGGGTCAACCACAGATGGTCAGACACATTCCACAAGGTGTGAGTTCAGCAGCGCTTCACACTGGAGACATTTGATACATTTCTGTAGGATTGGGTTTTAATAACAGTGTTGAAAGTTGCTGCTATCAAGGCAGAGCTGTTGTATTAATCTTGAACAGTTTGGTTAATAAGATATTCACCTGATTAAATCTTGCTGTGAAGTCTAAACTTGTTTGTGGTATTGCTGCCATCTTGTGGTTGCATTGTGTAATTGTGGGATAAAAGGAACATTTCAGGATCCATTTATTCAAATCATTTTACTAGCTGCTGTGATTTATCCTGTTTCAGTCTGTCCCAATTTATACATTTTAGGTTCTGTGGTGAAGCAAAATGTGGCTCCGGGGACCAGAGGAGTTCAACTACTCAACCAGGCATCCCTCGTCAATACTCAGAGGAATAAGCTAAAAGAAGTAGGAGGGGGGACTTTCAAGTATGTGGCTCTTAAAAATGTAAAAATTATCCCAGATCTGTTTACAGCACCTTTTTTAACTGCACATCTTTGATTGTCTGAAGGGTTAATAATCAGATAGTAAACTGTTGCTTGTTTAATTAGTGTTTTTATCTTACTATTATGCTGTTTTTTACTTTAGTATTTGCAATTCCATGAAGAAGTACTGAAATTTGACATTTTAGAATGTAGGCGTGAGGTGTAGAATTGAGTCATGTGACTTGGAATTGATTCAGCCTTGAGTCACAAATTTAATAACATTAGATTTGACTTTAGAATATCATAAAATACTTTGAACTTAAACTTTCCTACCAAGACTCTTGACTTCACTTTGACTTTAACCTTTTTACTCTTGCACCAAACAGAAAATCTGATATGAAACAGAAAAAAATGACTGGTGCAGAATGATGGAACCTTACTAAGCTCCTGCTCCAGCTTACTGTGCACCACCTCCCATTTGACAATATTTCCTCCCCCTGTTGCTCCAATAAGCTTGCTGTGTCGGCCGTGTTGTTTACCTGCTTTCTTTCCTGCGTCATACGATGACAGGAAAGGAGGTAATGAAGGTGGAGTTGTGCCCTCTTTCAGCACAATCAGAGGTATGTGTTAAATTGAAAAAAGGAAGGAAGAAAATAAGCTGTGGGTAGAATCTTACAAACAGACTGCTATTCACAAGGACTCCTTTCAAAATGTTAAAGCACTTTCTTTAAGACTGTAAATGCAGACACTGGCGCATTGTAAACTGATTTTTGATTGTAATGAGGGAGACAGTCGCCGGCCATAATCTAACTTATTTTAGGATGTTTTTAAAATGTTCTTTCATTTCTTGCTGGCTGTTCCAGTTCATGAAACATCTTTTAAAGTAATATCTTGATCTGAAATTATTACTCTGATTAAATTTCATAATGGTCAAATGGGTTGTTTAAGACTCAAAAAAAAAAAAAAATATATATATATATATATATATATATATATATATATATATATATATATCATGGCATCTTCATGGGTTATTTGGGACTTGAATCAAGACATCACTGGCTGCATGATATTAGGATGAAAATAGTACTGATAAATATTGCAATGGTGATGTTAATTCCATCACTGTGTGAATGTTTGCATTTTGGGGTAATGCCATTTGTGTTCTGTGTGAACATCTGCTTCAGCGAGTCTTCACCCAACTGGTTAAATAATGCATTGGCATCTAAAATGAGAATTCATAGCACTTAATGTATATTACCCAACAATTATCGTGACACCCTAATTGTAGACTAGTTGCCTTTTTAGCAAAAATGAGCACACATACTGATAAGTGAGACTTCTGTAGCTCGAAAGTTTCATATTTTGCAATAGTTCAATAGAGTTGGATCATAAGATAACTATTTCTCATATTTTTAAACTGTTATTTGATACATATGGTAAATTACTTTTTGACGTGTGCCAAAATCAACAAAAAAATAAAATCAAAAAGCAGCATTTTTACCTCCTCAGCAATAAAGTGTGCAATATTTTAATTACACCTATAAAATGTATATAAAGAGAAGAAATCATTGTAGAGCCTTTGCATGTTAGCCCTTTATAAGAGAGTTGGCAAATTCCTCTAGCTACAGTAGATGGATACACTTAATTAGTTCCACTTTAGGGAAAATCACAAGTCACAGCAGCGAAGAACAAAATTACAAATAGCAATCAACAGTTCACAAAGAAAAACAATGAAATCACAATGAAATACTGCTGTAAAATATAGAGAATCTATAAGCTATGCTCAATGTATAAAATTATTTCTTAAAAAGCTGCAATCTTGCACCTTGTAAAATGATACATAAGGTATAACAAACTATGGTGCACAGTGGCAACTGCACAGATTCTTTCCTTCCTACTGTGTGGGTGTATCGGTCTGCTGCTGAAGGAGCTGCTTAAGGCCCCCACAGTCTTAAGGGTGAGAGGAGTTGATCATGATTGCTTTCAGCTTAGCTGGTGTCCTCTTCTCACCCACCTCCACAATAGAGTCCAAAGAGCAGTTCAGAACTGGGCCTGCACTCCTGACCAGTTTAAGTGTCTTCTTGTCCCTATTTAAGCTTCCACAAGCCCAGCAGGCCAACATAGAGGATGACAGAAGCCATCACAAAGTCATAGAAAGTGTGTCCTGCACACACCAATTGACCTCCATCTCCTCAGTAAGTGGAGATTGAGCTGAACACCCAGCTGCTTGTATTTCTTCACAATCTTGAAGTCCAAAGCCTGAACGATTGGAGAAGTCCTCCTACTGAAATTGATCACCACCTTATTTGTCTTGATGATGTTGATGTGCAGATGGTTCAATTCACACAAAGAAACAAAGCTGGAGATGAACTCTCTGTTCTCCAGATCGTCCCCCGCCCTCTCTGACACACGTCACACGATGGCTGTACCATCGGAGAACTTGTCGGAGTTGTAGCTGAAGTATTGTGTGTAAAGTGTTTGAGCTTAGTTGGGGAAATAACTTAAAACATATTTTATTATAAGAACAAGGTTTGAAAAACTCCTCTTCCATAATCTTAATTTTACAAAATTAGGCAGGCAAAAGCATATTTGGCTGCACCAAAGTCACTGGACCCATTGCTTTATTTTCCAATTGTTTTCTTCTTGCGTCTCTCAACTAATAGTTCTTTAGGATTTTATTTAATGGGATCAAAATGAAGTAGGCTGAATACTTGCATGGCTAACCTCAGTGGCATCCAAAGAAAATTTTTATGGGGTGGCCAGACCAGGCCAGTAAACATTTTGAAGGAAATGGATAAACTCTAATTTTATTTATCTGTTTTTGAATGTATTTATTGAGTTTTACACTTAGAAAATGACTCTATGCCACCAGACATGTGGCCAGCATTTTTCAGGATGGGGTCATGGCCCACCTGGCCCTCGCTTGGGAGCGCTGCTGCTTAACTGTTAAGATTTCCATTTGCACACAAATTGAAAGTACATCTTTTTGTCTTCTGCGTCATAATTATGTGCTATTTGTGTTGTTCTGTAACGTACAATCGAAAATACATTTGCGATTAGGTTTTGATGCGCTAATCTTTACTATGAATAATTATGCAAAGCATTCTAAAATAACTTTTTGTTTAAATAAAAAAAAAATCAAAGTATAAACCTAATCTATGTTTGGTTTTTGCGTCTTCCTTTTTTCTACTTCTTTCCTGCAGGGATGATGATGATATCAACGACGTGGCTTCCATGGCAGGGGTCAACTTGTCCGAGGAGAGCGCCCGCATCATGGCCAGCAGCTCTGAACTTGTTGGCATCATGACTCGGTCCTGTAAGGACGAGGCTTTCCTGTCCATCTCCTCTCTCACCCGGGTAGTTCTGCAGATTGGTCAGTGATTTACTTTTGAGACAAAGCAAACTGAGCCCTTACTGTAGGTGAACTCTCATTCGTTCTTCATTCTTCCACACTCGCTTCTGTTCCAGGTAAGAAGTTTGGTGTCAGTGAATTGGGCACAGATGTGATCAACTACATTTCCCATGCTACACAACAGCGACTGCAGAACCTGTTGGAAAACGCTTCACAAGTGGCACAACTGAAGAATTTACATTTTAAGGTAAGGATGTGCCTCAGCCACTCGAGAGTTTGCTTTGTGAACTATAGTTTATTCTGGTTTCATAGCTTTCTTTATTTCTGCCCTGTCTCCTGGTCAGGAGGATGAACGGTGTGAGCAGGTCGGCGACGTGCGAGCTCAACTCAAATTCTTTGAGCAGCTGGATCAGATGGAGAAGCAAAGGAAGGAGGAGCAGGAGAGAGAGATCCTGCTGAAGGCTGCCAAGGTAGCAACAGACAATTTTGTGGTGGTTCAGCAGTTTGAAATTTGATTTATTTATTTATCTTGACCTCAATCATTTTGGGGAATTAGAAATGAATAAAAGTAGGTGTAATACATTTACAGCTTTATGTAAGAAGGGATTTCTTTTAAGCTGCTGCTCAATAAGTATTGAAGAATCCGTCCTCTGTATAGATGGATCTTATGTGGTTTGCTGACCTAGAATGACCTGTCATTACTTTAACAGGGACACTGAATACCTGACAGGAAGAATTACTCTGTTATAATTGCATAGACAGGGCAGGTGTGTGATCTTTACCATTAATGTTAGTTTTTTCTGCTACCAGCTAGCAGATATTTTAACTATGAATGAGTGAATGAATAAAACAAGGGCTTTAATAAACTGATCAGATTCAACCTGAAATATTCAAAATCTCCTCTGCATTACTGCAGTCTAGGTCACGGCAAGAAGACCCAGAGCAGCTCAGACTGAAACAGAAGGCCAAAGAGGTGATTATATTTAGAGGAAGAGGGAATATGCAACTATTTTCTTTATTATTATGATGAATGAGATTAATCCATATGTTGCTGTTGTGTGTATTCCAGATGCAGCAGCTGGAGTTGGCTCAGATCAGGCAGAGAGAAGCCAACCTAACAGCGTTGGCAGCAATCGGCCCGAGGAAAAAACGGAGAACAGACTCCCCTTTAAGCGGTGCGAGTGCAGAGGTAAGGTTTTTAAACCTTTCGACAAAAATAATGTTTAGAGAACTGTTAAACGATTCCTTCCTACCAACCTGCAGGGTTCAGGGTTGGGTTCCTCCCAGCTTGGAGGCTCCAGTGGACAGGGCTCCAGACAGTTTATGCGCCACCGCATCACCAGAGTTAACCTTCGGGACCTGCTCTTATGTCTGGAGAATGACAGAGACTCCAGTCACTCCCAGCTACTCTACAAAGGTCTCCTCAAATAAAAGCTGGATTGAAGTGACTATTGACACACTTCCATCAGGTACATAATGAAACGTA
Source organism: Poecilia picta (assembly GCA_033032245.1). Taxonomy (NCBI): domain Eukaryota; kingdom Metazoa; phylum Chordata; class Actinopteri; order Cyprinodontiformes; family Poeciliidae; genus Poecilia; species Poecilia picta. The sequence goes on along the minus strand of CM065359.1, from coordinate 12,332,401 downwards.
CCTGTTGGCCTTTTGCTTTTTCTGCTGCTCTAAGTATTATATCTGCAAGAAGAGAATTATCTGAAAAGCAGAGGAGAGCCTCCTCAAGCACTGGCCTTTTGTGTGGTATCTTCAGCAATTAAAAGACAGATAATGACACCAGTTTCCCTCACACTTATTAACATCAATGCTCAAGATTTGTGAAAAGCTTCAAAAACATTTTTACTGCAGCAGCATAATCTCAGTTTTGTCTCAAGTTTGTCATGATGAGGAGGAAAGTCTAGGTAGAAAGAAAAACACTTAGAGAAGAGCAGCAAATTAAAAACGCCTCAGAGTTGCCAAGTATCCACAACAACAGTTTGATATTATCTACATGCCAACTGTTTTTTTTTTTTTTTGTTTTTTTTTTTTTTTTTTTAGTGCCATGCCAGGAAAGTTTTCTGTTTCACCATCACTAATTGGAATTGGTAGTGTAGGCTAAAATATTGGGACTTTAACTGAACAATGTTCTTCAAATAAGTAAAATATTGAACTTTTCAGCAACAAACTCCTGGTGTTTCACACATAAAGACATGGAAGGCTTTGTAAATAAGCTTCTCATACCAAGTTTGGAGGATCTGTGATGTTGTTGGTTGCCTCTTTTTGTCCTGGGGACCTTGTTGTGCACACAGTATCAAAATCGTTCACATTCCAGGAGACGTTAAATAAAAATCAGGTCTTTCAGCAGGATGATGAATCAAAACATAGGGCCGTATTAACAGAAAAATAGTTCAGTTGAAACAAAAGCATCATTCTTCTACAGACATCTCAGACCTGAAGCCTTGTGCAAAATGTAAAGGTCTATATTCCTATAAATGCTTCTGAGATGGTATCAGAGAATACTCTGCTTTCCTATTGGCAAAAGAAGCAATTTACTGCTGGGATTAACCCTTGAGATGCCAAGAAATGTGGCACCAAAAATAATTATTTGGATATATTTTTTTATTTTTATATTTTTTTCTGCTTGTGAATACAAGTTTACAATTTCAAAATTGGATTTTTCTAAAATATGATTTTCAGACTGTGGAGCTACAATAAAAACTGAATTTCTTTTTATGCTTTGTACAGATTTTTATCATCGATGCCAATAAATGTAGAGGGACTGCGACTCCACTTGGCTCATCTGCTGTTTATTGTTGAAATGACATCTGCTCAGTTGCCTTCTTAACAAGTAAAGCCATGTACACTTGAAAGTGTTGATTTATTTATCAAACTATTTTTTCAGAGATTCTGGATAAGTTAGGATTAGTTCAGTTTTCTTATCTGCCGTTTTAATTTATGCAGCGCTCGGGTGACCATCTGGCGTTGAGAGTTCAGAAGTTCATACATATATATTTTTACTGAAGCAGATATACTACAGACTTTAAATATACTTCATTTGTTTGATGTTCTTTAGAGAGCAGGAGTATGGCCACTAATTTCTTATCCTTTACAAAGTTACGTTGTGTATTATTTTTTGGTTAAAGCTAATTTTGAAACAAGGATCTATACTTAAACACATTATGCCATTTGAAATGATGTATTTACATCAAAATTAGTGGAAAACCTGATGAATATTGGGAACAAAATGGGAAAAAAAAGTTTTGTTGGCTTTATGTTAACTTTTTAATTATATTTTCTGCAAATTCCTCAGCAAACACATGACTTTGCAATTTCTGTGTGTTTTTAGTGCACATAGCAATTTTAGTTTTTTACTTATGGCTTTTATTTGTTGGAAATTTGGGTAAATGTATACTTGAGGTCACTTTTTGTAAATGTGTTCTTTTGGTTGACAGCTCCAGCTTAACAAAATGTTTTCTTTTTCTTGTATATAAATGTTTGACATGAGACAATGATTTGATCTCATTGTGGTGTCTTGTACATTTTGCACAGCTGTTTGTTTATATGTAAATATCTGAATTTAAGAAAGTTTTTAATGACTATTTTATAAATGACAAAAAGATCTATAATAAAAAAAACCTGATAATCTGCTCTCTGCACCATTATTCCTGAATATATATTCTTCAAGTGATGGTTTGGTATAAAAAGTGTTTTGATATTATTAATACATTAGAATATCATCAAAATGTTTCTTAATTCAAGTCACAAAGTGAAACTTGCATTGTAAGATTCATTCCACTGCAGCACTGCCAGTGAAGTGTTTCGCTCAAGGATGTAAATAAGAGTGGGTGGATCAGGAATTGAACCAGCAACCCCATGATTGCAGGGCAAACTATCACCATCACCACCATATGTCATGAAAGTATAACATGAGACATAATCTGTGAAAAAAAGAAATGTAGCTCCTCCCTGTGGTCCTATTGCCCTCTACAGAAAAACACACGGTCCCCTGTCAGAAACAAACTATTAAGGAATAAGGACTCGGCAACTTTGTGTTGCTTAAAATTGTAACTTTAAGAACTAAGGGTTGTGTCATCAGAAAATAATAGGCAGCAATAAAGATTAATAAAATTAGCCTTAAAATTATTTATAAATGTTGAAATACACAAATCAATGTGAAAAAGGTTGATACATTTTATGTGTATCTTCAAAAAACAAAGCAAAAAATACTACACAAACATTTTGTATCAATTGTTTTGAGCCCTCAAACTCCAGAATGCTAGCTGGTGTAAAATGTGTTCCTAAAATGATAATCTTCATTTTCTTTTATATTTATGCTTTTGAAAACAGCTTTGCTCAGAAGCACAATTAGGATTTCAAATCACTCCCATTCTCTCTACACACACTCACTGCTAAAGAAACTAAACTTTTGACTGTTTTGTTCCCAAAACCTGTTGAGCATCAAAGCCAATAGATATTTAAAATGTCATGTACTTTAGATCTAATGATTTGGAAGACGTTTTAACTGGAAAAAAAAAATACTAAAATGTGAGTGTGAATATAATTTTTGAATCTCACAATCTGACACGTCGGGGTACACCTTAGACAGGTCGCCAGTCCAGCATAGAGACACAGGATAAACAACCATCTGTGCACACACACATACACCAAAGGGTGATTTGGAGAGACCAGTTACCATAAGTTATGTTTCTATACTTTGGCACAAAGCCAGAATACCTGAAGACAACATATGAATGTGAAGAACATGTAAATTGGGATTTTAACCCTGGACTTTCCTATCGCAAAGCAACTGTGCCACTTTGCAACCGTGCTTCAGAAGTCGGGACAAAGAAAGTGTTGGTAAAAAGGTCTGTTTTTGGTGGAAGAGGAGAAATATGTCCTTTCCCACTTTCCCTCTTCTTTGTCAGCAAAATGCTTATACACTTTACTCTTTTTTTTACCAAATTATTTATAAAATACTTGAAAAGTTTTCAAATGTGAGCATTATAAAATTCATAACACCTTCAAATTTAGTGGATTAGGAAGTGCAAAGTTTTCCAGAAACAGTCATTTTACAGATGTAAAGTGCAGCAGCTTAAAATGTATTTATTCATGAAACAATGGACTCACTGTTTTCATGGTTGCCTTTCAAGTAAATATAATAGGGAAGGTGCATTATGTAGACTCTAAAGTGCAGGAAGGAGAGATCCCACAGGAGGGCAGTGGTACCCCATGGTACACAGGAAGTATCTGACACTTATCAAACAGTTCGCAATAGAATTTGTTGTTTATTATGCCATAAGTCTGTGTTTTTTATCACCTTGCGATTTGACCTAATGATACTGAAGTGGTGCCAATTAAAATAGGAATTTTGGAATGTATTTAGCATGTAGCTAACTTTTGCTTTTAGGTCCCGTCTCATTATTTACATGCACTCTTTTTGTGTGTCCTGCTGCTCAAAAGACATGAGGATCTTTACACACCAGACACGCCCACACAGATGGACATCTCAGGAGGATCATTGCAAGGCACTTTGCTCATATTTCTCCAGATCTAGTGGATTTGAGGCTTAGACGCTTGTTTGTTCTGCTTTCTCTGCAGACAAGGTATCTTATGCCTGTGCCTGCAGAAACCGTTGTCTTCTTGTCTTGATATCCAGGCAAAGGCAGTCCTTCTAAGTCGTCTTCAATATGAGTTGTCAGGCTGTATTTGCTTATGTTACTCTGGGACACCAAACTCAATTCCACCGCCTTGTTTGATTTTGCATAATGAGAAGTTACTGCTGCTCACGGGATAATGTTTTTGACTGACAACTATGAAGATGAAGGAATATATTTCAAATATTTATTTCACGGATTTTGAAGAGCAGAGTTGGCTTCTTAAAAAGCACACTGATGGGACAACTTGGTGACCTTGAATGTGGTTTGAATACAGTACACACCCTTGGTTATTCTGGTGTGTTCTTAATGGCCTGGTTTTGTTGAGTTGTTTACGGTTCTTGTAGGATTGTAGATTGTATGATTGATTAAATCATACATATACTCATTTTTGAACCAAGTATAAATCGATTCAAATTGTTATACGTAACCACACTAATAGTTAGTCAAGGGTTTCTTTTAAATGTTTTACATTACCAAGGATGGAAACTGTTGACCAAGAAGAAAACCCCTGTAACAAGGTGGACAACTTTAGACTGAATTTGCAGCAACCCAGTAAACATTTAAATGGTCTCTCTTGGACACTGGTGTCCATGGCTTCCAGTGTCCTGCAACTTTTAGATGTCTCCCTGGCCTAACTAGCCTAAATAAAGTGTTTGAATTGAATCATTGTTATATAATTATGTTCTATAGAGTGCTACTAATGATTTCATTCAAGTCTGATTAAAAGGTCACGCCTAAAAGTTGCAGGACACTTTGCCTCTGAAGCTTGAGTTTGACACCCTGCCTGGTACAGCATGGAGTCAATCAGTTGAGAGTTCCTTACTAAATAATTTATTCTAAAATGGGTATTTTCATTTAACAGCTATTGTCACATTTTATAGTAAAATACTTGTTGCTAAAACATCTGCAGAGTTGGTGAAGTCATTCTGAGTTTAGAAAGCCATTTTCATTAATGAAACAGTGACCTTAAAGCGAAATAGACTTTTCATTTTGAAACAACCAGATTGGAAAGTTTTCATTGTGGAAGAAAATCACAAACATTCCATTCTTAACATGATAGCCCTGCCCAAACGACTACTTCTGCGTCTGTTAAAGGAGCTTGTTAGAGAACACGGTGTTCTTGTTGGCAATGTATTTAAATTCTTCTCAGACTTCTCAAAGTTAGCAAAGAAAACTGAGAAAAATGCTGAGGTCAAAGGAACATCTAACACTTAATTATCTTAAAAGCTATTAATTTCTTTAATTTGGCACTCTTCACTCTATAATATATAGTCATTCCTAATCTAAAGGAAAAGCTTTAGTCACACACATTTAATATCAGCAAAGAAAAGATTTATAGTAAATTTTTAGCTGTACTGTATTTTTTCCAAATAAAACCCCTGACGTCCTGTTTGAGATAAACATTTTTTGGCTTCAACTTTCCCTTTACTTAAAATGAATGGCTCTGGGGCTCAGGGTGGCTCAGTTGGTAGAGAACCATGTGCAGAGGCTGCAGTCCTTGACACAGTTGTCCTGGGCTTGAGTCCTGGTTTTGGGACCTTTGCTGTGTCTTTTTCTCTCTCTCCCCTCTCTCTCTCTCTCTCTCTCTCTCTCTCTCTTCTCTTTCTCTCTCTCTCTCTTGTTTACTGTACAATAGTGGCTTCTACAGTCTAAAATATCTTAAATAATCATGCTCTGAATATTATTCCATCCGAATCCTTACATTTCTTCCATTTGTGTAAATTAAATTTTTAGATGTTTAAAAAAGGTTATTTTCACAACTGATTAATAGGCTGGGTTGATTTTACTGGCATATACGTGTTGGGCTAAAAATTGTGCTGCGACTTGGCAGCAATTGAGAAGAAAGTAAATTCCCCAGATTAAATGTTTCCTCTAAAGGTCAGGCTTAGCCAATTCTATGAGGAAAACAGCATGGCTTTTAATCCATCTGAACTTGTGGTCCAGATAAACCTTTGTCATGCTTAATAACGTTCCACTTCCTATCAGCCAATATTTGTGTGCTTTTTGATAATATCCTCTTAGCCAGAGGTTTCAGGCGGGACTCTCCTTGCTTTTTGATGGGTTTAATCTGATCAAAGTTTGTCATGTAAAGAAAATTCATGAAACAACTCTGGCAATCTGTAATTACAAAGGCAGGGCATATTGTGCCTTTCAAAAAAATACGATGCCAATAATTTGTGAGAACAAAACATCTTAGTAAATGAAAGAGACATGGCGATTCTTTGCAGAGCACAGTGCTCATGTAGTAGTATATGGATTCCCATTACTATGTGCTCTCTGAACGCGAGTGGTGAGAGTAGATCCCTGGGGGCTGAGAATCAACCTCCACTTACATTCTCTGCACATAATTGAACAAATTAGCCATGAACAGCTGTTACCTGTTAAAATGACCCGCATTCATTTCATCACTGTGGACAAGAGGTCTGATAGCATCTGCTGCATGCTGCAGCTGTCCCACTGCTCCGATTAGGTTGCCGATTTCTGCTTTCAATATATCATGACAAACATAATTACTTTAACATCTCTTTTTATAGATTCTACAAATCGGCAGGCGTGCAGAGTGTGCCAAGTGTCCATCAATTACAGTCACTGTTGGCTGAAAGGCTGTGCATTCGCCTGCTTTGTCTTGCTTTGAAGCGAACAAAGGTCTTTACTGTAACTGAAGAAAAAGCGAAAGGTTTTGGAATTTTCACAAACATTGACTTCATGGGTTGATCCTCGGTAGCCTCCCAACTGTGAACTTAGCCCATGGTTTTTCGAGAGCACTCGAGAAAAGCGAAGCAAGGTTATAGACCTGGGTCTTAATGGTCGTTTATAAAGTTTTGTTGGTGGGTAAGTGACTGCAGGGAAAGGTTTGGACTCATACTGTAAGTGGAAAGTGGTAAAACTACTGACCGCAATATTAATTTTAAATGTGCTTAAGAAATATGTACATTTCTATTCTTTTACATAACTATTAGAGAAAAAACATCTACGTAATGTAAAGTTTTAAAATCAGTTACAAAAAAAATCCTTAATTAATATAGCTGCACTATTGGTCAAATGACAACACCCCATGGTTTAAACTAAATCTGACAGATGTAATCCACTCGTGTTATCATCCGACTATTCACCTCTGTTATGTAATACAATATTTACACAATTTTATGCCGAGCAACAAATTCAAACTTTCTCCTGTTTTGAGCCAGTAGATCTTTGTTGAATCTTTTATTGGGCCTCCTCTGCCCCAAGAACATTTTCAGAAAGTTTTCAAATGCATAGCCAGATGGAGGCCAATGAGGATCTTGCAGTGGCACACCAAACGGCAAAAGCCAGACCAGAACTTGAGGAGTTTTATTAAGAGGTTGTCGAAAATGGTCTGTTAGAAAAATATTGCATGGTAGAAGTAAACTGGTTTACTTTGTGTCTTTTACTCTACAATTACTAATACCAAATATATCAGTTTCAGTAGCATCATGAATGAAATAAAGAAATAAATTGCAAAAACATTCGTACACATACATTTGGCATTACTTCCACAAACTTCATTAAATTTTATTATTTATTTGGTCATGCAAAACAAATTAGAGCAACATATGCATATATAAACATGTATAGCTTGCACTTTTCAGAATTGTATTTGTGAAAATTTTGATAACCAGAAATGTACCTTTTTCTTTTATCCAGTGTGTTGGTCTATGACATAAAATACATATCAGCTTGTGCAATACCTGCAAAAACTAAAGGTGTGTGAATTTTCTTCTGAAGCATACTTCCTATAAATAAATAAAATAATTAACATGTCCTCCCGCATCTCAAATGTACACTGAAAAGTAGGACAGACACAGAAGGTTAGGCGGAATAAGCAATCTACAGTGCTGGCCAGTGGCCCTTTGAAGAAATTTAAAGACGGTGTGGTTTCTTCTTCTATGATCTAAAATGGGAACAAATGGAGAAGAAAAAGGTGAACCACAGCCAGTTTCATTCCTCTGTGAGCCAAATGATGCCTCATCATGGAGAATCTTCAATCATCCCTTTCCTTGATTATGTGGTCAGAGAACACCAATCAGCAGCTGACCTTTTGCTACGGGAGCAGTGACAAACGCAGCATGAGGAATGTGGGTGTGATCTGCTGGCTTGGTGGCCGGGGCAGCGCAGAGCGAAGTAGAGAGGGTGTTCTCGTTTGTGCCGAGCTGGTATTTGGATTAGACGAGACATATTTTGGAATCCGGACTTGGAAACTTTCAGCCACCGCAGTGATCACTCAAGCCACAAGGAAATAGAGACAGAAGAGCTCAGTGGTGACATAAAACATGCCAAAGGAAGCTAGAGACTCAATTAGTTAAGTCCCCCCATTAGCTAGATCGTAAACTCTTGAGGCTCCATTTTGTGCTGAAATAGAGAAAGAGATTTTCACACAGAAAGTAAGTCCTGAGGGGATTTAAATCTAAAGCATTTTACATCAAGGCAAACAGCATGAGCAGCGTCTCTGTCAGGGGTTTCCTCAGCCTTCCGATTGTCTGCTTCCAACTCATAACACAGTGATGTCAGATTAATATTTCAGATTTTACTCATGAACAAAGTACTCGTTGTTGCACAAAGAGCTCATGAATCAAACATGCCACTTGGTGAAGATTAAACAAAAACAATAAAAAATCAACGGCCTGAAAAACACGGCCTATTTAATTCCTACACAAATTTCATATTAGGAAATCTGAAAAGCAGATATTGTAAAAGGCTTTCTGTCTATGATTGCTGCAGTAGGATTTGGAGTTTCCATATTGTATTTCACACAGACAAGAAGCGATTTCAGCGCAATAGCTTCTCCAGTAGCTCTCGAGGGCCATATCTGGAGGCTTTGTGTAGGTAAGTACTGACAGATGGTGGGATCATGTTGACAGTATGTATGTGAGTGATAGATAGCTGGTCTGTGAATAGTGTGGAGCATATATGATTTGACTGTAAGAATGGGATCTAAATCTGATTCAGGCAGGACTATGGGCCATGAGCTTTCTCCTTTATACGTCCCATCTCCACTGTTCTCCTGGTGTGGCTCATTGATACAGAGGCCCATTATTATTTTTAATTTCAGAGAGGGTTAAGAATCACCTTTTAAGATAGTCAGGTGGATGTTTTTGACTTCTTTTAGCAGTGGGCAAAGTTTATAGGCTAAATGTTCTCAAAAATAAATGCAAGACATGCCATAGCGGTACAATGATTGAAGAAAACCAATCAGGCATGTTATCATGGAACTTTTTTGTAGGCGGGACATATGAGGAAGCAAGTGAGCATTTTGTCTTTAAACTTTACCATTAGAGGGAGAAAAAAAAAGGGCAAGTCAGAGGTTTTTAGTGAGTTTGAAGGGGGCGACATTGTGATTGTTAGATTAATGGTAAACCAGAGACAGAGTCATGGTTCATTGATGAGAGCGAAGGTGAGTCACAGCAGCTCAAATTCCTGAAAAAGTTATTGCTGTTTCTGACAGACAGAAAAGTATAAGAATACAAAGACCGGTGCAGTTTCCTGCTTATGAAGCTACCTGGGTAAAGACCTGTCAGGAGGTCCAAGCTGGTCATGTTGTTATTTGTGACTGATGTGAAACAGTCAATGTCCTTGACCAGCATTGACATGTCCATTTCAGAGGATTATTACGATCAGCAGAGCGAACAATAGAAGAACGTTTGAATAATCTGAGGAGAATTGTATCTTGTAAACTTATATAAGACAGATAAAAAAAATTTGGCTACACACACACACACAAACACACACACACAACACACACACACCACACACACACACACACACACACACACACACACACACACACACACACACACACACACACACACACACACAAAAGAAATTCTAATATTTAGTATTTGGCATTTTCCACCCCTGCCTCAATACATAAACTTTCTGGTTTTCATTGTTCATTGCTGAATTCTTCCCTTACTCCGTCTGCACTCTGATTCACAGTTTTGTGGAATTTTCCTTTTATTTTCATTATTAAAGAAATTTCTGTTCTGCAACTTCAACTGTCTTTTTCTAAAATCTTAACATGATGGCAAAATATACAAACACTGTTTATTAAATTTTGTTATGATCTTTATTGACTTGACTTTGTCTTGTGATTATTTGGTTTGGTTTCAGTTTTGTTTCACATTGCATGACTTAGTTCCTATATTCTGAGTTTAAATACTGATTTAGAGGTTGTCTTTAGTTGCTGTTTTCCTGTTTGACTTTTCTTTCTGTTTTATGTTGAAACATTTTCTAAATATCTGTGTTTGGTTACTTTATGTTTTCCTTTTCGTTTTTGAGTGTCTATAATCTCTTGGTTGGTATATTCATGTTCTTGTTGGGTTAGATTGGGCTTATTTGTTGTTGCTTGTGTTTATTCTGCTTTGCTTTGTTTAAGTTTTTTTTTCTTTAAGTTGTTTGTACCTACCTGACTACTTTCTGCAAAGTGGCCCTCTATAAACTCTAAACAATCACATGTATGTAAATTCGGGAGGCTAGGAGGTTAAAATGAGTCATATATAAAAATAAGATTAATGAATGAAATGTACATAAAATGATTAAATCCAGCAACAAGAACACGCTCACACATAATCAACTACATACACATTTGCAAATTACTGTGAGAATATCCAGATTAGATTTTTAGGAACTGATAAAGCGACAGTTCTTCACATCATTAGGCAATTTCCATTGATTTTTGGATACCACATGTGCTGTTACATTCCTAGTTTTTAATACCAGCGTTTATATGCTGGGCTTCTTTAAAATAGCTTCACTGAAAAGCATTGCACCTGCCACTGCTGTCAAACAGGGGCTTCTTTAGAAACACTGCAGATTGTGTGTGATGGCTATTGGAATTGGAGCATGAATGTTTTGTGAGTTTCTTTAAAATAATTTTCTTGTGTCCACCCAGCAGCAGTCATATTTCATAAAAGACTAGATAAAAACTTTATCACAAAAGCATTAGACCATCTGCATGTAAGAACTAAAAAGTAAACATTTAAGATTCAGGATAATAACACTAGTGTAGCATGCCCATTTGTTTATTTTTATTTTTAATAGCTAAACATTTTTTAAATATTCAGAGCAAATAGGAGGCATTTTAGATCATGGGCCGGTCATGCCATTTCCTTTTTACACTGGGTGTCTTGTCTATGTCCAGAGGTGATGCGCATAGTCCACTAAAGTGGCCATTAGTGGAATATCCAATCATAGCAGGGCCATATACTGTCTCCCTGCATCCTTCTTTGACCACCACATCCTAGGGCCATCATAGAGGAAATGAAAGTCACTGATGAATGACATGAGGAAATGGTATGGACAGATTGATGACTGCATCTTCAGAGCTCCCTCAGGGAACAAATACAACTTTAACTAAGTTCATTCAGCTGCAAAAGGAACATGTATGCATTGGACCTAACTTTAGGTGTACACTTTTGTTTTCAGGTTTTACAAGTGTCCAACAAATAAGATATTTTGATATAAAAAAATAAGATATTTTGATATAAAAATGTGTTTTCCTGATTTTCTATATATAACTGACTTCTTTGTATTTTACCATAGAAACAGTGGTCTTAATTCACTTTGATATATTTTTTCTAACTGCTACGTCCTTATAGCTCCACAGCCATGAAGGCCTCATTCATACTGTCCGACTCGGTTGATGCTGCAGCGTGCCTTCTTCCTGAACTCTGGAAAGTATTGATGCAGAGGTTAATCAAAGGTGTTGCTAATTCGATCGATGTATCTTGTTCAGCAGGGGTAAATCATTGTCTTCCTTCTGTAGGATGCTGCTAATGAGAGCTAAGACACGTCACAACATTTCATAGCACGGTGGCTGCACTTCAAGAAACGTTTTAGCTTTCTAGAATGACTTTTATGTTTTCAGATCTGGTTTGTTTTTTGTGATTTCTATACTGCATGGATTTCAGTTATTTTTTTTAACTAAACACATTTCTAATTGTGTTTGAAAACTTTGGTCAGAAAGGTTTATAAATGAAGGCACCACATCATGGTGTGTTTTATTGCAGACACATAAGAATTCATTAATGATCCCTTTGATGCATTGTGTGACAGTTTGCTGAGCTATGCTTATATTATAATGAGACATTCCCCACACCAAGCGTGACTATGCTGCATAAGCTGCATGACTGCCGAAATGCAAAAAATTTGCACCACAAAGAATTGTCCAATCATACAGAATTTAGATGTGGTTTGAAAATGTTGTACATCCCGTACTGCTAGTCACACAGGCTTGTACCTTAGGCAGAGAAGATGACATTAATAAATGGAAATATTACGACTCTCTCAGGTCTAGTCTAATTACATTTTCTTCTCCCTGTATTAAGTACATCCTTTCAAATACTATTTATATGATGGACACAGTAAATCTACACTCTAAAAAGTGTATTTGGGCTGCAGTTCATCTTATGGACATTATTTAATAATTTAATAATTATTTTGCTTTTGCTATGACAACTTACTTTTTTGTGTCCATTTAACTCAAAACTTACAAATCTTTAACCTAACGGAACTTTTCACTTTGACTTTACTTAAAACAATTGAGTTCAATGCCGGTTTCGTATCCTATGTCTGACCAACTCAATTCATTATGCTCATCCAACTCAATTCACTAAGTCCTTCCAACTCAATTTGCTAAGTTTTTATAACTTAATTCATAAGGGGGTTTAACATGACAAATTTAAGTCACTCTTTCTCAAATCATTTGTTTTCTTCTAATAAACATTTAAAATATCTTTGACTTAATTCTACAGAAAGTCAACTCAAACCTTTAAGTAGTTCCAAACTAAATTTTAATACTAATTTTACAGTGTCCTCTAAATACACAAATCTTTTCCTTAAATAAACCTTTTTACTTTGACTTTACTTGAAGTAATTAAGTTCAATACCATATTTGTATCCCTCGTCTGACACCATGACTCAAGCTAACCAGGGTCAGATTCCCTGGTAAGTGACCGTGGCTGATACTTTAGCAAAGGTTTACATGTTGGCTCCCCGTTCAGAAAGTCTCACCTGATTGCTCAACAAGCTAAACTGTATTTGGCATATAGCTCACTTATCTTATGTATTTGATTCAAGAATTAATAATTATCTCTTTTAAGGAAATCTCACATTATCTGACAAGTAATCTATCTTTTACAGAAAAATATCCGTCTTATTATACCACATTGGATAAAGATGTTAAAAGAGCTCCACTTTAGATCAATGTAAGATAAAAAAAAACATTCATGTGATACGATCCACACAAGAAAAAATAAATCATAATGCACTTCTGCAAACTATGTGTTACTGTACATATAGTAACACATAGTTTGTGTTTACTATATACACGTTGTATTAATTATTCCAGAAAGATGGATAAGTATGTCAACACTGCAACCCGACTCCTTAGAGGGCAGAGGTATGTTGTTTTTTTGTCCTATGTTGTAACTTTAGGAGAGAAATCTGTTTGTGACTTGTTGTGTGAGCAGCGTGTAACAGAGCATTCTGACTGCATTTGCACTGACATGGTCTGACAGGTCAATCAATGTGGAGAAGGTGGAATGGGGTGTAGGTTCACCGATCTGCTGTGCCAGAAAAGAAAAAGTAAAAGTCATTTCTATTCTGCACCTCAAGCTGCCATGGCTGCCTGAATTGAATGCTAAAAGATTTCTCTTTATATTTACCTTTGCTCCCACAGTGACTAAAGAACGATTGAGACCTAAAGAAGAGTTGTCAGCGAGGCTTTCCAAGATGATTCAGATGCAGTGAAAGCGATAAATTGTTGAAGACAACGCTGATCGTTTTGGGTAATAATCAATAAACAATGTGTGGCTTCACTGAACTTTCAGCTTTAAGAATTTGATTTTTTTTCCAAGGTTCCTTTGTATATATATGTCTGCCAGACCGTTCTCCTAGTCAAAGCAAGTTTTCATTCCCATGGGTGGCATCTCAATGATATGAGTATTTGACCTTGCTGTGTTGTTATGGTCCAAATAACATTTTTCTCAAAATCTTTCAATATATTTTAAAGTTGTGGTAACTTTAAATATTGATGGCTTAAAGTGTTAACATTTAAATGGTAGCTACTCTTTTATTCAATAAATGATAACATAATTTACTGCTGCTGTGAAAATTGCTAGATGTCATGGATTTGATGAGAAAATGTTTTTTTTGTGTGCTTTTTTTTCATTTTCTCATCAATCTTGGGGCAAAAGACTCAAGATTTGACTTGTGGGAAAAATATTTTGAACTTCTTTAGCTTATGGCAACTTACATTTATGAAAAATGTAAACTTTATTTGTAGCTATAGTCTTTTTCAGCTAGTCTAACTTCTTTTTTAGGGTTGATTGAATTTTAGTAGGGGCTTGCACAGTGACGCAATAGAACGCCTTGCAGCAACAAAGTCCTGGGTTCAAGTCCCAGGCTGGGGTCTTTCTGCATGGAGTTTGCATGTTCTCCCTGTGCATTCACAGGTTCTCTCCAGGTACTCTGGCTTCCTCCCATAGTTCAAAAACATGACTCTTAGGTTAAATTGGTCTCTTTAAAATCTCCTTAGATTAATTTATGCACAGTGTAGCCCGCCTCTCGTCCGGTGATTCCACAAGGCTGGAAGGATTGATGGAGTCTTTTTCTTTGATATTGCACGTTGCTGTTGGTTTTGTAGGGCGGCTTTGTAAAACCCAAGAAACCAGGGACAAGAAAAGCAAAATGTTCCAGCACATTAACTTCACTTGCTCGATATTGTCTCCCTCTTATATAAATACTGATAAAAGACAACTGTTTTTTCATTTTCCACAGGACATAAATTGACTCAAAGTATAATGAAATTTGCCCTACAGTTTAAAAAAATTGCCAAAAATCATTTTTGCTTCATGTGTAGCATCTTACAAAATTTGGAACAAAATTAGAAAACAGACAGCAGAAAATAAGATGCAGAAGAAAAGTTTAATTAAAAATGTTAATTTTCAAATCAATGAACACTCTTATTTACAGCTTTGAAACATCTGGTTTTGTTTTTATCGCGATCAAATTTGCAATAGATTGAGGGAGAAAATTAGACAGCTTTTTTCAAACCTCAAACCTCCTGTTTTTCATCTGCCACAGCGAAGGGAGGCCTCATTATGTTGCCTTGGCAGACATCTGACGAATGAACATCCTTAATTGTGCTGATCATTTTAGTTTCATGTTTGCTCATGGCTGGAAGTAAAACTAATTTTGAATATGAATCCCAACCAATAATCAACATACTAGACTGCTGCACACAGAAGTGCAAACAATTTCTAATTTGTTTAGATTCTAATTCTTTCCTTAGAGCAGTTTCTCAACCTTCGTCCTCATGGCACAGTGCTCTGCATGTTTTAGGCGTTTCCCTGCTTCAGATGGACTGGTTTCAATTGATGGCTGATGAGCAGGCATTTGCTGAACTGCAATCAGCTGAATCAGGGGCATTAAGGTAGGGAAATATCTAAAACATGCAGGGCAGTGAGCCTAGAGAACCAGGGTTTGGAAACACTGCCTTAGAGATCTGTTTCCTGTAACATGTTTGTTTATAGAAGACTAAAAGTACATCATTTGTGTATGAAGATCAAACCACTCCAGTTTAATTTAACAGTAAGCATCAGTCTGAAATGTAACCCAACGACTTGCATACAAAACTGTTGGTTTAAGGCCAAACATACTGTTGTAGCTTTTACAAACTGAATACAAAAAGTATTCACACTTTTGAGGTTTTTCATATTTTAAAACTTTAATGGTGATTCCATCCGATAGAACAAAAATGTTGCATAATTGAGATACTGAAGAAAAAGCATAAATATTTTGAGAAGTGTGTTCAATCTCCCATTGTGAATACGTAGCAAAACATCATTTTGCTGCAATTAAAGATGTCTTTTTTGATATGTCTCTACGCCTGTGTGCATCTAGAGCACAGGGATCCTCAAATCCAGGCCTTGAGGGTCAGAGTCCCGCAGGTTTTAGATGTGGCTCTGCTTCTCCACACCTGATATAAACAATCAGGTTATTAGCAGCACTCTGGAGAACGTGACCCCACTGAGGAGGTTATTCAGCTACTCGATTGAGGCACGTTGAACCAGGCCCTCGAAGCCTGGATTTGAGTACCGCTGATCTGGATGCTGACATTTCTATCTATTATTCTTAATAAGATAACTAAAGGTTATTCATAAAAGAGCTTCGAGGACTATCTGTAAACAATTTCCACGTTTTGTTGCTGATTTTCAGTTGGATTTCTTTTTGAAGGCGATTAAGGAAACATTTTCATTAACCTTATAAGTTTAACCTTAAATGCTCTGCATCAAATAAACACTTAGGTAACGAAGAGTCAGATGAAATGCATTGCTTAGTGGAAACAGCAGGTGACATAGAAAAGACAAGATGCTCTGTTCTTACAAGGAGGGGAAATTTTTATTTATAACACATGATGCTGACAGGGACTCTCTGGCTCAGCGTCTATAATACAAGGTTTATCTGCAAGGCTATGAATGTACTGTATGGTGTTTCTGGAAACCAACGTCGCAGTGGCAATATAAACACACGCTTGAAATAACAGACTCTTTCCCTTTTTTTCCCTTTTCTTTTTTTAAAAAAAGGTACAAACAACAATATAAAATATTTGTGCTGTTGGCAATTTACAAAAAAGTCTTTTGACTTGATACCTGTGCAATATTTTTTCTGCTTTTTCCCCTTCTTCTTCTTTCTCCTTCATTTGAAACAATATGCGTACACCAGAGTCCCATCTGGACTCCAGCCTCCGTCATGCAGGCTGCACAGTTTTTGAATTTGTTCATGATAATTGCAGTAGAACTCATCTGCCCATTATAAAAAGACACATGCAAAAAGCTCCAATTGTACAGTTACAGCTTGCCTAACATGGTCTGTTTAGCATCAAGCAAATATTACATTATGTACACTTGGACTTGAATAGCAGGAGGACTTGTATGAGAGCCTGCTGCCCATATTTGGGCTTCAATCCATAGCAGAACAAAAGTTTGGCATCTTTTAGAATCTCCCTTCAGGTCTGCATCCATGGTGATGGAGAGTCCAGAACAGCCCGCAGTGACCGGGTGTTCTTCAAATAACCCCAAGTGTCAGACAGAACTCAGGGTTGAACTTTGGCAGTGCAGTTCCCTCTTGGTTTTCATTTGTTAATTCTCCCTTTATATTAGCAAGAGAATGTCAACACAACAGATGGACCACGACTTCAACAGGAAATAACCAATATTTTGAAGATCACTGGGGGGTCGAGTTTCAGTCTATGTACTGGTTGCATTGCTGAAAGCCAACATTCAGTATCACTACAACAATGCGTCATGTCTTCATATGTAACACAGTTTATGAAGGTTGGCTGCCAACGTCTGTTTGGCCCAGAAATCTGATTTGAATGTCTGATTGTGGATATTTCTTCTTTCTTTGGAGACAGGATGGCCATCAGTCTTAGTGCTGCTCTTTGAGTGAATTGAAACACTGCAGAATGGGATTATATAATATAGAACACTCTTATATATACAGTAAGGCCTAGAGGAGTGAGTGTGTACTGTACAGATTGGTTTGGAGTGGAAACCCTCTCGCCACGATGAAGCAATACAATTATGGCTGTCAGCCCGTACAGATTTATACAAATTCTAGTAAATGCACATGGCTTTTTGTGAAATATAACTTGCCAAGTATTCATTTGGAACCAAACGATAGTGGGGAAAAAAAAGACTGCACAGAAAAACTAATGTCACCACATGTATAAAAAGAGTCTATATTTACAACGTTTCTGTGTCAGAAAGATTCACAAATGGGAACTAACAGCTGTGTTTATTTTGTGGGATATTCTTCAGGCTAAAAGGCAGTCACACAGATAAGAGCTTATCTAGCAGTGAGCTGTGGAAACCACTCCGTTTTCATATCTGAGCTGGCGGCTATCCTGATCATCAACGTTTCTAGGTTGTATAAGCACCAATTCATACTTATCAATCTGCCAACCGAACCAAATTGACCCTGTTGACCTGTTTATTTACACTGGATTGGTTGCTCCTTTCGTTTTTTTGAATGTCAAAAGATGCACACCACTTTCTGTCTACTTGTATCTACAGCCAAACATTTCCATATTTTCTTACCAGTCTATTTTCACTCAATTTACATACTGGGTACTGCTATCAAGGGTTTGCAAAGCAACAGTTTCAGAGCTGCTAAACGGATCTGTTATACTGTTTATACCTTAAGGTCCTTTAAAAGAGATGAGAGAGGAAGTGACCAGAGTACTGGTTCCTTGTTTGGTGTCTCTCCTCCACCTGTTGCTGGGAAGCTGGCTGAATAGCAGCTACTATCCTTTTCCCTTGTTTAAAACAAATAAAATGCCAACTCTTTGTACAGATTTCCAGTCACAAAAAGCCAAATCATGGTGCGAGAAACTATGATGCTTTTATTAAAATAACACTGTTTTTAAACTACAGTTCACAAATTATGCAAATTATGAGCAGCAATAACCTAAACAGCCAACTTTACACTGTAACCAATCAGATAGCCCAACCAATTAAGAAGCTAATATCAGCTTGTTACACTCCTGTTCATCTAAAAAATAGCAAAAATGTATAACATTCTGTGCAATAAGACTATTATCTAAAAACTGCTAGTAAAATAATTTCATTTTTATTGAAATGTTTAATCTATTCACCAACATAAAATATGGTTTTGTACTATCAGTGTAACTAGAAGTATGTTATTTAGCAGTAACAAGAGCCATTAGCTACATCAAATTTTCAAATAAAAGCAATTTGATCACTTTAGTTTTAAATCTCTGTCTAAATTATGATACCATGACGATACCATGAAACTGGTATTTTTTCCTTAAGGCATCTCAAAGAGCTCATGCCTGCTTCCTTTTCATATTTCGTAAAACAGAGTGGTTTGATAGTTATCTAAATCTTGTTGAATAAAAATTGAACAGATTAAGAAAGGATTAATTAGAAAAAGCTTGCTCCTTTATACCCGCTGACCTTCGTAGACCTTCAGGTGAGTTATCATAAGAAACAATACAAACCTGCCTCAACAAATCATGTTTTCAATGATCAGTTTCTCCCTGTACCATTTTTTAAAATGTTTTTGTATATTCAAAAACTTTAATAAGCAAACCTTGTCTAACCAATCTACAACAGTAGCACATCCCTGATGTGCCACAAATTAAGTTTACAAAAGCTTAGAGAAGCTGTCAGATGGCAAATGTGTTAGAAAGAGTCTCATTACTAAAGCACACGGGCTTCACACAAATCGTAAAACCTCTTAAATTAATGTCAGGATTTTCTGACTAACATTTTAAATAAGTGGAACTCTGTCTAAAGAGAGCTGGTTTGTGACAGTGCTAAGTCTGCTTGCTGCTGCTTATTTGAGCCAGTTTCTGTTACAGATGTACCAATGTTGTTTTTTTTGTAAAGCTATGAACTGTCAATGCAGATTTAAGAATCTTTGTAAGAGCTGCCATAACAGTATTAGTGACATGATTTCTCAGTAACTACATATTAGAAGCAGAGGGGAAGTCACATCATGTCAGATAGATAGGTTTTGCAATTTTAAAACAAAGACAAATTTATAAGGGAGTTGACATTTCAAAAGTCCTTTAGCAGCTCAAGTTTACGATTGGAACAGTTATCAATTGTACCAAGTGTATCCCCTAGATAATGTCCAACCCCACTTTAAATCTCATATATTTGCCAAAAAAATCCAACATTTCCAAATCCAGCATGATCTATAACCAACGTGGCTGAAACTGGACATTTTGATTTACTCTGTTTAGCCTTCCTGTTATCTGCTGAACTCGGCTCCAATTTCAATTTCTTGTGGCAGACTGTTCATTTTAAACCCATAAAAGTTGCATATAAAAGAAAACAAAACTGCAAAAATTCTAGATGGTGATGAAGCAACATGTCGCCTGAAGTCGATCTTGATATCCTTATAGAACACACTTTTCCCTTTTTTCACCTACTGTGCTTTCACTGATTTCATTTTTAAACCCCTCATTGGTGCAAACTTCGAGTCTTCTTCCCAAAGTAACAACGTCCACATATTAAGTGTGCACATTCACTGATCTGAAAAGGTATAAAACTTGTGTGAGTTCTGACTGATTAGATCACAAGTCAGGAGCACAAGCTGAAAATTGGACAAATTTACTGCGAATCTCTAGTCTTTGTAGCAATGTTTATGTCAAAAAGTTATAGAACAAGCAAGATGGGCTAATTTGGGTAAAATTAGAGACAGTAACTCAAGGTACAGCTAATTGTAAGGTGAACGATTACATATGCAAATGTTGGATGATCTTAAAGCCAAGCCCCTAAATAACCTCTTTAAGCACTTCACACCTAGCAACATTGCAGAAACAACACATTTAGCTTGTCAACCTTTATGCTTAGTAACGAGCCCAATCTCTCACACACTGAGAGCAAAACAAACACAGCTGCTGTAGCTACAAGAAACAAAGACACAATGATTTTTTTTTCTTTCTGTAAGACAGCCTCTTTACACGTATCTGTGATTTCAGCAATCACAGTCAAGCTAAATGTGATCTAGGGGGACAGGTACATCTGACTTGAAAAAGCCTAATGATTTGTCCATTACCTAGAGACACACTGTAGGCCTATGTAGAGTGTGTCTACTTGAAACGCCCTCTAAAACCAGCACTGACATCTCCCGCAGATACCACGGCCCTGCCGGACGGGAGAAATGACGAGGGAGATCTGAATTAAAGGGTCTGGGGTCATCTCACGGCCTGTTAGCCCAAATAATGGCAACCAATCCTGAGTTAGCAGGAGTCTGCTAAAAGAAACCCACCACTGAAGGCACTTTTTTTAAACAACAGTGCTTCTGTTCTAAGTAATTCAAGTTCAGGAAAGAATGGATCAGAACCTTCCATGTAAAGAGGACTTCCATACCTGTGTTACCTTTTCTCTCACTTTTGTTTGCCTCAGAAAAAGCATGTAGCTCAACCTAAAGCTCCTTCAGACAGGCGGGCGGGCGGCGGAGGGGCTGACGGAGAGGGAAAAGTGAAATCCCTCTGGAAAAAGAGAATCTTCTGAATTAAACGAGACTGAGGACAAAAAAAGGCAATAGAAACTGAAATAAAATCAGACATAGAAAAAAATAATAATAATAATCAAAGTGCACAACTCAAAAACTGACGTGACAAAGAAAGCACATGAGTTTGAGCGTAGATATGACACAAAGCCTGCAAATCAGAGCTTCTGGTACAGTCTTAGACAGGCTTAGAGCAGGAGCCGGTTGAGAAGAGCATCTGGAAGTGACTCACGGCACTGATCCTCTGTGGTGGGTTATTAGATTGGTTGGTTGGTCCGTGTGAACATGCCATCTTTAACGTGTGTTCAAGAAGGGTGTAATAGCCCCACTGTGTTGTGGAGACAGAGCGTGGCAGGCCAGCTGACGGGTTGAGGGTGTGTGTGTGTGTATATATGTGAGAGATGGGGCCGGATTCTTAATCGTCATCCCCACCCCCGTACATGTCAGCCAGCTTCTTAAAACGGGGTCCCCAGTCGTTGAGGTAGTCGTAGTCCTGGTCTCCTGTGCTGGAGGAGTTGAGGGAGCTGACTGAGCCGGCGGTGGAGCCGCTGCCCTCGTAGTCAAAAACCAGCAGGGAATCATACGGAGGGGCTGTGGGGTCGTTGTCTGCAGCCCGCAGACCCTGATGAGGACAAGAAGAGCAAACAAAGCAACAACAAAAAATAGATTATCTCACTCTATATTTACAGCAATAAAAAAGCGTGAACTATTCAGAAGGCTCTCTGTGATTATTGTTGTCCAGGTGTACAAAACAATTTAGAAAAAAATAAAGCAACCCAAGCCGAAAATGTCGGTGGATATGGAAAACGGTACGTTTGCAGAATTGAAAATTCTTCACTTTTACACGTGGACCTTTGAACCAATCAGTTTCTGTGCTTCTACATCAAACTTACGTTGGCGGAAGCCGCTGGCTAAGCCTCTCCGTCACATCAGCTGATCGTTATCCACTAATATAGAGTTGTGTCCATAGACACGAACATTTTCAGGTTGAGCTGTTTTAAACGACTGGGTCAAGCTTCCCCTTTGCCAACTTTGACCCCCATTTTGTACCTACAATTTTGTGCCTGTCCCTGCTGTCACAGGGCGAGAGGTGAGACAAGTTGGCAGTCCATTACAGCTCTGACAAAGACAGATAATGAAGCATGCCTTTATTTATAACCCAGGAGAGATTAGACAGGAGAGCTGTGTGTTTTCCAGAGTTTTCCCTTCCAGACTGCAAAATGTGGTGGGAAAGTATTAAATGAATCATGCAAGACTTGCAGTAGCCAATGTATTGGCAATTGTGCTGCAATTTCATGCCACAAGCTTGTTTTTATTCAGTTCGGGAATGACATGGTTGCAAAAAAATTTCAGCGACAGGGAACTACTGCCGAGAACAGTGAGCACTTTGTAGAAGAGGGGGGATTTTTCCAGTCCTGTTAATTAATTTGGAATGCTGGCAGAAGGGGGTGTTAGAAGATACAGACAGCCAAGGCTCATGCAAAAGACTAACATAAGACCCACAACTAGGAGGGTCCATGCAAAACCAGCTGTATGAGATTTTTTTTAACCCCTCGTCCAGTTTTTAGGTCTCCAGCTCCCAACCAAAATGTTTCTAAGATGGATATTAAGTTTTGAAATGAAGTGATCAGCTGTTGAGAGAGTTTGGTGCCAAAAGTATAAAAAGCTTAGCAGATATCATTTTATGGATTCTGGTTATGGATGTGCAGTAAAAAAATAGCTGATCAAAGCTCCATTATTGGCAGTTCAGGCTTCATCTCATAAAGCTCCTTCCATTTCTGTGATGTATTTATGGTAGGGGGTACATGCTTGTCTAGAACAATGTCGTTTTCTAACAAGTTAAAATTCAGTGCAGGAGCATTTATTAGACTATTCTAGGTCAAAAACATGTGCTTTGCAAAAGTATTCATGCCTGCTGAACTATTTCTGATTTTGTCCCATTACAGCTACAAATGTCAATTTTATGTGACGGACCAGCCTGAAATTGCCAATACTTGTAAAGCGAAAGAAAAAAGATTGAGGATTTTCAAATTTTCTTAAGCAACCTATTTACGTAAATAGTATATGCCTGTATATAGTTTACACTGTATACTATATCATCTGTAGAGGTGTTCGGTGAAGGCCTAAGAGATTTATTAGAGAACATTAGTGAACAAACAGCGCGATAAAGACTGAAGAACACAACGCAAAAGTCGAGGATAAAGCTACGGAGAAGTTTAAAGTGATCTTAGATAATAAAACAATGTCTCAAGCTTTGAGCATTTTCTAGAGTGATGTTTAAATAATCATGTGAGAGCGGTAAGTGTAGAGCAATAGCAAACCTACCATGCTCAGATGTAGGTTTGCTGACAGGCCAGGAAAAGTGGGCCTTACTTAATCAAGAGGAGCTAAGAGACCCTTGGTTATTCTGAAGGAGCGGAAGATCCACAGCTCAGGTAGTTGAGCAGGCTGCAAATGTAGCTTTTGTGGAACAGCGGCGAGAAGAATGCAGTTTTTGAAAGAAAGACATAAGGAGAGGTGTAATAAGCTCCCTCTTCAGTATGGCCAGGTAAGCTGCTCAGAACTGATCAGACACGAAGGGCAATCCTGGGAGAAAACCTGTTAGAGACTGAAAACAGACTTAAGACTGGGATTCATCAACCAGCAGGACATCAACCCAAATTAGATGTCCAAATCTGGTTAGGAGAACAGCATGTTCATGTATAACGGTCCAGTACAGACCCGATCCTTAATCCAATTAAAAATCTGTGCTGGTCTTTCACTGAAAATGCCAATAAAAGGCACTGAAAAGCAAACAGAATACAAATACAAATAAAATCTTGTGGCTGAAATGTAAAAATAAATACACTAATAAATAAAATAATTCGGCATACAAGTTTTTGTATTTTCATAATTTGCTGTAGTAGCTGTGATATTGCATTTTGTAAAAAGAATTGACTGTATTTTTCATTCAGTGCCGCGGTTTTAAAGAGTAACATGCGAGGGCCGCCAACCTCGAGGTGAGGCAGGTGAGGAGAACAGCCCTTGTTGACTCAAGAGAAATAAAGAGAAAAGCCTAAAAAGCTCCATCCCCCGTGGATTCAGAACGTAGCAAAAACACCATGTGTTTGCCGTGTTTGAGTTTAATCGGACTGCTGGAGCGAGATCAGGTGAGTTTGTGTGTGTGAGACAGAGACAGACAGACAGAGAGTCAAGGCTGGATGGATCAAAGCTGAACAGCTGCCAACACCTCTCGAGTGTGAACGCGTTGTCATGAGTCTGTCAATCAGTATTTCCTCGCATAAACGTGCCAGCGTCTGAGTTTTGTGTGTATTTATGAGTGTTTGGAGGGTGGAGTGGCTGTAAAGTGGAGGAAAACTAGTTGTCATGTCATCCCCCCACCCCAAAAAAAAAAACCAAGCAAAAATGTAAAAATCACATTATGTGTCGCATGGAAGCACAACTGTGAAGTTACTGCACCGTGCGATAAGCAACTTTGTAACTAACGCACAGATTCGACACATGCCAGACATGCAAATGTCTCTAAAATCACCTCATGGATAAAGTCTCCAATGTCTCCAGGATGGGGCACAACTGGTCTGATGGGGTACTGAGACTCTGGGATGATGGGCCTCTCGTCAACTCTGCGTACGCCAGGCGGCTTGCTGATGATATGTTCTAAGGAGTCGGGCTGCTGCAGCTGGCTCAAGTCGTAGTCCTGCAACACCACAGAGGTAGAGGCACATGAGCAGCGTAAGCATGGACACGGGCTTCGGTGTCCGTGCGGACGTGTGCTGTGTCTCTCTGAAGCTCTCACTTGATCCTCTTCTCCTCCGCCCTCCTCGTCGTATTTGAGGATGTTGTCTCGGACGTCATCTTCGGGGTCAATCAGCAGCTGCTTCGTCTGCCTCTCCTTCTCCCTGCGCTTGATCCACACCACAAACAACAGCACCATGCCTGCAACAATTCACAAAGGAACCTCACACAGCTGCAGGATGTGCTGCAACAACACAAAATCAACTGACACCTTTACTTATTGATGGAGTGATGTCTTCAGCTTTGCTGAGGGATCGATACACAGCACCAAAGCACAGCAGTGTGAAAAGTTAAGAGTTTAGGTTGAAAAAAAAAAAGTTCTGGAAGCAAAATAAGAGTGTAGCCTAATTCTATTATCATTTAATTTCAATTTGATTTGCACAACTCTGGGCCTCACTGTAAGTATTTTCAAAACTACAATGGTGTGGTTTTAAATCATTCTGGGATTGAAGTGTTAAGCCATTTCAGTGCAACTTTCTGCCCAGCACTATTAATGAAAAGCATGCGGCTCATTGCACTTTCGCTGTGGGCACCTCGACATTTCAAATGTCTAAGAAGAAAAAAATCAGTATCTAGAAACAACCTTGTGTCTAATCCTTTTGTATCATTTCCTCCTGTAAACATTGGATGTCAACTGTGTCTCACAAGCTGTAAAATAAGTTCCCCCTGTCCCACCTCAGCCATTTAAATCATATCTGGTTCACTTCAGGTTGTAGTGGACATTACACTCGCCACTGCGTGTGCATGTTACATACTTGATCTCGATTTGGGGACAAACATGGGCCTGTTTAGCTTGTCTGTCTTTTTGGTACTTCAAAATTGTATTTACTTGATGGTGATGCACTCAGAAGTTGGCTGGTTTGAACAAGCTTTAGCTTGATTTGCCCTGACCCAGGTGGAATCTCAAACATGCTAACTTTACATAATATGCTCATGCATAATTTCTAAAGACCATCAGGTACTGGTAACCACAGCGATTTCTTCTAAGTTATTACTGCAGGAAGACTATTCACAGCTAGCTGTTTTAATATCACTGACGGCTTTAGAAATTAGGTCAAGTGAGGTACTAGGAAACCCTTACAGAGTATTTTCAATGGAGACACAATGTTTTTTTTTTTCTTTCTCACTGCTTAAGGGAGCTAGACCTTTATGTGTGCTAGTTATGTTGCACTTTTGGTTGTTTTGCACCCACAAGGTTGCTCTGTTTTTATCATATTGAGTTTTCAAGCTTTGCCCCTGATGGAACAAGCAGCCTTTAAAACGTGGGCCGCGTCCACAATGTCTTGGAAATACAAATAGAGACTGTTGTTTACAGCAGAAAGGCCAACTGGGTTAATTATGTTGAGGCAAGATGCAAACAAAAAAAAAACAGTTTAAGATTTCAACTCTAAATATCTAAAACCTATTTTAACAGCAACTTGTCTTTGCTTCAAGAAATATTTAGTGTTTGTAAATTATATATCTAAAAAGAGAATCAGAATTGGCTAAAATATATATTGGACTTTTAGAAGACTGCTGTAAGTCGTAAGATCATAAATTGGCAATAAATCTCTGAGTGCAGCATCTTTAATATTTACTTCAGGCTTAGTTGTGAATTATGCAAGTATAACTTGCGGCTCTTAGTTGATCTGTAAGTTTGTTTGAACTGATAAGGGTTTGTGCTACTCAATGGAGTGAGAAAGAGTTCAGATAACATATGAATCATGACAGGAATACATGAAGACGTGTTTGAAAATCAGAGTGTAAAACAAGTTGCATTGTTTGTCAAGCGGCCATTGTACGAAAAATGCCTGCAGGTCTACAAGTAAATATGTGGATCTCTTTAGAAGCATCCAGGTTTCAGTGAAGGAGTTCATTAAGAACACTTACACAGCAGTATGATGATGCAGATGAGGATGAAGATGATGGCTCCAGTCCCCAGGCCAGCGGCCGCGACAGCACCAAGTGTGGTACAGTCTCCATTGTCATCGCACGGACAAACCTTCACTTTGATAACAGACCTGTTGGACAACGGAGGGTTGCCAGAGTCTGACACAATGATAGGGACCTCGTACATTCCTGGTTCTAAGTAGACCTGGTACCGAAGAGTGAGACGGGCATAATCACCTGAGCAAAACGAAGAGGGAAAAACACTTGTTAAGAAATAACCATGTTCATACTTATTGTTTTGAAACTACGTTTCTTTCTTGTGTCAGAAGCTAAGACCTCGGACACAAAATTAGACATTTTACTTAAAAGTCTAGATCTTTCTACTCCATGTTAAGCATATTATTATTCAAACTTTGCATCCCCTTGTTATTAAAAAAGCCAAGTTTTATTATTTAAACATTTACGACATGTGAATGAATTAAAAGCATAAACAAGATGCCAGCCTCTGGTAAGTTTATCTGGTAGTTAATTTCATATTTCATGAAAAAAGGAAACACTGGATCTCTGTTTGAAATTACTGGTTGGGTAACACATCTTCCACAACGTTCTTACTTGCTCTGTCCATTGACTATATTCCTAAATGTTGGGAATAATCAAGATACAATTAAGTTTATATTTTATGCTAAACATTGTTTCTCTTTTCATCTACCTGAGTTCATTTTGATGAAACATTATTTCATTTCAGTACATTTGTATGTTTAACAATGGAACCTATAATTCAGTCAATGTCCCTTGATATAGTTCTACAGTAGCTAGAGTCCATCAATGCCTAATTAAATTCTGTGGGCAAAATTTGGAAAGACACAAGCCTAATGGAAAACAAATCTATGGCATAATGAGACAATATCCACAAAATTGGGAGGCAAAATGGTGTCAAGGCACATGTCTGGGAAAGATATGAGACAGTATCTGTAGCAACAAACAAAATTAGGGATTATAATTATTTCCAATGGAATGGGAATACAATGGAAGTAATTACAGAGTTCATCGACAAAAGACTGCAAGAACTTAATATTTACTCCTCCTAAAGTCCAAACATGGTGATGGCAGGATCATACTGTGGTTTCACAGAACCTTTGTAGGAGTCTTGGAGTAAGTAAACAAATTTGGACCCAAACCCAGTATTGCTCGTCTGGAGAGTCATGATGGCTGAGGACCAGCGCTCCTCATCCAATCTGGCTGAGTTTGTGTTTCTGCCATGTGGACTGGGTAGATTTCCAAATGAAAGGTGTGCCAAGCTTCTGCATTATTCTCAAGAAGAGTTTTTTTTTTTTTTTACGAACAAATCACTTGAAAATCTGTTGTTATCCGATTCTCAAATCAGAAGTGGAAGCACAAAGTACAGTAATAAAGTGGTATAATAACAAACCAAGAAAAAACTTCAACATCCACAATTTTCTCAGTTTCAGTTATCTACCTGCATCATGTAACATTTACAAGAGGTTATACACCAGCAAGAACGGTGGAAAATTCATGATAAAAGTTTTATTTATTTAGTCTTTTCATTTTTTTAGTGGCAGCTACTCACCACTGATCCGTGCAATGGTCCAGTTGCGTCGGATGCTGCTGGGGAAGTTGGGCAGCTCGAAGACAAAGGGTCCAGCGTTGGGATCCGTGTCAGCATCGGCGGCAGTGATGTTGACACCATTGACGTTTTTGTTCATCCTTTCGCAGATCTGAGACTCCCTTGGTACGAGCGCCGGGGGTTGTCATTAATATCTATCAAATAGATCTGCAATGTGCCTGTGCCGCTGGCTTCAGGAGAGCCTGGGAGGAGGAACAGAAAGATAAAAATAAATAAATAAAAATAACATCATGACAGAAGGAGAAGAAGATGACAAGTGAAGATGTGTGCAGTGAAGGGAGGACGGAGAGAGAAAACAGAGAAGTTGTGGCCCATCAGAGGAAATGTAAAAATAATGAAATACGAATAAAAAGATAAATTAAATAGCAACAGACATGAGGTGAAATGAGCATTGTTCATTCATGGTTATGATGTTGGAGGTAGGAGTGCTGTCAGGCTGGGGGATAGTTTCAACTTTTGAAAGAAATACTTCTGACAGTTTTGCTTTTCACTTCATCTTTTGGCCTCACAGCCAAATCAATCCCATCACAGTCGGTGCAGATGCAGGCAGAGCACATCGAATCACATGGAGAAGGGTTAGGCACAATAATGATGACTGTAATATAACAAAACAGGTCCTTGTCTGTGTGTATTTACACAATGCAGTGAGTCATCTTTGATACTGGACACAAAGGCTACTTTCCATGCAGCAAAAACTATTTTTTTCTGAAGACGAATGGGACTTTTCAGCATGAAAAAAGGTACCCAGTGTCAAATATAAAGTAAGTATAAAAAATCTTTTGCAAAAATGATTCACAGTTCAGACCAGAAGCTGATATGTTGGCTTTATCTAAGGGAACTAATATAATTTCAATTCTGTCAGTTTGAAAACTCACTGAGCCATTGTTTTTCCAGCATGGTGTGATTACACAACATACAACTTCTGTGATTTTACTGAGTAAGCTTTGACCACAGATGTTTGAATTTACAAAAGTTAACATATAACAGCATCGTGTGAGACATCAGTTTTATTGCCAGTGGTTTTGGAGCATTACACAAAGATGGGTGGATTAGTTTGTATGTTATTTCTTTTTCAGTTTCACCTCAAATCACCGTTCAGCAAGTTGACAATTGTACACAATTGTGTGTCACCAGGTCAGCGATCTTAAGCACACAGCAAACATTAAGCTTGTGGTTTGGCCCAACCTTACTGGGGGCTCTGCGGGGCTACTATGCATAGCTTTGATAAGAATTAAAATGTTAGATATTCAAATTTGTGCTAACAATTGTTGACTTTAAAATGAATTGAAGTATAATTTTTATTATACCACAGCCTCACTTCAAAAACAAAAGCCTAGCATTGGTAAATTCTAATATGTCCTTGTTTTACAGGAAAAAAGTAATTACAAACAGCACATGTTGAATTTACTTGTGTCGTAGTCAGTCAAATTAATTTATTTGACCTTATTATTCATTTAACTGTTAAAAGTGAAACTGCTTTTGAAGATAAGCATACTTTTTTGCTTTCAGAATCTGTTTAACACACTTGTACTGCGGCACTGCAAAGTCTCATTACATCAACGCATTATTTTCTTCAACAGCATCTCATAGGTAAAGCAGCTTATACACATGTGGAAATGGTGGCTTCACAGTTTCAAAGAAATGTTGCACTTGATCCCACATTTAGTCTGCAGAAAGTCAACTTGTAAAATTTGCTCTGATGCTTTAGGCGGGCCATAGCAGGTGCTGTTTCAACAGCAATACTGCCAGCTTTGGACTGCAATAACATGCACTGCTGCACATAGAAACACTCACACCCCATCTACAGACACAATTTTGAAGCCGTTGTGTTGATTGAACAGAGTAACAGACCATTACCAATGACATTTATGGAAAATTGGGAATAAAGGATAGACATTTAACAATTGGGGAAGTGAAATAGCCGAGCAAGAAAACAAACATGGAAAAGTGTGTGTGCAGCAGCAAAATGAGACACAAAGAAATCCCCCCAAAACAGGGGGATTTTAGTGACATAAACCCTTGAGCCACTTATTGAGAGAGTACCATGGGTGACGACCCTTGGCTGCCTCCAATTACAAGTCATTTTGCTGTCATGCCCTAATGGCGGAGCCACTGCATGGACTCCCCCAACCTTAGGGCCTATCTCTGAGATCAGATAAGGGCAATGCAATTTAAAAAGATTTATGCAAATCTTATAGATCTGCCAATTAAGCGTGGCTACAGAGCAAGACATTTCCCAAAGAAGAGAAAGGCACAGCTGAGGAGAGGTCAGAAAGAGTTTGTTGACTCATTCTGACCTTTGTGATCTTTGTTGCAGATCAAACTACATGTTTCATCTATTTGGACTACTCATTAGTAATTTCTTTTGTAACAGCATCTAGACATATTCCATGGGTAAACAGAAACATATTGTAAATAGTTGTGTAATTTTAACAAACCGTTTATATAGTAAAACATGTCATGTAAAGCTGGATGAAAAAAAAAAACATCTGATGAAAAACTGAATCCTACATAATGTACAATGGGCAGTGGCGCAACTACACATTATTCAGGTGGATGCGAAAGCATAAATAGCCCCCCTCTCTCCGAAGGAAGGAACGTCAGGGTGAAGGAGCGTAGAGAACTCGCTCTCCAATCCCACCCGAGGCGACGATACATGATGGGTAAAACTTGTTACATTTACCTCATTATGTGCGCGAGGTGAAGGAGCGTAAGGCTCCCTGAAGTGTGTGGGAAAACATCATCAGCGCGTCGCCCCCTCCAGACGGGGTTTTGGCGCCCCCTCTGGTGCTGCGCCCCTATGCGTCGCATGCGCTGCATACCCACTTTTTGCACCACTGACAACGGGCTTTAGCCAAATTTGTTGCAAAAAGTTCTTAATTAAATTCAAGAAGTACGACTACTTGATTATGGACAAATTGTAACCGTTTTGGTCAATACTGAATTTTATTATTTATTATTTTACTAAGAATGGACTAGAAAATTTCTAAAATGATTCAAAACCGTGAACTTTTATTTTGAATTCAATCTGACGGCCATAGGAGAACTCAATTATCTGTATCAGCTTTTGAACAGGGAGGGAAACGACGGAGAAACCGGTGCTCAATGAAAAGGTTTAGAACAATATTCACTTTAAATAGACTCCATTAGGTTCTGCATATGTACCTGAAAATGCTGCTAGAATCACTTTTGATTATTAAAAAACAAACCAAAACAGAATAGAAGGTTTTATTTACTGTAGAGCCCTAGTAAATAGTAGAGCCCTACTTGGCAGCCAAAATAATCTGGCAAATGAGTGAGATTCACTACAATAGCTTATCTTTTAAGCTTAAGCTAACCAGTTGTAAAAGCTGGGCTTTTTGCTACGAGGTTAGTGATGTCTGTCAAGATGAGAGGTTGCACATAAAATCATCACATAGCTTTGAAGCTTCAGCAGTATTTGCCACATTAGGTAGCATTGATATTTTAATATGTTTAAAATTAAGAGAAAATGTCAAAACAAAGGCAGAAAATTAAACAAAGCTAAGTTAATCATAAAAATGACAAATACAAAAATAAATTAATTAGTTTTTTCAAGGGTGGTTTCCCATGCATATTGCCATTATCTATTGATTTGACCAAGACTAAAATATAGAATATTAACAACTGCTTTTTTTTGACTATTTAAAAATATTTTTAGGCATTCATGCAACTTCATCACAATTTTTATTGCATATGAACATAAATGCAGAAACATGTTTCACAAACACAGACTTCTACACACATGGCTCTAAGAACAGAAATCCCAGACTTTTTCCCTCATTTTGTGGTACTGCTAATCCCGGCCATGTATGGGAGACATGTGGAAGCAGCTTGCCACAGCTGATAGGAGAATTAAGTGGGCTTTAACCAGCTAAATAAATAATTATGTTTGTGTAAATTTCTCAAAGGGATTTGTCTTAATTCTCTTTTTCAAGATGTCAGGAGTGGAGAAAAGGCATCTAAGAGCTGACCATATGTTCTTTGATGAGCACATCCACATGTACAATACTGTACCGGCGTTTACCAAAGGGGTGGACAGCAAGGGGGAAACTGGAAGTGTGCTTCTCACCATGCTGTCAACACCTCTTCACCATCCCTCTGTAATATTCTTACCACTTCACAGCACTTTTACCATAATCTCTCGTATGTTATTGCAACACCTACAAAGTCAGATCTGCAGGAAGCATTTGCCTCCTCACAGATTTATTAGGTCTTTGCTCATTTGTCACACATACATTTTTCAGAACATAAAACATCCATCCATCCATCCATCCATCCATCCATCCATCCATCATAAATTATGCCAAGAAAAAAAAAAGGATATTTAGCGCAGTAAGAGGACGTCGGCTTCTCCACCTCAGTCAGTTGCACTTACATTGATATTTTCAATCATTGCAATTGACTGCACAGAAACACACATGCACACATAAAAGAGCTGCACATGAGAGCATTCACAGATGCAAACACTTAGAAATACTACTAAGTTTTTAGGCTGGTTCAACTTAAAGTAAACACAGCAGAGAGCTGTGTGTCACTGATAAGGCAATTTGGAAAGGGGAAAAAGGCATTTCCTCCTTGAAGAGAAAAAAAGCACTCAATTCCAGTTGAGTAAAGTGGAACTTATTTGTTTGCTGTGATTGAGTTTGTGCTTGGTTAGGCTTAAGTTTCAACTTTGAGGCAGAACAAATAACACATGCGACAGAAATGACAGGAAATAGAGGGAGAAGTCAGGTCTGGACTGAAGATAAAACACGGATAGAGGAGAGGATCAGCAGTGTGACCAGCTGTGTGAATCCAGGGTTTTCTTTGAGTTAAGCTCAGTTGTGCAGTTCTCAGACTCTGCATCCCCTTTTATGCTTTTAAATTCAGACAAAAAAAGTTCAAGTTTGATTTACATTCTGATATAGAGGAATTGCAAACAAATATCCATCCATCCATTTTCTTTACATCCTTGTCCCTTAGTGGGGTCGGGAGGGTTGCTGGTGCCTATCTTCAGCTAATGTCCCGGAAAAAACAAACAAACTGCTTCTTACCATTGTCTGTAGCCAGAAACGTAGCTTCGTATATGTTGTTTTTTACGTAGATGGACTCCCGGTCGAGCATTCCAGTTGTTACAATCTGACCGCTGGTTCTGTTGATAGACAGCCAGTTTGCCGGGTCGTTCAGCTTTGAATACCTAAACACACGTAGACAGATCGAAGGAGAAGTTAGCGTTGGCGATTCTGCATCTATAAGCAATCATGTCTTTCCTCTTGTGTCTGTGAATACACATATTACCTCCTAACACACATCTGCACAAAAATCACAACAGCATTTAATTCTTCATTGACTTCTTTCTCAGAGCCTGAAGCCTACAGTCAATTTCACCTCATTTTTCCACTTGTGTGTACCAGGCAGTAATTTCAATTGCTGCCCAGCTTCAGCACTTCTGCAACTCTTTGTGTGTGTTTGTTAAAGGTAGTATGTTTTTTTCAGGAAGAGTTTGATTTAATGTGGGATGCTATTAAGCTGTCGAACCGGGTAGTACACATGCATATTTAGCTCTTTCATGCTTGCAGATGTGCATGATGGCGCCGTGGAGACTCAATGATGGGCTCCTGGCACTGATCAATGAACAGGAAAGTCGATGTGGTAGCAGGTGGCAGCAGTCCTCTGGGATAAGATCGGAATAGGAACAAGGGATCATCTATGGGATTGAATCCCAATCTTTGCTCTGATCTCACTGTTCCGGTTCCTCAAGCTTTTGTTGCTTTCGGCCTTTTCTATGCTTTCAGTTATATCTTATCCCCCCCTCAACTCATGTCGCCTCACCTCATCTATCCGTAGTTGGTATTCATACATTTTCTTATCCCTGTGTGTATCCTGTCATCCTTGCCTCGTTCGCGCTGCGATACAGAGTTCACCATCTGCAACCTCTCTTAGCCGCAATCTCACTTTCACATGTAAAAGCATCATCTGTGAACATGTGACACCTTGACCTCACACAACAAGGTTTCCAGCATCACTGTGATTTCATTTACTGGAAGTCAGCTAGGCCAGATGGACTACTTTTTATTCCATATATCCGTCAGGTTTTAAATCTATCCGTATCTAAATGGGTTTGACCTTCTTTTTGCTTTTATGTTTACTAAACTGCACTTTAGTGCAAAACCTGCTTTTTATTTGTCATAAAAAAATACACATAGATATGATTCTGCTTAAATGGAGACAAAAAAAAGCTTTAGAAGGATGGGTGGCAGCAGGTAGTAATGACCAGGGTGTAAGGCAGAGAGTAAAATTTCTCCCCCGCAGAGAGGGCGGTGGGATTTTCCCAGCAGGCAGTGGGCACGATCCCAGGAACAGTGAATTGCAGAGAAGGGGATCATGCTGGTGACATTCCCACACTTTAAACAGCCGCAGCTACACAAGGTAGTCTGGCCTAGACCCACAGATTGTAAAACCATCATCAGGAACTCAGTGAACTCAAATATAACTGTAAGTTGGGAGGAGTGGAAGAGAGGGTGAAGGAAAGGAAAAGATGGTGAGTTGAAATAGGTGGGAAGAAAAAGACACAGAGCAGAAGAGATTTAGACATACTTTCATCACTGTGCGATCAAATTCAACTGTTACATTTAGGTCTGATTTGATGCCTGCAGCACTTTAAATTATTTAACTCCACTGCAACTAAGGGTTTTTTTTATTACTATTCCATTTTTTGCAATAAACAGATGACAGAAGAACAGTTTAACTAACTAAATATTGTTGAACTAATCTAAGAAGGTTATTATCAAAATATAAAACTAAATTCTACTTTCAATGACAATTGAAGTCAAAGAATTATTAAACTCCTGAAATGCAATTCCTCGTAAAATGACACATATCCTAAAGATCACCTGATGCAAGCAATCCAAAGGTTTGTTAGTTGCATCATGTGTGCTTGAGATAGGACACCTCCAACATCTGAACTGTTGAAAATAATGTTTAACTGTATAACAGAAATATAAGCCAAGGTAATGCACAAATGTTTAGAGAAAGACGTCATTGTTTTGCACCTTAAAGGAATAAGGTGCAAAAGTCAGTAAAGTCACTGGATATTCCTGCAAATATAGTTGAAAACATAAGTTGAAACTTTAAATAACACAAAACATGATTTCTGGTTAGATGAAAAAGAGGAAGCTTTGTACAGCTGCCACCAGATTTGGAATCACGAGCATCACAAGATGCTATATCTGCCACTGTAATTGAAATTAACAAGAGTTATTCAAATGCTACAGTGATGACCAGATAATAACATGACTTAGCTACATGCTAAGCTATGAAGAAGCTTTTTTTGCACCGACAAAAATACTGTCATCTCTGGAAGTTGCATCCTTGAAATGGCTTCAACAGGAAGGAGCCTTTTTACAGAAAGGCCAATTTTAAGGAAAAATAAGAAATAGTGTGACAGCAACTTATAGTTTAAACTTGGAGCAATAGAATGGTCTAGACTTTTTCCAAAATTACCATAGTGGCTATCCAGAGAGAAGGGTAAATAATAGTGATTGGTGATGAACAAGTATAACCTCAAAATATGTTCACAATAATTTAAGATTTGAATGTATAACCTTTTAGAAGCAACATACATGTAAATTGTTGTATTTCCCAGTTTGGAGAGGTGCAAAACAAAAGAGACCTCCTTGTCAAAATAAAAGAAAGTCAAAAATAATACCTAATTACTAATTCTTAACTTGACAAGCCTTAAAAACACTTGGTGGAATATATCCAAAAAGGTGTCGCACTGATGAAGCTGGGGTTTTTTCATCATTATTTGTTAAAATTTGTCATCGCTGAATAAATTGATTCAAATAACACGGTTGATTTATCATGTTTTTTATTTTTTACTAAGAATATGCTACTCCAAAAAAGTTAATTTATTAAATGGCTTTGTACACCAGGGCGTAAACATTTTCTTAGCAGTTAAAATGTCAAAGTAATTTTTTTTCAGCAACCTGAAGTCTGGTGAGCATGATTTCTGTCAAAACATGACATGTTGCAATACATTATACCTGTCAAGTCTGGGTTAGCTTCAAAAGCTCAAACCAACAACTGCTGCATTTACTTTTCTGTTAATGACAATTAACAGACATAAGATGTAAGATGTTAATCAGTCATGCTTAGCAAAAAACATGCAGATGGGTAACATTATTTTAGTTGTTAGAAGTAACTTTTGTGTAAAATGAAATGATAAAAAAAATTAAATAGAAAGTGCATAAAGGAAACTATTAGTATCTTTCATGTTAAGCACGGAGCTAAAATCCCGCATAGCTTCATTTCCTGAACAACAAAGACAATTAATTCTGATCTAGGCAAATGCAAAAATGGGAGTGATTATTAAAAAAAGGTAATACTTTATTTGAAGTGGGGTGAATAAGACTGACATGACACTGTCATAAACATGACATAACTCCTGTCACGAACATGAATAAGCCTTCGTGAATATTTATGACTGTTGTCATAAAGCGTAATTCGGTAAATTATGACACTTTTAATACAAAGTTGACATTATTGAAAATGTCTTTGTTATGACAACTTGACATTAACCAAGAAATCATTACTGATATAAACTTGTTATAAAAGTATTACTGATTGCACTTTAAAAATTAGGTAACTTTGTTATTAAAGGTAAAGTTTAAACAGTAACGATTCATGACAGGAGTTATGTCATGTTTATGAAAGTGTCATGACAGTCTTATTCACCCCCCTTCAAATAAAGTGTTACCAAAACAAATAACACAATTCATTTATAAGTCAGTGGATTTTGCTAAACCCAAGACTAAGTTGGATAAGCTGTCCTCACACACAAAAGCAGCGTAAAAGAAAAAAAAAAGCAAAGTGGTAAATTTTCTGCATAGATGACCACAGTCAGCCTTAATACAGAAAATAACTTGACTGACAGGACTTCCCTGGTATTTAAGGTAGTCAGTATTCTGTTAATATGAGTCAATATCACTTCAGAAAAGTGTCTGGTCTCTTAGACGTTACACCAGAGTTGAAGCTAAAAAAAGCCAACCTCTGGTAGTAAACAGCCATTTTTAGACAAACAATTTGCTGTAAACAACAGACACTGGCAATAATAATATTAAAAGAGAAGCATTGTTTCTATAGGGATTTCTTCACTTTCATATCAGATGCATGCACTATTTTTTCAAGATAAAATAATATTTTTTTTTATAACACACAGGTGGATGTTTAAAAATTCCAGTCTTATATTAAATTTGGCTTATTAAACTACGTGTAGAAATTCTATGCATTAACCACTTCATTAAATGATTTAAATTTTCTATTTGTTTCTGCTTTGCTAACAAAATAGAATTATATATAAAAAAAGAATTTTATTAATTATAATTATTTTTCTGCAGCAGTTTTCCAGAAAATTAGGGTTGTGTGGTAAGCTGATTGTACAGGTTGTACGATCACCTCCTGCGCCTCATTTGCAGTGCTTTTCCATGTCTCTTCCACCAGAAGGCTCATCTCATTTGGGAGTTGGGAGGTGTGTGAGTACAGCTGGATGTATGATTAGGCCTGGCAGGTTAGTGATCTTAGCAAGCAGCAGGGAGAGGTATGACATTTATTTTTCAAACCCCCGCCCCTGAGGATGAAAAATGCATGTCTCGAGCTTAGCCAAGGCGGTTTGGGTAATCATTTATTCCAGTGTCGCCAGTCCCATATCTCGACCTTACTGGTTGGGTGTATGACAGGGGACGCATGATGCCTCGCTGTCCCTAACTCTTTCTCTCACTGGCCTAACCACAACGGGACACTTCAGGCTTTCTTTTCTTTGATAAGCACCTGTCAAGTTCAAACCTTGACCTGAAGTCAGCTCACTATCCACGGCTTGTTTCTGTCTGCCACTCTTTGCTCCTCTGCAGTCCCCCAAGCCGTTTTCACCTTAATTTAAACTTTCAGATCTTCCTAAAGTTTCCTTTTATCTCTGGCTTTTTGTTTTTTTTTTTTGAAGCATTCCTACCACACGCTTATGCGGTTATCTAACTGTCAGGGAAAACCTTTATGGTTTTTCATTTTTGTTCTATTGCATGTATGTGTCTATGTAGCAACATCTCATGATTTTTCTCAAGAGATTTCATGACTCCTTGACAGTGAACATTTTTCTCACTGTACTCAATCCATTTTACATCATTATGTGATTTCATCTGATGAACTAAGGCAAAAGCCATATGAAGAATCATGACAATGCCATGAAGAGCTAATGCGAAGTTTCTAATGACTCTGAAGTTACTAACTACTCTTTAATATCTTCTATTAGCTCAAAATGAATTTTTCATACTTTGTGAAAAGTCTGGAAAGGATTTGCTCATCCCCAGTATAAAATATAAAATACTTAGAGCAACCAGAAGTCAGCTGGATGATATCCCACTCAAAAGAGAATCGTAGTTAAAATGAACAAAACCTGTTTGTCAAAATAGAAAATAAGTAACATTTCCAATGTTGTTTAGCATCAGCATCTCCTTAGATTTAGACATGTTTAAATACCCCATTGCTTTTAAATAACAGTTTTCTGAAAAGGTCCACGATTGGAGATACAAGGTTTCTGCTTGGCATTGATGGTATGACAGTGAATTACCCGTTCCACAAAATATGACATGTAAACTGTAAAACAAAGCAAGAAAACTCAGATCTCATTTTAAACACGACTTTTGATACACTACTTTACGATAATTCATTTAACAAATGGACCAAGAATATAAAATAATTGTCTTACTAAGAAGTTTGAATAAGCCCATTTGAGAATTGTGATGGCGCCCCCATGGTTTGTGAGTATTTGCACTCAGTTTAGCAGACATTATGCTCGCTTTCAGTGGATTAGAGGCAATAAACCCACTTCCACAAAACAATACAGATGACTGATATCCCAACAACAGAGCATGGAAATGGTGCAAAGCAATGGGAATGATGGTGATCCTGTCCAGGTGAATTCAGCTTGTCCCCTTCAAGCACATGTTTTTCTTCTGTATAGGAAAAAGTCAAAGCGCATTTGTTTTATTTTAAAGTGAACATGCCAGACCACTACATACTTCTAAAAAAGCTAAATTGATTTTCAATTGATGCAGTTTGATGCTTCAGAAAAAGAAAATACACAAAATCAATTACTTGAAAGCAATTTAAAAAGGGAGCAAAAACAAGAGAGAAGGAGAGGAAGAAAAAGTCAAACAGAGTGGGAGACGGCCCAGCTGGTGGCTTTAGCATCTTTCTAAATTATAATGTACACCCAATTTACTCTCATCTGCTGTGAAATTAACTGGGAAATTTGTTTAGATATGTTCCCCCCAAAGAAAATTAGAAAACAGGAGCTGCATAGCGTGAGGTGGCATTAATCCCAAACCGAACATCCGTGTTATCGTCTCAATTGCATATTTCTCAGTTGCTATTATAAATTATGCCAATTCGCTTTCTGTAATCCATATGCACATACAAAAATGTTTTTACAGTTGCATCACAATATGAAGCTCTTCATCATTCTAGAGTGTTATTAATAGATCACCTCTTTCTCAAGGGACCCAGCCCAGTTAGCCGCACCGTCAAGATGACAGGTGGACTTTGCAAATTGTAAGGTCTGCTGGATGTTTAAAGGTTGGCTCATGTTTAAAATCAGAGAAGCTGAGCGCAGACAAAGAACACTGCAGGTGGCCGTAATGTGGTGTCAGGTGCTTGAGTTTGAGCCAGCTGTTCTCTCTACCTCCTCCTCTTCACTCCATCTGCTCAGTTCTTTTCTTCTTGCGGTGCATCTATGTATGTGCTAATGCCACAGAAAGCCTCCTAAACTTAAAGGGTTTTTGAAAGGTGGGTGGAGCCAACATACAGTAATGTAGTTGCTCTTTGACTTTTAAGTCAAAGAGAAGCTGCTTGCTTCTCTTGGAGAAGCAAGCTGCTACCTAAAAAAAACTCTGCCAGAGTTCTTTTTAGGTAAATACTTGTCAACCGAGTTATTTCCGTGCGGCTTGTATTTGGAGAACAGCAAGCGAGACTAAACACTGAGACAGGTCAGAGTGAGCTCCACCAAGACAGAAAACAAACAATGTCGTACTACAGTTTTCATGCGGTACCTGATTAT
Source organism: Poecilia picta (assembly GCA_033032245.1). Classification (NCBI taxonomy): domain Eukaryota; kingdom Metazoa; phylum Chordata; class Actinopteri; order Cyprinodontiformes; family Poeciliidae; genus Poecilia; species Poecilia picta. The sequence continues at coordinate 12,291,918 of CM065359.1, read as the reverse complement.
CTGTTGCATCTGGAGTCTGTCGGGATCTGAAGCCGAGAAAGTGGTCAGGCTGGTGCCAGTGGGAACGCCTTCCTCGAATCGGATCTGCTTAGGGTTGGTGGGGAAGTAAGGGGGCTCGTTGACGTCCTTCACAGATATGGTGACTCCAGCAGTCGACTGGAGTGAAGACTGGATGCCGCTGGCCAGGTGGGCCTGGTTTGACACGACCACTGTCAGCATGAAGGCCCGGTTCATCTCGAAATCGACTGGCTGAAGAACGAAACAAAAAAATTATTTACGTACGAAAAAGAGAAAGATGTGTTGACTTTGAGCCACTCAGGCTTGTCTTACATTTCTTTGAATGCATGTTACTTTGCTCTATTCCCCTCCTTAACCTTTAGCATTACAACTTACATCTTGTGAATTTGTGCAGTCTGTCACTTTTAACCATTTCAGTTTTGGACAGTAGGTAACATGACAATGTATTTACTAAAAAAACGTCCTTTGCTTTGGATTTTCATATATAGTTTGTTGTGGATCCTTGATATTTGTTCTATCACTTTCTGTCTTTAAAAGACAGCTTTGTGTCATAATAGCAAAGTCTTGATGGTTGTGTCTAAAGGGGCAATTGCTTTCATACACTGAGACATGTAGCTTTGGACATTTTCTTCCCTTCATAAATGAAATAACATTTTTAAAACTGTGTCTTGTAATTGCTCATTTTATCTTTGATATAAAATCAATTTGATGAGTTGAAACATTTATATCTAAAAAAATAAAGAAACCTGGAAGAAATGTGTAAGCGGGAAAATACTTTTCTTTTATGGCACTGCAAGTTGAAATGAAGATATAAAAGACAAACAGAAAAGCACATTTCTTCAAGCGTGGTTCCACAATAAAGAAAAACTATTTCCATGATTGTTTTCCACTTATTCCTATTATTTATTGTATTGCAGTCCTTCCTCTGAATACAAAGCCTTTGTAACAAAATTTTAAGTGGTCACATGTGTGTTTACTGTAATCCTGCTCATTTTAAAATAAAAACCCTGATCAATGTTTCTCTTTCTGTCAGTGTCAGTCTGTCTGTCTGATTGATAAGATAATTGAACAGCTTTACCATGTCAAATAGTCCTGCTCCAAACCAATAAACACACATAAAAACAGTGCCCTAACTCCATGCGCTTGGGTATTTGAATGTGTTCAAGCCATCTAGAACTTTTTCTTTTCCTAATGGAGACAACAAGACATGGTTCAAATAACATAAAACAAATTAAGTGATAAAACAGAACCAATATGCCTTCTGTGAGTGCTGCACATTTAACAGCGTGATGATGATCACGGTTGCAAAGCTTGTGCTTGATGGTGAAGTTAAAGACCCTGAGCACATCCTCACGTTGCATTGCTTTGCTGTTATCAGGGTGATTATAAAAAGCATCATTAATCAGGACGATTTGTTGACCCCAGCACAGTGGTAGGACTGTTTTCGTGTGTGCTACTTGGTGCAATATTTTGCCCATGCTTGCATGTGCATGTAGATTTTTGTTAATGTAAGCAAAGACGAGTGTACTCGCATGTGTGACCCCAGAGAGCACTGGGAGCCCATTTAAAGGCAAACCACGCTCGTGGCTCTTTGATCTAAAGCCTGTGGTGTTTTTGGAGCATCGGGAGGTCTGGAGTATAGCTGAAACCTAAAGTAAAACACACACATTCACACAGACTCACTCAGCCTGAGGGAAACCACAGGGGTGAGAGGTCAATAACATGGCTTCCATCTCTTGCCTATGAGCCATCCCGTCTTGCATCTCCTCTGCACCACTTTACCCATTTCTCTCCTTCCCTTTTACATAATTTGCACAGCTGGACTCCAAATTCCCACCCTGTGGGTTCCTCACCTCTGCCCTACCTCGGCTCTCTGTGATCTAAAGCTCACAGTGGGCCGGCGTCTCTCAATCCCGGGAAATCTGCCGTCACCCGCACTTTTCTCCTCGCCTTCTCTTCCCCCCTGTCATCTTGTGTGCCAACATAATCTGTGATTTACATATCTTAATGACTCATTCAAAGCGAGTGGATCTGTTTGTGTGTTTTCCATGTGAGCCTGTTTGTCTACGGACTTCATTACCATGTGGCGAAATAAGAATTAGTCTCTTGGGATCCTCCAGAGAGCAGCAAAAACGTGTGACATGTTCTGGTTAAGACCTAACGCCTTGTTTACACAGAAGCTCAAGGTCCTTGTGGTAGACTGATGCCTACCTGAGTGTTACTGTGATTCCATTTGTCTCCCTAGATACCTTGGTATTAAAAAAAAAAAAGAAAACTGCAACAGTGCAAAGCCTTTATGTGGTTTTTGCATTTCATCATTCACAAGTTGTCCAACATGAATCCTTGGGTTCACTTTTTTTTTGTCTCAGTGTAAGCTGAAGCCCCTCTGTTTATTTGTCGAGACAGTGTATTGCTTATTTCCTCTCAGGGGGTGGCTTGTCTCTTATTTTATGATTTCCTGATAACCTCCCATGGGTCTCAGTGCAAGCTTACGGCTACCCAGCTGCCTGCTGAATTTCACAGGGAGTGAGAGGAATGGATTATTAAAGTCAGTCATCTAGAGATAATGAAGAGAAGCAAAACACCAGTGCTCATTGCTCAGGCTGCAGAGGGAATTATAATGGCATGTTAGTGCTATTTGTTAACATTATTGTGAGATGTGATTTGCAGAAGTCAGATAGATGCTGAAAACATCCTTGGCTCCAGAAGGTCACTGTAATAAAATAGTAATATCTGTAAAACATTTGCAACACGATAGAAGCACTTACATCAAGCCTTATGAGGATAAATACCACAAATGCATACAGATACATGCAAGTATATAAATGCAGTTCTTGAAGGCCATTAAGCACTTCTAATGTAGAAACGGTTACAAACTGAGAAGCAATCGTAATGTTATATTGCTGACTTTTTTTCATACACTAAAAAATGCAGGGTGGAAAAACAAATGTAGTTTAGTTTGCAAACCTACTCGTTGGTCAAATGTGGACTAATTCAGGCCTGGATTACTTTAGCATAATAGAATACTAATTTAAAACTGACTGATTTAATCCAGCATTACATATTAAGTTTTCAAACCCCCAAAATGAGTTAAAATCTTCAACAGCATCTGTTGTCAATCCAAAGATTAGATTGAAAATGTTAACTCATAACTCTGATGTCTAAATCACTAATACTTTTTTTATTCAACCCTGCGTTAAAGAAGCAGATACAAAGTGTGTATTTAAAATAAGAGAAAACGTGGATAGAACTGTGACAATACAGACAAGTATTGTGAAAAGTATTGTGAAATTTGAATTTTAAATAAATTTTTTTAATGTATTTATTACAAAAGAGTAAAGGTTGCAGAAATAACCTTTACTCTAGGATTTTAATTTTAAAGAATCTGTATGAATCTTTATATATTGTGAGATTTACGATTATAAATCCCACAATATATAAAGATGATCAATATATAAAGATGTGGTCTTTAAGGGCTAAAAAATAAAGACCTCATGCACCTGATACTGCTTTAAAGAATATCTGTTCAGTGTAAAAGTATTTTACATTTTAAAAAATGTGCTGGTGGAGCGTAGGGATTAGAGTCAAACATAAAGAAAACAATAGCTGTTTAAAAAAAACAAAAGCAATTGGAACAACTGGGGCCTTAAACTATGAGGTCAGCTTTGCTCTGAGTGGTCTTGTCGCCAACATAGCAAGTTGTAACAAGACATGGCTTTGTTGTTACTGTCATTTACCATGGCAGTGAGAACATTATGAGTGTATAAAACCATTGCCATTGTAATTGAGAAATCAATATCTAATTTGCTGCAGTGGTCTCACCAGCCACCACATTAAAGTGTGTGTTTGAGTGCATGAGCTGTTTCTGAAGGACACATTAGCCTCCAATCCTTCTTTTGGACACAAAGGGGCATGTGAAAGGCAAAGACCTCCACCTGTCCTCATTTAACTCTGTCGCCTATTATAATGGTTTGTACCTAAATCCAGGTGGAATCTGATGTTCTGTGTAGAAGAAAAGCTGTTACGTCCCATTATAATAGCCTCAGAAATGCCATAAAGTACATAGTATGTTACCTTCACCACGGTGACCATGCCGTCGTTGGAAATGGGGTCGGTGCGGATGGTAAAGTGCCCAGTTGGGTCCCCACTGATGATCCTGTAAACGGCGTTCCAGTTGGGAGAGTGAGGCTGGTCAGCATCTATAACAGTCAGATTAGCCACCGCAACATCCACTGTGTTCTCTGGGACCTCGCCAGAAAACTGTAAGAAGCAGAGAAAAACGAGAAGCTACATCTCTCTGAAGCAAAGTTACTTTTACTGGTCTTGTATTCCTTTTGTATCCATTGAGCTCCTTTATAGAACAGAATCCCTTCAAGTCTTTTAGCTAAAGTAATTTATCTGACTTCCACAAGCAAGGAGAAAACACAGCTTATACACGGGCAAGTAGATGCAAATAGGGGCATACTTTTACTTTTAATGCTTTTGTTTTTTGGTATTCTTTGATGAACAATAATATTTAATTCCTTTGAAATCCAGAATGACAAGGAGGGGAAATGTTTGCAGAGGGAAAAAAAGCTATCAGCCGGGAGGCTTGAAACATCTGTTTGAGTGTATCTAAGTAGTTTTTGGTCGTCCCCATGCTTTACAAATACATGTGTTTTGTCCTGATAAGCCTGATGAGCAGCAAGCCGCTGTCTGTCATGTGCCGGTTATGATGGGGATTCTTGTTTGTTTTGAACAAACTCGGGGGGGAAAATTGATGCCGACACTACAAGAAGTCTGGAAAACACAAGTTGACCACAGACCCACCTATGTAAAAAACTTGACAAGTCACACGCGAGGTCATGTTGTGTTTTCCAACTCATCTGGAGGTAACTGGCGTGCAGCACCACACAGTTACCATGTCACCGCGGGTAACAGGCATGGATGAGCTACTGAGCCGCTTATGTGGGTGAAGGATATCAAAGAGCAAAGCCACAGACCAAACACTCCGACAGACCATAATACCCTGCTCGGTGACGCTCACATCAACCAGCAAACAGCCGACAGCAGCGGGCAGATTAGAGGGCTGCGTCAGGAGAGCTGTTCAGAGACTCAATGACATTCTTAAGACAACAGACAAGTCCGGGTGGTCTTGATGCACTGTCTGGTTTGGCTAAGTAGGCAGGCTGTCGTATGTTATTGTCTCAGCATTTGTTTGTGTGTGTTTGAGTGATTTATTGCTGTAGTTTGGTTCAGGGACTCCCAAAAACCAATTCAATAAAATAAACTTCAGAGGAAGCTCAGAGGTTCTCTTAGGAATCCCTCGACATCTTGTTTGTGAGTAACTTTCCCTTAGTAAAAGCTAAGGGCAAGTGCTAACCAGTTATGATCAAAGCCTTTAAAGGATTCATCACATTCTCACTAGCAACACTGCAGTTACAAGTTTTTTTTATTTTGGGGAACTGAAAGGTACAGAAATGTGTTACTGTCAAGGAGGAAACTACATTTTTGAGCACTGTCATGTTGTCTCGTTATAATTATGTTGTACAAACGTGACTCTTACATTGTAGAAACATAATAATATATTGTATGAACATGATAATATATTCATGTTATTTTACGAACGTGATCATTTATTAAACAAACAATATATTGTATAAATGTGACAATTATATTGCACAAATGTGATAATTATATTGTAGAAATGGATTATATTGTACAAATGTGACAATATAATCCACATTTATACAATAATTATATTGTATAAATGTGATGATTATATTGTACAAATGTGACACAATGAGATACAATAATTATATTTATAATTATATTGTTCATACAATATAATTACCATGTTATAACATGATGGTGTTTGTAATTTTTAAGTTAAAGTCCTGCCGGTTATAAGCAAAAAACTACTGTACATACTCTATTGTTACTCTGGAGGCTTCCTGATTGCAGGACCCCACTTCAGCAACGGTATATCCTTATATTTTATATTTATTTTTTTTCCTGTTACTACCCTTCTTACTATTTGCAATGGTGAATTCGACATATTTTCCATCTAGCTACCTGATCAACAGAAACATGCCCCCATGTCATATTATATGTATTCCACAGGAAAAATAGGAAGTGTTGGGTAACTAATTAAGAGCTTCAAAACACTTTAAAAACAGTCTTTAAGTTGTATTTGTTTTATAGGAATGGAGAAGCATGCCACTATGTGTGAAACTGGTGATTCTGTAGACAACAAAATTATTTCCAAAGGAATTTTTTGATTTGACATATGATTCGGCAATACAAGATTTATCATTCGTAAGGCTCTCCATGGCTTTACTAGGGGTGTAAATAACTGTGGAGGTGGTTCTGGTTAAATTCTCTAATAGTGAGTGTTTGGTAAAATTTCCTTTGGCTACTATAATTCTAGAAGAGTACATGGGTCTGTGGTTTTTCAGAGTAGAATTGTAATAAGACCATCTTAAGGCAGGGACACAAACATCTAATTAGGCAGCTTTTCTTCTAAGTGATAACAAATCTTAACTCCAAGTGTAGGACATTAGGGAATAAGGGTGGATCCCTTTGATTGTGATTGGCAATGAGCACTGCTGGCTTTCTCTCAACACTTGACATAATACCTCTTGCCAGCACCCTTACTCTTCTGTCACTACTTTGGCACTGAGAAAACTACAAGGGGGAGAGTAAGGTAGAAAGAGAGGCGAAAAGTGACAGGGAGCTTCATCATGTGAACTTTGTAAGGGCAGCACAGGCAGGAGGCCAAGAAACCAGCGTAGAGAATCCTGCACAAACTAGTGTGATTGTGCATCCCTGCACTTATCTACAATACCATATGGAAACATAGCAGCAATGGAGTAAACACAAAAGGTAGAAACAATTTGATTCTTTTTATCAAATCTATCTGTATTAGAGACATAGTGCAATAAACACCCAAAGGCTTCGCATCTGCACACACACACAAACTCTGTGACTACTTGAAAAATAGGCCAGCCTCTGATAGGCATGATGAAATATTAATCATCAACATTAAAGACAAATTCCCCAAACTTTATATTTCTGGGACATGCTGAAAGATCTATGGGGTTTATTGCTAAAACTAAATATTTGCATAATGGCCTGCAATCTCAACAAAATGGCTTTTCATGTTATCTCCCCCTACTAAAATGGATGATTTATGAGGGGAGTGGGTGAAAGTGCTTTCCTCATCGTGAATCCTAAACCTCCACTAAAGTTTATCATCAATATTCCTGATAATATTAACTTCCTCATGTGACGCTGATGGAAATGCACTTTAACTAGGTGGAATCCAGTTAGGGGATATCAATCTGTTATTGCCCTGCATCATCAATATACCACCATCAGTAGGGAATGTTAATGCAGAAAAGGGAGTCAGGAAAGGCTACTGATTTACAACAAGGCCTGTCTGCACTTCATCACTGCTACTGTAGGAAATTGCTTGAGTGACAAAGTACTCCCTCATTCTTCCTTGTCTACTTGTCATTCTCCCTTTCCTTCTTTTTTTTCCCTTTTTGGAGTCTAAATGCAGTCTGCTCATCAGTACATTTAAACATGTACACATTTACTTTCTATAATTTTTCTTCATCGTTGCCCTGCTCGTTTCCCTGCATGTTTCTGTGTGATGTAGCATGTCTCTGATGAGGTTTTAAAGCTGACACATGCTTGACGTTTGTGTTAGCTAAACATCGTATGAGTCCCAACAGCCCCAAGAGCAAATACTAATGCTAACTGCTTTCCTACCAACTGAAAGGCTGAGCACATTGTTGACAAAGTATTAATATCTGCTGCGGGAGCCTGAGAGCAAAGGGCTTTTCGTCCACCCATTCTTCCTTCTGGTTCTTAATGCCATATAGTGCTGTTAAGAGTTGGGTGTAGCAGTCTCAAGCTCTCTCTGATAAATGAGCCTAATCCATTAGCCCTGCAACTGTAACATACTCCTTTGAATTCTGGGTGATAGACTGAAATGTCCTGAGTTTGGTTCATTGTAATGTTTTCCAACTGCTTTATACAGTATTACCTGCTCTGTTTCTCAGGTAAAGTGAGTATGAATTGGATTTCTCTACCTGGGAGCACCTGGGCTGGTCGTCCCCGTCTATTTAAACCCAGATGCTCCTCGCATCGGTTTCAGCTCATGCTTGCCCCGTAGTCCTGATATTTATGTTGGGTTTGATGTTTTGTTAACTGGTTTTGATTTTCTTGAATTAGTTAGGGCTTGTGTTTGGTTGGTATTCTGCCATACTTTATTTCAGTTTGGTCTTTTCATTTCATATAACATATGTCAGTTTAATAAACACTTATTAAGTTGCCTTGTGTTTCCCTGTTTTGTCAGAACCTCATTCCTTCCACTTTAAAATTTCAATACACTTTGTGTTAGTCTTCATGTAAAATCCCAATAACATTTTAAGGTTGTGACCGTAGCACTTGAACGTATGAATATGTTCAAGTGGTGTGAATACTTTTGCAGGGTTTGAATATTTAATATCCAAAGAAATTTTGACATTTACATTGATTGTTTATAATTAATTAGAAGTGCAGGAAACTGACTCTGCTTTTAGCCATCTTGTAATGTACACTACAAGTGACACACTTGATGTAAGACTCAGCCAAAAGGGAAATGTCTTGCTTCTTGCCTGATTTAATACATTACATAAAATGCATTACATTGGACTTTTAATTTTTATCCTGCTCCCAGTAATGACCCAGTGTAATGCAATCATCATTCTAAATATCCCTATGATGACAACAATCATTAACCATTTGCGGGATCGAGTATTCTTGCAGATGGAAGTCAATAATATAGATCAGTGTTCTTCATGTGTAAGTGTTCTTTAGAGGAAAACAAGTAGGCATTCTCTGTATTTTAAAAGCCTAAATTATGTTTTATAGCCACACAATATTATTGGAACTGTTGTTGAAAGTTCCGATTCAAGGGGAATGGGGTTTCTTTCTTTGCTAGGAGCCTTAAAATCAGTGTGGAATGTTAGTGTATCAATACAATTGAACCAAAATTGAATTTCATTTCTTTCTAACTCTGTTAACTTCTTTTTGCTTTTCATTTCTCCTATAGCTACACATTCTTTTCTCAGCCTTCTTTTCATTTTCACCGTCCTCTTTGAACCCAGACCCTTTCATTCTCTAAACAGTTACCTTCTCCACACTTCCATATTTGTAATAACTTACAGTTCTTGAGGTCAGCATGGGAGGATTATCGTTGATGTCCGTGACAGTGATGATGGCAGTGGCTGTGTTGGAAAGGCCAAAGTTGAGGTTTCCCTCCATGTCAGTGGCTTGCACAATGATGGTGTACTGGGACACTTTCTGAGAAAGGACAAAAGGAAAAAAAGGGGGAGACATAGTAATGCTGTTATTCGTCTAAAGATAGCTTTCTCTTCTATGAGCACAATGTCTACAGACTGCGGCTCCCAGGAGAAAAACAAAGCCTTTTTTGGCGGGCCGTGGTTTTATTTGAAACACAGAATCATAAGGGTAAAGTCTTTCATTTGACTGAACCGAAACGTTTCTCGGTGGAACCTGGCCAGACATCACACCATCCAGAGGCTGCACTGTGAAGCCTCCCCACGGGTGTAGCATGCCATCAAAGTCGTTAGGCGCGCTGCTTATTCAGTACCACTGATCGACAGATGTGAAGACAATGATCCAACTGACAGAGATTAATAGACTATCTGTGAAGCAGTAATATGAGGGAATAATAAATGCCATTCCCTCTTTTGAAATGACACAATGTCACTTCAGTGGTTTGAGATTTTATTATTTTTTTCCTTATTTGTGTTGCTGTGCACAGCAGTGCTTGTGTTCTTCCTTATTCATCCGGCTCTTTCGTACGTTCTTCTTTTGCAGCTTTCTCTTTCTCTTCTTCTCTCCCAGGGTGCAGTTAATGGGCTGCAGGAAGGATAGAGCCCAGGAGCCGACTGTCTGGATAATGTGTCTTGTCATCGAGATTCCCAATTACATTCCCACTGTCTCTCTCTCACCTGCTAATTACCAAGTAAATATCCCAATTAGACCAGGACGCCACATCAGGAGGACTAGACAGCTCCTCTTGGTTCCTCTCATCTTGATGCTAAATGAGATGCTGAACTCCAACCTTGAGCACACACTCATTAACATTAACGTATACACGCAAGCACACTTTGACGCTCCTCTTTCTACATATCTTGTTCTTGCCTGGCTGTCCCATCAGCCTGTGTACAGCTTGTACATAACACTCACTAATTAGACAACGAAGTAATTATGCAGAGCTTCTCTGAAACTCTCGGGTTGCAACAATACCACAGCACACCCAGTTTCCTCAGGAGTGCTGAGGTCTGTTGCTGTCAACAAGCTCTTTAAAAGTCCACTGCAGAGCAGTTAGCAGAGAATCAATGTGTGAGTTAAAAAAGAAGAGGAAGCAGACGTTTTAAAGGGAAAGAACAGAGGAGAGGACAGGACACAGCAGGGTTCTTAAGACAGGTGTGAAATCTGACAGAAAATAGGTCATTTAATTATTGCTTTTGCAGTCACATAACACTTTTCACAGATCAGACTACAAGTGGCTTTCTGGTGTTTAAACTGTCAAGGTTTAAAAATGCAAAAAAATGCTGGCTGAAATATGATTAGTGATGTTTTTTGTGCGTTTTCCCATAAAAAAAACTGCACTGCACAGTTATAGACATCCTGTTTTCTAGGATCACTGTAAGAGGAAAACAGAGGTATGTTATTTATGCCTCAAGCACAGCACATGCTTTTGCAGTAATGGGAAATTGTTTTATGCAAAAAGACATCAGAATAAAAAAAGCTAATCTTTTCCAGGTTATAAAATTATTCAAATCTAACCATAAGTGTACAAAACCCAACATATGGATGGTGCAATAAACACACTGCAAAGAATGACCTTAGATAACAAATTTTTGCTGTCCATCAATCTGGGAAGGGTTCTAAAGTAATTTTCAAAAAAACTAAAAGTGAGAAGGAATATTCACAGGAGATTTTTAATAATGTCTGAAGTAGCTGTTGCAACAGCTCAGAAAAAAATCCAGATTTCAATCTGATTTATATGACTTTTATAGGACCTTATGTAATTATGTAAATATATCATATATATATATATAAAGACCTTGATGAATTAAAGGTCTGTGGGTAAAGGTCGTGTACGTTGTCACAAAGCAACAAATGTGACTGACAAATCAAAAAAGAAAATGACTCTAAATTTGTTGCTTCCAAATGGAGGTTCCGAAACATTTTTTTTACACATAGCTTTTATACTGTAGCTTCATGTTTGTTGACTTTTCATGGCTGTATGTAATATCTTCGGTGTAATTGTCACAATAGATCTCGGTTTTGTGGTGACAATTACACTGCAGGTCTTTTTTTGAAGCAAACACAAACGTTCCATAAATTTGCACTTATATAGCTTGAAATGCAGCAAATCACTAACAATAGCTTTTTAAATTTAGCACCACAACAGAATCCCACGGCCCACAGGCATTTTACTTCTACAGCCAAGTTTGATAAGGTTATGGCATCACAGTTTAATATATAGACCACCTGCTCAAGCTCTTGGTCCCTAAGCCATCAATGAACCTTGAGCTTCAGTGACCCTCCCTCTGCTGTACTAGGTGTCCCTCCTTGGCCCACTTAAGGTTAATAATAGATGTTATGTTACAGCGACATCTCACAATTTCTGCCACTTTGAAGATGCTCTGATCAGAATGAGATTTTATGGTCAAGAGGTTAAAGAACCGGCTTTTAGCTACACTTAAAATCTTAATCTTTACACATGGGTCCCACAGGCACATTTACAGGTCTATTAACATGAAGTAGAGACATGCCAAATAGGTAGTAGTCTCTTTAACAAGTTCTTGAAAGACATAAACACTGTCTTTATACAAGACTAAACGACATCTTAGAGTGCAGATTAAGTTAAATTGGCTGAGTTAGTTTGAATGGCAATGTCTACACAATGTCTTGCAAAAGTGTAAAACTTTTTCACATTTTTTCAGGTTACAAACCCAAAACCTTTAAATGACAATCAAATACAAAATAACATCTGTATTTGGTTGCGAGTGGTTTTTTAATGCATAAAAAGGGAAAAGTGTGGATTGCAGTAATTTCTCTGGATAAATACTTTTTAGAATAGGTTTTCAATGCCATTGTTCAAGCAAGTTCTTTGGTGCGTCACCAAACACACCGAAGAACTTGCTAATTTGTTTGCAAAATAAGGGAATCTTGATGTGTTTGTATGAATAAGATCTGTGAACATCAATTTTGAAGTCCAATTTGACATAGATCTGGACTTTACCTGGATTGTTCTAATACACAAATGCTTTGATTTGAACTCTTCCATCTTTTGTTTTGCTTTTTATTATATTTATTATTTATTTATTTGTTTTTGGTGTCGCATAATTGCAGAAAAGCCTGCGACAGACTGGCGACCTGTCCAGGGTGACCTTGCCTCTCGCCCAGAACGTTAGCTGGAGATAGGCACCAGCAACCCTCCCGACCCCACTGAAGGACAAGGGTGTTAAAAAACATGGATGGATAATTGCAGACAAGTCAGTTCTGTTTACTCATTAGTTGAGTGGTGAACACAATTGGTTTCACAATAGTTCATTTGACAGAATCAGAATAAATGAAACACAAACACTGCAGATTTTATGTATCACTTTCTTTCCACTTCACCATCATTAACAACTTTATGGGTCTTTAAAATGTAAAAAAATATATAAAAGTTTGTGGTTGTAGTGAATAAACATTTAGGAGGTGTTTACAGTTTTCATTGTACTGAAGGCATCTAAGTCATGCTGTTCATATCTGCTTCAACATCTCTACTCTTTTGACAGGTAATTTGCTGAGTTTTCTTTAAATAGCAGGAAGGAGTAGAGTTAAATTGCTCTTAGATTACAATATAAGCAGTAATATGCGGTTAGAACTGCTACTAAAAAAAGACAAAACTGATCACACTGAACTCAACCTCTAATATCTTGTGAAGAAAAAGGCAAAATAATTATGTCAGTAACAGTTCTTTGAAGTACAAAATGGGGTAGGAGGAGTTTAATCCTACATTTTAGGGAGAATGTATGGATTTGCTAAAGTGCAGATAAAACAGCAAAAATAAGCACCGGCGGCTCAGCTAGGAAATTTTTAGTACATGTTGGCCTCATACCTTTCTTCGCCTCTGGCACCCCGCTGTCTTGCCCTGTTTCTCCGTCTCTGTCACCCTATTTTTTTCTTTGCCAAATTCACACTCAGTTCTTCGCTCATTACAGTAAAACCCCATCTATTCAGCTCTGTTTTTGTTCTCCTGCTCCCCCTCAGCTTTTCCTGTTCCCTCTGCTGCTCTTGTTTTACCGAGGACAGATGTGGTTATATTGGCTTTTGTGTTTGTCTGACAGGTGTCAAGGGCATTCCATCTCAAAAAAATTTCCCTTTGTCTCTACCGCACAGCCATACACACACACACACACTCACAGGCATGAACAACACAACATGAGCAGCCCACCGCAGCATGATGTGTTGTTAATAGGTCTGTCAGTAGTGACAGTTTGGGAGGATGATCTGTTTCGCAGATGTCTTTGCAGAGTTGTCACTGGCACATCCTTGATGCGAGAATAAACACATTTGGATCTTGTCACAACTTTTAGAGCTCCATAAACAAGGTGACCAAAGACTATTTACTGTAAAAAAAAACAACAACAAAAAACCAAAGGAGTTGATGTTTGTGTTTGTGTGGAGGAAATATGTTCTGACAAATGGCTACACGAAATTTAAAAGTGTTGACAGAGTAAACAATACTGTTAGAAAAAGTGGTGCTTAAGAGGAAATAAAGACGTGTCTTATGCCCACTTAGACATGGTGAAACCCAAAGGGGTTCTGGGATTTAAAAGCACCCATTTCCTCACTGTCACAATATCTTTGTGAAGTGTGAAACATGAAAGACAAACCTCTCTGTCGAGTCCAGGCGCCACTGTCATAATGTCCCCCGTCTCACTGTTGATGGTGAACATGTTAGGGATGGGGCTGTGCGGTGTCTGGGACAGGATCCGATAGCGCACCATTCCATTAGCCGTGGTGTTGTCATCGGCATCAAATGCAGATAGATGCATCACGTAAGTTCCTGGCGAAGACAAAAGTTTGGTCAACATGCACGTCCAGATGCAGTTCATTTTGCTCTTATTGCTGAAAATACTGCTTTCTATGTTATTGCTCTTTGGCTATGTTTGGGGTTCAGTATTAATTTGTGTTTTGGTCATTTTCTTGTTGTTCATTTCCATTCATGTTCCATTCCTTGCATTCTATCTGCCACAGCTGTTCCACGTCTATAAAATAAAGGGCATTTATCATACCTGTTTTTCTCAGGTTCAAAACTAAACCATGGGCAACAAACACTCCTGGTGGATTACATGAGTTACAATGAATGAGTATATGGAAACAACGAAACATTCCCACTGTTATGTATGGTGGAGGATCTATGACACTGTGGGATGCTGTGTACTTAACAGAGGCATCATGAAAATTGTGACAAAAAAAGAAAAACTAAAACAAAACTTTGCTATTCGCCAGGACATTTTTCTTAAACTCAGTTCCTCCAGAGGGATTTACTGATTTTTGCCAGTCACTTGCACAGAGGCAGAATATCTCACATTGTATCACATTCGACTCTTTGCCTGAGTATTCACAATTTTTAATCTTTTGAGCTTGGTCTGTTTTAACTTTTTCTGCTTTGACCTATGAGTTGGTTTTTTTCCCCTGTCAATGGTTCTGAAATGTTTTTGAAGATTTTTTTTATCAAGCTACATACAATTTTTTTTCTGACATTTGACAGCAAAGAAACAACTTCAGAATTCCACAAACAGTTTGCCAGTGGAGTTCACACAGTGATTAATAAACATGTTGAAAAGAAAAAGGAAAAGCCTCTACACCCAAGATTGGAAGTGAAAGGAGATTACTCCTGTCAACCTCCATACATGAGAGCAGGCCTAACTGCTCAGAGAAAATATCACATACATACTATTTAATAATTACTTGTTTCATATTAATAATTTTTTTTCTGACCTCACACACATTTTCTTTTCACACAAAATTACAACCTGTAAACAGAATTTTTGCATTGGCACATATTTGTTCGTAAAAAAGTGAAATCTTCTCTATGTTTGATTACAGTTTGGCAAATTCCATAGTCCAACCCACAACATTTTTGTATTTTATAGAATAAAACCATGTGCTAAGGCAAAAGGAGAAAGGACAGAGCAGTGATGGATGAAGGTGGAATTATGAGCCAATAGAGATTGAGACGTGTTCTAAAATGTATTTTTAATTATTTGCTTCAGTTTTAAAAAAAAACAAACAAACACACATTAAAAATGCTTCAGGGCTTCCAAAGTTTTGGAAGCGTCTTTCTATCATATAGGTGCCAAACCAAAACAACCGGACCCACAGAATAATCTTTTGGCCTCACTCCCACTTAAGCCAATACTAATCTAAATTAATCAGATTTTTGTTACTGAATCCTGACTGTATTTTTTCGTCAAAAAGGATTTTTCTTACTGTAGCATGATTGTTCAAAAACTGCAAATGCTCGTGTGGACAGCATTTGCCAAATCTGTCCGCCCACATGTGGAAAACGCCTCAACTAGCTGCTTTGCCAGGCGACACTGACTCACAGTCAGTGTCGCCTGACTGTGAGTCAGGCGACACTGACTCACAGTCAGTGTCGCCTGGCAAACTCTTGATTCATGTCAAGAGTTTTGATCTTTACATGTGGCAGCGTAGCGCCTTCCCACTGATGCTGATGTGTAACACATTTGATTTTCTTTTATTATACTGTCCAACCCCAGCAAAACTTTTACTAACTGAAAGAAACATGTTTTTTTTAATGTTCTGTTTTTCTTCGAGATGTTTAATGTGGTACTTTTTTGTTCTTTGTGCTACTAAACTACCTAAATTGTTCTTTTTGAACAAAGGGCCCTTCTCATGTACAAAACAAAATAACAATAGACAAATATTTTGAGTTTAACTTACTGTGCCACATTTCTCTTCATTGGTAAGAGATCGTGAACTTTATCAACAATATTAATGCAAACTTGAAGCAAATGAAATCTGAACTCCTGTTACTGGGTGATTTCCCCCAACAGTCCTGTAGATTATCTTCCTTGGTTACTGTTGCTAGGTAAAGATGTGCTAAAATTAATTTAAAACCTACATTATTTTTTGCAGGCCTAAAATAAATAAAGTATAATTCAACTTTTGAATACTATTAATTCAGTGAAAAGAAAGATCCCATTTTAAGAAGTATTTGTTTACAGGGGCAGTATTGTTATGTAATATTACAGAAATAGGGTGAAGTTCAAACCCATGCAGAAGGTATCACTGCATAACTTACTGTAGGTGCCTAAATGCATGAGCCCCTCCTGATGAGTCACCCATTATGTTAAGAATAAGCCTCTGTGCTTCCATGAATGTTTTGCTTGTTTGCTTTCAAGTCTCCACACCCTCATAAAACTCTGTGGGATCCCGCCGCCTGTCACCCAATCTCTCCATCTCTTTCTCCCTCTTCGCTAGTTGATTCTAATTGCCAGAGATAGTGATATCATGCCACTGACAGCCCCTGTCCGAGGATAATTGTAACCGCAGCTCCCATTTCAAACTTCATTACGTTTCAAAGCAACATTTGTCAATGACTCGGCCAGAGGGAGCACTCTAAAGCCCTCTTAGTTAGACAAGAAAAAAAAGATGTTATGAACAGAGAGCAGGAAAGAGAAGAAGAGCAACAGAGGACTGACTGCGTGTTTGGTTTGATTCCAAGCCGAGAGACTATCAGTCCCCACCCAGCACTTTTCACTTGAGATGGAGGGATACAGTAAAAGATGAAGAATCACAATGTGTCACACATCACTGGGGTAATTTCATTAAGCTGCACTCATATGGGGTTTAATGTGGACCCTTTGTATGGGCATCCTAAGCTGTGCCTGAAAGGATTACGTCCCCATAATGACTCTTTAATTTGCAAACTAATTCAAGTCTGTAATTGGCCTTCCTTTGAAACCACTGGAGCTCCAAATACTAAAAGTCTTTTTTATGATTATTGTTCAGCTTAATGTCATGCATGCCATAGAGACTCATGTGCTGTGTGGGGCAAGGCCGGGGGAACGCCAACAGAACGGGGAGAGAAAAGATCATTCTGAAAAAAATTTACAATTAAAAAAGTAAACAGCAGATTTAGAGAAGAAAACGAACACCTGGACAACTGTTCAGATCACCTCCAGCATTATAAAGTTGGGCTCATTAGACTCAAACTCACAAATGCCTGCACACGGAGCAACATCTCTGGCATACTTCTGCTCCAAGGTTTGATGTCAAACGAGCAAGTAGCGCTACATTTGGTACATTTAATCCTCAATCTTTTCACCAGCATGACAATGCTTACTGCTTTAAAGTCTTTGTTTTTCTGAGCTAAATGAAAAGCTGTAAGGCACAGAGAGACTTATACATCAAAGGGAACGGAAATTTCTCTGTTCTGCCCAATATTCACATTTTGCACAACACTTGTAATGACAGCGTTTTGCAGACTTACATTGGCTGCTGCAACAGGATAATTTATGGAATTTCTCTGGATAAATTATCCCTCAACCTTCTCTTCTGTGTCGTTACCTGGTTTAGAACCTTCATCCACAGAACCATTGTAGACCTGGTTTTTGAACTCTGGTCTGTTGTCATTCATGTCGATGACGAAGATGTACAGATCAATCGGGTTCTCGACCTGGTTCCCATTCATGTCCACTGCATGGGCCCGCAGCTGGGAGAAAGACAGAAAAAAGGTCCAGATTACAGCTCAACACTCAGGAGGTTTATATGGAGGATTAAATCAAAGTAAGACTCCAGCTTGAACAGGTTATTGAGCAGAACTAATGTTCTCGTTGCAGAAAAAGAACACAACTGTGGAAAGGCTCTATTAACTGGAGCACATCAGACACTACCGCGATGAGTAAAGATACTACAACTCTACTCAGCTTGTTGGCATGACAAGTTCTGAACAATATTTGAACCACTCACAAACAGATTGCTACTGAATAATACCGCTTCAAAATGTATATTATCTTGGGCAGTTATTTAAGTTCACTAGAACCAACAACCATAATGAATCTTGTAGGGACTTTATGATAGTGCAGCAACATGATGCATTATTTTCAGCAGTGGTTGCAAACAAAAATTGGACAAAAATCTGCTGTGAGTTTTATAGTCCCTGTTATCCTTGGTACTCCTTAATTCACATCTACCAACTAGGTAGGTGTCAAAATAGGGTGTCAAAAGACACCTATTTTGGAACTAGAATCCACATGTGTTGTTTAATCTCAGTATATTTCCCACTGTTCTGTAAAGATTTCAGATTTTTGTTGGAAAATATTAATAAACAAACAATGCATGGAGCACTATTTGTTTCAGCAATCAGTAATCTGTTTTTTGTTTAATTAGTCCAATGAAATGATTTCATTACTATTATTTAAATTATTTTTAACAAACTAGTTTTTATTAATTGTGTAAATTAAAGTGTAGTCAAAACATTTTCACTTTATGGTATAAAATATATGTATGAAGTGCCATCTTTACTGTGACAATTTTTAAAAAAAATGACTACATTGACAGACTTACAATTAAAAAATGAAAAAAAGGTATCCAAAGTTTAATTTAAAATATTTAGAAATAGGACTCTGATAAATCATGAACACAAGTGTAAGTGAAAAGAAAAATGTTCCTTTTTCACTCATTTGACAGAATTTGACTCTATTTTTCCCAAATATATTTTTAATCTGTTGTTCAGATGGAGCTAAACAATGACTAATGTGAAAAACAATTATGCTTTAAAGCAGAGGCATAAAAATATATATATTTTAAATAAAATGCAGTAAGCAAAAAAAATCCATATTGAGGTTTTTAGGGTAAGTGGGTGGGTTTTTCAAGTTTCTTGTAGAACTTGCTAGATATCCTTGTGAATTCAGTCTATTATAGTCTAAATCTAAGATGTATTTTTCTTCATCTAATCACACAGTAATTTACTGATACACAGTATCAGTGTCAGCCGCTCAGGCAGGTTCAAGAGGCTTTCATTATCTAATTGCTGCAGACAGTTATTCGTTATTCTGACTAGATTTAGACTTTTTGCTTTGCCAAAAACCGAATTTCACCTAAAAGCTTTTTAATGGAACTTAACAAAAAGCACAAATGTCTACAAATGGAGAGCAACCGGAATAAATATACAACATAAAAACCACCGCTGTTGGTATACATCACATCATTCACTGTGTTTTCTGTTGACCCTAAAGAATCACAGAATTTTTACTTGGCAAAAACAAGTGAGGTAAAATCACTTGATGTTTAACCACCAAAAAGCCAAAGCATCTACAAACTGAAAAAAAAATAAAATCCACAAAAACATTTCTGTTGGCACAACAAGATAAGAACTTGATAACTGAATTCTACAGCAACAAAAACTTTTTATAATATTTTTACTACCATAGCAATATCAGGCATATTAGATAGCAACTTCAGAATGCTGTCCCTGCAGAGAAATTGCCTTTGGAATGTATTCTTTCTCCTGAGTTCTTATCTGTTCACACTTAGCCTGCCAAACTTTTATCTCAGCAGGAACCAAACGGAAAACATCTTATTTCATGGAAGGCTGGCTCAGTCGTAAAAGTGAGGTGTCTGTTTCAGAATGACTGCACTGGATCCCCCGGCCAGCGTTCTGTCTGGTTTTGTTTGAAAGCAAGCCTTGAAATCTCTTCACTTCCCTTTGACTCTACGAAAAACAACCACACACAAAAAAACCTGCCAGCACATCTGAAATTCAGCTTGGCAATGCTTAGATCGATGAAATCACAGGCTCTGATTTCTCACAGTGTTTGGACCGGAAAACATGAAGCTTTACTTTTTTCTCTGCTTATGAAGTCTGGAAGTAAAAAACAAAACAAAAAAAAACTAGAGTAATGAAATAAATAATCAGGGACATTCTAAGGCCATATGCTTGTTTTATCCTCTGTAGGAGAAAAAGTTAGAACTAAAGAACAGCAGTGGCATTTCAAAATAAACTTCTTGATTCTCTCAAAACCTGTTCACTTTGCTTGGGAATGTTTATGTCCCTGAACATGACTTATTCAGTGATTTTTGTGCCAGTGTGAAGCAGGAGGGATGTTTACCTCCATCACAAAAGTAAAATGAAAGAAAAAGTACAATACATTCTGCTCCTACAATAAAGTCTTGCACATATGTTTTCTATTACATAAATGTTCACATTCAGTTCTCAAGCTGAACTTCGGTCTCTGAATTCATTACTAGGCCTCAACATCAAAAGAAGCAATAAGGAATGATAAAATCCTCTTTCTGTGAATGGATGGGGAATGAAAGCATGACATAAAAAATAATTAATTATTGCGCCATATGTGATTTGAATGTAAAATTTAACGTTATAAACAGTAAACACACTCATACATTGCATCACGTTACAGTAAGAAACTTCAGTGTATTTAAAAATAGCCCGTTAGACCTTTGGGGTATGTCTCTAGCAGCCTTGTATGTACTGATATTAAAACTTTTTTCAGTTCTTTGTAAATTAGCTCAAGTTCAGTCAGATCACACTTGACGGAGAAAAGTTTCCACACAGAATGATGCTGTGTTAATATATAAACTAAAACTTTCAGTTTTTAGATGTGCATAGTTGATAAAGGCACATGCCAACAGACTTGGAGCTTTAGTAAGCAAAAAATGTTAATACAAATATACGACATGGTGATTAGAATTTTTTTTTTTCCCTTCTTTACAATACAGCTGTATTACGTTTTGTTCTCTCAGGCAAAATTCAACATTCAGGTATTTGGTTACAATGGGAAAATATGCAGAAATCTAAATGGGGTGTGAATATTTTCCAAAATTACCATAAGAACTGTCGCCCTCTTTGCTTCCATTTTATCACAAAGATGTGAAAATCCACCCCACAGTTCCTCATATTCTTCTCTTCACCAACATCCTCTCCATCCTTTCAACGTTCAGCAATATGACATCTTCAGAAAAACCCGGAGGTGAAATTTAACTTTACTCTTTCAATATCCACTGCTATATAGCAGGCCAGCAGCCAGACCCCTCATGGAAACCTACTGCCGTCCCTGTGTCGCAGCGCACAAACCCACAGCCTAATTCAATCTCAGCAGGAGTCGGGAGATTTCTGCCCTGTTTGAAGAAGGCAAAACGTATTTCTGAGTTCACATTAAAGTTATTATCTTTAAAACCAGGGACGGGGTGGGGAACTGAACCAGGCAGTGCTCTACATTTGGCAAGAAATCGCGTCATGATGAAGACAGCAGAAAACCGAGAGGCTTCAACGCTTTTTTTCCCTCTCTCTCTCTCTCTCTCTCTCTCTTCATAAGAATGCATCTCATTGCTTGGCTGATTTTGAATTCTAAAGCACTCATTCTCCTGAAATAAAAGGAAGTAGAGCATAACTGTGTTCCATCCTTGCATGAAATATGAAGTAAACAAAAAAGAAAAGACCAGAAAGTCAAAGAGCTGTGGTTTGCTAAAGAACAAAGTGAAGAAATACATGAAAAGTTTCACATTTAAGTTTTCTGGATTGAAAACATTGAAGTTCCATTAAGTCCAGCTGGGTGACATTTATGTTGAGTATTTTTAAATGTCATATCCTTATGAACAATGCCAACATCAATTTAATCAGAAAAATAGATCTTTTTTTTCTTACATTCTTACATTACTCCTTGCATATGGAGCTGAAACTGGGACACAAAAGTAGAAACTGAACAGAAATGCCATACAAGAAAATCTAATGTCAAAATTAATAAGTTAATACATTTTTTTAGCATCTATCACATTTGTACTCTTGTTGTTTAAATGTTATTTTGCTCAAGTGGGGTGCATCTTACTGGAAAAGTCCACTTCTTTTGGTCATTGTTTTAGTCCCATAGGAGTACAGTGCAAAAACAGTTTAGTTGGTGTTTTTGTCAAGATAACATCTGTATGCCAAGACTAATTTACCCCTGGAGAATACTGCATTGTAAAATGATGATCACTGCAATTATTGTCAGTCCCTGTTTATGTTTTCACTTCTTGCAGGTAATGGTGAACCTTGCAAGCCCCTGCTTCTGGACCTTACATCCCAATTCCCTCTGCTGTAAAAAAAAAATAAAAATATATTTTTAATTTTTTTTATCCATTGGATAACTACATAAAAATTTGAAAACATGCTTGAAAAGCATTTTCTTTGGTGACGTGTCCTTTGCGCCTGCTAAGCATTTTTGCCATTGACCATTTCAGAAATGGTTGCTGCATTGACAAGGTTTATGCTAAATAAATTAATTCCACAACTTTTCTGCTTAAGTTACGCTGCTCTGAGAAGTTATTCAAAAAAAGTGATGTCAAATCCGGACCGTAGAGGTACAAATTTGAAATGCAGTCATTTACAGATGTGTCAGAGCCACCAGACTCACATGATAAGAAGATCGATGTTCTCGATCCAAAGGTTTGGTGACAAACATCTTTCCGAGCACAGGGTCGATGCTGAACACCTCATTGGGTGGTTGATCCGCTCCCACCCCAGTAATGCTGTATCGGATTGAAATGTCCTGGTCCTGGTCGGAACGAATCTGCATGACAAACAGAAAGAAAATGTCGATATAAGTGATATTAAGTCTTTCAATGCATCTCAGTGTGTTTAAAAATGTGTCCTCCTGTTTTTGAGGATTTCACAACTGTACCCACAAAATGAAAAAAATTGGATGTTTTGCTATTCATCTTTGAATTTGTAATATACAACAGTGGAGCATCATAACTTTTGTCCCCAAAACATTGTGTCGGATGTCATTCACCCCAAATGTACTTAAGCAAAAAAAAGAGTGCACTCCCAACACAAGTTGAAGTTCTTTTCCTAAACATTAACCTCACCCAGGCTTAAATAAAATATTTCCTTTCAAATTTACATCAAGTGGGACTTTCCTTATGTTTTTCACAATGTCTTCTGCGCCTCACCTCAACATACTTAAGAATTCCATTAGTGTTATACAGAGCACTGTGCACTCTGTTTGACTACTTTGGACTACTTTCAATTAAAATTTTATTTCAGGATTTATTTGAAAGGATGAGTGTGTGGGAAAGCAAGATACAGTAATGTGTGTAAGCCTCTGAATGCAGATGCATCCTAAGTACAGGCACACTGTGACCAAAACTTACAAACTGAGAAAATGACTACATGAGCTTATCATTTGTACAATTAGGGAACAGGGTGCATAACAAGAGCAAAGTAACTTTTGAGTCAAGAAGTGCACAGAAGAAGAAAATTATTTAATACCTGCAGGATATGGGAAACTGAATGTTCTTTTCAAAAATAGGCTTGCATTTTGCTCCAGCTTTCCTTGCCAGGTAGGCAGCTAATAGGTGCATTAAGTGCATCATGATGCTTTGTGATTCGGACTGGAGTACTGTGTAATTGGGAGTCATTTGGAGGAGTTATTCAATTTAGTGCCCAAATAGAGTCCCAACCTCAGAGCTTCCTATTTCTATCCATTAACATCCTGACAACTCGTGAAATCAGCCAGTGTATCAAAATGGCTCAATCATACACTTAAATTCGGTTCATAGGCACATACTGTACAGACACGCATACAAACATGTACATGCACATACACAGAGGAGTAGTCTTGCTTTTTTCTTCTAATCAATGGCATAGAGCACAAGAGGAGTAAAATTGTCCAATGCTGTCTCTATCTTTTACCACTCAAGGAACCAATTTAGCCACACTTTTGACACACTAGGAATTCCAACCTGCTGAGAAAATAGCTGAAGCAACTAACAAGGACGGGGGAAGGACATACAGTATTAGGCAGGTGTCATCTGGGCTCCCATAACTGCGGGAGTAAATGCCTGTCACCATTACTGAAAGCGGAGGTTATAACTGTTTCCCTCCTCGATCCTCCTCTTCAGCATTGAAACGATCATTAGTGCTCTGTTTCTTTAGCAGAACTGAGGTGTGTCTTTGGGATCAAAGAAATGTGATCGCTCGCACTCAGCTTCTTTTTAAGTCTTCAAGAGGATCTGTCACCACATCCGCTAATTCTATTTTGTGCCTATATGCATGCGTGTTTTCTTTGGGGAGCAGGAGGGGAGGAGAGCCTCAGTAGGCTGTGCGCATATCTCCGTGAATTGCTGCTGACAGTTCTGATAATTAATGAGCTGCAAGCATTTACTGCTAATACTTCAAAGTAAGTCTCGCTGCTAAACGCTAACATAGAAACAAATTCCCAGCTAGTAACTCGGTTGAACTCTAAGCATGGTGTCTACGCGATGCAACAGAATGACACTTCCACTCCTATTTGAGCACTGCAAAATATAGGCAGTTATCAAACTCTTTTATTACATCAGTTTTACCCTCACTAACCCCTTCTTCTTCCGATTATTGTCTTTATTTTTTTTCTCTTTTGTCACTTTTTTTTTTTGCCTGAATCTCACTCCTACTAAACCTGCCTCATCCTTCCTCTGTGCTCGGTGAACCCTCCCTGCCCCCTCACTTCAGGGCTCCGTAGGTACAGAAGCCATGCATGGAAAATGGAATTACTTAAATCCTTTGGCCTTGGCAGCACCGTGTAAATTCTCTCTAGTTAGGAAGTGATGGTTCTCCATAATTCCATTTGGGTTTTCCCATGCCCCAGATTTCCTACCTATTGGCACATTGTCCTGCTTGGGATGAATTGGAAGTCATAGGCATTTTTTCTGCACTCATTTTAACCACTTATCTCTGCCTCTCAAAACAAGTATGTACAATTTCTTTCTGTTATTCAAACACACCTAGGTTTACATTGTGGTTTGTTCATTGCATAAAAATGTGATTGTAAAAAGAAACTAGAAAATGACTTGGTTTTTAATCTTAAACTAGACCATTTCTGTCAACCGCTCAACAGGCAGAGCAAAGATATACTGTTTTTGATTAATAATGAATGTGATGTATCTCATGTACATCCATTAAATCATCCAGTAATGGATTTTGGAAAA
The DNA here is from genome assembly GCA_033032245.1 of Poecilia picta. Classification (NCBI taxonomy): domain Eukaryota; kingdom Metazoa; phylum Chordata; class Actinopteri; order Cyprinodontiformes; family Poeciliidae; genus Poecilia; species Poecilia picta. Next base: position 12,266,844 of record CM065359.1, on the reverse strand, counting down.
AAGAATCAGCAGGCCATTCATGCACACAAGTCGACCACTTTAATCATGTTATATTGGAAAAGACGGGATGTCATTATCAAAAGAAAGAAAAATCTCACTGTCCGTCTGACATTTTTTGCTCCACAAACTGATATTTGTATCGTATATTTAATAAAGAGCTTAGAAAGATGCAAGCACAAAGACATTCTCATAAGTTTATGGAGTTTATTTGCATTCATAAGTGGAAAATTGGAGACAAGGCTCTTCAGAATGTATTAGAGCTATTCTTTTTCCAATGGATGTTTATGAAACGCAGCTTCTCTCATGGCAATTTGCCATCAGCAAAGTCATATCAAACGTTAAGTGCAGGATGTTTGACCACAGTATACATTGGCAATGATAGAGCTCATTTAAATTATCTGCCTTTACAGCATAAGTCATATGTTTTCAGTGGGGTTTGGGATTTGGAAAGCATATTCCAAACACCTGAATGTTGGCCTATTTTATCCATTCCAAACAAGTTTTGGAATATCATGACCTTCCTGGTGAAACACCCAACTGTGTCTGAGTTTTTAATGTATATGTGTTTATCATTTGATTTGATTTTGATTTTATCAAAGGTGAAGTTGAAAAACTTTTAAGTTAGTCTACCATTTACTGTCATTATACTCCCTTTGTACAATATGCTGTTATCAATGGCAGTGAAACACACCCACAGCATGAGGGGAACACCACCATGTTTGACTGTTGGTCACTCCTTTAAACATCCTTCTCGTCTCTGCAGCAAAATAGCTGTCTTAGTCTCCTCTGGCCATGAAATGTTTTCTCCAAACTCTTCAAAACATTTGGCTTTCATGTGTGGAGAGCTGCACATTTCAGCTGAGCTTGAATGTGTTGATTTTGAAATGGAGACTCATATTTAACTAGCTTCTTCACAGTCCATGTTGCTGCTACACCATCTTTTTGTATGAGATGCAATTTACTCTTGATTGTTCCTGAGCATCCCCCCCAAAACATCTCCTTTCATACAAGTACGACAGATTCAGTCAGATGGTTGAAACTTTTACATATAAGGGTTTTATAATCAGAAATGATCTAAACATGCATAAAACTAGTTTTGTAAAGGTTATCTTAAGCTTCAGGAAACACCTCTGTGAAACTAAAACGCATATGCATCCAGTTGAAATTTAATACCAATTCTGGTGGTGAAGTATGAGGTCAGAAATAGTGATGGGGCTTTGTTGATGGTCACATAATGTTCATGATACCTCTGCAACCTGCCATGGGAAACTTCAGATGTTTAAATACTAGTGGGGGTCTGAGGGGATATGTACTGTATAATGCTCAAATGTATGTATAAATTTGACCTGGTGTGGATTGCGGGAGAGCCACAATACATTTAAACGTATACACCCACTTCTCATTTTAGAAAAAAACTACAAGTCTTTGCTGAACTGTCTGTTCACCTCTGAACGGAAATGTTTACATGGTTCTCTTAAAAGCACTCACTTATATGGCACTGAATGTGTATGCAATGTATTGTTCCATTCTATTTTTGTATTTTCTAAGGAATTTTTAACATGTGCTTATATGCTGGAGAGAACTGACATAGAACATTTGGTTCAGTTCAGTTCACTTCATTTTAGTAAATTATCAACATTAAACACTGAAAACAAAACCAATACAAATTAACAAACCCATAATTTATTGCAAAAGGAATAGGCTGAAGCCAAAGCGTATACTTGCCTACCCTGTTCCTATACTTAGCAGGGCAGGCTAAGTATATGAAGATAGCTTGGTAGTGAGAGTAAGAGAGTAAGCCATGAGTGTATTATTCTGAATCAGAAAGCAGACACCGTCAAAATGACCCATTTGTCAGAAGATCAAAGCAATTCCCTTCATTACTGACAACATTTCTGGTTCTTATGGAGATCTTATCAGTGAGCTTAGCCCTCTTCTGTCAGGCAAAACTGAATCAAATGGAAAATTATCATGCCAGCTGGTCTAGAGGGAAAACAGTCATCCGAAGACCCAGGGAGGGGAATGAATAAAGGGGAAGTATAACTCAGTCACTGAGCTCAAGATGAATACAATCTGAATTCAAGTAAATGCTAATAGTAAATGCTAAAAAAGTATCGTGTCACATTCCATACATATGAAGTGCCAATCAGTATTTACATACTTTTCACGGACATGTTAAGTTACGTCACAGCTTTTAAAGGGATCCTTGAACCCCTCTCTTGCCAGGTTGAAATGTTTTTTTCCAATTTAAATCAACAGCAAAATTGTTAAAATGGTGGCACAACTAGGTTTTGCAACAGGGCAATAATGATGTTTGTGCTAGGTGGTTTCCTAGGACAGCTCAATTAAATGAGCCATTGCTGATCTCATTTTGCTTGTGTGCATGTCTATCCTTGTTTTTTTTTTATTTTGAATGTTTTGACAGATATTTGTCATTACTGTTAAATTACTTATCGTTTTTTTAAAGCATTGATTCACATACAGTGTAAACATTTGTTTTCTCTTGTCTATCCACGTGAAGACTTTTGAGTTGTTTTTGTAATCTGTCTGGTTTAAATATTTCTGCGGTGGAGCAGAAATCTGATCCCCCAACGAATGGGGATCAGGCCCCATTTGTTTATCTTGGGTGCAACTTTGTTTTGAATCAGTTTCTAAGAGGGTAAAGCACATGATATGTTAGTTTGGGCACATATCAAATTTGATCCTGAATTGGCCAGTCATCTTTTTGTTATTCTAGCTTGGCCTTTTGCTACAACACGGAGGCCATACTCTATCTGTCATGTTCATGTGATGTCTCAGCAATGCTGTTGTTGACAAATGTCAACGTAAAGTGGATAAAGGTTTCAAAGTCAAGAAAACATCTACAAAATACATATTTCATGACAGGGTAGGTATGACAAGTGCATTGTTTAAATATTTAGAGCATCTCCCATCCAACATTTTGAAATGAACTTGCAGGATTTTTTGTGAAAGTGTTTTTGAATTTTTATGTATGCCTCCCACTTTAGCACTGCATTCTGTCAAGAATTCAACTGAGAAAAAATCCTCAACTCAAGTTCATCTTTAGATAGTTATGGTATGTACATTGTGCACTTTTTAAACTGTTATCCCCTACGTATAGATTTTTAATGTTTCATAATCTAAACAGAAACGACACGAGAACATCATGACCGCCCATTAAAAAACAACAACGCTTACCCTCATATTGACTCAGATGTATTTAAGAAAATACACACAAAATGAGAAGTGTCATTTTTCATTGCGAAAAGAAAACCCTCAGTGAAAAAATGATCAGCTAGAAGGCAGTTTGATGAATGTCTAAATTAACGTTATGAAAGCAAGATAAAGTCAATCGGTTATTTTCTGAGGATGCTTAGAGGACTGTGCAAAAATAAAGGGGAATTAAAAAAAGGAGTGTAATCATTGTCTTTTTCTAGCGTTGATCAGACATTAGAATTTCAATCAATAGGATTAGACCACGAAAGAACATTGATTCAATGACATCTCCTCAACATTGGTTACTTGGATAAAATCGGATGACTCTTCGATGGTTGATCCATCGTCAACCTCAACCAAAATCTTTGACGATAATTCAACATTGAGTTACCATTGCTTGCTTATTTGTGATTTCTAAAAAGTCTGTATTTATGAAATGTTTTTCTTAGCAAAGATATTGAAAAAAAAATCTGTCTCTGGATTGTAAATCTTGTGAGTTTAACACATCATTATACCCTTAGTAGTATCATAAACATGAAACACAAAAATTATTGAAGAAGCAATTCAATTGTCATGCTAACAAAAAGTGACCAAAGTCATTTTCATTTGTGGCTCAAGCACACCACAAACACACACTCATATCCGTTGTGTGCCTTTGTGTCACTGAGGTACTCTGCAGTGTGCTGGTACTCAGGGGATGACACTACTTCACTGAGCAGAGGGGACAGTGGAAATAGCTTGTCACTTGCAGACAGCAAAGTCACAGCAAACCCCTACGGAGCTGAAAGCAAAGTCCCACAGACAGGAAAGTAACCCCCAAACAAAAAAAATGCCAATAGAACCCAAAGAGAGATACATTACTTTAACAGGACAATAAAAGCTCACAGCTGCACATGAAATCCAGACACTGTTCAACAGGTCACACAGTGACTGGTTTCCTGAGAAGAGAGAGAGAAAAAAAAAACCTAGAAAAGAAAAGCCTTTTAGGTGGCATTACATTTCACATAAACACTCCATCTGTCAAGCGTGTCTTTAGCTGCGAGTCAGGATAGTTTCAGCATTAAAAGCTTTGCTGTGGTCTTTTTAAAACACAGGCTTTGGATCAGACTTTGATGTTGAGCATTCTAGCTTTCAAAAAAGGCTGGACAGGGTTGATGTCTTAGATCTCATTCTAAAGTGAAAAAAGGAAAGAAAAAAAAAGCTTTATATCTTCAAACAAAAACCACAAATGGTTTACCAGAATAGTTGGCAAGCACAAGGTGGATTTTACCTAAAAAGATGCACCTGTGACTGTTCAAGTCTTTGATATAAGTGGGTTAAATCTGAAAAATGTAAAAACAAAAAACAGAGAATTGCATTGGCGTGTGATTTTTATTTTCTTTCTCTGTTTTAGATTACACAAAAACATCTTCGCTGCTGGCCACTCTGAACATCTATGCACAACCAATGTGGTAATGGTGTTGATGGCACATACAACAAAACATGACTTTTCTTCTCCACCCGAGTCAGACAAAAATCCGTGCAAGTGATAGTTCTAAGAAAATGTTTGACTGATGATTAATTCAGTTACATGTCTCACACTCATAAATAAAAATTGTTGCACTTAATCTTCATCAAGACGCTATTTATATTTGATCTGAAATGGTAAATACAACATTGTTTTCCAAACCTAGGATCTGCATGTACCACTTTTATATTTTATTTTATGTTAGTGATTTGAAGCAGAAAAGACGCCTTTAACGAGGAAGAACTCAACTCTAAGGAGCTCAGCTAGAGGCTTCTGGGATCCCTACAGCCACCTGATGAAAATCCAGAGAAAGATAAAGTCCAAGCCCTCTAACCCTCAACATACTCCAGCACTTTTCACACTAGTAAGGTGATGTTGTATGACCAGAAAGCCAGATCATGCTATCAAGAATAAGCATACCCCAATCTGCTCCCTGACCAGAGGGCACTCGAGCTTGTGATTACACAATCTGTCCAAGAAGCATGATCCGTATTGTCCTTTCATTGGTGCAGGTGGTACAAGAAACATTTCTGGGAGGGTCTGCTTCCTTTTAATCGAACACAAGGAAAGAGAGAGATCGCAAAAGGGAAGCAAAGTCAAGTGCTGTCTTTTTGTGCACAAACTTGGAAAATAAAACTGATTCTCATCTATCTCAAATTTGTCAGGAATAATAACTTAAAAGAAGTGTTTATTTTTATTTTATTCTACCTCTTAACAAGTAGCGGTTTTTATCACCAGAAAGACACCTGATGCTAAATGCATCTTCGTTCTCATGCTTGTTTTATGTATCTCACCTTATTAATCCATCGTAACATGAATTATTAGAGTCCGAGGTGTCAAGAAAGATGTTTTTTTTTTCCAACTTTACAGCCACACTGCTCCCCGCCACGTCCAGACAGCTTTATGTCTTGCAGCTTTTAATTCCAGATTTATGGAATGAACAGAAAGGACTGACAGACTTAAAGATGTAATTTCAGATTCATCCCGCAGAGCAGTTCATTTTGGGATGTGAGAGAATGAAACAGAGAGATGGCACGCTCGACCTGCTTTTGTGTCATTTGAATGATGGCTAGAATTGACGCAGGTGAGATTATTAAAATACCTTTATCCACATTAGGGAAAATAACATGCAGTAATAGAAGGTAAGCAGTGAATGGCTTTTCCAATTATTGCACTGTGAAAAGAAGTCTGGTATTTAATAGAGCTGGCTTATGGCAAATTAGAGGTGCTATTCTCCCAAGAGGTAACAATAGAATGACTCTCCTCCTCACTCCTCTCATCCGGGCTGTGAGAATGAAAATAAGACAGCCATTGTTGAGGCAGACAAAGAGCAGCCACACCCCTTAGCTTTGGCTTAGGGAGGTTGGACTTTGAGCGCTGTCATCTCACAGTTGCCCCTCTCCTCCTCTGTCTCCGTCACCCTGTTTCATTAGGAGATTGATTAAATTGTGAAATTGGGAGTGTGATAGATGCATGAATAACGTCTTCAGCTGCTCCCTAAGGGTTTGACAAGGACAATATCAAGGACCCCCCCACACGTTACTCTTTTTTCCTGCTTTGTCTCTTTATACCCAGGAAACTCAATCTGGGTAATTAGAGTAAAGACTGTAAGAGACTTGTAAGGGAGAGAAATGCACAGGGAGGGAGGGTAAAAGTGCTAAAAGAAATCTGCTGCTATTGCACTTTTCCAAGCCATTACTGCCTCCCTCTCTTTCCATCAACCTGAATTCACACACACACACACACGTGCACAAGCATTTCTGCACTGTCCACCCTTCATAGCCTACTTTTCCTTCTCTTTCCTTCGTCTTTTGCTTTCTAAATCCACCAGGCAGCAGCAAAGAAGAGAAATGCAGACATGAGAGAAAAATGAAGGGTAAAAAACACAGAGGACAGGAGGAATAAGAGGGGGAAAATGAAAGTGGTTGTGAACTGACTACATCAGCAGAACTCAAGCAGAACTTGAGCTGTGCTGGCTGGAAAACCTGGAGACAGAAATTGCAGTGCAGCTGATTGGATATGCATCCTGCGAGCAAATTGGGAATTTCCCCTTTTGACCAGACGTTTAACCGTTTGGGGATCTTGTGCTGCTACAGCTACATCTGCTTTACATTAATTGGGGTTGCATAAATGTAGCTTAAGCCAAAAGATGCAAACACCTTAGGAGAAATTTTGAGAAAACTAAATGAGGGAAGTGACGGAGGGAAGATGTTCAGGTGGAAGCTGCAGGTTTTTATGTTGACTGGACGCCTGACAAAATGAGCCACTCCTTGCCAAGTCTGCTCCTGCCAAACACAAGCAGAAACTGAAGAGGGGCTGGACCTTGCCTTGCTCCATGCTGACTGCTTTGATTTGAAAAGACACACATTATGCACGTTGCATACACAGACACACATGGACGCCCCCATCCCATGTGTGCGCAAACATCCTGGTCATGCAACAAACCACTAAGTTTTTTGTTTTTTTTTCCCAGGGATGTTCTAGTTTCTGCTAACCAAGCGAGGAATTCTGCTTGGCAAACTAAACCTCAGCAAGGGTCCAACTGTCATATTGACAAATGAACCTTGGAAGAGTAAGAAGGTGTGTGAATATGCTTGTAAAGCTACGTGTGTCTCTCAATTTGTGTATTTTTAGTTTTTTTCCAGGAGCATAAGCATTTGTATCAAAGGGAGAACCTACAGATGGCTGGTGTACATGAGGTTTTAGGTATCTTGACAACAGCTGGCCAGCAACGCTCGCTATCAATCAGAAAATGGACCAGAGCCACCAGGCAACATTTTCTGTGAACCTTTGTTGGTTCCCAGATGCCATGTACAACACACTGCTTGGGATTTGGAAATGCAACGTCCAATTCAGACAGACAGTTTGACACCGAGCGGAACCCCAAGATTCTGATACCTCCAGAAACCTCCAGAGGATTTCATTTTGATCCACTGTGAGAAATGTCGATGTAGTCAACGACAAACATGATATTTTAATAGTCAACTTCTGCTTCTTTTCAATTGTGTCCTAATAACATTGGAACAACAACATAGTCATTCTTATTCTTATGATAAGAATAATTATTGACAGTGTCTCATTTGGTTGCAATAAATGTTTCTGAGTGAATATTCAACAAAGACTTTTGCCTTATTTTGTGGACAAACTCTGTCAAGCATGATCTGGTTTCATTTTCAAAGTTGTGCAAAGATTTTCCCATCAACAAACCTATGAGGCTGTAGAAGCCAGATGCAGCCCGCAGTGATTAAGTCAGGTCCACAAGTGAGTAAAAAACCTGGTTTTAAGAGCACAGTCAACATTTCCTCCAGGAGGTGGTTCTGGTGTAAAGGGTTTGGGAAGAAATGTGTCTTTCAGACATCATGTTGAGAGATTTTTGAGTAGCTTATGATATTGATCAAATTCTGATTATTGATAGTGTTTACGTAGCTTATGAAATGGTGTGCATAGTTTTAACACCAAGTTGTTTTATTGTAATTATCCCATAATTTGAGAGACATTTAAGAGGGCTGTGTAAGGAAAAGTCATTACGTAAGCCACATAGGGCTCAATTTACAGAGAGTTATTCAGAGTTGAAAATGCCCAGGGAGTCAAATTAACCCCTTGGCGGTACTAGCGTTAAAATGACACTGACTACATAATGACAACTACAAATCACCTCATATAAAGAAGCATTTTATACTGCCTCAGATGAGCTGTAACTCTGTCCTCATAAGAAATGATGCAAGGGCAAGAGCAAAAAGCTACTACACATCACTCAGATCAGAATTTTATGAACAATGAGGGATGTTAAATATTTTATAAAGGCAAAAGAGTCAGCGCCTCTTTTCTGCAGGAAATAAAAAAAGAGCAAATAAAAAATGTGCAAAAATCCCATCAGGGAGCTGTGGCTAAAGCACTCATAAGTAAAAAGCATTGAAAAACCAGAAAACTTTATATCTAGTGCTAACCTGTTTACCTTAGGAGCTGTTTCATCTTGAGACGCCATAAAGCATTTTATTGCACAGAGAGATTTTATTACAAATACACACAGCGCCAAGGTGTGCTTGTGTCTCTGTCTGTGCTCCTGCGTGATTCAATGTGTGTGTGTTTGTATGCGTGTGCAGCTGAACGGAGTAGGAGGAAAATCTGCAAACAAAAACATCATTCCACCATGACAGTATCCATTATACTTTCAAGAAAGGATCCCAGCTGAAGCCTTTTATTGTGAATAAAGTAAATGGGATCAGATTATACAGGCGCAGGCCTCAATTTTGATTTTGCTCACATTTAACCTCCTCGTAAGAAAGAACCAAAGGAGGGGAAATGGGAAAACGAAAGTGGAAAAGGATTACAATTTAACATAACATCAGTTGCAACCAAAAGAACCTTTAATCAGATCAGTATCATGCGCAGGTACTTTCCGCCTTACAATTATTTCTGCTTTTTATCCTCTGTAAAAGCTTGTGCTTTAGATTAATTTGTGTTGTGCTGTCTGTCATTCAGTTGAGAGGCACAGTGGAGCAGCGGATCTTGACACAGCAGGAAAATCCTGCCTTTCACTTGGCACAGTTTTGGTCAGTTTTGGTCAGTGATTTAACAAAAACATTAACAATTGGCAAAAATAGTAATCTTGGATGATTTGGAACAATGTAGTAAACGTCTGGAATACTGACATGTACCTTATGCTTGAAAACCAAGCAGGGATGCTCTTAAGTTTTTGTCTTGCGCGTCTGTCGGTTGCCCCGTAATAGACTGGGAAACCTTTAAGGACGTACCCCGCCCATCATCATCATCCCTAGCAACATTGCAAGGAATAACAAGGTATGAAAAAAGGATGGATGGACGGACGGATGCTTGTCAAACAAAAATCTAACATTATCTGAAGGATAGCACCTGATGGAGAAATCTTCAGATCTGTCTTTTATCGTCTCCGTACATCTTCATTCACTTCTCCGCCTGCCTGCCTCTCACTGTATTTTCTTCTCAGCTTTGCTGTCATGCTTGTCCCCTGTCTGCCTGTCAACACGTCCTTTCTGTTTGACCGACCTTCTCTTGCATCAACAACAAGCATCACTTCCCTCAAACCCAAAACACTTCATTAGTTGTCCCCCCCATCTCCCTCTGTCCCCTTCTGAAAACCTTCCCTCCCATTTAACCACACTTAATTTTATCTTGTCTTCAGAGAAATACAGATTCTTGGCTCTCCTTCATCCCTCTGATCCACAGGGTTGTGGAGGCCGCCCTCAGAGGGACCAAACAGAGGCTGTTTGTTAAGCTGTTATTTATCTCTCTCATAAAGTTCTCTTCATCTCCTATTAAACAGCCTAGAACTGTCGCCCTTGATGCACACATAACTCTTTTGTCTTTTGGACAAGTGACTCACACTTTAATTTAGAATCCACTGAACCCCAGGAGGGGATCCCGGCTGAAAGTTAAAACAGGAAAATGTTGTCGGAGGATTTGTTTTCACATAGTGTTTGTTTATTTTTGTTAATGCGTGAAGACTATGCTTGTGAGAGCGAGTGGGTGGCTGAGGCATGTCTTTTTGTTATTATTGTTATTTGCTATGTCACTGTTAGTAGTAGTATCTCTGAGCCTGATTGGGCTGCAAAGAGCTGGGAAATATTCTTGTAGAGGTATAAACAAACCCTTGCTGGGTATGGCTGATGAACATGTTTACTGGGACTTCATGCCACTAATTTCAATATAATGAGATATTAAACAGTGGAAATTACATTTCAGTCTCACTTCCCCGAACACATGAGGAATCAAAGGGCAAAAGCTGCTGACAAATACATAAATGCAGTAGCAATTTGTTTTTCCAGTCAATAATAGGATATTGCAGAAGACTCCATTTCCTGCGGCTGATAAATGTAATTACATTGATCTCTGTAATTTCACTAGAGGAAGGGAAATTAGGCTCAGAAGTTACATGCCAAAACAAGAATAATGTTTAGGGGCCTCTTAGGATAGTAGGAAGTGGGGGTGGGAGGTGTTATTAGGGACAAACAGGAATTGGAGACGCAAAAAAAAAAATCACGAGTCTCTTAAGCTATTCTTTAATTTTTTTTATCACTGTCATCAAACACCTCTGCGAACGAGGTAATAATGTTCCCCCATGGTCTTACCCTCTTCTGTTAAATACCCAGGTCTTGTGCACTTCAAAAGATGAGCAAATGTATCATTAATGATCAGACCTGTGAAAAAAGACACAAGCATGTTCTTTCATCACAAGGGCTCCATTAGCAGGAATAGCAATGTAATGTGCTTTCAACTTTGTCGGGCGTTTTACTCATCCTATCATGACTGTCCACCTGCAGACTCCTAAAGATAAAAACTGTCATTTAATTGTGTTCCGGGACCTTTGTTACACACTCGATTACCTAAATATTCATGCATAGCTAACAGCTTCTATTTGAGATATTAATCTTCTGTGAAAGTTGACTTGAAACAAGACACAATGTCAACAGTCACACAAAAGGTGGAATCTCTCCGAGGATGTATCTCAGCACAGTGATGGCTGTTAACATACAAGGTAACAAAGAGGAAACTGAGAGGAATGTCATGTAGGGCATTCAGAGATAAGTCTGTTTCAGTGATCAGATCAGCTCTGAGAAAAACGGCGGGCCATGGAGAAAAACGGACGTTAATAATTGGGAGATTAATTGTAAACTGAGAATAGCTCTGCTTGACATGTACGGGAGATTTGGCTGTTCCTTGTCAACTGCAAGGTAAATGAGCGAATCAAATGCAGTCTGGTTAAAATTCAAGAAGTGCTATTTAACTGTGTAAAATATCACCCTTATTCACCCCTGTAAAAATACGTACACTTGTAAAGCATTCAGTCCACTGGTTTTGTCCAAATAAATAAATAAACATAAGGAGTTTGATGTAGGGACAAGGGGCAAACATAACTACTAAGAATGTTTTGGAAAATCAGGACAGAGAGGAAGTTGATTTATTTGAAGATCTGACAGATAGTGATGAGAACAACTTTAAGTTGTTAGACACAGGATGGGATACAGTCCCATTATTCATGACTGGAATATTGCTGGAATATTGGGCCAATCAATACAATCCAACATGTTGAGTGCCCCTGATAAGAGGTCAGAACAGTGTTGACATCCAGACACAGCAGGAATATCTCAAGAGAATATCTTTACAGCCATTAAAAATATTTGAGGGATTCTTCAAATTGTTAAAATTGGGGGGGGGGGGGGGGGGGGGGGGACAGGCTTAAAGTATGCAGAGCAAATTTTTGGTTGTATTGTGAAGTTACCACATTAACTTTATTTTAATAAATTAAGTAGATTTATCAATTTTTTTCCCACGTAGTTATAATTAGTACTTAATTTGAGAATATTTGTAGATAAAAGCAATTTAAACATGTATTTAGGTATACCCACCATGCATTGTGTCACAAGCTGCAGGAAGTGGAGCAGAAAGTTTAAATTTTTTGAAACAACTATTTCATTTGTCATAAAATTTTTTTTAAGATGTCTAAAGTGAAAAGGAAGACCTCAAACCTTCCTCTGTGCAGTCAGTCAGTGAATCAAGAACAAGCCTACTTTGCTCTGGCCTCTTCAGAGAACCAGAGCTCCACTTGGCTAACTGGTTATTTTTTGCCAAGTACTTTTATACGGCGATAGCACTTAATGATCAGAGCACTTTTGCTATTCCTCAAAGAAATATTTTGAAGATTGTTTATTCAAATCTAACTTGGTGCAATGTAAACTCATCTCTACTTTGCTTCTTTTTTTTTTATTTATTGATTTGTACAGAAAACTGTGCAGTCGGATAAATCCCATTTCCAGTTTGGATGAAAGACCATAGTTGGGTCAAGGTGTGGACTTTTCTGACCAATAAGTTTGGTTTACATGTACCAAAAAATACAATTCTGGGTACCATTTAGGTAACTACAACATACTATGATTTATAAAATGAACTTAAGTTACCCTCACAAAAATTGGACAAGTTAGTTTTACTCCGAGTTAATTTATTGAAAATATATTTTCAGAGGCAAAGCATATTATTTTTTAAGTAAGGAGAGCTAATTAGATTTTACAGTGTATCCAGCATGTACTGGACCATCATAATAATCAAATGTAAGAGGCTGTTTTGAATGTTTAATTTGCCTCAGCACTTTCAATCCTTATTTGATTACCCCAAACATTACAGCTGCATTTAGAATTTAATACTGAACAAGAAAAGTTCATATTTCCAGAGCTGGGAGTTACAAACACTGCAAATGAAACAAAACACAAAATACATTTTAAAAAACATGCCTTCAAAGGAAATGTCAACGAATCTTCAAAATCAATACACAAGACTTTATATTTCATGATCAGGCATAACAGTTTAAGATTTAATGGTCTTCAATGAAGGAGTAGAAATATTTAAGAGCAAAGGCGGTATCTCGATCAATAGCCAGACAGACGGTTACATAAGCCAACCAGAAAACTGACATTTCAGTTCAAGAAGCAGCAAAAAAAAAAAAAAAAAAATGGAATAAAAACAGAAATTATCAAATTGTGCTCTTTGGGAAAAGAGTTGGAAATGTCACAAAACACTCAATGTTTGTGCTGAAAGAAAATTTACTGCTGAGGTTGGAAGGAAGTCTGGTCCGAATTCCTCAAGGGGTGAAATGAAAGCAAAAGGCCAAGATTTAAAAACAAGCCAAGATGTGTTAGTCAGTAAAACAGAGCGAGTGAAAAGCTGACACGGCCGTTTCTGCTTTCGCCTGGACTGACTTCTTTTTCCTTTTTCCTCCCACTTATTACTCTGCAGTAGGTCTACCCTTATCTAAATAAGGTTTATTGTTTTTTTTTCCCCTCCCGTTTACTTGCTTGATTGAATTCACACAGTGCTTGTGTGCGTGTACGTTGACGTACCACACCTGCCAAGAAAAGGACGTTTTAGCGGCTCACAAGAAGATCAAAAGAACCAGGACAGAACATAACACTCAGACAAAATGTGCTTGAATACACATGCAACAGTGCACATTCTGCAGGGTTTTATGCATTTCTTGGAAATACTGTAGCCTCACATTTGAATGATTTCCCAGAAGGAGTTTATTTAGCCCAGAAAATTAGTTTTTTGTTTTTTTTTTCCCCCATGAAGAAGTGTTTCATGTGGCCACTAATGTGACCAAGCTGTGGATTGAGTTGTGATCCTTAAATACTCGCATTCTTGCATTTCTCCATCCTGCAGACTCTCTGATGGACTTTTGGGAAGAAAAGAAGAGTCTCTTTCTTTTGTTCAAGGATGAAGCAGAATGAGGCCATTTTAAACCCCAAACAATTAGCATTTAAAAAGACAACAATGTGCCACATGCGCTCCATGAAACCTTTTGTTTGCCGTTTGTGTAGGACACTTATTCTCTCTCATGCACTCATGTACATGTGTGACTGAGCGCCTGTATTTGAGAGCATATGCCTCGGCAGGAGGATGGTGATATGGTTTGCAGACTGGAGCAGCGCAGTGCTGGTGTTGGCCGAGGGTTAGGGTGGCAGATGCCAGAGGGCTTCATTAAACACAAGAGGGGGAAATAGTGAACAGCAGCTCTCCAGGAAGACTATCAAACCTAAACACAAACATGCCTCTGATTCTGGTCATACGTTTCCACTCTCCCTTTTTTCCCTGTCCGTCTCTTTCTCTTTATGCGTTTATTGTTCTCAATTATACCCACTTATCTTTGTCCTCCCTCACATTCTCCAATGCAATCAGCGCCAACTGTTTTCTACTGTGTGTTGCTTTTTGTTCCTCCATTTTTCTCTGATTCTTTTTGTCTGTCTGTCTTTCTGCTGTTTTTGTTGGTGTCGTGTCTGTCAGTGAAGCGGAGCAGTCATTAATCACTGGTAAATGTACGCAGAGAAGGCAGACGCCTCAAAGGAGGGGGGTGAGTTGTCTCATTCTGTTTCGAAAAACAGTTCTCTCTACATGCTCAGTGGAGAGAGATGCAGAAAATGGAGCACAGGTGCTGTGGCAAGTGCAGTAAACACAAACATATGCACTGAAAAACACACACACACACACACAAAATCAGCTACAAATGTTTGTATTTAATATGCAGACTAAGCTAATACCAAGTAAAGAAATGCTGAGAACATATGACCAGCACAGATGATTTGCTGAAAACCTGAAGGACATCAAACAATATTTGTCATCTAATCTATCAGAGAAAAATCTTAGATAATTATCCAGTTACTTAGTTCTTGCTCTCTCAGATGCTTTGTTCCTTTAAATACAACGAACAATAATTATTGTATATATTCTAAGAATCAGCCACCTGCCAGTCCTGACTTGTGACAGCAAGTTGTAAAGTCAAAATTCTTCTCTTCCATACCGTTAAAAGCTATTATTGAAGGAAAAATTATTTTTGTCCTATAGTTGTACTCATACATTTTGGGCTTATTTAATGCATAACTAATGAGTTAAATGTGACTACTTGTCTCTGACATGAAAAGTGATGTAAAAACTGATAAATCACAGAAACAACCAAAGGCTGAGCGTGTCACACAAATTCAATCTTAGCCCAAAACTGAAAACTACCTGATGAAATGCAATGGGCAATACTTTGTAATCAAGGAGCAACCTTGATTAGTGAATGTCTAATAATTCTTAAAATATGTATCCATAATACTTCTACAAAAAAAAAACCTTGCAAAATGAAACATATTTTCCACCTATTACATTATCAGTTCGGTTGAAGCATTACAGCATTTTTAAATTTACTAAGAAAATGATATATATGCTAAACGATACATTCCTATGCTTTCCGGGGCAGAAAATAGATAAAATCAACTAAGAATGTCAGAACTAAGAACTAAGAATGGGAAGAACATTTTACAACATGTTTCAGTGCCCTGAAATCAAATCTGACCTCTGATCAATCAAAAAAAAACAAAAAAACTTCACAGCAACTGTCAGCAAATAGTCCAGTCTTTGCTTCAATCGATTTATTGTTTTCATTTCTCTGTTTTTTTTTTAGGACTGTTTAAATGGGGGAAGTTATGGCGTGGGTAAACTGGTGGTGGTTACAGTGAGTCTTTATTTACTTGTGCAACAGAAATCAATGCCTTGGTGCCGTAGGAGAAGTGTGTGGATCAATTTAGGTTTTCAAAAAGCCTCTGGAAAAAAAAGAAGAGAAAAATCAATATCCCTTACATGTTATTGATGGGTGTTTGGCTACAGAAGAAAGTGAAAAACAAAGAACACCTGTTTACTTTAGAAAGATTATACTGCTCAATCTTTGTTTGACGGTTACCTTTCTGGATCTCTTTCTCTTGTTTCTTCTGTGAGATGTTACACAGCTTATTTACCCCTTAGTTAAAAAAAAACATAAGTGCTGCTGTCTCTTATTTGCAAAGACGCTGTATTTAACCTCATGTCTGACATACTCGAGGCTGATTGGTTCTAACATGGAGCCTCCTTGTTACAACATGAACAAAATATCTTCATTTTAAGTGGGAAAGTGTGAGGCTGTTGAGCCATTATTTATTCATTTTTTTTACCCTTGGCCCCACTATTAATAAAACGCAATCAGAAATATCTCTTGGACCTGTGATGTGTAGTTCCTGTTTTAGAGGCCAGTAGGAGCACAGTACTGCCTGGACAGCATTTCCCTCAAGCCATGTTGAGCTGCTAACTCACAGGCCAGTCAGAGAGGTCTCTATCCTGACACCTGCCCGATATTGTGTAACTCTGATCAAAGTGACAGTGCTGCAGACCCACAGAGATGCAGGCGAGGGCTGCTGTCACCCCACCTGTCCGGCTGATGGCAACTTGGTGAGGGCAGCGAGAAAAGTGGTGGGAAGCCGATGATGAAGGTCCCTGTCTGTACGTCACTCAGGTTTGTGTTGGATGACAGAACAGCTCATTAGGTAGGGCACTGACTTCACACACCATTAGGGGAAGCAGGACACCGAGTGAGGCCACGTTTAGAGAAATACAGACTAAAAACCCTTCATTGAAACATTGCTATCATGTACATGATTATAAAGGCATGGTAATCTTAAAAAAGTAAGCGTTTTGCATTCTTTGGAGACATCAAATATGTGTTGTGTGAGGATAACAGCAATGAAGCTGCCAGTTAGTACTGGTGGTAGTTTGAGGAAATTTTATAAGATTATTTTATCTCAGGTTTTCAACAATTCCCCCCCCCCCTCCCAAAATGTACACATATTGATGTGAGTGACAAACCACATCTTCCTACCACAAAAAAAACTAACAAAATTAACTTTCTATCAGTTTTTTCAAAATTGGCATGTTCCCAATTAAGCTAATTTATTTTCAGAATTACAATTTACACCATTTTATGTTGAATTGAAATGCAGTCAATTATCACTTTGATTTGGTTCAGAGAAAAAAAAACAATTACAACAGATAAAACTGAAGAGTTTTGAACAGTGAAACATTTCCAGATAAAACATTTTAATTTCAACAGAAGAAGCAAAGCACTCAGTAATACAGAAAATACACGACACAATATTTTTTTAACTAATAGTGTTGACTATTGAATTTGTTTATTGCATTTTGAGATTGTGTTGGTTTGACCAGATAAACTTTAGTTTAAGTTCATAATTTAAGTTTAGCTGGATTATAAGAATCATTAAGCTACAACCGAGTGCTCACACATCGTCTGTGGTCATAGGCGAAACAAAAAGAGCCTGCTTGATTACTAATAAATAATATTTTAAAGTTTGGCTTACAACATAGCAGCTCCTCCAAGTAAAGAAGCCTTTTTTTCTACCTGATCTAAATCCTGTGCACTGAAGAGGTTCTATTTTATTTTGATTCTATGCAATCAGAATATCTCTCCTCAGTTTAAATTTTTTAAAAACATATCTTTTATTGAATATATATGTCAGAGTCGTTTTATATAAAATGCTGAAATATATCAAATTTAAAGTCCACATCATTGAAAATGCTCAGAATTCAACTGGGTCCCATGTTGAGTTTAATATTAAAAATGTAAATTAGACGAAGCAGACTTTTTCACAAGAAGATCAGCACAGCTTACTATTATATCTGCTTTTTTTGTAATCATTTTTGTGTGTAATGGCTACCATCAATGTCATAAAAAATTAGTTTTTTTGCCTGACATAGTTTTGTTTCCTCTGGTGGCGTCTTTTGTGGGTGTCTTCTGGCACAGCAGAGTCATGGGCTCAGATGGAGATTTATTTATTTATTTTTTTACAGTGCTGGTGTTACATGGAACATCCTCAGGGAAAGCCCAAAACCTGCTGCAGTCTCTGGTGTTGCTTTAAATAAACCATTAGCACGTCTTTTGTGAATTATTATGTCCTTGCCAGAATTTGTGGAAAGGCAGCTGTCAAACAATGCCCCAATTCTGACTGGGAAAAAAAATGTTCATGTTATATACACAGTCCAGTCACATTAATGTGACCACCACGTACTTTCCACTTCAGAGTTAAATAACCAATCACAGAAGGCAGGTGGCAGCACAGTGCAGTTGAGCGTATATAAAGGGTGTGTGTGGGCTTCGGAAAACATTTCAATCGTTGGCGTAATGCAGAAACGAAGCGATTTATCCGACGTCCAAAAGGGCATGATCATTGGCTTTCGGGCCAAGGGTGGAAGCATTTCCGAAACGGCTGAGTTTGTGAACTGTTCGCCTGCCGCCGTGGTAAAAGTGTACCGTGCATGGCAAAATGGGACTGTCCAAAATCAACGACGTGGCAAATGTGGTGCACCACGGGCCATAGATGACAGAGGCGAACGACGGTTGCGGAGATGCGTTCGGGCAGATAGACGGGCTACCGTTGAGCAACTGACCACTAAAATGAACCAAGGGGCTACCACAAGTGTCTCCCAAACCACTATTCAGCGAACATTGCTGCGTCTGGGCCTCCGAAGCAGACGCCTGGTTTGTGCACCTATGCTGACTGGTGTTCATCGACGACGAAGGCTAGAATTTGCACGCCAGTACAGCAGCTGGACGTCCACTGAGTGGCGACAGGTAGCGTTTTCAGATGAATCGCGTTTTATGCTCCATCGGACAGATGGACGTTGGCGTATAAGGCGTGAAACCTCTGAAAGGAACCACCCTGCAACCATTGCAGGAATGGTCCAAGCTGGAGGCGGGAGCATTATGGTCTGGGGAATGTTTTCCTGGCATTCTCTGGGTTCACTGATTATTGTGGAAGGCACGATGGATCAATACAAGTACGCATCTGTCCTTGCGGACCATGTCCACCCCTACATGCGCATTGTTTTTCCTCAGGATGATGGCATCTTCCAGCAGGACAATGCGAGGTGCCATACAGCTGCCAGTGTACGTGCGTGGTTCGAAGAGCACCAGGATGAGTTTACCGTCCTCCCCTGGCCAGCAAACTCACCTGACTTAAACCCAATCGAGCATCTGTGGGACCATCTCGATCGAGTTGTTCGCGCCATGGATCCTCAACCGCGTAATCTAGCGCAGCTGGCCACGGCATTAGAGTCGGCATGGCTCAACATCCCAGAGAAGACCTTCAGGGACCTAAGTGACTCTCTTCCTGCACGTCTCGTAGCAGTTCGCTCTGCAAAAGGTGGTTATTCTGGCTTTTGACAGATGGTCACATTAATGTGACTGGACTGTGTATTTAACTTCCAAGCACCTGTTAAAATCAATTAATGCAAATGATTTTAAATGCTTAATACCCGCTTGGCAGCTAAGTATAAGCATAGAGGGCATTGTTTTATGTTCAGTTTTGACTGAGGGAAAGGAAAAGCCTGCACATAACCCTAAGAGGACAATAAAAGTTACTAAACCAGACTAAACACAAAAACAAAAAGTTGGCAAAATCATCCCCATGCCACAGACCTGCATCTGTTTGTTCAGATCTGTAGCTCTCTGTATACCCACACCTGCCCTCCAGTCATCATTAAAGGGAAAGATGAGAGCCTCAGAGCTGAACAAAGGCATCAGCACGCATCACTTCTCTTCTGCTCTGAACGCTCAACTCTTAGCAATCCACTAGCCCCTGACGGACCTATTTACTGCACAAAATGGATTGTGTTTGGCTGTGCACTGTACTTCCAAATGTTCCTCTGATGCTCTTGCTCTTTCTTTCTGCACTATCACCTCTGTTACTCTCTGGTTCTGACCAGTTCTAAGAAGTGGCACAGCTATCTTATTAGTTTATTGCTGGTATAGTACTGTTAAAGGGTTTAGAAAGTTCAGACAGAAAAGCGAGAGAGACAGTACCAGGCTGATGGGACAGACTCCAGCTGTAGAAGCAATCCAATTCAAAAACTCCCCTTTAGACTCAATGTTTTATATAACTCAATAGGGAAAAAAAGTTAGATAAAGAAAAAAAAATCTCTTCAAGCAGC
This sequence comes from Poecilia picta, assembly GCA_033032245.1. Classification (NCBI taxonomy): domain Eukaryota; kingdom Metazoa; phylum Chordata; class Actinopteri; order Cyprinodontiformes; family Poeciliidae; genus Poecilia; species Poecilia picta. The sequence continues at coordinate 12,246,803 of CM065359.1, read as the reverse complement.
TCTAGTTTTTATTTTCTCTGGGGAAAGGATAAAACCTGGATGAAAAACAAAGAAGTGAAACAAAAAAAAATGCTTCCTCTGCACAATTTAAACCCAGCAGAGGTAAGCCGAGGGAGTTTTGTAAACAACAGGGAAAAGCTGATGGTTAGATATTCCAGATAAAAAAAAAAAGATGGAAAGACAGACCCGGGAATGAGGCAACAGTCCCTTGGAACACTTTTGGATAAATTGAAGAGAGTGCCACAAACTTTACATTTACAGCTCGGCGATGAGAGAGACAGAGCTGTCATTCTTTGGTTGTGAATTTTAGGCTCTTTGTGAGTCAAGCCTTTGCACAACAAAACATTTGCACAAACATACATTTATTCATGATTTTTGTCCTTCGACAGATGTATGCGCTTGATCTCCAGCATCCTGCATGCTGTTTTTAAATTACAGCCTTATTAGAACTCCATATTTTTTTCAAGGAATAAAATTACTCTGTTGTTGGTGTTGCATCTCAATGTGTATATGTGTAATTTACTTATAGAGTCAAATTAGTCCTTTTTATGTTATAACTTTTGATTTAAACTGCATAGGGGATGAATATTTAGTTGTGTCTGTAAACAAGAGAACCCCCCCGCCCCCCAAGTTATTCTGTGCTTTTAGACAGCATTCATAAAAACACAACTGAACATCAAAAAGTGAAATTGAACAATAAAGCACTTTGATAATGCAAAATGGAAATGAATAATATCTGGCTAACTGTAAACCCAATGGGCCTCTTTTTGTGAGAGGGTTTAACTGCTTAGGAGCACTGTGTGTCTGAAGGGAAAACTTCTCAGGGTCAGCCAGGGCTTTTTAAATACCTTAAGATACTGTAGCTCTAATTACATCAGGGGACCACAACACAATCATCTTCAAGGATGTGGAGAGCAAACTAGTTATGCTAATGCATTTCTGTGCTTTATCACCCTTCATTACGCACGTCCCCAATCAGTGGTAGCTGTGAAGCGCCCTCGAGAAATCCCAGCTGTAAATTCCGAGCAAATCACCGCTGCAGCCAATCAAACCTGTCACTTACACTGACGAGCATCTGAGGGAATGGTCCACGAGAATTTTCCGCCACGTTGATTGGTGGGATCACCCAGTCTCTCTTCTGCCTTCGGAGACCCCCGGTGCTGTTGACGCGGGACCCTGGGAACATGATGACAGGAGTTGGTGCCTGCGACGCGTCCTTCTTCTTGTTTTGCTCACTGATGTTCCCTGCTTCCTCTGTGACCTTTAAGAAAAGACAAGGCAAGACTTTAATCATAAGCTTGTAAGTGCTGATGATTACAACAGTAACCAATAATATGCTAAAGTTGTTTCAGTCTCAAGGCAGAAATTCAGATGACAGAGAGAGTAACGTTTTCATAAAGCTTTACTCATTAGACTTAGTGAGGGCTCCTTTTCTGTTATTACAGCAAAACACACGCACACACACACACACACACACACACACACACAGCTGTGAGCCACAAACAGCCCCTGGCTGATTGTGGGATGTCAAGCTGTTTTGACTGCCAGGGGTTAATATGGGCCACCAAACTGAAGATTCGCCCCAGATTTTACAAAAATGGCACCATGGAGGAGCAGAGCTGTTTTCACAGCAGTGCCAACACAAACCAACGTCTATATTTTTTCTCAGGAAATATTACCTCAATATTTATAATATTATTACAAGGCTGTAACATCACACAGCATATTATGTCTACGCAATTTTTTTCCTCAGGAAGTAATTAGTGATGGAAGAAGGAAATGTAAAATAATGTAGTAGTAAAGTGAAGTTGCATTAGTAGTTCAACCCTTGTGTGAATAGTAGGAAAAATAGAACAACATTAACAACATGTAATAACACAGAATCTCTGTAATACAAGCCAAGATTAATCTGAGTGTAAACTCTCGATAAGCTGCTCTTTCATGTTTAAAAAGTGCAGTCCAACCTCTTACAATAGTCTTGCAGTTCTGAGAAGTCTTTGAAATGGGAATAAAAGAATATGGTATTTCAATAGCTCTCTATACCTCCTGCCTAAAGCCATAATTGTAAACTATTCAGTGTCATATCATCACCTACACATGGTGTTGCTATGGAGCCGAAGTTCACAATGTATAACAAGCATGTACTTTAAACTAATTGCTCAAAGGCTAAAATACTCTGAACATAGAAATGGTGTCCTCAATCTATTCTGAGAATTAGAAAAAGAAATCTAAACTTTTAAGTGCCGACAGAAACGCGACAGGAAAGAAAGCACCAGCAGGGCAGAACAGACCTGGTATTACTTGTTATGTCTGTATATATGGGTGTGAACAAGACCATAAACTTCAGGCTTTGTCATTTATGTTGGATATAAAAAGCCTATTAACAGAGAGCATGTCTGATGTTGGATTTAAAGCCTCTTTTAGCAGACAGTCAGCTGAGTCACAGATATACACTTCAATCATTTATTGTGCCCCTGTCCTCACATATGTTCAGGTCCACCACAAAACTGTCTTTTTGAGAGATGATCAGAAAAGGAACAAAAGTAGAGCCCATTTTCAACCTCTTTATGAGCATTAACTCATTCTTGTGTCAGAACAATCTACATCAAATATCAAGCAATAGAGCTAATGCCACTAGATTTAGTGTTCGTACGTGAAAATATTTTCAACAGGCACAAAAGAAGGAATAAAGATGTCATCCATTAGACTCCTAAAGTGTGAATAAAGAAATGCAGAGTAGAGGAAGAGAGCTTTATTTGTGAATTACTGTGCTATGTAAAGCACCAACTGCAAATAACTAAAAATGTTGATGTCCAGCAAAGTTTCACGTTTTATGTCTGCAATATTTGTCTAGCAGGGTGTTGAATTTACTTCAACATATTTGAACTGTGTAGTCTTCACTAATTCGCTGCTTGAATCTACTCCCAGTCAGCATAACATCACAAATCCAGAAGTGAAATATAATAATAATAATAATAATAATAATAATAATAATAATAATAATAATAATAATAATAATAATAATAATAAAATCTAAAACATTATAAAAAAATTGGGTAGCAAGTATTTGGGTTTGAAAAAAAAAGTACCCAAATACAAACAGTGACTGGAAACCACTCTCAAGGAACGTTTTATTAAAGTCCAAGGAACTGTTAAGGTGGAATTTCTGAGTGTGTGAATGTTGTGTGGACATGATGGTTTTTGTACCAATGTACAAGAGAAATTGTGTGAAGTTTGGCATACAGAAAATAGATTATTTTATGTATTACACTATGTGTAACCCTGTAGCATATGATAAGATTGGTGTGGTTAGTAGATATTCTACATTTCATTTTGCAATACCTGTGAAGAACGTATCGGCTTACAGATCCACCACAACAGCTGACATTTGAAAACACTGAGAAAATACACCACAGGAGCAGACTACAGTGTATGGCAGCAATGGCTCCTGGCACATATTGAAAGTTGAAGGTCCTGTACCATGCAGTCTATAAAAAAGTGTTTTTTTCTTTGACTATCTGTTTGTTCTTGCCTGGTCAAGGCTCCGTAGGGGGTTGGGTTGTATCTGCCAGCGGAAACAATGCTTTCAAGGTTGCTTTCATTAGATGGACGCTCAAGAAGAAGACAAAGAAGAAGAAAAAGAAAAGCTTTTAAGGCTGTTTTACAGAATATGTGCCAACTAACCTGACTTACGGTTTATGCATGCATGGGTTTGTGTGGGTGGGTAATGGTGTGGGCCTTAGATGGTGGGGGATTCTGGGGTAAGGTGTCATGTTTGCTTTGATCATCCAAATGTGCGGCTTTAAACATCTTGTTCTGCGTTTTCCAATGACACTTTAAGTGACAGAGCAAAGGGAAAGATTGTTACATAAAAAAGGGATGTGGTTGGTGAGGGAGCTCTAGGTTGACATTGGACTTCAGTTAAGACAGAGTTTGTTAGATTCATCATCATAAGAATATCCACTATGATTGCTCTATAAATGTCCATGTCAAATATATTAGGACAGATTTCTGTGGCCCACAATGGTAGTAAAAACCAGCTGCATTAATATCACTGATGCTGATTGTTTTGTTAAAAACAGGGTTTTTATGTGCTCGTTATTTTAGACATGGATCCTGAAAAGTCACAGGTTCCAATGTGTACAAGGCAAGTCTTCGTGCTCTAAATCTGATTTTCTCTTATAACGTTGTAAAAACTGGGTTGTACTGTTGCAGTTGCTTAACAGAGAAATTATTTTTATTTTGGTCAGATTTATTTATTTACTATGGATCACTTTGCTCATTTTCTAATTTTACTCTATTCTACTTTATTTTTTAAAGATCACACCCACTTTTTTTTCTGGGAAACAAAAATACTTGAATAATTAAAAAAAACATTTTTACTACCCTGATTAAATACTGATGATGACGATTGCCCACCAAATGTGACACAAGTATCTACTATGTTTACAATTACTTATCCACAGGATTAGCTTGGTTTAAATGTCTTTTTTTCTTTTCATAAATAAAATCCTCATTTGAAAATAGTTTGAAAACCATTTTCTTATTTAATTCAATTATCATTGTCCCATATTAACATTGTTTCACAGTCGGAAACATCAGATTATGATAGATAAGCAAAATAGGTTCAGACACCAAGGTTTATCTCTTATTTTGGCCACTAGGGGAGGCAAAGTCCTTGAAAAACACTACACTTAATTACGCTCAGCACGCTGACATGCAACGGCCCACACAAACACTGACACTTTCTCCTATCTGTGTACAATGTTACCAGTTGGCAATCCAGGCAATCCAGTCTTCCAAACATGTTTCCATATTCAGTGTTTGCTGTACTGTGCGACAGGTTCAGTGGAACATGCGAATGAACCTTTACATTCAGTCCACATTCGACAGACTGGCCTCTGCCAGTACAGCATGGTTATGTGCACAAATGTGATTTGTCAGTAAAGTGGGATGTGACAGATGTGTTCTAGGTCTGGACAAATGGACTCTTTTTTTTCTTTCTTTGTAAGCTAGATACAAGCTTAGTGAGATTGGCTGCAGCTCATGCCTCAATTCCCTGCAAAATAGTGAAACACACATTAAGGTTAAACTAAAATGAATGAGTGTGAGAGTTGTCAGAAGCAGATGTGAGATAACCCACCTACCCACCCACCCACTCCCACCCCCTCATTTCACCCATTCCCTTGCACTAAATAAGTGAAACACCAGAGCTTTTTATCTGCACATGCTAACAGGTACTAGTGAGCTCCTGGGGGAAAATTGAAGAAAAAAAGGCAGAGGAAAAGAGACAAAGCCAGAAAAAAGGGCAGTGCCATCACCATTACAAAAAAACCTTAAGTGAGCTTTTCTCCCCTATCATGGAGCAAGTTTAATGAAACCTTGCTCCTCAGAGTCTTATTCACACTTTGGCAGAAAGAAAAACGAAAAGTGCTGAAGCGTGTTGCAATAGAGGGGGGGGGGGGGGGGGGGGGGGGGAGACAAGTTAAGGAACAGTGTTTGTGCACTTACTGAAGCCGTTATCAGAGATGGTTGACAAAACAGCACAAATAGGCTGGATTTAGATCAGAATTTCTAACAGCAGCTTTTTGGATTTAGTGATTTAAAGGTTGTGTTATTTCCATTTAATCCAGCACAGATAGAGAGCATATGCTTTGGCATGCAGCCTCGCAAAGCTCAAACCCATAGGCTCGCAAATATAAGACATTTTATGCCCAAAACAAAAGGACAAACACACACGGCATTAAAAATTAAATGCAAAATTAGCATAATTCGTACTTGATCCAGCATAATCTCCCACAATAAAATAACATCCTCACATATATACCGAACACACACTCGCTTCGGCACACCAATGCTATGTGAACAGGAATCAGCGAGTGTGAAATGGATGCGGACCCACAGCCCTGGTGCCGTCAGCCTTAGCCAGCTGGCGATGGGCCCAGCTCTTCCCCTCCACAGCACTGCCTCCCCAAAACCCTGCATGCTTTGATATCAGCCAGCCCCTGGCTACCGAGACATCTGGAAGTTATTATTCAACAGAGCACGCCACAAAGCGGCATTTCCATAATGAAACATCACGTTTTGTTTCAGTGCCCTGCGTTCTCCTCCTGAATACATGCCGCTTACAACTTGTAGCATACCTGTGACTGCTGACCACACGTCTTGCTCCTCCGTCATTCATCTGTCTATTATGTGCTATTCATGGACTCACTGGGAAATAAACCAAAATAGCCACTCATTTGACATTTAATACTCCGTGCTTTAACACTAAGGCTCATACCATGCGGTGAATCATTTGAATTGCCCGAATTACAAAATTATGTAGATAAAGGCCAGGCTATTCAGCACATGAAAAGCATATTTATCCATCATCCATCCATCCATCCATCCATCCATCCATTTTCTTTACACCATTGTCCCTTGTCCCCAGGGTTCACCCTGGACAGGTCACCAGTCTGTTGCAGGGCCATATTTATACTTACAATAATAAATTGGTTATTGGCTGAGGTCCCACTCTCTATTTGTCTCGTTGATTCAAGGGCTGATTTTGTATCACTGATTCAATTTTCTCACAACTACCAAGGAAACGCATTCAAAACTGTGTCTTCTATGTGTTCTACTTGTTAAGCGATTTAAATACACACCCTAGGAATCTCAATGCCGCTGACAAATTATTGTGAGACTTATGAAAGTCCCAGTTGCTTTGTTCAAAGCAAACTTTGTTTTGTGATTTAAAAATGTGTTAATTATCCCTTAAGACTTGCGGTATTAGAAAATTACTTTTTAAAAGGACAAATTATTTGTTGATATATTTTTCTGATGAACACAGATCAACTTGGAGTTCTACCTACATATGGAATACTAATACCAATTTTCACAAGTTGGTAGTACTATTCAAACTACTAGGAAAATTATAAGTTTTATAAACAATTTACTGCAATTTTAAGTCTTTCTATATCCTATATTATTCTAGAAATATCCTATGATGTTTGTAAAAAAAAATGTTTTTTATGCGACATAAACAGCAAGGTAGGAAACTGTGTGAGAGGTTTAGGTATTATATAATTACAACTTATATTGCATTTTCGTTTCATTTAGACCTGATCTGGTGAAGAACCTATTGATCCCGGGAAGATGTTGCACCAAGTAAGTGAACACTGGCTCTTAATTATTTGTGTTTTCATTGCTTTAATCTGATTAAGGCTCGTGTTGGTATCGACTATCTGATTTGGCCGTTCTGTATTCATGGGGACAGCTTAGCTCAGACTGCTCAGTCTTCGCCTGACCTCTGACAGCTTTTAAATAGAAACGAAAGAGCCAAGAACCCCTGGGGTGCACAGGCGCCGGATGTTTTCCAATAACAGCTTATGGCTAAGGGAAACATTCTCTCCCCCATGTGGCAGTGCGATTTTATCACTTTTAACCGTCTGCCATTGCTGCTACTCTCACCCACTCTCTCTCTAGTTCTCAAATCCCCAAGGAGTTTTGACCTGATTCTGGGCTGTTAGTATCACCAGACCACTGGAGGAAATGTGATAGAAAAAGGGACCTTTGAGATGATAATTGAAACTTGAAGCGTGATATTTCTGTGTGTAACTCACCTCATTTTCATTTTGCCCTGATGACGACAGGTCAATCAGGGTCAGTTGAACCAAAGTCTCCCAGACATTTGTGTGAGGGCCACGCGCTGTCACTTTAAACTGAACTGTCTCATCCAAGCCGACTCCCTGTCCCTTGGCAAAGATGGATCCATCTGTCCGGACGTTGAAGACCGGGTCGGTGCTCTGGAAAACCACGGCCTCATTCCCCATGCAGTCATCAAACTTCACTGTGGACAGAATGATTTAAAAAGAGTTTCATATGAATACCATCAAGGCAATGACAGCTGTAACATAAAAAATCACACATATTTTGTTTGGTTGGGATGCAGCTGAAATTGCTGCAAAAAATAAAAAATAAATAAAAAAACACCCACCAAAAAACAACAACCAAACACTCAATGAGAAGCAAAACTTCAGACAGTACTGGTAAACATTGCATTACACTAGAACTTTCCATTAAGTCAAACCATTTCAAAGATTTGTTCAGTGTGTTACTAGTTGGAATTACATGAAGAAACAAATAACATACATGCAGTGGACCCTCACCTATTTGCAGTTGAGTATTCAGTATTCACAGATTAACCTATTTACATTTTTTATGTCGATCACTCAAAATTATTTGTGGGAAATCCACCTTTTTGCAATGTTTTTTTTGAAAACCATATCTAACGTATCATTTAAAAAAAAAAAACAACCTTTGGAAGCTATACATATTATAGCTTCCGAATAGCTTCCATATTATAGCAATGCTACTTACTGGTAATATACTATTGGATGGCGTTTGCAAAGCAGCCAACCAAGGAGTGCTATTTATTTTCTTGGCTCTGATTTCCCCGAAGAGCAGAATTAGGGAAAACTGCAGAGTAGCTCCTGTGGTAGAACTTACACAGTTTCTAATGTTCATATTGACATATATTAAGGTCTATTTGGTGTTAAACTAAACTATGTACTTAAAGGTATTTTTAAAGTGGATCTCAAGTATTTGTGAATATTAATCATTTGGGTGTGGCTGTGATTCCTAACCTCCACTGGGAGGTAAACTGTACACGGATTGGGATTTCTCAGTGTTATTGTAAATAGACTGGAAAATACGTCTTAGAAAACTTGGCTTCCATCAGCCACCTTCACATTAATGAACAACTGATGTGTGAAAAGTCTTAAAATGAATAACGCTTGTAATTTGAATATTTTTTGAGAGGGGGTGGAAGATGAGGGAACCAATGGTAGCTTTAATTGGCATCTCCAATCATTAAAACTTTTAACAAGCCACCTTTTACCAAGGGGGCATTATTTAACACTTCTACAACAATTGACAAGATTAGAGCATAGAGAGATGATTTCTCTTTCCACAGTCTCTGTAGATCAGCCAGACTCTTCGGTCCTCTCATGCTTTTTGCTCTTGAGCTCAGTCCACAAGTTTTCAACAGGATTTATGTCTGGGAACTGAAAGAGTCGAAGAGGAGGGGGAGTTTGTGTCTGGTGGACCATTTCTCAGATATTTGGCAATGTACTTCAAATAATTATTCTGGTGAAAGTCCCAGAGATGACTCATTTTCAGTTATGTGGGGAAGTCTGGCAAATTTTTGCATAAAATGTATTTCAGATGGCTTATGGCACCCTGGACTTTAACAAAGTTCTCAGGATCTTTAGAAGAGTAACCGGTCCACAATATCAAAGATCACTGAGGATACCTAACAGAGTCAGAAAACAAACAACCAGTACTAAGCTTTGGCACAAAAACAGCACCACATATTAAACAAATGTAACAGAGTTACAAATGTACTTTTTAAAAGAAAAAATTATAATTTCCAATTAATTTTATACTGAGAATTTGTGAATTTTATCTTATTTAGTTATTGTTATTTGTTGTTCTTGCCTGCGGGGCTCGCCTCTGCACTTTGTCTCGTTTGGGTTTTCTGGGCTTCCGTAGCTGGTCCAGCCCTCATAACACCTCCGCTTCCCCTTTTCCCTCACAGCGTCATTCTGCGCTGCTGTGGGTAAGTCAGGGGGAAGCTCACCACAGTGATATACTTTGTTTTCTGTATGGATGTTGTTGGTTATGTTGAAGGTTTATCATCTGATGTTTATCGTTGTTTGTTAATGTATTATTTTGCAGTTTTTAACCATCATTGTGGATTTTTATAACTGGTTTTATGATTTTCTTTCTTTTATTTTGGCGCGAAAAATCAGCGCTAATCTAGCACAGTTCGGTTGAATGTTGTTTTTATTCTTATATTTAGGCTGAAGTTCAGGGAGAGAAGAGGAGGTTCATTTATTGTTTTTACTCTTCTCCAGGTATGTGTTTTTATTTTAAGTTATCCCTTTTTGTTGTTCTTGATTATTGTTGAATGGAAAAAAAAAAAAAGACAGCGTCATTCTGCGCTGCTGTGGGCTGAAGTTCAGGGAGAGAAGAGGAGGTTCATTATTGTTTTTACTCTTCTCCAGAATAAAGGACTCCGATGAAACGTGACTGATATCTCAGACTCGTCAATACCATCCGTTACACAAACACCTTACACAAAGTGAAAGAAGGTGATGGCAGCATCACACTTTTCTTTCTTTAAGTCAAGGTAAATGTCAGTTTGGGCCTGTTCAGAATCAGATATTTGCATTGAGATGAAAAATAACCAAATAAACAGGAAAATAATATTTCGCATTGCTCAAGTCAGAGTTTGAAACCAATTTTGCCAAAAAAACCAAAAAAACATCTGTGAATATGTATTTTCAGTTGAACTGATTGACAGGCTAAATGATCTATATATCTAGAATTTAAAAAAGTATTATGATTTAAATTACATCACAAACTTTTAAGATTCACTGTCCAATATTTTGTGTAAACAATTGACGTCACCATGATGACACTCATGATCCAAAACTGAACTTCAGAGTTTTGTTTTCTTCCCTTTACCGACATTTTCACTTTGCTTGGTTCTCATCCAGGTTTGTTCACCAATTTTCCAGTTGTTTAAAAAATTGAATAACTGTTTTTATTGTAGACATGGGCAAGATTACCAGAGATGTCAGTAAATGTGGAGGGAGGTATAAGTTCCTCCCTCCACATTTGCTGGTCATTTACACTTCTTCTCCATTTTGAACTTTTGCCGATTTAGTCATGTTTTTCAGATACAAAAACAAGTCATCTACTTGACAGTGTCAACTGTCATTTTGTAACCATTTTTGGTAAAAAAAAAAAATCTAATTCTAGACTTTCGCTAAAAGACACTGCTAAGTATCAATCAGCAGGAAGTTTCTCACTTATTGTTATTTGATCAGAGGTTATAATATCTCATATGTGAAAGAGAAACGCAATCAATGTCATCTCACATCTTCAGAAAAATAAGATACAGTTAACATACAAGTTGGAGACTCAATTTGCATGACTACATTACAAAACTACATTCTGAAGATAAATCATTTCTGAAGGGAGCAATGACAATTATAAGGAGCAATATGATCATCAAGGTGCTAAATATCCTATGAAAATCTAAAATGTTTAAGAGTGGAGGAGCAAGAGGAAGACCAGTATTTTCTATTGTGACATTCCATTCTCATTTACTTCTCTCTTGTGGCACCTGCACCCTTCTACTCCTCTCTTTTGAGGATTACAATGTCTAGACAACATATTGTAGGAACCCTGGGCTGAAAGACACAATTCACCTCTATATCTTCTCTTTCTCCCCTCCTACACCTCTACAACAGCTGAAACAAGGTTCCAATTACAGAAAGTGACTGTGAGTAAATCCGTCTTTTTGTTACATCTGGACCTAAAGAAGATTGTGATCATGTCAGAACCCTCCAGATGTCCAGGCAGCCACTCTAAACTCTGTCAGATGGCACATCCATTCCCTGACAGCCTCTATCGACTGTAGTAGGTGCTACACAAGTGTGCTCTCCTAGACAGGTTCAGATAGGACATAAGAGATGGACTGTGTTAACAAACGCTTTTGTTTTTTCATAGGATTCTGTTTCTGTTTGTGTTGCTGAGCAGGTTCACCCCAAACAAACCTCTAACTTGCCAGTTTCTGTTTGTCTCATTTGCTTTTCTTTTTGTCGAATCCAATTTTATTTCTCCCCCTTTCATTATATTTGCAGATTTTCAAAGATTAGATTTGGAAGGTAGAGTTGACAATAACAAACACACCATTTGGCAAACATGTTTGACACAAATGGAGTTTTGGAAGGCTGCCTGAATATATTAACAATAGGGAGAAGTAAAAATCCAATCTAAAAGTGTTGATGCATACCTAAGTTGTGGAAGGCATGTTATAAAATACTAAAATACAAGTAAAATCACACACAGACACGCATTTAAGACAGGCCTGTAGTAATATGTTGCCCTTTCTCTCCCCGTCCACCAATTACTGTTTCTTCTTTTTTCTAAGCTAGGCACACAGCCAACAGTGCAGCACTATTGCAGCTATGACTGCTAGAGGCCTGCAGGCTGAGTCTACACACATAGGGAATAGCTAATTTAGAGGTCAAACTAAGATGTGAATTCCTTAGTCTTCTTTTTTTTCCTGAAACATCACAAAACAACACAAATAAAAAAAAAGAAAAAATATATGTATTAACTAAAATCTTTGTGGCATTAGGGTGGCTAGAAAATGTAAATTAAAAATTCCCCTCTCTCCTGTGTTTAATTCTCCTGCGGCCTTAAAAGACGGGGTCATTCAGGCCTCTGTGCGGGGTCGCACAGAAAATGTGAAAAATTAATATTCAATTCTTGCCATCAATTAACAATTGGATTCATTTTTCAACATCAACTGGACATGACTTTGTCCTAACCATTCCTTGAGGCTCTGGTAGCCTCAAATATGCTTCCCGTTATTTTTGACCAGTTTTCATGTTCCTTTTGATGTCAGGTAATCCCTTTGCTAACTGTTGAAGATGTTAGTTATCTGTCACATATAGCTTTTTGAAAGTAACCCCAGAAGTTAGGTTTATTATTATTATTATTAATAATAATAATAATAATAATAATAATAATAATAATAATAATAATAATAATAATAATAATAAATAATGAGAAGAAGAAAAGAAATGCAATATGCTACAACAGATGGTAGCAAAATACAGTGAAAATTAATGTATTTACAGGGCATATAGTCCTAAACAGATGAGTTTTGAGTCTTGATTTGAAAAGAAGAGAGTCAATTTTACGGATGTTTCATAGTAGAAAGTTCCAGAGTTTGGGGGCAGAACAAGTGAAAGAGATGTCTTAGACTGTTTGCAGTTGTGTTATACTCATACCAATTTTGAATGATGTATTGAAGTGCTCCAGGCGATGTTCAAAACTTGCAATGCATTTTATCACCTAAGCCTGCTTTAAACTTCTTTATAACGATAAACCTAACCTGTCTGGTATGTTACTTTGTCTTTGTGATGGTAGTCTTTTTTTTTTTTTTTTACCAAAGTTATATAAAATACCTCAGAGACCTTCTAAGAATAGCTGCATTCATACTGTGTTCAAGTTTCATACCATCAGATATCTACAACTGGTTGAAGTGGATTTTATCCAATGGTATACAAGTAAAATGGACAGAACTCAGTGTGCAATGTTGTAGTTTTATTTGCAAAAAAAGAAAAAAAAATCCCAGGACAATTATGCTATCTTTTGACAAGTACCCACTACTTCTACACAGTCCAGTCACATTAATGTGACCATCTGTCAAAAGCCAGAATAACCACCTTTCGCAGAGCGAACTGCTACGAGACGTGCAGGAAGAGAGTCACTTAGGTCCCTGAAGGTCTTCTCTGGGATGTTGAGCCATGCCGACTCTAATGCCGTGGCCAGCTGCGCTAGATTACGCGGTTGAGGATCCATGGCGCGAACAACTCGATCGAGATGGTCCCACAGATGCTCGATTGGGTTTAAGTCAGGTGAGTTTGCTGGCCAGGGGAGGACGGTAAACTCATCCTGGTGCTCTTCGAACCACGCACGTACACTGGCAGCTGTATGGCACCTCGCATTGTCCTGCTGGAAGATGCCATCATCCTGAGGAAAAACAATGCGCATGTAGGGGTGGACATGGTCCGCAAGGACAGATGCGTACTTGTATTGATCCATCGTGCCTTCCACAATAATCAGTGAACCCAGAGAATGCCAGGAAAACATTCCCCAGACCATAATGCTCCCGCCTCCAGCTTGGACCGTTCCTGCAATGGTTGCAGGGTGGTTCCTTTCAGAGGTTTCACGCCTTATACGCCAACGTCCATCTGTCCGATGGAGCATAAAACGCGATTCATCTGAAAACGCTACCTGTCGCCACTCAGTGGACGTCCAGCTGCTGTACTGGCGTGCAAATTCTAGCCTTCGTCGTCGATGAACACCAGTCAGCATAGGTGCACGAACCAGGCGTCTGCTTCGGAGGCCCAGACGCAGCAATGTTCGCTGAATAGTGGTTTGGGAGACACTTGTGGTAGCCCCTTGGTTCATTTTAGTGGTCAGTTGCTCAACGGTAGCCCGTCTATCTGCCCGAACGCATCTCCGCAACCGTCGTTCGCCTCTGTCATCTATGGCCCGTGGTGCACCACATTTGCCACGTCGTTGATTTTGGACAGTCCCATTTTGCCATGCACGGTACACTTTTACCACGGCGGCACACGAACAGTTCACAAACTCAGCCGTTTCGGAAATGCTTCCACCCTTGGCCCGAAAGCCAATGATCATGCCCTTTTGGACGTCGGATAAATCGCTTCGTTTCTGCATTACGCCAACGATTGAAATGTTTTCCGAAGCCCACACACACCCTTTATATACGCTCAACTGCACTGTGCTGCCACCTGCCTTCTGAGTTTGGTTATTTAACTCTGAAGTGGAAAGTACGTGGTGGTCACATTAATGTGACTGGACTGTGTATATTGGTCTGTTTAATATTATACCAATAGAATACATTAAAGTTTGTGGTCATAATGTGAAAAAGTAAAGAAAATAACAAGTATCAATTTTTTTTTCCAACACATTATAACATAGATAATTTTCAAATGATATATTGTCTCCTTTCACTTCTTGCAATAAACCAAAACAAGTTTGTCTAGAAAATTGGATCTTACACAACCAAATTCCAGCCTGAAATTGTTTGTACTGGTTTATCTATCAAACATAAACCTAAACATATTGAAGATTACATACTGTGCTGAGAAGGATGGATGAGACCTGAAAGCTGTTTGTGAGCCAGAAAATAATTTAAAGAGATACCTAAAGATGGGTTCACTCCTTTGAAGATGTTTAATTCAATGTGTTTATCCGTTTTTAAAAAGTATTGCGAAACATAAATATGATGAAGTTCAGCATTAAACTTTTTTTTTTGTGTTTTATCTAAAATGGCAAGCACAACACATCTGTAAACAAGCAGCTCTTTCAAGAAAAATCTGTAAAAGCCTAACTCAATAAGTCAATAAAAACCCAAGCAAGATGCAACTGTAGGTGGTAAGTGTAATCACTCTCCGTTTGTGTGCGTAGGCATTTATTTTCGGTGATTGCCTCCATGTCTTAACAGTGACAAGCTGAACTAACTGCACCAATACCCACACACAAATGGAGTGACAGGCTGCGCCATGGAGTACCCAGAGGGTCTTGTTCCTGCACCAATTAAAGAAAAAGACAGTGCCAACTTTGCTCGTCCAACAACTCACACACTTATACACGCACACAAACACAAACACTAACACAGAGACCTCCAATAGATCTTCTTTCACTCAGTTGGGTCAATACTGCTATAAGAGAGATTATAAAAATCGGCCAACAACAAAGCAATGAAGCCCAACGGCGCAGTGCTGCACATTAACAAGTTGTCTAAGGCAGTGGGCCCTGGGTGTGCATTGATCTGGCAAATAAGACAGACACCCTAGTGTGCCAAACAGCTAGCCAAGCACTTCTCCATTGTCTAGTCAATGAGAACAGTCACCCTCTGAAATGTGGAAAATTCTACCAGTACGGGGTGCCACGGTGAGGGAATAAAGTCTATAATTCCTTCATCATGATTGTTCCCAAAGTTGTAAAATAACAGTTTTTGTGACGCTTGAATGATATTCTAAATTAAAGCCCAACTTCATCTTTTTTTTTCACCACCTCTGTAATTAAAGTGCTCCTGATCTCACAACAAGGGAAGGACAAGGAGGAGAGGAACGGGGAGATGTGACCTTCTCGCGATGTTCTTTGGACAGCCTGAAAGGAAGTGGCTGACAAGTGTTGAAAAGGAAGTGAGAAAAGAAAAGAGTCACGAGAGAGGGAAAGTTGAGGAGTGACAGGAAGAAGAAGGTGAGAGGAGAGGGGGGGAAGGAGATGGGCCGAAAGGGAGATAGTTGAGAGGACGGAGAGCATGCGGAGGTGGCAATCAGAGAGAGTGCGATGAAAGAAAGAACATTAAAGATGAAGAAAGAAAGAAAAAAGAGATTGTGGGCAGATTGTGGTTGCAAAAGAAATATCTCCCAAGGCAGCACTGTTTATAGCGGCGGCCGTTCGGATTGTTCAAAGTGCGCTGGACTGAATGCATCAGATGTCACGCTGCCCTACAAAACAGAGAAGGAAACACTTTTATGGGCACTGGATCAACCTAATATCTGTTACAATCAGGCTCATTGTGAGCAAGAGGAGGATGATGTGGGAGGAGGGGAAAGCTGATGAAGGCGAGGAGGTGAGGTGAAGGTGGTGGCTGGGGAAGGCTGCGGATGGAGTCCTGGCATCGGGCTCCTGGCTCAGTGAACTGGCTCTCTCTCTCACACATCCACATTGGAATGGATGGGATGCTCAGATGGCTGTTTAAACAGGTTAATTGGGCTGGCCTCCCGAGAGATCGGGACAGATGGATGGAAGGATAGAATGAGAGAGGAGAGAGGAAGAGAGAGCAAAAGAGCAGTGGAGGGAGAGTGACGGAGCTCTGAGAGAACTCGGAGGGGAGAGAAAAAAAAAACGAGGGTCGGAAGCAGCGACGGACAGAGAGAGACGAGTGTGGCCACTGATCACAGGCACTGCAGGGAGTGTGCAGTCTAATCAGAGCAGTGTGGAGCTGTGCAGTGAGCTCGGCCCTCAGCAACAGACTACACAGAGCCAGGTCCGCTGTCCACCACTGATAGACTATGAAGGGGGAACAAATTTGTGATGGAAGGCTGTTTACTGGCATGTTAGGAGCCCATTGGGGAGTACGACTCACTGAAGCCAATCATAAAGAGGTGCTCATCTCTCAGTCCTTCCAAGAAACATTAAAAAAAGGATGATGGTGGTCATCAGCTCCCACAGTAAAAAATACTCCCACTGTAGGAGCAGACAAGCACAAAAATTACATTTAAACTACAAATAAATGTTGTAGTTTAAATACTATTTCACTCTAGGATTATAATAACACTAGTAGTTGTACATTGCAAAAAATTGCAATTTATTAAAGTTTTATCCACTAATCCACCCAATTGTCTCATGTTTATTGCTGGTACTGTTTGTAACTGTGATGCATTTTCATTTATTTTAAGGTTATTCCAGGATGGCTATGTCAGCTGTTGTTTGTTTTACAATAAAAATATCTATGAAAAAAAAAAAAATCAGACAAAGCATGAACCAGACACTAGGTTCTTTCAAACTTTGAATTATCTTCGACTACAAAGCACAAGAAACACATCAAAGCAAACTACACCACAAAAAATAAAAAAAGAACAATAGATATTACATATTACTCACTTAGATTAAAAAAATTGTACACATGCTTCAGAGCAATGTTTCAAGTCTGCTTGATTTGGTTCAATTATCAGACTGTTTTATGGTTTTAGTTGGGTTTTTTCCCCCCATGTCCAAATGCAATTGGAAGGGTCACAGAATTACAAGCCGCAGCCATGTTTGTTAAATACAAAGCAACAACAAAATCTAAATGAGATTTTTGAACACATTGCTGTTTTCTTTACTCAGAGGCAAAAGAGGATTCTCTTAGGAAAAATGAAATTACATTAAAACAAAAAATTCAGCGGAGACGCATCAGGCAAGCAAACATGCTCAATATGTGTGAAAATGAGAAAAACACTTTCCTCTTAAAGACAGTAAATGTATTCTGTGAACTCATCACATTCTGAATGTAATTATAAAACAAACCGCTACACCTCTGCAGCGATGTTTGTACAATATGCTCAGTACTGCTGAGGCAGAGTGTACATCTCTTAAAGAAAACTCAGCAATGTCTGTGTCCTGAAAATGGATGGACCGCCGTGTCTTATGTAAAATTAAATAGCTTTACTCTGTGTTTTGTTTGGCTGAACATCGATACACTTTACTTCACCGCTCCACTGTCAAAAAATCCAAAGTGTCAGCATAAAATATTAGAATATTGGTCTGCTGTTTCTGCATTAAACTTTAACACAGCCAAGAATTTGATACAAAAATGGACCCAAGGCAAACATAATTTATTTGGTGTGCGGATGCCCAGAGTAAATGATGAGTCATGCAACCCTATACAGAAGTCACAAAGTATTTGTTTATTGTAAATAAGCAAGTAATCAAGAAAACATCTCTAAGTAAAGTGGAAAAGAACTGTATTATTTAGAGTGTTGTTTTTAATGTGCTTTGTGACTACATCTCAGAATGAGTGTGATTATTGTTTTTAATTAAGAGTTATTCACTTTAAATTGAGCTGGACACTTTAATTTGCAAGGATTAAGTGATATCAAAAGAGTTAGCAGGAATTCTGCCATTATCCTAATTAAGATGAGTCTACAAGTCACACTTAGTGGGTGAGGAAAAAACTATCCATCCATCCATCTTCCTACACCCTTGTCCCTTAATGGGGTCGGGAGGTGCTGGTGCCTATCTCCAGCTGGCGTTCCGGGCGGGAGGCGGGGTACGCCCTGGACAGGTCGCCAGTCTGTCGCAGGGCAACACAGAGACACACACAGGACAAACAACCATGCACACACACACTCACACTAGGGGCAATTTAGACAGACCAATTAACCTGACAGTCATGTTTTTGGACTGTGGGAGGAAACCAGAGTACCCGGAGAAAACCCACCATGCACAGGGAGAACATGCAAACTCCATGCAGAAAGGCCGGGGCCGGGAATCGAACCAAGAACCTTCTTGCTGCAAGGCAACAGCTCTACCAACTGCGCCACTGTGCAGCTTTAGATTAGGAAAAAAACTAATCTAAAGTTAATCACTAAGCTTCCCTGACCCATTCTGGCCTTTTTGAAACTAAAGTGAGGTTTGTTGGCTCATCAAGGGTCTCCTTCCCTGAGTTGTGGAAGTTTATTTATTAGATGAGTTTAACTGGTGGATGTTTTGCATTGAAAATTTATTTTGTACCACAAATTTATGCTTAAATATATTATTTATGTTTTTTGTACATCTAAAGGACTATGAATTATCTTTGAGGAACATCTTGCATTTAGGTATGGAATAGATTGAGACACTCTCTGACTTGGCTATGCTTTGATCTAAAACCATTTCACTGTACTTCAGGTTGTATGTTTAGGGTTGATTCCTTCTTTGACCCTTTATAGTCTTTTACAGCCTCATGATTTCTGATTGTTTCCAGGATTGTCCTGTATCTAGTTTAAACATTTCACCTTCCAGCCCTGACCGGATTACATGTCCCTAATGACAAAAGAAATTCCTCAGCATAATGCTTTACTGTTGGTATGGCATGTTCAGGATGTCACACGTTATATTTCGTATGCCAAAAAGTTCCCCTTTTGGCTCACCTGACCCTGGCACCTTTTTCCACAAGTCTGCTGCGTCTATTTTCTGGGCTGTTGCAAACTTTCAATAGGACTTTAAAGTCTTTCTATCAATAATGGCTTTCTTTCTGCCATTTTTTATAAAGGTCACATTTATGGTCCTGTAAACAAATTCTCCCGTCTGAGCTGCAGATCTTCTGAAATCTTCCAGAGTTGCCATAAGCCTCTCACCTCCCTGCTCGGCTTGTCAGTTTAGGTACAGTTCAGCTAAACTGTTTTCACTTTCAGCTGATGGGTTGAATATGGCTTTGTGAGATGCAATATTCTCACAAAGAATAAAGTGAGGCCGGCTGACTCGCTTTAATCTTCGGCAAAGTTCAAGGGGTATAAACACTTTAGCAGTGCACTTTCATACTGAAATCACATTTGCATCCATGTTTTTTTTTAACATCTCATTCCCTGTCTTCACGTTCAAACCGACTGCTAAAGGATAGACATAAGAAAAGTATGGGTGACACAAAGATAAAGAGAGTGAAAGGAAAAGTCCGATAGGAAGTGAAGACTTCTAATAATTAGAGTTTCTTTTAGTGGTTATTAAGTAAGAAGGCTGAGGAAGAAAAAGCTGCATAAAACCAATCCCAGAGAGAGAAATGCCACTGTTGTGAGAAAAAAAAATCTTAAGTTTCTTTGGAGTACTCATGTCTTCTATACTGGATGTCAAGTGAAGTTGTGAAGGAGCACACAAATGCACACAGACACATAGTTAACACAGCCAAAAGCTATTTACACAGCAAACCACAGCCTATTTCCTTACACTCTTTCCCTCACACCAGACATTTGGCCTTTTACCCTTCCATTCTGTGGTTGTGGTTCAGTGCGTTTTCTGGATCAATAACCTACAAATTCAATGATGGATTTGGTACATACAGTATAGATTACAGTTCCCTAGAGACTTGGCCCAGATTCTGTATCACTGTGTACTACGGCAACACCTAAAGCCCTGCAGCAAGAGATCTGATACAGTCTGACCACGAGGACTGAGCTCAGCAGGAGGAGGAGGATTGCGGCAGGCTGAGTTGAGAATGTGTATGTTTGTGCAAAAAGGCCTGGCGTCTGCAAGACTGTTGATGGCTTACAAGAATGAAAGATGATGTTAAATGAGGCTGGGGTCTTGGGGGCAGACCAATGAGGGCTTGTGACTGTCTTGTCGTTGGGATTCTACAGTTTCCCTGTATGGTTTGTTTTGTTTTATGGTGTATAAATATGGAATAGATTGAAGACATTTTTGGGTGGAAAGATATTCTACCAGAAACTAGAGGTCTGTTAATGCCTTATAAATATGTCTGACTTATCACTAAACAAATGTTCACTTTGCCTAATAGCAACATTTTTGGAGTATTTTTAATTGGGGAAAAAACAAATTCCCCACCACTGCTAATGTTTTCTACATACATAGTAGTGATGACATGTTTGCTTATCACTGAATAGTTATGCCTTACAAGACTTTGGACCAATTTGTGAAATGCAGATATATCTACAAGCGATTTGTTTGATCATCTGCCAGCTAGATTGATAAAACTCAACATCTCAGCTTTTTTAACTTTTCTTTTTTGCTTGCATCATTCTCTTTCACTGAAATTTAACACTATATTTCAGAACCCCTTCTCTCAGCCTGTAGAGTTGCTCATCCTAATCAAAGGGGGAAAAAATTGTGAACAGGTTTTTTTTCAAAGCTTTTTTAAGAAAAAGTACATTTTTATTTGCCCACGCATGAGCTGAAAACATAATTATAAAACTGAAAGATTGCATATTTAATTTAGCTTCTCAGACTCAGCTCTGTTAGGGATAGGATGATGCTTGTCTAGTTGTGGAAAAAATGAATTATTTGCCAAAACACATCTTAAGATTTAATGTTGATGTTTCTGTAGCCTACAGAGACATTCATTCTTTTGTTGAAGTTTAATGCCGCTCATTTACATCTTTATGGCGATGATATGCAGTTTTATGTTTCTGTTTAGCCAGTAGAAAGTCCCCATTATGAGGTTCAGAGGGTTTTTCAAGCACTGAATGTCATTCGACGTTCCTCTCCTAAATTTCAAAAAGATGGAGACACTTTTATATATTCTTTCATGTTTATTTCATTATGTGTTAAAATAAAAAAAAGGTTGATATTTTTTAGGTAACTCATTAAAACCATTTTTTGTATTTCATTTAAAAAACATTGACATAATTATTTTAATAATTAAACAGTTTACATTTTTACAGGAACTACTTCCTCAAAATGTGTTTTCTCTCTACCTCACATGGAAGAATAAATCCATACTATTTTCTGTGAGTTTATTTAGTATTTGAAGATGTGAAATAAATAAAATAATACCTATGAAGGAAGCTAAAGGAAAGATCATTTATCTATGTAGTTGGAAGAGTTTGAAAGACACAAAAATTTTAAGTATGTTTATGAATAACTGAACTAAATAATCAGGCAAATCAACAAACTGCATGCCTGTTATTTTTTCCACCTTGCACATCAGCAATTTGGAACATGATCTCACAACAACTATATAAAGGTCACTTTTGTAGCTTAAAATAATAAGAGTTTTATTTTCCTCTCTACCTGGCTATGTCACCAGACTTTATCTCTATAGGCTCCTCCCACCCCCATATACAAAAAAGAATGTAAATTAAATTAAAATCAAGTGCATCAAGTATAATATTGCAGTTTTTACAAACCCAGTAATAATGGCAGCTTATCCTGATGTGACTGTGATTTTACACATTTGATCCACTGAAATCAATTATTTTAACAGGTTACCACCTGGCCCTTTGGCATGAACTAATCTTACATTCCCAATCTGAGAGCACGCATTTCCAATTTAAAAACAAGATTCCTTATGTATTTAAGTGTCCTCTCTCCAAGACTAAGTGTATCACATTCATGCTGGATAAAAAAGTCCTTCAATCTCAGCACAGAAACAAAAGTTTAGGACAAAGTCAATCACAGTTGTGAGGAAGCAGAATTTTTAAAACGAGTGAAAGCAGCATTTTGGAAGTTTATTGATATAAATCCTGCTCTTATATTGAATATTTGCTATTGGAGTCTGAAAGTAGGATTCTTCCATTCCATGTGGTTACTAAAAAGCCAGAATCTGGACATGTGTTTTTGTTTTTCATCCTTTTGAAACGGAGATATGTCAGCATACTCTATATGATCTCTTACCCAGCCTCAGTTCACAACCCAAAACCTTACATCACTTGTTGTGCTGTGACAGAGAAGACAGGAGAACAAATGCAGATATGCCAGAGAAGAAAAACACATCTTAGTACATAAAAAACAAAGAATTTAACAAAGGTTTCATTTGAGCATTTGCCTGCAAGCATCAAATATACTCGTGAAAAAAAAGAAAAAAGAAATCATTTTCATATTGTTTTCTCAACCATTTCCAAGGAAGCAAACAGCACAAAATTGCCTTCTTCAACTGCTGGAGGAAATACAGGCTGTGTTTCTCAAATCTAATCAACATCTTTCCATCAAAACTTTAACAAAAGCTTCTATTTTCCAATTTTAGAGGTCAGAGCATAGACCAGAGCACTCCCTCTAGCCTTTAAGCCGTAGAAAAAAATAGATGTAATTACACATTCTGAGTGGAGGATAAGAAAACTGGTTTTCAGTACTATGGGTATTTATTACTTCTTTTTTTCTCCAGAAAGACAGCAATCAGGTTACAATCCCAGAAAACCACAAGCTGTTAGTGAAACTGGCAATTAATGCGTCTGATGTCTCAGAAGGTTGTTAAACAGGTAAATGGCGAAATAAGTGGTGCGACTCCAAGAAAAATACAAAGTCCAGGAATATACAGAAGTGGGGATTTTCTGTTGCCTGTCATTTAAACTAATGGGGTCAAAAAAAAATCAGCTGTCATCTATTTACCTGTTTTTTGATGATAATAAATGAAACTTTCATTACATTTATTCTTATGCATTATATTTAACATTTAAGCTGAACAGATATTTCACATTAACCAGGTGATTGATGGTTGATGTGAGTTATACGTCTTGTATTGCAGTGATATAGAAATTTGTCTCTGCAATAAAATGAAGTAAAAAAAAATCTGGACAGGCAAATTCTCATGGATACCTCTTAATATTGAATAGAATGGAATAATATAGAAAATAAACCCTCTTTATTATCCTTCAAAGGGTAACAGCAGAAGCAGATTTTTAGTTTAACACAAAAAGTTCTTTAAGTATTAAAATCCTGCAGCAGTGGCTAAGTTGCAATGGTTTGGAACCGTAGTGGCAACAGACGCGCTCCAAAGTCTCCTGTGTATAGTTGTTCAATGAGCTGTCAGCTCCTGAATTGCAAGATGCATTCAGTTTGGTGTCTAGATCTGAGATGACACTCAGATACTCTGAAGTGAAGCTTTATTTCATTGATTTAGGCACCTTTTCAATGTACTCCATACATAATGATGAACATGTCTGCAGAACTCCATGAGTGAGTGTGATGCCACAGAACCTGGTGTCTTGAATGCCTTGTAGATTTTTTTCTTCTCCGCCTTACCAGGCCCATTTATTAAGTCTTTCAGGCTGACCACGGTCTTGCTCACAATGGGTGCAATGGACGAGATGTTGTCATCTTCTCTTTGGAAGATAAAGTTCATGTGGTTCACAACGTCTAATCATCACTCGGTAAGTGAGACCAGTTACCGTTTAAAATTGAAAGTGTCTTTTGATGCACTTAGCTACCAGACAGTTTTTCACAGCTTCCTCCTCCCCGATGCAGACCAATAGGTGACCAATTAGTTCATCAAACTTGTTAGTATATCCATTCAGATTGTGAGAAAATTAGAAATTTGTCTTGAGAAATGCATACAATCGGAACACTTGACAATGAAGTCTTATCTGTCTACAGACGGTGTGTATAGAGTTTGTGCAGCTTGTAGAATACACATTGTGCCATGAGAGCATCACCTCTTCAAAACAGATGATCAAGCAATCACATACATTTCAGAGAAACACATTGTTGCAAGCAATGTCATTTTTTTTATGTATGCTGGGATAATGTGCAGCATTTATTCTTTAATCCAGAAGGTTAAAAGTGTGGAACACTTTCCCAAAATGGCCATGTGTTGCAAGTGCTGTGGGCCAACAGAAACAGCCTCAAAAATATGTGTGTAGGTGTCTGTGTTTGTGTGTGTGGGAAATAAAGAAGTAATTATGCACACAAATGTCAGTGTACATTAAATACGTTTGTGCTGATGGTATGTTGTGTGTGTGTGTGTGTGTGTGTGTGTGTGTGCGTGTGTGTATGTGTAAGGAAAAATAAATGAGCACTGCTAGCAGGTTCCTTTATCAAGTCTTGTTAATGAGAAGATTCTTGAGAGTTTTTTGGCTAAGAAGAGAAACTAAAGGCTGTAATCATCTGCTCAAACTGGAAGATACCACGCAGGCTGCAAAAAGCCAAAGGACTGTACAATTAGACCATGCCATCTGCAAAAGAAGATGTAATGGAGTTGAAAACAAGCCAGAGAACCCATACAGTCATAGGATATAGACCATTTCAATGACTACCAAGACAGCCAAATGCAACTGATTAAAGAATCATCTGCAAATGTGATCACCTCTTTGAAAGCAAATATCTGAAAGTGTGTTTACACAACGCTAAGGAGGATGCAAAAATGCAGTAATTTGTGTCAATACTGAGCAAGTATTGACTGAATAGAAAGGAAAATGTTTACTTGTCAGAAATCTGTTTAAAATGCCCTATTTTAGTTGACCAATTTTTACAACAAGATGGACTAATGCAAGCTAATTGTGGAAATAGATTTGGTGTTTTCTGTGGACCTTGCCCACTATAAAAGCTATGTTTGTAATAAAATACATAAATGTGTGGCTTTCTGAAGTCAGAAGAGCCTTAGGCAAACATGCCTTAGTGATGTGCAACATTGTAGCAAAGTCAAAGCTTGCCAGTGGCAGGTTGTCCCCAAAGGGTGTATGACAGATTCATTTCTCATCGTTAAAATGATTTATAGAAATGACAATAATGTCATATTTTACTGGCAATTTGTAAATCCAACAAACATGATTATTCCAACATCTTAATCTGTCAACGTGTTATATATATATATATATATTATTTTTTTTAACTGAAAACGTGAGCTGTATTTCTGTTAATGAGTGCCAAGCAATGACATAGTGTATGTGTGCATGCAACGTTGCAGTTGTGCTAAGGTTCCCTACCGTTGACTCATATGACCCTAGTTTAGGAGCAAAAGCAAACTGGCTCCTTATGAGACTTAGAAAAATCACAAACCAAGTCCAGGGGTTTAAAAATGCATCACTATCTTTGCTGTGTAGCATTACCATGATTCATCTTCACAAAACAGCAAAAGCTTGTGATAATCCATTTAGCTAATCCCTACACGCTTTGGGCAAACAACGATATGGAGTGAAGGGGTGGTTCTGTCCCCCTGGAGGGAAATGGTAACAGTGGGTAAGATATGGTCAAACTGAACAATTTTTTTGTTTGTTTTTGAAACAAATTTTAATTTACGTAAGTAAAATATATGATCAAATTAAATTAAAATGATGGCAATTGTACAGAAATTTGGTCACTACTTGAGCCATGTTCTAGTTAAAGCTTTTCTTTTTTTATTTTCAGCTCTAGTGGCCTTTATTTGATAGTTAGTTGACAGGAAAGTGGGTAATGAAAAAAGATGGAAGACATGCGGGAAGACAAAAGTCACTAGGCCAGGAATTGAACCTGCGACGGCCATGTCGAGGCCTGAGGCCTCCATATGTGGACTGTGCTTAACCCCTGCGCCACCACAGCACCTAGTTAAAGCTTCTGACTCTTAACTGCTATCCAGTACTTCTACTGTCTACAAGCTTCATGACTTCTTGAAAAATACTGCACTCCGATATGCAGAAGTTCACCTGGCTTTTCTATTTATAAACATATTATCCCACCAGTAGAGCAAATTTACACCTAAACTGACATCTTAAAGGAATATGGCCTACACAGATGGCTACAAGATCCCTCATTAGTATCAGAGGATGCTCTTCTCCCTGACAAGTAAGTCTTCACCATAGCATTATCACAAAATAATAAGCATATAAATCCACTAATGGCTAAATATAAGTAACTGTGGTCCCAAGAGATTTGGTACACAAACCATATACAGGGAGAGATGTCTAGAGCCTTTTAAAGTTTTGTTCCAGTGTGGGCGTGAGGAATATACAAAGTAAACAAAAGACTTTAAAAGAGGAAATGATGGCTGAACAGTGTTTGATGAGAGCTCTTAGCCTGTAGCTATAGCACATTAGGCACAGATGAACCGCAGCCAGCTCCCACACTGTTAATGTGCAGCACATTACAACTTCACAATGAGTTATGATTGCCATTAAAAAAAGCAAAGGATTTAGACTTCACA
The DNA here is from genome assembly GCA_033032245.1 of Poecilia picta. NCBI lineage: Eukaryota > Metazoa > Chordata > Actinopteri > Cyprinodontiformes > Poeciliidae > Poecilia > Poecilia picta. The sequence continues at coordinate 12,220,111 of CM065359.1, read as the reverse complement.
GCTGGATTTAAAGAGCTGTCACTGCTGTGCCCTGTCCTTCTCCCACTACCCACACCTACTGCACAAACACTATGCTGACCATCAGTCCACCGGACTCACCTTGCCAAGAGATTTTAAAACCATCCAGAAATCATTTCCACTTTTGCAAATGCTCAAGCATTTACGGTTTTTTCATTAACACTATAGGCCTCTAATAGTCGTTTGAATTTAAAAGAAGTCTTCTCCATCATGACATGGATGTGCATGAATTAAAAACAATACAGGTGCATCTCGACTAATTAATTATCACATAATCTACTGAAACTCCTATCATATAGATCAATATGTACAGAAAGGCATATTTCAAGCATGTATGTCTATTATTTGAATAATTAAGCATTGGATGATTTAATTGAAAACCAAAAGGCTTTTCTCTGGAAATTTGAATGTCACATAAAACCAATAAAAATAATTTTGAGGCAAGTGAAAAGTATGTCTATGTGTATGTATGGAATGGCAACTGAAGTGCCCATCGGGATTAATAAATAGTTGGCAACAATAAAGTCATTGGCAATGTATTTTGCAGGTATTTTGGCAATTTGAGGACGTGAAAAGTCCTGCTAGGAAAACTAAATCAGCATCCCCATAAAGCTCGTCAGGAGAGGGGAGCATGATTTCTGTAATATTTCCTGGTTGACGGCTTCACTGACTTTGGTCCTGATAACACCCAGTGGAAAACACTAACATGACTTCCCAAATCATCCCTGTGGATCTTAAACAACTATAATTCTGTGTCTCTCTTCCTCTAGACTGTAAAACCTTGACTTTAAAATGAAAAGTAAAATTTACGACCCTGAGCAACAGATCCAGTACTTTTACACTTCAATTCAGCTAAAATATTTGTAACAATATGTCCGATGCCGAAGTGCGATAACCCAAGGAATCAGACAGCTGTAGTTCATGTCCTCGATACAGATGTCAATCTACAAACCTGTCAAGGTCAATTCATTTCGGTATAAGTGAAGTATTTACACTCATGAAAACAAATTCAACAGAGTGCTGTATTTTCATTTTGTAATCTGTATTCTGTGAAAGCCTGTCATCTAAAAAATGCTATTCTTGTTTTCCATTTTGCTTTGGCACCTTTTTTCTTCTATTGTTTTCCTTCCACCTAATTTTAAATCAGGTTTTAATCTTGGTTTCAGACCTTCTTTAACAGCCTACCTCATCTCGGTGGCTTTTTGTGGTCTACCCTCCTTGTAAGTTGGATAACCGCTAGGTGAGCTGTCCTTCCCATGATTGCTTAAGCCATAACATGGCCATTTTGTATGGCTATAGTAATACTCAAATTTGACAAGAAACAGTATTTGTGGATTTATCTGTAAGCCATAATAATCAAAATTAATTAAAAAACATCCTGGAACATATCAATTTGACTCCATTTAATCCATCTGTAAGACTGAACAGAATTACTGCAATAAATGAACATTTTAATTACACTCTAATTCGCTGAACATCACCTGTGCACAGCAAATTTGTCTGTTTAAATTAGATGCTTATCACTTTAGTCTGTTTTGATTGTGACTTTGTGAACTCATGAACCCTTCGTTATTTTTTTTTTCCATTCTTAGGGTTATTAAGTTCCCGTATCCAGCCTAATAATTGTGCTGTGCATATTTCTGACTTGCTATATGAGCAATATTTTGGAAGAGAAAAGGGAAAAAAAAAGAAGTGGAAATGGGCAGAATCACAAATGAAGCATCCTCTCTTCCGATCACTCTGTCTTTCTCGCCCACATGAGCTATATCTCCCTCTGGGGCCAGGACTCTAACTGTGAAATGAATGAGAGGCAAAGCGTGGGTAGACGCTAACACTAAGATAATGACGCCGTTTTGTCAGCCCTGGCCCGGAGCTCCATCTTTGTTGATAGCGGAGAGACATGGGAAGATAGCGCGACAGAAGAGAAATGCCTTGCTTTTAAGCTAACAGTATTGCATTTCTCAAACACACAGGCATTTGTCATAGAAAGGACAATCTGAGTCAGATGTTTGACTTGCACAAAAACAAACCAAAACAAAAAAAAAAAAAAACAGGGCACAAGGACTATGTTCTGTTGAGAGTGTCTTCTCACCATCTATGCCAGTGTCAGTGGGTGACAGAAGCAGATACTGTAAATAAAAAAAAAAGTTTCTCTCCTAAACAATATGATTGGAGGTATTTGAACCAGTGAACAGGTCTTATCTTTTCTACCATGACAAAAAATGAAAACCAAATTTTGTTGGATGTGAACTGTGAAAGGCTAACCAAAGGAATCCATCAAAGCAACGATTGAAACTCATTATCGCTGCTGTCTTACATCAGAAAAACAAACAAACACACTGCAAATATTAAATGTGTTCTCCACGGGTTAGACTGCGCCTCATTTATTTTGAGCCCTGCTGGAACATGATTTGTGTCTGCAGAAACCCATGCTGTGCATCTGATACCAAGCACTGCTTAGTTACGACTAAACCGGTGGTGACAACTGTTAATAGCACAGTCACGCAACCATCAGGAAGGGTGTGTGCAGGGAAATTTATTTATTTTTTGAATAAACAGGATGAAAAAAAATCACGAAGTGTAAGACTTTGAAAACACGTAATTAGATCTGTGACAGCTGAGGACATCATTATTGTCAGCGGGATGGAAAAGTCTGCACCGCATTAGACAAAAGCACATGTCTGACTGGCATATATCATACACTCAATGACTGAGTTCAGATTTCACATCAGACAAGCTGCGTATCAGCAGTTGGCATTATTATTCATGTTAGAAAAATGATGCTGCAGAGAAATGGGGGGAAAGTTTATTATTTGAGCAATCACAAAATTGTGGACGCACTCTCGCTGAGTGTTTAGGTCTTCCTCTGTCACGACTGATTGCCATCTGAATAAAAGCACAATGAAAGACAAAAGTCCTGTCAGAGCTTCATTAGCCTCCTCATTAGGAAGCTGTCTCATTTATGCCAACATTCTTTACTGCTGACCATTTGAGCCAAATCTTAGGATCTATCATTATTATTCCCAACATTTTCCCTGGTTGGTTTGGATCCAGTGACCCAACACTTAGACAGCATTAAGCATCTGTTACAAAATATATTAACTATGAAATTTTCTAATGGTGAAAAATCATCTGTCCTGTTACATTTTTATTTATTTTATTTTCTTTGCAGTCACTTGAAATTTTAAGTGATTTGAAAAGCAGCATTTTCCCTCTGCTTGGGAATTGCCTTCACCCAAAAACTTAAAAACAAAGTCTCAACACAGCATGCTATAAAAAATTTTTATTTAGTTGTATTTAAGATGCGGTAGGAAAATGCTGTTAAAATGCTGAATTGACATGGATGACTCATCATCACTGATCCAGTAAAAAAGGCCAAACTAAGTATGATGAGGAAAACCCAGATGAAGAGAAAATATCGATGGATTAATTTGTGAAAACATGTCATCAGCTTATCAGCCAAGGAAATTGTGTATTCCATTGCACTGTAGTTAGTACTGTAAGTATTACTTACATAGTATGTTTCCTTTAAATTATTATTTCAAAAGTAAAATTTGTTCCAAAAAATGTACTGTATGTGTATTTTCTGTTACTTCGTACATTTAAAAATCCTAATATCAAACTTTGCAAAGTCAAACAAAAAAATCTCGTCAGATTTGTTTAATATAGTCCGTTAAAAATTATGCAATTTTTTATTTAACAGATCGCAATGTTAGCTTTGGAATGACCCTTCTATGATGTCAAAAAAGGAGTGGAAGCATTAGCAAGATTTAGTCGCAGTCTCTGTAAAATAAGTATATGGCAGAATATCCAGTTGTGTCTTTAAGTCTTTCAATTACATATTTTTTGTTCGTATTTCCGATCACGGATGATTATTTCATATTAATCACTGATGAAAAATCTAATTTAAGATGGACACTGCAAATATGCAAGAAATGAACACAGCAGAGATGTAGAAAAAAACCCATAAAAAAACATAAAAAAAGTGAAGAAGTGCTGCAGTTGACAGGAGAAGATGTGTGGTCCATGAATTGGTGAGTGTGTGGAGAGTGTAATCAGAGGGAGGGAAAGGTGCATCATTATTCAGAGTCAGAAGCTGGCAGGGGAATGCTGAGAGGTAAACCAGATGATGGAAGAGCATATGATTCCCTTACTCCTGTCTCTTGCTGTCCCTACGTCCACCCCAGTTAAATCCTGAATTTGGAGCTGTGAGACGAGGAGCGCTCAGCGGCAGGCGCAGTGCTACCCATCACTATCGCTATGGGGAACATAGTGCTGCATTTATTCTTAAATCAGAACAAGGCAGGGGGTTGAGTTAGCTCACCAGCTCTTGTATCTGTATTTGATATTGTGCATAGAGTACAGTGAATAAAAAAAGATATACAGCAGCATAGAATCCTGTCTAATAAAGGATATCTTGTGTCCTAGTTTTTAATGAATACAGTAGTCAAAAAACTGGTTAAAACAAATCTATCCTATTCACTGAACTTACGACGTGGCTCATTCTTAATTATTATCTCTTCAGAGCTTAAAAGAGTTTGCACTGATCGGACGTAAAGCAGCATTATAAGCACAGACAGTTGATTGTCATTTCAGGACAGAGGCAATGTGATGCTTTGGACAATATTCCAGCAGTAAATGTTGGATCCTCCCATCAATGTGGGTGTTACTTTAATGTTGCCACCTTTAATGTCGCTCAAAAAACGTAATTTTATCTTTATTGAAGCTTGTTTGTCCGCACTGACTCATTAACAAAAGAGGCTATGTGTAAAATTATAATTAAATTACTCAGAAATCATGTAAAGACACTATAAAAAATAGCTGCTATATGCCTAAAATAAATGCTCTAAATTTAAGTTAAAATTAGATTTTCGATATTTGTGTCAATAAACTCTGGATAGTTGAAAAAAATAAATAAATACCAAGAAATTGGCAAGGGATAACTCAAGACTTCTGTGATGCACTGTAAATTTAGCTTTGGGAACCTGGTAGAACAGTCCAATTACCAGCACCCAAGTCTACAGACTCCGAGTTACATAAAACCATAACATTTCCATGGGTTTATTAAACCAAAAGATCCTGATAAAGTCAAGCGTGTGTGGTGTGGGAGTGAAAACGGGCTGTCATTTCAAGATGTCAGACCCATCAGTCAGTCTGACTAGACGGATTCAAGGGTAAATGGAACACACTCACATAAAGCCTTTTAACCTCATTTATGTTCTACATAGCTCTTTGCAAAGCAATATTTCATGCAACTCCACTCCAATACAACTTCTATTTTGCAGTATATTTTGTGTGTGTGGGTTTGTGTGTGTTTATTTGAGAGTGCGGCTAGCTAATGTGGCTTTAATGAAACAGGAGGCACAATATAAATTTAGTCCATTTTCCACTTTTTCTTGCCATTCTGAAGTTAGTTTATGCAGGGGCCATCAGCAAGTGCTTACAAACTGTTCTATAGATGACTGAGACCCTTATTTAAATATTTCTCAATAGGTTGGTCTACAACACTCACAAAAGCATTAAAACTGAACCGGGGACCTGCTTCAGAGACTCCAACTGACACTAAACAAAATGGAATGTCACAGTCTAGACTGCACTTTGTCCTTGCTATTACAAAGTCTAAGACACTTAGACTGATCAAGCCTCAACTGAATGGACTTTTATTTCATTTTTTTAAAAGGGAAAAATACATTTTTCTGTGTTTTTTACAGCATTAGAACCACCCAGAATAAGAGAAGGCTAAACTGTGATTTGTGAAAGCTTCTATTGATTTGCATGGAGCTGAAAAGTGGTTTGATTTATATATATTTTTTAATTGCCAAACTCTTATCTTGTGACTTTCATGAACCCAACATGATGTATTGAGGAGTCTAATTGGAGTCTCTCTGAAAATAAATGCATTATTACAGCATTACACACACACACACACACACACACACACACACACACACACACACACACATTCTCACACACTGACATTGCATTCATGGGAAACCTACAAATTGCTAAACACAAACCACACCCCTCATTGGTAGTTAATATTGCTGAAAGCACCAGCTCAATAACCAGACAAGTTAATGGTTTTCAATACAAAGTAAATTAAAAAGACCTCCTTCTGCAACCTATTAATGCCAAAAGGTTCCAGTGCTAGTCAGAGGGACACTGAAAGGCCCATAGGTCTGAGCTTTTGGGGCAGTATTAAGGACAATCCACACAGTATTAGTGGAATGGTTGATATTATGGGTAGTAAATAACCACCTAATATTTAAAAACTAGAATTTGTTTCATTTACTGAAAAGATAAAGCATAAACCACCGGTTATGTTCTTCAAAGATGGACAAGCAGATGGTAAAAGTAACAGACTGTTCTCTTTAATTTATCTGATGCCAAAAGAGAATTATTGAAAAAATGCAGGAGAAACATGTACTAATTCATCCTGAAAGGTCTTTGCAGTGGAACGGAGGAGCCAAAAGATACACAGGCAGCACTAGCACAATATGTTGCCCTGCTGTCCAGATGTAATCAGAGCTACATACAATAAACTGGAGCTGATAGGCCTAGACCCAAGAAACTGAAATGCGTCAAAGCCTAAATCCGATATGGACACTCTCATCTTCCCTTTCTCTGCAGAGATAGACACTAAAGCTCCAGTCTAATGCTTAAAGTCAGTCAAATAGCTTAGTGCGACCAATTTCAATAAGCCTCATGTTTTCTAAAATGGAAAGATCACCAGGCGATGCAAGCCAGGTGTTTTTAGGAGTGCAGTGGGCTTTAATGCAGGTCTGTTTGCACAGCATATGAATTCAAGTGTGTGCATCCTGTGTGTGTCTCTAAGTATTCACAAAATCTGGAAAATGAGATATTGGTAGAGTGCTCCTCGATGTTAAGTTCAAAACAGTGTGTGTCCTCCAGTATAAGCATGCTTGTTTATCTGTGTGCGAGTTTTTTGGGGGGGTTTTTCCAGTGTGGTGCACACGTCAGGCAAAAAGTACAAAAAAGCGAGATAGAGATGACACATCAGGAGACAGTTGGAGCTGATACAGCCGCTGTCAGCCCTGAGGTGGCTATCTGCCGCTTCACAAGTTTTCTTAGCTCTTTGGCAGATTTGGCCTTGCTCTCGAAATGACAAATGTCACTCTAAGTAGTGAAGACTTTTTAATAACATGAGATCGCATCTAGACTGCCAAATAAACACAGTAAAGCAAAACAGCCACAGGATTTTGCTGCAAGATCTCGATGCACACAGCTACCAAAAATGAATTGCTTTAAAAACTTCAGTTTTGTTTCAGTGATAGTCTATTTGGGTTTCCATATCTGTGAGAAGAAATGTCAGGTGTGATGTATATAACCACCAGTGGACAGAGGATGTCAAACCCATTCCAGGCTTTTGTTTTTCTTCTTTAGGTCCTGAAATCTGCCTCTGACTCCAGGTTGCATTGTGCTAAGTGGGAGAATAAACCCGGAAACTCATGCTAGACCAGAACAAGTACAGCATCCAATGTAGCAGCTTTTATTTCAGTACTGGAAATATAAGTACTGAAATATAAGCTGTATAAGCAGTTTTAAATTATGGTTTTTAAAACTCCAGCTTCATTTTTAAAAAATCAAAACAAACTTCTCTCTTTTCTGATTAAAATTGAGCATGATCTTACCTTTTGTATATATATGAAGTCCGAGAACTTATCCTTCCCCGTGAATATTTTTTGTCACTCTGTATTAAAAAAAGTCATTGTTTGTCCCTTATATTATTATTATTATTATTATTATTTTATTTTTTTTTTTAATCTGGCAGCTTAGAAGGGGATGATTGCCGAGGAGAAGAGTGACTTTGAGTGGTTCTATTCTGATGGAGTCTTTTCAATGCATAGAAGAACACCTGTTGCATGCTCAATACTGCCCTCTATTTGTGAGGTGCTGTAATTTCTGCATCTTCATTGACTGTTAGTTGCTATGGATGTTAAAGTTAGCATCTGCTTCATCTGGACTGCATATGATCATCTCCAGTTCAAAGTCTGCAATAAAAATATGAAGGCTGAAATGATTATTCAAAGTAATCGTGAGGAATCGATGTCTGAAATAATTGTCAACTAATTTCATTCTCAAACAAAAGTTCTTATGTTGAGAAGATTTTTCCGAATAAAATATTTTACATAATACACATACATTTTGGATTCAAGATAAAATCACGTTTATCTGTAAATATGTTGTACCCAAAACTCCTCAAGTGGCCTAGATTTAGCTTCACCTGGTTCAAATTCGCTACAGGTATTCTATAATGTTACAATTTACGCAATAAAATGTTGATATTACTTAAAAAATGAATTTAATTATATGTTCACTTGGATATGTCAATGCATTTCTAATACTATATAAAAAGATTTAAGTGGTTAAATGAAAAATTTTAAAACTACATAAAACTTTCCACTGTTTAAGTCTTGGACCCTGGTCATATTTCTTGATTTGGGTATAGAGAGGGGATATTATTATGAGGTATAATTTCTTTTGTCAGAACTAAATCAGTGGGTCGTTTTCACTGCTGCTGATGGGTTTTTTTTTCCCCAGATTTTTTTCTTTTTGTATTACTTAAGGCAGCTTCATAAAATTCATTAATAATTTTCCATGAAACAACCACAATACCTTTGTGTATAACTGTGTGCAGTTTTTACACCGTTTTTATGATCGAACACGTTTGAAAATATTTTAGTTAAAGTCTTACATTGAAATGTTTACAAAGGCGATATCAATATGTGAGGTCAAATTGGAAAGAATTATACTCTATTTCAAAGTAATTATGTAGATTTCAAAATAGGGGATTAAAAGTAAGAATTTAGAATTAAATCATTTATGCTTCTGTAATACATTTGGGTAATTTCACTCACTAAGAAAAACTTCCAAAGGTAAAAACACTTCAACCAGCACCCAGCTCTGTAGACTGCTCCCTCACCCTATATGCTTTATATATGTATTAATCATCACAATTCTATTTTCAGATATGTTTTCTTTCGCCTTCCCGAGACTTATTGCATTGGAATCCCTACAAGCCAAATCATTCTTTGATGATATGAAATGAAATTTCCACCCTAATACATGCAGAATAAGAAGGGGGAATATAGAGAAGATGATGCAATTTTAGCCTCATTCTGCCTTTTATTCGTTGGTGCCTGCACTGGTCTCAGCAAATGTCCTTATATGTGTGTATGTTGGGTTTGTGTCACAGGGTGGTTAGAAATGGAAGGCTCAAATGCATGTAAGAGATTCCCGAGGCGTCCAGGTGCAAGTAGAACAAGCTGTAATTAATAAAACTTGTAGAACAGTATGCTGATTAAAGAATCATTACAAAGCAGGTGTGAAATACAAGTTGAAACTGAATGATGAGAAGAGAATACTAAGAAACAAATCTGGAAATGAATTTTAAAAAAAGAAAAATAAAGCAAAAAACAAGACTGTATGAGCAATTTTTGATCTAATAAAGAACAATATAACACAAATTCTAAAACAGCACAAAATCCACATTGATTCATGATCTAACATGTTCTGCTTATGTACATAAAATGAGACAGATAAAAAAAATGTTTGTAGTTCACAAGGTTGAAAATTTTTCTTTGGGTCTTCAATCATAAAATAAAACACACACAATCACAATATCAACTATTTGTGAATAGAATAAAACACTTTGGACGCCATGGGTAAATAATGTTACTCACGAAAGTGTCTGTATTTAAACATGTTTTAGAGTCTAGACTGAGACTACAAGTAAGTTCCTGGAAGTAAAATGTTGTAACATACTAAAGAAATGTATAAATATGAGCTGCTGCCATTTTCCCTACGGATATCGTATAAAGGTACCATAGGCTGCACTACGTCCCGATATCTTTCTCGACATCAGCGACATTCACTCAGAGAGCAATGTTTCATCACCTCTGTGAAAGGCTCTCTGTGTGCTACATAATGCTGCTGCCTACAGTGTTACAAGGAACAGGCTGCCTTTGTAGACCTGTAAACTCTGTCATCCTTTATTGAAGATGACATGTACTTTTAGCACACATCGCTCCCAGGCTTTCTCCCCTGCACTGCCAGTTTTAAAGACACAACTGGGAGTGCTCTCTGAAAAACAGGTGGTACTACAAACACATATAAAACACACACAGAGCTCACAGTTTGATTGTGCAAGATAAAACACACTTGAACCTGGATTACTATACAGACACATACATAAACGTACACTGATTGAAGTGTCTCCTGGGCCCTCCCTTTCTCTACAATCATCCTTGTTAGAGATGAAGTACTGTTATAATGACAGCTATAACCATTTTAAACTTGCACATAGCAACCAACCATAGAGCCTGCTGGGAAAGGCTACTTTCACGGCTTCTTTTATTGAATTAATGATTATATTGCTATCTTTATTGCCATTCACCCAAAAGACACCTAGAGCAGCATTTTTCCTCCCTGTTTATGTGCACACAAAAACATATTGCCTGAAACTAAAAGCAGACAAAACCTACTGACATAAGGCAGCACTTTTATCTACAAAATTATTAAGCATTTCTAACTTTACGTTTCAACTATGTCCTATGCTACTGCTCAGTCTAATTTGGTACAAGCATGTTCAAAACATTGTTACATGAACTGAAATGTTTCAAACACAGTTCATAGACCAACATGCATTCATTCACAGGAGAGGTGTTTGTCTCTAAATTAAAAAGAAAAACATCTGCAATGTAAGTGGATGCTATATTTAAAATACTTTAGCTTATTTGATTCTTCCATACTGTACTTACTCTTTTGGCATGAAATTCTAAAGCCATGCACTTTTGCTACATCATGTCTGTTAAAAATCAACCTGATGTACCAGTCACAAAATTGCCCTAAATTAGACTAAAACACTTTTCAAAGAAATCTAATGGTTGTGGTTCCAGTAATAACGCAATTCTTAGTTTGAAACCATGCGTTCCTTTTCATTCTATTTTTAAACAATTGTTTACTAGTGTGTTTTACTAGGCTCAGGAAGCTAAAAATCACCACCTCATCACATAGTTTTACTTCTAAAAATGCTGAAATATTGTTGTCTAGGGCCCTCGGGTTTTCATTGTCTTTATAATCCTCTGGAATGGGAATGCACTGTGGCAAATTTAGAAAAACATTTTCTCTTAACTTAATTTTTCCTTTTCTTATAGATGCTCCATTGTTTATTAACATGGTATATATGCCTCCACCAGATTTTTATTAAGTTCCTATCACTTATATCACTTGTATCACTTCCATAAGCAGTGTGCTGAGGTGTTGTGGTTTTCTTCTGTACATGCGGGTCGCTTTAGGGACATAAACCATTCACACGTAATTCTCATTACGGTTGGATTTAATTAGAAGTATGAACAACCACACACACAAAAACATTTGGATATGAGAGAAAAATTTTAATTGAGCATCAAGACCTGCTGAGTAAATAGCCTTTGTGTGTATCTAAAAGAAGGTCTAAGCAGTGAAAATACTATTTTTAACTTTACAAGTCCACACTTTACAAGCCCACAATTATGAAAATAATCTGTAATATAATCCCAGCTAAGATTAGTGTTGTAGAAGTGTAGTTTGGGTGATGTGGTGCTGAGATCAATACACACTGATCCCACTGTGCTGACAAGCCACTACATTTCTCCATGGACCCTTATGTCTGGCCCCTGGTCTGATAAACGCTGACATCCAGAAACATGAGCCCACTGTGATAGACAACTATTTCAGTGTGTATGTGTGTTAGTGAGAAGGAGAGAGACAGAGACAGAGAGATGAGTTAGATAGATGTGAACAAGAGAATCTCAAGGGTTGCACAGACATATATCTGAGATTTATCAAGGGATTGCTTTGTTGCTGTACGGAGTGGTGGCAGTGGTTAAGTTCATTCTGGGTGTATGTGTTGGATGTCAGGGATATACTTTCTTCTTTTTGCAGCTGCAGCCCTTCAGTGGAGCTCAGATTACTCTTGGAGACAGCATGTACACCATAATCCACAACACACCTCTGCCCCCACAGCTCCTTGGGCAGTTAGCGCCTCTCAAATGGAGGCACAATCACTGGTGTTTATGTGCGCTATACTGAGTGTGTCCATGTGGAAATGTGGGGAAGTGTGTGTGTGTTTGCAGTACCAAAATGCTATTACAGAGAGACTAGAGGAGGCAATGTGCTGGTCAGAAGTGACAAATGTGCTCCTGTTGATCATAAATATGAATTAATAATAATATAAATAATAATTTATATATTTGCTTTCAAGAGGTGCTCTGCTTGTATTTACTCATGCCTGTCTATAAACTGCTATATCATTGCGTTGTCTCATATTCCATCATCCTTTATTTATTGGATCTCACAATACTTCACTTTCTGTTTTATTATTTCATGTTATTTATTCAATCTATATTGCAAAATTAATGATGGTGAAACCTAAAGCAAATGCATATACTACAGCTATCATACAAATATGGGATGTTTATGGTCCTTTTTTTATTATTTCTGCAAACAACACTACAAGAGCATAACATCCAAAGGCTCATTAGACATAATAATCTTTGCTTTTTGCAGCATCTGATAGCAAAATTACCGCCAAGCTTAATCTCACAAATAATGTTCATTAGACATTTGCACATGCTATCTGATGATGAGTAAACTAAAAAATTCAGTGCATCATCACCTCAACCAATGAAAATGTGTCTAAATGTCTTATTAAACCATGGGAATTCTCCTTTGCATCATTTAGTTTTTAGTACTCAGTTGTAAAACCCTAAATTTTGCTCAACATCTTTACCTTCCTCTGAAGAGCTTCACCGCATCCATGATGCTATTTATCACTTAAAATCCCTTAGACCATAAGGTGCTCAATGTACTGTCTGAAATCATAATTCACACTCTTGCTGAGAGCAAACAACTGTGTTGGACGAGTGATGTTTTAAGTGTTGACAGCTTTATGGTCTGCAGATGGAGCTCTGTGTTGTATTCAATGTTTTCTCACGTTTATGTCCTCAAGAAAAGAAATTTGAAAATGATGCTGTACACAAACAGTCCAACATGACGAAATCTAAACAAACATTCAGTACGAATTGTGTCAAACTACCAAAAAAACATAACATAAGCATTTACGTTTTTCTTTTGTCCAAGTTACTCATTTGTATGGAGGTATTGATAAACAGATACCATAGGATACTTTCTTTATTAGGGCCATCCAGTCCCACCAGAGAGCAAGTATTCTGAAACGAGTAGATGCATCCATGTTCCAGGACACCTGTTTCACATGTTTCCTTGTCAAAGTAAACAAAAAAGACAACATAAAACATGATGCTTTAATTTACTATCAAAGACATTTTAGATATTTTAGTGCTTTTTAAATAAAATGACAGAAATTTTATTTGAAAAAAGAAAGATTTTGTTGTGTTGGAACATGCTGAGTGAAAGGTTATACACTAGAAAACAAAACAAGTACTTCTTTTTAATGCATCACCGTAGACGTCTACAACCTAAGATTTGAAAACAATGTTGCCTGTGCAGATAAACAAATACATTTATATTTGTATACTTGGTAGACTATTTTTTTCCCTTTTCACACATTGCTTTCACATCTCAGAGTGTCTGTTATGTTTTCCCATTTCCAATATTTCTGGCTCCACATTATCCGTCTGTCGACTGTATATAACACTCTTCATGCTAATTGTATGCCATAATTTTTGCTTGGTGTTACAAACCCTTTCCTCCCTATCTGTTTTATTCTCAGAAAAGGCAGTTGCTCTTCTCAGTTGCTGCTATTTTACACAGAAGCCCATATACAAACGACAAAAAAGCAACATTTCACAAAATACAAGATTGTATATAAAACTGTTTGAAAAAGAAAACTCAAAAAAGGCCCTTTTCTTAACTTTGCCCATGTAACATTGTTTCTATGTCCTCAGCTAACAAACAATTTCTTTGACAGTCTGACAAAACAAAGCTGTGATCTGCCTCATTCCCTTGTTTCCAGTTTCAATTAACAGTTTTCTACTCTCCAACACAGCCAGTGAGCATTTATCCATCCGTCTTCACAGTAAGTCAAGAGAAAACCATTAGGAATCCGGAGAGCTGACATTTCACTTCCATGCTCATTGTCTGTAGCAGAAAAAAGTGATTTAATAAATAGCGTTGTGCATTTAAACAAGCCCTGAATAACAGTGGTCTTTAACATAGACAATCACGTTTTGTCAGTTTAGTAATCATGAAAATCATACACCTACTGTTCCACTCATCATTTGATATCGTATTTCAGTGTCATGTGTGAGTAGAGAGGCGAAATACAGGGCCAAATTTTAATCTACACTAACACACTCATGAGCTAGAAATGGATGGAGGTCGTCACCACAGCAAGCTATAAACAGCATTTATTTATGAAGTGGACAGACGGATTGTGGGGGTAGGGCTGGGGTCAGTTTGGGCCAACCACTCTAACTGACAATGGTGTGTTTATCTTACTGATTTTTCAATGATGGCTTTAAGAGTGTTAGCAAACACCGCCACAGTGCTGACCCCATCTCTTTTAAGCTACCAAAAGGGAAGAAAGGCAGCATATTTTACAGAATAATATAATCCTGCAAACAAAACTCAGGCTTCCGAATTTACTGACAATCATATAAATAAAACAAACATAAAAAAAATATACTGCATATCAAATTTAACATTTTTAAATGTACATTGTTTATACATTAATTGAATAAGTTATTTGTAAGCAGACATACTTAAAAATGAATACTAAAGTCACTTTGCATACATGGTTACTTGATGCTAGAGCTTAAAAATCCAACCCAACCCGGTCCAGGAACATAGGAATTGTGTCCAAGCCCAATCCTACAGGACTAATTAATTATAGGCTCGAGACTAAAGTAAATCTGACATAATTTAACTAAGGTTTTACTGCGTTTATACCACGATTTAAGCATTATAAATTGTCCTACTTTTAGCTTTTGTTTGCTCCATCTAGTTGTTTGCTGTAACCACGGGGTGAGTCAAGTAAATTATCTGGGATATGTGATTGATTGAAGCACAGCAGGGCGGGTCTGCATGCGCATTGTGCAGTGAGCTGCGCTTGTCACAGTCTAACAAACTTCTGCTTACAACAAAACTTTCTATTTTGAAGTCTTGTTTGGTTTTCTCTGTGCATAGTAGGTTTATTAAATGTGCCTGTGACCAGACCTGATCAAACAAATAATTTTGGCACAACCCGGTACAAATTTCAGGTTGGGTTTGGGCCAGAAAGTTAAACTCAGCTTTATAGAAGCCAAATATGTAATCTCCAGTTAAGCAAGAAAAAAAAATCTATTGCGTACAAATTTCAGTGTCACACTCAAAGAAACATAAATTTGACGTTACATTTTTGTTTATATATATATGTATGTATGTATAATATATACATACACACGTTTATTACCACCTATCCCCTCTTGTATTTTCTTCTTCTTCAAAATGGAGATCTAGTAGACAAGCGGTGATACTTCATTTTGATTCCTTGCTGAATAAAATCGCTGTGTTAACACTTCATAGATCTCATCAGCTCCTTCAGATGTGTAAGTGCAGACTTACACAAGCACAGAAATATAAGCATATAAGCACAGTGTCTGTACAGGCCTGCATGACAGAGTTATGCAGGCTTAGCATGAGAATAGAGATAATGTAGTCAGATGGTGAGGGGGAAAGATGTCAAACAGACAAGATTTCAAACGAGGCAGTGAGTCTCCCTTTTCCTCTCAGTGAATTGACAGCCTCCGGCCTGAGAATCAAGCAGCATCAGGATGTCAAATTCCACTCTGTTTTGACAAGCATTGCTGTTCTCAGCAGAAAAAAAAAGGCGAAACAGCACCGAGCACTTCGGAAAACACTAAATTTACTGTCCAAGTCTGATTTAGGTCCTGAATCCACAAACAGGCAATGCAAAGAAACTCACTTACAATAAAAGTCAATAGTCTGGAGACACCTACTCATTCAAAACTGTAATTCACTCTCTGTCTCTACAAAAAGATTTTAAACACATCAGAAAGATTCTAATGAAAATTAGTAGGTAACTTTCTGCCCACTTGAGTTTCACAGTATGCCTGAGGATTAAAACATTCCTTAAAATGCCAGTTTTCAATACTCTTCTTTTGACATTTGAAATGTAAAATTTGGACCACGCACAAATAAATGCAAAAGCCTAAAAACGTGCGTTTCCAAGACGTCAATAAACGCAAGCCAATGTTTCCGGCTCCATCACGCAAAAGCGACTGGAGGGGGGAGAACGCTGTTAGAGAGTGTGTGAGACGTTGAGAAATATAAAGAGACTGAGAGCAAATCTATTACTGATAGTGATGTGGTGCTTGCTGTGGTGGATGAGGAACAGAAGGGTCCATTCATGTGGCTCTTGTCCCAAAAGGAGAGATAAGAGGGTAGTGGAGCTCAACTAACTCTGTAATTACATTGCACAGAAGTCTGCAGAGAGGATTTTTTTTTCTGCACACAACATATAACCCACTCAAAAAGACATAGCAAGACTTAACGCTATTAGAGTCTGGTAATCCCAAGTATACTATATCACCTCTGCCATCTCCAAACCTTTTCAGTGTATAATTTGTGTGTCTAGGAAGATGGTATGTACGCTTCCTCCTCACAGTATGTCAGTCCTTTGATCCCACCTGTCTGCGTGAGTATTTGTCTTTACGAGCATCCCTGCTGGGTCTCCAAGCAACCCTTTCCTCCTGTCTACTGTCACAAGAGCACTGACAGGAGGCAATTTTGTGATGTTATTTGGGTGATTTTATTTGCTCAGTAGGGCACTCTGGCCCCAGTCACCGCTGACACATTTCTCGTTCTTCTCAGTCTCCTGTGTGCAAGTCCCACCTGAGACATGGTAAAATCACAGTAATGAAGTACGCAGGACACTGGCAAAGGCATCAATCAGAGGACAGCAGGAGGACACACAACAAAGGAAAAAGGGAGAGCAGCAAGACAGGGGGAAAAAAGTGGGAATGGAGGAAAAGCAGAAATTGAGGACTTCAACAAGGAGAAATTTTAATGCAGAGCAATATGACATAAAATATTACAGAGTCATACATTAAGAAAATGTATGACAGAGGAAGTGGAAGAAAAATGTGCATGGATCTGGAAAAGAAGAACAAGGGCAATAATTTGAGTTAGGGTACACCATTTATGGGTACTGTCTGGTTATGTTCCCCTCCCTGGCAGCTTATTAAAGTTGCATGCTAAAATGAGTCAATATTAAACATGACATGTTCAGGTAACCCAGTGTGAGGCGGAGATGGGAACGATGCGCATTGCCATGGTCACCAAACCGACACAGAAAACAGAGACACACTTCAGTTCATCTGTTTAAATAATCTGTCTGTGTCAAGTTTTCAGATATGATCATTAATATAATGATGTACTTGAAGCCTCATTTTAACACCCCTCTTCACTAATGAGAGGCTCTGATGAGAGCATCTTTTCTTTTTTCTTTATGGCTTTGGTAAGTTCACTTCTAGACATATTGAAAGCATATTGTGGCAAAACCAGGCCAGGAAAATTTCCGCTGTTGCAATGCCTCGCAAACTATTCATACATGCTGAACTTCAATGCATTTTTTTCACATTACGGCCACAAACTACTATGTAATTTATTTGGGATTTTGCCTGATAGATCAACATAAATTAGTTTAGTTGCAATGTGTAAGAATAATGAGAAACTGTATAAATAAAAGCACGGAAAGCATGTATGAGGCCCCCTTTACTTTGATACTTCATCAGATTTTACTGCTTTCAGAAATTACCTAATTAATAAGCAGAGTTCACCTGGTTGAATTCATCCCCAGAGCTTCGTTTAAAGAGGCCTCTAATCCAATTGGACAACAGACAAAAGTTTATTTGAAGTGTTTTTTTTTCCCCCCATCAATAAAAACTATTGTGTGTGTTGATGTATTCATTCATGAAATTCAAACTAAAAATCTGTTGACATAAGTTTGTTAAGATTGGGTGAACGGTGGAGGTCCACCAGCAGAACAACGATCCGGACACAGTCAGGGACAGAATGCTCTAAATGAAGCCGAAATTAGACCTAAGACGTAAATCTAACTGAGAATCTGTGTGAAGACTGGAAAAATGATGTTGACAGATGCTCTCCATCCAATATGACTGAGCTTGACCTATTTTCCAAAGAATGGGCACAATTTCAATCTCTGGTAATGAGTCCAAGGGTTTAAACACACAGACACGGCACAGTTTTTAGCCTTTTATTTATTAAAAAAAAAAAAAAAAAAGGTGAAAACTATGCACTACTTTGTGAGTAACTCATTCACATAAACTCATATTATAATGCAAAGAATCTTGTGATGAAATATAAGAAAATGTCCAAGGGCTATAAATATTTGTGTTATATCTACCAAAAGTAACATATCTTACTTTCTGCATAGCCTGTGAAAGATTTTAAGTTGTGGTACAAGTGCGACCATATAAAATCTCCCTCTTTCTATCAAGTGTCCATTAAGCTTCCTCCTTCAGGCTCACGACTGTTTGTGTGTTGTAAGTGTCTCCCCTTGTACGTCTTATGAAGTAAAACTAATAAGATGAAAAAGTTGAGGTTTCTGTAATATTTAATGGGTTTTCCACAATAAATAATGATGTAAAAAAAATACCACAGTGGCAGGTTGGTAAAGCCAACACCAACAAGAGATAGCAAAAAGACACAATAGATTGCACAAAGACACAATAGGTTGCATAATTTATAGCTTTGTTCCTAAACTAATATATGGATTTTCAATTTGTATATGATATATGCATGGTTATTAGATACACTATTGTTACAGTTATTGCAGCAGTGATGTTACAGTTTTTGGCATTGTTTCAAGATGAAAAAGACTATCCATCAAGAAGAAACAGAAAAATAGAAATAACTGCAGGGAAATCTTGCGTTTATGCTAACATTTGGAGGCAAATGTCATTTTCAGTTCTTTGATCTCCAGATCTTCCTGTTAGACCTTTAAACGGGTCTAAAGGAGGCCGCACCAGAACCTGCCAGGTAACAATCACAGGAGCCAACCCCATTTCCAACCCAAGGAAATCAAAGACTGCAAACAAATGACTCCAGTGAGGGTAAAACAGCTGACGTTTTAAAGGGGGAAAAAAACAAAAAACAAAACAAAAAAAAGTAAAATACATAAGGTTAAAAAGGCAGACATGTCTGCTTGAAAAGAAGAAAAGAATAAAGATGTGACTGACAGTGTAAGGCAGCAGTGATTTGCTCAATAAGAGTCTTTGTTTCAGTGAAAGTAAAACAGCTTGTGGTGAGTCAGCAGAGAAGCAGCAGGAAGCCTGGACCAATTAGTTTAGGCAGATCATAGCTCCAAATGCTCTAACGGGTTTTTCTGTTCATGTTGTTCTGCCTTCAAGAGCTTTAATGAGAAGCATGTCCATGGCCCTACACACACAAT
This sequence comes from Poecilia picta, assembly GCA_033032245.1. Classification (NCBI taxonomy): domain Eukaryota; kingdom Metazoa; phylum Chordata; class Actinopteri; order Cyprinodontiformes; family Poeciliidae; genus Poecilia; species Poecilia picta. The sequence continues at coordinate 12,200,637 of CM065359.1, read as the reverse complement.
GGGAGCACAGCATTCCAACGTACACTTAAACTCAAGGCTATTCATTAAGGCATGGTATGAAGGATTATTATTATTTTATTATTTATTTATAAAGTTGCACTGATTCAAGGAAAATTGATGTGTGATGCTATCTGTATGTAGAATGTTGGCAAAAAACATGCTATTTGTAAATAAATTACATTTGTTACTACAGTTTAAATCTAATTTATTTCTCTAAATAAAAACGTTACACATGAAAAACATATGGTGAACAAGTAATAGTTACTAATCACTATATGATCAGAGATTTGATTAGCTATCACCCACTTTTTAAAATTCAGATAACTTTGTACATTGTGATCGTTTAGAAGACACTTTTTTCTCCTTAGTTATTATAATCTTTCCCTATTACATCTCTTCTGGATAAGTTACATTTTTTTAATGAATATATTCAGTGGGGTAGGGTTGAGGCCATGCAATATTATATACCATATTTTCCGCACTATAAGGTGCACCGGATTATAAGGTGCACCTTCAATGAATGGCCTATTTTAAAACTTTTTTTCATATATAAGGCACACCGCATTATAAGGTGCATAGAATAGACGCCACAGTTATGTTGCCACCCGTCCGGTATTGAACGGGACATGATTTGTTCCGTTCACTACAAATATGGATGTCTAATAATAAAAAATTGGTCCTGAGTACTATATATAGTAGTCTGCACTAGTCATTGTTTCACTCACGGTTTTGGTGTTGCGATATTGTGCCCAACTGCTTTCTGGTTAGCACAGACCAACCGACACGCTGCCGCCGTTGTCTCTGTCTCTCTTCCACCGACCCCCACGGCTTTAAATGTATAGGTGCTGGTCCCTTAGTAACTCTAGCCGAAGCACCCCGGATAAATGTCTAAAGCTACTTTGTTGACATAAAGAATGTCAACAAAACAGTCCGATTCCGGTCGGCGAGGAGAGCCTGGAGAGCGACTGGAATGGGGCGTCTGGGCCGGACGATGGTCACCTTCTCCGTTCGCGCACAGCATGTTGGTGGAGAACAGATGCTAGATGACCTGCAGACGACCTGATTATTAGGTGGGTAGGTAGATAAATAGACATTGTCTATGAGTTGATAGGTCAGTCAAACTTTATTAACAAACCAGTTTTTTGACAACTATCCCAGCATGCACTGCGCACTTCTTCTACGGGGAAAATGAAGCCGGCAGCTGCTTACCGTAGTTGCTAGACCTGTTGTGGCTCAATATTGGTCCATATATTAGGCGCACCGGGTTATAAGGCGCACTGTCGGCTTTTGAGGAAATTTAAGGTTTTTAGGTGCACCTTAATAGTGCGGAAAATACTGTACACAATTTTTAAAAATCTGAATTGCTTTTTAGCTTTTCAGTGTACACAGTTTGTCTCTATAATTAAATTACAGCTTTGAACAGTATTTTCATGGTTTGCATGCATAGTTTGCATTGATTTTAGGATTTAATTAACAGGAAGTAGTATTCGATTTCAATTCTTTTTAGTTTTGTATTTCAGATTCCCAAAACACATCTCAAAGCACTTTACAAAAAAGAAGTCATTTTAATTCAGTCATGCACACATTCAATTTGAGTGTGTGAATGTGCATGTGAATGGCAATGAATTTATTATAAAGCATCTTTGAGTGTCCACAAAAGCGCTACAGAAGTTTGATGTAATTTCTTATATTCCATTTGATGCTACTTATCCAACAGTGTATTAACTTCAGTTTATTATTCAAATGAGATAAAACAACTTCATCCAAGAAAACCCAGCAGATTACATCAAGTCATTGACTTGCAGTATTCAGATGCTGAACTATTTGTTCAAGGATCCCTTTTTCAAAATGCTTGAAACTTGTGAAATAATATTGATACTATTCACTCAATACGCACTGATGTGCTAATATCAATTTACACTGATGCCTACAAGGCCAGTCATTTATATTAAATCAGGCATGCATACCTTTCTTTGAATCTCTTCTTATTTAATCAGTGTACATTTGGGAAAATTCTTTAAATTAGTTAATGCTAATAAGGTGAGTCAGTTCTCTCAGGCTTTATCTGCTGCACAGCTTTTTATTTTTTTTCTTAGCTGGAGAGAAGCAAATAGTGTTGGGCTGTAATTTCACACCTTAACTCATACCCCAGCCATTTACTCTCACTACAGCTGGGGAGCGAAAGCAAAGAGAAACGTTTAATTTTGCTTCTAAGAAATTGCCAAATGTGAGCAATGAATCCAGGAAGAGGAGAGAGGGGTGGAGGGAGAATTTCCTTCCCAATATCAAATGTGTGTAAATGCAAGCTTGCCCTGCAGTCCATGCAGTTTTAACTGCACATTTACAAGGAGAGCAGAGATGTTGTGACTTGGCATCTCCTCTTTAATGAATCTCTGGAGATGGCAGGTGCATGTTCAGCCATTCTTTCATAGGCTCAGCAACAAACAGGCCAGCCCTCTCTCACACCCTCCACCCCCACTGTAATACCACTGTCATTAGCAAAATCACATTTACAAGAAGTAACAAATGATATTGCTAACAGGCCTGCAAAGAGGCCACTTATGAAATACTGGCATCAGCACCGACATTTTTTACAACAAAATCTACTTTGACGTACTTTAATACTTGACCACATGACAAAATTTGATCTGTTTTTGCAACATTCACTCAAAAGACTTCACAATTAATCTCTAAAACTGCAGGGAAAAACAAACATTTCTCTAACGATTTCTACTTAATAGTCCTTGAACCATCTTTTTTTCCATTTTATTTTTTAGAATTTCACCTAATCTTCCATGTCTTTTTTAAAATATTTTCTGTTTATTCAACTGCTTCTGTTTTCATTTAGCTCCGAGAAAATCACTTAATGTTGTCTGGAAATGGCTATGTCAGTAATGAGCATGATGACAATGACGATAATGATCATTCACAGCACTTATGGTGATGGCGATGGTTTTCATTAGTAAAACTATTATTAGACATTTTCCTCCATTTCTTCCTTTCCATCAGTGAGCAGTTGGTTAACAATGGGGGTGTTTAAAATTGTGCATCTGATTGTTATAATGCCTGACACTGCTAAGCCCAGACAGTAACAGGTAAGCACTATTATTATTTGAGTGTTGGCACAGGAAGTCTGCTTCTCTCAGTCACTGCCAATTTCTCTCTCTCCAGCTCAACTTTGCTCCTTAGACAATAGTCAGCAAATGTCTCTCATAAGAAGCAGATGCTTACTAAAATTGCAGAAGGTGCTTTTAGTGCTTTTTTAAACTTACTGGTCACACTCAGTAATTCGCTCCAAAGGCATGTTTTGACCATAGTTATAGTAACTTAGCGTTTTCTAAAACATAACTTCCCAAAACCCATCTCCCTTGAAGTTGAGGGGCTCTTCCTCCTGCAGGAGCTGTTGCATTCTGGGAATACAGATCTCCAGCCAACCCAACAACAGAACCCGGGTGATTAAAAACAAGGAAATCAAACCAATAAAACATTAATCTGAAATTGGCTATAGTTAAAAAATAATAATTTTAAATGTGTCGCACCTATCTAAAAAGGAAACAAGAAAGATCCTTAGAAACAAAACTAATGCAGGTTAATCACCTGGAACTTTTTTTAAGGACATGACGTTTGTGATTTAAATCTCCAAACAATACTAAGGAAACTACAGCGTGTGAGAAACATACAAAAACCAACCTGCCATTTGTTTAAATCTTTTGCTAGAGCTCACTCAGACAACCAGGTTTTGCCTAAAAACATGTTCTTTGACTTTATTCAGAAAAGCATCTAGAAGTCATGAGAAGAAAATACCAAACAGGCTTTCAATGTCTTGGCTGTTGTGTTGGTTAACCCTTCTCAACGTAGCTTACGCTGCAAAAAGCATCGGGACCATTAGCCTCACTGGACAGTCACTCCTTGATGGAAGATCGCACAGTAGATCAACTCAAAGACACACACCACCAATTCTCGCCTCCAAATTCTGTTATTCAGCCAAGCGGGTGGGAGGAGGGTAGCGGTGGGGTTAGAGCACATTCATCCCTCTAAATTCCTTCAGCAGCTAAGAGTCTGCCATGTGTTTTCTCCTGTCATGACTTGCCTGGAGCAGCAGGGAGCTTTATTTACTGGGGATGACACACCAGAGGCAGCAAAGAGCCCTAATTGCTTCACGGCCCCCTTGAGCTGTGTGATGCGTACACTCTGAACGTCAACATCTCTCACGGAGAGAAATTAGAAGGCAGCGGTTGGGAACTTTGCTTGTGTCCACTTTTAAAGACAACTTCAATGCATGCATGAGCGGAGAACAAACGCAGAGGAATACTCTGGGCCGAGTGAGAGCAGTAGGGTGTCGAATAACTTCCCGGTTTGGTAAAGAGGGCGCAAATTTAACAGAAACAGCAACATCTAAATAGGGAGTCCATCTTACCAAAAACTCAGATTAAAGCTTGCTTTGTGTTTGGATGCTAAAATCTTATTTTTGTTGCATATAATGATGATTACTTGAGATCACATTAAATCATGCCAGTGTGCTCACATTGCTCTGATACTGCATAAAGCCTAGTTTAATCAAGTCTAATTGCTGAGATTATGAGGACTTGTATATGGTAATGCCTCAACAAACAACAGAGCTGGAATGAGAGCTGTCCCTCAGGGAGGTTTACATATTCTCTTCTGCTATTAGTGCATTTTTAAGCATTCAGTGAGCTGATTATAACATGCGATTTAAAAAAAAAAATCTGCCAACATAACTAAATTCTTGATAATAGCAAGGGTTTCTTGTGCTGCATAGTTATTGATTAGCTACAGAATACAATAATGATTTCCAGTTTATTTGGTTTGTGCTGCAGAGACATAAGCCATTTTCTTTTGTTATTTGCTTTTTATCTACACAACTTTACAGAGCAAGTCATTTATTTTTTTTAACACTCTCACCCCAACAGATAAGAAGAGCATCTGACAGGTTGATTAATAATGAAAGCTTTGCTCCACCCTGAAATTAAACCATCCCAACTGGATTTCTATTAATGCTGATTGACCCTGCCTTACTCAGCTGCCACTTTGGCACAGCCTGCTGCAACCCTTGCGCCTCTTTAGGTGCCAGTGCAGGTTAGATGATACATGAATAATTCCCAGCAGACTTTAACCACAAGAAGTAGGGCATAGGATTCAGTGGTGTGCTCCTTCCTCCACCCTCGCTCTCAATCCCCTCATCAGCAGGCTGTTAATATTTAATTATACAAGCTGCATTTCACACTCTCCATGTGGAACCGTGAGGTGGAGGAGACGGAGGTGCCGGGGACCACTATGAGGGGGAAGTGAACATAGAGGGGGGAGGATTGGTTGGGGATACAGAAGTGAAAAGAATAGAAGAAGAGGTGCACAGAGGATGAAGCGGCATTTCCATTTCAAATGGAGTTCAGAGGAGGGGAGTGGGTGTCAAGGGAACCAGGAACCCTGGTAAATTCAACTGTGATAATTAAAACCTATTACAACGTCAGCAACCTATTTAGTTGAATCCCATGATTTTATTTAAATAATATTCCAGATATTGCCCAAAACGGATAAAAAATTATTCCAAAACCATCAAAGCACATCCCCATAATGTATGCAGCACCACACTTCCAGTCAGAAGTTTACATGTACTCATCACCACTATGAATGTCTTGCTATTTTGCAGATTTAAATTACATCCTTTAACCTTTCTTTATTTGGAGAAGCCTACAACTTCAGGGAATTCAGTGGAAGACAGGCGTGAACAAGACAAGGATTGGCTTTAAGCTTACAATTTTACATACAGGCTCAAATTTACAAATATGCCCTCACTACTTTGAAAACTGCCCTCAAACAAGTTGCAAAAAAACATATTTTTCATTGTTTCCAATAATCTGTAATAATTCTGTATGAATATCTAACTACTATTCTTTTCAGAAATGTTAGACTTGGCACATGTCTGCTTATAAACCTCCTTTACACATTTTAAACGAGGTTGACATTAGCCTGTTTATTCTGCAAAATCAAAATTATTTGATATTTATTAGGGATACTTAGGCTATCCCAATTTCTGACCAGTTAGCAGTTGGGGTTAGCTTCAACAACTTGCTGTTGACCCGTCATCTTCATTACTTTCTTCACTTTATTCAATACACCAATACTACTGGCAGTAAGACAGATCATAAGCATGATGCTGCCACTACCATTGTTCACAGTTGGTCTCAGTGTTCTTTGAGAAGATAATCTTTGTCTCATTTGCCCATAAAATCTTTCCAAAAAATGCATGTATTTTGTTCATGTGGGCAGTTACATATATCAGTCACATTTGACAGGGTTTATTTAGGGTAGCACTTTTCTACTGCTACACAACTTCTTAGTTCATATTGATGTTAAACTCATTTCTATTATCTTCCAGTTTGTGACAGGCTTGTACTGTGGGTTGTTGTTCAATTCTTAATATTTTAAGAATTTTCCCTGTACAGTAACTGAGTGCGGAAAATTGGGTCAGAAGGCTGAAAACTGGACATGTCTGTGTGTTACAACAGGACAAAGATCCCCAAAACATATCAAGCCTATTTAAAATGGATCAAATTAAAAGCCCAATCCTACTAATTCTGAGTAGAAAAGTAGTTCAATAGCTATCAATATTCATGCCAGAACCTTGTTGGTTTCTACAAAAATAACTTGTAAACAATGTTAAGTGTGTATGTATACTTTTAACCTTGTGTATATTAAAGAAATGTTTCTTCCTTTTAGATGCATACATTTCAGCTGCACACAGAATGCCCTCTCTAATTAATAATCATAAAACTAAAAACTGATAATTTTCATCAGATATAAAAAGTTTGAAACATTTGGAAATAAACATTATTTATTTAAATAACACTGAATAACTCGATTTATGGGCTTGCTGTTTATCTGGTAGTGTAGTTTTTATTTTATAAAACTGATAACACTTTTTGATATGTTATTTTGAAGAAAAAGTCGAACGATACAAAGAGGAAAATAAAACTGCTTTTGCATTAGGATTTTACTCTAATTGACCTCATACTCATATTTACACTTTATACATGACCGGTTCAGATCGGGGATCATTTGTCAGGCTCAAGAAGCCCATGTTAGCAGGTTTAAACCAATTCTAAAAATTATTGCAATGTGGAGGTGATCTTTACAGTTTTAAGTAAATTATTCTAAAAACATGCAACGTATTTAGCAAAGAAATGTTTCCCTAATTTTAGACCTTTGGGTAACTGTTTTAAAAAAAAAATCTATCAGAAGTGAGATCTTGCAAACGAAGTAAGTGGTAGAGCATTAATAATGTATGAGGGAGTCTTTTTATAGAGCACAGCCCCTGAGATTCATAACTCTATTCACATTAGGCGCCTGGAAAAAGTTTAAGGTTTTAATAAATAGGTATTAAAACTTTAACTGATATTAATAGTGCCAATTAAAGTACATACAGTGGAGATATGCATCACTTCTGCACTGGTAGAGAGGGAAGCCCACTTGGCAGAACCTCTCCTGGCTTCTAGTGTCTTTCACCCTTTTGTTTTTGGCCTCATTCTTGAACTCAGCTCATCACCACTCCCAGCTAGACAATACAGACAGAACTGACACTCCTTTCCAGGCATTGTGTAGAGACATTAACATCTGTTTAGACATTTTATGGGAACTATAATTAAAAAAATAAGTGAGCCATAAATGTGTGAGCAGCAGCATTTTACACCACCTCATCATTCCATAATCAATTCACTGAACATTACAACTACGAGATGAGAGCTCTCTTGACCAACCGTGGTGTTTGATTGATGGGCAGTTTTTCTTGTCTCCCACATCATTGTTTCCCCCAGAGCGCCGGGTCAAATGGTGTGTGTTAGTCAGCCAACAGTCATTCATTTCAGTTTATGAAGTGGAACGTGTGCTAGGTGGCCAAACCATTAAAGACATTAGCATGCACGTCTCTGCTACAGGTACCCAGTGCATGCATGTTGGGCTGCTTTAAAGCTCCATTTAGCAGGTGAGTGAAACAGCAGGTGTGAACGTTAAAGCTGTTAGCTTCCACTCCATTCAACTTCAGAGCACAATGAGGAAAGTAAGTATTCGACGCATGCTTTTGTCAGGAAATGCATTTCAAATTGCCGTGTTGATCTGAAATTCACAGCAGTTGTTGACAACACTGCAAGTATTCAACACATATAAAATTAAAACAAATCAGTCCATAAATTATGAGCTGTAAAAAGACAAAAAAATAAATAAATTACACAGGAAATCAGTAATCAAGTTGCTGACTGAAATTCATTAAACGCTTAGCAGGCAACATCTTTTGGAATGACAACTTCAAAACATATTTTGAATGGAGAATCTAGTCACATGTAATGATAAGGTGTAATTTAGATTCAGTCTTTTGCACAACTACTTGAAATTGTAAACATTCTGGGGTCTCCTTGATTTGTGTTTAATTTGTGTTGAACATGTGAACTGAGATGTTCTCAACATTTAACGGCAATAACCTCTTTGGTAATAACCTCATTAGATATAAATTTACTGGTTCAATACTGTACCTGCTGCAGGAATGGTGGTCCATGCCACCAGCATCTTTGAAACAAAGGAAGTATCACTGTTGGATTTTTTTTTTTGTCTTTGATGGAACACTGTCCAGAGAAATGTGGCAAAAGCAAGCAAAGAGTAATTTTCTTTATTCCACAGTTCTGAAAACTGGACTAGAATTTTCTTTCAGGAGCCAAGAAAAAGCCAATGACGCAAATAATGACTTCTGTGTTCTAATTCGTGTGGGGATTTCTTCCGCTGCTTGGCTAGTGTGCCGCTACAGTGTTTTGCGATCTGATCAGCGGGAGACATCGGGAGAGAAACGGCTATAGGTGAGATGGGATATAAAGACAAAGGAGAAAAGAGGGAGGAGAAGAAAGACAGAGCCAGGTTCTGCCTCTTTGCTCTGCTGATTCCCGATGAAATTGATTCGCATGCCTCCTGAGATCTCCCACTGTCTCTTTTCTCTTCTTTGTCCTGCCACTATTACACATACCTGTCCAGAGGATGAATGATCTACACTCTACCCACGAGTACCGGCAACCGGTACACACATCAGTGACTCCCAAAGCTTTGGGACTTCACAGACACCCTGATGAGACAGATGGAGACACAGAGCTGGAAAGGGCAGATGGAGATAGGAAAGGGAAACAATCAAAGCACAAAATAAAGACGACCACACCACCAGAGAGCATCAAAGGGAAGTCACAACTACGGGTGAGAATGAGAGTAGGGCACTAGAATGAGATGTGCAAGCATTAGCTGCTGAGCGGGAGAATAAAGGCTCTGAGTTAGTTCATTAATAGTTGGGCAGGGGAATGGGGTGACAAAGTAAAAAAAAGATGAGGGGGTTCCCCATGAAAAAACTAATGAGAATTACACTTTGAGGGAACTCACACATAGAGGGGGATACGCTCCACCACTGAACAGCTCCAAAGGAGGTAATCAAGACTGGTGAAGGCTGTGCTTGTAGTTCCAGCTCCATGCTCTCCCAGGGGATAGGTGTCACTCGTGTGTAGAAGGGGAGCAGCCACTTAAATGAATAGAGCTCTTTATCTGAGACTGAACAGTGAGTTATTACCTACTGAGTAGACACTACAGAGACATGCATTACATTCCCTGGACACAAAAAGGAGGGGGCCAGTGGAGCAAGAGAGGGACAATAGTGGGGAGGGGATGGGTGAAAAAAGAAAGAGAAGAAGTTTGCGTCTGCGCCTTAGTTTGTAACAGGATATGACATCTCTGGCCTCCATGCAATAACAAAGCCCTGGAGCATGGTCAAGCATCACTGGCTAGAGGAGCATTAGTGTGGATGGCTGCAGGGAAACCACAGGATAATAACACCCCCTGGGAAGGCCTTTTCCGTATTTCGAACAGGATATGTTTCAAACATATCTTAACTAGCATCATCAAACAACAAAAATATATAATTAAAAAATATATATATAAACATATATATATATATATATATATATATATATATATATATATATATATATATATATATATATATTATGAATATTTACAGTATAGTCAGAAAATTTGCAAAATCTGCAAACAATTGTACAGTCTAAAACACAATACAAGCTGTAAAGAATCTTCAAGAAACACTGAATTAACTTGCCATTAGGCTAACTTGACATTCTGTGCAGCATATACTGCAGGCCAGCACCTTTTGTGAGGTTAAGGGTCTGTGAAGACAATGGTAAAAAAAATGAAAAATAAAAATAAGTACAAAAATATTTACGTATAAAATAAACAGATGTAATTTCACAAGCTTTACAAAGGAGGCAGAACAGGACTGAAGGAAGGAGATATTGCTTCGCTAAACCCTTGATGTTAAGACTGTGAGCTCTGGGAATAAATTGGGTCCATAGGTTCTACATTTTTCCTAAAACTACACAAGAAACCCCACAAAGCACATGTAAAACTTTATGCTTCACAACAAAAGCACACAGGAAAAAATAAATGTTTGAGTCATACCAAGAATAATGTGAAATTTCTACAAGAAATAATTTAAAACTGTCGATTTGTAAGTAGCGGATTGGTCCCTCTATTGCCTTTGGAACTGCCCCTTAATGTCACTATGGCAACCTGACACTTAGTTTGAACTTTAGCAAGACTTTTCCATCACATCTAGATGCCAAAATGCATTGAACTGCAGCCATGTGATTCCCTGATTCACTGTTTGCATATACAAGCTACAGAAGGTGTGTGGCCTATAAAGTGGCCAGGGACTGTATATTTAAAACTTTGAGCTGAAAGTCAGCAAAGGAGCCAAAAATAATGTAATTCTCTGGAGGACAATTATGGTTGTTATTATTCTCTGAAACAGATGCTGTTTGTAGTGAGAAGACTATCTCTGGAGCGCCTAAAGATGAGAGAAACAGCACAAAAAGAAAGAAATAGACAAATAGACAGGCACGCACTGAAAGAAAAGGCACTACAACTTGCTCCTTATCTAATAAACCCTATAGACGTAGACGCTAAACAGTCCCTGTCACACGTTGTTCAGGTGGGAGCTGCAGAGCTGAGGATGGGGAATTATAAAAATCGCGACGCGTACACAACATGCATGCAGCAGCAACCTTCCTTTAGCTACTGAATAAGAACCAGACATAGACAAAAGACAAGCCAGCAAAAAATGCCTAGGCTAAGTGTGAGGAAAAGTCAATGTGCAAATGCTGTAGTGTAGGGAGGAGTAAAATGAACTATAACAGTGACAGGAAGACCCTCTTTAGGCTTTTAGCTTTGTGCATTTATTGACTGAAAGTGAGTCTAAGTTTTCCACTTATCTGAACTCCACAAAAACAAAGCTGACAGAAGATTAATCCAAACATACTCGATCCAATACTACACCAGCTGTCAGTCTAATTGCCGCTCTCTACTGTCTTTAGCATCAATCCCATATTCCTGTTGCAAGTAACACTGCCTTCAGGTCTGCAAAGGATTCCACCTGCTCTAACGAGCATTAGATTTCCATATGGAGCATAAGCTACATATCCTCTATGCTATACATTGTTAGACTGAGTGCAATTATTGTGCCTTTGCAGCAATGGGCCAATCTGGGTTCTTAATGGGCTAAGCAGTGTTTACTTCTCAAAGACTTTTCCCATGAATTATTGATGCATCCACGCTGATTTGTGTCTGGAATTAGCCTAGAGTAACCCATCTGGGCCCCCCTATGCTTCCTAGGTGCCATTTTGCTCTTCAGGGTGAACAGGCTGACTGGAAACTTATCTCACTATGCGCTTTAATTTGTCATCCTGATTTGTGCTGATTGTGGAACGGCGGCCTAAAGCGACACAAGCGACCTTGCTTACAGGCACAGATTTTTGAGGAAAATGGTGACAAGCCCAATCTGCTTTTTCACTCTTATTGGTTGGATAGAATATGGCATAAATTAAATAATCTCACTTTGAGAATCATTGGTTTAAAATGTTTGTTTCCTTCTGAGTGCTTAAACCTGAACTGAATGACAATGTCGTAAAAACAACTTATAAAGTTTATGGTCTATGATTTTTTTCTATTTGTGGAGATAAAAAGGGAACATTTTCATTTTGTGTTTCATTAAAGATGTACCAAATATGGAAACGTCAACCTTGAAATGGCGTAGCTTATGCTAAATATTGATTCCTTAAAACATAGTTCATGATTTGTCAAATCTAAAACTGAGTGTAAAACCAAAAACATATGGATTTTTCCTTTTTGTCAAAAGCATTACACAAATATTTTCTCCTCTCATTATTGTAACTCCAATAACTTTCCATCTTGTGATCAGTGCACTTTTTGTTTTACAATCTGAGGGCTTGATACTTTATTGACTAATAGTCTGATAGTACATAAATGTGATAAGACCTCACCAAATTAACTTTTTAATTTCAAAGTTGCAAGCAAGGTTAAATCAGCTACATGTGAAGAAATTAATCTGAAGCTCGATGCACATCATAAGTAATAGTTTGTCATTCACATTTTGGCTTCAGTCTCTCCAGTTTTCAATAATGGAACAAAATCTTATTACCTGCATTCAAAGGGAATAGGGAGCCCAAAAAATCACTTTCTTTATAAAGAAAAGGAGTATAAACTACATTTTCATATTATGCAAAAACACATTTATAATAGAAAAATATGGCTCTCACAGAAATCTTGAAAGATAGAGGAAGAGCTGAAAGAGAACACAACTTTTACATTTGAGAATTTCCTCCTACTGTGCTCGTGTGAGGCATGCCAATTTGTCCAGATCCTGATTCATTTTCTTGGCCCTCTTTGGTGTCAGAAAACCGAATGGGCTTTGCATGTGAAATTGGGTAATAAATTTTTGGAAAAGATCCATCCTTCGGACAGAATGGGCCAGCCGGAGCAAAGAATAAAGGCAAGTTTCCTCAGCAGTCTGTCAGAAGCAACTGGCTCATCTTTCCTTCCTATTTGTATGTGTATTTCATTATCATTTCAACGTACTTGTTTATTTTTTTGGCTTGCAAAAACCCATCTGCCATTACTGTGGTGACATGCCTTTGAGCAGTTTACGAGGTTTGAGAGCAAAGCACAGTACGGGGAAAAAGTCTGCTTAATTAGTGTGACTGTGGAGTCCGGAGATGTGTTTATCTCATTATGGGTATTTGAATGAATTTTCACATGGCCTCACTCGGAAATTAATGGCCGAAGTTAAATGTAGAAGGAAGCAATCCAAAAGTACAGATGTGGGGAAAACTATTTCAAAAAATAATATGAAATCTAAAGTGTAATTTCTTGCTGATTAGTTTAGTTCTCAGTTTCTAGCAAATGAAGTAATGAGGTAGATTTTTTTAAAAAAGGAAATTCACTGATGTGCATTGCACACTAAAAAATCTCAGCAGGTTTTTCTCGGGTTTCCCAGGTGACTTTGCATGAAGTAAAGATGGATGTGCTCCGTCTCCCACACCCAGTCTGCCCCTTCTGTTTCACCCTACTGAGCTAATCCAAGCTGGCCAAATCCCTCTGCCGTGCAGGCCTACATCCGAGCGGTCCTGCTGAGTGCAATATGCCACCCGCTTCCATGGCATTGCCAGCCCTGTAGGACTTCAAGCCCAACTGTGGTGTGTTGTCAGTAAACAGACAAAGATGTATGAATCACCCAAGTAAGTCTGAGCAGGTAGTCCCATGGCAATATTGTGATGCTGAATCAAACCAAAGAGTTGTTTGCCCCTTGTGATTAGTGTGGGTCTATCCCACCAAGAATCTTGAGAAGTAATGTGTTAATTATGTACAGATGCTTCTTAATAAATTATATTGTCATTACAGCCAACCTGTCTGAGTAAATCTGTTAAACATGAAATAATAATATGTAGATTCAACATACACAAAATGATTCCTCTGAAATGCTGATTTGTTCGTTTTAATGACTATGGCTTACAGTAAATGAAAACCCAACTTTCTGTAAACCAAGTCACCAATAAAAGTTTATTTTTTTTTTGTATCAAAAAAGAAATGCGAGCCTGATGAAAAGTATGTCCATGGTCAATATAAGCATGCGAACGTTGATCTTAGGTCCTTTTGCTTGAATTACTGCATGAACATGTCAAGGAAGCAACCAGTCTGTGGCTCTGTCCAGGTTGCTTTAGTAATAGCCTTCAGCTTGGTGCGTTGTTGCAGCATCCTCTTGAGAATGTCACGCAGATTTTCTGTGGTCATTAAGCCAAGGAAGCCAAATTCATCAATAACATGGTTGTTAAACCAGTTATTGGAAGAGAGGACAAGTCCCAAATCATAATGTAAAAACAAAACTGATATCACTATAAACCTTGTGAGCCAGGAAAAAAGTAAAAAGTACTACAAAATGTGCTTGTGTTACTTTAGATAACAAGGCATACATACTGAATCACTACTGACTGTGAAGACTTCACACAGGACTTTGCTTCTGTGCCTCTTTCCCCATGCAGTACTCTGGAGGTTTCTTTCAAAATGAAATTGACATTCATCTATAAAGCAGACTTTAAACAACAGAGTGACAGTCCAGTTATTTAATTCTTTGCCCAGGTAAGATGTTTCTTAACGTGTCTATGATTAAGAAGTGGCTTAAAAGAAAGAGCGCTATAATTGTAGCCCATTTAATGTAAACATCTATGTGGTTGTTCTCAAAGCCGTAGCCTAGCTGCAGCTCTTGTGAAAACTGATATGGGGCTTGCTTAAATCTTTTATTCAGGTTGTCATTACTAGTGTTTATTGTGTATATTTTTAATCACGCTGAATATGCTTTGATACAAAGAGGAGCGGGCTTTTTATCTATGATCTTTTATGCATTACCATCTTTATGAAATGTTTTAACTGACAGTCTGACAGCCTTCAAATAAGGAGTCTTGCTCATGATCATGTATCAAGGTGATATAACATTTCTGTATAAAAAAATATAACTCTTATGTGATATTTGATTTTCTAAGAAACTGAATATTGTGTTTCATTTGAATGCATGAATTATATCACTGTTAAATGAACCTAAACAAACTCATACTGATTTATTCAAAGATAAAAAAGGATATTGTAATTAATAAAGATGCAATGTATGCTTCACAATATATAAACAAAACCTAGCTTTTTAAATAAAACCACAATACTAAAGCCACAAAAGTTCAGGAAGGTTTCACTCAGTCTCTTTCTAATCACTTACTCTTCAACACATAATCTTTGGAAATCACAGGGAAAATTAGGTCTGATGATTCTCCAGAGTTGCACTTTCTTGCTTTAGACCACAACAGGAAATTGCCAGTGTGAGTTTTGCCCTCCTTGTAGGAAATACTCTGTCTACTTCAGTGCTGTCTGGTTAGAGCGTGAAGGACATAAAGGCCAACCGATCTCTGAAAACAATCACCTGCCCTATTCTTTCAAGAGCTCAATCAAACATTTCAGATCCCTTACACTATATAGGGAGCAGGAGGTAACTGATGTCCAATTTGATGGATTTGGGTATTTGCATTCGTATATTACGATTTACCCATCGTCAGTGGGAAAATTTCTGGCCTCCGGAGAATACGTAAAAATGTCTTTTGCCTGTGTGAATGGAGTGAAAATTTTCCCCACTAGTGCAATCACTGTTGCACCCTACTGAGCAGAACACAGAATATCAAATAAAGTTCATGCGTCAGGGGAACAGCCTGTTCTAGTATCTAATTGGCAGCTCAGCATTGGAACAAGATTCTGCAAGAGAAAGAAGATTGTGATAAATTTACTTCAGATTCCATTTCTTTTTGTTACACTTGTCCCTGCTTTTATCTAATCCCTGTCATGAGAAATGTTTCAGTGTTCACACTTAAATAGCCTAAGAAGCGTGCTGACAGAAGATCTATTGTGGTTCGTCTTTATCTTTATCTTTCACCAACATTCATCTGGACATGCTGCTTGACTAACAAAACTCCATTATACACATCTTGTGCTACAACAACCAAAAGCCTACCACTAAGAAATTACTTTCATGTCTTATCCATAGGAGAGAAGGTTCACAGCTTACAACTTTTTTTCAGCTAATTAAGTGAGAGAGATTTAGTGTGTCTGACCTGAGCCTTCAGTGTCCTTTGTTGGCATTTAATATCAATATATGCTGAACCTTATTAGCAGGACAGAGGGATGCAATATAGGTAAGATCACTTCTTTAATGACCCTTCTCTATTTCAAAGATCGCCGCAAAAAATAATATGAATCAAAAATAAAAGGTCACAGTAATCACTGTTCGCATTTTAGAGGTCCATAGAAGTCGTATGGGGGACACAGAGGTACAAAAATATGATGGTGCATTCACATTTACTCGGCGATGCATTGCTGTTGCAAAGGTGGACTTCAACCAAATGTAGTTTGTCTACTTGCAGAGTTTTGTTCAGAACCAGTATAGGACAAATAGAGAAAGTGAAAAAAAAAGTTCTCAGCAGACATTTCCAAAGAGGGAATTTCCAGCATTATCAGGCTTTTTGGGCCAATTTTAACGTGTAGATAACTGTTCGCTTTCGATTTATGGTAGTTATTTTTTTAGTGCTTCAGCTGTAGAACCTACAATAAACTAATGTAAAGAAGGAGAGAGAAGAAAGTGAGGATGGATGGATGAATGTATGGAAGTAAGCCCTTAAAAAACTAATATTTCTGACACTAAATTATTTTCCATATGTCTATACAACCAGTAAAATACTTAGGAAGCTATAACGAACTCCATATTTTTCCAGACCGAGTAGGATCCTTGTTCAGTTATGTTAAAATACTATACTTTTGAGTTTGAATGAAAATACAAAAATCTTCTTAAACTAGATTGCTCGTCAAGAACAAGTTGAAATAATTAGGTTTAGTGAATATTTTGAAGTATCCATTCACAACAAAAGCCACCCTCAAAGGATTGCGACACATTGCAAAATCAGAGTGTCAGAGAGTCATTCAGTGAAATACTTCCATAAGCAAACGACTGCAGGAATAAAAGTTGACAGATGGAAAGGGAGTCTACAGCTATGTTGCCAGTTCTGTTCAACACAGCAATCTGTACATGCAAGTTATCGTTTGGGCTACATTTGAACTCTCTTCCAGAGTACAACTAGTAAAGGAAACTCATAATCCAGAGTAAAGCAAAGCACCAGCTGTCCAGCCATATGATAGGTATGTGATAAACAAAGCCCTTTAGATTATCTCTGCTCTGAATGCAAATCTATGTAAATAATTAAAAACCATTAGGGCCCAGTTCTGGTGATTTATCTTTTAATTAAAGAGGTCTACTTTTTTTTAGTGTCATTTTTTTGTTATTATCATCACTTGTGTTGTTCCAAAGCTAATTGACCTAAAACTGTAATCACACATGTGCTCTTTCCTAATTAAACCAACCAACAAAGAAAAAAAAATACGTAAAAAGAAATCACTTAACTGGTACCTGTTGAATTAATCACACAATTAAAAAGGGAAAATTGCAAAGAAAATTGTTACTGCCATCAGGTGTATACATATTCACAAAGGTTAATGAAATTATCTTTGATCAAATAGATATAAAGAGCCTAATTGTTCTTCTTAAATAGCTGTTCAAAAATAAGAAGCTCAACTGATAACACCACATTTGATCTACACCTTCATTAGGATTATTTTAACCAGGGTATTTTTAAAAATCATCACATCAATAATAAAATTATTGATGAAAAATTGATTAAATTGATTAAAAAAATGAAATATTTGTGAATAACTTTAGTATTGAGATGTGAAAATATGCAACCTGATGTGGTTATAGTTCGTTAAAACTGGGAGTAGAAAGAGTCCATTGGTGCACGTAGAACAGGTCCATCTGATAATACTGCAGTCTACATTTGAGCTGAGAAATACTTTGATCAGCAGAACCTGAGGCTAATAAGTCTGAGAATGATACACATAGAGGAGACAACAATCACTCTTTTATAAATAGTGAGAGGCATTTAAAAGCTACCAGAGGCTAACCTGAGCCCAGTGGGCATTTCGAAATGGTATTTTATTCCAACTTCTTGACCAGAAAACTCCACTCATAAAACGACATTTTAAAGTAGCTTCCACAAGTATGTTTTAAAACTTTGTGAACCATTAGATCCAGGAGAGACTTGAAGTGACAGCTTCAAATTAGCTGAAAGTCCCACATTTATCTTAAATCTAGCGTCCTAAGATTTTTTAGCCGTGGATGAAAGGATAGAGGTGGAGAATTTTAATTAATCATACAAGGACAGAATGTGCTTCCAATTCAGCAAAGACATGTAATCAGGAAAAGCTCATAAATTACAATCATACAGAGACGCTTGAAAGTGTGCAGCTTCCTCGTGTGGCAGTACGTTGATAGGTAGGTTAGCATGTGGCTAATGGGGCAAAACGCAGCCAGTCCCTGGAAGGCACCCCTTCACTCTGACAAACAGGCAGCTCATTGACCCAACCACTGCCTCTGTCACTTTTCTTCATTTTAGCAGTTAAACGTACCAACAAATGCCCTCCTGCTGTTGCATTTCTGACACACTCGCAACAACAAACATAGACTTAGCTGCAAAATCTGAGCACACAGCATAACTGACTCTAGGAGAATTCACAATGAGCCAGGGATGTTCAAAAAGGTTTGAAGTTACAGTCCTTTTGACCCATTTTGATCTGGAAAATCAAGCATCACAGAACACTTCCTGAACAGACTTGTTTACCATCTACTCATCAAGGTGAGGGACAAGTCTGTTTCGTGTTGCATGAGTTTTTCAGCGGGTTTTTCTGCACAAACCAAGAATCAATGGCTCAGACTGCTCAATCTCTGAATCACTCTGCCATTTGTTTTGTCTTCCAATCAGTCTGCTGAATATACCCTCCATGTCATGTTTAACTCATAAATCTAGACCTGTCCAAAGTGGGAGGACAGAAAATGCATGTGTGCATGCTCATGTGCATGTGTCAGAGGAGAAAGTGTGAGCATGCATAAATGTTTTGCGGATCTGTGTAAGAAAGATCTCCTCTTGGGAATTACCATTTATCAGTGTGCCTGAATTTCTCATAGCAGGCGCCTGAATGTTACATCTAATCATTAAATGCTGACAGGCTTCACAGAATAGCTCCACTGATCCCCATTCGAGGAAAACGGGGCCTGACTTCATTAGAACTGTTAGTGCTAAGCTACTTTACCCGTGCTCATGCCTGGTTTAAACTGTAGTGTGATAAATGGAAGAGAAGAGGGAAACAGATGAAAGACAAAGAGAAGGAGATGTGAAACAAAAGAAATCTGGGATGCAAGCATTGAGAGAGAAAGCAAAGATTGCGAGGAAGAGTCAGGGAGTCAAGGAATTTGAGAGCAAAGAGGAAGTGAACCCGTGGTTCTGGAAAACTGCGGGGCAGAGGGGGGTTGAGGAACACACTGGTGTTTAAACTGGAAATGTTTTAATGAAGCAAAATTGAGCAAAACAATCAATTAAATTGTGTTGCAGTAAATCAATTGCTATGCCGGCACCACAACAGCTAAAGTGCTTAGCTGAGATTCTGGCTTAAGGCTCCAAGTGCATTCAAGAATTTGTACTGACCTCTGTGCACACATGCCCATCCTCACTCGTCTGACGGCTAATTTATACTTCTGCATAAAAGCCAATAAAGATATGCATAAAAGCCTTTGTTTTCATCACTTTTTTCTCCAGTCCATTCATCCAGTTTCTCCTCCAAGACCCCCACCACCCAGCTCTCACACACCCAGTCCACACCCCCTTCTCCTTCTCAACACTCAGTTTTTTTTGTTTTTTTCTCCTGCCAGCAGAGATTTTTGGCTGGCTTAAGTACGCCCACAGGCCCCCGAGGGACAGCCCATGACGGATGGCACTGCGTGTGACTCCGATTCGATTCAGCCCATTTGATAAATTTATTGCTGGCATTTTGAAAATGAAATTAGAGGGACGTCTCCTGGAGACTGTTTTTCCAGCACAGGTGCCATAAATATACTTCATTTGGCAGGAGAGTGGGAGGAGGAGTGCAAGAAAGGTGGAGAGGTGTTGGATAAAGGATTTCGAGGGAGGGAGGGCAGACAGAAAGGGTGTTCAACAGAAGGAGGGAGTTAACGAATAAGGTCATATCATCAAGGGGTCCTGTTTTAATCTTCATACTGTAACAACTCAAAAGGTTATCCAAGCTAAGCTACCCAGACCAAGCTATTGCATTCTGCCCTTCATTTAAAACATATTCGCAGTGTGCACTTCTCACATCTCATGCTGAATAGTAACAGATTGAGACTGTGGTTTGTTGACATTGCAAGTGAATACAAATGTCCTGCTGTCTTCATCTTTCATTCAGAGCAAAAGACAAAAACATATAAACACACACTTACTTGCCAGTCTTACAAGACTGCATGCACAAATGTGGTTTATGTACATTATCTTTGCCTCAAGGCCCCATGACTCTTCAGTAGCGATTACACTGTCAAAGCAACTTAGGCTTCTATTACTCATAATGTATAAATGAATAGAACAGGCAATTTTTCTTCATTGCACTCCTAATGATTTTGAGTGAGAGACATGAAATGTTTCATATATTTGCAAACAAACTAGGCTTTATGCACAGGATGGCCAAGCAGGAAAGGAACATACAATGCATTGCAAAATTATATACATCAATCAATGAACTTTTTTTGGTTTTGACAGATTACAACCACAAGTCTCAAGATATTTAACCAGGATTTGATGTGATAGACCAAAACAAAGTAGCATCAGCCACAGCAATATTCTACTTAACTCAAATAACTTTAAATTTAGTCAGTTGCATTTAATTGTCTTCAGATGTAAGTAACATCCACCTGTACGTAATCTTGTATTTTAATACCTGCACCTATTCTGTAAAGACCTCACCTAAACACCTACACAGAATGGTTAAAATTTGAGTTTCCACATAGGCAAAGATGCTATAGGCAGAACCTCAAAAACTTCCATTGACTTTGGTTTTTAGATTTTTATTTCAGAAAAAAAAAAAAATAATAATAATTTTTCCTTCATTTTCTTATGTGCCCATCATATGAAGTCCCTATAAAATACAAAGAGGTTGGTAGTTATGTAAAAAATTCTCAAAATGTTCAAATATGCATACCTTTACAAGACACTGTAGAAGCTGAAAGGTCAGATACAAGTGCGGACATATGGGAAAAGTAAAATGAGCACTCATTCACTGTCAGGGTTATGGTGCCTTACTTATTTGCCTCTCATTGAGAGATGTGTGTGAGCGCAGCTGTGAGGCGATGATGTTCACCATTTCAGCCTCTGCTCCCCGTCAACATTCATCACAGGGAAGGAGGCTCAGGCAGCCTGCATCACTTACCTTTATAGGCCCATCTGACAGCACTGTACAACCCACGGTCATTACGTACATAGGATCACAAAAGTGTGTATGTGTGCAAACGGGGGCATACTAAGTGTAAACTGTCACACAGATATACGCTTTCAATGTCTCTTTTTGAAATATATTAGCAGTTTTAGCAGATTTGGTAGGTAAAAAAAGTCTGTGTTTGTTTCCCTCTTCTTATTTGCATCCAGATCACATCAGGATGTGACTTGTCAATAGAAATATTCACACCTGCATTCTGCTCCGCTATGGTAAAAGAAGCTACAAAACAACCCCAAGTTCTAATAAGCACTGGAGGGGATAAAAAAATTTTTAAGAAAATCTGTGGGGAGTTCTCGTTGCTGATTGTCTGCTTTGCAATTACCTACTGTGACACACCCTCTGACATTGGTGCATTCTGCAGGAAGAACAAAAGCTAGGTGGCCTGATGCATGTACCTACAGACTGCTAGTCAGAACAATGCCCCGAAGGGTATTTTAGACGATTTGACTGCATAACCCCATTATCCTACAAAATTATAACAGCCTACCAGCATGTTTCTAAAAACATCTATCCCCAGTACGTGTCCCATGAGTCCCTGATGATCCACTGTTCAAAAACAGTCCCCTCCTCCAACTTCAAATTAACATACACATGAAAGTGTGGAGGAGTCTAAACAGAACTGTGATTAGTGCTAACACAAGTAGCACAAAAGGCAGCCCTAAACACACACTGTGGGCTGCCTGTCATTCCGCGATAATTTAGACTCTGTATCAGTGGGTGTGATTGATTGACTTTGTAATCAAACAGACTGTTCTTCAGCTGAAATCCAGACTGACAATTTCAGCGTAATCAACAAGACCATGAAATTTCCTTCATCTCATTAGCAAAAACCTTAGACTGCACACTGACACTCAGCCAACACAACGCACACAGCACATATGTAGAAATTCAGAGGTGACTGAGTGTTGCTTTACCTTTTTGCGGTGATACTGTAGTACCTGGACAAAAAAGAGCAGAAACAGAGGGAACAGTTTATACTGCAATGTATTTTACTCTATAGTTACAGGCATGTCAAATGGGTGGTTGGCTAATTAATACAGTAGTAAAAAATAGAAAACAATGTACTTTGGCTACAATGTACAAAACATGTGCATGTTCCATTGAAGTGATAAGGTGAAGATACCAAATTTCCCTCTAGCACACCAAAAACTCTACATTGGAATTTCTGACCACATTCAAATCTTGGACATAGGGAAAGAAACAACCTGGAAATAATGAAAAAGGATACACAGATAGAGCATATAGTGAAGAGTCTGATCACTGAAGGGGTCTAGGGTGTTGTTTGTGACTAAACCAAATGAAAAGGGGAACATTTGATTGCAGCTGCCGTATTTGAACTTTCGTTCCATCACCCACATGTGGACCATTATCTTAAAGTGGCAGTTTAGGGGCAAAAGCCTTATTTTTATTAGGGAAATAACTGCAGTCCTACAAGTGTTGTAGAGATAACATTATAGCATTACTATAATGCTAGTAAATCCTAATGGTAAAACACAAACTGATAATGTTGTGAAAAGTGTAAAAGTATTATGCACAGAGAAAGTATTGTTAAACTATTCTAGTATTCTGGAGAAAAGCAAGTGCTAAAGCCCTTGTGCCTCCGAGCAGAAACTGAAATATCTACCTAAATGCTTCCAGATTTTTTGTGTTTTAAATTACAGCTTTAGTCACAAGGGCTCATTTGTCACTGTGGTGAATTACAAGCAAACTGTGCTCATCAGAATGTTTTAGAATCCTCCAAGGGTGCCGGTCTGTTATGTCTCCAAGCAACTGCTGGAAAGAAACAATTCCCCTGACCTCTTCCTCCTTAGTGGAGAAATCATCATCTAAAGTTCCACATAAGAATTTTCAAATTCAGCTGGAGATGATGATGTCGTAAAAGATATAAAGGCAACTGAAATGGAAAAGTTGTAAAAATAAATTGTGACATATCCTTTGAGGTAATTTTAATGAGTTTCCAGAGAAAGCAACCAAGTCAACAATGTTTTCTTCAGCTGTATGAAGCATAGAGTGGCAGTGTGTTGCCATTCTCCGATGTGCTGCTGTGCAGGCGTGGACTTTCAATTTTTCCTCAATTACAGAAGGGACAACTTTAGCATTTGAGAAGCATTTCTAGTCATAAAACACAAAGACAATGGAGCTGTGGAAAAGGATTCTTGAAAGAAAACGTTAATTTGAAGACGCCTGCTGACTCCACCTGAGCAAACAGCCTGATTCGCTAACTAGCTTGTAACAATTTATGCTGTGCAATTCAATAAAGAGCATAACAGCAACAAGCCCTTATTTGTTTCATATTATTGGTATACTTTATGCTGAAAAATTCAAAATAACAATTGTTATTAGGCCCGAGCAGCTAAGCGCTGCGAAGGCCTATTGTAATTGTACTGTTTCTTCTTCTTCTTCTTCTTCTTCTTCTTCTTCTTATTATTATGCTTCCGTCAAATGAATTGGCTTTTTGGGGGCTTTATCATATTCAAAAACTCACCAAAGTTGGCGGGTCCATAGAGCCTGGTGAAAAATTACGTATTTTAAGGTCCTCCCAAAAATCGCAAAAGAAAACGGCTCAAGGGCGCCCCCTAGAAATTTTCAAAAGACCCATTCCTATTCACTTACTTTATCGTAGAGACTTGAAATTTGGTATGCTTGTAGAACTCCCCAAGACAGTCAGAATTTACAATTAATGTCATAGTGCAAGTATGACAGGATGTCGGCCATCTTGGATTGAAATTCCGATTTTGACCCCATTTTGGCCGTTTATAGACGTTGCATTTGATCGAACTCCTCCTAGGGATTTCGATCGATCGGCTTCAAACTTGGTCAGATTCTTCATAAGGGATGGCCGATCAAAAGTTATCAAAACGGTGAGTTTTCGTGCATG
Organism: Poecilia picta; assembly: GCA_033032245.1. Lineage (NCBI taxonomy): Eukaryota > Metazoa > Chordata > Actinopteri > Cyprinodontiformes > Poeciliidae > Poecilia > Poecilia picta. The sequence goes on along the minus strand of CM065359.1, from coordinate 12,176,393 downwards.
CTGAAGGGGTCATACCAGGGGTCAAAGTTCACCTACTCGTTTCCAATTCATCAACTTTATCGTACAGACTTGAAATTTGGTACACTTGTGGAGCTCCCCAAGACAGTCAGAATTCAAATTTAATGTTATTTTCCAACTATGACAGGAAGTCGGCCATTTTGGATTGAAATTCCGATTTTGGCCGTTTTAGACGTCGAATTCGATCGAACTCCTCCTAGGGATTTCGACCGATTGACTTCAAACTCGGTCAGATCGTTCATAAGGCATTGCGTTATAAAAGTTATCAAAACTGTGAGTTTTCGTGCATGCTGAAGGGGTCATACCAGGGGTCAAAGTTCACCTATTCGCCATGAAACACGAAACTGTTATATCTCTTACACAAACTGTTATAACTCTTACACAAAAGCTCACAGAGACACCAAACTTTCAGTGATTGATCATCATCGGATGCACTACAAGACCCAAAGGTCAAATGATCACATCACGTAGGCCACGCCCCCTGAGAACAGGAAGTGTCATGTTTTGTTCTTAACGGTCCCATTCTGACCACTTTTACTTAATTCAGATGAAACTTTGTCCACAGACAGAAAACATGTTGGTGTGTTGTGGATTACATCCCCGTTTGTTTTTGATGGAGTAGGTGGGTGTGGCGGCGTAGCGAAGAGACCTTTAACGCTGCGTCCATACGTTTGGCTATAGATTCCACAATGTTGAGCCGAGCTTCACCAAACTTGACATGAGTGATCCTGGTGGCATGCCTAACGATCCTATGTCGTCATAGTCTGACGTCATCTAAGCCCCGCCCCCTCAAAACAGGAAGTGCCTTTTTTTTCCTTGGAAAGCTCCATCTCTGGCTCTCTCAACCTAATCAAGATGATTCTGTGTTGGATGACAGATAACAAGTTGGTCTCACTTGCTTTAAAGCACCAACAGTTTTCAGTAGAGGGCGTGGCCGTAGGACCTCGGCGAAACAGAACTCACGCCACCACCATACGTTTGGCTGTAAATTCCATATTTTGGACCTGAGCTTCTCCAAACTTGACATGAGTCATCCTGGTGGGACGCCCAACAGTCCTATGTCATCATAGTGTGACGTCACTTTAGCCCCGCCCACTTTTAACAGGAAGTTGCATGTTTTTTACCGAATTTCTTATTTTTAATCTGTGTTTCATATGGAATTAGTTGTCTGCAAACTGATGATTAACTCAGTCAATCCTGGCTGACCCGTGGGGGCGTGGCCAAATGTCAGTCCCTCGACATATACACACGATTGTCTCTAAATCACACGCGCCCCTTACGATAGGCACCAAACCGGATACGTATGACCTTTGTTCCCCGCTTAAGAGCCCAACAGCATTGAAATGTGATTTGACTCCACTGCGCCCACTATGTCATTACATCAGCTATATCTCCTCTCTACATTGACCGATCTGAATGAAATTTGGTGTGTGTGACCAGGGAATGATGCCAAACTCAACGCTGCGTATGACATGACGGACGCGCGCTTCAACTCTTCAAGAATGTACGCGGTGGCAGGCAGGTGGCGGTGCTGGATAAAACGCGGTGGCTATAGGCCGAAGCAGCGCTAGCTGCGAGGGCCGCTCGAGGCTCCGCGGAGCTTTAATATTAGAATTGTTATCATAACGCTATACTATTTTAGCAGTAGCATATTAGCTTTATTCAGTTTTATACACATTTGTGTGAACATATCATTAAAGCATGGTATTTTTATTCAATGTTATCATAAAATAAACATTCTTACAAGAAATAACAGAATGTTTAAAAACGTTTATGATGTGTACAGTGTTGCTATGGTGTTCTTGTGTACTGAATCCAACCCATGAATATCTGCTCTAGACTGCCAAAAGAAAGACTAAAAATAATATCCCAAGAAACACAAATGCAACAGAGTGTTGTCCAGAAATAAACCTACATAAACAGACAAGGTAGAGAAATAAAAGCTACTTAGCAAAACCCCTAAAGAAAGGCTTTGAGAGATCAGAGGCGCCTGACTCCAACAAGCTTGAGTTTTTTTATACAGTTCTTGAGAGAGTGAGCTGTCTAATAAGCTTAAATATACTGAGACACAGTAATACAGACAAAATCAAATACTTTCTGTAAGCTTTTTAGTTTCTTATGCAGGGGCCAAAGGGGAGACTAACTCCACACGGGCAGAAATAAAGTATTGGTTTCTTGAAAGCCAGATGTAGTTCTACTTGTTTTGAACAGAACACAAAACCAGAGGGAGAGAAATGCAACTATTAGCTTGCTGCTTTCACAAAATATCTACCATAACACTGGTGGAATGCTACAAGGTTACATTTATTGTATACACTTGTCATATGCATACAGAAAAAGACAAATAAAACTATGGAGAAAGCTAAATTTAAAAAAAAAAAAAAACTTTTTTTTTTTTACACTTCTTAGCAGTTCAGATTCTTTTAAGCATTTCTCTTCTGGACCTGAGCCCAAAAGGCCCAAATGGCCGCAGAAATGGGAGGGGGATAATTGAATCTGGATGGATTTGGTGTGTGCTGGACTGAAAAAAGTGATAATCCAAAGCTCTGCCTAATTGACAGAGTAAAGATGCTGTCCATTGTGAAGATGGCGTCTGTGTTTATCAAGGCACTGTGCCGTGGGATTGGACTGAGCATTAGGACCTTCCACACTTTTGTTTTGTGAGGTGTTACAGTGGATTTCAGCAAATATTGGAACTGTGGTTATTACATGGTCTGATTGTCTACTATGCAACTGTCCATAAGCTCTGCACGTCGACACTAATCTAAAAGGAGGCTTCAAATAATTAGTTAGTGGAGCACTTTCACAGCCCAGTGCAGTCAACCTTATCACTAAAAGAAAATCCCTGGTCCATTTCCTTTTTAACCTAAAGGCTTACAAACTCATCACTCCTTGAACATTAAGAACAGCTGCATAACTGATAAAATATCACGTCAGAACCACCATATTACATCCCCCTCTGTGTCTTTTGTTTTACAAAGAGAGAAGTTTTGGTGAGTAGTCGTCTTTTTTTTTTTACATACATACATTATTTTTACATATATAAAACTGCACCAGAAAGTTCACAAAAATGTCTTTGCACGTACGCAACTCCACAACAAGAAAGGTAAAAAAGCTCATCTTTGAAGGGGTGCTTAGATTTCTGGACGGTGGTGCATATGAATATCTTATCTCACCAGACATATGAACATATAACACCTTCATGAATGATGGATACTTTGATATGGACATAACTTCAACTTAGAATCCAAAAAACACAACAGTCAGAATTCAGTGCCCTGCAAAACCTACTTTGTAGTTACAAATTCTCCTTGTGCCCTTTAAAATCTTACATTTAAAAAAATGGTAACTGAACGGTGACATTAACATTTGGGTTGCAAACCTTCTGAGTCAGCTTAAATTCTCAGATAATTTTGAAAGGTCTTGTCATAAGAAGTCAATAGATGTTTATAAAAAAAAAAAACATCAATGTTTACGGTCTTAACTTGGCTATATACAAATATAACAGACAACACACCCTAACTATGATTTAATTTGAACATAACAAGCTATTATTTAAATTATGCTTTAATTAATTGCTTCCGCACAGCTACCTTCAGTAAACAGCAGGTGGCTACACCATGTGTCACATTGCCTTTGAGCAAACTAATAAATTAGACAACAAATATAGTTAAAGGAAATGTGAAAACAGTCTCTGATCGTCATTTGAGAGACTTTAATTGTTCAACACATTAATTTTCTCCCCCATTCTGGATCTTGTTGGTTTCTGAGTTGAGACACCATGCTGACTGGTGTCAGAACAGATAAATAACTCTGCTGTTAAGAGCGCCAAAGAAAACCTCTGTCATCGATTATTGCTTTCCTTCTCAGCTTTCAGTAGCTTACATGGATTTGGAGGCTAATTTGCTCTGAATATGTGAGAAGCGTTTTACGGGCTCGTGCACTCACAGCAGTAATCCCTTGGGCTTGAGCATTATGTAAAATAGGACATATATCAATACAGGTTTCCCACCATGTATGTATTTGACAGTAAAGTTGGGCTGCTCAAAACTATGCCTAACAACTCTAAAGGCTACATTTGAGGGATTCAGAAAATCAGGAGGTAAATGTCTTAAAGCTGCTTTGCTCAAACTAATATTCCATCTCATCATAAAAGAGGTTGGAAAAAGAAGATGATGAGTGGAAAGAGGTGGAAAGGCAGAATGATGATAGGATAATTTATTATTCATTTAGGGAAACATGCACAGCCTTATAATTAAACTGTAACATAATTTGACTTTTATGAGAACAAGTCAAGAAGACTCAAATACATTTTAGCATTTTACCCAGTGCATTTGTGCTTATGTTCATAACATTCATTACGCGTGAAAATCACATCAATTTGACCAGAGACTGCGTCGTGCTCCAAGACATGAAAAAAAAGTTGTTAGGGAAAAAAGATTGAAAACTCAAAATTGCAGGAAATGAAAGGCCACATTTAATCATTTTTCAAAGAAAGTGAGATCGAAGTTTTTCTGAGTGATCCAAGTAAAGTCAGCCAATAAGAGCACTGATGAAAGCATCCATATTTAATGCTTTGAGATCATAGGGCTTTTAAGACTTTTGCAGAAGTATTTATACCCCTTAAAGTGGAGTACAGGGGATCGGGATGATAAACTGTTTTGAACGTTATATCATGTTAAAATGTTATTCCCTCATAAAACACAGGTCCTCCAGATTAGCTATAGCAGCAATAGCAGCAAGGTCATCATAAAAACTACCCCTCAGTTCAATACTCCAGTTGTAAACGGTGTAATGGAGGAGCATTGTTATGATGAGAGAAGGCAGAATAGCTAGGTAAAAAGTTTTGCCTATTAATGTTTCTATGCTTGCAGTCATTCTCTTGCTGGAAGGTGAAACGACTGCTGTGTGTTTAATCATTTACAGCCTCTAAGAAGCAAAGAATGCCCACATGCTGATACATCGGACAATATGTATACTGAGTGATGAATGTCAGTTTTCAATGTCATGCCAATGGTTGTATAAACTTTATGTAGAGGTAACAAACTGAATAGACTGAAAAATGAATGAATGAGATACTCGCCATATAGTTTGTGTATTTTTTTAAACCATTTGACATCTGCCTTCTATATCACAATTATGCCTTTCTTTGTGCTGATCTATCAAATTATATCCTAATAGAAGACATTGATGCTTCTGATTAGAATGTGAAAAAAAGTTCAAGGACTGTGAATACTTTTGCAAATCCCTGTAACATGGCAGCTGTGGGGGATGTTGCTACACAGAAGCAACAGAGACAAGGAGACCATAAAAATGAGGTCTATATCAACACCAAGATTTATGCTGGCACATTTACGATGCTATTTGGCAAATAACTACTTCACAAAGTAACTAATAAAATAAACACAGCTCCTTAGCTCTTAAAAAGAGCAACACTTCACTGTCTTTATGCTCAGGTTGTTTGCACGAGTCAGAAATGGCATGTACCTCTTCTGGAAGTACTCAAAATTGAGCAAAGTTTCAGATTCCATAATTATCTCAGTGATGGCTGTGTGGTTGCCATAAATATACTTGGTGGTGATCGACAGTTTAAAGCTTAATCCGATTTAATAGCTATGTCAGCACCGACTGCACCTCGTCTGCCAAAGGAAACGCTGTAACTTTTCTAGCAGGAAGAAATCTCGTTTTTAAAGGACTTGATGCCGGAGAGAAGCTGCTGGCGTGAAGAAATTCTTATAGGCATTCATATCATCTCATTGCACTGCATACAATGTTGAGAATCCCTTACTTTTCACAGAAAAAAACAAAAAAGAAAAAACAAAACAATCTCGTCCTAGTTGAATCTGTGTTGTTGTTTTTTTACTCCCCTAGGACAAATAACACAAAAGTTGCAAAACTGAGCAATAAAAAAGTGCTGCGTTGTAAAATTTGACAAACACTTTGTACCATAGACGATAGGCAGCATCTGTTTTCTGTCAACACTCTTTTTGCACAGATTGGCACATTTTGCACCATCTGCCACATGTGAGCATCAAAATACTGAGCATTGCATGCAGGCAAGGTTTCAATTTGACTGAGAATGCTTTCTACCGTTGAGACCAATGGCTTACTCTATCCTCATTACATGTCTAATTCATGAACTGCCATACCTGCACAGGACTAAATTGAAGCAATACAAATCATGTGACAAATTTAGCTGAAGTTAATTATGATAGTGAGATCTATCATTACAAGTGATGAGTGCAGTTTAGCCTGCCTTTGATCTGGTTCACTTTTCATTCTCTTCTTGCACATGTCTTGGTATATTTGTATTCGTACACGGACTCATATCACATGGAGTTATGTATGACTTAGAATTATGATGTTTAAAACATCATGTTTTAAATTGAAAAATGCAGTATTCAAAATGTCCCTCTGAAAAGATAAATAAAATCTGCTCACGTCAAAATCTCACTTTTATCTCCCTGCGAGATTCAGGGAGATAAAAGTAAACCTTCAGCAAAAAGTAGCACATGAGCAAACAGTAGAGATGATTTAAATGTAATTTAATGCCACCACGAAAAATTGATTCTTAAAAGGAGATATATACAGTATATATATATATATAAATAAATAATAATAATATGATACTAGCTGTTTTAATTGCAACCATTTTAACCAAAATGAGTAGGGGGATTAACAAATTGTACATTTCATATAGATTAAGTTTGGTTTCACAATAAGATGAGACAATAAACAATTACAAATTCTATAACTATCAGGGTCAATTTTGTACATTTTTACAACACATTTTATTATTTTGATGCCTTCATCCAACTTTACCAGCTTAGACTTCAATGACAGGGAGAAGCACAGAGGGAACGCAGGACACAGCCTGGTCAACCACACACACCACACACACACACACACACACACACACACACACACACACACACACACACACACACCACACACACACACACACACCACACACACACACACACACACACACACACACACACACACACACACACACACACACACACACACACACACACACACACACACACACACACACACACACACCCCTAATGGCAATTTAGAGTAACTAATTAACATAATCATTTGTTTGATTGTGGGTGCTGAAGGTTCTGTACAGACCACGTGTTTCTGGAGAGTAGGAATACACACATGCAAGCTTCTTCCAGAAATACCTTGAATTTAAGTCCAGGAATTTCTAGCTGCAAGTCAGCCGTGTCACCGTCTCTGCCACAATGTATTCCATTTCATGTTTCCCTGGCAATAAATATGATGAGGTACAGAGGCTCATTTCTCTTAGCCACTGTTCAAAAAGGGCCAGAAAAGAGAGCATGCAACTTAAAGAAGACAGATGACTGTTGATCTTTTATGCAAGTCATTTCCAAATTTGGAAACAGCTAAAAATTGCCCATATATAATTTAAGAAAATCATTAAAAACCTTATGGTCACTATGTATACTTGATTACTATATAAGCCAAGTAGTTGTTTGGGACTCATCCTTTTTTGCCCTACCATCACAAATAAAAATATGGTGTTTCAAAGCACTACTAGGAACTTTATTTGGACCTGCATGCTTTGGCCATTTGAGACTGTGAATGATCTTTGCAGCCATAAAACTTCTCTACATGGGACTTTGGGAAACTTGCTGGAGTGCATATCACATTTTTTAAACAAAAATTTGTTGGCCAGAAAACTGAAAATGGATGAGGAATGTTTTAATCGGGATTGAAATAGTCAAAATACAAAACATAAAAAAACAGCTGAAAAATAGATATATTTTGAAAAGTGGGTAAGCTAAAGAAAACATAAGAGAACCCCCAGAAACCTGGATTGTGTAGAAACCTTTTAGAAGGCCATGAGCTGACCATCGGGTAAAAGGGGATTGATACGGGAGCAATATTTCCATCGATTGTGGTAGGCATGATTTTTTTATTATTATTCTTTATTCTTGAGATATTGAGAAGATTACAAAAGCACAGTTTCAGTCTGTGATCAGATACAACATTCCTTCTCCTTACATTTTCATTTACAAAAGCAAAACAAAATATACAAAAAACAACAAAAATCAAATAAAATAAAACAAAAAGGGGAGCAAGGGGGTATTGTTTTGGAGAGACATACTTTTATGTATATAACTAAGTATATTATATTGTAAATAGACACTTCCTGAAGGATGAATTCTCATCAATCTAGTGCATATTGTGTTTGGTTGACATATGACATGCATTTAGACCACAAGATGATAAACTTCTTCATTTGAAAACAAATTAGAAATGTTAATCTTTCCATCTGAGATTTCATTAACACTCTATCCATTCTTCTACAGTAGGAGGTTCAGGGAGGAGCCAGCGTCTGGTGACAGTTTTTTGTACATGCCGCGATTAATATTTGAAACGGATATTTTGCGTTGTTAGGTAGGCATTCTGGTAGGCATGATTTTATCCAAAAATATACATTTCTTTTTCCCATTAATACATATACTCAAATAAAAGGGTTAACTTTTCCAGTGATAAATTATGAGGCTACAACAGAAAACACATTTAATGTAAGGCTTTTTATGCATCTTTCTGGCTGAGAGAGAAAGTCCATTAGTTGAAATAACAATAGAAAGTAAAGATGCCACAGTAAATAGCTGGAGAAATGACTCATGTGTGACCACTCATATGAATGGTACGGATTCTAATGAGTTATTATACAACTCAAGTTTGTGTAATTTTAAATAATAAACTCAACGAGCAAAAAAAAAAAAAAAACAACCAGAACTTGCATTCAATATAATAAAGTGTTTACATGTTCAATTCTCACTTCAACGCATATGAATATCGAAATTCAGGACAATCCTGTCAATGATAGCTGGTAAAATAAGTAATCAGAGGATCTAAATCACTCCACAAAAAGATTCGGAAAGCTTCTCAATCCTTTTTAACCATTAATTGAATAATGCATTAAATTTCCAACTGAAGTGACGCATCCAGCTAATTTGACTGTATGTATGACACAGCACCTATACTTTACAGACAAATAAAAATTAAACGATATTTCTGACTTTGGTCAAGAACATTAGCATACTGTGACTTGTTTAACGAATATTTTGAAGGCATGTGCATGGCGTTTTTCTAGCGAATAATGCAAGGACACAAAACACAATCCAAGGTTTTAATTAGTTGAGTGTAGCACATGCTCATCTGCTGCATGCTGCACAGGGAGAGCAGGGAGTGCTGCCTTCTTGCTCATTATGCACTAATGAGTTGTCTATTAATGAAAATGGAAAGCATTTATTTTGCGAGCACAAAGGGTTCAGCTGGATTAATTACTGCACTACAGCAACAAAATGAAAACAGAAAGTGCAGCATCACTCTTGTGTGGCGCATTACCCATTAACCAACTGTTATCAAGGCAGGGCGAATGTTGATGCACGACACACGACGGGGACAGAAAACGCCCTCACAGGCCATTAAAACTTCATGTGAACTCCAGTTTTGACACATTTGATGTAGTTTCTCTCCAGCTTACAAGTTTCTATACAACTCATTGTTATGTGTCCACAAGCAAAACATCATGTCAAGGTAAAAATAACATGATCAGGGAATGAAATGATGCACTTATCCACTGAGCTTCAAAGGAGGATTGCATAATATCAGAGCACATGTAATTAAGAGTGCATTTGTTGAATATTGCAATGAGTATCAATTATGATTATCACATACTTTCCAGACTCACCATTTTTTTGTCACCCTTAGTGCCTCAACTACTAAAACTATGCATTAGGTGTATGAGGGCAATTAAAGGTGAGCCAAAATCCTTATTCCTAATCTTCATTAGAATGCATGGCATGTGGAAAATAATGACCAAATTCTGCATCCAGTAGTTGGGACACAGAGTGGTTTGCTTGGTGACATCTAGTGTCTAAACCACCATAAAAAAAAGCTAGTAAAATTGTCAGGCCATTTTATTAGGCACTCTTTGCAAGTGCTCCTTTGGCCTCGTTTTTGTCCCAAGAACTGCTTTAATTCTATATTGCATAGATTCAATAAGCTGTTGGAAACATATTGACATATCAGCATCAATCAATCAGTTGCTGCAGATTTGCTGGCTGCACATCCATAAATTGAATTTCCCCTTCCAATACATCTCAAAGGTATTTCACTGGATTAGCATGTAAGGGAGCTAGTTTAGGATAGGTTGAGCATTGTAAGACATAGCCATCAGAAGATGGTTAGTCTGCGGTCATTAAATGGTGGATATGCTCAGAAACAGGCGATACCGAGTTGCTTCTAATGGGCTTGACACATGGAAAGCAACAAAAAAACAGTGGACAACACAACATGACAGCAACAGCAGTGAAAATGACAAGTTTAACTTTTTAAATTATTTTTCTTGTGTTACGAGCACATCTATATGTACAAGCTTAAAATTCCACATGCACAAATTTCACCAGTCTCATGGTTGGAGGAGGAGAAGCGATTGTCGCCCCATTAAACAAGTAATGAATGAATAGGGAGCAACAGTGTCTCCCATGTGTTCCCATATTATGGTAAGATATTTGGGTCAAAATTAAGACTGTTGTGAACTCAGTGGTCCCCATGTCCTTGTTGCAGGTTGTAGTGCATCTATTCCAAAACCAGCTGGCACCATTATCCAACAATCAACCCCGATAATTGGAAAAGCTAGTGAACAGTATTTAGTCACCAAAATACACTTTCCTTAACATTCTAGTGTTTAGTTGAAACTCAGCAAGCCTACACTACATCTAGTTGTCAAAAGTTGGGTTTCTTCCACGTGATTACCTGAGTTTTTTAACGAAACCAAGCATACACATAAGGGTGTACACTAATGAAGTGGCTGGTGTGTCCACACTCTCACCAATAAGCAAAGAAAGCCTGATGCACAACATGCAGCAGCAGGATAGCATCTCCTCTCTTTCTAGATCACTGCAAAGATAAAATAAAATACAACTTGTCTGAATGTAATTTAGTTGTGCTGCATTTCCTTTTAAATGATCAGAGTCATTCTAATCGCTCACTAATGGCCTAATTTCCCATTGGGCTCTCCTTGGAGAAGTCCGGGACACGGGGGAGGCAAGTGGGCTCGGCAGCCTCAGCAGATGGTTCTTGATCAGATATTAGAGGGTGGGCAGCAGGGTTGTTTGGCCATGAGCTTTCAGCCCTGCCTGTGGGACTTCAACACTTCCAGCAACAATTTAAGTGCCAAGCGAACAGCTCAGTGTCCTATACAGGCAGTAGGGACATTGGTGAAAGCGCTGGGCTGCTGTCTCTAGGCCTTGCAACAATGCAAGAAGAAGGAATCATGATGTCTCTTGCAGAATAGCTCTCACTCTATGGGGGCTTTGTGTGATCTGAAGACAAATGCTTGTATAATTGCTATTGCTATAAGATAACTCTTGTAAAATATCCCGATAATCAAAATCCGACTTTGCTGGATTTAAGGAGAAAATATTCATTTTTATCACTGATTCCTCCTAATGTAACCGCGTCTGGTGGAAATATATCAAAAGAAAAATAATGAAAAGGGATTGTTTGAATACATGGGACACATGGCATGGATCAAGTCTTTTTTTATATTAAAACAGAATATTAATCTGAAAATGTGAATGTAAAAATGGGTGTGATACAAGAAAACCAACTTAGTTTGTGTTGTTGGCTTACCCGTCTCTTTTTATGCCACCATCCACAGAGCAACAGTGAAAGCAGAGTGAATAAACACAGCAATCTGAGCTTTATTTATCCCTTCTCGTGTGACAGTAGTAGCCTAAAATGGCAGAGCTTTGGATGTGACCTTCAGCTGGAGTGGTTTTCCATCAGTCACCACTGCCACCTCCAGATCAGACAGCGGGCTGAGGACAAGTGGCACCTTCAGTCCTCTTCATGTGCGCTCCCTATTTAGCATCCCCCCACAGCTGTCCACAAGAGATTCATCTCATTTCACTTTCTTGAAAAGCCCTGACTCTTCCGTTTTTTATTTCTTTTCCACTTACTATACCACCCTTGGGATGCTTTAAGTTTTTCACAGGTTGCCTTAATGTGTGTTTTCCTTCACCCTTTCTCATTGTTTTATTTTAGTGGATATACTTGGCAGATTCAAGATTTGGCAAAAAACGGGGGTGGGAGGAGCAATAGGGCCCACTATAAATAGCTTTATGGCTTGCATAAAAGCACTTTAGTGGAAACAATATGTCTTATAATAAGAACATAGGAGAGGAGCAGGAAGAACATAATTGCTACAATGAAAAAACAGCTGTCAGCTTTATCGTTACCAAGGTACTTCCTCACCAGTGAACCCGTCTTCTTAGGTTCTTCTTACACGTATGTCTGATTATGTTGAAAGTCAAACAGGTTTTGGAGCAAAAAAAACTAAATATTTTGTTTGTGATTTGCATTGGACGGCTTGGCCTTGTCAAGTCTGATCACATAAAAAAAGATGTGTACTATTGTTGCCCGTTTTGCTAAAAATAGATTTAAAACCCTGAACGGCCTCTACCTTCAATTTGCTGTCAGCTTTCATAACTATAACAGCATGTTGACCATCAATAAAATTGGTTGTGTCACTCCATCAAATGACAGAGGTTTTAGATTTAATTTAATGAAAGATATAAAATGTAGTTGATGGAGAAAAGACAAAACCATAAAAACAGAGCACATGTGTATACCTAAATAACTGCTATTGAAGATTGGTGGAGAGGGTATTATGTGGGGATGTTTTTCTACATATTGGACTTGAAATCTTGGTTCCTGCGGAAAAAAAACCTTCAGCATATCAAAAAATCTTGGCCTCTTCGATTCTTCAGACTTTACAGGAACAACCAAGAGGATGCCCCATAAAAGTCCAACAAAATTGTTGATTTGTACAAAAACTAAATCTAGAAAAAGGCATAGCTGAGCAACTTTGGTGGGGAGAAATTTAACTTGCTCTTAAGACCTTTGCATTATCATCAGGATATTGTTAAAAGCAACTCAATACTTTTGGTAAGGTAACCTGTGAGGGTCTTTCTTTTCCATAAGAAAAGTTAGCAGAAATATTCTTATTATCCCATGTTTTTCAAATTTGAAAAGTCATTGGGCCATTGAGAGAACTAATCTACTTCTTTTTTAATTGTAAGGACTTAAAATAATATATTTTGTAGAATCTTAACATAATATTCAGTTGTGCACAAATATGTCTTAAGTAAATAATGGACCAGTGTAACCTTTCTATGCATTTCTTTTTGTGGATCCTCAAAATACATAAAGTCCTTCCAAAGATTTTTTTTTTCTTTCACATGTGCTGCCTCTGCCATTTCACACATACCACATACAGATAGAATCCTAATTGTTAGATTGACTTTATTAATTCAAGAATATATCCAATGTTCAATTAGACAGGTCACACAACTGTTAGTATGACCTTCAACCATGTGGATTATTTGTGCGTCAGTGCACGGATGTGTGTCTGTAAGGGCAGGGGGATACGCAGACATGTTTCATTGAACACATGTGTACAATGAAGTGTGTTGGTGTTCAGTGGGTGTATTGTGAGCGAGTTTGTCACCTGAAGGTTCAAGACTGGAGAGAATTATAAAAAGCCTGCAAAATTCAGCACTCCAGTGCAGCAAAAGACAGGTGGAGTCATCTCTGGATGGCCACAGCAGCCCCAGGCAGACAGACACAAGGCTGTCTGCAATGGAGAGCAGCCTTACGCCTGGTGTAGGGACAGGCTGTCAGTGAAGCACAGAAGCGGCAGCCCCCAGGCCAAAGAGGCACCGGGTGAGACGTAAAGCACCAAGCACCCCTGACCCAGCCACACTGTCTTCTCCCACCACACAGGACAAGCCTCCATGGGACCTGATCCCCTAGCAGCTCAGGGTTTGCACCAATTTCCAGGAGCAAGGCTGGTCTGGTGTGAATGAAGAAGTGTATGCTCAAAGTGAATTCAGCTTGGGGTTATGGTTGGGCTGTGAGACCCCACTGCTTACAGACAGTGCACCCTTAACCCCAAGAAGAAGGGTGGACTCCCCCCATGTCTGCAAGGTTCATCATCCCATACGTTGAAAATCCACTGATGTTGCATATGTTAGGGAGGTGAGGATGGGTGCCTAGGTACCAGTATGAATCTTCTTAGGGGCTAGCACCCCCACTGAATTGTTTGACGTGTGCTCACACTGACTGAAGTAAACGACGACCATGAGAATCCACAGAGATGACAGGAAATCTACACCAAAGAGTAATATCCATTGCAATGGACATTGGAGCATCAAAAATCTTCAAGAAAATGTTTGTTTTTATTATTATTTGGTGCTTTTTGAATAAACATTATTCACTATGCACACAGTTATTATTAGAAATGTTATTATTTTCCACCTTGATGTATTTCACATCAAAGCCTTACTAATGAAAACATGCTGTCCTTAATTGAAAGTGAATGAAGTACATGGAAGTGAGTTGAAAGACTATAAGAACACAGACAGAATATGTATGTAGGAACAAAAAGAAAAGTAACATTTCATAACATCCCAAGGTCAGAGGAAATGTGGAAAAATACGACTCAATATGTAATCTTTCATCACTGTTTTGTTAGAGGCAAGATAACGCAAGCCCTCAAATCGAATCAATTGAATTTCAGGATCCACAGCTAAACTAGAGGCAGCCTATTGCTCTCAACAGCTATCCCGCTTTATGTCTTCCATTAAATGCAAACCACATATGCACCACTCAGTCGGTAGCTGCTGCCAAACCATTCACATAAAAAAATATGCTAAGTAGAAGCAGTAGTAATAATAACTGTTTAAAATTTCATAAGGAGTAACTTAAATGAAAAGAAATCTCATGAATAATAATTGTTTTCCATTTCATCAATTGCTTTCCATTTAAAAACGACTTTCACTCCTGGTCTTTCTACTGCAAACAAACAATTCTGAACGAATTGGAAGTGTCTAGGGTGCTTAAGATATTAAAAGGTTTCTTGTCGGTGTCAAGTCTCGAGAGAAAGTTGTTCAGTTTATCTCAAATCAAAATGTAAAAAAAAATGAAGCACAATAGAGAATCAGGAGAAACAGAAATCCTTTCTCAAAGCCACCTAACTACAGTAGCTGCACCTAATTGTCTAAGAACAGAGATGTGTCTCCCTAAGCCTCTTAAAGTGCTGAAACAACCAGACTTGGCCGATTTGGTGCCCTAGGCAAGATATTATGATTTTTTTGTCCCTGTTGCCTGATATTGCTATACCCAATCCCCTAATGTTCATGAAGAATAGTGTATGTAATAAAATACACTTATTTGCTTAATTATGCAAATAAGTCACCCCATCAAGCAGAAAACATAAATATATATTGATGGTTTCACATTGTATTGTCTTTGTCACCAAATATATATTTATAGAATAACTGTTACCATAACAATAGCAAATACTGTAGTCAAATGAAAAATAGTATTTGTATTTACACTACAACTCCTGATGTTCTCCATCACTATGGAGGTTGCAGCAGAGATTATAAAACAACAAACTTGCCTCATATACTACATTAAAATAACTTTTTTTAAAAACACTGGCTTAAAAGTTGTTTTCCAAAATGTAAGTGTAATCTGTCAAATGAACTTTGTTGGATTATATATTCTAGTACATGAGATGTGGGTATAGATTATTTAATTTTGTGACCAAAAAAACAACTATGTAACTGTAGTAAATAATTACTTCAAAGTAAGCAAACAGGGCTTACACTGACCATCTTCTAGTTACACTGTGTCTTTAATAATAAAAAAAACACATGCTGTGAAATTCAAAGTTGGCAAAAAATGTAAAGAACTGTAAATGTTTCAAAGTTTTAAAAGGCTTCAACTGGCAAACAGCTACATTTGACTGCCAATTTATAATAGACTTAAACATGGTTACAGAGCTGTTAAAAGAAGAAGTGATGCAACACAGTGATAAACTGAAAAGTGGGTTTTAGACATCTAATTCAATACAACTGAACTTGCAGTAGCAGAGCTGTTCGAAATATCAATGACTTTGCTTGATTACAAATTAGATCCCATTGCAGAATTTTCTTGAAGCAAACAAGTTTCTCCATACGTTTTGTGTTGCATTATATATGCTCAAAGAACAGGATTATACAAAGTGCCAGTGCCAACATACTCAACACCACAACTGCTTTTCATATTAATTCCTACTGTCGAGTTCTCCTGGTGAGATTGAGAGGTTCAAAACTTCACATTCAGACAGTTTTCCAGAAAAGCCACAAGTACAGTTAGATTATATAATAATGACCCTTAAAAACCCAGAAGGTCCACCTGTGATTCCTCTCTCTATACTGCCCCAAAAACCTTCCTCTCTCCTCATTTTCTCAAGGTGTACTTAATGGACTAATGGATGTTCCATGAAGGGCAGCAGGAAACAATTTCCATGTCACATGACTAGAAAGCACTGGAAAGCGCAGGTTTACACAAAAATCAAAAACATTATGATGGAAAAGATTAGGGCAAATTATGTTGAAAGTCAAACATTTTGGGATTCAACCATTTTTTGTCATCTGAGAAATTCTCAGACCACCTGAAGTAACTCATTTAATTTTCTCACTTGGAAAATACTTTTATTGCTCAGCTTGTTAAAGTGCAACATTAGTGAGCAAGGTTAAAGAGGATAATTGCTGCCCTAGCACAGTTGTTGAAGACTACCTACTCGCTCTGAGACCTCTGCAGCAAGAAGTGTAGCACTCCCGTGGTGACAAAGAATGACAGAAGCACTGGAATGGGACTCTGGGATAGTTAATGCCAATAAACACTTAAAAGACAAGAAAAAGGATGTGACATTAGGAAAAGAGACATTTCTTTGTCCCCAGGTGTGGGGAAAGTAAGATAAATGCAGAGTAAAAGATGAGAGAAGCCAAGTGGGACAGAGGAAAAATGTAGTGATGCAGGACCATCTAAGGGATCAGCACACTTTGTCACCCTGTCACACACAACAGGCAACACTGTCAATCACACACATACACCTCAAAGAACACCGGAGCCTTTCAGAACACATGGCTGAATTGAAAGAAAAATCGGATAGGCTTGATCAAGTACCCTAAGTGCATGTCAATAAATATGCTGTCACAGAAAAAAAGGCTGAAATTTCCACTTTATTTGTATAACATGACAAAAACATGTGGTCATATTTTACATTACGAGATTCTCAGATGTACATTTATTTAGCATTTACAGTTAAATATTGTTTCCACGTATGACACAAAAATGTGGATTGTTTTACCACATGGGTTTTCTAATTTACTGCACTATATATATATATATATATATATATATATATATATATATATATATATATATATTCCCATTTGAAACATAAGTTGACATGCTCACTTGTTTTTTCACAGTATAATTCTCACATAAGAGATACATGTGTCCATATGTTACTTCAGAGTATGATTTCTATAAATGCAAAATGTTAAAAGAATCTGGAAGGTTTTCCAAGTTGTTAGTATAACTTCCACATCTGAGGCACATTTCCCAGGTTACCATAAAACATAATTTATGTAAATTAAACATGGGCTTCCCATGTGTATATAGAATATAGTTACATGTAAATGACTTTTTTTTCTTACATACAAGGTGATTAAATGCTCACGTCCATCAATTAATTTTCTATTTCCACTTAATCCTTGCAAGGGTGCAAATGCACATGTTGAGTATAAAGAACATACTAAAGCATTATCAAGTGGATTTTATTTAGAATTCAAAGTATTACCCTATATGTAAAGAAATAAAGTTCTGAGTTTCAGCTATCACAAAGTGAAATGTGAATTCACGTCAGGTTTGCTGTGCATGGAACAGTGGAGAGAGCAATTTAATTTTAAAAAATGGGTAAGAGGCAAAGAATAAAGGACAACACAGAAAAGTTGAAAGAATGTTATTTTAGAAAGCTTTCACAGGACTAAAATGTTTGGTTGAATCACAGAGATAAAAAGGGTCATTACTTCAAATGCTCATCAATCCTTTTGAAGGTTTAATGCCGGG
Organism: Poecilia picta; assembly: GCA_033032245.1. Taxonomy (NCBI): domain Eukaryota; kingdom Metazoa; phylum Chordata; class Actinopteri; order Cyprinodontiformes; family Poeciliidae; genus Poecilia; species Poecilia picta. Next base: position 12,158,354 of record CM065359.1, on the reverse strand, counting down.
AACGATAGCACAGCAACTGATGTTTTGAGCCGGTTCTCAGTCATAAGTGTACAGAAGCTGTTCAAAGATACATTAAAAGAAAGAAACTATTATAAACTAAGATTTCAAAAACTTTTTCTATTACCTTCATGTAATATTCTATTAACTAATTGATGGATGGCTTGAGTATTTTTGTCTACAGTCCAGTAACTCTAAATAAAGCAATTAGAGATCCTGTAAAATCATGATTTAACGTCCATTGCTATTCTCTGCACATTTTTTGGGGTTTGGAGACAGTGCCCTTCTGTTCAAATCAAGGATAAAAGCCTAAATTTATGCAGTACGTTTTTGCATCACTTACATTCAAGTTCTGAAAATATGTGGCAATTTGTAACTTAGCAAACTCGGTGCTTTGAGCCCACAAAACTAAACAGTTTGACTTAAAGAAAAAAAGTGCCACAAATGATTTCTGTTACTAAAACCAGATTCTTTATGTTTTCTTTGAAGCACAAATCAGGTTGGATTTTAAATCCACCTGGGTCTGACACCAGAAAGTGGGATAAGTCTCCAGTATTTCACAATTATCGCACAAAAACAATTCCATAAAAATGTTTTCTACTCTTATCTGATTGCATGGGGTTTTGCTAAGTGATAGCTTTATTCCTTTAAATAATTAATCATTGTGAACCTTCACATTTAGGGACACAGAGACACATGACAATAGTAACATTTGACACAGAAATGGTGTCTATAAGGAAGAACAGAACCTGTTGAAATGACTTTGACACCCATTCTAGTCCGTTCTCTTTGTGGATGTTTTAGTCTTGAACTAAAGACTAATTAAACAATTGTGGAATTAAAGAAAATGCAGACAAAGAATCTGAAAAAAGCGTGAATTCATAGTCAAGACTTTGATGGCAGAAATTCAGCTGTCTTTCTTTATTTTTTCGTTTTGCCATTGCCCTTGGTCTGTTATGATGAGGTCTATTTACAATGCTCATGGTCACAACTCATTCATACTTTTGCCTTATTCATGTGGAAAAGGAACACGTCAACATCTGTACTGGTTTTCCTCTAAAAAGTAACTTCTTTCCCAAATAAAACATCCGAGTTGTAACATCATCAGATCTACTATTATCCGACACAAAAGGAGAACTTAAAAACTAAATATTCAGAGAGCTTTATCAAGCACAGTACCTTGTAAGATAATTAATCTCACATCACAACAACAAACTAACATTTTTGATTTATAGGTGATAGTGGAGCATAAAGTAAGGAAGTAAAAGGTTACATTGTTTTTTTTTTGTTTTTTTTTTTACAAATATAAATAAAGTATGTACTCACTTTTCTTTGATAGTCATTTATAATTTAGTCCAACTGAGTGGTATTCATTAGCCAAGAAACACCTACAATTTGTTTAGAAGTTCAAACCAGGGCCCATAAAGTGATAATCCCAAACTTTCAACTGGCCAAATCAAAATAGTGTAGCCCACCTGCCACTCTACCAAGAGATGGCCATCCACATGAATAGACAAGCCAGGCATAGGGAAATTTAATTAGAGAAACAATCAAAAGAACCATGGATATGTAGAGGAGCTGCAGATTCCACATGTCAAAAGGACGAACCTGTGAATTTCATGAGTACTTCTTGCTCTGCAAAAATAAATAAATAAATATTGGCCAAAATGAAAAATGTTGAAAGTAAGATCAAAAGTAAGTTTTAGTTTTACATCAAAATGCATTTTAGGAAGTAGGATTAAGAGTACACATCACTTTTGTGTCACCTTCCCTGTGATGAGAGACAGAAGAGGCAGCAGTATGCTGTGGCAATGCCTTTCTTTATTACGTAGGAACAGAAAAGCTAATCCGAATCCATGTGAAGATGGAAGGAGCCAAATGCTAAGTAATTTCTGGATGAAAACCTGCTACTGCTGGGCCAAAGGTTCACCTGGGAATAGGAAAACAACGTAAAAGAATGCAACATTTGAACATGAATGTTTTCCTTTCAATTCTGAAAAAATGTGTCTTGTCTGTAACAAATAAAGTTAATAAAACATAGTGACATTTTTGCGATTATAATCCTTTTTGCCACAAAAAGTTAGTTATTAGTACTTGTATTGTAACATTGCATTTAAAAGTTTTACACTCCTGTGTCTGTTTTCCAATAGCAAACAGCAGTAACATCTGTACAGTTTATAAAACATTACCCACTGTTCTGAAGCCAAAATACACTTGAAAAATCTGTCCCCATGGAGTACTCCGGGAGCTAATTTTATTCAGAGGAATAAACCTGTTATCAAATGCTCACATTAAACCATGCCAGCTTGTCCAGAAGAACAGAGGCAAAGCTTTTAAGCAAATGGCAGTTGTGTAAACTCAAATGGCAATGTTGAAAGTCAATTCAATAATAGCTGAAAGCCATTACAACACTGTTATTAACAAAGTTGAGGGAAATGCAATTAGCCTCTTCACCATTGCTCACAGCAACAAACAGGGGGATGTTTCCACGAGAAAGGAACAAAATGAAAAGAAAACAAGAAGGAAATTACAAAAGAGCCGGACGGAATGATTTACTGCTGGGTATTAGAAAACAGGACAATAAAAGGAAGTATTGAATTGTAGGGGAGATAAGAAAAGGCCACATCGACAACAAAGGTATGACAGAAGAAACACTGAGCTACAACGATGACTAATTTTTTTCAGTAAGAAAGTGTTTATTTTACTCAGGTGCTACCCTTAAGATAAATCCCACTTGCCAACAAAAATCTTAACACAGCAGCACAATACACTCTTTAATAAGTCCCAGTAGCAACACAAGAATCCAGCCCTGAGGTGCATGAACACAGTGACCATGAGAACAAAAACAATGAAAAGAAGATAATGAAACCTTACAGCAAACTGGTGACTACTTAAATATTTCTTTAATTATATAGGGGCATCCCAGTAAATTAGAATATGAAACAGTATTTCAACAATGCTGGTCATAAAATAAACCTAAAATATAAAACAAATTCATAGTACTAATTTTTCAAGCATTTTGTTAAGTTTAATGATGCCTTGTACACCTAATAAAAACCTTATGAGAGATTTTGAGACAAAATGGCAGCCTAGTGAAAAGTACAACTTATTGTGTTTAGTGTAATTTTTCTGAGCTCATTTTGTTTGAATCACTGCATTACTCTATTTTATCTACACTGTTGGTTTTGGTGTCTCTCATTGTCTTCTTTCCAATACCTTCATAGACTCTGCCTGGTATTTAAACCAACTAAGTTTTCTGATCAATCACGCAGGTAGGGGTACGTTTGGCAATGTAGGCTGGGAAAAGTCCTGCTGGGAAACAAATCAGCATTTCCATGAAGTCTGTCAACGGAGGTGAAATGCTCTAAAATGTCCTGGTAGAATGCTGCAGCTGCATCAAACTCAATAAAACACAGTGTCATCAGCGGATGACATGGCTCCCTACATAGTCTGAGCAAACTTCACTTTGGACCTCAAGCATTTACAATGTTGTGGCTCTCCAATCATAGAAGTATATCACTTAACTTTCAAGTGAAATGTTAAATGGCTCTTGAAACGCTTACTCCAGACAGAGTCAACGTCTTGTAACTCTTCACCAGATCCTTTCACGGGCTTTGCATCACAGTGGTTTTTACGCTCCAATTATCCCTGTTGCTTGTGTAACTTTTTCTACCATATTTTCTTTTCTTTCACTCAAGTTTATTGGCGCATTCAGCACTCTTTGAACAACTTCATTTGCAATTACATCTTAAGACTCATTTAGTCCTCAAAATTTCTGTAGAAATACATTTTCCACTGTAATCTAATTCCCTAGGATGCTGGATTATTTTATTAATCATTATCAATAATTATCAATATAATAGTAGTACATGGTTTACATACCACTGTGTTTGGAGAATCTGTGCAGTACATGCATTTACTTTTATGAACGGATTAACAGAAATTACTATTCTTTCAGTCTTTCAACATATTCAAACTGTACTTTGAGACTGTATTTGCTAAAACGACTGTGAAGGAGGATGAGGTCATAGATGAATGAATGGTAGGCATCACTGTCTCACAACACACTTCCAGCATGTTTCCTTAGAGAACAGGACCAGCTGTCTTTCCACAAAAAAACATGGCCAAGGTCACCACACTCCTATGAATTATGACCAAACTGTGAAGCAAAAAACTAGTCACAATTTCCCAAGGAGAGTGATCTTGTTTGTTATGAAAACATTTTCTTAGTTTAACAGAAATATATCAGCGATATTGCTTTTTGTTGTTTGTTTTTTTTGCAATGTGACTTTCTCATTTCACCAGGATACCTGATGAAACTGAAATAAATAGAGTTAAAAGGGAGCATTCCTAGCTCATATTCAATCAGTTGTTGTTCTTGAAGATAGGGCCGTTTGGCCACAACTGATATACCAGCACAGAACTAAGGCAGCAGACGGGAGGGTAATGAGGAGGTAAATATGATTAAAACCTCTCCTCAGGCTGCCTTGGACCAACCATTAAACCAGTGGATGCTCTTTATACCTAATCCATCACGCTGCTTAGCTCCCACCGAGAGTAAAGAGAGAGGGATGGCAGCGAACTCAACCCAGAACCTCGAATCTCTCTTCCGCCCAAACATAACTTACACTCCGGGAGGCTCACTCGTTATTAAAGAGCTGCCAGGACGGCCCCCGAACACGAGTTCCAGTGGCAAAGGGTTGATGATGTCTTGTGTAAAAGCATTGATAATTCTGCAACACAACTAAGAGGGAAATTACGTTTCTTTTTTTTTTTTTGTGGCTTATCGAGAGAGAGCACAGAGGATATTATTTCAACAGACAAGAGAGATATAGCAAACGTGGTAAAAGTCATAGTGGCAACGCAGTGTTGATCACTTTTTGGCATCTGTTGAGGAAAAAAATAATGCTAAAAATTTGCCTAGTACTAACTACCAGGACTGCAATTGTTTACCCTGAACATAAAAGATTTTATGGAAGATTAAAATGAGATAACTTCAGATCATTGTATTAGTTATAAAGCATGCTCTGCCATTCACAACTCTAAAATGTTCCAATCCTGCGTTAATTCTATTGTTGCAACTAGAATATCCAAACTGAGCCGGTATCTGAAAGGCATGAGCTCTGCACTGTGTTTATCGTTTAATTTTAGTCCATTTGTCTTTGGGATTTTCAAAAAAATGACTCTTTGGCTATTGTAGATAATGCTGATGTAGACATGGCTAATCTCATCTGCTCTTTTGCACAGCTCACTTGAATGCCTTGTCTTTTGTGTATCAGCAACTCCTGCAGTCAGACACTCAAACAACCCCTGATAATCCCCCAAAGACACAAGAATCATGGATTACAGCTGGAGAGAATCCACAGGCATCTCACTGTTGAGCTGAGCATGTTGGATTGTTGTGCAAAGCCTGTAGGATAATTATCAGCAGGAGGCACAGCCTGTGGAGAAATAAGGCATCTTGTGCCCCAGGCCCTTTAAATGAGCCCGGCAGACCAGCTGAAAGATGCTGATGCCTCTTTTTATTAGAGAAACAAGAGGCAGTTTGCATTGAATGGATGAGGACTCTAGATTTTCACAATGTGAGGGGAACTGCAATCAGAGCTAAGCCAGAATTCTGTATGAATCTGGGGAAAAGGTACATAAAAAATAATAATTTACAGACTCAGACAATCACTTTGATGAATGCTTAGTGTTGACAGTCATCATACAGAGGTAGAAGTTCCCAGGTATTTGCTGGACTTGGTTGTACACAATCAAAAGTAGTTCATTTAAAAAAAATAAAAATAAAATATGCATCATACATTTTTAAGTTTGTTCATTTCTTGCTACTTTTATCAATTCATTTCATTTTAGGAAAGGTGCTGGCAGGGATATTTGCTCAGTGTGTTGTAGCTCTGACTGAGGGATTTGGATATGCTTTTTATGATGTAGGAAAATGGCAAAACAGCCACACCATCTACTTTTCAGAGAAACCACGATTAAACAGTGGTCATCCTGAGAAAATTTCCACTCCAGTGAAAAATGTTCTTGTTACGTTTTTAATAGTTATTAAACAAATATCTATTCATAACAATTTGTTTTGAGTAGAATCAATTTTCTATAGTTAGCTAAAATCAGTAGTCTTTATACAAGGTGTAAAATACTCCTGAGAAAAAAGTAACAAACTTAATTACAATGTTGCGTTAACATTATTTATTTGGTTATTAGGTGGTTGGTGGGAGCCATGCAAGTCATAAATGTAATTTTCTTACAGAAAGGCAAAGTTAAGGACATAGTAACTTTTGTTTTTGCTGGACATTTTTTGGTGCATTTATTTTTCAGATTTCATGTGTTTTTTTATGTTTGATTGGAAGTTGTAAGATGCAAGTAGATTAAAAGGGTGTATTTTATAAAAGTATGTTTGATACAATCCTAATATTCTTTTCTGAAAATAGTGTATAATTCATTTCTCCTGCCTAACAAACCAAGTCAGATACCTTTATCAGAATGGATCCTTCGCTAGCAGTGGCTGGGGCCAAACATCTCACTAAAAATATTAAGCAGATTTGTTGCATTAAAGGGCGAGTGTGTGTTTCTTTTGTGGGCGGTCGGTGAGGGGGGGTAGAATGTGATGCGAGCTAAATTTTGAAACTTTAACACTTTATAACATCAAAATATGCTTTCATCCCCAAAGCACTAACTCACCAAAAACACAAAAAACATAAACACTCACACATGTAGCATCTAGGCATAAATGTTCTCACATATGCACACATATACGCTTCAGCTGCCAGTAACAATTTAATCATTCCAGTCAAGCATCGCCTCGCTTGTCCAACCAGGCATGTCTCTGCGTCTCGCTCCCTCTCTATATTTCTTTTTCAATTTTGCTTTTTACGTGTGTGCTCCATGCCACTCTGTCTACATAGGAGCAATACTGCCCATACTTTCTTATTCTGTTTCCATAGAGATGATGACAGAACATTTCCCCCCCCCCCAGTGATGGATCCTAAACTAACACAGCAGCCATGATGACACACAGATCAACTCTGCTGACAGCTGTGATAACTTTCTCCTCTTGAGTTTCAAACTTACTCTCCACCCAAGGCACATTTTTTTTCATTCCATATGTCCTTTCATTTATATGTAAACATATGTATCACTGATGGATACACATCTTATACTCTAAACCTCAGTCCATGTCAGGCAATGGTAAAGTATCTCCTTCTGGAAAAGGAGCTTTCTGGCGTGTCATCCGAACGGTGGATGACAGAAAAATGGAGTCTACTCATAAGTCGAAAAATGGTACATGCACAGCAATAAATATTTCTAATCCGCGGCTTTTGGAAGCGGAGCAATAAATCCCAAGAAGGATTTTTCTCATATACCTGTAATGTTGTAAAAGATTTACAGCTCAATACAGCAAGCGCAGTAAGAAATACTGACATTTGCATGCAGGATCTTTCTTCATCAACACCATAAGACCCCTGCATGACCTATGTGGTATTTGTTGTCAGTCTAATGAATTTGCCATTATTAATTATTTCCTGTTAGAGGGAACAGGTAGAGCACAACTGCATGCTGCAAGGCACTAATGGGAAGATTCCACTAAACTTCCTTTTGAAGTGGTAATGGGCTTAAGGTGCATGTAATTTCCTGCTGATAGTGTATGCAGGAGAGGGCCACACCTGGGTGCGTAGGATAAGAAGTGGGACTTGGGGGCTCTCCCGGCGGTGCCGCTCACCATCCCTACTATCATGTGGCTGATAAAGGAGCAGGCGCAACACTGAAGTAGGACACTGATAATACTAGCAGAAGAGGTGTCCTTTAAAGCGTGACGAGATGAGCTGCCCGAACACCGTAGCTAGGATATGTTTACCTAAGAGTCACTGGGTTGATTAGAGAAACAGGCAACTGGCAATGAATGGAGAAATATTCTGGAATCTTTTTGGGTCGGAGGCTGCCACAGGTAATTTTGGTGAACTGAACAGTCGCCAAAATTACCCGTTTGTTGCTGGGTATTATCCGGCTGTATCTATGCCTTAAAAGGCGTAGATACAGCGTCGCAGAGAGCTGCATTGCTCCTGCTTGCTCTCTGCTGTGCTACAGTGTTCTCACTGCAGCTCTTCTCCTCCAGCCGAGTCTGTAGAGAACTTGAGAAATTAACAGTTTTCTTGTGAAGTTAGGTTGCTTCTCCGCCACTGGCACAACTGCAGCACCCTGGAAATCTTGACGATTAACATTGGCATATACTGTGCAGGAGCAGGGAGTGAGCAGCATGTACCTGAGAGTGATTGACACTGCTAAGATACTCCTCCTGACTCAGAGTGGTTTATTTCTGCAGTAGTACTGCAGGGAGGAACCAGAAGAGCTTGATTTATTTATTTTTTCCACAAATTAGCTGCCTCATATTCTATTGTCAAGAAATAGTGAATGTTAACAAATATGAAAATATATACTTAAATAAAAGTTAGCAACTGCAGCTTTAACAATGTCTTTGTGCTTGACATTCATCCATAAAGGTAAGACTTGTTTGACAAAAGACTAATAGCTGTGTTGTCGACAGATACTCAAATATGAAATGTGGATATAGCAGAGACAATGGGCCTCTTCGGCTGCTTTTATGATTGTTTCCAATGTCCAGAATTTCAGATTAGGTTGAGAGCCCCGTCTTCGTGATTTTCAGTTGATGAAGTAAATGATGCTCCTTTAGAGCTTTAGCCATTTTAAATATTTCTACTATTTCTATTATTATTATCATTATTATTACCTAACCCTTTTTGAAACTTGTCAGTAACTTTATTCCTTATACTTTGATAAGGCAACATATGGCGACATTTAATGGCGTCGTTGCTAAGAGTTGCACCATTTTGTGAAACTGCACAAAGCACAACAGACATTCACCAGAGAGTGTTGAATGTGTTGTTTAGGTACATGTAGGTGGCTGGGAGGATGGATGGCAACCTCCGTGTCCTCTAAAGTCTCATGTTGTAGGCCAAAGCCGAGTTCACCTTCATCTATCAGCAGTATCACTCCGACCACTATAACTCATCCTCTCCTCCGCTACAAGATATGGAGGGTGGGCGCATGGGCAGGGAGGGGACAAGACGTAAAAGAAATAAATGGAGTCACAGTGAAGATGAGGATCATTGCTGGCCTGGCTCGGTTGCTGCATACATTGGTCTTTGAGCAAAAGCAGGTATGCACATTTTGCAAAATGTTTCTTTTGTAGACAAGGAGAAAGGAACAGACAGACAGATCTGGATCAGACACACATATGCCCACAACGTTAAGAGTGTGTCAGAGGCTGTCTCTATTGGATTACTTGAGGACACACTGTCTGTCTTTATTCCAAAGGTCCTTGTCGATTAAAGTTGCTGATAAATTGATTTTGCCTCAAGGCCACCTGCTGGGCGCCGTCTGGCAACAATCAGGCTCGATAGTGAATCAATATTGCATAAACCGGTTATCATAGCCTACACTGACCTTATCAAAGAATGCAGATATGAAGATCAGAGTTTAAAATGGGCTCACGCAAAAATAGACAAATTTAATAAGAGTTTGGTTATTTGTATTTCAAACTAAAACAACTAAAAGAAATCAACTTTTTTTTTCTCAAAATAATCTTGTGGGAGAGAGGGAGATTCTGTACAACAATGAGAAAGAAATAGTTTGTAAATCATACTTTGAAACTTTTTCTTTTAGGAATGTAGTCAAGAGAAACAATGGGATACTGGTATGACACAGTAAGCAATGTTGCAAAGTTTCTTCCAATTCCAATGGTGAGAGAGACGTGTGATGACTCATTTGTACTACAGCAGCATGGAACTCAGGCCACAGTCCAGTGTATGCAATCACACAGAGGATGTTAGCCATAGTTGATCACAACTACACACTGATAGGGTTATTGCTTTTTGTTAAATGCTATCAATTTAATGCAGTTTATTTATTTAGCACAGATTCACCACAAAAATCATCTTGTAACATAATCAAGTTATTTCAAGCTACCTCTGCTTATAATGAGTTTTATAGTAAATTATTCCAATCAAACCTATCATATCTGACAGGATAACCTAATTTTACAATGAGGTAAAGACCAAACTAACTAAACATTTAGTATTATTATTTTTTTGTATTTTCATACAAAATTGCATTTCAGTTTTGGATTTTTTTTTCTTTGACATATAGTCTTATGTACACAGTGTAGTTCATACTGGATAAACTTTTTTAAACTGTGAAGATGCCATTAAAATTATATCTTGCCGAGAATGCTCTTCTACTTTGAGACTCTTAAGATATATTTTCTGTCTTTGAGTTGGAGTTATTTTACACTGAACTGAGTAGAAGGTTAAGAAGCTTTCTTTTTTTCATCCAAAGTAGTAACAGGGTTATATTATATATATATTATATCCAAGAGAAATAGTTTCCTTTCGGCCTGGTCTTCTGACTACTCAAACTTGGAGCTTTTATGACAAACTCCATCATCCACTCAGGTCTCTGGTTTCCACCTGGGTCTCAAAATGCTGCACAGATTTTTGTGACTTTGTAGACTATGAGGTACAAAACTATAAAGAAACGCGTATTCAAAATGTGCCACCAAACATATGAGGCATATTAAAATCCTAAGTCAGATGGAAAGCAAAGAAGTAAAACCTAAACAACATGGGTTTTTTATTATTCCCATATAGGCAATTTATACTTCAGTTACAAAATTGGGCAAAAAAACAAAAAAGAAGAAACAAAAACTGCAGCGATATCCTGCACTATGTACCTGAAAATATATAAAACAGCCCCTTTAAAGCCTTACCAACAACCCAAATCTACACTTAATGGATGTTTTAGTTGAGTTAATCAAGCGGATTAAAGAGCTGTGAAAAAAATGAACTGCTGGTATGTTCTTGGTTGCCCTTTGGCAAATAGGATGAATAGATACATAGCAATCCTTACCAACATTTGTACTTATAAAATTGAATTGTGTGAACCATGTGTCCTGTTCCTCTGTGCTAACATAAATACTAGTAAAATCCATTAAAACTGGTTATGATATAAAGACATAAAATACTTAAAAAGGTATGGATATCTTTGCAAGAAACTATATTGTAAATGATGCCGAATAACTATCAATATGTAAAAGTAAACGTGATGATATTAAGAGCAGATGATATAAATGCAAAGCAACAGAGAGACAGAAGAGTCTGTCCCCTTCTCCAACTTTCACCCTCGTCAGCAGATACTGTCATAGCTGTGAAGGAAAATGTTTAGTGAAGCAGAAAGAGAGGGCGTGAAAAAAATGAAACCCCCTGCAAAAATGTCCACCTTATTCAGTCATGTGGTTTCACAGCACAGCTCTTTCAAATCTTGGTTTAATTAATGGAAACAAAACAGTGCTGCTAAACGCTGCATGACTGTTTCATCTAATTTCACTGATGTTATGTCTTAGACAGTTGAAGATATCCATGTGAAAAGATTGATTAAAAAAAAAGTCTGAAATAAACAGAGTTTTAAAAAATAATTATTAGTAAGAGCATTTGTCTCGAAAATAATAATAAAAAGGTTAGCCATACAAAAGAAGAGTAGTGACAGATTCTGAGGTTTGAGGGTAAAATGAAGCAGAAAAAAAGAGCAAAAGATTCTAGAGCAGGGGGGCATTTGTGGGGAGCACAAGGGGGTACATTTTCATGCAGCATTGGGATTAGGGGCATGACACCAATCCAAACAAAGCTAAAGACTAAAAAAGAAAGCTAATGGAGCACAGACAGAGGGGCGAGTTGGTGCAAGACAGTCTTTCTGTTCATCTGCCACTTGGTCTGATGTGGGTCACGGAACAAAAGAAAGAGAGGAAACGAAAGAACAAGGTTGAAGAAAACATTTTTGGACATGCGATCAAAGAGAGCGAACACATCCAAGTGTACTGCTTGTAAACATGTTCAAATACACATTAGCAGGCAGGCGAAGTGCAACCCCCCATGTCTTCAACACGTGCCTGAGCCTTTGAAGTCGAGGTGATCAGTGATGAAACGATTAAAATGGACCCTGAGATATCCTCCCTCAAAGAAAAAAGATTTTTTTTGATGACATGAAGATGCAGCAGTCTTCCAAGCAGAGGAAGGATGTGTGGAGATAGCATCTGTAAAAAGTAGATCGCCTTTCTTATCATGTTACAAAAGGGTGAAAGATGAGAGTCAGTGTTTTCATGATAAGACCTGTTGCCTAACAAAATCTGTAAATAAGAGACAAACTTGTTTATTGACACATTCTGTGGTCGAGATATTTCCCTTCTCACCCCATCTCTGTCTCTCTCATAAAACACACACACACACACACACACACACATATATAAACATTTATATACAGGTGCTGGTTATAAAATTAGAATATAATGAAAAAGTAGATTTATTTCAGTAATTCCATTTAAAAAGTGAAACTTGTATATTATATTCATGCATTACATACAAACTCATACACAGTCCAGTCACATTAATGTGACCATCTGTCAAAAGCCAGAATAACCACCTTTCGCAGAGCGAACTGCTACGAGACGTGCAGGAAGAGAGTCACTTAGGTCCCTGAAGGTCTTCTCTGGGATGTTGAGCCATGCCGACTCTAATGCCGTGGCCAGCTGCGCTAGATTACGCGGTTGAGGATCCATGGCGCGAACAACTCGATCGAGATGGTCCCACAGATGCTCGATTGTGTTTAAGTCAGGTGAGTTTGCTGGCCAGGGGAGGACGGTAAACTCATCCTGGTGCTCTTCGAACCACGCACGTACACTGGCAGCTGTATGGCACCTCGCATTGTCCTGCTGGAAGATGCCATCATCCTGAGGAAAAACAATGCGCATGTAGGGGTGGACATGGTCCGCAAGGACAGATGCGTACTTGTATTGATCCATCGTGCCTTCCACAATAATCAGTGAACCCAGAGAATGCCAGGAAAACATTCCCCAGACCATAATGCTCCCGCCTCCAGCTTGGACCGTTCCTGCAATGGTTGCAGGGTGGTTCCTTTCAGAGGTTTCACGCCTTATACGCCAACGTCCATCTGTCCGATGGAGCATAAAACGCGATTCATCTGAAAACGCTACCTGTCGCCACTCAGTGGACGTCCAGCTGCTGTACTGGCGTGCAAATTCTAGCCTTCGTCGTCGATGAACACCAGTCAGCATAGGTGCACGAACCAGGCGTCTGCTTCGGAGGCCCAGACGCAGCAATGTTCGCTGAATAGTGGTTTGGGAGACACTTGTGGTAGCCCCTTGGTTCATTTTAGTGGTCAGTTGCTCAACGGTAGCCCGTCTATCTGCCCGAACGCATCTCCGCAACCGTCGTTCGCCTCTGTCATCTATGGCCCGTGGTGCACCACATTTGCCACGTCGTTGATTTTGGACAGTCCCATTTTGCCATGCACGGTACACTTTTACCACGGCGGCACGCGAACAGTTCACAAACTCAGCCGTTTCGGAAATGCTTCCACCCTTGGCCCGAAAGCCAATGATCATGCCCTTTTGGACGTCGGATAAATCGCTTCGTTTCTGCATTACGCCAACGATTGAAATGTTTTCCGAAGCCCACACACACCCTTTATATACGCTCAACTGCACTGTGCTGCCACCTGCCTTCTGTGATTGGTTATTTAACTCTGAAGTGGAAAGTACGTGGTGGTCACATTAATGTGACTGGACTGTGTATATTTCAAATGTTTATTTCGTTTAATTTTGATGATTATAAATAAATGAAAATATCAAATTCAGCATATCAGAAAATTAGAATCTTGTGAAAAGGTTCAAAATTGATGGCACCTGGTACCACACTCTAATCAGCTAATTAACTCAAACCACCTGCAAAAGCATTTAAATTGTCTTTCAGTCTAGTTCTATAGGCTACACAATCATGGGGAAGACTGCTGACTTGATAGTTGTCCAAAAGACGACCATCGACACCTTGCACAAGGAGGGCAAGACACAAAAGGTCATCGCTAAAGAGGCTGGCTGTTCACAGAGCTCTGTGTACAAGCACATTAATAGAGAGGCGAAGGGAAGGAAAAGATGTGGTCGAAAAAAGTGTAGAAGCAAGAGAAGATAACCGCACCCTGGAGAGGATTGTGAAACAAAACCCATTCAAAAATGTGGGGGAGATTCACAACGAGTGGACTGGAGCTGGAGTGAGTGCTTCAAGAACCACCACACACAGACGTATGAAAGACATGGGTTTCTGCTGTTGCATTCCTTGTGTCAAGCCACTCTTGAACCACAGACAGCGTCAGAAGCATCTTGCCTGGGCTAAAGAGAAACAGGACTGTACTGCTGGTGAGTGGTCCAAAGTCATGTTCTCTGATGAAAGTAAATTTTGCATTTCCTTTGGAAATCAAGGTCCCAGAGTCTGGAGGAAAAGAAGAGAGGCACTTCATCCACGTTGCTTGAAGTCCAGTGTAAAGTTTCCACAGTCAGTGATGGTTTGGGGTGCCATGTCATCTGCTGGTGTTGGTCCATTGTGTTTTCTGAGGTCCAGGGTCAACGCAGCCACATACCAGGAAGTTTTAGAGCACTTCATGCTTCCTGCTGCTGACCAACATTTTGGAGATGCAGATTTCATTTTCCAACAGGACTTGGCACCTGCACACAGTGCCAAAGCTACCAGTACCTGGTTGAAGCACCATGGTATCCCTGTTCTTAATTGGCCAGCAAACTCTCCTGACCTTAACCCCATAGAAAATCTATGGGGTATTGTGAAGAAGAAGATGCAATACACCAGACCCAACAATTCAGAAGAGCTAAAAGCCACTATTAGAGCAACCTGGGCTATGCCACAGACTGATCGACTCCATGCCATGCCGCATTGCTGCAGTAATACAGGCCAAAGGAGCCCCAACTAAATACTGAGTGCTGTACATGCTCATACTTTTCATGTTAATACTTTTCAGTTGGCCAACATTTCTATAAATCCTTTGTTTTTATTGGTCTTCAGTAATATTCTAATTTTCTGATATGCTGAATTTGAGATTTTCATTTGTCATTTGTAATCATCAAAATTAAACGAAATAAACATTTGAAATATATTAGTTTGTATGTAATGTATGAATATAATATACAAGTTTCACTTTTAAAATGGAATTACTGAAATAAATCTACTTTTTCATTATATTCTAATTTTATGACCAGCACCTGTATATATATATATATATATATATATATATATATATATATATATATATATATATATAACACCAGAGCAATAGAGGCTCAGATCTATCACACCAGACAAGACCCAAGGTGTAGGTTGTGCAAGGAGGCCCCTGAAACAGTCCAGCACATAACAGCAGGGTGCAAGATGCTGGCAGGGAAAGCGTACATGGAACGACATAACCAGGTGGCGGGCATAGTGTACAGGAACATCTGTGCAGAATATGGACTGGAAGCCCCGAGATTGAAGTGGGAAACACCCCCAAAGGTGGTGGAGAATGACCGAGCTAAGATCCTGTGGGACTTCCAGATCCAGACAGACAAGATGGTAATGGCGAACCAACCGGACATTGTGGTGTTGGATAAAGAACAGAGGAAAGCCGTTGTGGTGGATGTAGCTATACCAAGTGACTACAACATCAGGAAAAAGGAGCATGAGAAACTGGAGAAATACCAGGGCCTCAGGGAGGAACTGGAAAAGAACTGGAAGGTGAAGACCACAGTGGTGCCTGTGGTCATCGGGGCCCTCGGGGCAGAAACCCCCAAACTGGAGCAGTGGCTAAAACAGATCCCAGGAACAACATCAGACATCTCAGTCCAGAAATGTGCAGTACTAGGCACAGCCAAGATACTGCGCAGAACCCTCAAGCTCCCAGGCCTCTGGTAGAGGACCCGAGCTCAGAGGATGAAAGAGACCACCCGCAGAGGGTGAGAAGGGAATTTTTTTTTTATATATATATATATATATAGATGCTTGATCTCTCCTTCCTTTTCTGCATAGTTTTCAGAAACTTTAAAATATTTTAACTTTATTTTCATTTCTGAAATGACATCCATATAAATAAACACCTTTTACCTTGAGCCACATTTAAAACACATACACTGTGAGACCTGTGTTGCCCAATCTAGCAGCAGCACCCACTCCCTCATCACTAAAAACGCAGAAGAAGAAAACTGGCTTTCCCTTATTCTGTTCCCATTCCCATTAAAAGTGACATTTCATCTAAACCAAACCCTCCAGGGGAAACAAGCAGGCAATGCTGGGTATGAAGCAAAACGATCTGGGCCAGAGTGTGTCCATGTAGATCGCTTTGTCTGGGTGTATATGAATGCCAGTGTATATTTACGTATTATGAGGGTTAGGCGGGAACAGACGATGACCTTAACGTGTGCAGAGGCAAATGTTCCTGCGTGTACTCTGATGTGATATAATATTTTTTAAAAGCCATCATAAACTTATGTGAGAATCTGTGCATTTGCCCTCAGGTCTCACATTCTTCCCTTAGATCGAGGGAAATGTCATTATTTGCAGCCATCACAGATATGAATGCAATTACAGTTTCTGAGGCTTCACTCTGATCTTGTCTACAGTGTATAATTTGCAAAGGTATAAGCAACATTAACACATTCTCCCTTCAGGGCTGTCTTCTTCTTACACTTGATGATGCTTTTTGTTGTGAAGGTTGAGAGCTTATTCTGCCACTGCTAAGCTATTGGTAAAAGACAGTAGCTTGTATACTTTTTTATTGTACAAGGGAAAAAATAGTGACATGGATGAAAATGCAGCAATTTCTTGCCTATGCTTATTTTCAGACATGCATATGCAGTCAGATGCAAAATTGCAGCTATATACTTGGCAATAGAAATGGTGACAGCTAATTTTCAAAGAAAAGATCGCATTGGTAACAAGACAGTAGTTTATGTCTGTCCTTGTGTTACACAAATAAATAAAATATTGCTTCAAATCAGCACAAAATCAGTAAAACAGCTCTCTTTTCTGAAAAGGTAAACAACAGCTCTTCTGTTTGACTAAATTTTAACTTACTGGTCAACACTATGGTCCTCTCAATCCTTATTCTGTGTGCTTTGTCAAAGCCCAAAGACATGCACACAATGTTAGCTTGCAACAGTACATCAGATGTGGGAATACATGGATGCCTGCCAGAATACTGCCTGCAATGAACAAAGAAAGCAAGAATTTTGTGAAATTGTCATTCATTATTATACATATATATACTGTATAATGCTCTTAAAATACATTAAGCTATTATTCAGTTAATTAAGTAATCGTTCACGGCTCCTTTCACTCTCTGCAATTGGTTGAACTTGATGCACTGCTGCACCTTTATCACCTAACCATGAACAAATCAGCCCTGCTGCTTTCACTGACTCATTGTTATATTTTGTATTGATTGTGGAATTTCACTTCTCATTTTTAAAGCTTTAACTGGTCTTGTACTTAAATCCATCTCACATTTATTGGCCTGATTTTTATGGCTCTATACAGCTAAGATACACTGCTAATGATTCTAAGGTCACAGTTTACGACAAGGGAACACCGGGTCTTTTCCATTAGCGCCCCCCGTTTTTAGACGCATAACTTCCATAGAGAACTGAGTCTCCAGAAACCTCCAGATTATTCCTTAAAACTTTATAATTTATGAAAGCTTCTGGCAAAGACTGATAAATTATTTACATATTTTACTGTTTTCTTCCTGAGAACATTTATCTGACCCAAATCACATTATCCTTTCTCACAAACCCATTTGTAAAATTTTTAGGAAATGCGCGATGAAAATAGATTTTTCTTTTTCTGCACTTTAGTATTTTATAAGTATACATTTTCTTATCTTCATTTAATGTGCAATGAGTGTTCACTGAAATGTTTTTGTGGTCACATGTAACAAGTTAGGCTTTCCTGTAAATATACTCTCAGAGGCATTAGGAACACCTGCTCAACTGCTCACAAATAGCAGGTCAGGCAATTACTTGGAAGGAATCTAATTCATTTATTCATCTAGGCAGAGTGAAGATGAATTACTACAGCTCAAACCAAGCATGAGAATAGAGAACAAAGTAGATCTAAGAAACTTTGAACTTTGCATGATTGTTGATGCCAGGCAGATTGGTCTGAGTATTTTATAAACTGCTAGAATATTCATGCACTATCATGTCTTAGATTTGGAGGGGGGAAAATCATCAGTGAGCAGTGGCTTTGGGATTGGAAAAGTTTTGTTGGTGCAATAATAGAATGGGCAAACTTAAATGAGAAAAAATAAATAAAAAAAGCCAAAAGTGGCTCAAATAACAGTTTATTACAAGGGATAGGGTTAGGGACCACAGATGTCAGGGCAAAAGATCTGTAGTCATTTAATATAGAGAGAGTGCATTTCTTGGGGACCAGGTTCAT
Source organism: Poecilia picta (assembly GCA_033032245.1). Classification (NCBI taxonomy): domain Eukaryota; kingdom Metazoa; phylum Chordata; class Actinopteri; order Cyprinodontiformes; family Poeciliidae; genus Poecilia; species Poecilia picta. The sequence continues at coordinate 12,140,010 of CM065359.1, read as the reverse complement.
GGTGAAACATTAGAAACAATCTTCTCACACTAGAGATTTGTTGATCTGTGTGAAGATGGGGTTCAGTTAGAAGAAATAGCGTTGTGGTCTTTTACTGCTAAAAGAGCCCATTTAAATCTTCCTCAGGGATCTTCTGCGCAGGCAGGGGGTCAGTGGGGAGGGAATGGGTGGAAGTGTAGATATTGGTGGGGTGCAGTGAGTGGGTAAAAAGATTGGTGATGTGAATGGCTGCTTTACCAACATGAATAAAAAAACAATTTCAACATTTTCACAGGTAGTCAGTTGGTCATCACACCGAGTGATGACAAGCTCCTCCAAACTAATGCTGTTTCATTAGTTGAGAAGATATTTTAAAACTTCTCGGTGTAGCTTCTCTCAACTGGGTACTATTTTTATTGGACACTGTGGCTTCCTTAGTACCAAATATTCATAATTTAAAACATAGCTGAACATTGTTACTAACCGTGCCAGGTTATTTACGACAACAATCTCTGATTGCTGCTTCCAGCAGGATGATGCACAGTATCTCAAAGCTTAAATGATCTCAAACTGGTTTCTTGAACATGATGAGGTCCAGTGGCCTGTGTCAACAGCCAATAGGAAACTGTTGAGAAGTCTATAAACTGAGCGTTCGCAATATGGATGCAGAGCAGAAAAATTTGCAGCAACTAGGTGATGCAATCATGTCCACTTGGACCGAAGTCCATGAAGAATATTTGCAATTGGCTTGCAAGTCTTAAACAAATCTAACAAAGTTAAACAGAGTAAGAACTGCTCTATAAGTTAATAAGAAAAACAAATGGTTCAAATGTTAAGTGCTAGTGCAAACTTCTGGGTGAATATTAAGTGTCAACGGTATTTGATATGAGTAGGCCTGTATGTCATGCCTGTATGCTATTCTTGGTATTATGGCTTTGTTAACTTGAGCTACTTAGAAATTATTTGCTTTAGGTACTCCTTTTTAATGCGATTTATATTTTTATGAGGTTCCATGCATTGATGTATGAATTAAAAATAAATATTGAGTTGCAATCCATTAATGTATAAAATACCAGTTAATCATGTCTCCAATAATTAACTAATAAACTGCTCTATAAAAAATATGATTATTCTTTGGGTGTTTTTAAGCATTCTTTTTTGATATATGAAAGATTTGATGCTAAATAAAACTAGAGGGTATTTTTCTTCAAATATTTGTTTTTTTTTTACTTTCTTATATTATCAAAAAAAATACTTTCCTTCCAATGCAGCAGTATTTCAGTTTGTAACAAGTAACATGTAAATATATTTTTGACAAGCTGGAACTCATATTTTTTGCACGGTGAAGTAATTACATATTTTTATTACCCAAAAATGTAACTCTGTTTCCACTTAAACTGGTTTATTTAATTTATTCTTTTCATGTTTGCCAGCAAATGGTTTCACGTTGAACTCCTTTTCAATTTTCACTCTCTGAACAGCATTTGGGTCTGTTCCAGTTCATCTGTTATCCCTAACACACACAAAATGAAGAAGAATCAGAACTGTTCTTTCACTAACATAACCTCAGCACAACATTTGATACACACTCTAAAAAGCAAAAGAGAATAATAAACCAGAGCAAACTATTTACAATTCTGGTCTCACTGCATATGAAACATGATATCAATAGAATCAGATTGCGTGCTTTCACCTTTCCTCGACTGTGCCAGACTAATGCCCCCTCATATTTCCACTTGCAACTTGCTCACTCTCTCATTTTGCCTAATGTTGTCTCAGATAAGTAATGTAATCCTGGAAAAGGTTACAACTCTAAAACAGGGCAATCATATTTAAAGCTAATGCATACATAAAATAAAGAGCTCATAGGTGATGATTAATCAACTGCTGAAATGCACTGCATTTAAATCAGTTTAGACTGAATTAATCCCCAACCAGCAAATGTTCTTCTCCTCTGGGCAATTTAGTGAGAAAATACAATTATGGCCCATGAGTTACACCTCAGTGGTTCATCTGCCGTGTGCGTTTCTCCACTGAGCCAAACCATGCCTGCATGACTCGGTGTTTGTCTGCCACATCCCCAAGCTTTGCAATAGTACCATTGCTGATCTAAAAAAAAAAAACGTGTAGACGACATTTATTAAGCAAGGATTATTTCTGGTCAAATAAAACATCAATTGCACCCTATGTGATGGAGTAATAACCCACTGAACACACCATGGAACTTGGTTGTGGTAGCATCATGCCTGAGGAGAGTGGAGTTGGTCAGAGTTGAAGGGAAGATGGATTGAGCTAAATGCAAGAAAAATAGAAATGTCCAAGTCCAGGCATGAATTCAGCTGAGAATATGATGTAAAGATGCTTAGAGATGCTCCCCATTCGGACTAATTGAGCTTGAGGGTTTTTTGCAGCAAAAACAAATCCAAATCCTTGATGTCAGAAACAGAACCTGTGACTGTTTCTTGCTTCATTGTATGCCCGTTCTACAAAGATACTTGCCGCGAAAGCACAGTCCTTCCGCTCCAAATGTTGACACATGTTCCTGGCACTGGTCAGGATTAAACTCATAATTACGCTCCTCCACACTGTACAGCTCTCTGACAATGGACAGCATGTCCCCCGGTCCACTGTGGCGGTTGGAATGTTGGTTGGAGTTTCCAATGACGTAAATCATGGCCTAATCAAGGAACGCAGTCTTCTGTCAAATCGCTTGCGTGCGATACGCTGCTCGGCACAGCTTGTACTACCCCTAATGTGGGTACAAAAAAAAGAGCAGCTGAGCAGAGTCTGTTAATGGAGATGAATCAGGTCAGGGTGGTCAGGGGCAGAACTGGTTAAAGCTAGTAGAATAACAAATAAAAAGGGGGCTACATAGAAATGCTTGTCACATTTTTCAGTTGTTTATTTTACAATTGTGTTCTATTGTGTCTTGCTTTATCACATGTACCATGTAAAACACTTTGGACTCCTTTGTTGCTGAAATATGCTAAACAAATAAACGTGATGATAATGATAAATCGCAATGAAAATCACTGACGTTTGCAACTATTATGTAGTGAAGTGTACCAATATCTAGGGGGTGAAAATACTTTTGCAAGACACACCATTCATCAGACCATGAGCAATGCATATTTCCCATCATCATAGCAGTGTTAGCTGTTTGCCTTAAAGCTCTTTCCCTTTTCTACACAAACCTCTTTACCCCAATTTACATCTAGTCTTGTAAAAAAAACCTAAAAAAAAAAACCCACCGTAGTCTTTGACAATGGGAACTATTTTAGTATCACTGATATTTTCAACAGTGATTTGCAGAGAACTTGCAATAAAATCTGCTACCTTTAAGAATACCTCTAAAACTTTGCTGCCACCTTCACTGAAACACAGATAATAGCTGGCACTGTTGACTTCAGGGGTTTCTGCTTTAACCTACAACTTCATGTTGCAGCTGTTGCTGCTGCGGTCAGGGCCTTTGTACTAGAATTCATGTTCAAATATTGGAGATTTATGGTTATTGATGTTTTTAAGCTCTTTCTGCTGACACATTGGAATTCAAAATAGTCTTTCTGGGTAATGGCAAAGCAGCTATGCAGAGCAAGGCTTTATGGATTTTGTTTGAACGTCAAAATGGAGAAAACCACTAACACAGCACAACAGACAAAGGCATCTGTTGAAATCTAGGCTAGTATGCAGCAGTAAAATCCCAGGAAAAGCAGACAGGGGAAAAGAACAATGAAGCGAAACACAGAGACAGTAAGAATGAGCCCATTAGGATGTATTAATTTGCCTGAGCTTAGCAGACATAGGTTTGATTTATCCAAGTCACCGTGGTTACCAATATCTACGACGTGGCCACAATCAGTCTTTTATGTTCTCAGACACAGTCTTTTGCATCCCTACTGGGCCATGGTTATTGAACATACCCAGGCAATTTTCCATGACTCTAGTCATGAAACTGTCTACCACTAACTTCAAATGACAGATGCTCAATATTAGGAAGATGTCAAATAAAAACATGGATTTACTTAATCTTGCACACATGATTCTTTCCCCTTCATTGAATTCTATTTGAAATTCAATTCTGCCTGCTATCTTGGATGGCTAAACACACGCAAATGAATTCAGTAGGTGGTGATGTGTGCCGGGTTCTGCATGTAATAAGGAATATTAAAATTCTATTATTGGAGTCTAATTAGACATGTGAGAACGTCTATTTAAAACTATATTGTAGTCATCTGTAACCAAAGTAAGCAGAAGTCTAACTTTTCTCCTGCTAGGGACACTGAGGCACGAGGGAGAGTGTTGTCACCACGCCGCTATGGCGACGACAGCTAACCTCAGATGAAGTTCCACTTTGAACATGTCTGCACTCGAGGTGAGAGCACAGTTTTAAAAAGATTTTTAGCTTTGTTCCGTTCCATGAAAAAAAAAAACTGTATCAACCGAGATGACTGACTATGAGTGATGTAAAATCCTGTTTGGTTCCCGAGGTCCTTCGATCTGTCTATCAAAAGTCAAACGACAAAGGAAACAACATTTACAACAGACAAGTCTGTTGTACAACAACAAAGGCAGCTTTGATATTTTACTTGTATTTTCAAATGAGATATTAGCACGAAACTGCTGTAACATGGCACAAATATCTTTAAACCAAATATATTTTAGCTGCAGAAAACCTAAAAATAATGAAAGTATGACACATAAGTCAAGGTAAGTACAAGTCTTTTGATTGTTTTTCAAAACATAAGTGAAGTTCCACTTGAAAGATGGAGCCATTACTTTTTGTTTCGACACTTTTCCATTTGGAATTGCCTTTGATTCTTTCAAATATTTCAGAGTGGAAATGACTCATAACTTGCAAACACTTTTATTGTCTTTTTAGACACCGGTCACATTCAGAGCCAACCGAAGGCATAAATGACCTAATGGTTTTCCATAAAAATGGCCTTAAGCAGGCCCCAATAAACACAATATTTTGGGCAGACTGGTCTGAAATTTTAACATCTTTATTGAGAATGTCAATGAAGTTGAATTGAGATTTTAAGGAGCTGGCAAGTTTATTTTGTTAATGGCAAACGCAAATCTTCATAGTCGGATTGTTTTGTTACCATAGCTAAAATTTGAGCTCTGTTTGTTCACAAATATTAGTGAATTTATGTTTGTCATCTCAGCAAATTACAATTGTCAATGATTGCTCTTAAGCTTGGTCAATTAAACGGTTTCCTCCGCTTTTCCCAGGTTTCACTGAAGTTCTTAGCAAGAAGAGGGGCCCCAAGATCAAATTCTGCTCAAGGCCCAAATCGAGCTTGAAACAGCTCTGCATGACGAGTTAGACCTACTGCAACTTTCAGCTGGATACAAAGGGACAAATGGGAGACATTTCATTTATGTGAAATGTCCAACTTGTCAAGCTTTTCAGCTTGGTCTCTACTAGTTTCAGTTTCCTGACTGTTGAGTTTTTAATAAGTGCCACAGAAACTGTTTGTTTAGGTTGCCCAGCTTTAAGGAACGGGTTTTCATTATCTCGGCGCAACTGTGCCTGACTGAAAGTAGCGAAGGCATTTGATGTGGCGCAGTTTGAGGCATCGTGGCTATGCAAAACAAAGAACAATGGGCTGTGTGACTACAAGGTGACCACGATAGCTTCTTCAAGGACTAAACCACCACTAGTGCACCAGCTCAGCTGGGAACACACACAAACCTTAACGAGTTTCAGCACAGACAGAGCCGTGCGCTTAAACGTTGTCTAATCTGTTTTCAGATGGGCAGCATTTCTCGTTCTCTGAACTATGTTCAAATTTCTTCAGATATCTGCAAACTAGGAATTCTGTATAAAAACATTTTTCTTCCTTTTCAAACTTGCCAGATAATAACACCTTATATGATATTCTTTCACAATCATCTGCAAAGACTACGTAGTCTAAATTTCACCCTGTACCTGTTAATTAATAGCATTTGTCTCACTTCTATAGAGGAAATTATAAGGTGGTGTGAAGTAAATGTTGAGAAATTAGCGATGAATTCATGGGATTCCATCCATATACATGAATCCTCAGTGTGTGCATAACATTGCCTGATACAGTTAAATGTGGTCCTAAGAGCTCACCTTCCCAATCCAAGCTGGGAAACCTGTGTTCTGATGCAGACTCCTTCTGCCCCCCAATGTAAAGCAAGGATCTACCCGAATGTCACATGAATATGTTCTGGTCAGCTCTTGCTCTTTCTAGTTTTTTGGGAAGACATTTTTTATGTATAGACAAAAATCTTTAGGAAGAAAATCTCTACGAACACCATGAATACTGTAATTGGAATTACTTATTCCTTTATCCAATAATACCCAATATGTTATTGACTTGGCTACTTATTTTGCAAGTCGAAATACTTCATAAAAGGTGTGATGATGTTTGTCAGGCTTGCTAAACCTGGCAGGTAAAATATTAGCTGTTCATATTTCAGCTGACTTCTCAAACGACAAGTGCTTGCCTTTTTTCTTACATGATATTTTTTTAAAGCTAATTTTGGATATGGAAATTTGTAAAAAAAATTGTGATCTACAAGCCAGAACACAACTACAAATTAAAAGGTGTATAAAACTTTATGTATTTATTATAATTCATGAATAAAATTGAGACTCAGAGTGACACTTGCCATGTCCTGGTTGTTTGCACACTTTATACCTCACACACAACTCAGCTCTTTTTTATCCCCTCAGCACTAAAATGTGAACACCTTCTTCACCATGTCCCAGATTTGGACAATTTGCATAAACTGCCATTTTAAATTATTCACAGCTGCTGTCTTAGCTTTTCTGACTAATTATATTTCGAGCTCTTGTGTTTTCTTTCTTCATTCCATCAAAGAGAAGACTAAGCTCGCGTCCCTGCACACACATTCAGATTAAAAACCCAGACTTGTACTACAAACTTTCTGGCTTTTATTTGAGATTAACCATTAGCTATTTGTTATATTTCTGTCAGTAGTTTGTTTTATGCTTTAAAGTCAATGAATTAAAAGTAAACACAAAGTGTAAGCATCTAATCAAAAAAGAACAATACAGACTAGTTCTAAATACCACTTACCAACGTTTTATCACTCAGTGGAGTGTGTAATAGTGTGGTTTTGACATCAACAACTTAGATTTAATAAACTTTTAGAAACTGCTAGTTTGTTTGAGATTCTAATAGTATTTTCTGTAACTGTAATTAAAATTCCAGAACAATATAACTCAACATCTCTATAAAATTACTATTTCACTTTTTGAGAAGCCTGGTAAGAAGTAAGGATATTCTAAATTTTTTAACATGTATTACTTTAACATTAACAATTTGCATTGCAAAAAAACTATTTTTGGGAACTTCATCACTATTAATATGAATATCAATTTCACACAGATTGGTGTTGAAAAACTTTTATTTTGGGTAATGATGTTTTTGGACTTGCACCCAAAGTGACATTTAAAATTAGAATATTATATCAGAGCAATAAAAAATAAATTATTATACAGGCATGTGACTTTAATGGAAAGTATGTTCAAGCTGACATAGGAGGCTCATTTGAGCACATATTTTAATTTCTTGATTATGACTGTAGAATCTTTAGAATTTGAAGAAAACTACAAAAACAAATTTCTAAATATGTTTTCTGACATTTAGAAAGTAGATTATTTTTGGTAATCCTAACTATCCTGTAAAAATGGGAAGTTTCGTCGGTAATACTTTATTTGAAGGGGACTGACACGAACGACACTGTCATAAACATGACATAACACCTGTCATGGACATGAATAAGCTTTCATAAATATTTATGATACTTGACATTAACCAATAAATAGTTTTACTGTTTAAACTTTACCTTTAATAACATAAAGTTATGTAATTTTTAAAGTGCAATCAGTAATACTTTTATAACAAATTTCTAACAGTAATGATTTATTGGTTAATGTCAAGGAGTTATCTTCAAATAAAGTGTTAACTTTTCGTCTTTGGATAATGCAAAAACATGTCTGTTTATTTTGCTTATGTAAATATCTGGTTTTAACTACATTGTAAGCAAAACAAGTGATGCCTTTTTTCTCACCTAAGTGCATATTAAGTAACTCTACAGAAGTTATGTTAATTTACTGTAGTACACATGAGCACCTCACAAAGTAAAATGCATGCCCCTATAAAACAGTTTGTGCCTCTGGAAGCTAAATTACGGGGGCCTCAATAATTCAGCCAAAACATGGCTAACCATGGACTCACAACTCATGCCAATAATACCCAGCAATCTGGTGCAAACATGTGTAAGGGTGCTTAAACATAATGCATCGCAGCTGACAGGGAGGTTCTCTTGTTTTCGTTATTTCATAAAGTGACTATTTTCTTCTGCCCCAATTTTAATAGGTGAGGTTTTTTTTACAGTTTCTTGATTACCTCAGGTCCCTCAGAGCAAACACTAACTGAAGCTTTTCATCAAAACAAGTAAGAGGTATCATGTCAACAGTTCTGGACTGTTTTCTTCTTTGCCATCACTCACACAGTACATGTGTAGCTTGCTGCATGCATTGTGCAAGTTGTGCATTTTCAAATAAATTATATAACATGTGAACTGTCAGCAAGAAATGTGCGTGAAGGTCAATATCTTCTAGAAGACAGAGAAACTCAGCCATGCATACACACAGCAGCCATATAGTGAAAAATATTTGGCTCTTATTTTTTCTAGATATGCACACAGCATTAAAACTTCCTAATCTAATTGGGAGTGAGCTTTTCCAGTGAATAATTAATATAATTAATCTGTTTACAAGTAGTTGGAGCTCTAAATATTTTAACACCTCCTGCATATCTTCCCAGTTGTATTTTCTAAGGTCTCTCATGGATATATGGCTTACTCTTCATGAGAAGCAGATCTAAGATTTTTTTTCCCTACAAAAATCACTTCTTACTAATTTGCTTGCTAAATAAACAAAGTTTCTCATACCTATGAATTTATGCATTTGGAGTAAAAGAACATATTTAAATTACACATTCTCTTATTATTTTGGTACATAAAGCAACATCGCTCTGCTCTCCAGTTAACCTTTCCCTGACTCTGCACCTTCCAGTCATTGTTATCTGGGGAGTAGTTTTATTAAATAAGTATTTACACATTAACATTTGCTGTTGCCCTCCAACTTGCTTTGTTATGAAGGGGCCAGAATCTAGTATTAAATATTCATTGCGAGAACCAAGGTGAACAACGATGCCACTTTTCTAACTATCGGTATGGTTGAGTAAAATATGCACATGTTTCCCCACTGTATAAATATCCCGGAAAGGAAAAGTTTAAGGAGTGTGTGTGTTTTTTAGAAGAGGCTGCGCAAAATCATAAATCAAGTGGTTCACTATTGATGACATATCTCATTTGTCAATCTAAATCCTTCAGTGGACGTAAAATATGTCGAGGCTTCATGATGAATCTGCTGATGTCTAAGGCAACAATAACCTTGCAGAACTCAGGATGAGTGAGTGTTTTTGGACACAGCTCTGTACCTGGATGGCATATGGGCCTTTAACCCTTAAAACTGTAGTGTTTAGTGTGTTGACATAATTTTTTTGTGCTAGACTTGACAAACTTTTCATATTCTACTGATCCAGCAAACAGCTCGTAAAAACTCTAAAAAACGTTTTTTCAAAAAGGATTCAACGATAGTGGTGTACCCAGTTGAAAGGTAATAGATATACTTTTTGTTATTCGTCTCTTGTTAGGTTTGTTTCACTATACAGAATGACTCTTAAAACCAAATAGTTGCTGCAACATTGCAACACTGTTGACACAGGGACTGGATTGTTATTTTTCTGTGTCATGTGATTTGCTAGGCATTCTCACAGCTTTGCTGTTTAACACTTTATTACTTCCTAGGTTAGAATCAAAAATAATTTTTCAACAGAGAGTTCAGAGTTTTACATTGTCAAGTCCATTGTCGGTGCCTGACAAGTGTTTTGGTTTTTAGCTGTCATGTTCTGCAACTGTCACGAATCCCAGAAGGTTTCGTGACTCAACTTGTGGTTAACAACAGATGAAGCTGGAGGAATGTAGTTACACTACTAAGCCAGCAGAGTGCAAAGTCAAAGGTCTGGAAGGATTTAAAACTGGGTTTATTTGGGGCTTCTAATAAGAGTAATTTAGTCTGGTTGGATCAGATTCAGACACAATGTAGAGCCAATTTAAACTCTATTGTGTCTTACTCTAAATTAACTAATGAAGACTAGAAAGATAAAATGGGGCGATTTTAAATATATACATCTCTATCCAGCAAGTGTATTTATTAATAATTACAGCACAGAATCTTGCTTAACAGATTAATTTTTACATCTTTTTTGTATTCATACCTGCAGTGTAAACACAACCCCTGTATTACAGTAGGTTACGGTTTGAAGTCAAATAAAATGCTCCCTTGCTTCAATTTCTATCTGACAGTCTAAAATTGTTTAAGAAGTACTCTCTGTCTCATATGTTATTATTGCCATGTGGAAAACCAGAAGCCTGACTGGGGAGCTGATGCTGCACTTTAGCTTTTAGTGCTGGCCTGAGTCTACCCTTGATGCCTGCAAAACTCTCATACACGCATACGAATTTTTGAGACTAAAATACACTGTTCACAGAACTTGATAACAAAGCAGTGTATTCTCTAGGAATGAGAACTATCCTTTAAGAATCAAGCAGGAAAAACAAAATCTGTTTTCTGCCAAGCTTTATGAAGGTAGATTTAAAATACTTAAATTTATTTATTTACAAACAGAAAGAATCACGTCATCACAGCTCATAACTGCAGATAATAGTTTGCGAATCAAGTCTCCAAAGAAGCTACTGCAAGCTTAAAGGGTTTACTGGGTACATACAATTTCATACATTTTTGATATACTAAATGTAAAAACCCAACAACAGCACATCATGCATTTCTTATACGTGCTGCATAGATTATGTTCCCTCTGATCAACCAATTCCAGGTACAACAAGTGAACTCAGGTGTACAAACAAAGCAACTTTCTAAGTGAATCTAGTTCAAGAGTACAGAACTCCACCAGGTAACGTCTTAATAAACATAACAGAAGTGTGCAGGGGAAAAAAAACTAACATTTGGACTTTAAAAGGTTTTCACTTTTCATCATGAGTTTATAACAAAGAAATAACTTTGAGATTTTTAGTCTATAAGTTATTCTCCCATGATATCTGCTACACTGGAATGAGGAGCTGCTTGCCAGTGCTTCGAAAAATATATTTTGTTGTGTTGGTTTCCAAATCCAAAAAACTAACTCTAGTTTTCTATTGTTCTTATAGGAGATCCTAAAATAAAGTGTATGTGTGTGTGTTTTTTGTCATTGCATAGAAAAACATTCTGTTGTAGCACAGACCCAGATGAAAAAGCAAACTGAATCAGGTTTAAGCAGCAGGTCACCTCATACACATTTCACCAACCATAAATGGAATGAAATGAGCTACAATTTCCTGCTCAGTATAGAATCGATGGCACTCATGTTTACACTGCTGTTAACACTGACATTTGCTGACTCTTACTTCCTTTGTCATTTCCTCTGGGTGATTTAACTGATTTAACTGATGTAGCGCACAGAACGACGGGGGTGAAACAAATGAAAGAGATGGATGGGTAGAAAAAAGAATGAAAAAACAAATATTCTTACCTGGTCATCAGGAAGAAGGACAAAAGGCATGTAAGAGAAAAAAAACAAATATATTAGGCAATGTTGCATTTATGAAGAAAATAATTTGTATTTCCTGCAGTCTTGCATAAAATATGAAATAGTCTGAATGGGTCTGAATCCTGAATAGAGCTTGCATGTTATATATTGCACACTAGCACTGCTCAACATATAAGAAAATTATTGACAAATCACTATCATTATGCGGAACATCAAAATAACAAATAACTATCTGAACTGCATTAAATATTTTGTAAAGATTTTCTTAACTAACAATCCAAACTGTCAAATTCTTCCTCCATAGATTCTGATCTTTGACTGACAAGTCAGAGAAAACCAAAATCTGATTTGAGTCAGTGCAAATGAAATGTCAGGTATGCATGTACTGGCGTACAGTACGTTCATGCACGGTACGCCAATGATCTAACTTTGATTTTTAGAAAAATATAAAATGTCCAAGAGGAGCTTTATTATGTTTTACTAATAATTTATATTGTTGCATGACTAAACCAGATATTTTTGTTTGGGTTTTTAATGTGGTAATTTTATTCATACTCGTGCCTCTTTAGAAAAAGATCTTGCTTTCCTTTTATGGCTTTTCTCTTTCACAGCAGATTTTTGACATGTTCATCGAGTTGCCAATGGACACTCGGTGATTTACATTTCACAGACATGCATCGGTAGTTTCCAGTCCAAACACCAGTCTAATGGAAGCACACATGCAGCTTTTATTAGCTGTGAAAATCCAATGGCATCAAATATTAAACTCTTCATTATGGAGCGCTGCTTGTCTTGTTCCAGAGAACAGCCACTTAAACCTACAACAGCCAGGAGAAAATAAAAGGAAACCAACGCACAATGGCAGCAGTAATTACAAGAAATCTATTTTATGAGACACGATTGTCATGGGAACCTGTGCTACGTGTAAGCTTGTGTCAGCATATGGGCATTGCTATATGTGTGTCGAGTCCCTTCATAATATTTAATGTGTGTTAATAATTAACTCTTCTGCATCAAAACAAAAGGTGTTGCTTTTGGTGGACAGAGTGTACACAATGTGTTTAATATGCTGCTATTACACCAGACATCATATTCTGATGTAGCAGCTTATGGCAGGTGAAGCTGGCAAGGTTTCACGTAGTTGTCTGTGCAGGGGTGGGTGCTGCAGACAGACGCGGACAGAAGATAATGCTGACACAAGGAGAGCACGGAGACCACGGACAGACAGCTAAAGAATGAGACAGCGAATTGGAGAAGAACCAACAGGCAGTTGTCAGAACCAATGAGTGGCAGCTTCACCGATGACCTCTGAATGATTTATCCCTGGACATGTTTCTGTCTATCAAAGCATCAGAGGCCATTAACATCAGAGACTGCAGCGAGGGAGGAAAGAGAGGAGTCGTGTCTCATCTGTCATGACTTAAAAGATGACCCTCTGGACGCAAAGCATTCTCTCTTTACCAAACCTTGCCTGGCCTCCGGTTTGCAGATGTTTTTCAAAATTGGTGGCGGCCCTTTTGCAGCATACAACTTCAAATGGAATCTGATCCAGGCTTGAGCATCATATAAAAGGGCCCGAAACTACAGATGTGCTTGAACTTTGGTTCTTTCACATGTTTCACATGAACATGAATGGTGTGGCCTTTTACACTGATGCTTCAAGCATACTACACTGTCTACTGCTCTCATTTAAAGGACAAAAATTAAGCAATAAAACAAAAAGAAAAAAAAAAAACATTTCAGTGTAAAATATTAATAAGTTCCAATCAGCAATTAACTGGTCTTATTTTAAAGATGCATAAACATGAAGAGATAATTAAAAACAGCCTTTTCTGTCCGCTGCTCTGAAAAATAGAAAGCATTTCTATAAATTAGCTGTGACACTGCAAATGTAACGACACCGCCTTGAAGTCTGTCACTCCAGCACTTTTAAAAAAACGAGATTGTAATTAAGCAGTACACATCATCCTTATGAATAATTTATTTGTATTCAACAAGTATAACGAGAAGAAGAGTCTGGAGGAAGTACTTTCCTCGTGATGTTTGGTTTAAATTGTGCAATTACAAATCTATGATATGCAATTTTAATTGCACTTCATGACCTCACGTGTGTTAAATTTAGGCATTTTTAGCAGGCTATGCAACATTTTCCAATAAATATTCTTCTGAAAACAAGTTTTGAGATTCTACCTTGCTGACCTTTCTGTTTGTGCAACTGCATCTTGTGGCGCGGTTGTAAATCTTAGAAAAGCAGGGATATGACTGACAGACATACCCTCATAGAAGTGTCTGCGTTGATGTTTTTGTCACCAGATCATCCCATAAGAACAATAACAGTGGCCATAAATTAAATATTATGAAGACAAAAAAAATATTTCACTCACTGACAATGTCCCCTGGAAAAACCCTTCAAGGAGTTAGAGAGTTTTAACTTTTACTTGTTCTGAGCTGTATTTTATTAAAAAATGTCTATTTTCATTGCACACCATGGCTTTGCTGCAAAAAGTGCTGCCAGGATCGAAATCCCAACATAAGAAGCTCTGAATCAGAAAATTTGACAAATAAAAGGAGGTTGAATAAAAACAGCAGCAATGGTTTGGTTGTTTGAGCCAGCCTGAGCTTCTGAAGAATGCTCGTACATTTGCATCAGTCCATTACAGTACCAAGAGACCATTTAAGCACTAATAGCGTAATAGCTATTAGGCCATACTTCATGAAGAAGACAGCTACAAGCTATATAGATGATCAGGGGAGAACATCATAAAAAAGACCAACAAAAGAGCACGCAACAAAATGCTTTGTCTCTTTTGAAGGGAGAATTTAACCAATCTCTGACAGCTGGACAAGCAGTGGAAATAAGCATAAGTGTTTAGGTTTCCATTAGTTTTCCTTCTCCTTATTAATACAGAACAGGGTTGACAGTTTGAAGAGAAGCAAAAAAAAAAAAAAAAAAAAAAACAAGAGTCACGTACATCATTTTTCAACTGTGGCAGGTGACAGAGCAGCCATCATCCAGTGAAAACAGAGACGTTCTCCACTGTGGCTCATTTACAGCTACAACTTCAGTTGATTGGATTAATCTCTGCCAAATTGAATGAGACTCTCTGTGCCATAATCCAAGCCCTGACAGATCTGAAACATCACGTCAACTAAAGCATAGTCACATAAAAGTTATCTCGCTGCTCAGCTTGTCAAATTATTTGTGTACACCTTCTCTCAAGTCATGGCCTCGAATCACAGGATCAAAAAAACATGTCAGCACTCAGAAGTTGTTTGTCCTTTCATCTTGTACGGAACCAAAATGCTACATTCTTGATTTAAGGTTGTAAAACTCGCATCTCGTACACGTGACTAGAATGTGGACATGAGAAAAAATACCTTAATTACTCATGCTAAAAGTAGTTTCAAAGTCCCTGCAAGACAGTGGGAAATTCTGCAGCTAATGGTTTGGTGAACTACGGACAATGAGGCCTAACCCCAGGAGACAGTAGATTATAACGGTGTATCTCAATTAATAATACGGACAGAGCTTATAATGAAGTTATAATCAGGAGCCAATGCTCTGCACAAGGAGCAGTCAGTAGCAGGCAGCGGTGGGAACCATTGATTTTTGCATGGCCCTGGATGTTCTGCGGAACCTGTCTGCAGACTGCCAAGTATATACATCAATACAGACGTGTCTTGTTTAGTCAATGCATCCTTCAAAGGGGAAAAAAATGGGTGCCGGGAGCCTGTTCATGTCCAGGGGTCAAGGAGTTGTTACTTGCCTGGGGTACAGTCATTGAGAAACTCTTCCAGATATGAGGAATGAGCACATTTCCACATCCTTCTGGAAAATGGGTGAATTTGAGTATGTTCAAAATATCTGTGCCACTACTTGGAAATTATTTTTTCTAAGCTGACATCAGTCTTTTTTAAAATTTTTTACAACAACTATGTAAACATAGTTGTTGAAAAAGTTCACATGTGAAAAAATGTGAAATTTTTCAAATGTGAACAATTAGACTAAAAACGTTTCAAGTAGCTCATAACCTCGACTCATTCTCGTACTCCACCTTTATGGAGCTGGTGTCAAATTCCAGCTATTCACTCATTTCATCTCGTTAAATAAAACTGGCTGCACTGTGACAAAGTTGGTAGCACTGTTGCCTTGCAGCAAGAAGGTCCTGGGTTTGATTCCCAGCCTGGGGTCTTTTTGCATGTCCTCCCTGTGCATGTGTGGGTTCTCTCTGGGTACTCCAGCTTCCTCCCACAGTCCAAACACAGGTTAAGTGGTCTCTAAATTTTCCCTAGGTGTGTGTGTATGGTTGTGTGTCCTGTCTGTCTCTGTGTTGCCCTGCAACAGACTGGCAACCTGTCCAGGGTGACCCCGCCTCTCGTCCGGAACATTAGCTGCACCACTAGCACCAGCAACCCTCCCAATCCCACTAGGGACAAGGGTGTAAAAGAATGGATGAATGGATGGATTAGTAAATAAAACCACAGAAAAATCTCATTTCATATAGTTATGGTCCCCATCTTTCCTGCATCTTTCATTGCAGTTTCTGAGTCCTGATAAGTCATATTCAGGTTTGAGCATTCTTTACCTTAAGGCAAAGTCCTTGAGATTTAATAAAATTCTGGAAATGAACAGTAAGGAATGATGGGACCCTGTTAGTGCCGTGCTTTTCCTCATGTCTTTTACAGCCTTTTTTTTTCTCAAGAAAATTCCTTTGATCCTGATGACTAAAGCTACTCCAGTAATCTGAGTGTGTTTTTTTAAATAAATTAATTAGGTCTGTTTTTTGACCAATTTTATTGATTATTAAGATAGATATACATAATAGTTTTTGCAAGCTATTTTTCAAATCATTGTAAATTAAAATACTTTTATCTCTTTTTTAAAAAAAACAGATACTACTGTCAGATGATTTTATCTTTTGAGATACTTTTTTTCTGTTCCTATCAAAAACAAAATTCAAGGTTATTTTTTTTAACTCCAAATTTGCTAGTGATATGAATCATCAGGCTTCCCTTTGATTTAATATCATAGAAAGCATACAGACAAATACTTTTGTGCATGAATGGGGATGATTTAGTGATTCTCTCAATGTTAAATTCAAAACGGATCCTTCCATTCAATATACCACAGCCCATGTTTCGCAGAAACAGAAAAGATTAAAACCAGAATTTGAGTCCTTAAAGGAAACTTCATCAGTAATGAGCTTTCTATGAATGAAATATTTTCTTAAAAGTCATTTAACTTAACATTTATTTAAACAATAGTGCTTTAAAATCATAAAAATAATGTATTCAGTTCTAAAGGATCCTCAAAAGAAGTAGCAAGTAAATCATTGGGTATGGATTATGCATCTTGCATGATTCAAATATTTTTCCATCACTGCTGTGAATGTACATAAATGCAAACAACTTTGCTGCAGAAATATACTGTATGCAGTCATTTAATGGTGTTTATACTCAAGAGTCTTTGTACATCCTATAATCCCAGCTAATGGGTTCTATATTGAGGCAAGCAGTCTTTCTCATGTGAACATAATAATGTGTGCGAGTTGTGTCCATTTGGAATGAAGGGAAAAAAACTTAAAAGGTTTTTTTCATTGAATAAAAAGACTCCCATATAAATTTCAACTGCTTAATGGGTTCTATATTTTAATTTAAGCTCCTTTGTTTTGTTTTAGACTTTACTACACTAGTGCAACATTCAATCGCAGCAAAGGTGGATTTTTGGACCTTCAAATAAGCTATTGTAGAAATACCAACAACTGATGACTGGACCTTTGGAAAGGAAAGTGTACAAAGAGAAACTGTAATGCATACTAAAACATGACATGAATAACAAAATACAAGTATTACAGGTAACACTGACAGTAAATGAAAGGGAATTTACATAAATCAATTGTCCCATGCATGCGAGTATTTGTGTGTGTGTTTTTTGACAGTGTTAGTTTTTCCAGCTGTGCCAATAAGAAGCTGGACATCTTACATTAGTTCTCTAATAAAGCTCAACCAGGTGAGGGCATGCTGCCTAATCAACTATGTCACAGCACACATCACCAGCGCTGTTTACACTTTCAATTAAGCCTCCCACTCGCTCGATGCTTTGTGTGTGTCTTTGTACGAGTGTCTGAACCAATCACTTGTACAGGTTGCCATGCGTGCCTCACAGCAGGTAATTATGGGACTGTCAGTGCCATGCCATCTCTGATGGGCATGCACCATTAATATTTATGGTGCTCTGAATCAGCCCCTCACTGAGCACTGTGACAGCAATCACCCCCGTTTTTTTGTTTTTTATCTTCCCATTCAGATCAATTCTGATTAGCATTTCAAGCTTTAGGTGGAGCCTGGCTGTCTCCTGAACTTTTTTCTTGTTGTCAAAGATGAACTGAGACAAAAGGGAGCAGAAGAACAGAGCACAGCGGACACCAGAGATATACCAGAAATTAAATGTTTGTCATGGAGCAACTAAAGTGAGACAGAAACGGGTGTCTTTCTTTCTTCCAAAAAAAAAAAAAAAAAAAAAAAAGTTGTAGGTGTGCTTGAATTTAAGATATGAACAAAGAACCAAAAGGGGCAAAGAAAAAAAAACAGCTTGTGAAGCACAGTCATGTGGAGAGTCATGAGGCAGCAGGAGATCCAGAGTAAACCCAATCACAAAAGCACCTGGATAAAAATTTGCATGTCTTTATCACTGATATTGGAAGTGACATTTTCTGGCATTACAGGTAGGCTTTGAAGTCCCTCGCATGCTTGGTTTCCTCTGTACCATTGCAGTGGTGCTCTTTTCCAAACCTCTGTGTGGATTGAGCTTCTATTGTCTTCTCCAGAAGACAAACCAATCTGCTTATCTTAAAATCCAGAGGGAGCGCAGGCGTTTGTTTCTGCAGATTGAAATATTACGCTGCACAGTAACCTTCCAAGAAAGTGAGCGGGTGGGAGGCGGCAGTCACTGTGTTGCTATGTGTGTGTTTCTTATTATGTGCAACCAAATGTGCATCAGTGTGAAAAGAAGAAAAAAGAAACCTCTGCTGGCCTTGACACGCCCCCACAGATGTTCATAGGTAGTGACAGGAAGGATTGTTCTCTCTGCATACTTATTTATCACACTAAGCTGATTGTAAAAATGTGACTGAATCCCACTGAGGAGAAAAAAACCATGATGTGACAAATATGTATCAGTAAGCAATACAACTCTATGAATTTACAAATGCAGTGCTTTCCCAAAGTGTTAATACAAGCTGAATATTTTTTCATATATTCTCTTGATTTTCATACATTATATATATATTATACTGTATATTCCAATCAACACAAACACACAAACAAGTGAATTGTGAACCAAAAGGAGAAGAAGAAACACAGATTCTGAACTTTTTGTTGTGCAGAGATCCACATCATCGATGGGGAAAATAAGCTGATGTGACAACTATTGTTCATGAACTCTGTATCTGGCTTTCACAGAAGGATATGAAAACGACTCATTTAAAGTTTTCCACAACCCATGCAGCGGGTTGTGCCATGCACGGCAAACACACAAGAAGATTCCCTGGCAAGACTGCACCTTAACATTTTTGGACTAAATGCAAACACCATATTCTAGAACAAACTAACTGCAAGATAACTTTTCTAGGATAATACTACTTCACCCTGAAACTGCCATGATCACAGTGACATGCTCATTATGTCAAAGCTGCATTAAAATGGTTTACATCACAAGCATCTCTTTCTCTTCCTCTTCACTATTCTGATCCATCACACAAAAATCAAAGTGGAAAACACTGTTGGCGTTTGTAGCATGACATTATGTCAGTTTAGTCCTTAAGCAGACTCTGTAGGAAATATTTATTTCTATGAACAATGAATTTTGATTAGACACCAACTGGAATGGATGAGGTAAAGTTCAAACAATTAAAGGTCTTCACTGCTCAAATTGTTTAAGAGTCCTCAGAATCAAGCAAATGATAGACACTAACAGGCATTCAGGAAGAAAGGAGGGGAGGCAAACAGGCAGGAAGGAGCAGGAGACTCCTCTGGGAGACTAAATGCTCTTTGCAGTGCTAGTGAAAATAATGACTCACCAAATGGAGCACTTTAAGGAAATTCACACTCAATTCTCCTGGCTCTCTTACTCTTCTTCCCTCTCCTCAGCTTCCCTCTCAGCCTTAACTTCCCCGCTACATTGTCTTTTCCGTCTCCCATGAGGACTATCAAACACAGCTCCCAAAAAGCGAAGGAAAAAAAAAAAAACTAAAGCTTCTGCTAAATATCCACACGTGCATCCTTTCACACAGACACACAAATGGATGCGGCACAGGTAGGAGGTATACACCTGTGATTCCCCGACGTGAATCCTGACCTTTTCGCATGAGCCGTGTTTCTCATAAATATCTTCTTTTTGTGTGCTTGCTTTTCAGTGTGTCTATCTGTGTGTCTTTATCACATTTGTACGTCCCGTGCATGTGTGTCTCTATCTCTGAGTCTCACTGCAGAGTTGACCTTTCCATCCCAGGTTTGTCCCAGATTAGAACTGACACAGCCCTCTGCTATGGACCAAGCTGATACCCATAGTGACAACAACACAAGCATTCCTAATCTTTCGCACACACATACACATGCGCACACCAAAAAAATCACGCATACGCGAAAAGATACAGTGTGTGCTGACAGGTGAAACCATTGCATCTTTAAAATGTCACCTGTTAGGGCTACCTTCACAGCTTGATTAAAAATACTTTAGACATTATTTAACACCTTCTCAGAGAAATGTGTAATAGGGAATGTATCAGACGATGATTTCCTAATCTCCTTAAAGCCAGTTGTGTTGTGTACATACACTGTATAAAAGCAACCAAAAACGTTTCTGTCCTTACATTAATTAATTTGTTAATTAACATCTCAAACACACCATTGCCTTGTGTGATGTCATGGTGGGAAAAAAAACATCATTGAAGGTACCACTTCCATCAATTTAAAAATGTACATTCTATTATTGAAACCATTGGGATTGTTCAGCCATTGTATTGTTCAGGAAGGAGACGAGTTCCCTCTCTCAGACGTGCCACTCAGGAAGGAAGAGGCCAATACTCCTAAAGCTGATGTTTGCATGTCCTTAAAGACCTATTTTTTATTTTTTTACTTTTATTTTTGGAGATTTGTCTTCTGCTCTGATGAAACCAAGTCTTACCTATTCTTACCATGCAAGACTATGTTTAATTTTTAAAAGACATATTTGTGTTTGTAGGCTTGAGTGCTTGTGGATGTTTTGATGAATTTCTCCTCATCAGGCAGGTCCTATTCAAGTGATGTGTTGATTGAGAACAGGTGTGGCAGTAATCAGGCTTGGGTAAGTCATGTTTTAACAGGCATTCACTTGTTCATACACTGGCATGTAGGTTTTCACATCACTGTTTTGGAAACAAAGAGAAAAAATAGAGTTTTTCAAACCTTTTCATGGCTTAAATATTGTTATGCAATTTTAGGCCATTTTTTGTTCAAGTACTGTAGCGTTCCTTCACACTAAAGTCTTGTAAGGTGGTTTGAAACATCAGCAAAAACTCACTGCATCAGATAAAGTGAAACAAAAGCGTTATTGAAATATATTAATTACTGTAGTACTTGTGTTAGTGAGGGCTCATACTGTACATATTTAGTCAAATCCATGTGGAGTGTTTTGTTTTGTTGTTGTTGGCTTGTTTGTTCTTAAAATCAACACAGAACCAAACAATAATGTTCCACTAAGTAGATACAAAAAACCTGGAAGCAACAAAATTCCTATTGCCTCTAAAACTCAAACACAGCTATCTGAGAGAGCTTGACTCGCTCACCCAGGAGCACGGACATCTATGTGGTGTTGGTGGTGGACGTGTTTCTGTCTCCGTGGGAGAGAGACCTGGAGAATAAAGCTCAGACTGAGCTGAGCAACACTCCATTTCACTGATCGCTGAGCAGCATCTCAGCCACTGCCGCAGGGGGATAAGCTCACTTACCTGGTATGTGTGTGAGTGTCTGTCTGAGTGCCCATGTGCATGCACATATCTATCTCCATCCATCCTTGGATGAACTGGTGTGGTGATACTGTTTTTTTATATCTTCCCATCTGTTGCATGAATACGCACGTGAGTATAAGGGGAGTCTGACTATTTCAGAAAGCTGTGGGTGTGTTTTTTTTTTTCCTTGATGACAGCAGTTACTCTGTGAGTAGACGGTTGGACAATAGGTTTTGAGGCTAGTCATTTAACCTGACAAGTGACCCTCATTGCTCACTGTTCCAGATACAGGAGGTAGCGGACAAAGAAGTCAAAACCTCTAGGTGGAATAAAGTTTAGGACAAAGACTAGTTGGCATAACTATCAGACAGATGTGTCTGAGTCCAAAAAAAAAAACATAAAAAAATTGAGAATAACGATGAAAAGGAAATCCTGGCAGAAGTCTGATTGCACAAACACACTTGTCATGTTTTCATCTTACAAGATTTCCCTTTTACTGCCTAAGACAACAACATGAAACGTTTATATTGAATTACATTAATTATCATTTTAGGAAACGGTGTTCAATTTAGTCCAATGTTAAATTGATTAAGTCCTAATGAAGCTAAACTGTAGCTACTGAAATTTACATCATTATAAATAAATATTTAAATGTATTTTGTTGAAATTACCTATAATAATCTGATCCTAATGCCAACAAATTCTAATCCTGGAAGAAGTTTCTGCAAACCATAAAGTCCCAATAACAAAGGAATGCAATCAAAACATTGAGGCAACAATCATGTAAAAAATAAGATGGCTTGGTGATTGCAAAAAGGAAACCTTACTCACCTTTGACATCATACCTATACAAACAATACTGTCTTTGGTTTTCCAATTTAAAATTAATCTCTAAATGTATTTAACTTTTCTGAATAATCTTTAAAATATATTTTCTGGTCAAACCAATAAAGTTGGCTCAAGATTGAGGACAAGGCACAACAGATTTTTTTATACTACTTAAAACAGTAATTTCTTAACTGCTTCAAGTAAAGGTTTTTTAGCAAAACATTAAACATGATTATAAAATTGTTTGATTATTGAAATTAAATGGAACAAGAGCCATATAAAATATTATCAAGCCATGCAGTTTTATCACAACACATCATATTAATAATATTAAAACCTTTAAAGATAATTTCCGACAAGATGAAATCATCATATTTCAATATTGACTTGACAATAAAACAAAAGCCCTGAAACAGTGGAGTGTGCAAGTTAGATATCTTTACCAAACTTGCAATATTTCAGGATATTATACTTTTATCAACTTAATCAATCGAAGCCCTCCTGATGGATTGACCTGACAAAGAAACATAGCATTTAAACAGCAAGTTAATACGCTTGTCTTCACAGTTCCTGTTTCTTAGCTCTGCTTCTTTTAATCCAAACATCTTAGATAAAGATATCAAGCCTGATGTTTCCCAGGAAAAACATGGGCATCTGGCTGCTGAAAGAAACTGATGCACTAAAAAGAAATGCTTGAAAGCATCATATATCACATTTTATGGGGATGTGAGTCCCCAGACTACCGTATACTGAGGTGATAAATAGGATTACTGAAGGCTTACCAATGGACACAGTCTCAAATAAATGTACCAGAAAAATAGTCACATGCACGTATTATGCAAATATGCATACACATACACAAGTCTTCAGATAGCTTTGTCACAAAACCCCACCCTGTTGTGAAGAAAAAAGATATAGCCTATTATTGTGAGAATAAGACAAACACAAAAGATTTAGAGTAGGAGTGGATGTATTGAAGGGACAAAACATGGGGATCGAAGGTCGCACTGCAGGGTTCACAGACTATGACTGGATATTCATCCCAACATCCTTATTTCAAAATATTTTAAGAGCTGCCACTCATTCTTTATGCTGACGTTTAACTTTATGGTAAAGTTAATTAGGAACTTGAACAATGTCTTTGGGCTTTGTTCAGTTAACCACGGCAATAATTTTATATATTAGAATAAAAGGCTAATCCTTCCTCTTAATCCTCCTGACAGTACACTGTGTTCTGCTAGTAACTATTTATTAAATCAGTGTCAAGCAACCGTGAAGGAAAAACCAAAGATAAAAAATAAGACCAAGCTTGACTAGAGCTACTGATGAGACACACCTATAAACAGGCTGATTCGCTCATCTGCAAGCGCGAAGAAGCACTTCCTTTGGGAAAGAGGGGTCAAACGCATTAGCTCCCAGCACCAAGCGAGGGCAGCGCTTTTAGAAAACTGCAAGTGGTGGACTGACAGGGATGCACCACCTCTGCCTCATATTCAGGGTCTGAATGGGAAAAGTGACAAAAAAATCTTTGAACATGTTTGGGGAGAAATGGTAATTGAGCTCTGAGATGATTTCACTTTTATTCAAAGAAAGATTAGGAAAATAAGCAGGAAGTTCACAAACCTTCATTTGAACATCCCAGTGCTGGCTTTTAATTAGAGCACAAAGTTTTTCAAAAGGTTCAGCTAAAGTCTAGAGAATATAGTGCATGAAAAAAACCAGCACTCTGTAGTCAAATGTGTACTTGGCGCTTGGAGGTTAATACTTTTATCATTATTTTTTTGTTTCATACATTTTTCAGAAATCCCCACAGATGCCATCAAAGGCCTGGAGGTCTCTCTAACAACAAATCGGCTTTTTATGAACACATCAATATTAATACAAACACAGTGGATTGTATTAACACAACTTAAAATGCCTGCTGAGACACCCATTTTCTTGTCCAGTGAAACAAACTGTCAATATTTTAATGTAAATTACAAATTGCCATAAAGAGGTAAGAAGTTAAATATCTAAAGCTTAAATATTTAAAACAGAAAAATAAGCTCACAGACTAAGTTTTGTTTATGAAAACATCAGATGTGTACACATATGTATGTGTAAAGGATGTGCAGCATGCCGACACTGCACAACTTTTGCTCTACTGCTAAGTCTAAACACTAAATCTACTCCAGTAAAAATCAGAAAATTTTGTTCAAAACAGGGCAATAAAGCTGGAGCACTTTGATTCTGAAATGCCATGAATTCATAATATTATATATTAAATTGCATCAGAAAGCTTAACTACACCCAGGTAGTGAAAAATACCATGACAACCTTTTTTTATTGTTTTTTTTTTCAAAATGCAAACAGACCTGCACATCAGAAAACAAGCATCTAATAATCTAAATATTATCTCAGTCTTGAATCAATGTCAAATCATATCCAATCCAGCAGTTCACAGAGCATGAACAAAACAGATCTCACCAAAGAACTGCTCATGTGCTAAGCTACAAGAAAATCAGACCATAAACATAAAGCGCAAGCAGACCTAGACAATGTACTCCATCTAAAAATCACCATGAATATGATAAAGATAGAGACGTGTTTATTCAACGTCTTTTTACAGCAGCTCTGTCATTCACCAATAATAAAAACATAATCCAGTAATATACTTTGTCAGCTAGTTTCATGAGAGAATTTAATTTGAGGGGGAAAAAACTGCTTTCTACACTCTTTCTTTTTGTTCAATCAATAACAGCAAAAAGTAAATAAGAAACAGTTAAGCTGATAGTTTTTTCATGACATACTTGGAAAGATTATGGATAGTCCTGGTTGTTTCATAATTTAAAAGATCAATGCTGTTTCTGCAGACAGATTGTAGATTGCAGTGATTCAGTGAGCAGACTTCTTATTTTATGAGCTAAAATGTTTAATAATCAGATCTGGTGTAAGTAGACTGTTGTTTTGATCAATCTATCATTTGATTTTGGCCTGGCAGATTATCCTCGAGGAAATACTCCTCCACACACACCTGGTAAACTATTACACATCTCATTCATTTACGCAAAGATGCTGGAATCATCATCTGATTTGTGGCGTCTAATTCAGAAGTTCTGTCAAAGAAACACTTTAAGTGGTTCTTTGAAACCACTTTAAGTGTTTCACCAAATCAAGAAACCACTTTTAAGTGGTTTCTTTGATTTGGTGAAAAAGTAAACAGTAAGGAGATATCAAGAATGTGAGCATGTTGCCCTAGAAACCTTCCATGTAACCAACTCAGAGCACAAAGGGAAACCTAAAGGTGAATTATTTTACGGACATAAAAAGCTGATCAAAACAGAGGTTAATTTTGCAGCACTTTTGACTCAGCAGTGGCAGGATAAGAAAAAAAAACAGGTTCTGAGTTGATACAGTTTATACAACGCTCATAGAAAAATTGTCCATTCCTGACTGTTGTGTATGGGTAGCAACACATTTGAGTGTTTTATTCCTATACCAAACATGCTACTTTTTATCTTTTGTCATTCCCAAGTAAGAAGAATTGCTCTAGGTATCCCACCTAAAAGAAGGTAAATTTGTGTCCCTATCCAGTTAAATAATGTACACACATGCAGAGGTTTATTGGTCTATTATAACTCCAGGTGTCTCCTGATGCCAGGTGGCTAGATGGTTCTAGCTATCTTGCAGTGAATTAAACAATTACATCTATGAGGGGAACGGACTATCTGCTTTCAAGGGGTGCAGCCGCGGGAAGCAGCTGAACAGTGTATGGTTTGTACTTTGCTCTGTCTGTGCCTGCTGCGTAGCTAACGATAGTCAGCCGGCTGTCTGCTGAAGATATCAAACACATTTGTCAAAACACACAAACAGCAGGAGCACATGAATTGGTGAGCAGTCGCTTATGCTCCATCTGTGTTGAAAAAGATCATTGAAATAAATGAGGATGGAACTGATTGCATTACTGATATCAATTGAAATCTTTATTATGTATGTACGGTAGGTGTATCAGATATCTCGTACATCATTCTATTTTTGCTCTGCATCTCCTGGCGATAATTTCATGCATGTGTCAAAGTGATAAATCCTTCTCAAGTAAATAAATCATCATTATGCTTCTTTGTAATTGAGTGCAAAACTTTTCCAAACCTCAACTCCAGATCCACGGTAACCCAATAGTCGAACTGAAAGGAAGACTTTTCATGGCTTTCTTTCAACAACTTTTGTTCGCTTCTTTTCCAGAAAGAAAAGAATTGTTGAGTGCATAACGAGTAGCTGCACTATCAAATTCAATAAAAAAAAAATATATATATATATACATATATATATATATATATATATATGTGTATATATATTTACAGATCACAAAGAGAAATTGTTGTGTATTGTTGTGACTCATACAATGTTCATCAAAGATTCAGGATGGTAGAAATTATTTCCTGTTGCAGTCGGTATTAGAAGCCTCTGGAGACAGTGTTGTTGTATGAAGAGAACGCCAAGTGAACTATGTGAACACCAAGGTATTCCCCGAGCCATCTCTACTTCTTCTCCCATGATAAAAACAGAGTTTGGCCCATCTCTGTTTCTAATTTCTTAACAGATACTTCCAGCTGTTGGATTTATTTGTTGATACGCCAGATTTATCATGTAACAAAGGGATAAATACTGTCTGTTATACACTGCAATGCCATTATTTGCAAAAAATAAATAAAAATTAAAAAGTATGCATAATTTTTCTTACACTTCACAATATGCCAAATTGTGTCAGTTCATTACTTAAAATTCTAACAAAACACATTGAAGCAAGGGATAAAAGAGAATAAAATTCATAGGGTATCAAGACATCTGCAATAGTGTTTTAAATAGTCGGGATTAAAACAAACAGCATTTAACATGAAATGATTATTGTTTGTTTCCATCAGTTGCTCTACAATGGATCAACAACCTGCCCACTGAATTCTCCACCCAAAAGCTCATGGTCAGACAAAAACGAATAGTTTAGATCAACACTTATTTCCATCAAAGCCACCACACTAAATGAAAATGCATCATCACTGTTGTAACCTAACGGAGTAATCAAGACACGAATTAACGCTTTCCACATATAACCACATCCTAAGTAAATAAACAACCTGAGTTGAGCTTTATTCATTTCCTACTAGGGTGGAACCCTTCATGGTCAAATCTTTCAGTCTCGACAAGCCAATTTATTTCCACCTTTATCATGTTTATGCTAAACATTTTGACTTATCCTTATATTCCCCTGTGTTAAAATAGATCTGATTTATTATATCTCATTTAAATCTGCCAAGATGTCCAGCAGGTGGTTGTGGCTGTATGCTGCTGGAAGCAGTACATAAATTCAGATTGATTGGATATTGCTTTAACAGAGTCTCTGGAGAGGCATTAAAGAATTTATTTTTTTTGCCCAGCATTGATTGGTACCGCACAGCTTCTCGTTATTTGTTCAGATTTACACATGCGTTTGCATACAAAGAGAACATTTGTGCATTTATGTCAATAGGAGTAGGTGGATATGGGGTGAAGGGCACACAATGAGGAGAAGTCAGAATAATTAATTTTTCCACCTCTGTGACTCCAAGTTTATCCAAATCTGACAGGCTCCTCTCAGGTCACAGTGCTCTAACTTTGTGTCACTTCCTATTTCCTGTGTAACAGAGCCATGAGCAACGCCATCTTAAAACCTCTGGAGCTTAAATGGACTTGGAAAAATCAGCTAGCAAAATTATTTAGCAAATTGCCTTTTATTATTAGAAACACTCCATTACATCCTGAAATAAATACATTAACCGCACCGTGTGAGAGGTGCTAATGTCTCCCCGTCGTCATATTCCCTCGCTTGGCATCCACCCGACCTCTCCTCGCTCCTCCAGCCAGAGCTTCAAAAATCTAGAGAGCGTGTTAAATTTATTGGATACGTCGACACTCTGTGTCTTGGCTGGGTTGGTGGCTAAATGGAAAAAAAAAAGTATGAAATTAAACAAATTAATTCTTCTCTTTGATTGGCTGACAGACTCAGTGGCTGTCACTGCTGTTTAATGTGATGTTAGGATGGAAGAGAGAGGGAGGAGATGAAGAAGCCCTGTGGTGGCGAAGCCAAGTCTGAACATTAACTGTCAAACCAGAACATGAAGCTCAGCAGGTCTGATGGATACCAACAGAGCCAAGATTGCATAGAGGGAAAGAAGACAAAGATGAATAGGACAATGGTGGGAAAAGAGTCAAACATAAAGAAGGGAGATGAAGTTAGAAACAGAAATGTAGAGAATAAGAAATTAAATTAAAACAGTTAGAGGTAACTGTATTAGATGACTGGGTGAAGGAAAGGTAGGAATAGTGCTGGTAAGGGTGGGAATGGGGGCGGGGTGGGGTACCTTGAAAGTCTTGCAGCAGTTGAAATTTATTGCAAATAACTGCTCCTGATACTCCGCCGTTTCAATTTCACACAACACAATTCCAGAGCTTTGGAGCAAATGTGTCCCTGTCAGCATCACTTAGGCTTCCGCTGGTCTCTGCCTCGCACCTCTGCCACCCCCTCCTCTGCCTCCTCCCTCAACTTTGCTCCTTGTCCTTCTCCATCTTCGCTCACCTTGTCCCTCCTATCGCTTCAAAATGTTCCTTTTAAAGGCTTCACTTCTACGCACGTATGACAGATAGAGGTGGACAGTGAATGGGAGAACAAAGAGGGAAAATATAATGTGAACTTAAAGAAGAGGAGAGGAACAGAGAAAGAAACTTGAAAGTTGTGTGAAGAGATTTTTTTTTTGCAGCAGCAGCAGCTGTGCAGCTGAACTGAGAAACGTGGAGCGACAGAAGGACAAGAAGAAAGGGGTCTTGATTGTGGCAGACAGAATTTAAACCAGCATTTTAAAACAAATGAGGAGACCAGAGAAAGCTTCATAAACCCTTAGAGTAATGCACAAGACTCGTCAATGGAATATACTGTCCTTTAATCAAAGTATTAGACTAGTTAAAGAAATGTAGGCCTTGTTGTGAATTATTTATTTTGAAGCAGTTCTGAATTTCATCTACTCATTTTGTTACTACTATAAACTTTAATTCACGTTACTGTATTGATCTTTAGTAAAAGAAGACCTTGTTATCAAAATGTTAAGTTAACACAGCATCATGTAAATTTATTCAGACCATTTTAATATGATACTGAATCGAAATTAAATTCAGTGCAATCATTTACCTTCAGAATCCACATAATTTGTGACTTACATGTATTTTTTTGTCAGCATAAAAAACAGGTGGCCTGGATGTCCAAATAGATTTTTACCAAACACTGGTGAAGAAACACCACTGTTCACTAAAATCCATCAAACAAAAATTTAAAGATCTTGGCACAACTGAAACCTAGACACGACTCTCCACCATGCAAAAAAAAGAAGCAGCCAAGAGAAACGCCAGGACAACTCAGGAGGACCATAAAAAATCCACAGTACAGCTGGATATGGCAAAATATGAAGCAAGTATTCTACAAATACAGCTTTATGGAAGAATACCAAGAAAAAAGGCCACTTCTGGAAAAACAAAAATCAATAAGGAGTCCCATTTGAAACATCCCACAAACCATGTGGGGGACACAGAAAACACATAAAAGAAGTTACTCTGGACAGATGAGACCAGAATGACATTATGGTTAACAGATAAGTAACACTTCTCCTGATCCTAAGAACGCCATCCTCAGGTGATGGCAGTATCATGCTGTGGGAGTCTTTATGTCGGTTCATTCCATAAGTCTGAGATGTAAAACAAAATGTAAAACATTTTGTAAGGTGAATGACACTGTGTACGACTTTCATCCTCCACCGTTGAAAGATCCTTTAACATTCAAATAAACAAATGAAAACCCGTCTCTGTGTGCAACATTTTTACTTCTTCAAGCACACGTACCGATGGAGACCCAGAGCTCAACTAGGCCAGCCCCCACCTCAGTTATCATCACCGTTACATGCCACACCACAGCGGGATTAGCGCCGTGTGCTTCGGCAGCAGCGTCATGAGCACCGGCAGCATCATGTGAGTGGCAGGAGGAATCAGTCGGCAAATCAGCCTGAGAGAAGAGTGCCGAGGCAGAGAGAGAGGCAGCAAAGACAAGGCGGTGGAGAAGTGAAGAAGAAAAAAAAACAGTGACTCAGAGAGCTCCACTCAGTCTGCTGTGGTTTGATAAGAGTTATTATTTCATTATCTCTCCCTGGGCCGAGTCCTGAGCCAGTTTACACACACGCAAGCAAGCAGACACACACTGATGCATTCATACATACAGATTCAAATATACGCCGGGAAAGGGTAGAGAAAGAATGCAGATTAAGGTAGTTTTAATGAAGGGCATGAGGAAATTTACACTTATCAGTCTGAGTTGGAAGAGAAAGTGCAAGCAAAACAGTTGTACCTTTTACTTTTCTTTCCTTTAGTAGACCAAGCTGGTCAGTCACATTCTGACTCGGCAGAACCAGTGTTTGGAAAAAAGGTGTTTGGCCTCGATGCCGTAGACATTATTTTGTTATACGTGTTGAAATTCTAGGACCGTATTTGTATCGCAAGGGTTTGCTACTGTTTACATTACCATTCATTCTATTGTTTTTCTACAGTTATCACTGCATACTGATCCTACAAGTGAGACATTTTGTATCGGAGTCCATAACAGTTCTCTTTCACAGATTAACTGAGTCAACCAGACTCCTTCTTTTCTTTTTTTGCAGTCCAAGTTTACTGTCTGTGTAAAAGCATGACAATAACTATTATTTATCAAGACAGAAACTGAACATATGACAGGGTAACAAATCAACAGTTATGATCCTTTAAAGTAAGACAGAGTTTATTAAACACTTCATAGACAGAGTGAAAGCATCGCCTTTTTCCCTTACACGTCTTTTCCTTCAAAACGTTTCCATTCTTTCGTCTTTTACCCTTTTTTTACAATATGAGGAAACAATGCGACTAAGACGGAGATAGGGAAAGTCTATTTTGTGAAATCAGACATATTTTCTAGTAAAATCCGCCATCTGTAAGAGTGTTTTGTTGGCAAATAATGATGCAATCAGGTAAAATATGATAAATATTCTGTCAAAAGCAAAGGAGTGCAGAGTTTCCCTTTTAAGCGGTGTTCCTTTTTTAAGCTCTACTCATAAAAACACAAAAAGTGTCTCTAGATGTGAAACTAATATTTTACACCATTATATAGCCGTTTTCTAAATGAAAAAACGGAGCTCAGCTCAGACGGGCATATCAGTCCACATGATAACTACTAGTCGTACTACAACCTATTGGGTCAATGGAAGAGTGGCAAGAAAAATAATGTTAAAAGAAAGACAAACTAACACTGCACATGCATCTCTCCGAACACACTATACAGTTGGTGAAACCTGGAGGTGGCAGTATCATGCTGTGTATTTCTCTGTATGCTTTTCTTTAGCAGTGATAGTGCAGCTGGTCTGATACAGGACACCAGATAATGCAGGGTGAAAATACATCTTGTTAGAGGCATCAAAAGACTGATAAGACCCTAACGTGAATGATGGTGAACCTAATTCATTTGTAAATAATCCATCTGCCATGAAGTGGATTAGGACCATAGACATACACGGTTTGCTGTCAGTTAAAAATTCTCTCTTTGTGCAAGCTATAAGCACACATTAAAAGAAGGAAAAGGGGTAAGAGAAGGTGTGGACACAGTAGGTCACCTTGTCGTTCAAGCATAATTGTGCTCAAAAGACGAGGTAGTGGTGACAAAGGCACAATTTGACTTGAATGCATGCAAAGTGGTGGGCACTTCTAAAGACTGGCAAGTTTAAATAACAGGAAAAGAGCAAAGTAAAGAGCAGGCTGTGTGAGTGATACAGTAATGGCTTTGACATTTCTGCAACACCGTTTTTATGTTGCTCTTTAAAGTACCACATACAAAAGAGCTGAGAAGCTAAGAAGAGAGAGGTAAAATTGTAAATGCCCCCCCTTGAATAGCAGTCGCAGCACGATTGTAAAAATGCTCAAAAGGTCCGGAGTAATTATTAGGATGAAAAAGTTATTTGAACTTTCCAGTCAGTATTGGTTTAATAATTCTTTATCTGCAAAGCAGTGCCGCTCAAACCCAGGAGGACATTTACCCACAGAGGCACATGGACACTGCAGGGTAGCAGACATGAATGGGCGACAAGGGAAGAAGTAGAGTGAGGATATTTCTGAACCCACTTGTTTAAATTGTTCCAATGCTAATTTTAATAGCCTTTGTTACAAAACATTTCAACTAGTGTGTTGGTTAATGTCTTCATCAAAATGACTAAAAAGTCATTTAAAGAAGAGCGTATGGGGCAACTTGAGAACACTTCTCCACACTTGATCTTCCTTTGGGTTGGCTGCACAGTGGATGTAAACTGTGTTAACAGTGTCTTTGGTCTTACTTTTTTAAATCATGACGTTGTCTTCTTGGTTCACCTCAGTTTATGCAATAAAGTCATGTTTTGCTTCTTTCACACAAAGTTTGAATCCATTAATCTTCTCTCATTCTTCCTTCAAAGGCACAAACCCTCATCTATCATCTATCACTCTGGTTTATCAAAAACTACTGACACAATGCAAACTATGTAGGATTATGTCTAAAATTTAATGTATAAAGACTGTTATAGATACATACAGTTTAATAAAACACACAATAGATATATAACCATTTAAGAAAATAATGTGGTTTTATTTTATTTTTTTTTATTGAACTGCTTTCATCATACATTTTGTTTTCCAGTATTTTCACTTTAATTTTTCTTAATTTTACATATTGCATAAATTACTTTTATTTCTTTTCTGTGGTAATATTGGGAGGGAGAAATCAACTCTTATTTGTTAATCCCAGGTAGTTTTGACGGTCTAATATTTCAATTCCACACTTGATTTCCTCCATAAACAATTTAATCGGGGCAAAGACAAAATGTCACAATTATCTCCATAAGTTGCAGTGTGCACTTGTGCATGTGTGGAAATCACATTTAGACCAATAAATTGAGAGGAAATTCATCTGCATTTTCACAGTGATTGAATGTAATGTTACTGTTTTCTGACCCAACAGATCTTAAAAGGCTAATAATTGAATGAACTTGCCTAGTGCATGGTCTCCACATGAGACAAAGGGAAGCAAAGATGTATAGTACCACATACACAGCACTTTCTGAAAGTGAAAATGAAGCTAGAAGAAACATTTCATAAAATGATGGTGACCTAAATTTATTTTAGGATTCTAAAAGATGCCAGAATCTGTTTAAAAGGAAACATTTAATGACAGTGAAAGACAGCAAGAGAGAACAACACTTTCAGCAGGTTACAGGATGGCTGAAAAGAGTATAATAAAGATTTTCTTATTATTTTGAGCTTTCAACCCATTATGGAACATGCTGGATATGGACATGATAGCACCTTTTTTGAAATCTCTGCGAGCGATCCGTTGAGATAGAGTCCTCCAATTCTGTTGAGGGGGTTGGGGGGACTTAACGCGAGCCAATCAAAAAGCACGGATCAACCGCCTGCTTTCTGAGGGGAAATTACCGAGGGGAATCCCAAACAGCTGAAATGCTAGGCCTGGCGGCAGGGGTAGCTAGGCATGGGGGCCGCCATGCCTATAATACACTGGGGGAAACCCTGATATCATATTTTATACTTGAAGCTGTGTTTCTTTATATGCCATTGAAATACAAGGGTAATTCACAATACTCAGGTGGGACAGATGTCAAAGTTTTGCCATGCTGCAGTTTGCCTTTTACAAATAAATAACTTTCCTTATTAGTCACTGTGTTTCTAACCAATGTAAAAAAAATTAAATACAAATAAAAACCTGGGAAAACAATTGCACTGTCTGTCCATGTCCCAGAAGGAAGTGGTCATTTTAGCTTGTTCCAAATCCACACGGAGTAAAACGATTCCCAAGATCCATCAAGAAAAACTGCATAACCACAATGTTTTTACAATAAGGGAAACCATTAAAAATCCCACCAATGCTTGGTGACTTTCTGCAGAGAGAACATCATAGATATACCCACACAAAGAATATATCACTGCATTAGAAAGACTTAAAAAGCCACAACGTGACTCAAGCAAATGCCATTACAATACATCCATCACTGCTTTTTAAAAGCAAAGGTTTTCTCCACAAGAACAAAAGGCAAAGACAGAGGCAGGATTAAGAATGAGAGCAATGATGTAGAGGATAGAGCACGGTAAAGGAGGGACAAACACAAAGAGAACAGATTGAAAGTGTCAGCGCCCCACTTTACAACAGATGGGGATTTCACAATGCGCAGCCCTCCTCTCGATTCCTGTTTACTATTCCTCCAGTAAGGCTAAGTGAGAAACAACTCTTTTTGCGAGAATGTCACGGCTCTTGTCTGAACACATTCATATTCGTCTGCACAAACACAAACAAGTGCACGCAATTTGGAGTAATCATATGAATCCGTCAAAAGCACTATATTGTTACTTATGTCCTCAAGAATAAACAACAACAAGTGCACAGGGGCAAAATCTTCTCTTAAAGCCAAAAAAAGAGAAAACAAAACCAGAGGCACTGCAGTGTAGCTGGGTTGATGCACACAAACATCCTGCTGTCTCCATCCTGAAGGATTGCTTTAGGTTCAGTTATAGAGCATCCAACTCTGTAATGAGCAGGAAAACTAATATTTGGAGTCAATTAATATTGTCCATTTTATGGCGACACTGAGGCAGAGACACTGAGAACAGCAGCCAAAACTTGTGAAGCATGCTGGTCTATGCTTGCTCTGCAGTCGTAGCCAGGTCTGAAGACATTCCTCACTTGAACCTGACAGATCTGCTTCCACCAACTTAAGACTAATCCATTCCTAGCCTTCTATTACCTCATGTGCATGCAGACAACTATGTGTACATGAACAGGCACACATACATGAACTACGATCAAGTCAGGCAAGACCAGATGCTGATTAACAGAAAAAAAATAATCTAGATATTTAAAAAATAAATAAATAAAAACGTAAACTCCTACAAAATTTAATCAGCAACATTTTGGAAACGGACTTTCATCAGGCAAAATAAATTCAAATGATTGGAGTCAATCTTGAATAGGAAATGGCTCTGAGTATTTGACTAGTCGAATCTCGCCATGGGTCATTATTCAGTTCTTACCTAATGAGCAAAAATAAGCTGGGTAGTCATGAGTGTACCCAAATTGTATGATTATCCAATTAGGCAATATAAAAAAGACAATTATCTTTTTTTATCATGTTAACATATTACATTTTACAGGTATATGTTTACTTCTATGTACTGGTGTTTTACTTTTGATGCTCAACCAACACACTGAATTTAAAAAAAATCTACATAGGCCTATCCATTAATTTAGCTACATTTTTAAAGCAAGTAATATAATCTTCTTTTTTGCCATTACACTCTTTATAGAAAAATACAAATGGAACAAGCTGATATGAGTGGGTTGATTAGTCCGGCTGAGCTAACTTACAAGTATCATACTCATAATAATACTTATTTGTTTTTATCTCATGAAAAAAATAAAGTGTTTTTATCATGACAAAACAAGAAATAGAACAAGTTTTTCCACTTGAAGCCTTAACATTAGGCTAATAAAAATAATTCAGACATATACAGAAGCTTTTTCTGACCCTATCAACCAAGTCTGTGACGTTATGGTGAAATCTGATGGCCACTTTCGTAAAAGTACAATTGGAGGGGTTGGCCGTCTGATTTAATCATTGAGCCGGGGTTATTATTCCTTTATCCGAAGAGTGAATGTCAGTGACTCAATTTCTAATGATGACTTTTCTTCTAACAGGAGTCCAGCAATGGTCTTCTGATCCCATTTTCTCTTTGTCTCAATCATTAGTGTGTCAGGGAGGCCAGTCCTGGGTCAGATTTGTCTTGTGTCGCCTCCAAACCAAAGGTGACAGCATTGACACAAGGATGACTTACCCTCTTAAGCTGAGAACAAAAGTGTCAACTACTTAATAGTTTAATTCTTTTTGACTATTTTATTTTATTTTGTTTAGGTTCAGATTGTGCTGCCTGCTTTTCTGCTGTTACAGCACAACATCCAGCTCATGATGGACATTGGCTGTCTTTATTAATAACTGTTACTTTAGCTCTATTACCTCACTGGGCTGACTGATTAAAAACTAAATGAAAACTCTAATGAATTTTCTATCTCTTTGGTCACTAAGTTTTCCCCAGAGTGCATATGAGCCTAAATATTTTCCAGTCTCTAACCAACTTTAAAAACCCCACTCACCTCTACCAAAACACCCATTATATAAAACCCAGCACGCCAAAGATCCCAGTGGCTCAGTATCTCAGAAAAGCCATCCTGGCAACAACCTCCAAAACAGCCTGTATCTTGAGCACAGCGGTGTCAAGCTGCATCAAGGTCTGGTACAGGCATTAGCACATGTGGCTAACCAGGGAGGCAGCAGATTGAATTAGGATTCTGCCTTATGCAGACAGAATGAACTGAAACACATGTGTTGCTGTCGTTGATTTAATGAGCACATTATGCACATCGGCACACTCAACATAAAACATCTGCACAGACATCTGTACTTTGTCGACACAACCCTTTAGGTTGGATGCACATAAAATCCCTGTAATCAGTTGATTTTACTGTGTAAAGAAATAAACTTACAAAAATTCAAGATATTTTGAAAAATCAAAGTTTGTACAATATTTAAGCAAAGCATTATAACCACCTGTGTAGGTGGTTGTTGTTGTGTTTTGTTCTACTTTTTACCAAAGCAGTAATTTGTTGAGGAATAGCTCCATTAGACCCCCAAAGGTCTACATAGGTAATGTGTCTGGTAGCAGGATCTTATCTGCAGATCTTTTAACTAATTAGTTCATCCAGCACATCCCAGGGATTCTTGACTGGACTAAGATCTATGGTCTACACCTCAAAGTTATTATAATTCTTCTCAAATAATTCCTGAGCATTTTTTATATTGGAATACTGTAGATTTTGTTTATGTTATGCATTTCCTGATGTCCACACCAATATAATAGAAAGGTTTTCATTAAAGAGTGTACATGGGCTACAATAAGACATCACACTGCCTCCACTGACTTTATTTCTTCCCATTCTGTATAACAGAGCAGATTTTTGTTGAAGAAATTAATAATTAAAGTATTAATTAATGTTACCGATTAGTAAGCAGAAATAGCAATTCGTGTCACTTAAATTCTGTATGTATTTCCTGTCACTATTTCTGGAACTTCCAAAAGCACAGTTGCAAAAAAACCACATAATTAAAATCTCTAACATGACTACAGGATGACTTGAATAAACATTCCCAGTGAACCACTATTTGTGTTTGGCCCTTATATATTTCTGTAGTGTCAGTACTGGCTCACTGCCATGAGAAATATATGAAACATAAAAATCTTGGTGTATGTCCTGTAGTTTCGATCCCGGTTTCAAAGACAAAATGACTTTTTTTTTCTGTAAGAAACTGACTTGCTTTGACATTTAATTTTTTTTAAACACTAAATTCTTACTTTTTGTAATGTCCACTAACACAACCAGAAGAAAACATATTTTCTCATTTCTCTTTGCAGCAAGAAAACAAACAACCAACCATGAAAAATTATCATGAAACACCAGTGCATGATTATTTGTATTTTCCATCTTTGTAACAGTGCATATTAAATTTCCTACAAAATGAAACATATGCAAGCGATACAGCAGGAAGCTGAGATAAAAGGGAACAGTTTGTACAATAGCAACCCAGCTAGTTGGCTTTAGCTGGATCAAATCAATATTTATTTACTTCCTCCAACTGGCTTGGGACAAAAAGAGAAAGAGAGGTTGAGAATATAAGTGTGAAAACGAGATGCTGTGCAACAAGGCAATCAATTTTAGTTGCAAAAAAGTGAACCAAAGACCCAAGCTTCAAGGAAATGAGAAAATATGTGAACTAAGAAGCAAGTATAAATGTCAAACCTTATGTTGTTTTCTAATCACTCCATCCATCTTACTCTATTTGCTGCATTTGCTGTGTTGTATGTGTGAGAAGACTGGTGGAAACCAATCAGGTAAAATCTGGTCTTTGGATCCAGAGCTCACTCTATCCAGTTTCACGAGAGGAAATGCATTTGTTATTCTGTTGAGCAGCTGAGTGGATGAGGAACACAGATCATCTAAATGTGTGAAATATGTTCAAAAAGTTGGATGAAAAAGGGTACTGGAGAAAGTTCTGCAAATGACAGACTGTATTGGTGTTCCTGGACTGGGAAATGACTAAGATGGTGGGGGAACGAGGGTAAGAGAGCAAACAGCAAGTCAGAGCAAGCAATGGAAAAAGGTACAGTTGAAGAGAAAGAGAGAGAGATCAACAAAAAAAGGTAACAGGGTCTGGATGATTGCTGGACATAAGAAAATTCAGAGGAAGGCAGGATATTTGGGCTTTCGTCAAAAAGCTGTGAGGCTCGAATCTGTGAAGTCTCTAACAAAAATTGCATGAACAAAAATTAAAGGTAAAATCTTATCCTACAAAATCACCCTCATAACTGAATCGGAATTAGAGCCATTTCTCAACTAATCCATCACACAGATCATTGTTGAGTGGTGTGTTGCAACTATAGCCTCAGCTCTCTGCTCTGCAGTACATTAAAACCAATCATTGCCAAGAATAAAATGCACAACAAGATATAAAGTGGCACTTCACATTACGTTTTCCTCTGTACATGGGAAGACCAAAGTGCAATGGAGTATAGAGGGAGAGGGAAAGAGAGGAGTGGGAGGGTGCACACAAGGAAACGAGACGCAAGA
Organism: Poecilia picta; assembly: GCA_033032245.1. Taxonomy (NCBI): domain Eukaryota; kingdom Metazoa; phylum Chordata; class Actinopteri; order Cyprinodontiformes; family Poeciliidae; genus Poecilia; species Poecilia picta. The sequence continues at coordinate 12,100,750 of CM065359.1, read as the reverse complement.
CAGTCCAATCACTGTCAGCAAGCATGAATTATACATGTGTTGTAATTTTAACGCTGTCTGTTCACTCCCCTGCTTTGTAACTATTAAATATTCACATCAACATCTTTGTAGGCCATTGTTAATTACTCATCACAACAACAAAAGGTCTAAGCCGGAAATTGCCTTTGCCAACCTCTATTAAAATGTGTATGAAGCTTACTGATAATGCTATCAGATCAAACGGGCGGCACACAGCCTCCTTTCCTTGGCAGAGATGCCCAGGATTTTATGCTGGTAGTAAACTGATGATACATTGGGTAACTTAATCAGATATACTGAACTTATTCAATTGATTGTGAAAGAAAAAAAAAACAAAAAAAGCATTGAGCCGTCAAACTGGCAAAGGTATGGATTGTTTTTTGGAAGGTTTTCTATACGGAATAAATACTACTACAATGCCCTAGTTGGCATCTATGAAACTTCATTTGGCAGACAGCACAATTATAAAAAGTCTGGGTAAGAGTTGTCTAGCTGACATAATCATCAAGCTTAAATACAATAGTGTCTACAGTGTTATAAATAAAGTTTTGTCCTCGAACAATTTCAGTTATCCCTGATGCTTATGCATCAATTCCCACCACACCTTTTCCATCCAAGCATACACAACACTATGAACATCTAACATCTTTACCAATTATACTTTGTGGCTTCCATTAATTGCAGAAAGTCTCAACTGCTGGATGTTTCACTCCTTTTGATTTGAACCTCTAAAATAAATAACATTTTAAATGAAAACCTTATACCTGAGAGGCACCTGCAGATGAATAAGATCCTTCGCCAAAAGAATGTTAATTTTCAAAGGTAAAATTCAATGAAAATGAATGAGCACATAGGCAAAACTTTTGTCTACTGGGTGTCTTTTTTTGTGACTTAAACTGACAGCATAAAACTGCATGCATTCACACAAAACATAAAAACGTGAACTCAAAAACACCTTGTGAGAAGTGTTTTTGTCAACTGAGGTGGGAGCAAAGTCAGCAGGCCACACAAGCAGTGCCGTCAAAAACAAAAATTAGCCTTTTTTTGATTGTTTGATGCTACAAGGGGTAAGGAACAGAAACCTTGAGTTGTGTGGTTTTACCCTGCAGGCAAACTGCCGAAATGATATGTGGTATCACCACAGTCACTGCATGTCTGTGAGGACATGTGGAATGAATACGTGTTTAAATGTAAGACAGTGTTCAAAGACAACTAAAGATTCTCTGAAGAGGAGACTAAACCAAAGTGAGGAAACTCAAGTGGGTGCGCACATGTATCTATTGGGGGTTGGGGTAGATGGTGTAAACACGCCAGCCTACAAGGATTGGGCTAATATCCAGTTTGTTCTCCCCCGCCTCAGCTCCACGGTGGCTGCAACGCAATTTCTTCCAATTGACCTCTCTGCCACTGGCACAATCACTCTCCACTGGAGACACGACGGCCCCAGAATACGGAGCAGTAAGCAGCACTAGCCGGGCGCTCGAGAAGCCAGTACTTAGAAGAGGTGGGGGAACAAACCAACCACGAGGCGGAAATTAGATGAATTAGAAAGCAAGAAGAAGAAGGCAGAGGGAGGTGAAATAGTGAATTTATTCGGTGGTTTAGTGGCAGTGACAAAGCACAAGCATTTAGAGATCAGCAAAGGAGGAAATTAGAAGCATTAAAGCCAGTGCTGTTTGTTTCTGAACCTTCTTTTTCTTTGACTTTTACTTGTTTTCTGTCAGGATGGTGTTAATGAAACTGAGCAACTATATGGTAAGCAGTAAAATGACACAAAATCCAAGGAGTGTTTGGACGCTTGTGATGTATGCATTGTAAAAGAGCTGGCTGAAAAAGGTAAGCATACAAATGTCTGCAAGTAAAATTGCAACCACACAAACATCAGGAAATCGGCCAGATTTATAAGAGCAATGGCCCAGCCAAAGGCTAAAAGGCTTTATGACGGCAAAGGATTGCCAATAAATGTGAGGTTGAAGCCCTCTAAGAGCACCACTCTCGAGTAATAGGATTAGTCGAAGTCAAGAGCACGGCCATCTTAACTCTTTCTGCAGTACAAATCACTAAGAAGCATCTCTTCCGTAACCCGTACAGCTGTGCTGATTTTGCAAGAAAAATCCGGATTCCTGCTCTACGATGATGAGCCCTGGCTTCGTCAACTTACACATACATGTGTTGTCATCGAAGGCAGCACAGTGACAGCAACTTCTCCCTAAACCCTCCTCTGGATACGTTGCGATAGATGAAAACAATTAATATGTGGAGGAATGAATTGATGGCTCCTGGCTTATCATTCTCACTCCACTCAACACAAAGTGCTGACACCATGTTTCCCCCACTCAGACACCAACCTCCCTCCCCTGCATTTTCACCTTGCCCATGGCAAGTGAGTAGGAACCGTTCTTCTGTGTTTTTTTATGTTAAATGAAATTAGTGCAATGCATCAGTGAGTTCATTTTACCCACTGAAAATCATTCGGTAATCTGCTCTGCACATAAAAGAAAAGCAGCAGGGCACCTGAAGGTCGGCCACAACGCTCTTCGAACACCGTGTATTTCAAACATAGGAGTAAAACCATAGATTTCTTTATTCCTCTCTGCAAACTTATTTCTCTGCTTTTTCTCTCTCAGTATGTGAAGTGGCCTGCTGAATTGGTTTGAATATGCTCGTCTTTCCATTAGACTTGGAGAGCGAGCAGAGGAGAGTGGTATTCCCACTGTGCCCATTTCTTCTATGTACATAAAAATTTGGCAAGCCGACATGTATTCATACACATCAGTATGTTTGCCCATATGTGCATCTGCTTCTGCACATGCACAAGCTTTGCTGCTGTTTTCCCTTCACTACTCTGTGACTATGTTTAACATGCAGCCCGCTTCTTTACCCAAAGGCTTATTTTTGCTCACTTCCAACACTCCCTAACAACTGGATGGGTCTTACAGTTTCTAGATTTGGTTGCAGCTCTGCCTCTGTACCACAGCAAAAGGAGAACCCCTTTTGCTGTCGAGAGGAATTCACAATGCTCATGGCTCTCCATTTGTTCCTGCTCCTTTGCCCTATGGAGACAAATTCCACTGTGGTAGCGGTAAGCAACTTTGGCAAATATGCTGCAAAAAGGAAAGAGCAAAGTACAGCAGAGAGTGATGAGATTGCTCGAAGATTTAATTCAACTCTGAGGAGATGGCAGCTTGATGTATATAAATGAAAGGAATTGAGAGAGGAAAGGCAGCTGCTGCGTGGGGGATCATAATGGCTTCCTCAAAGCTAAACAGTAGAGACATAATACAAGGTAATTTGATATTGTATATTAGTACTCCAGCATCAACGTACAGCCACAAAGCTGAGGATTGCATGCTGTGGCTCATTGTTTGCCACTGCTGGAGGGGTCACGACGAGCTCATCTCTAATGACAGGAAGGAATACGCAAATAAAAACAAGAACATTCAATTGTTTTTTGCTGAAACTATTATTCAAAAACTCCAAACAAACAGATTTGCAGATGCTTCCCTCATATAAGCTTAAAGCCAGAGGCAATGTGAATCAGAGTTTAGATGAGGAACTTGAAGGTAGCATTAATGTATGTCAAAAATGCTGGTTTAGTTTAGTTTAATGGCTTAGCCACACACACACACACACACACACACCTATACACACACACACAAGATTAAGATTGGAGATTAAGATCAGAATCTTCTAATCTGAGACCATGATGTAGAGCAAGGAAAGGCTAGAATGCCTTCTCAATCTACGTTACAAACCTCATCTATTGTCACAACCTTTGGGTAATGAGTGAATAACGGGATCACGGTTATGAGCGGTCCAAATAAGTTTTCTCCGGGCTCTGCCTTAGAGAGAACGTGAGAAACCTGGTCATCCAGGATGGGCTGAGAGTCGAGTTGCTGCATCTCCACATCAAGAGGAGCCTGTTGAGGTGGCCTCACTAATGAAATCACACAAAACTTAAAATGACCATCATGAAAGCTGTTTATTCAGAGCCCTGAAGTGGTCATCACACAGATCTCGGTCATATTGAGTATCTGTGGCAGGTGCTTAGAGTCGATGTTCATGTTCGAAAACAACGCAATCCAGATGAATTGTGGTTGTTCAATTCAACGCAATTCTCTTTGTCTTGAAAGAGAGGACATGCCAGTCTAGTAAGGTGAAGAACTACAGCAAGAGGCTTTTGCCAGTTGTAAGACAGATGAAAACTGAGATGTTTGAGGCAATGAAACATTTTCTTAAACTTTTATTGACAATGTGCATTTTAACATTTTAAGCTTACAATGTTATGCATAGTGATTAATCATGATTAATCACAGTTCGAGTGTGATTAATTTAATAAATAAATGTTACTGTTTGAGGTCAGAACAGAAATAATGTTTATGATTTTAATCCAGTTAGAAAAATTTGCTAAATTATTTCCATTTGCAATAAAGCAGAATGATGAGATTAGTTTTTGAGAATTTGTTTTTACTTTGTTCGACCAAGTTCAGATACAATGAACCTTGCTTACCTTAATCTTCCTCTGTCTTTTGTATAGTTAGGGAAAGTCAGAGTTGACCTTTCCATCCAGGGTTGTTTCAAATTACAAGTGGCACAACCCTCTGCTATAGACCAAGCTAATATACTTCATGACAACAGTACATGCATTTTCTCTCTTACTCGCATATGGGGAAGTCCCATATTATAATTATGCCATGGCTTTGTAGGGATGTGATAAACTAAGCCACAATATTTGAGTTAAATCGGGACACAATTTAGGCAAATCCTCATGCATAGTGGTTCTTTGTACAACATCATGAAATAAAAAAAACCAATCAGGCAAGTTACCAGCTAGAAAAAATCAGATTTATGATTTGGTACAATTTCCAGAAAGCTGAAAGCTCCAAATTATTATTTCCAAGCAATTACGCACAATTTAGACACTATGGGGAAAGACCATTTAAAATATTCAGGACAGCAGGTTCCATGTCCCAGAGATGAAAGTGTTGTGGTGCAAAATGTATCAGCAAACATGGTGGTGCACAGGGGTCACAGATGCCCCCATCTTGCTACTACAATTTTCTCAATTTTTGTTGTGTGATGTCCCCTTTTTAAGACACATGACTGATTCCCAAAATGGATGGAAACTGACTTCGGTTCTCAACAAAAGACTGACGTTTTGAGGTGCATGCTATTGGAGAAGAGACCCGCAAATATCTACGTAAAAATTTGTTACTGATGGAAAGAGAACTGTCTGAAAATATTGAAGCAACATCAGAAAACATTTATGAAGTCAAAGTTATGGACAAAAAAGTCTGATACATGATGATTTTAAGCATACTGTCGAGCTTGCAAAGTTTGTGCTTATGCACAACAAAGTAAATGTGGTCATTGCAAAGTATTTTTTCAGTTCCATAAAGAACTTGTCTCTGGAAAAAAAAGAAAAACACATATTACCAATAATTGTGGCATTTAGGAAAAATGAATAATTTTGGTATTCTAACTAGCCCAAGAAATGACACGTTAAGTTAGATTTAAAGTCAGAAAGTAACAAAATAAGTATGTCATTTTAAACAGAAGTTAACTTGATCTGTTTTAACTCATGTACAGAACTGCAGAATCAGCAAGTCTCAGTTGAATTGAAAATTGCATTGAAAATAATCATTACTAAAGCCTTTAAAAGAGGCACATCCTCATTATTATTGCATCTATGCGCCCAGTCACGTAATGTGATGCCCAGACAGAACTAACTGCCAAATTGCCAAAGTCTGCCGTATCCTCCCTGTCCTAACATCCTCACTGGCTTCACCCTCGTCTCTTCATGCAGTCTACTTTGAGACATCCGCACAACACAGACTGATAGCGTTCGTCCCAAGCTACCAAGGCTCAGATCTGCTTCATGCTATGACGCTCTAGGCTGGCTTTCAGTCTGTCCTCACACACTGACACTTTGTTCACTGTCACACTTCGCCAGGACGTGCTAAGAAAACAAAACTAAGACTGTTCAGTCATCGCACTATCCCAGCGTGTGAACAGACGCATATGTGGTAACAAATATATGCACCGTCACATATGCTGATGCACACACACATGCATTTAAGCACACCTTCTATAAACCACTCAGCTGGAAGAAAAGTGTGTGAGCCATAGCTCAGTGGGAGAACCAAAAGGGAAAAGATAGACAGAAAGACAGTGACAGAGAGAAAGGGAATAGTTTAGATACTGCATTGAATATTTAGGAGAGAATTTGTGGGAAAGGCAGTATGGGAGGGTTACGATGACATGAAGAGATTTAAAGAATATGAATAAAGTTAAAGAAATAGTCTAAAACAGAAGGAGACACAGAGACAGATGATAAAAAATAAGGGTAGAAGTGTGCAATAAAACCTGAGAGGCTGTCTTTACTTGTCCATTTTGAATCCCTCTCACTGTCTCATTTCATATTTATACAGCTCTTCAGACTCTTTACCCTTCCTGCCACTGAAGCACCTCTGTGTGTCACTGAAACAACCATTTGCTTGATTGATTCGAAACGTGATTCCCTACTGCGACACATGCCCCTAACTAAGTAATGTTTTTTTTTCCAATAAAATAAAACAGCTAATTCATTCAATGAAAGTGATTTTCCTGTCACCTTTCATTGGTCATATTGTCATATTGTCATCAATGTTTCTCAAAATAAGAAATCTTGGAAAAATTATGCTAATTCCTTGCTATTGCTAAATGCAAATGACGGTTAAGAACATGCCCATGCCTACACACTTTGTCTGGATCCCAATATAAACTCTTTCCAACACCAACTAATGAAGTATGGAAAGAACACTCCTGAGTTATAAAAGGCATGTGGTGAGTTTAATTAAACAATGCTAATGAGCAACTAATTAAATGCTTTTCGATCAAAACAAGTCAGTAATTACCTGGAGCAGAGATGGATAATGAGCTCACTACAGTCACTTGCAGACAGCCAAACCCATGGAGACCTGAGCAGATCAATTCCCTTAGTATTAATGACCACCTTCTTTTTTCCATCTTCCCCTCACCCATGTTTTCTGTGCTCCAACTCTTTCAATATGCCAGACTGCAAAGGGGATGAGAGGGCGGACATGAAGCCCAGAAAGGAGCTCTTGAGGAAATACTTTCACTTGAGTGTTGACAGAAACATCAAACATACCTTTTATGCCACTGTCACTCACTCACTGCCTCGCTCTTCCATGAACTTCCTCCATCTATTGATCCTAAACCCGGTTTGTTCTTGTGAAGTATTTTCACTGGACTTGCACCTTTATTTTTCTCCAAATAGCCATTAGTTATCAGGAGAAAAGTCTGTAGAGAAACACTTTGTTTATGGCTCTCCTTTTGTTGTCACACATACAACTGGTATCAGTGCTTAGGTTCTTCTCTTGGTCGATAAAATCACAGCTGCAGACACTCTAAACATCACAATATGCAAATCACAAGGATGGGATACACGCGTCGTACCTCATCACTTTGAAAGACTGTTGGAGGTAAAAAGAAATCCAGGGGGAAAATAAAAAGTGAAATTCTTCTGATTGACAAAGTAACCCAGAGGCCTGCTTGATAAGCGTAGAAAGGAGATTTACCAAGTTGAAAATAGAAAAGTGGAAAGATTGGAAGCCACATCAGCCAAGAAGTGATGAGCATGCAGTTGGACAAAAGGACAATGATAAATGGCCAGCGAGAGTGAATCTGGGCATGTGCAAAGATAGATCTAGCAAGGGAGGAGAAATAGAGATAAATAGATAGGCATAGATATATAGAAATGCTCCGATAGTATTTTTTTTTCCTGTTGTTCCTCTTCTCACAGATAACAATACTATCAGTTCCTCAGAAACACCTCAGTCAACAGGGAACAGTGTTTTCTCCTGTCATCACTTTTCGGCCAAACAAAAAGTTGAATGTGAATTATTGTTTACCTTTGCACAAGTATTGTGCTGACACAAAGAATATACTCACGAGATACACTGCTAAGGATTTGGAAGCAAATTTCCAATCTTTATTTATTTATTTTTCTGTTGCTTTTTGACAAGGAATAGATACTTCCCTTTCCCCTGAGCATCCAAATGCCTGCCAACATTTCTGAACTCAGCAGTTCCACAACACATAGAGGTTTTGAAGGTCAAAAGAATAAAACAGAGCAATTTTGTTGTACTTTGTTTGGCCTTCCTGTTGTCTGCTGAAATTATTGCTTTGTCTCACTATGGAAGCTGGATTAACCATAGAGATATTTCAACATGGCTCAACATGCCGTAGAAAATACAATTTCCTTTCAAACAGCTGTGTATATTTCTGGGTGTCCTTTGACTTTATTTTATACACTTTACTTAAAACAGCAAACACTTCCTTGAGGTCAATGTGGCTCAAAATGCTTGATATCAAGTCAACAGACAATTTTTAGGTGAATTTATAAAATGCCCCTTTGTGTTGCCTAAACAGATATCAAAACTTTTTATGGTGACATGGAAATAATCACAGTCAGTAATTATGTCAGTCAATGACTAATTTGATAGGGTCAATATGCTCCCCTGCTTCAGAATAAAGCCTTTATGTAACATTCGAATCCCATAGGTTTTTTCAGGATCTTCTGTCATTTATGGAATAAATTACCACCTATTCACTTCATTACAAATACACTGCGCATGAGGAGTTCATTGATCCTCAAATGGTTTAAGCCGCAAACAAGACAGCACATGACTTTAAAAAAAAGCTGAAATCTTAAATGAGTTTCTTGAATTTCTCTGTTGTTCACACTACACACCATGAGAGCATGAGTAGCATGTATATGTATGTATATTAGCCAACTAATACAGAGGTGTTTTGCTGCCTGATGAGAGCTGCTGATGAAGGCCAAATGATTGAATTGTATGGTGACACAATAAAAATATGTCATCCCCTCTATTCTGTGGCTACTGCAAAATCATGTTGCAAAAACTAACGAACTACCCATAAACAAACAAACAAGAAAAAAAAACAGAGACAGACTATACAAGCTTTCAATGAATGTGTCATAAAGATCTATACACCAATGAAAATATTAGATCGTTGAAAGTTTTATGCTGAAACAGAATCTCTTTCTAGCCATTAAGTATAAAGGCAGACAAGGTTAAAGTGAGCCTTTAATGTTACATAATCAAATGCTATAAAAAACTACATCTGAAAAAATGTAGTAGATTCAAACCTTTGCAATAAAGTGCATCAAACTGTTGTAATACCATACAGTATACCTTAAAGACTGGCATGTAAATGAACAACAGACTCTTATTATTTGTGTTAACAGCTAAGAACAATGTGGGTATCCAAGCAGTGCAATATTCCGCTGCATGCATTAGAGTTTCTCTCATTATGCCACAGCAGTAAACCATGTTACTGCATTAAAAAGAAAAGGGCTATCCTTTTAGAGTAATGCTACTCATTCAACCACACTCTGCACAAATTTGAATAAAGCAGAGATGATACAATATGTCCCTCCTAAAACTACCTTGATTCACTAACAATTTGGAAATTGCTTCACAAACAGTTGAGCAACAAGCTGCGACAGATGTTCACTTGAGCCTCTGTGTGGGCAGCCAGCCCTTTTCACTTTACTGTTTTTTATGTTGGCAAGAAAAATACTGTTTGTTTGTTTTTTTAGCTGAGTGCTTACTGTACCCACACAACTATGAAAGGAATAAGCAATTATATTGCATAAAATAATTTATTAAACCTATGCAAGGAAAAGCGTTTCATTCACAACTTTGACCTCCCTCTAACAGTGTGGTAGCTTAATAACTGCTTATTGTTTTTAATAGGATATAATGGTGATTGGCTGTATGCTGCTGGATTGATATACAGTGCTGACCCAGATTAGTCTGGCTATGTTGTTTCAGCCTCTGCAGGACAAAGCAGCAGACTATGGCAGACAGCAACCTCAGATCACTCTACATGTATCTAGCTCCTCTCACACCTACTCTCATCTCCTGTCGTCTCTTTTCCACTTTCTCCTCTTCTGTCAAGGGTGGGGAGGGAAGACAGATAAGGCTTGTGCCTCAGAAATTACCTATCAGAGCTTGGCAATGTGTCCGGTGAGGCTGTCTGAGAAATGCTGAATCTGTCAATCCAGTGCACCAGAAAGTATTGTGCAAGCTTAGTTTTTAGCTGTCATTTAAAATGAGTCCAGTTCTGCAGGTGTATGAATACCATATTGCAGGCTCAGTAGATAAAATGGGTAACAAATCATGCTATGCAGCTTTTTCTTCAAATTTCCTTTACGCCGAGATTAACCACCAAGTGGAGACTTTCAGAATCCATGATCAGAGGACATTCATCACCAGCATCAAAAAAGCATGCCAGATTTGTATTAAGTTAAGATTGCTCTCTGGGGATGCATATCAGCTATACACCAGAGCAATATATAACAATTTTCTGCAGATGTGTTAGAAGAACCTATAATAAATTATAATAAAACAGCACGACAAGACCCACTGTATCGTTATTACTAAATCTGCTAGTTCTGAAGCAGTTCAGTAATTTTGGGTAATGTGTATGAACTACTTTCAGTCTGCTGGGGTATGTTTATTTATTATCTTCTCGTTCTGTATATTTCATAGGGAGCTATAGAAGATGCATCCCACTTATCTGCAGAGAAGGCACTTCAATCATAGATAGCCACCAGCTTGTTTTATGTCTTGAACCATTTAAAATGGGGCAATGAAAAGGTCCGTCTCAGTGTCCACTCAACTTTTTTTTCCAAGAAAGTCTAGGATTTTTCAGAGGACTCTTGTTCGCACTGGCAATTTCCAAGATGTTCAGTGGCTGCAGTCATACACATAAAGCATAGCCTTTACTTCAGTTGGCTAAGTGTTTAATAGAAAAAAACAACAAAAAAAAGAAGCAACAGCCTGTCTCCTCAACTCTGTTTCAGTGTGTGGCTAGGACAGATGTAGCACTGCAATGATGCTTTATGCTTTATCTGGGGCGCATGTCTTAGTAACACGCTACAGCCTAACAGGATCACAGATGAAATGATATTATTGGAACAGATGGTTTAAGGTTCAGTCCTTTCCCCTCAGGTTTCCTGTAAACACCAAGAACAGACTGTGAGGAAGAAAAGGTGACACTAACAGAACTGCTTTACTGAAAATATCCACAGAAGAAGTAAAAAGTGGCAGAAAAATCAAAGTGGAATAGTGAAAGCAGTCGGTGCTTTCTGAAGATATGTTTGAAGCATTAGTTTCAATCTTAAAACAACCTTTTTTTCTTAACTTCCTCCAAAAATGTCAATAGTTTTTGAAGTTGCAGTGAAGAAGAAGAGCATTTTCCATAGTAAAGATTGGTCGATGAAAAAAAATCAACATACTTCTAACATTTTAATGTTATAATACAGAAGGTAAAAATCACACTTGTTTTAATGTTGGTTTTAAAAAAACATTCATCTACAGATTTGATGTATATTTTATGATGATTATTCTTCATGATTTTGATGGCACTTGACAAAATGCTAAGGATAATAGGTTTCTACAAACAAAGTCTCTCTGTAAGGGACGGTCCAGTCATTTTTGCTCTGCTCAATGTGACTAAGCCACTAAAGTTATGTGGTAGTGAACATAAACTATGCTGGTTTTTGATTTAAAAGCTCTGTAAATTGATGAAGAGTTTTATAGTTCCCCCCTCTCTTTTTCCCATTTCATTCCCCTGAATCTACAAAATTAAGTGTACAGAGTTTATAGTTGAAATTAAACCACAGAAAGGTGGCTTTTGAATGTCAAAGGTCTCAATATTAACATAGTTCAAGTGACTGAATGTGTCTGTGATGTTAGATAAACAACAGACTTGTTATTTGGTGAGTTGACAGTGCATTCTGTGCCATAACTAATGTTCATTAATGAATACAAATAGTAATGCAGATTACTACGATCTGCTCGTAGTCATCTGATCAACCAGGATATATTTAAATGAAAGATGTGAATGAATGCTGTTAGAAAGTTAATACCATGTTTGAGTAATATGTAAAACCGAATGTTCAGTTGGGATTCTTAAGATGTTGTCTAAACACTGTCGAATAATTACTTTGCTGCCACATATATGAACAACAATCTGATATGTTCAGATCCAAGTTAAGTGACTTGCTATTTGATGCTGCAGCACACAGAAGGACTTGTGGTGAAATATTGTCTAACAACAATTTCCTGCTCTTCAACAATGAGGAAACCAAGACAATAATTTCAGACAAAAGGTGGTACACAGCACCACTCTCGAGTGAGAATCAACAGCTTTAAGCAGGGAGGACGTTTGACCTGCATAAAGACAAGTAAGTCACTACAGCTCCATCATCCAGAGCATCCTAACAACCGAATCGATTTGTAGTAGCAAGACAGCAACTTTAGTGCAGGCACTTTTTTCTATTTGGAGTATGATTTATTCAGAGAAATAGAAGAACAGTGTTGATTTTGTACCAATATTTTGTTCAAAAACAGAGTTGAAAACCTTGAAGAATTCAGCTGTTCACCAGAATTTGACAATTTCCATCTAAATCTCCCCGACCGGTCACCTGCCACTTGAAAACTAATAAAACCAAACCCTTTTTGATCAATGTACACTGCACAGACACCTTCTAGCTTAAAGCTTATGTCATGTTAAAATAATTTTCAGGTAGGTGTTTAACAGTTACTTGACAACACTTGCTGCAAACAACAGGAAGGTTTCAAACTTTGTCATGGGACATACATGACTTGAAAAAATTATCAGCATTTTTGAATATTTACCATGTTAATGGCGTTAAATGCTAAATAAAAGTGAAGAGTTTAAATCTCAACTTTGTAAACATTGTTTTAAAACAGTGAAAGTCTCATGACTGCGAACATAAAATTTTGAAAGCCGTCTTTGCATCTTATATTCTGAGTCAAAGTTTACCGAACAAAAACCCAAAGAAATTGTCCACAATATTTTGATCAGGTTAGTAAATCAAGTCTGTTTTTATCACATTGATTAAAAAAAGGCACCTTTCTGTTTAACAAACCCTCTTTGGTAAACCTGTAGAGTCCATAACAACTTAGTTGGACACGTTGGAGGAACAGAAAGGGCCAAATGACAAATGTAAAATCTGGTACTACAGGACTGAATGTGACACCTGGGAGGAAGGGCTTCATCATACATATTGCTTCTCTCTCAGGTGAAATACAATTCTCCATTATTACTCGCCTGCATCCTAAATGTCAGGGCTGATTTGTAATGATATGCTGCCCCTAATTGTACTGATATTTCCAGAAGCAAAAACAAGCTTCTTTCCTTCCCTCACTTAAGTCTCTTCCCCTCAACCTCTTACTGAAAAAAGGCCCAATTTTCTTTTATCTTTTTTAATATTTCAGTCTTTATTGCCTTTTTAGGAGGAGAGAAATTCCATTAGGGCTGGAAATAGCTAAGATCAAGCATTTTAAGAAAAGAGTGTTTAACAACCAGCTCTCAATATTATAGGGTTTCAATGTCCTGATGGGAAGAGTAAGTGTTGAAATGACTCTGACAATCCACAGCTCAAAGTGAAACAAGAGATGCTTCAAAAAGAATGGAGGAAAATGGCACCTGTATTGCATTCCAAACTCTGTTTTGTTTTGTTTTCTTTTTTTACTTTAATGGACTAAAACTTTGAATCCATTACCCTATGTGTCAAAGTATGTTAGACAGAGAAAGTTAAGCGCTGTGTGATAATCCGACACTTTGAGGATATGCAGTTGTGATGTATGGGTTAACCACGGGGGTTAAGACAGCCTTTGAGCTATGTCAAATGAGTCTTCTGGCTCCACTAGGCAGCACAGGCCCTTAGGGTCAGAGAGTAGGTCAAGCTAAGACATCTCACGGGACATGAAATATCTTTCCTACATCTTAACCCACTGGGTATCCCTATCATCATTAGAGATGTTTTCACAACATAGCCCTGGGATAGAATAAATGAGCCTTTAGACAGAATAAATGGCTGGCTTCAAGAGTGCTTGCTTTACCAATGTAAGGGCAGAACTCCACGAGTCCCCAGCCTCCATTAGAGGAGACAATGGGATTCTCTTTTGCGGCCTCCCCACAGTCCTCTCTCAGTGTGAGATGTGTTGACTTTTTAGCTGCATCCGCTAGTGAGGCTACTCGGGGAAGAAGTCAGAATAAAATAAAGTTGGAGTATTTCAAAGACGCTGCGTCAGGAAGGGATTGGGTATTAGAGCCTCCAGACAGTCTGGAAAAAGGCCTTGGCACAAGCGAGTTCGGATCTGAGGACCCAACAAAGAGTCAGGGAGCACGAGGCAGGAACAGGCATCCCATTAGCCTTTAAGTTTAAATGTCACTCTCTGGCCTAGTTCAGCAGGCTGCCCCTCCCTCCCTCCCTCTTGAGAACAATGGTGCAAAACTAAAAACACTAGCACAAAATAAGAGACAAATGTCATGTGAGACAATTTCAGAAAATTGTATTTTTTTGTTTCAAATAGGTCTTGTACTGATTGTGTAGTTTGAACAAAGTCAGTTCTGTAACTGAAAGGGGGGAATCAGAAAGAAGCCATTTAATGGGAAATTGAACATAAGTAAATAGATAAAAACAAATAACCCTCAGCTCTCTATAACTAAATAAGAGTTTTTTGGCAGGAAGCTTTAAGGTGCATTTCCATATAGACTTATAGACATTAGGACTGCATTAATGTGTCTCTGATTTCTTCAGACAACTGTCTGTGTTATGAAACTTCCCTCAAGTTATTTTATTAGCTTGTTAGTAAAGGGTTAGGAAATTATTTTGGGGATTATGTGACCTCTATGACATTCTTAATAATTATGCTTCAAGCTGGCATCAGGACTTGGGTATACTGTGATCACAAAGGAATGCAATTCGTCAGCAACAATAGTCAGCTAGATTTTGTCTTGATCAAATTATGTCTCATTGCTACGAAGGATTTAAAGAATGCCAAACAATTTTTTTTCTCCATACATTACACCACAAAGCAAGAATTGTAGACAAAAGGCTGGTTTACTCCAAATTATCACCATAACATTTGAGTATCGCAGCTAAAAACAATACTCAGGCCATGCAGTTTTTATTGGAATATCTTATCGTCCTGAGTTCTTCGGATCAGTTGCTCAATCTACCTCAAATGGCTGCTTTCCTGGCAGAGGAGGCACAGCTCTACTGATTCCCTGCATGACAGATCTCCTCAGGATTTTACTTTTTATTTTTTTGCAAAGGTCTTCTTAGTAAAGAAAAGCAATTTACTGTATACGCAAAATAACATAAGGACAGACAGTAGCATCTGCTGAAAATAATAATAAAATCAAACAATAAGTAAATACATAGAAGCACAGAGATTGATAACAGAAAACAAAATCTAATCATAAAATGAGAGGAGCCCTTAAGGAAGAAAACTTAAAACAAGAGAGTGATGGTCCAAACTGTCAAAAAGAGTAAGGAGTAGTATGATTCAGATAGTTATTTTTGAGTTCTGAAAAATTGTCGTAAAAGGTCATCACAGTTTGTGGAGCTAACTTTCCATTCTATTCAATAGTAAAATACATTTTCATCAGATGCAACTTATATCTCTGATCCAGCAGGAATTAGAAGGAGGGAATGAATCTCTCAATTTAATTAAAATTGCTCGACAAACCAGAAGGAGACAACAAGAGGTCTAAATGTAAATGGGCAAGTTTGAATGTTGGACAATATCAAAAATAACTGATAGAGGATTGAGTTTGATTAGACAATTAAGAATTTCAGAAATTGTTTTAAGGCTGAAGGCCACAACCAGGGCCATGATGGGCAAAACCAATACATCTAAAGTAAAAAGGCAGGCAATGTTTCATTTATCAAGGGTCACATTTTCTAATTTAGTTTTGTGTAAATGATGAAACACCTTAAATTGTAGTTAGGTGTGTTGAGCACATACAGAAGTAGGGCAAATTAATTTAAGAACCGTATCGTGGCCATTCACTCTGCTCTATCAAAAGCTTTTCTCACCCTATTTCCAAACAGAATGAAGAAAGCTCTTTTTAGCCGCTTGAATCGTTTGGCCATAATT
This sequence comes from Poecilia picta, assembly GCA_033032245.1. Classification (NCBI taxonomy): domain Eukaryota; kingdom Metazoa; phylum Chordata; class Actinopteri; order Cyprinodontiformes; family Poeciliidae; genus Poecilia; species Poecilia picta. The sequence continues at coordinate 12,084,719 of CM065359.1, read as the reverse complement.
CTTATCTTATGACCATAGGTCTACATTTATGCCCACCGGTAAACAGAGAGCTAGTTTATTTGTCTGAAGCTGGATTGTCATAAATATGTCCTAATCTTCTTCTGCACTATCCTACCATAATGTCTGAACAAAACACAGAGAGACGTGCGCTCCTTCAGTTGAAACAGAGAATAACCTCCAGTCTGGATAGACTCATCAGACTTGGAGGAGCTGAATCTAATCCCAGCTGCTCCAAGTGCGTGCTGAAGGTTATGGTCTGCAAAATGTAAATCTGAGACCTTCAGGTTAGAAACCAGACGCCCTCATCACCAGAACCAAGCCTCGGCATCATTGAACACAACAAACGGGACTGGAACGGGAGAAAAAAATATATGTGTGAATGAGGTCCTGTGGAAACATCTATGACTTTTGTCTGAGCATTGTGCACCTGGCTGCTACAGTCTGTAGACATTCCCTTAAAGTGGCCCTTAATGCCTGAGTGCGCTTTGTGACATTTCCTGGTAAAGGCCATAGTAAATAACAGTATCTCCTGAAGGAGTATTTGTATGGGCTTTCCTGGATTTCTTGACATAATTGTGATATCTGACATTCTCTTTCCTACAGGTATTAGTTATTAAAGTGCATTTAGATTTGTCATGTATTATTACATTAAACAGTTTAGAAAACCACTATTAAGCTGTAATCTTAGTAATAGTGAAGAACTGCAGAAACACCATCTAAGCGCATTAGTGGTGAAATAGACCTCCTAAAGTGGAAAGCTGTCTATACTCATCTATAAACAAAGTTCTGAAAGTGTCTCAGTTGGTCTATTAAGGAGCCATAATGACAGAAACAAATGGACACAGAGGAGGGCAGTTTTCGAGCCAACACACAGCTGTGGACCAATTTATAAACTCTACACATGGCAGAGGAAGGTTTCTTGTGCTAAATGATTCACAAAGAAAGTGCCTTGTATCCCATTCACTTACTTATCTGTTTTATGTCTCTGCATTAATTGCATATATTGGATGTTAAATAGCCACTAGTATGTACAAGACAATTGATTTGACAGTAGAAACATTTTACAACATTTGCATTATAACCTCTGGTTTATCCTTTGCTTCATTGCGGCTTTGTTCCCCCTCCGTGTCACAAAGAAAAACTGAATATTTACTGTAAATGTGAAGCTCTCAGTCTTATTGCCTATCTAGTCTTATTGCCTATCTAGTCGCTGGCCAGTCTTTATTGCCTATCTAGGTAGGTAATAAAGATAGGCATATAAAAAGGACTACACAGGTGTTTCCATGAAATTAGTAAACATTATATTAAAATTTCCATCTATGTATCCAGATTCAGAGTCATTTAATCTCGCTCTCTTTTATTATTTTCTCTCTGTCTGTCACGGACAGATTGACAATTGGTTTATCTGTGAGTCTGTCTGCACACACTCTGAACTGAAATATTATTATCCACAAGGGGGAGAGATGCTGTTCAGTTTTTCATTTCTATTGTTTCCTTCCACATTTTTGATGATGTCAGAGATAATTATTTAGTGGCACTATGGACTGCACGAGAATTTTAATGTTTTGCTAATTTTTTATGCAAACTACAGAGAAGAGACGCTGGTATAGTACTCAGCTTCCCACTTTTGCATTAATGTACAGCTTAGTGTTTAGTCAGCTCCAGTGGCTTTGCATCTTACTATGTCATCTAATTCCAAACAGTAATTAGCTAAACCACGCCGCAACAGCCCTAATCACAACCATCATCCCCTGGCCGCAGTCTACGTTCATCATTCCCCTTCCCCAAATTCCATAAAACTGACCCACTTTTTATGCAGTCCCATCCAATGTATGCACACATAGAGATCTACACACACACAGAACCTCTGTTGAGGATTTGAGGCAAACCTCTTCACCACTAAATATGCTCTGCAGTTCTGACTGAAGGTTAAACATCATAAAAGGATATGTGGAATATGAAAAAAAACCCACACAGACGCCAGTGGAGCCACTGTGGGTACCACAGCTGATTTTCTATCCATCTATGCTATTCCAAAAAGCTATTACTGCAATCACTGCTGTAGCACTTGTGAGGCCATTTTTTAATTACATAAGAAGAAACAAATGCAGTTTGTTAGCTCAATTCAGCATTAAGATAATCATTTAAATGTATAAAATACATTAAAAAAACACACAGCAGTTTTACTTATATCTCTTTAAGCCTACTTATTATTTGGAAGCCAGTCTAAAATACTACAATCAAGTTTGAATAGGCCACTTGATTCAAATCAAATACTAAAAAATACACAGGAATTAAATTACACTCTTAGGCTCAATTACCCCATGGAATATGAAGAGGGGAACAATAACCACAAACACACACAGAGAGACACATGATTGGAGTAAACTTCCCCAACTTTGACCATAAAGGGATTTCTCACTTCTTTTAATTTGAGGTTACATTTTTAAGAGCACTCAATGTCGCAGCTGCAATAAAATCAGACAAAAATAATGATTCAAAAAAGAACCAATTGCTATATTGCTACATGGAAGGCAAATGAAAACTAAAATTTTAACTGGAAGAAAAAGGGGGAAAAAAATCACTGAGACAAAAGTAATTGATTTTATGATTTCAAAATAAAGGGTTCTCTAAAAAAAAAAAACAAGACTGACTTAATTAGTGAATACTTGACTTTTTCTGGTGGGATCATTCCAAACCATTCTCCTTTAATTTTCTACAAAATGCAATACATTGCCTGTTTTGGTCAAGTAAAATGTTCTTAAAATCCAGTTTTAAATATACCTTCCATTAGTCCTTATTTGTCCATCTTGAAAAACAGCATCATGCTCTTTTTGTAGCATCACCTACTTGGCTTTGATCTCTTAAACAGGAGGTAATTAGAGAACTGTAATCTTGAAGGGATTTTCCTTTTTAACTATATTTGTGTGAGCTAATTATAAATAGTTCTTCTTACCTTCAACAGACAGTGATCAGTGGGATCCCAACTGGGAGAATCAAGAAGGAATTCCCACTGGGAAGTTGAGCAAACACCTTCTGAAAAGCCGTGTCCACAAGGATTTTTGCACCGTCTTTCTAAATGCAATTTATCTTCTGAGTGCATATAGTGTAATTTTCATATTTCCTAATTTATGTTGCACAGTTTTTTGTTTTTTTTTCATTATGGATTTAGATGAGCTAAGCTAATTTTGCCAGGTTAGGTAGAGAGCAGAATATTACGGATTTGTGAAGTTGGCTCCATATACAAAGTAGACCAGAAAAGAATATTGTATCAGTCATGATTACAATATTAATCTGTTCTGTACTTTCACAAGTGACATAACCATAACTAATTAAAAGCCTGTTGAAACTAAAATGTGGCATTTTAAATATTCATCAAGGAAAAAGAAAAGGTGTAGAAAATGCCTTTTATGGAGGATAGCCTTAAAAGATCTTTCATCTCTGCTGCTACAATAATGCTGTGTCACTACTATTAATCTCTGAGTTATGTGAAGTGGTGTGAAACTCTACATCTTCAAAGAGTTAAGCACAGGAAGAACCACACTAGGATTTATTATTGACAAATAAGATTTTAAATGGATTCTAAAACCAGAAGAAAGATACCAAATGGATGGTGTACGCTGTCACTCAGATGTTCATTTATAAACTTGCGGCTGCCTTCTGCTTTAACAGTAAAAGCAACAACTCCTATTTGGATGAAATGAATAAACATTTAGGAGCTAGAACATCTTACTTTGATACAATAATGACAAACATTTGGTCTACAAAATAGATTTCACCAGGACAATATAATCATTTGAAAAATCCATTGACATACTGCAACTATAAACATTAATGTATGTTATTGGCGTTTTATAATGTAGATCAACTCAGAGTGTTGTAAAGTTGGAAGGAAACTTTGAATGGTTTGGTGTGGATTTGTGTTAGTGGCTTTTACATTTCAACCAAATACTCTATTTACCAATAAGTCATCTAGTTGGTAAATAGAGTCCATCTGGAAGTAATCCTGTCTTTGAGGACCTCATAGGTCTGTGAGAGAACATAAATCGACATGAAGCATGAAGACCATGGAAAATAGCAAATAAGTTAAAAATAAAGTTGAGAAGAAGCTCCAAGCAAGGTTAGATTTTAAAACAAGATGCCAAGCTCTTAAAACATCTCAACATGCTATCCAAGTCATGGTTTGAAGTACAGGACACATACAAAAGAAAATGCTGTTTTCACTTTATGCACCCAACTGTGAACTCCTCCACTACTGGCCATCTTACTTTCAGCCCGTGAATACTTTTGTTTATATCTGTAGATGGTAATGTTTAATTCTTGGTTCGTTGTCCATCAGTGTGAATTAGCATCAGTCAAAAAATGTGTCATAAATAGGAAAACATCGCATATAAATTGTACCTGATTGGCAGGACCAGCAAAGTGACTTGTTGCCCAGTAAATATGGTAACCTATTGTGGCTGAGTACAAATACATTGCACACTTTTCACATTCTTATAAGTGAAAATATTTGAAAACCCTGTATAATCTTTTCATTTTTCATAATTTCACAATTATGGATTATTTTCTAATCCAGAAAATAGAAAATCTATTCCAGAAAATCCCAGTAAAATACACTGAGGTTTGCCAGTGTAATGTGGCAAAATGGGAAAAGGTTCAAGAGGGATAAATACTTTTGCAAAGAACCAACTGTGTACACACACACGCACACACACACACACACCTAGAGATACAAGCAAACACAGAGGCAACACCAGAAGACTGAAGCAGCGAGAGAGCGAATGAGAATCAAAGAGCAAACTGAAACACATTGTGAATGATAAAAAATTCGCGAAGCCAGTTTGTAGAGGTTGCAATGTCACCAGGGAATTCTCACAATTGTTGACTTCCATGTAGAGAGACAATGAGTTCAGCTTCATTGACTTCTACAGATGCAGTGAAGCACAGTAATTACCATGGCTCAGACAGAGGAGGTGCTACCACCAAAAACATTCAGTGCTCTATAAACCAAACAACACCTTCTATCAAAAAAGGGCAGACATACACCATAACTTTAAAAAGTTTTTTTTTTTTTTTTACTAATCGTAGGAGACAAGTAAAATCCAGAGAAACAAGACAGAGACAACTCTTCATGTGTGAATAAACAATCATCACAGCGGCAGGAATGTTACAACAGAAACAGTAACACACTGATGGAAAACTATGAAAAAGTGAGAAATGAGAATCCCCAAACAATCTAATCTGTCCTTGAGTGCCCTCCTTCTGCAGCATTGTTCTGTCAGAGCCAGATAAGTTGGGAAGCGCTGCAGCGTGTGAGCAAAGCAGAGAACAGAAAAAAGAAAATCAATGATAAGTCTCCACTTGACACAGTAAAGGACTGAAGTTTGTGTGTGTTTGAAGGACAGGGGAATAACAGCGGGTACAGTACCATTGTTTTATCTCTAAAACAGCTATTGACAAAAGAAAAAAAAATTATATGTTCATGTTTGAACAGATATTAGAATTTCAGGGGAATGTTGTCACGGTGACTATGTGCAAAATGACAGAAAACGAAGTCGATTTCCAAAATTCCAAGATATGTAAATACCTATTCCCTTGATGATGACATGAGAATATCTCATGTACAATTATCTAATCAGTTGTGTAATATTTAACCTTATTGTCCCTCAAACCGAGTCAGTCATCCATGGGATGTTTAATGCATTAAACAGTATCCAAGTTAGCTGAACTGAGGGATTTGCAGGAGAAAAATTTCAGAAAACCTTCCATTTCTAATTTTATCTGGTATCTAAATTAAAGTTAAATATTTAGAAAATCTTTCTACGACTGCTAGGGGGATTGCGACGGATTTTTTGTGTGTACATTTCCAAGATAAATCTGACTGCAAACATATGAAGAAGAAAATAATTTCCATGTGTCTGTTCTGAGTTCTGCAAGCACCGTAGTGCTCTCTGTCCAAACATTCTGCAGTTAAAGAATGCCTCCAAAGTAGATTTTCACACACGTTCTGAGAACTGAAGGCTGGCTCAAAGATTTTACTCAAATTTTACAACTTCTGAATTAATTATGAACCTGACAGAGTATTGTTGAAGAAGAACTAATTTCTTAAGGAACTAAACAATGCAACAGTATGAGCTAATTCACGGAGCTAATAATTAAACCATGAAAGACAAGGAATACAAGAAACACTGAAAGAGAACTCTGGACAATCACTCATTGATTTATTCCACAGAGTTGGTAATTGCCTTTCAGTTCTTTACTCAGATCAGACAGGATGTAGTTAATGAACTCATGTGCCGCATACCACAAATTTTGATCACTGGGGTTTGGCAGGCCAGAGGCATTTGTATGGTTTACATGGTCTTATCATCTAGAAAACATCAAAATGACAAGTTTCCATGAAGTCAGAACTCATCCTAGCAACACCCCTCCTCAGATGCTTAGTTGGCAAATGGTTTATTTTTTGCTTTTTTATTGCACAGTGTTCAACTGTATGTTTTCTGCAGCATTTGTGTGGCATACAATTTTCCCAAATCAATCCCAGGTATCAATTTGTTAAAACGATCAAACTGCCCATGTGTGTTGTTTTCCTACTGTTTGATTATGTTGCCGTGTCACCAGCACAAATTAAAATTTCTGAGGATGCTAGCGAGGCATGAGCTGGTGAGAGCATCTTACCTTATGGGAAAATACACTGGTTTTACAAGTTTACACAGGAGTTTTACACTAAAGCAAATAAGATAATCTCTCTCAGATTAGCTTTTTTCTGTTTCACACTATGAATAGAAAACTGATGTCAAATTCTGGTTGATGGATGTTTCTTAAGGAGTTTATATGAGACTAACAACAACACAAAGAGATCAGCGTGCAAAGTGTATGTCAATTTATGGCCATGAAAAAGATGATTTCCCAGGCTTCCCTGTTGACATGTAGAAAAAACACACAAGTACACATGTGAAGAGCTACATGTTCTGACAAGTTGAAGGGGCTTCTTTGTTTCTTGGCATTGATTAGTGCTTCAGCTGTGAGGAAAGGACAGCCCAATTTGTCAAAAGTGTGCATGGAGCTAATCACATCAAAAGAACTGCTACCCGGGCTAATATCAGCCCATGAGCAGGACGCCTCATTCATTAGTCTGCATCTGCAGGACAAATCACTTCCATGCTGACAGACAAAAGCAACACACAGGAAAGCAAGACGAGGCAGGAAAACTAGGGGTGCCTCACTCACTGAGATAAACAATAAAAATATCTGACTTGATGAATACAAAATAAGATAACATTTAACCTTCCGTTTTCCATGCACTGGTCTACACAAGGAATCTTGTGCTTAGTAAAATGGTGTCGTTTTTCAAAGTGTAGCAATCGTTTGTGTGAAAAACAGTAAACACCAAAAGACAACCTATTTTTTTCTACTGCATAGCTTCATTTGAAGTCTCTAATTTTCTGCTTTGTGAAAATATAATGGAACCGCAACTAACAATTCATACCAGCTTTATCTGATAATTATTATAAATAATAAATGCTGATAAGAAAATCCATTACGTCAAAACAAACTATTTCATTCAAAAAATATATTTGTCTTCTCCCATTGCAATTTTCTTACAAACGACTCAATTCATCTTCATTTTGCTCGTTGTGTGACAGTGTGCCATGCAGCACAGACATAATGCATATTACAAATAAAAACACAAATAAGACTAATGAATGCTGAGGAAATACCGACATGTTAATAATAGATAAGCATAGAAAGTATGGGATTTAATGAAGAATGCTTGTTTACTTTGTCATTTGAGTGACATCTGACCACTTAAAATGGACCAAATGCAGACAAATTGCACTTTCAAAGGCATAAATTTACACATATTCTGAGACAATATTATGCACCTATTAAAACACTAATTTGTGATGCTCACCTAGCAATGACAATAGATCTAAATGCTACACAATGCAAGATGTGGTTTCATCTGTAGTTCTTTTTATTTTGCCCCAGAAATGTCATGTTTTTTTGTTTGTCTCAAGTGTGCCACTTGGCAATTTGACCAAAAAGTTATTGGTCATATCTTCCCACAACACATTTTTCCTTCAGTGTGCCACTTCATCTACATACTTGTGTGAAACTGTAAATGACAATTATTCTGACTTCCTTTCAATATGAGCTTTCTTCTTGTAAGAACTAATATTTATTTTTGCAGAGGGGAATTTTTCACCACCCGAGTTGTGGATCTCCACAGCTGTTTTGGAGTACACATTAGTCTTTATGGCTACTTCTGTGGTTTTTGCTCCCCTTACTTGGGTGGTCAGTTTAGGTGGATAGCTACGTAATGATTATTTCAGTTGTGTCATTGCTTCATCCGATTTCCAATGACAGTTTGTGTGCTTTAAGTGTTTAAAGCTTTGGGTATTGTTTTATAATTTTACTCTACTTCATTTCAGGCCTAGGAAAAGTTTTATTTATGCCAACTATGTGATTTCATCCATTAAAATGTAGGAGTACTTTGGCAACACCTGTGATTTTGCATTTGCAACAGTTTTCACACAAACAGGGATGCTATAATGGATTTTAAAAAAACAAAAAAGCACATTTCTAATCTACTCTATTAAAGTACACCCTGAATGATCGACTAAACAGTTGTTTAATTTACCAAATTATGAGTATGTTTTATATAAATTTAGCCAGGGGATAATGAGAAATGGCATGCTTCTCAGATGAGATGAAAATGAAAACTGCAGCGACCAATCAACTCATTAACATCGGAAAAAGAATCAACGTGCCCATCTGGTAAGAAACGAGCAGAGTGAAGACCATAACTGAAGAGTCAATAAGCTTTCATAGCACTGATGTCTGACCAGCTGTAAATCAATGGGGCAGGGGCTTCTTGTGTGCACATGCAGAGATAGGCTGCTAAAGATAAGATGCACTGACTTCTTAACCATCTCTCTTAGCTGCAGGGGATTCTGCTTCTCTGTTCTCTCCCAGGCTTTGAAGCTCTAATGCCTCTGATCCATCAAATATCTCCTGCCTCACATGCTGTCCAATGCACATCTACTCACGAGAAAGATGATGTGACAACACTGCAGCTAGCAAAGGGTGGTAAAGGTGGCTATAGGCCTGTCTCCAGTGCTAATGCAGGTTCATTAACAACTTGGTTCTGATGTGACACTTTAATGGTAGCTGGCAGCAGTGCATAGATGTGGCAGCCACAGCAATCTAAAGCTTTCGCACGTTCAAACAACAGAGATCAGATGTTACACAGTGGGGTGTGCTGGCAATTTCCAACTTTTTTATTACCACTAGACGTGACTATTAGGCCACCCACTGCTTAATCTAATGAAAAGGATCGCGATATGTTAAATGCAAAAGCATACCAGTGCTGAGAGTCCAGGGGTCAAAGATGTAGTTGGGGGCTGGAGATCCATAAGCAGTGGTCCGCAAATGCACTCAGTGAAGTCACCCAAATAATGAAATATAATTTTTTTGCTGTACTGCCCTCTCTTTATTCAAGTCTTTCCTTCTAACCCCCTACCCTACCACACCCCGAGGGTGTCTGCCTGGGAGGCACGTCAGCATGCATCTCCCTACAGTCTGACTCTTTGCCACTGTGGCAAATCAATTCTTAATAAACCATCTCAAGGCTTCCTCTGCTATACCTTTCATTTCCCCTCCTCAAAGCTGCAGGGCAAATTAGCCTGCCAAGTGGATGATAGGGAGCAAGCAGCAGAAGAAAGCAACAGAGGGGGGATAGAGGAGAAAGAAAACAACCCAACACCTACAATTAAATTAACAAATCACTGTTCTTAATTAATCTGGGAAATGCAAGCAGAACTGTGGGTTTGAGACGTGACTGACATGACTCTAGTGCTGCTTGCATCTGCTTATGTTTGTGCTGTTGGGGCGGAAAAGCTGAGAACTAGAGGAGGAAAGGCAGATGAAAGCTTCATAAAAACTCTCCGCAGCGCCCCCTGAGCAGAATGGTGAAGCTGTTACTTAGACACTCCCCCCCCCACTACCACCACCCACAATACATTTCTTTAGTTTCCTCTTCCTCCCACTCCCTTTTATCCCTTTAATTCCTCCCTTACTGAGCTTTTTACCATCTCTTCCAACTCCACCAATCTCTTCACTCTTTCATATAACTCCATACTCCTCTTTTCACCCTGTACCCTTGGTAGTTTTGTACCTTGCATTTCCTAATGAGTTGTGGCACTGACAGCTGGATTACAACACTGCCTTGTAATCCTTTTATTTGACTGTTTAGGATAATCAGCTGCTCCAGACCAAAGGTTTGCATCCTCCGTTGTGGGGCAACTTTCCATGTACGTCCATGTTTGACTCAGTAAGAGAACATTTAAAACTGTGTGACTGTGACTAAAAATTTCTAAAGCCCGGTTGATTGGAGGGCAACAAAGAGCTCATTATCTCCACTGTGCAGAAGCTTCCAAGATGCCTATGATCACGAAAGGCCAAAAATACTTCACAGCAAAGGTTCTGAAAACAAAGTCTTTCGATTCACATCCAAGCTTTAAGTCAAGAAAGTAGTCCCTCATCCTTTTCTAGTGAGCAAACATTTTCTTCTCTCAAGCTTGCCTGGTCCTCTAGCGCTTGCACTCCTCTAACATTTCTCCTCCTTCCCATCTCTCGTTCCCCACCCCCACTCGCACTCCCTTGCAAGAGCTTGTTCCCTCTGTGGCCACAGGATTCGCTTTGTTCTGATCATTCTCCGAGCCAGGCAACTTATCTGCTTTTCTACATTCTAGCAGGCCCAGAGGAGGAAAACGGACCCTTTTATTAGCCTCACTCTTTGCCTCGTCCTCTGATCTGCTGAAAAAGACAATAGTCAGATAAGGAGAAGGAGAAGAAAGAAGATCTGGCCAGTGTGCTTTTCAAAGTGCTGTTGGGGCCCCTCCCTAGGGTTCAGACGGCTAGCGTACAATTCATGATGTTTTTACAAAAAGTATCACAGGACTTTGCAAGCCTTAAAAAATAAAGACATGCTGCATGAGCTATTAAACGTATACAGTTCACAGCTGAATATTTTCAAGTAATAGTTTTGCAGAACAATACACATACATTCACTTCCTCACAGCAGTCATCCACTGTTTTTCAGAAAGTGGTCATATGGCCTTCATGTTGAAATAAATTTATATAATTCCAGGTTTTAGAAAGGCAAGCTCAAGGTCCATTGTTGGATGCAATAAAACTTACTCTCATATTACTGAGACTGAGGAAATCCAAATAACCAGGGAACACAAAGAAATGTAGCGGTCACCACTGTACTACTCTGGGGTTATTTTAATTCAAAGATATTCATCCTGTAACTCACAAAATCACATTTAACATGCACCACTGTATTTATGATTTCATTAAATAAAACTATTTATGAAGCCCAAGAACCAACCTGAATAGAACTTCTTATTTCCATACCGTTAATATTGTCTTCTGGTTTAGTAGCAGCACGTTTTCCCTAAAGGGCCATGTCGCTTTGTGAATGAAGTCATTCATTCTAGAGCAAATATTTTTTGGATTCATTCAAGCTATCTTTATCAAATCATATCAAATAGTTTGGAGTGGGACCAATTTAGAACCGTGGACAGACAAAGACCACTATCCATCTCCTATTCTAAATCATTTAACTCATGGGTTGTCTAAGAAGCATTAACAGAACAAACTCTCCTTGGGTAAAGTTAAGTGATGTATTCTATTGCATTAAACTTAAGCATAATTTGTCCAATGTGTTTTAAATGGTAAAAAAAAAGCATCGCTCCTGCCTCTACCACAAGTTGGGAAGCTAGTTAAACCCACAAAAGTCAACTGTTAAGTGCTATGGTTGGTATCTTCAGGGTATAATACCCCTGGGTTGACTTCTGCTGACAGAGGAAAAACTTGTTTAAAAATATCTCGAGGAGTGTCATCAGGGCCCGAGAGCTGAAGCAATTGTTCTTATTTGAATTTGAGGCACACAAAACTAAAGTGTCACTTCACTTTTAAAGACCATGTAGTCCAGCACTCCCATCTTCCTTGTGGGTTAATTTTTCTTTTGCTTACTTATGATTTCACTCATAACCTTGTTTCTTGTTTTGTTCCCTTCAGTAGTTTTGTTTTGGAAGGGTTTATTGCCAGTGCAGCAGTTTGGGATCCATGGACCTGAACCACCTGTTGTGTTTGAACACCAGGTTTCTTTCCTCAGTTTCAGTTCATTCAACCACATTAAGTGATAAGATCAGATCATCTTTGTCATTTTATCTTGCTTCCAGCCTCCATTTGTTCCACGTTTTCTTTTTTCCTTCACTTCTGTCGATCTTTCTTTGTGATACCCAGCTGCTTGCAAATCTGATGGAAGCTTGCTCCTCCAGAGAAAAGTTGGACTGCGTATAAGAACTCTGTGCCAACCTGCTTGCAAGCTTCACTCAAAATGATCAAGACTCATTGTGTGAACTCACAAGTTACCCACCTGGCTTCTGCTTTAATTGCTATAAGAACTACCTGCAATAAGCCTCTATGAACTTGCCCTCTGCTGTAAATAAACAAAATATGGAAATATTCCCAACACCGAGTTAATGCTTTGGTCTTTCAGTCTCTGTGAAATCATAAAAGACCAATCTGGCCAGCCAACACACTGACCAAAAACACAAGTAAAAAAAAATACTCCACTTATTTACAGAAAAAAATTGGTCCATTATGCAAAAACTGGCACAGCTGTTTCCTTTTCTCTTTTCTTTTCACAAACTGCTCCTTCTGGCAGCGGAGGTCTCCAACGCTCCAGCCCAAATTTATAAAGGAGCTCTAAATCCCGTCAGTGAGCTTCACTGAAGGAATATTGTTTTAAGTCTCCATGTGTGTTTACCATGGACCTCACTGGTACACTTCTGATTTCTCTAAACTCTCCTGCATGGTGTTTCTTCACAAAGGCCCAGCATTAGGTTGGGCAAACTGGAAGAATGAGGTTTCGTCGTTGTAAATGGTTTCACAATTAAAGGAAATACTGAAATTACATATTAAGAACTAATTGTGGCACAGCAGACATGCAGTTGAGAAGTCTATTTTTCTAGTCTCCATGAGAAAATGATGAATTGCTTCCCTGAGATTTTTTTTATATGTGTAGCAGGTTACTGTGCACAAATATTACTTTATTTTACTTAATAGCATTTGTTCCCCTGATAAAGACTTTTTCCATTTTATTTTTGTAGCATGAATTTTAGCTTATAGATCCCTGTAGGGTGGCACGGTATCAGAAAATGTGTGTTTGCAGTGGTACTGTCAAGTACTGTAATCATGATGTTATGAGTTATTCAGTTAAACAATGTGAAGTAGTTCTTTACAGTTTTGTGTTGCAGAAATGATTACCATTTCATAAATTCTACTGTTCCAGTGCCCTGATGTATTTAGTAATAAACCAAAGAATTATATAACTTCAGTATATGAACAAACTATTCCCTTTTTTTTTGTCACCCTGTTGAACATAAAGAATCTAAGACAAATCAGCTGCCAACTAGAATCTACTGAAATGATCGGCCAGTCATACACTCAAAAATCAAATCTTTCCCATCACCGAATGTATTATGGGCAAGTGTCACCAGGTCTTACTGGCAATATCACTCTTCAAATGTGACAACCTTTAGTTGGTAAGGAAGATCTGTCCATCCGTTGTCTTCTGCTTATCCAGGGTTCGGGTTGAGAGCACAGCAGCCTACAGACAGGCTCAGACTCCCCTCTCCTCTGACACTTGGACCAGCTGCTCTGGGGGAACCTCAAGTCTCCCCAGGTCAGTCGAGAAACATCGTCCCTCCAGCGTGACATTTGAGTCTCCTCCCAGTGGGATGTGCCGGGAGCACCTAACCAGAGAGGCATCTAATCAGATGCCTGAACCACCTCCACTGGCTCCTTTCGATGTGGAGAAGCCGTGGCTCTACATCAAGACCGTCAGTGTTAAAAGATAAAGGAGATTCAAAGATAATTTCAGTATCAGAAAAATGTTTTAAAAAACAACGTCAGAAGAAGCTGAGATAGTTGGAAAAGTGACTGCTGTTCATTCAGGTTGCAACTGCAACACTGTTTGGTCTTTACGGAGGGAGTCTGCCATTTTAGTAACATTAGGCCACAACACTAACTAACCATGCTAGAGTCAAAATGTAAACTCACTCATTTTTTCTTCCTTTACAGTCATAAAACCCTGGTGGGGGTTTCACTCTCCTTAAAACTCATTAGATGGAAAACCTTTTACCAAGTAAATTTGACAGAACTGTATTATGACTACTAGAATGTAGCTAATAGAATTTAAATGTGTATGTATTATTAGATTTATTTAATTATATATTTCTGTGTATAACTTAAATTCCTGTTTTGTAAAAGTGCTTTGGCATTATGTCAGCTGGAGCTGTATAACTAACCTGACTTAAATGCTGAAACAATTATACACATGGCTTGGCGTCACCACTTCATATAAATATTTAATTGCTGCTGACAACTGTTTGTAAGGGTGCCCTGTTTGGAAGACCTTTGTTTTCCCCCTTGTTAGCATTTCACGTGTTGAATAACGCAGGGCGAGACACCATGGGACCCAACATTGTCTTCTCATTAATTAACATTAGTGACACTCTGCTTTTTAAACCCCCTTCTCCTCTATCTATGTCTCCCAGTCTCTTGTGTCCTTCTTGAGCTTCCTTGTACTGAGACAATAATTTGACTGTGTGGTGAACCTAAGAACTAAACGGGCGAACATTCACAAAGGAGTTCAGGACACAATTAGTGATTACCAGACAGCTATGTCTTCTGAGAGCTTCCATCCTTCTTTTCATCCTCCCTTAACAAAGACAAGGGAGCTTCAAGCAAAGGGAATAGCATATGAGGCTGTAATGCTCCTGAATCTTTCCTGCCCACAGACAGATCACACACTTCTACTGTTGATTAGGAAAGTATGAAAAATGGACAGAAGTTTCATTAATTAAATATAATGATCTGATTTTAGTGTGGAAACTACAAAGAGCAAAAAGATAATGGAGGGCTGGGTTGGAGGTGAGAATACTCAACCATATTTCATAAATTTTTCACACCACTGTTATGAGGCACTTTTAATGACAATGGCTGCAAATTAGATTTTCGCTGTGTCTCTTTTTATTATGGTTTTGCTATAAGAAAACGAAGTAAAGTCTATTTTTACAAAAGAATTGTCCGCAGCAAGCTCAGATCTATTTAATTTGTTCTGCAAAAAGAAAAAAAGATTAAGAGAAACAGCGGCACATATAAAACCTATAGCTGCAAGACATTGTTTCTTTTGTCCCTTTATCCAGCATCGTTTGTCTTTATTAGCTATGACACACAAACAAAACTAAAGGTAAAGCAGTTGCAATAGCAAAATCACTTCGATTTTAGTTGGAACTGGTGCTATAATTAAAACTGCCACAGAAACTGTAATAAATCAGTAACTACTCATACTACATTTTCTGTTTTCAGACCTAAGGTTTACTAAAATAATGGTTAGTCAGTCAGAATTTCTGGTTTTATACCATTGTATCAATTAAAATCATTCTGCATTTTCTTACGGTACAAGTACAATGTAACTACAAACCTCACAAATATTTTTAAGATGAAGGAGAAAGAGAATGCCATGGTGAGTCAAGAATTGTACAAAAATCCAAAAAATGTAGTGTGCATTTATGTTCAAAGTGTAATTTTCATCTCCTACTGGCACAAAAAATATTTTCACACAGGAATTTTTGAACAAACAGTATGATCACGACCCTGGATAATATCAAACAGGTGTTCAAAAACATAATTCAGTTCTTGCGACATCTCACTGAATATTGTACAATCTAGTATTCTGTGAACCACGCAGACGGTACACTTGCTTTCCACAGTTGAGATATTACAGTTGAGCGTACCAATTGCCTATATTTCTCAAGACAGATTTCTTCATTTCCATTAATCCAAATGGATACTAGCAAATTTCATGAGCTCATCTGGCACAAAGCCTCGTTTCTTCTCCACTAGGGCAGCAGTTGCACAATTGTCAGTGCTGCACAGAGAGTGACAGTCACGCTCCTTGTTGCTCTGACTCTCAACGTTCACTCAACAGCACTCAGCATTATCAGCTAGGTGTTTCAAACTAAACAGTTTGCTGTAAAAACTGACCCTTTGTGCAAAATGCCAATACTGCCTATTCCTGCGAACACCCACAGTGAAACATGGTGGTGCTGCTGCTTTAGGGAAGTTTTTCTTCAACAGGGATTTTAAACTTGGTTGATGCAACCATGGATGAAGCTAAAAAAATGCCATACTTGAAGAAAACCTCTTAGATACTGCAAAATACTGCCCAATAATCTAGTATTTTGCAGGCAGTGTCGAAGAGGCTAGGGACAACAACCTCAATACTTAAGAATTAGCATTAGCATCAATGCATACAATTAGCATTTTCCACTAAAGATAACGGGGTCTTTCCTGATTTCTTCAAAATTCATGAGAGAAAAAGTACATATTTCCTTCTACTCTAATCACTATGTCATCTTCTGACAGTAATCAAGCTAATATACATAGCATAACTGCAAAGTCAAAGCAATGTGAGGTGATTTTAAACACTTATTTGGGAACAATCCATGTCTAACGTTTTCAAGCAGAAGAGTGGTTACAAGAGCACATTATTTGAAGTTGCTTACTACGAACAATTAATGCACCAAACAATATGCAAGTAAATCCCTTCAGCTCCTATGCAGTACTAATCTACCAACAGAACAGAGAGGAAAACCTGTTCTTATCGTTTAATGTATGCATATTTGTGCTTGTAAGATAAAGGGCATATGAGAGAGTGCTAATATTGCCCCCTCGTCATCCTACAGCTGTCAAAACCTACACCGACCATCTGTCCATTGAAAAGCTGGAGTCCAGACAAAGTATTTAATAGGGTTTAATGTCTTCAGGAGGGCCATAACCTTCGTCCCGTAGAACCTCGGAAGGCTCATCATGCTGAGGCAGGAGGTCTCTTAATGTACCGAGCAGATGACAAGTATGCAGCGTTCACACAAGCAGCTGAGTAACTTAATCTGCAGGAAGTGTCCAACATTATTCATTTGCTCTCCTTCTACCTTTTGCACCATTTTTATTTGCCATTCATCTTCAAATTCAGTGAAAATAATGGTTTCCACCTGCTTTTTCGTCCTGCATTGTTAACTTTGTAGTAACTGGCTTACAAAAGTCTGCACAATATCCGTTTTTCTAGACAACTACGTCAATGTGCATTATGCTTTCAGTTAGAAAAGGCTCACAGGGACATGGCTGTCCGCTCTTAGCAATATTAATCAAATGTACTGTTGCAGTCGTAGTCCCTCCATGCTTCTCTGTCTCATTTATCACATAAACCACTTATAAATTGCCCCTAAAATGTAAAGAAAGTCTCAACCATGTGGCCAAATCATCAACACTGGCCAAGCTAGAAAGTCATCAGAAATTCCTGAAGTCAACTGCACACATATATACAGCATATAATACATGAGGTTATAGCTACAGCTCCCTCAGGCAAGATTAGCCTTTGGCCTAAAAAGCACTAACCAGCACCTCAGTAAGTCTCTAGAGTTGTCTCTGGCATGTAAGATACAACGGGAGCCTGCCAGATATATTGCTTTGATTAATAATCAGTGAAAGCAGATGTGGCTGCTCTTGTGTCAAAGACAACATATTCTTATAAAAACAAGACCTAAATCATGTAATGGCTCAAACAGATGGCTTGAAGATGGATTTGCATTGCTTTTTTTTTTTTTTTTTGCTTCATAGCCGAGTTTAAACTTTTCACGGTGTTGGGTTGCAGAGAATTGCTTTTGCAAATCCAGGGAGACGGTTTTTCTCTCAAAAAATTACAAAAGAAGTTAGACACAATGATCCAAAAGTAGTAAGACAAAAGTGAAAATAATGTAAATTATTTAGGCAGATGCAGGAACTTGGCAGATAAGGCTGTGTTCCAACAATGTCAAATCTCCATTAGGAGCCCCTATCTGGTATCGACCCAGAAAACACTGCAGGCTATGTGTCATGAGATTTGGGGCAAGAGGTAAACAGGAAATCAAAAACAATCTAATTCATTTTGAGGGTGGAGGGAAAGAGAAAACTGATGTATTGCCCATCCCTATGGAGGATGTGAAAAGAAATGGCTTCTTTTATTCTGGTTCCCATGAGTCATCCATTCCGACAGACTTTAGTCCCCACATTATCAGCATCACCACTCTGAACCACAGAAAAATGTGACAGCTCTGGTTTTCAGAAGAAGGGGAGTTTTCTTTCTGTGCTTAACCCCGAAGCACAAGATCCCATAATTTTATACTAGCAATGTATCTGCTTTTAGGTTTGAAGAAGAAAAAGGTTGTTCACAATGCAAGGCCAACAGTTGGCTATTAGCATCACTATTAGATTGTGAAAAATCATCTCAAGTTTAATTGGAAAGTTTGAATTTGCCAAGGTTTTCTAGATGTCTACTGAAAAAAGGATTTTGAAAATCTTATGCTGGTGAAAAAAAACAAGAACAACTCAAAACAGTAATATTTTAAAACATAATCATACTGAGACCATTTTTACCGATAATGTAGCACAGCATTTAGCATGTCCTACTAATTTTCCCATTTGAAACTAGAAGATTAAGTTGAGTACAGTGTCACACTCCCAATCTGCTTTTCAACTTCAGTGGTGTATAAGTAGTCACTTGTATGATTTTAACCCGTTTTCTGCTTTACTTTTTAATGGGAGTTCTCAGAACTTGAGTAAAGTTGACCCCCCACCTTCTTCAAATCAGACAAAATTGGTGTCAAACGTTTCTGCTACGTTTGTGCAGCAAAAATTTTCGTTTGTGCCGCTATCATTTTAAAGATATAAAGAAATGTTTCTTTATATCTTTCTTTCTTTACATCTTTAAAATTCTTTCTTTATAACTTTAAAATGATAGTGGCACAAAAGTAAATGTTTGTTGCACAAACCAGCACAAACGTAGCACTAATATTTGACAACAATTTTGTTTGATTTCATAAAAGTGGGGGGGATGTTTGACCTTTTGACCTTTACACTTTCATTAATATTTTCAAAGCCAAAGCAGCACAAATGAAATTTTTTGCTGCACAAACCAGCACAAATGTAGCTGAGTTGACTGACACCCATCTTGTCTGATTTGAAGACGGTGGGGGGCTGGTTGACCTTGGATGACCTCCAGAAAGATTTCTTTATATCTTTAAAATGATAACGGCACAAACGAAAATTGTTGCTGCACAAACCAGCACAAACGTAGCACAAACGTTTGACACCAATTTTGTCTGATTTGAAGAAGGTGGGGGGGCAACTTCACTCAGGTATTCTCAGAATATTCTCCACTACCGTTCTCTTTTTTAGGGTTACTTCATGCGCATTAGCTCTTGCCACATTCTGTTCAGTTCTCTGGATTTACTGCTTTATAAATTTCACCCTTTCTAATTAGTTCTTTACTTTGTTCTTCTGTTCATTCTTTGTACATTTGAATTATTTTCTTAGATCATTGTCGGGCTTTTGAGTTGTAGTTCAGTTTCCTCTGTTAATTAGTCTCCATCCCTCAGTTTCCTGCTTTCTCCCAGCTACAGGTGTACAGCATTTCCTCTGATTAGTTTATTGGGTTCCTTTGTCATTTCCACCCCTGCCTTTACATACAAGGTCACTGGTTTCCATTGTTCCCTGCTGGATTCTTCTTTTACCTTCTCCATTCGCTAACTGTGGTCCATGACCAGCTCTCTGCAGTTTTTCTGTAATTCCTCTTATTTTATTAAAGTACTCTGTTTCGAACAAAGTTTTGCTCCGCATTTGGGTCATTTCCTAAACCAATCTCCATCAACTTCATTATATGGAAAGATGTGGGGAAATTATTTAATATAAACAGGAAAAAAAGGAGTCAGATTAATTGATCATAGTTAATATTCTCAAGACAATTTTCAACAATATTATTAAATCACACATTTTCCTGATATTGTGCAGCACCTACTAGCCAAGTCTGACAAAAGCGACTTGCATTATATTTTGAGAATCTTGAATTTAAGAATACAAAACACTTTTTATACATTTTATTCTTACGCTGTAAAATATAAAAGGCAGTTTATCAAAACACACTGGTTTCAATAAAGTTGCAACAGAATAACAATCCTACTCCAAAAGGCAGGGAATACATAAAATTACAACAAATGCAAGGTTAGCAGAGTGGACTCAGTGAGCACAAAGCATCATCCACAGACAAAACTGTCCAAAGGAATAGAAGCACACAACACATGAAGTAGCTCTGTTTATATGGTGCTTTCGCAACAACTATGGCATATGATGCAGACTTCAAAAAATACATAGATAAAAAAAACTATAGTTTTGTTACTTATTTTTAACATGAAAAGGTGTGTATAACCGTTTAGACATCCAGTAATGTGATATTAGACCTGAACACATAGTACTGAGTGTGGCAGGTGTTCTGTTCACTCCTTCTGTTCAACCTGCAGTAAGTGTTAGTTTGTATTCAAGGAGCTTCCATACATCTGTTCTGGAGGAATAAAATAAGTCTGATGTTGCCTGTGACAAACATTCGTACCATCATTGTAAAACTCTGTGCATTCACTTTCAATTCCCCAGTTATAAACATCGGAACAAAAACAACAGCTGATCCCTACAGGTTTCCAAGAAACATACAAACAGAGAGGGGCAAAAGCATTCCAGCCTGGCCCAAATGTAGAAATAATGCGTTTAAAAGCAAAATACATCCTACAGCTCACATGCGATTTGGGAAGTTAAGCATCAGCTAAATAAAAAGCTCTCAGGAAGGAGATCTTCAACAAAGTATGTGCTTCTCTAGGGCACTTTGGAGTGCTGGGGTTCTCAGAGTGTCGTTAAAACAACACTTAGAAGAGGAGGAATCAGCTGTTTATTTACACAGTCAATTGTTACTGCTCATAAATCTGAGTTAGAAGGAAAAGTTTGCTTCCAATTCAAAGTGAGGTTCACTCTTACGCAATGGCAACAAAGTCAAAATGCTAGGATCTAAAACAAAAACACTACATTAAAAAAAAACTGAATATGTATTGCTTGTTTGAAAGATTGTGACCATTACCATTATTAACAACCCACAGACAGAGATGTGCACTGAAGCTTCCTCATACTTAAAATCTATTACAGAGCTAAGTTGAAGAATTTGTTGTTTATCTGGAGGCTAGATAAGAAATGCATTATCAAGGGTTTTTTCAAAAGAGTAGTACAGAAAATTGTATTTTTTTAATATGTGCAGGTTTGTGTGTAAATGAATATCTGAGAGATATGTGCAAGATTCTGAGGATATTCTATAAATTTGAAGTGGAGAGTGCTGTTTCCTTTATGTGTGTGCAGAATCTGAGCTACTCACACAAAGAGGCTGAAAGAACTGATAACAAACACCAGCTCTGTGCTTCGGACGACCCCAGAGCCCCTGCAGCTGATCGTAGAAGCGAACACGCTGCCCAAGCTGCTTAGTATAATGTACAACTTTGCAATCGTCTATGCAACGAGGGAATAATACAAGAGAGCGTTTACAGCCGATGGATTCTACAACTCCTGAACAGAAAGGATTTGTGCTAACACTGCATTCATCACATTTTTATTTCGTTTGATATTTGGCAAAATGGTATTTCCTTTGTTAGTTTTAACTATACATTTGATTTTAGCTGTTACTCTGTTTTTCCCCAATAACTTAAAACAAAAGTAATTTCTCTTGAAGAGTAATGAAATGTCGTAAGAAGTCATTAAAATTCCCTGTAAACACAGCAGATTATTAATCTATGCTTGGCAACCTCACAATAGAAAAAAAACTATTCTAAAATAAAGCAAAATGTAATTTTATGCAAAAGCAGGCTATATGTTATATGATAAAACATATTTTAGCGATAATGTCTGATAATTGTTCGCTCTATGGAATTGAAAATAATCATTTAAGTTGGTAATTTCATTTGACATGAGTTTTCTTATACACACACTGTAGAGCAACATAAAACCTTTAATTCTGTGATTATCAATAACTTGGATTCCTTAAATAGAGAGTATTATGCTGTATTTCAAACATTTTATTTGGTTAATTTTGATTTCCATCCATCCATCCATTTTCTTGACACCCTTGTCCCTTAGTGGGGTCAGGAGGGTTGCTGGTGCCCATCTCCAGCTAACGTTCCGGGCGAGAGGCGGGGTCACTCTGGACAGGTCGCCAGTCTGTCGCAGGGCAACACAGAGACACACAGGACAAACAACCATGCACACCTAGGGACAATTTGGAGAGACCAATTAACCTAACAGTCATGTTTTTGAATTTTGATTTCCAATTCAAATAAAAAAATATATTTAATCAGAAAAGAAGACTCGTGACCTTCTTCTCCTTAGCTCAGCTAAGATTGTTCTGGTATTGTCTTTGGGACAAAAAGACTTTTAAGAAAATGAATCTGAAGTCCAGCTAGGTCTCTGTGTGGTGGCTGTTTAAACAATGACTACAGTCATACTACATTGTAAATCTCCTACAAACTCATGATAAACTCATAAACTATTCAATGTTGCGTTTTGGCGTTGCTTGTAAATCCTTTCTTTCTACCAGAGTTTTTTTTCTTCCACTCAACTTTCTCTTAATTTCATCTTAATACAGCATGATTATAGCCGAACCACAGTAAAACTACAAAATAATTTTAAAAATTCTACATTAAACATGAAATATGACAAATTTGAAGAAAATTTGTGAAATCCTACGTGTTTTGATTCCATATTTCATTTTTGAATAGAATATCTAAAATACATGCATTTTCCTAGTTTCTTGATCTGAACCCGTATATTTAAACAGTACAGACTATTTGAGAAGATAACTCAAGCTCCATTTAACAGGCTCCACTGAAGAGTGGAAAGTTTGAAAAAACTTTAGACTCGTCTAAATTAGCACCATTGTTCACTTGAAAGAGGATTAATAAAAAAACAGCATTGTGAGAAACTTTTTAAAATTGCTCATTAGGGAGTTGACCTTGCGAATGATCAGTGAGCAGAGTAGAGCGGCATTGAAATAGAAGATAAAACACAACAATGAAAGGGGGAAGCAGTTCTTTCAGAGAAAAAATATATATAGTGCCCAGAAATTTGACTTTGCAACAATGGCTCTGTAGACTTATGATATTTGCCGAAGGTAGCCAGTATTTTTTATGTTTTTGGGTAAATTAAGCACATCAGAGTGAAACATTACACCATCCTCCTTCCTGCTGACCTCCTGTCTAGACCAGGCCAAGCTACCCATCATGACCAAGGTCCTAGTTCTATCCTTTCCATTATTACCCCTCGTGGCTAACATGAATATATTTATGTTTGTTCACGGGTGTGTGTGCAAGAATGGGGTGTCATCAGTCCTTCCCTCATCTGACGGTTTTGGGTTAAACAACGTTATTATTAAAGCCTTTGCAGAGCCACTTTATGCTTTCCTACAGTGACACCCCTCTTGTGTATGTATCAAAACGCCTAAGCTCTGTAAATCACACAGAAAGTCTGGCTATTTCATAGGCTGAATGTGTGGGTGCGTGTCCGTCCACAGCATCTGTGCTCTCAGACACAAATGAAGATGACAGTGCAGCTGTGAGGCTGCGAGGAATGGAACTTTTCAAGCAGAAGGGACAAAACAAATGAAAAATGCTAAGCAAAACAAAAAAGCTGTTTTAGTCGTGATGTAAAGGAGCAATGTCGGTAATATTTAACTATTTTCAAAACAACAGTGCAAACATTTGCATCATGAAGACAGAGGAACACTGCAGTCAGGTCAGGGATAAATATGCGATTAAGTTTAAAGTAGAGATAAGTTATAAAACAATATCCCAAGCTTTGAACATCTCACAAATCAGTGTTTTAAGGCATCTTCCAAACACGGAGAGAATGTGGCACAGCAGCAAATCTACCAAGACATGGCAGTTCGATAAACTGACAGGTGGGGAAAGGACGACATCAATCAGATAAGCCATATTCAGAGTTCATGTGGAAGAATATGTCAACAGTAAAACTATGAGGACAGCACTCTAGAAATCTGTCCTCAGCAGAAAAGAGGCAAAACGACAAATACGATTAAAGGAAGCCATCGCCTGGTCAGAAGAAACCAAAAACAAACTTTGATACATATCAGTCTGACCACTGTCACAGTGAAAAATGGCAGCCTTATGCTGTGGGAAGCATTTCCTCTGCATGGACAAGGGCTCTAGTGATGGGATGAAGGTCAATGTATCGCATTTTTGGAAGTTAAACTGATTAGAGGCGGGAAAAGAATTGAGACTCCTCCCAGAAGGATAATGACTATAAACACAGATCCAGAGCTACAAAAGATCAGTAGACAATTACTTTAGATCAAATTCTATTCATTGATTTAAACATCCCAGTCAAATGCTAGACCTAAATTCTAATGGGAATTTGTGGCAAAACCTCTCCATCTAATTTACTGGGAGCTGAGATGAAGAGCGGACAAACATGTTAGTATCTATGGAAATCTGGAAGACATGTGCCCCAAACGTTCTGCAAATTATTGATTCGGAGGAATGAAAACAAATACATGCCACACTCTTATTTTATCTTTAAGACCTTGGGGGAAACCATAATTTCTTTATCTGTTTTCTTCAGATGCAGATTTAAGCGTTACTATGTGTCGGCACACACCGAAAAATCTTTTCTTTTTGGTATTCTGTTACAACATGTAGAGAAGTCCAGATGGGTGATAAATACTTTTGTAAGACAATATACTACAGTTCACAAGAGGTTTTGACTTGAAACTACCTTTTAGTTTGACTTACACTCTGTACTTTCTGTGCAGCTACACACAGGAACCTGAAAATAAGCATGTTAGGCCTACCAAAGATTAGTTTATGTGTGAAGGCAGATAGTGTGACAATTTCATCTCCCAGAGACCAAACTAGATAAATAATGCTTGCTGGAATAAACGACTCCTGTGCAGCAGGGATGGCTCATTCTGTGACTATTTGTGATTGTGTTGACACCCCCTGCTGGGCTGAAGACATCACTACCGCACTTAGAGCAAGTCCACTGCAAGTGACAACATCCCACTTCCAATCCCACACCCAGCCAGGATGCAATAAGCTGAAGTTAATGAAACACAAAAATAAGCGATGATACCTCCACCACTATAATATCACAACAAACAAACACATGTACGGACACGTTCAATAAAGTAATGCAAAAAATATATTGCAATTCACTGAGACTGACTGCACAGCCTGGCAACGGAAAAATATTCAGCGTGTCTGTGTGTGTGTGTGTGTGTGTGTGTGTGTGTGTGTGTGGGTGTGTGTGTGTGTGTGTGTGTTTGTGCGTACGCCTTTGTCTGTGGGCGTGGGTGTGTGCATGGGCAAAGTCAGGACATAGTCTCAACAGATGAATCTCTGCCAAGTCTCTCACAGCTAAGGAGAGTGAGAAATATAAACCGTGCAGCTGCCGGAGACACAGAAGACACAAAAAAGAGCCATTGTTGCCCACAGCAAAACAATGCAGCTTGAGCTATGAGAGAAAAAAAAACAAAAAAACATTTGGATCAATAGAGAATTGCAATTAGCTCACGTTGGCAGGAGCACTGCCAGATTAGACACAGGATGTCGATTCCATTTCCTGCACTATCGGGTCCTCAAACTTGCTCGGCTCGTTGTGTAATTGAGGCAATTCGCATAAAACTTGGTAAGATAATGTAGTGTGAAGGTCACAATAAGTGAAATATGGATGATGACAAAAAAAAAGCATTGAAGTGGAAAAAGCTGAGTAGTCTTAAATAAAAACAAAAAACAAAAGAAACCCATAAAAAAGTTGAACTAATGCACTTGGAGAGAAACAAACAGTAAAGTCTTTTTCACGTTCTAATATTAAACAAATCAAAATAGTAACTGAGTAACTTTGAGTGAAGAAGCAGCTGCTCCTACAGAACACACCAGATTATGAACATAATGTTCAGCTTCAGGAATTTCTGCAGTTTTCTGCTATGACACCGTTTTTGCTTAACTTTGCCACAAGTGTTACTTAAATACGGTGATAAATGCAAACTAGCAGTAAAACAGGGAATCTTGCCGTTTTATCTGAAGGATGGGGTGTTTTTACTCGACTGTAAATAGACTCGACAAAATGTAAACCACCTGACAGCCCAATTAAGATGCTTACCTTTAAGCACGCCCTGGCCTTGCAGTACATCCCTCGATATCTGGACGGAGTAGAAGCTTTGCGAGAAGCCAGGTCGACAGGGACCTTGGGATGCGTGCTCCCCATTATTCCTCTGGAAAGACGAGAAAATACAGAACAAGACATCAATAAACATAGATTCTATTGATTGTTTTGTTTTGTTTTTTTCCTGTAGGCTGTGTGCCTCTGGAGAATGCAAAAAAATAAAAGAACAGCAAGATAACCAGCAGGTTTTGCAACTGTTTTTTTTTATTTTCGTTGCTTCTGTGAGGGGTACGCATGCTACTGATTGATCTGTCCCTTAAACTTTGTAGCTTGTGGCATAATGTGCTTTTTTACTTTCTTCCTTAAAGTAAACTGTGGGCTGTGAAGAGGAAGGTTAGGAATGCACAGCCGACATTGATTTTTCTTTAAAAGTCTATTCTCCGATTCGGACCATTTCCTATTTTTTATTCTGAGAGCTTTAGCACATAAACGATGACAAAATGCACCGGAGGTTCAGTGATAGTGGTGGCAGCTTTAAACACAGCAGGAAAGAAATTACAAAAATGATTAACATTTATCAGATTTTTATTTAACTCAAAAAAGTGCAGCAATGTATATGTCAGTTGTTACATTTATGCACCGAAAACAGAGCAAGTTCTTAATTATTTTTTTTTCCTCATTTAATTATAGGTATAAAATAAATCTGATTTTTCAGTCTTTTGACCATCCAAACACAGATCACAGTTGATCAGGGGAATATTGATCTTTCCTAATCTTTGGTCCATTAATTGCTGCATCTCTGGTTGGGTATTATGCTGAGGGTTAAGTGAGACTCATACGCACAGCAGACCAAGCAGCATGAATGCAGCATCATTTTCTCCCTCTTATTCTCGCTGAACTGGGAACTGCGCACTACACGAGTCCAAGTGTTAGTGTGTGCACTTTATATACTAATCAAACTGTCTGCACACAAGTTTACACCAGAGATTTATTGCTTAGTGATGGTTAAATTTAATGATCTGACCCACTCAAGCAGCCAATGTGCACAAAACACACACACATACATACACGCATGCATGCAGAACAACACAAAAAGCTGGTTGGGTGCATATTAAAGGCATTATAGCATTGCAATTTCTAATTTCGATTTATAGCTGTGGAAGATTAAAATATACTGAGCTGTAAACCAAATAGCGAGTAACAGGGTTGAAACTGCAGTAGGGAGAGAAAGAGGGGCTACTTGGAGCGCCGTAAGGGAAAAAACCCACCGGCAGAGACTTCATTTAAGCTTTATTGATTAAATAGCACGAACCAAACTTCTAAGTTTAACTTTATACAGGAGATCGCATTACAATGGAAGAGGGCTAAATCACAATTGGATAGAATGACTAAATTACTTTGGTAAAGAAGCCATTATACCCTGGTGAATAGATGGTGCGTAATGTAACTTGTGTGGGGTACTGCTGCTCGGCAGCGCTGAAATGGCTCCAATTCTGAGGGAAAAGCCTGCCAGAACAAACGGGACCGACTTGTTAGGTCTCACTTTTATTTGTTGTTATATGTTGGAAATTCATTAGGGAACCAATTAGCTTAGCCTACTTGTAGGAAAATAAGCAGCAAGCGCGGCTCGTGTTGCAGCAGCAGCTCACCGCAGCGGCTCTCTCTCTCTCTCTCTCTCCTCTCTCTCTCTCTCTCTCTCTCTCTGCTGCCTGTGTGACTTTCTTATTATTTATCACAAGCTTTCGAAAAGCAACAAAAAAAAAAAAAAAAAAAAAAAAAAAAAAGAGAGACATCTCACCCAAATTGAATCAAAAAGAAGAGCTGCTGTCAGGACCGCTGCGAAGTCAGTCCTCATTGTGACGAGTAAAAAGCGAGTCAAAGCTGCCTGGACAAGGAACAGGAGAGAGAGGGGAGAGAAAAGAAAAGAGGGTCGACTCCGCGCTTCTTCCTCGGCGACTGTTTAATTTCCTCTCCCACTTTTTGGTCGGGCTGTCCGCTGCGTTTCGCCCTGCCTGTGTGCTCCGTGAGTGTGAGCTGCAGCTCTGTCCCGAGTTTTCCCCGGCTCCTCTCGTCTGCAGGTGAGCGCTCCGCTCGGCATCAAGGCGCAGCCGGCGTCACTCACTCCGACCCCTCCTATCAGCCACCGGGTGCAGCACAACTGCACCGGGTGGGGGGAGGGGGGGGGGGGGGGAGTGTTGGGATCAGTGATTTAAAAAGTGAAGATAAGAAGAAAACAGAAAAAAAAAAAAGGATGAACAACTTTTAAGTCAGAAAAGCAGTTTGTCCAGTAGCGCCACCGACGCAATTCAATCATTTAAATGTACGTATGTGTTTATTTATTTGTATTCGTCTGTATCCGTCACCTCCCTAATCTTTAGTTCCCTCAACAGACCGACTACTTCAAAAATGCTTGCATGTCAGACGATGTTTCCAGGAAGACACCAGTGTCCTCGTCACTGTTAAACCACAATCTGCCAGGGTAATAGAAAGTTTATGGTTAATTGAATATTCCTTGATTTACATTGACACCTGTGAAAACCTGTAATGTAGTCACAGAAAACTGTTGGATCATTTTAATAACCCACTGAGATGAAACCTTCAATATCCGTTAAATCCGAAGAATTGTTTAAAAATCAAACTGTGAAATAAAAAAAAAAAAATCTGTAACTCAGTAATTCAGTCCAAGTCTGTTTATGTATTGTAATGTGGTCATGATTCCAAATAAAAAGTACTGAAATGCTCCTCTTAAAAAAAAAAAACATATACCGTATTTTATCGGACTAAAAGCCGCTATTTTTTTTACCACGCTTTGAACCATGCGACTTATAGCCCGGTGCAGTTGATTTTTCTTCAACCACCAGGGGGCTTTTTAGCAAGAAGTGAATCATTGGAAGTCAAAATTGGAACTCAAAGAAGAAAGTGCTAATTTTCATTTAGAACAAGCATTTGCTAGCAGCAGGAACGACAGAGAAATGTTTTCAAACTCATATGTTGCTGCTTTTAAGTTGGAGGCCAACGATCTGGCACTACAGGAGGGAAATAGAGCCGCTTCACTTAAGCTCGGTTAACGAAACCATGGTTCAGTGTTGGAGATGGAGGGCTGCGTCCTTAATAAATCCAGCAGATTTATTAGGACGCAGTGCTCTGCTGCGTCCTGATGGAAAACCGAGAGCGGCGGAGATATCAGCAGCTTATAGCCTGGTGCGGCTTATGTATGTAGTTTCCAGCTAAAACAAAATAAAAAATTGTAGGTGTGGCTTATAGTATGGTGCACTCTATAGACAGGAAAATATAATCACGTTTGCATCATTATTAATTATTTTGTTAATTTTTGATCTAAGAATTCAAACTCTTCCAGATTTTTTTCAGAGAAGAAAATGAACTGTATCTCATTAAAAACTGTGCAAGGCAGTTAAGCTTTAAGGCAGTTCTGCACAATTTGCGGCTAAACAATTGGCAGTAGGGATGTTCAGATCTTTTAGCTCATTTTTACCAGCTGTTTTTATATTGTTTTATTTAAACACACTGATCTTACAATTGTATGAAAAATG
Source organism: Poecilia picta (assembly GCA_033032245.1). Taxonomy (NCBI): domain Eukaryota; kingdom Metazoa; phylum Chordata; class Actinopteri; order Cyprinodontiformes; family Poeciliidae; genus Poecilia; species Poecilia picta. The sequence goes on along the minus strand of CM065359.1, from coordinate 12,055,008 downwards.
AATTCAATGAAAATACCTTGAATGCTTCCTTGTGTTGTGTCACACACACAGTGCAAAAGTAGAGACAGCTGAATGCCCACAGCCAGCAAGATTAGCACCTTGTGGTAAGTGCCATCACAAAAAGTAAGTGCACAGATTTATTTTAAAAAAAAATGTAACATTGAAAATGTTTGTTTAGGGAAAAATATATGTTATAATGTCATTCCCTCATCAAAATTATACCTGGCAGCAGCAATTAGAAAACACCTGGTGGAACTGCACCTTCTCACTTTCAAGGAGGTCCTTACAAAACATAAAACACACAACAATGATACAAGTTGTAATAAGTAAATCCAAAATATAATAAACTTCAAATCACAATCACCAAATTATGAAAATTATTTTTCACTCTGTGTAGCAAATCTATATAACATGTGAGGCTCACATGTTAAGTTGCATCACTTTTTGAGCAGAACTGCTGGAATAAATTATTTATTTTCATTATTTCCTTCCTAATTCTAACGTCTCCAGCTGTGTAAACGCAAACCCGAGAAATAAACTGTGTAAAACCAGAAAACGTCCAACTACACATCAACAAAAAAAAAACACAAATCACAAACAGCAGTGAGAAGTGTTTTGCTGTGAGTGCAGGCAATTTCCTTATTTGGAGTGAGATTTACCTGCGCAGAGCAGGAGAGTGAGAAACAGATAAGAAGCTTGAGCCTCACTCCAGAAGTGAGTGAGTGGGGTTTGTGGAGCAATTTGAATCAACCACAACACACAGAACGCCCCTCTGATGACTCAAACATCTGAAAAACTGGCTAAGCTGAAAGAAAACAACTCAGTGTTGAGGTTCTAAAGCTGAAATGATTTTATTGTTATCCAATACTTCTGATGCTAAGCGCAGCCATCATCATGCACTGCTTACTGTTCTTCACTACATTTAGTTTTAGCCGACAGAAGCACAAACATCACTTGCTATTTGCATAGATAAAAAAGCAAATAGATTAAAAAAGGGCAAAATCTCCTTTTTTAAGTAAAACTTAAAATGCACTTAAGGTAACACTGCAAAATTACATGCAACAATAATGTAGCCCATTTTACTTAGATCATTCATTATATCATGCAGTACTAAACAATACTTTTTCCTGATTACCTTCAACACTTTTAAAGACTGTGCAGGGTAATGTAAGTGTGTAGTTTTCAACCTCCACAATCCATCAATACCTTCTTTTGAAGAGGGATGTGAATGAGTTCATGAAGTGCTTTGTGTGGCGAAAGCTTATATATATCTACTTAAAAGCCTAGTTTGTTGGATTTAATTATTTTCTCAACTTTCTTTTTCAACCGTGTCACTGAATCATGTTCAACGACGGTTGTCTTATTTCATAAAAAAAGTAATTAACAGCAACACTCTGATTATCTCAAGAGCTTGGGTGAAGCCGAATGATAGAAAAGTTGTTTGCAGAGTCTCCTCACAGCAAAAGGGGCCTTGCTTTAAATGCCAGCCTGGGGGCTTTCTGTCTGGAGATTGCCTGTGTGAGTTTTCTCCAGGTGTTCCAGTTTCCTGTCACAATTCAACAGCGTGCATATTAAGTCAATTGGCCTTTTTTAAATTGCTTTAGGTAGGTTTGATTTGCACCAAAAATCTGGAACAAACTTCCAGAAAAGTGCAAAATTGATGAAACAATGAGTTCTTTTAAATCAAGGTTAAGTCAAGGCTAAAAACCCACTTGCATAGAGTTTTCTTTGAATAATAAGAACCATGATATTGATTGATATCGATAATTGAGGTATATTTGATGCTGATTATTCTTGGTGATTTTGGTGGTGGTATCATTACGTTATGTTTCCATTGTGTGAAGCACTTTGAACTGCCTTGTTGGTGAAATGTGCTATAAAAATAAAATTGACTGAACTTAGGTATGTGTATGTTTATTTCTTTGTTGCACTGTGATGGACTGTCCAGGGTGTATTTTGCCTCTCTACCATTAACCTTGGTGTACCAGGACCAGTTCCCCAGTGGCCATCTAAGTATGTAGCTGGAAGGCTGGACTGACAAAAAGATGGACGGACGACCCCTATAGCAACTATGAGTATCCAAACTTACAACTCACTCGTCTGATCTTTAATGCTTAATAAATCCAGCACCACTTGTGAAGTCAGACTACAAAAGAGAAGCTGTAAAACTGTCATATCTGTTTTTTTTTTGTTTTTTTTTTTAAAGAATCCAAATGTCTCCACAAAAACTGAGCTCAACTCTGTTTCATCTTCAGTTTCCAGCAAAAATTCCCTCATGAAGAAAAAAGGAAGAAAAGGGCATGCTAAAAGCTCTGACCCGTGAGAATGCAGATTGAGCAATTTTCTAACTCTTATTATTTGTAACTAGGAGTTTGAACTCTGTCCTTTGGCTACATAAAGAATCCATTGACCAAAGCGCGACACAATGGAAAGAGTTTTTCCTTCCTTTTTAGCATCTAGTAACCCTAATATTTTGTCCTTTCCTATTACAAAGCTGTGTTTGAGACACTGTTCTCTGCTGCTAAAAAACAACTCAGATAAATTACATTCAAATGCAAGACATGTTTTTCAGATTTTTTTTCCCACCATTACATCCAACTTTATGCTGATCTATCACATACAACCTCAATAGAATACAATGAAGTCTGTGACTGTAACGTAATGTGAAAAAGTTCTAAATGGTACTTTTGCAAAGTATGTATGCTGAATAACATACATACTGTACTCTGAATAACAAATTTAAGGCACATGGGTCCTATAATCTCTCTGTAGTGCATGTGTTGAAACAAATATGCTCAGTTAGTCTGATTGTGTTCACGTCCCTGTGTGTTTTTAACAGTAGAATAACAGTTGTCAAGTAATTTCATGAATTCAAATTATAAATTAGCCTTCATCGCATTGTTTTTCTTTCATTTACAAATGCAAACTTTTTTTCAAATACAGAAAAGTTGTTTTCCTCCAACACATGAAAAAAACCCCATCTCAGTTGGATTCAGTTTACAAAACTAACAAACACAAATTTACACTTTTAAGCTTTGGAATAATTGTGAGTAGTAACTTACAACCTCAAAATCCATAAAAGAAAAGAAATGGAAAAGCAATATTTAAAACTGGTCAGCCTCTTAAAAAATAATTAGCAGGAAACATCTGTTCAGTAAAGTCACAAACAGACCCTACAGATAAAGCAAGGCACACAACAAGGAACTAGTAATCGCTTCCATTACAACAAGTATTTAAAATACATCCATTGATCTCTTAAGATTTAATTTCTCTTCCCACAACGGCTGCTTACATAAATATCTCATGAACATAGTCATAACATTGAAAATCTCACGAGAGTCTGTCACCACTTCCTCCTCTACGGTTAACTTTGAAAGAATTTATGCCCTTTTGTGTTTGTTCCAGCTGTCAGGATGGATTTGATGCTGGGTCAGAACTATGAGGTCATTTTTCATGTTTTCAGCTGGATTGAGATCTGGGCAGATAGACAATTCTCAGACAAATACATGTCTGACTAAATGACTAAAACGTCACTTTAGGTAAACTTCCATTCCTGTTTTAGATCAGTAGAAATCATTAAAAAAATATCCCCTTAGCATCATTTTCTGTACCTTTTAATTCTGTTACTTTTCATTGGTTTTGCTCTTTTTAGGGGCCATTTTTCCCTTTTCAAAATCGAAATAAATAAATTTGGCGCTTCAGTGTTAACTGCACACCTTTTATACAGATCGTTAAAAGCAACCTCAGTGAACAGCTCCCACCTCCTTGACAACTGTTTCATTCAATAATAATTCAGGAATAACTGTAAGTACATCTGTTATCTTTCACTTGGCCATTTTTTGTATAATACATAGAAAAATGAAAAACTCAATTGAAAAAGACTAGGCAAGCAGTACTTCAGTTTTAAATCAGACCAGAAACCATGATCTTTTATTTTTATCCTCTTACTCCACTGTTCCCATAAATGTAAGCATGGACTGTTTTTGAAATACTTGAATTGTTTCTATATCCCTTTGTCAGAATTTTCCTCTGAGGATCCAGCAACATGGCCAAAGGGAAAAGGTTCAGATTCTTTATTTAAGAAATGTGTTTGGCTTTTTCTTGTTGAGTTTAGTCCTTTTATACTACTGTGAGTTGCAGTTAAAGTCCAAAAAATTACCTCTGGCTAATGCATCGTCACCGTTTTGGTGATGACCATACTTCATACTGGGCTGCTATGAACACAAAAAACCCTGTTCACAATAACCCAGCAGCAGATCGTAGTCATGACAAAATGACAGTTTGTTCATTTTATTTTAACTGCCTGTTAATGTGAGTGTCTGTGTGAGTGCCTGTGTGTGTGCATGGTTTTCTGTGTCACTAAGTTAGGCTGTGTCATCATGAACTGACAAACTGTGCAGGACGTGCTCCACATTCTGATTGCTGAGATTCTATTCTAACAACACGACTAGTCCCAGCTTCATATTCATGGATTTCTTCTTAGATTTGATTCATTTGGGTTTATTTGCATAATGCCAATTCACTCAATACTCATCAAATGTCTCATTGCAATTTACAAAGAAATTGAATTCAGTCAAATACTTGTCAGATTCCAAGTACATACATTCCAAATTGATATTAGTTATCAAACAACGCTGTCAAGTTCAGTTTATTATTCAGATTGGCTATAAAGTTCTCTATCTCAGGAAAACCAGTAGATTGCATTAAGTCGCTGACATGCATGAAGTATGATCCAGCATGTTGTGATCATAAACAGTTGTTTGAATCGTGTTGTTGATTTTACAGCAATCCCTCAGAGTATACTTGCATCAATGGGAAAGTAATTCTCCCTTTTAACACAAAAAAAACTCCAGCAGAACCCAGCTCACTGTGAGCGGCCATCTGCCACGTCTGACCGGGAGTCTCAGAAGAAGGAGGAGAATAACCAAAAAGCAAAACAAAACACAGAAGCACTGATCCAGGAGAACTATCTATCTTAAAGAAAAGCACAAAGTTTGTGGCAGCAGACGCTCCATTGGTGGTTTCGTCTAGGAGTCAGAGGTAAGCAGAAAACTATAGGATTTAGAGTCTATAGAATGAAAGAGAGCACATAAAGTTAGTGGAGTAAAAGCTCAGGAAATAGTTATCTCTAGGAGGGAGGCAGGGTCAAACACTGAGAGAGGGAGCCAACTGCGTCTTCTATTGAAGGAGAATGTCAAGTTGTTGGGAACAGTAGCTGAGCGAATGCCCCCTCCAGGAAGGCATCACAACTAAACAGAACACCAGACCAGATCTGGCTTCTATGAAGAGTAATAACACTAAATAATGCAATGTTTTAGAGTAGTATAGGAATGTGGAAGAGATTACCTCCCAGGAAAATGTAAGCCATATTAGGAAAGTGGAAGAGCTTTAACATGCTAATCAAATAACTAACTCTAGAGTCCTCACATGTGACATAGTTTGAAAACATTTCAGTCAAAACACATACAAAATAAAAAGCAAACTGGTACAAAACATATAACGGGTTAAAAAATAGCCATAACATAAAACGTTTTAAACCCAAAAGCATTCAAAAAACAAACAAACAAACAAAAAACTGCTCATGCAAACATAAGGAGAATTGACTGACATAAGGATGATACAGAATGTTTTATTGAGACTCTTGTCTCAATTCCAATCAAAACACTATTTCCGGTTTAAGAAATAGAATGGTATTAATCATTCAAGATTATTTGGCATAAACAAACTCAAATGAAAAATGTTTTTCTTTGCACAAGATGAAGAGGCTCCTGACTCTACCACAACCCCAATAATCCATGAGTTTTCAGATGGTTGGTTATTCTTTGTTGCTTATTCTCTCAAGGGAAGGTCTACATTGCCAAATCCACAAACAGTTTTCAGTTTTTACGTAAATTTACCAACAGGGAAATGTTAAGGATCTGAATGGTGTCAAAAATGAATCAGAAATGATGACAGCTTTGTGATATTATTTCAAATATGTCATGAACTGTCTTTTTTTCTAACACAAACTTCTCTTTCTAAGCAACACCTGCATGTCCTTGGTGCACCAGCTCAAAGTCACATCAGCCACCAAGGTTTTGACATGCTTTTCTTAGTAACCGTTATAATTACCAGTGAAGAGTGCACTGGTAAGGCTGCATGATTTAAAATAAAATCATCTCTCCATATTTTGCCCTCAGCAAAAAAAGGTGTTTTATAAATAGGCTCTAAATTATATTGAGCATTTGAAAAGCACATGGTGATTCTCAAAGCTCTGAAAAGCCTGGAATCTAAAGAGCTTAATCCCTAAAAACAAACAAACAAACACACACACCTGGAAGCTGAAATCAGAAAAAAAGATTGTTTTTAAAAAATATTAATTAATAAAGCTTAGTCATGGTAATGTACATATGCTTCATTATGTAATTTTAATTACTCTAATCAAACCCCAAACAACCCTGAAATGTAGCCTAATAGCAATAAGACCAAGTTTAGTGGACAAGGAGCATCACTCTGGTTGTTCTTAAGAATATCTAAGGGGAAGAATCTTCTTCCCTTCCTGATAATGATGCATGTTTTTGACATTGAAATGCTAAGCATGTCCTGTACACTTAAATCAGCAGGAAACCCATTCTGCATTCGTGCATGCATGTGTGTGTGTGTGTGTGTGTGTGTGTGTGTGTGTGTGTGTGTGTGTGTGTGTGTGTGTGTGTGTCTGTGTGTGTGTGTGTGTGTGTGTGTGTGTGTGTGTGGTGTCGCTCTCCTTCCCATGTACTGATTTAGTTCCAGTTTGGGTGTCAATTTTGTATTCTTGTCTCTACTTTAAGCCCATTAATGCAAATTATACTGAGAAAAAGAGAGTGAGGGAAAGTGCAAAGGGTAAGAAAAGAACCTTAGTGAGTGTGGTGGCAATCGTTATGAAATCTATTAAATTATTCCCTCTTTATGTGCCACCAGAGACCTTCTTCTGTGAATAAGTAGTCACTCAAGACATGGAGATTCTCTTATCACCTGCTGGACTGGCTTGTAAGAAAATATGAATTATCCATTTTTTAGAAAATTAGATTTTTTTGTAGAGGGAGGATGTGGTCCTGTACATTCTTTCAGGGTTAGGAAGCCTGTGGGGTTTCCCTTGTGTGACCCTAATATCCTGTGGATTTGCACAGGGCTGACACACAGACGGCATGACCCTCAAATGACAATGATGAATTCAAAGACCTGATGACAGCTCTGGAACAATAATGGTGAGATCATGTAAACATTGAGCTGTGAGCAATACAAAATGCTATTGTTTGATTTCCTTTCTTTGAATGGAAATCAAAGAAAGGATATTTTACTGGGAAGTAAAATATAATGAATATCCTCTGTGATACAATGTTTAGATAATGTGAAGCCAGCTGTAAAAGGGTCAGCTTTTGGACGATCCATCCTACCACTCGTAAACCTCACATGGCGCAATGGGAAGTGTGATATTGAAATGACTGACCTCCTAAGAGTCATATGATGTATGCGGGGAAGATGGCAGCCTAGGTTAGCCCTACATTTCAGAAAGAGCTGATGTTGACTTCGCTCCTCTGTGTCAATTGTTGTTAAACTCAGAGAAGGAATAGATGCATCGACATGCAGATCTAAAATGCCTACCCAGCACTTCGCCACCAAGAAGGTGCTAACGCTAACCAGGAAAGCTTCTGAGCTAGGATTTCCCTCCTTCACTTCTGGAATATTGCCAAAATTAGAAGTATCCTGTCCAGGAGTTACGCTGATAAACGTGTCCATGCATTTGTTTCTTCAAGGCCGAACTATTGTAATTTTTTTCAGGAAGTGGAAATCTTCAGTTTAGTCACAAGCGAGAAGCAGGATTTATAATGAAAAAGTATGACTGTAGTTATTCTATTGTCAGAATGTGCATTTGTTGAGAACCTAAAGTGGAGAACTTAGTGAAAATGGACACTTAAATGCAAAGACCAAACAGCACAGGATACCAGTGTTAACAACTAGGATCTGTAAAAAGGTGACTGGAAAAGAGAAGAATTTATACTGGGAAACTGATAACTGGATCAACACTAATGAGTGAATGAGCAGGGACACGATACAGAGAGGAAAGTAACAAAAGGCATCGGGACAGTTGATGTACGGTCACGTGATTGCTAGACATTTAGTTTTGCACACTCTCTTCAAGACCCACAAGACACACTGTGCCGAGCTCCTGTGAAACCCCTCACACTGCAATGTACGACATGGTGGTTTGTCATATGAATGGTCTACTACAGTATAGAAAACTCTGCCATCACAACAGAGAGGAATGACTATCACAAGTTCAGAAAAGGGCAATATAATGATGGATGAGCTGGAAAATCTGATCTTAGTCTCCATGTTATTGGAAGTCAAAAAAAGAAAAAGAAACAGGTGTCAGTGGGACCTGCACTTGATTCAGTATTTTGGTTCAATAATACACACTTCCTCATGGCCTTGGTCCATTGCTCCAAATGTGAAAAAGCCTGAAGTAAATAAATCCAAAAGCAGAATTATACACAGCAGCCTATAAATCAGGAATGAGAAGAGTTAAGAAGGGTAAAGCTGTGTCAAGCAGATGAACCAGCAAAGATAAACAAGTGAGCTTTGTATAGTAAAGGAGAGTGGAGAATGACATTGAATGGAAATGGGTTCACCAGGGGATTAAAAACACCCGAGGGAGAGGCGGACTGAGGTTGCTGGAGTCTTCACCTCATCAGATCCTTGACCCTCTTCATACACCTTGGGAGTCGGTGAAGTTATACCAAAAAAGTTTGGAACTTCTAACAGTGACAGATCCAGAATTAAGATGAGAGGAACACAAAAGAAAACCAAATCACAATATCCTACAACCATACACTTTAGTGTATTTTATTACATTTTTTTTCTAACACAAAGTACCGCATAGCTGTGAATCAAATGGCTGAATCACTTCCCCACCATGCAGTCAAGTTCTGCAGAGTTCTGCTAACGACCTCATTATTTGACTCAGGTATGTTGAAGCAGGGAGGAACTCATCTAAAAGTTGCAGGGCAGCAGCTGCCCTGGTCTAAACCATTTATTTGAAGCCTTGGCAGTATCCTTTGGATTGCTGTCAAGCTGGAACAGTCAAATTCAGCCAAATCAGCGCCAATATCAAACCACCCAAACAAAGGAAGCATATTGAGATCTCATCAGAGCGATCAGACACATCAAGAGCCAAGAATGACAAAAAATAATAATAATTGCATGTTGACATTACTTTCTTATGCCTACGCATTCAGGTTTGAGGCTTTAAGTGTTCATCAAGACAGATTATCTTTCTCTCTCCTGGGTTGGACATCAGGAGAAAGTCTCCATGTCTAGGAACCCTATGACTTCTTTGCTGTCTGTTACAGTCATTATCTGTTCACTGCCCCAGTTAATTCACCCTAAGGAAGGTGTCATGTGTACAAAGCCAGTCCTTGTTTCTTAGAGATACAAGGACTGGCTTTGTATCTCTAAGCCAGTCCAACAATTTCTGGTTTTTGAAAGAAATGTGCAAATCTGGACTCAACTTTTGCGTTGCCTCTATATTTTACCATGGACTGGATTGAACTAAGAACGTTGGTGGTAAGTGAAAAGTGAAAATGGACTAATTTGAAAACTCAACTGAACCTTGTGTTTATATTGAGGAACTGTACTGTACATTGAAATGTTGCTTGTTTTTCTTGATTGTTACATTATTGGGTACCTTATGTTTACCTATGGATCTTGGTGGTACATAGGACTCATACTGCCCATCAGCTGATGGATTGATGGACGGACAGATCACTAGATAGATAAATATCTATCTATTGATCTATAACCAGAACTGGAGCATTTCTTATAGGAAGAAGGGACAAATTCTATGTGAGTACTAGAAATGCAGCGAAATAATTTTTAATAACGATGGCCCAAAGGCTGATGGGAAGCATTAATCAGAAATGAGGCAAACACCTGTTAAATGTAAGCAGTTACTTTTCCAATCCAACCTATCCACTCCCTTCTCCTTGCATTTCTTTCTGTCCGCCTTTCTCTCTCTGTCTTGCTCACTCTCCTTTATACCAGAGACTTTCTCCTTTCACCAGCTCTGTAGGCCTTTTCTTATTCATCCCTCCACTGCTGACCTTCTATTTATTTTCTCAATGATACCAGTATATACATATCTTAGAGTCACAAAACTCATCTAGTGCTAACCATTATAAGAGTATTTCTTGCTTCTTAACAGGCTGCTTATCCAAACAAAAGAACCAGGCCACTGGAGAGACAGTTTACATCGTTCTTTGACACATATCTTAACCCAAGGACAGGAAGCATTCAAAAGCACACTATGTAAAGAATAAATGCCTCACGGGTTCCTGCAGAACTCGATATTAAATCATACACATCCAATCCAAAGCCTCTGAAGTAAAAATGAAACTACAGCCTGGCTGCAACAAAATTTCTATGGTACATTCAAAGTATTCTAACTTTAAAGGTGTAGTGCCTTCCTGACTTTACGTCTTTTCCAGGGTGGGCTCAGCAAGGGGATTCTCTGACACCTCGTAACAGTAGTGAGTAAATTACTCCATTCAATTATCCGAGCATTTGCTCAATATAAATACCATCTGGGTGCTTGAAATAGATTAGTTTAAGGCTGTACTAAATTATTAAACTATTCCCAGCGAATGAGTCCCCATTCCCCTTTAAATGAGCCAGACTTATGGGGTTCATGCCGAGCCTCTGGTCGTTTGACTCATTTGGCACTTAAATCACTCCTCCCAGGAGTGCTTTGACAGGACTCTCAACAGGAACGTGAAAATAAGGGCCACCATCACTTGACCCTCGCCTCATTCTACTGCCCAAACAGTTAACCCAGACCTGGTCTAACAAGCATGGAGACAGAAGCAGAGGAAAATATGCAAAGGTTGTTACTCAGTGAGGCATTGAAAAACTATCTGTAACTCTTCGATTAATTGCTTTAATAGATTTAGCAGATACGCACCCTTGCACAATAGTTCGTAGTTACCGCAGTTGCTTACTTTTTCTCTCTCTGCTTTGAAAGAAAACAGACTTACAGGAAAGTACTTCTTATAATTTCTTTGAAGTTACAAATCAAATTGTGAACATGTGGCTGCACACACTATGCTGACACTGCTATGCTGTAAACTGACCCAGCTCCCAGCTGTAGTTGCTTTTATGCCTTGATACGCATGTTTCAAGACTGTCAATGTTCCCAAAGCTGTTAGGCCTGTAATGGGTAAATTTTTTGCTGTCTAGAAAGAATGAAACACCGTTCTTTCCTGGGATATTTTTTGGATTTATGAGTCATATACTGTGAAAAGTCAAAGTCAAAGGAATTTGGTAATAAATGTTGATGTTTTATCCAACATTTATTCCCAAATATATCTTCCAAATGTATTTGGAAGACAATTCCAACTATATTTGAAGACATTTAGAGTTATCTTCAAATATAGTTACACTTTGGCCAGACTGGGCCTGTTTGACCATATGCTGTAGTTAATCTGCTTACAGGTTCAACATTTGTGTGTTGAAATGTCATTAAGCTTACATCAGGTATAATGAGTGATTAATTGAACCGTTGCCTTTCTTTCATTTCAAACTGTTTCACTACTTGTGGCTACAAAACCAATCGTGAATTCACGTCTCTTCTAACACCATGTATTCTTGCTGCTGTGTGCGTTTTTGGACATAATTTGAATGAACTCACCACACTCTGCTGCCTTTTGGCCAACTAATTATCAGTTGGGGGAGGAACGAGGTGCACCAAAGATAAATTCAATTTAATTTTCCACTTTTTAAGGAGTTTAATACATTTTAAAGTAAAATTAAGCAGAAATTTCATTGCTGAGAGTTTTTTTATATTGTTATTTGTGACAAATGCTGTTGAAATAATTCATTTTTAACAGTTAAAGTGAAATGCTAATGAGTCTTTACCAGCAGCTGGTGACATAAAGGCTCAAGTCCTTTAAGTAAAACTAGACAAAAGCTCTTTGGTGCGCAAAGATGTGCTTGATTCATAAGGACAGAAATAAAAGCTTACACAATAAAATACAAAGTGCTTAAAATTCTGTCGTCTATCTATCTAATCTACTGTTTAATTTAATACCATGCATCAATGTTTTACCCGGTTTCACAATTTGAAAGATATTTTAACAAAGACTTGTAGACATTCAAGTGCTTTATTCTCTTCTTTGCTTTCTAAAAGGTTTATTAGTAGACACAGACTCTTCACAGCACTTCTCTTCAGATTACGGGGCTCAGGTGTCACAGAACGCGATTTCGTCACATTGAGATCCTTCATCCATTATTTCCACCTGGCATAGAAATAAAACACTGAAGAAAAACACTGCTACCAGCATTAGGAAAACGCTGGGATACTTCATCAAAGAATGCATCATCAAAATTCACTTCCGAAGAAAAATAACTTCCGTTATCTTACCACAGATCACGAGAGCCATTTTTCAGAAACCAAGTATAATGGAAATTATGAAAAGGCAATTTCACCCTTGGATAGAATTGGGGTGACCTAGTGCAGTAGATTTTAATGTTGGGCTGTAAACACTGAGATACAGGGCTTCTGGTTGTTGACACATCTCCACAGTGAATGGTAATGTTTCATTACATTGCAACAAGTCAGCAGTTCAGAACGTAGAACAAGGACAGCAACTGAAAAACAAAGCTCCTTTTATCTGCACCTTCTACTCAGTTTATATTCTCAATTTAGAACAAATTAAGTTTGTATTTATGATTAATATTCTACTACTTACAATGTGTTGACTGGAACATTGTCAAACTGTGCAACATTTGCATTTCTTTAGAAAAGTGACCTTTTTACAAAGTGACTTCAGAAGCAAGTCTTTTGTCCGTTATATTGAAGGTGATGCATTGTGTGCTTGTTTTGTCTGCATTTGAGGAAATACATAAAAATCAATTCATGGCTTTCATGATTTTGCCATCCTTCCTTGGTCCTTGGAGGAATCTGAGATCCTTGAAATAGACTGACCTTTCATTCATCAATATCAACTTTGTTTTCTAATCAGCTCTTCAAGAAAAGCCACAAATCAATTGGGCAACACAAAGCAGAGAAGGAGAAAGAAGAGTTTTTTTTTTTTCATTTAGTCACATTTATATCAAATATGAAAGCTGCTAACTTGTATATTTTGAAAGATGTTGTGTCGTCTCGGCTGAAAATGTGTGAACACTAATTTATAGTCAACGTCTACATACTTTGACCACAATAAACACGAGCGGAGTAATCACACTTGCCTCAGGGAAAGTTGTAGATGCTTTTCTTTAACAAGTAGCAGAAATGTATGCCATATTTCATGCCTATGAGAAATGTTCAAACCCCCATAAATTATATTGATGCACTAAATAGAAAACCAAACGTGTGGATAATGAACAGGGTGTGCCAAACTCAAGAATAAATGAAAGCATAAAGGCAAGGGAAGGTATGCTTATTAGTATAGCACATTTCAGCAACAAGTCAATTGAAATTTCTTTACAACCATTAAAAAGAGTATATTGCAGTTGCATAATTAGCTAATTAACTCAAAACCCATGAAAAGGTTACCAGAGCCATGAAACAGTCTCTCACTCTGGGTCAGTAGGCCACACAATGAGGGCTGCTGAATGGACAGACGTCCAGAAGACAGTCATGCACATCCTTCACAAGAAGAATAAGTCGCAAGAGGTTATTTTTGAAGAAGCTGGTCATTCACAGACTTCTGAATCCATGTGCATTAAAAGAAGATTGAGTGGAAGAACAAAATGTGCTAGAAAACATTTCACCTGCAACAGGGAGAACCACAGTGTTGGGAGGATTGTCAAGCAAAATCTAAGGAGGAATAAGTCCAGAGTCCTGTGTTCAGATGAAAGTAAATTCTGCATTTCATTTGGAAATCCAGGATCCAGGTTCTGTTTTCTAAAACTCAAAGCCTTTCATGCCACTAACATTTATATCGTACGATTCACAGAACAGGCTGATGTGGTGTCTCTTTGTTGTTCTAGCGGTGTGATTAACCTGTCTGGGACCTGTAACTCTGGCTAAAGTCAGGTCAGAGACACTGTTGCCAGAAACTGTTGACCCAGCTGGTGTCTGTGACTCAGACTATTTAATGCTTGATCTTGGATTGGTTAGACTTATTACTGCATGGCAGCCCACCTGGGAAGTTGAACTCAGGTCAGGTTGAAGTTAGGTTAGTCGAGCACTTAATAGCACACTATGGCTTGTTTCTCTCCATGTGCTGTCATGTTGCTCCGACTGTTAGTTTGACCCCCTGAGAGCAAGTTCTGAGTGTAAACAGCCTGGTCTGCTCCTTTAATGCTTTGTTTCTGTATTACAGAAAAATGATTTCATGCTTGAGAATAGTCCTTTTCATTTTCAGCTTGGTAGTTTTTTCCACTTTGTTTCGTACAAAATAATTAACAGATATTGTTTCTTTTTCTCCCCTTCCTTTCACTTGAAGTGATAATCAAGTTTGAGAAATCAGCCCTTTCATTCATTCCACCTTTGTTCATAACCGCACATGACACTTACAGATTGATGAAAGAGTCCCCACCATGTGACAATGCACAAAAAATGTCTTTCTATAAACAAAGTATTCAAAATTCTCTCACATATTTAAAAACACTCGAATACTCAACAATGCTTTCCACACAGATTTTGAATTATTGATTAAGTTGGTTGTAAGAACAAAGAAACAGCAAATGAATAATGGTAGAGATGAATAATTAATAAATTTATAGAGAAAAAGGCTAAAGTAACACACTCAGTTAAAGTTTTAGAAAATTACAGAAGACAGCACTTTTCACTTATCTGGACTTTCCATCAAGTAAAAGAGATTGTTAAAAGAAAAAAAAAAAGTAAAGCAAAATAAATCTGTTATGAACCATGATTTGCATTATCCATTGAATTTAGAGCGCTGAAATGTTTTACAGCTCAGACTGAAATGTGGAAAACATTTCCAAGGCTACCAAGTCCCATCCACTCGCATACATAATGATCCTCACCCAAACAAGGGAAAACAGCATTTCATCTTTGAGCACCTATTCAAGGTTGTTAACAAATGTCTGAAGGTTCAGCAAATTACCGTCTTTCACAACCAGCCATTTATTCATTTTGTGTCTGTGAAGCCATGCACTTGTATTCAGAATATATTTAAGAATGAGAGAGAAAGTCAAACATGGTTTTCTTCTTTTTTTTTTACAGTTAAAAACCTAAAATGTTTGCAGTTCATTTGCATTCGGTCCTGTTTTATTCTGATATCTCTGAATAAATGCCGGTGCAATCATCGGGCCTTAAAAGTTAAAACCTCTATTTATAGTTGATAAATAGACATAATTTAATTGCAGTGTAAATGCATCTGCTCTGCGAATGCCTCTGGCTTGTTTGACAACATTTGTGGATAAGCATTATGAAGACCAATAAACACAGGCCAGGGAGAAGTTCATCAAACAATCTCCCAACCTTTCATGATGGACTGCGCAATCAGTTGTGAATTATTAAATAGCATTGCAGTTTATTAAATACATCTGTGTAAGCACTGAGCCAGTAATAAAACCTATTTCATAAAGAAAAAGAGTACATAAGAGCTATTTGCATCAGGAGCTCTATTGCAGAGTACAGGAGAGAAAATGACTGAGTCAAATGTGTGACATTTGAAAGAGAACATGATGGTATTTATTGAGTCATCTGAACTGAGAGGATTTTTAAGTAAAGGTTTAAAGCTACCTTAAAAGCAAGTGGTACATGTCCATTTACTAAGGATGGATTAATCATGTCTAAATTGGGAGCAGTAATCAAAAGGAGAACTTCTTTAATTTCAAAACTTTCTGAGGGGTACTATTGAGCTATTTATATTGGGACATTTGCAGAAACCTTAAAATATGTACATTTTACTCAAGACTGGTGCAAAATATGGTGAGTTTTCTTACATGTTTTAACCTCATAAAACCCAATTCATTTGTGGGAAGAATAATAAACACTACGTTTACAATATGCCTTCGCAGCCCTTTAGCTGTTTGGGGCTAATTCACATTTAAATTAAAATAGGCTTTCGCAGTGTTTTCGCTGCTTGGGCTTGATTACAATCTGTGACAAAACATGAAAATAGATGTCAACAGTTTTTTCTCAAATTTGGTTTGACTGACCTTGAGCTATTTTGCAGAGGGCAGAGAGAATGGGAAGAATCTCCTGCCCAGACCTTAGACTTATCCAAAAGGAAGTGTAACTGTAATTGTAGAAAGTATTGATAGAGGATAATGGATGTAAAAACAAATAAATGCCACACCTTTTAAATGTACATGTATATTTGTAAAAACAAAAACTAAAACCACACCTTAGAAGACAGTAGGAGATGCCAGTGTTGGAGAAGGTTAAGTTTAGGTGATAGCGCTTTGAACTTACAAATATATCTGTAAAGACTGTTACCTTTGAAGCAGTGACGTGCAGTCAGGGGAAGCATCATGGAAGTTATCATGGAAAAATAATATAAAAATCATTTGTATTGCTATTTTCACCCTGTGGTTTTGTACTATAAAGTATCTATTTTTTACTTAGCTTAACCAATTCTGATTAGTTTTTCTTCAAAAATCGCTGGATTTTCGCATTTTCCCATTCAAATGCTCAGAAGCGAAGCCGGGGAGGCAGCAGCTCAGCCTCTCCTGCTATTACGCAACTCTCGCTTACTGCATTATATGACAGCATGTTCGTCCTGTCTGTACGCCGGCAATAAAATGGCTAAGAAACATTCAATATATGGACTGATTTTCCATAATTTCGCTTATGTATATAATGTAGTGTTTTTTGTCACTAACTGTGTGTGTATCGTGTTTTGTGTGCGGAGGAGCGATAAGAAACGGCAGAGAACTGACTCGAGGGGAGGCAGGCAGTTCTCTTGCCTCACCACTGTTTTTTTATGCTCATAATCCCAGATATTGTGACTGCACAACTGCAGAGTAAGACACAGTGAGCTAGCCATGGAGCTAGCCACACAGAAAATAAGTAAAGCAAATTTGTTTTCTCCTCTCTTCGGACGTCAATAATGAAAGACTACATTTCTACACTTTAACAGTTTTCTAAAGTGAATTTTCAATTGAAGCAGGAGATGATAACTAAAGGAAGACCAACACAGAGCTGAAAGTTTTACTTCAAGACAGTTTAATGATTCTCAAACGGAGTAGAAATGACATGCCGAGGATAAACTTGGCTTTGGATGAACAGATATTTTTGTGCAGAATTAGGGCTGCATGGATTTCATTGATACGCAAAGTTAAGACAGCAATAAGATGTTTTTGTTTAGTTTTTTAATTAAATGTGCATTTTGTGGGCTACAGTTAATGTTTAAATAATTCAGTAAAGTAGAAGCGGTAGCTAATCTACCACAGCAATTATTTATTAATAAAACATTAAGCCTAGAACGAACTACAACAACAAACTAAATGTTCTGTTCTGTGTGCAAAATTCTTGAATGTTTTTTGTTGTTAAATCCTAAAACATGAAGTGGCATTATTGTCAGTTGCTATGACAAGTCTGCGTAGCGTGGCGAATACAGATCACTTTGCTGTAGATCATAGCACAAAATTAATACCTACATTTTTAAGTTTCACTGAGTTAATCTTTAGATGGCATGTAAAAGATTAGTCTTTTTGCCCCCCAGCGTTGTTTGCATGCGCGAAATTGGATGATGTCTAAGTCATAAGTCAGTGCCTCACCACCAATGAACCTCACAGCATGTCACTGTTTTGAAGCATGCTTTAAACGGTTTTATTACAGGGCAGAGTCAGGTTTTGGGGTTAATGTGCATCACTTGTACAACAAATTTTCCTCATCCAAGTCAGATGAGGTGTGTGATGAGTTATAGCTCCAACCACATCTGGATGGAGGCCACCACAAAGCATTTGTGCTAAGGGGATTCAAATAGCTAGTAGCATCCCTGGTGACTTCTGACCTCTTTTTATCCTTTCTTCCTGTCTTAGTGTGTTGGACACATGCAGAGATAACAAGATGTCTTGTTCTAAGCATGTCTAGGGTAACAGCATCACAGAAGGCAGTTGTGTTGCTGCTGCTTACCATTACTTCCCCTCACTATGACCATAAACAAACAGACTCACACCTGAGGCACAGGGACCATAAAAAGCACCAATCTAAAAACCAGTGTGCTCTGAACAAAGTGCTCCACTTTGACAGTCTGTTCTCTTTGTAATTACCACATCTTGCTTGGGATCATTAAAAATTCATCTTCCATCAACCTGCAACGCTCCAGCCTGGGTATTCCAGTGACAGCCTCTTTCACACTAGGGTTGGGAAGGCATCATTTTCTTTTGTTTTCCCATGTGGCACTGCTCACAGTAAAAACTTTCCTTTCTTATAACAGCTTTCCCTCTGTAGTGTCACTGTATGTTTCCCCTCGTTCTGTAGTCTATTGGGAAAGCTCTCTACTCTTGAATCACAAAGTAACTAAATATTGAATGGAGCAGAAAATCACTTCTATCCCACAGGATTATATCTGAGAATGGCAAAGCTTGGACACAATTTGGGTTAAATCTATGTGATGGTGATGCATTTAATAAGAGAAATGGGTCAATTCAGTGCACTGAGGGCTATTTGTCCTTTGTATCTTAAAACGCCGACAGAACAGAACGCCCATCTCACTCTGTCTGATTACAGAACAAACCGTGTAACAAATACAAATTAAAAGCTTAAAACTTTTACAGAATTTACAATCTACTTTACGACGTACCAGACAGAAGGAAATATTGCATCTTCTAATTAACTTTAAAAAACATTTTACTTTGACTATAAATAAACTATTTATACCCTACTGTGTAGGGGAGTGAGCCAATAGTTTGCTCATACTTCTACAGAGTCACTGTTATGATTTGTGGATGGTGTAGGATCCAATAGCAATCAAGCAGAGATGGCAATAAATGAAAACTAAAAACTTACAAAGTAACAAGGCAAACACAGGTCTCAAGAACAGGAACAACAGAATCCAGGTACAAGAATAAAAAGTGAACAAAGGAAGAAGCCTGCTGTGATAGAGTAAATTAATGGAGCTTTTAAACAGAGGAGCTTGACTCCTGACAGACAAGGAACAGATGTCTCTGCCACAGACACATCTGTGGCAGAGACATCACACTCTGCCACAATAATTGACAATATATTTACTAATATAAAGGATGGAGAGGTGCTGACTAGACTCTTCACAATTGATATAAGTGACCATTTACCAGTTTTTGCCATTTACAAAAATCATCAGAACAGCATTACTGTAGCTGCGCCAACAAAGAAAGTGTTTCATACATCAAAAAAATTTTGGATAAATTGAAAGATGATTTATGTAAACAAAATTGGAACAGTGTATATGTGGATGATGTAAACAGAGCATATGATGAATTTATGAATATTTTGGGAGTTTTGTATAAAAAACATTGTATGAAAACAAATTTTGTTAAGAAAGATGCTGTTGACAAGCCATGGATGACAAAAGGGTTGAGAAATGCCTGTAAAAAAAAGAACAATTTGTATTCATCGTTTTTGATGTTAAAAACAAAAGAAGCAGAGGACAGATATAAGAAATACAAAAACAAATTGACATGGATTATAAGAAAACATAAAAAAGAATATTATAGTGACCTATTAACCAAAAGTAATGGTGACACAAAAGCAACATGGGCAGTCATAAACAGTGTTTTTACAAAGCATAAAATAAAATCTGGTACTTCAAAACACTTTTTAAAAGAAAATACAGAAATTTATGATCGGAATGAAATAGCAAACGAATTCAATTATTATTATGTAAATGTTGGTACAAGACTTGCTGCTCAGATACCAAAAGATGATAGCGACGTGACTAAAACAATTCAAGTACACCTCGCTGCAGCAAACAGAAAGGGACGGGACGGACCACTGTCAGCCTCATACCTTATATGGAAATGGGACCATTCCAATCCGGAAGTGAAGGGGGCGCTATTTCCTGTATTATCCGCGGTCTCCTGTTTTTATTTTCTTTTAAAATCTTTGATATATCTTCACCTTTAGAAGGAGTTTCACTCTCAGCATGTATTTGAACTTCAATCTTTTATTTACTTAAGCGCAGCTCACAGTTTAACAAATTCTGTAGTTTTGGGTGTACTTCTAAATCTGCGCCTTACTCGCATCTTTTTGAGCCTACTGCTGCCTCTAGTGGCCTGGCGGTGGTAACACAGCTAAAATAATCACGTTAAATCAGAATACCTTTATTATTTATTATTAATTCTGGCATTACTGGAACAGTAAAAGATAAATTCCCTAACAAAAGAACATACCTTTCCATATTCTTAAGGAAGTAGAGCTAATTAAATGGCATAAACAAGACCTGAAAGCGATTCCAGTTTCACTTGATGGCCAACCTCTTGAAACTGTGGCAAATTTTAAATACCTTGTGTCCTTCCTGGACAGTCAGCTCAACTTTGCTGAAAACACTGACTATATCTTTAAGAACTGTTCTCAGAGACTCTATTTTTTAAGAAGACCTTGGGGTTACCTAACTTGAGGTTGTGTTAAAACGTTAAAACATTCTAACTAGAATTTTAACTTAACTCAAGTTAAAACAACATTTTAACTCAAGTTTTAACTTTTCATCTCCTCAGCTGGTTTGGTCACATGAGCTGCAGATTAACAGACAATCTTTTAAGAATACTTTGAATGGCAGGTATAACAGCAGATAAATAGTGGTGAAACCAAAAACAACTCTGTCTCAACTGTTTGCTGAAAGACAGCAAGAAATATTCTAGCAGAGAGCATCCATCATCTTTATTTATCAGTTTGACCCTCTGAGCTCATGAAGATGTTAAAATGTTCCTTTAGGAAATAAGAACATATATTAGAAGTTATTTATTGACAGTGCAATAATTAATCTTAACCAAACTAAATAACATTTACCTATAGCGAGCTGTGGTAAATGTGTAAGTGTTTTGCTCTATTCACAAATTGTTGATAATGTGATTCTATGAATATGATTTATTGTTTATAAATAGTTTTATCTTATTTTTTCCTAAATATAAGACTCTACCATAAGTTGTGTCTCAGAATAACGTACATGGCCTCATGGAAACAAAAATATGATTTTTTTTTTTTTGCTTGTATCTGTTTAACAACCTGGGTTGTTATTCCTAATTTGCTTGCTATCGACTTTTGCTGAATTAAATTTCTTACGTATATATTGCAAATGGTATTTTTTATTATAGTTGATCATGTTGTTTTTCACGTCTTTATTTCTTTTCTTCCTCCTATAACTGATGGAGATATGGATATTATTCATAATGTATAAAAGTATTGTTTGTCATTTAATAAACTCTACAGCCTTAAAAAAGTGTAAAGGGTGTTTTATGAGATAATTTATCTTTTACGGTGCCAGTGATGCCGAAATTAATAAAGACGTTGTGGTATTCTGATTTAGTAACGTGGTTATATTAGGTGTGTTACCACCGCCAGGCCACTAGAGGCAGTAGCAGGCTCGAAAAGATGCGACTAAGGAGCAGATTTAGAAGAACACCGAAAGTTACAGAATTTGTTAAAAACTGTGATCTGCCCGTAAGTAAAAAAAATATTGAAGTCCAAATACATGCTGAGAGTTAAACTCCTTCTTAAAGGTGAAGACATATCACATATTTAAAAAGAAAATAAAAACGGGTGACCCCGGATAATACAGGAAATAGCGCCCCCTTCACTTCCGGAGTGCCATGGTCCCATTTCCATATAAGGTATGAGGCTGACAGTGGTCCGTCCGCGCCCCTTTCTGTTTGCTGCAGCGAGGACCTTCTCAAACAATTGGGGGTTGTTCAAACAGCATCTTTCTTAGAAAAATGGATGAGGAAGAAATAATGAGTATTGTAAATAAAATTGTGGATAAAAAAATCAAAAGATTGGGTAGACATGGACATGACCTTTGTGAAGGAAATCATGTCTTATGTAATTAAACCATTTACCTATATCTGTAATTTGTCATTTTCATCAGGAAAATTTCCAGACACCATGAAAATAGCAAAGGTAATTCCCATTTACAAAAATGGTGAGAAATGTTTGTTTAGTAATTACAGACCGATATCGTTGTTACCACAGTTCTCAAGAATTTTGGAGAAGTTATTTGCAATCAGATTAGATACATTTATTGACAAAAATAATATTTTGAGTAGCAGTCAATACGGATTTAGAGCCAACAACTCGACATCAATGGCTCTTATGGAACTGATAGAACAAATAACAAATGCTATTGATCAAAAACAATATTGCGCCAGTATTTACGTTGATCTAAAGAAAGCATTTGACACGATTGACCATAGCATTTTACTCAAAAAACTTATTAAATATGGAATAGAGGGCCGGCATTACAGTGGATCTCGAGTTATTTGGAAAAAAAGAAAACAGTTTGTACAAGTACATGATACTAGATCCGAATTTTGTGAAATTACATGTGGAGTTCCACAGGGCTCAGTACTTGGACCAAAGTTGTTCATTCTATATGTTAACGACTTGGTTAATGTGTCAGGGTTTTTCAAATGTGTTCTATTTGCGGATGACACCACTTTTTTTGTCTAGGTAAAGATATAGAATGGATGTTAGAAAAAATGCAAACAGAATTTATGCAAATACAAAATTGGTTCAAACTTAATAAATTATCTTTAAATTTGGATAAAACAAATTATATGTTATTATGTTATTTAAAAGGAGACAAAGAACTGTTAATATTCCATTTAAAGTTGATGGTGTAGAGATATGTAGAGTTAGTGAGGTGAAGTTCTTGGGTGTGATTATTGACGAGAGATTAACATGGAAATTCCACTTGAATTATTTAAGAACAAAAATAGCCAAATCAATTGCATTGCTTTATAAAGTAAGGGATTTTCTGAATGATCATGCAATGTATATGTTATATAATGTACTAATTGTTCCACACTTGGGCTATTGTGTTGAGGTATGGCGAAAGGCATGTAATACCAGTACAAAATCTGTTTTTGTTTTGCAAAAAAGGGCTTTAAGAGTTATCACCCGAAAACATGGCAAATATCCATCCAATATATTGTTTTGTAAATTGAGGTTATTGAAATTCTATGAGTTAGTTGATTATAATATTTTGTTAGTTATGTATAAGGCACACCTAAACACATTACCCTCAAACATCCAAAAACTCTTTGCAAAGAGAGAGAGCTGTTATAATCTTAAGGGGACACAGATTTTTAAGAAACCCAAATTCAGAACCAGTTTGAAAGAACGATGTACCTCGATTCAAGGAATCAAACTGTGGAACGACCTACAAAACGACGTTAAAAATGCCAAATCATTGTACATGTTTAAGAGAATGTCAAAGATTGGATTCTTGAAGAAGTATGAAACAGTATAAAGTGAGCTCATATTATCGTTGTTTAGTTGAGATAGTCGACTGACTTTGTTTTTTGTTGCAGAAGATAACCATTTTTTTTCCCTGTTTTGATTCAGAGTTGAGAAAAAAGGCAGATATTATAAGATTCTTTTCTTCTTTCTGCTGTCTTTTATTTCATTTTGTTTTAAAATTTTGAAATACATATGTAGTATGTCTGTGTGTGTATATATGTATGTCATGCATACAGATGGATATGTATGTATATGTATGTATGGATGGAGGTGTATTTTTATTTTTTAGTATATCAAAAAACATGTTAGGTTGTTTTTTTTTGTTAAATGAAATGAATGAATAAATAAAATAAAAAAAATGTCTGATTGGTGCAGGTCGAGAGGGGACCAGAATATCTCCATATTTTTTCAACAAGGGAAATATTTTAAGTGAATATTTTCACTTTTTAATCATTATGATATTCGTCCCACCTTCTGTGAATGTCGTCTCCTGTTCACTGTCTTTATCAGGCATCAGAACACGAAAATCTGTCAAATTTCAAAATATATTATTTTCAAATGTTTTATTCAAACTCCTTTAACTTTGGTTTATAAATTTGGAGTGTGGAAAATACACAATCTGTTGTCAGAGTATACGAGTGCTCTTCTGGTTTTTAGGATTTCAAACAGAAAACTAACTTCGGTGTTTATTTGATCAAAGGAAATTAAACTGCATCTCAGCACAGCTGCGTGTTAGGAAGGAGGAAGAGATTTAATGGGACAATCAAAGAACTGTACAATTCCTCCAAAGAAAAGTAAGTTGATTAGGAAAAGCCCTTTGTCTTGGCAATGTGTTTCTGAATTGCTCTTTCATCTCAGTTCTCATTAATAAGGTTTCAATGTTTGATCTGTTTCAAATGAATTAATCAGCAGTGTGTTGAAAATATTTTTACCGTTTTGGAAGAATCGTAGATGTGAAGAAGAACTAATGCTTCTTTGTGTTGATTAGAAAATCCTGGTTTTGCACACTGGAGTTCCACAGAATAAATGATCCATTTAAAATCTATTAGAAGAACAATGTTTAAAATCCACAGGGAAAAAAAGCCTTCATTTCTATTACAGGTAATCAAAATGTGGTTTCTGTAAATAAAGTGAAGGGGAATGGATGAGACATTCAAATAGTCAGAAGACATTCAAATAGTCAGAAGATTGTCTGTATGCGTGTGTGTGTGCGTGTGTGTGCGCACTGCGATTCTCTGATTAACCCAAAATAAATAAAGAATTGTGGTCTGTATTCTTCTTATTTCAGTAGAAGAACACAAATTTGTCTGGACTTGCTATATTCATACTCAGACAAAAAGAGAAGAGAGTCAGGGGAAAAAACAACATGCAATTGGATTCTGTTATACTAATAAAAAAATTCTTGCCGATTTCAGTCTGCAGAAATCTTTTTTGTCTCCCCTGAATGAAAAGCAGCAAATTTTGGACGAAGCTTTATTTATCATATCATATATCGTACTGCATCACATAATGCTTTTCTTTTTCATGAAGCTTTTTATTGACCACTTAGGTGACTTATTTTCCTTATCGATCTGTTTTACTCTATCTAACAGAATCTCAATAAATGAATTTGTAGTTTGTGGCTGTAACTGAACAGCAGCTAAAACGCTTAATGTATCTACACATTTGTCATGTACTCATTTGGTTAACTGTTCCTTGTGACCCATCGTTGTATCTTTTAAGCAGAACACGTTGCTCCATATTATGATAAATTATCCAGCCTAATTCTTAAATGAACACATTTTTACTACAGATGCAGATGAAGCCGTTTATCCCACATAATCAGACAGTGAAATAAGTGGCTAATCATTCTGTGCAGCATTTTAAAAAGTTACACTGCGCTGCAGTTTTGCATCACATTATTGAAGTAGCTCTCTCCCTCATTCCATCTTTTTTGCAAATATCCAGCATTTAGTAGGTAAAGCTATAAAGAAGGTAATTGATCATTTAAACCAAACATTTAAACAGGCATTTTAGTTTTGCTTTAGCATATTGAATGAAACTAAACAAAATGTGCTTTCCCTATTGTTTATGTTCTTACCCGAGTTCATAGGTAAATTTATATGTAACATAAAGGTTTTTTTGCATAAAGGGGTGGATGGTATTTAATTAATAAAAGTTACTTATGGTTGGCTTTTGCTTTACAAGTTTACAGGTAAAACAGATTTGTTGACACTTAACTTCTGAAATAGGAGAAGCAAACATTGCTTGCTGACTGCTTTTTGAATGTTAACCCTAAACTACAGCAAAAAAAAAATGTTGGATGAATACTTTTCCTCTTACTTCTTCCATCGATTGCCGTCTACTTGCACTCCTTTATTTACAATTCACAGCCACTTTTTGCATTTTATTTTCTGTTAATATTCTCTCTAGTTTTCCTCAATTCCACATTTCTCTTTTATTCTCCCCTGCTATGATGAGAAAATGATTGCCTGTCCAGAAAGAATGCCCATCTACTTTGTTACACAGGTGCAAAAAGGCAGGTTATTCTATCTTTTTTTCTCTCTCTTGGCTCCCGAGGACCAAAGCAAAAATAATAATGATGATGCTTTTATTATTGTTTAATTTTTTTTCCAAGATAGAATAACAAGAAAGCTATTTAACATTAATCTGTCGTTTAGGACGGTTGTAGCGCAGGTCGTGCTCGCAGAGCCCCAGTGGAGGACGAGAGAATGCAGAATTGAAAAGCTAGTCATGAATAAGTATGACACCACATTTTTTCTTCTTCTCCTTATCGAGGTTGCCCAGAGAGAGCTGGGAAAGGAAGCGCACTGATTACTGCATCTGCTCAAGACGCTCTGAAAGCACATGTCTTGTTGATGATAGGGCACATAAGTGCATGAAGTCATCACACAAAGCTGTTGAGATTGGTATACTGGCTCATAGCTCTGTCTTTATAACATTAACTTATAATTCTGCCTGTATTTGGTCATAATGTTTTATGACTCCATAAAGACTTGGAATACTCAACCATTGCTTCTTGATTGTTGGGTTTAGATTAGCTCCAAGTTCTTCTTTCCATGTTCCTGAATACGTAAACACATACTGGCTTACTGGGTGCCTACTTGATGAGCTTTTATTGACAAGTTTTCCTCATAGACAAAGAAAGCAACAAGCACTTAATATATATATATATTTATATATATTATATATATATATATATATATATATAATATATATATATATATATAATAATAATATATATTTAAAATATCATTTTGCAAAACAATGCATCCCAATAATGCCTGAGTGCATCTGCTCATTGCTATGATGATCTCTTGCCGTGTCCGAGAGGCTTAAAAGCTAACTGTACTTTATGGAATTGAATCAATAAAAACAGAGGAAGGGCGAAATGACTCAGGTAAACATGTGGAAACAGCATGAAGCTGGAGGATGAATTGTTTCAAATAATGATGGTGTTTAATGCTCAGCCAGGTCTCTTTGTGGAATGGGCTAATGCGGGGCTTTACAGTGCCCCCTCTAAGGACTATTCTGAGCACAGCGTATCACTCATTGCCTTCTCCTGCCTCTCGGCACACTTCCATGAACACATATTTGCAGGCGTTCCCACGCGCCCAACTCAGGTATTCTCTGGCTGTTCCTGTTTTTGTTGGCCTTTTCTCTCTCCCTCCAGTTCCCCTTAAGTGATTGAACAAAATATTACAGTGTGTGATGCTTTTAGCTGCAGAGGAGCTTAAAAAGACTCTGGTCCAGCAGTAAGAGCAAACTGGAAAACTGCTGGTATTCAGCTAAAAGCAGCAGAATATTGCATGAAAGTGCAGTCATACACTGAAATATTTTAAACTTTCAGTTTTTTTAGTTTTAATGATTATGATTTACAAGTAAAGAAAACCAAAAATTCGGTGTTTCAGAAAATTTAAATATCACAATTAGACCAATGAAAAATGGATGTAGTAAGCATAAATGTCTGGCTTTTGAAAAAAAATATTTACATTTCCTTCACTCAATATTTAGCTGAGCCTCCCATTGCCTGAATTACTGCATCAATGCGTTGTGGCAAAGAAGTGACCAGCCTATGGCACCGTGTAAGTGTAAAGGAAACCCTGATTGCTCTGATAGCTGCCTTCAGGTCATCTGCCTTGATGGGTCTGGACTCTCATCTTCCTCTTGATAACAGGCCATAAATTTTCAATGGGGTTCAGGTCAGGGGCGTTTACTGGCCAATCAAGAACAGGAACACAATGGTTCATTGAACCAGCTTTTGGTGTTTTATCTGTGTAGGCTGGTGCCGAGTCCTGCTGGAAAGTAAAATTGCTATCTTGTCGTCTTCCCTCAGCTTAAGATGATGGGGATCAAGTGAAGCAGGAAGTGCTCTAGTATTTTCTGGTAGTCGGCTGCGTTTACTGTGGACTTCAGAAAACACAGTGCACCGACAGCAGCAGGTGACATGGCAACCCAAAACATCGCAGACTATGGAAACTTCACATTGGAAAACAGGACTCTGGCCGTTGCGCAGCAACCCAGGTCCTTTTCTTCGAAGTCCAGGTAAGATGCCTTTAACATCGTCTCCGGTTCAGGAGTGGCAATCCTCTAAAGGCTATGATTTTTCCTGTTGGTGGTATTGAGAATAAATAATTATGTGTTTTCCTCTATCTCTTTTAGCTGTTTGCATGCTCGTACACATGCACTCACACAGAGCACAAGCCCTCAAAGCTAAGGTTAAAGAAAATGACACACTAGGGAATGCCCTCTTTAGGGCATAGCTTAGATAAAGGCCAACAAAGAGAACTACAGACTGTTGTTAGATGCCATTTTCCTCTGTTAACCCATAAGTAAAGCATGAACAAATGGACCAGCACAGTATTTTAGTCTTAATAAATAGAATTCATGAATTCAACTATTCTTCAACCTCATATGTCAAGAACCTAAATGGAGAAAGGATAATACTCCCAAACTGGTGCACCATTTCCTTCCATATTTCCTTCTTAAACTCAATTTTCAGTTAATATGGTAGGATAGAGAAGTCTCCTTGTGAGGGTGTTGATGACCGTCTTCTGGACAAATGTTATGTCAGCAGTTTTCTTATTATTGTGTGGCCCACTGACCCACAGAGACAATGTAGAGACTCAAGAAACCACTACAGGTATTTTGAATTAATTAGCTGACTAAGATGTGACATCATGAGTTTCCACAGCCTTCACATTTTCTGAAGTTTAAGCTTCCATTATGTGGTTGCCATAAATATCAAAATTAAAAGAAGAAGAAAAAGCTTGGAGTATGTCACTTTTTACATGATGATTCCAGATAATGCATTGAAATCACAGGCAAGAAATATTGTAATTTTAAAAAATGTACTGGTATGAAGAAAACTCATAGGGTACTTCTTACACGCTTATCAAGCAGGTAGCCAAAAAAAAACGTTATTGGGTTTCAGGTCACTGTCATTGCTGAATGATTTTAAGCAACTTGATAACATAGTATCTAGAGGGAGAAGAGTATGAATACCAAGCAGATGAGATGACATCTCACTTACATCAGTGTCTCTCTGATTGACATACCTGGATGGTGAGGCAGATTGTGTGCACATAAACACTTTTTTTTTGCTCTGGAATAGCTTGTCAGTGTGACAGATTCCATCTATGCCAAAATTCCCTTCCAACCACTATTAGGGGAAATTTTGGGCATTTATCTGTTACTACTAGTCTTTAGTGTTGTTATTCTCTATTAATTATCTGAAAAGCCTCCAGCTTTTTAAAACAGGCTGTAAGTACAGGCTTTCTCCAAAGTGGCATGAAATATCTTCATATTCTTGATTTTAGTGTGATTTAAGACATTGGAATATATATATTTTTTAAATTACTGATGCCACCGACTTGCAAAGCAATCTTATTGTTTATTAGAGGAGCCTTATTATTACCCACCATAAAAGAACAAGGTCAATTTTTGATTTTTTTTTCATTTGTGAGTGCCTATATGACAGAACACGGCCACCCACATTTCATTTCCTTAAAATCACCAGGTTGACAGTGCTTTTGCTTCAATGCATACCACATTGGCATGTGTGAAACTCTTTTAAAGAGAAGTCAACTGAGAAGCCTGACTGTCAGATTTAATTCACATCTATGTACATATTTTATTTTCTTCAACAGTCATGGCATAATGAAAACAGTTTCCATGCAGGAACAACCTGTTTTTCCTGGTAGCCCTTTTATTTTGAAGGTATATTCCAGTATGTAAATGAAAAATGATGTGTGCTGCAGGCTCTAAATTTTAACTTTAATTAAGACGTCTTCTGTTCTGTGAGTCCAAGAGTCATTCAAATTCCTATTTATTTAAAAAGACTTTGGAGGATAGAGAAACTTAAAACAAAGTTAATTCATTTAGCAATGAAACATATAAAAACAATTATGAAACAAAAAGATGCGTGACACCTGTGCAGCATAGGAACTTGCAAATCAAGTCAATGTGCCTTCTTGGTCAGCTATGTCTCTTCTCCAGCCTTCAACCAAAGACTCGATGGTTGTGAATTATTGTACATGCCCATGTTTGATGGGAGTCCTTACTACTTCTGTTATTGCTTTAAACTAAGAGAGGCATGAAAGGTCCAGGGCAGCTTTTAGCATATCCACGACTTCATTACGTGCGACATGCCTTTCCTTGCACAAAAGTGACCACTCCAAACTTGTGAGCCACAATTCTCAAACCAACGACTCTTCCTCCAGCACCACAACTATTGATTGAATTCCATAGGGCTTTGAGCTAAGACCAACATTTTTTATTTTATTTTATTTGAGATCACAACATAGCTATCAGTTCTCACTGTAATCATGTTCTGTCCTGTAATTATTTATTTTTAAAAAATCACAGTGCAGTTTTGCTTTAAATGTGCTTTAATTCAGTGATAACTCTCAGCGTTGGTAATTATGCTGCCATCATCTTAAGCTAAAGGCAGATCCAAAGTTATCTTTCTTTTCTCTCAGCCTCTTAGAGGTTTCTATTTTACTGCTGCCCTCTGTGCGATGAAGATCAAGGACTGAATACAAATGGACTGAAATTAATTATGATGTAAATACATATTCTAATAATTAGAATGAACTAAAGTGAACTGATTTGAAATGAGATAAACTATAAAGAGCAGGATTATCAAAAGCTGTAAGTTTAGGTTGTAACATCGTAATGAAATAAAATACAATGCGAGAACAATCAGAACAAAATTGAAATCACTACTATAAAAAAAAATCAAACACAAAACACTTCCTGCCTACTGACAAATCAATACTTTCGGCAAACAAAAACAAAAGGTTTTGTGTGCATCAAAAGCTGCCCTCTTCTCTTGTCCAACTAACCCTCGGCTCTCTGCGACAAGCGTCTGAAATATACCGCTTTGTAGAGCTCTAACTGTACACAAATAAAATTGTAAACTTCTGTCATCCACATTCAGATTTTTTGGAAGGAGAAAACATAAGGCTACAATCATTTTTCCCAGGGTTTCTTTATACTCTTCCACTTCTATAAGCCTGTTTGTTCACAACAAACTGCGTACACATATGTCATCGTAGAAGTATTTTGTCAAGGATAGAAAAATAATATTTTTCTGTTGATTGTTTTGTTGTTGTTTGGATATCTGAAATGTAACCTTCAGCACAAGTATTGTTTGGTCACAATACAAAAAGAATATAAATCAAAGCCGTGAGGTTTGAGTTTAAATTATGCTCCTTGCAGGGAGTTTTAGGCAGCGTTCTAACATTCATCCACCCAATATCTAACACTCTTCGCCTTGCAGGGTCATGAAAGGTGTCTGGTCCCATTCTCCAGCGTTCAATGGGCGAGAGGCAGGACACACCCTGGACAGGTCAGAAACAAATGCTTGGTAAAATAACAGTTTGCAGGACTAGTTGCACTCAATATATTTTTTTGTTTTTTGTGTTGTTGACAAGCCCCTATGAGGAAATGAGAGTTAAGTTTAATATCAAAAGAGACGCCCAATCCTGGTAAAATATGTCTAACCACACAAAACCGGACATGATGCTTGTGGCAATTTATATATATATATATATATATATATATATATATATATATATATATATATATATATATTATTATACATATGTGTGTATGTAAGTGGTCACATGAATAAATACATGAGTACGGCACAGAAGGGCATCGGCTTAAATAGCAGAGGAGCCAAACACCAACTCCTTGTAGACCACACAGTCGCCCGAGACTGCAAAACCCGACACACCAACCTGTGCACCGCTTGGATAGACTACAAGAAAGCCTATGACTCAATGCCACATACTTGGATCATTGAATGCTTAGAGATGTACAACATCAATAGGACTCTAAGAGCCTTCATTGCAAACTCGATGGGGCTGTGGAAAACCACCCTTGAAGCCAACTGCAAACCACTTGCACAAGTGTCCATCAAATGTGGCATATACCAAGGAGATGCTCTGTCCCCACTGCTGTTCTGCATAGGCCTGAACCCCCTCAGCCAAATCATCAACAAGACTGGCTACGGATACCGACTGAAGAATGGGGCCACAATCAGTCACCTCCTCTACATGGATGACATCAAGCTGTACGCTAAGAGTGAGCGAGACATCGACTCACTGATCCACACCACCAGGATATACAGCACTGACATTGGGATGTCATTCGGACTAGAAAAGTGTGGTCGGATGGTTACAAAGAGAGGGAAGGTCGTTCGCACAGAAGGGGTCTCACTCCCAGAAGGAACAATAGCAGACATAGAGCACAGTTACAAGTACCTGGGAATACCACAAACAAATGGCAACCTGGATGAGGTCACAAGGAAGGGAGCCACAGCCAAATACCTCCAACGAATAAGGCAAGTCCTGAGAAGCCAGCTCAAAGGCAAGAACAAGATCCGTGCAATAAACAGCTATGCATTACCAGTAATCAGATACCCTGCCGGAATAATCAGCTGGCCAATGGAAGAGATAAAGGCCACGGATGTTAAGACTCGGAAGTTACTAACCATGCATGGAGGGTTCCACCCCAAATCCAGCACCCTGAGCCTGAGACTGTACACGAGCCGTAAGGAAGGAGGCAGAGGACTAGCGAGTGTGAGAGCCACTGTCCAGGATGAAACATCCAAGATTCATAAATACATCAAGGACAAAGCCTCAACGGACGATATGCTCAGGGAATGTCTCAGGCAATGGGGAACACAGGATGAGGGGCTAGAGGTTCCATCATGGGAGAACAAGCCCCTACATGGGATGTACCACCGACAAATAACTGAAGTGGCTGATATCAGGAAATCCTACCAATGGCTGGACAAAGCTGGACTCAAGGACAGCACAGAGGCTCATCCTGGCTGCACAGGAACAGGCCCTAAACACCAGAGCAATAGAGGCTCAGATCTACCACACCAGACAAGACCCAAGGTGTAGGTTGTGCAAGGAGGCCCCTGAGACAGTCCAGCACATAACAGCAGGGTGCAAGATGCTGGCAGGGAAAGCGTACATGGAACGACATAACCAGGTGGCGGGCATAGTGTACAGGAACATCTGTGCAGAATATGGACTGGAAGCCCCGAGATCGAAGTGGGAAACACCCCCAAAGGTGGTGGAGAATGACCGAGCTAAGATCCTGTGGGACTTCCAGATCCAGACAGACAAGATGGTCATGGCGAACCAACCGGACATTGTGGTGGTGGATAAAGAACAGAGGAAAGCCGTTGTGGTGGATGTAGCAATACCAAGTGACTACAACATCAAGAAAAAGGAGAATGAGAAACTGGAGAAATACCAGGGCCTCAGGGAGGAACTGGAAAAGAACTGGAAGGTGAAGACCACAGTGGTGCCTGTGGTCATCGGGGCCCTCAGGGCAGAAACCCCCAAACTGGAGCAGTGGCTAAAACAGATCCCAGGAACAACATCAGACATCTCAGTCCAGAAATGTGCAGTACTAGGCACAGCCAAGATACTGCGCAGAACCCTCAAGCTCCCAGGCCTCTGGTAGAGGACCCGAGCTCAGAGGATGAAAAGAGAGAGACCACCCGCAGAGGGTGAGAAGGGAATTTTTTTTTTTTTTATATACATATGTGTGTATAGGACGTTTTTCAGATTAACCCAAACAAACTGCCATAACTTTGCTAACAGCGTCTGTCAGATTTAACAGATTAGATGTCCCAAACACACACTGCAGCAAAATATTTCAATTTTAAGATGTATGGGCTACATTACCAATAGTAATAAACTGAACACACAAGTCAAATTACAGTGAGTACCAAGCTTTTACCAGCAGTGCTGTGCCAGGCAGAAAGAACAGAGGGATAAAAGAGGAGAGAGAAACATCCCATTTGATGTGATAAGCTGTAGCAGCTGTTTATCCGTTAATCCCGGTTTTCTCAAGAGTAAGTTTGCAAAAACCACCAGGTGTAAAATGGCTACTGCAGAGATGCAGATTGTTAGTGCTTGCCAGGACGGTGTCATCTGGTCTTGCACAAAACAAAAAAATCAATCCATTGAGTGTTCACTAACTGGTTCTGAGTGCGCACATCACTCCCTCTCCTCCCCAAATGTTTGCAATGCAGCGTTTCAAGGTGGCTCTTGTTAAAATAAATACAGGGTGTTTACAAGGTACAATTTACTTGACAACCAGATGCTCTTACTATAACTCCATGTTTCTGCTGAATACATTGCCTTTTGAAGCACTCTGTGCTGCTTTTGAACCTTGTTTTCACAAAATTGTTTCATTTGTTTGATTCTTTTCAAACAAGTCAGTTATACAATTTGCATTCAATATATTTATACAAAATAGTTTTCGTCCTGTGGGTCAGTATTACCGGAATATTATAGGACTGGCAGATAAGTTGATTCTCTGAGCAATCTGTGAGACTGTTCTGTGATGCCTTCACCCCAACGACCCACAGTCTCTTTGCTACTGCTACACTGCGCCTGTGACTAGAACTACTTTAGTGACTTACAAAATTTAAGCTCATGGGATATTTGCACATTTTATTTTACAACCACGTATTTCAATGATTTTAATTAGGATTTTATGCAACAGGCTGACAAGTGGAAAAGTGTACTGTCACTCATTTCAGAAAGTGTGCAGATTTATTACACAGATTGAAATATTCAGTTTTTGTCATTTTGAAGACTATGGCTTACAGATAAACACCCCAAATTTCAGTGTCTGAGAAAATTTGAATATTATGCAAGATAAACAAAATAGGATATGTCAAACAGAAAATGTGGACACTTTTCAGACTCATTTCTATGAGCTCAGATTGATTTTTATTTTTGTTTTGTTTTACCTAAATTATTGGATCAATGTGCTGACCCATTGATTTGACCAGGTTGTAGTTCTGGAAAGGAAGCCCAGGTTGCCCAGTCTTTGGTGTCTTTGGCAGCGTGGGCAGGTGCCAAGTCCTGTTGGAAAGCCACATCAGTAGGAAACATTACAAGCTAACATTTCCAGGTAGATGATTGCATTGGCTGTGAACTTCAGGAAAACAGTCAACCAACACCAGCTTTCAAGTAATATAGTTTATTTTTTTCTCCTCTATTCTTCCATACTCAAGGACATTGATTTCCAATTTAAATGCAAAATTTATTTTTAACTCAAATCAGGAATTTAGGCCTCCTTGCAATAGTCAAGTTAATTTTGTCTTTGTCCTGGGTAAAACACTTCTGACATCTTTGGTTCAAAAGTGACTTGAGATGAGCAATGCAAGATTTGTTGTCTATGTGCAGTGTCTGCAAAAACGTTTGCGCTACACCTGCCAACATGTAAAATGATTTACTTCTCAGTCTGGACATGGCCTATATAAAATTTCTAAAAATGTAAACATCTTTTTTTCCCCAAAGGTAGAAACTATGGAAAAGTGGTGAAATTATTCCTGGAGAAGAGTGATGATTCAAAAAGACAACATCTAAAAAAAAACACACAAAAAAAAAACACAGGCCTCCCTTGTCTCAATCAAGGTCAGAGTTCTCAATTCAACAGTAAAAAACAACTGGGGAGCATTGTATGTGAGAGTGGCAAGGCTACTATTTAACATAATAGATTTTGTGAAAATGTTATGTATATTTTTTTCAGATTTTCATAACTAGACATAAAATTTTTTCAGATGCTACAACTGCGTTTTGTATGAACTCAGGCTATGTGTATCTGAATTGAAAAAAAATGCTTATGATCTGAAGCAAAAACAAAAAACAAAACAAAGAAAAAAAAGAAGAAAATCTGTAATGGGTTTAGGTATTCACCGCTATTTGCCGATTAAAATGGAAGAGCAGTTGAAGTTTATTAGATATTTTTATGGCTTTAACTGCTGAGGGGAGAAGTGAGCCTAAACTAAAGCACACAGTATTGTGGACCATAAACCTAAAATAATGAATGAGAAGAAACTATAAAGCTATGCTGTGCTCCTGGGAGCATTGCTTCTAGCAAATAATGAACCGGTGTGCATGAAAAAAGCTATTTGTTTAATAGTAATACATGAATTATAGCAAATTTAAATACACTTACACACAACTGACCTGACAGAGTAATGTTCAACAAATTCAAGGGTAGGCGGGTGAGACATTATACATGTAAGACGCGCGAGTAAATTATCCACTGCTGACTAGTTCTGAAGTGATGTGCTAGTTTTGCATTTAATATCCAAGACGTGACTTTCTGGACATTACAGGGCCTATAAAAAGTTTTCAGTGTTTTTATAAACGTTGTGTTTTTAAAAACACAATTTTAACAACATCTCCTCTCCTGCCTCTTTGGATTGGGCTCAATCAGGCTTGCAAATCTGGACACAGCAACTTTACTCTATTCCACTTTGCTAAACTGTTCAAGCCGTGTCAGGCTGCATGGGAATCGGCTGTGAGCAGACCTTTTCAAGTCCTGCCACAAATTCTCTGAGGTCTGGGCTTTGACTGGGTCACTCCGGAACATTCATCTTGTTGTCTTTTAAACATTTCTGTGTCGCTTTAGCTGGATGCTTCGGGTCGTTCTCTTGTCAGAGAATGAATGTTCTTTGAAGCCACAGTTCTCTTGAAGATGGAAGCAAATTGTCCTCCAGGATTTCCTTTTTCACTGATTTTCTTGGACTGTTCTTTTGCCTTCATGCTGTAGTGGTTTCCAGGAATACTGATTGACCAATGAATGGACCCTCCAGACACATATGTCTTTATCCTACATTTACTTGAGACGCAGTCACTGAACTCAGGTGATCTCTATTCTTTTCATTGTGAGACTACTAGCACCAATTGGGCGGACCTCTGTTGCATTAGGTCAGGGGCTTTTAATGGGGTGAATACTTATGCATTCACTTATTTTATGTTATTTATTTTTAATTTTGTAGATATCAGTTTTAGCTTTGACATTATAGGCGGATTTCTTTTCTTTTTCTTTTTATTGTTGAAAACACCAAATTTTGTTGATCACAAAGTAGCTGAGTGAAGACTCAAAAGGAGACAGACCTGTAGCAGATGAAACATGACGATAATAGTAATACTCTACCCACTGTGACCTGTGGCTTTAGAAAGATTAAAAGCTGAAGAAGATCACTGGGAGATTGATTAGAGATGATGTTTCTTGCTCAAATCTAACAGTTCTGGTGTTTTAATCAAAGTGTTGACACCCAATTTTTATATTGTTCGGAAGGAGAGCAGTGGCATTTCCTGCCTCTTCAATAAAACTTTGCTTTTGGGATCTTAACTGACCAAAATTTAGATGGCCATGTCAGAGTTTTACAAACATCAAAATCAATAAACCTCCACTGGTTAAAATATAAATTGGTTAGTTTTTCCTCTTCTTTTAGTCCCAAAAATACTCCTTATTCTCTTATAAAAACTGCTAACTGGCAAGTAATGAGTTATAAAGATCATCAGCATGCTTTAGAGAAAATTACAGCCACATGAAATTCCTTTTTGATGACAAAATGTCAAGCCAGGACTGTTGGGCTGTTAAAAATATGAAGATGTGACAGGTCTCCTACGGGAGAAACTGATGTGAATTCTCTGTTGGTTGCTTGGCCACATCCATGAATAAATGATCAAATCAGTTGATTAGCAGAGGGAATATCAGAGGAGACATGCTCTGTGATCTAAGAATAAATGCAACCTGAAACATTAATATTTTGCTGGTCCTTGTCCTCTGATTGTTTTAAAGTACATGTCCCTTACCGCACAATGTCATCTTGGACAGAATCAGTTTGACAGCAGCCTTGTTAGCTGGAATGTCTTGATGTCATGGTGATAAGGACCCAATCAGACAGGTTCTCCTCGGTGTATTTATGTGGCTTTACTCAAAATGGAAACATCTCCATAATGCTCATTGAACATGTCAGGGTTGTTTGTCCACAGACATGATGAAAGTTCAATGTACGCTTCTGACAGCCAAAGCTGAGCTTGTGTGAGAAATATTTTTAATAAACGCTGAAAAATAGACTTAGGTACACATTCAGCTCATGAGAAAAGATGCAGAATTAAAATATATAGAGGTATGGATGTAATTTAAAAAAAATATATATTTTAAGACATTCTAAGCAATTATCCTGCTCAAGGTTTGTCTTATAAATATTATGTGTGACTAATTCAAAGGTACCTCCCTAAAAAATCATTCGAATTCAAATTGTTAGCATTTGTACAAAACGGTTGTAGTTTATTTATTTTAAACCAGCGATCAATAAATGCTCATTAATCACAGTCTCTGTTTGTGTTTGTACCATCCGAAACTACATCTAACTGCTTCTGCTGTCCATTGACAAGCTTATTTATCAAAGAGTCATTTCAAAACAGAGTAAACAGGCTAACGTTAGCCGTGCATTTCAACCAACTGCTCCTGGTGTAAACATTGCCAGCAGTGAGATGAGTTTATTATGAAGCTGTGGCTGCATGTAAGGAGTCATGTTGGGAGTTGGAAACCAATGATCAAGCAGTGGGTGTTGAGGAGGAAGAGTCAGAATATATTGTCAGTAGCAGCTTTCCTACTAAGCTGTCTTGAAGAACTCAGGTTATGACAAGTTGTCTGTTTCTGTCAAGAATCCATGAATCTGAATGTCATCAGTAAGTGTAATGCTGATGAAATGTGGTGTGCTATTTCATTGCACTGTAAAGCTATCAAACTTTCAACCATTTACATAGTATTGTGTTTTTTGTTACTTTCATAAAGAGTTGGACTGAACTATGTTTTGGCTGATGAAATTCCTGGATGAATCCACAGATCGGTTTCGAGGAAAAAAATATTTTCTTCAAGCCATTCTTATCCAAAACATTTGGGAAATGGTATCATTTAAACAAAGCTAAAGTATTTTATATTGCAAAATAAAACCAAAAAATCTGTCTTCTTCGTTTTTCTTCCAGTGTGAGAATAACATACAAATGAAGAGATTTTTAGAGAGTTGCTGACCTTCTCAGTTGTAATAACTACCAGAAAATAGTTGCAGCATTTGTAAGCACACAACGTATCAGAATACACAGAGACTGATGAATGATGAAAAAGGAGGGAGAGGTTGCATTAGATTTTATTGATTTAAGGCATTGTCAACACGAAAGATACATCAACATGGCATAAACTGCATATTGTATCATTGCTGCATCTAAAAACATCCTAAAAGCACATTGTGTAGTAGTTTCTGTCTTCAGGTCTTTGAAGGTAAAGTGCAGTGAGCAGTATTGTGTAAGAGACATTTATCAGTGAAGGCCTTATAAATGTTTTGAATAATTTCTTGTTTTCCAGGAAAAGTGGACAAAGAGAACAAAACAAAAAGTTTTGTCAGTTCAGAAGACCATCTCTAGCAAATGTCAGTTAATAACCTACTGTTTGCCAAGTATTTACCCATTAGCTGCTTGGGAATAACCTTGTAATTTCTGAAAAACTATGAAAAGCATCCAAGTTGAAGCGGTGCAGAACGCTGATCAGAATACCTCTAATCTGGTAAAAATTATTGACAGTTATTGAGAAACGATTGCTGGAAGTCGTTACATTTTTTAGGTATACCCAGAATTATGGTATAATAATTAAGGTGAATCAGTGAATCAAAAAAATCATTTATTAATTTGCAAGTTAATTGTTTCCATGTTATGTCATGAATATTGTTTCCCAAATTATTTGGATTATGACTGTAAAGTGGCTTTGCATGACCATTTATGGAAATCTACATACGTAAATAAAGGATATTTTGGTTCA
Source organism: Poecilia picta (assembly GCA_033032245.1). NCBI lineage: Eukaryota > Metazoa > Chordata > Actinopteri > Cyprinodontiformes > Poeciliidae > Poecilia > Poecilia picta. Next base: position 12,015,479 of record CM065359.1, on the reverse strand, counting down.
TTAAAATATATATAATTTAGCATGTTTAAAGAGAACCTCAAGTTATTTTCATGTTAGTTCATATTTTGTCAGTTCTTGTATAAGAGTATACAAGTTATCGTGAGAAATCATAATAATCTAATGTGAATGCGCTGATGTAATATTCACTTTCATCCAAACTGTCCTTCTTTTAATTTCTCAAATACAAAACAAAAACAAAAACTTCATAATATTTACCAGTCTGAGCACATTTTCAAGCTGGGGTTTTCTATTCTGATTCAAATCAGAAATCATTCCACAGGGAAAGCCCATCTCTCATCTATTTGATTTTGGCAATTTAATTATTAATGTCATAATTATGAGACTCTCTTTTCTTCTGAAGCACTGTTCCTCCATATTGTTGATACATTTTTTAGATTTTTTCTGAGGCCGCTTCACTCTCCCTTGAAACCTAGGATATTGATATTGCCCATCTCCCCTATGTAGGATCAATTACCATCCAACAGACTTCACTGAACAGCATCTTTTCTTTATCTGAGATTCGTAGGATTTTTTGTTTGGTTTGTTTTTCACTGGACAAAAATATCTCTTTTAAGTCCAATCTGTTAAAAGTACCATTTCATACGCACTAGTTACAACAAGTTGTAGGACTAGAGATATTAATGTCACAGCAGTTTATAAGATCAATCTTTTGAATGCCGTCAGCTCTTATCAAGTTTGTTTTGGACGACAAGTCTTATTCTTTCCTCTAATCAAAATGTATTTAAGATGATCAAAGGAATGCTTTAACCTTAAAGCTAACAATTCTTAAAAGCTTCAATATTTTGCTTTTTGTTTTTTGATTTAGAACTTGTGGAAAAAATATAAGTAAAAAAAACTGAAACATAAATGAATGGAAATTTTTACACACATCAAGTTGAAGCACTGTGCTCTATTCTCTCAGAATTGACCTACTGTCATTCCTTGAACTGTTCAGGACAAGTCTTTGAGCTACACAAAACCTCTCAATTACATTTTTTGTACAAAATTATCTTCAGATACTGAGATATCTCTTGTTCAGTTTTGCCTATTTTGAGGTACTTTCAGAATGAACTGTTTTAGGTATTCTAACTTTTTATGCAAACAAGCTGTTGCTGGCTGCGGCTCGCACTCGCACTTTACAGGTGCAAATGTCTGCAAACAGATGCACAAATGTACAACAGTACATCCCTGACCCTGAGTCAGACCCAGGCGCAGAAGAAATGGAGCCTCCTGTACAAACATCAATGATGCAGGAAGGGATTTCTGAATTGTAAATCAACTACAAAGTATGTGTCTTTTAAAGCAGCCACTATAAAGCACACACAGCAAAAAACCCAGCTGACTGACTCCGGTTGGGTGGGTAGGGAAGGGGCAGAGCCAGCTGATTTTTGATGCTATAGTCATGAGGTTTTTGAAATGGCTCAGTCTCCAGAAACTAAAACCAATAGGTTATTGTTAGAAAATGACTGAAAGTTTGTTTTTTTCCACTTGAACTGTTTCTACGATCAGTAGAGCCTCATGTAAAAGTTAAGTATGCATAATAGGTCTCCTTTAAGTAATATTCTAGTAAGTCGAGCAGGAATAAAACTTCTGATAACATTTGTAACATTAAGAATAAGTCCTCACAAAAACTTTCAGTTTGAGTGAGGTGACAAGACTTTACCAAGCAGGCATTTCATCAGGAGTTTTAGCTATTTGCGATTACGTTTTTACAGATTTGCCTATTCGCAGATTTTTCTGTGTAACTTAACATCAAATTATTTTAAAATGTACCTATTCAGGAATTTTATAGACAACACATCTTAAATATTTAGGACAAAATGCAGCTTGGGAAGGAGAAACACATTATATCGCCAGAAGTAATTGCTCACCCATCCAAATTATGGGAATCAGGTGTTGCAGTCACTTTCATGGCCACAGGTGTGTAACATTAAGCACTTAGGCATGCAGACGGTTTTTACAAACATTTGCGAAAGAATGGGCCACTCTCAGTGAGCTCCAGTGTGGAACAGCAAAAAATCAAATTTGACATGAAAGATTACTAAAATGAACAATGACAAACAAAAGCATCTTGAACTTTATAGTGGAATAACTTACTTGTGTCACAAACTTTCTTAAAAACTATTGTTTATGCTTAATAAAAGAGTCTAAAAGTAGAAACTTGGTGATTTAGCATGCTCCATATATTTAATCGAGCATATTCTAAAATCCTCAGCTTCCACAGATCAGTCAGAGCAGCTGCTGCTGCAGCTGTGAGCTGCAGCACAAATGTATGGAAATACAACTTATCTCAGAGATAAGATGCGTTATTTATCAGTCAAATAGTGAATAAACAAACTACACAACCTAGATCATTATTTGTTTCTGGCAGATTATCTGAAGCATTTGTAACATATCTATACCCTTTTAGGAAAACCTCAAATAAATCATTTTGTAGTTCATTTAAAGCATAGTCAGAGTGAGTTTTGCAAATGTGATTATGAATATTCATTTTTGAAAGCATGCTATTTCTCAGCCAAACAGCCTTGAGTTTTCAACTAAATCCTAACGTTCCTGACTCCTAACAATACACCATCTAGACAAGTATGTCTTTCAGTCAGGTTTGTCAATAGATGACTATGATGTTTGGTGCCTTGATTTAATAAAAAAGGTCAGGGCCTTAACTGAAAGATGACAGAAAGAGAAACTACCAGAGAAGTCAAGCTGTATTACATTTCCTAGTCTTGGTTTTAATTAAGGCCTCTCTAATTGGGAATGTGCCCATTAAATGTGTAAAGCAGATATATGTCCCATGACTCACAGCAGGCAATCACTAGAGAAATGAGAGAACCCCTCATTTTCTCTTTTCTACACAGCATGCTGGGAATTTGCATGTATGTGTTGGTTTGTGAACATAGTAAAGGAGGATGTGAAAGTCTTAAAAAGTGATTTCGGTTGCTTGATCTGTAGTCACTTTTGTTTTGTTTTTTTTAGTTTGGCCATTCTTTGTAAATGACATGCAGTTTAATTTGGAGTTCCTAACATTCTCTTTCTTAATGAAACTTGAAAAGCTCATCCACAATCTGGGTTCCTCCCATGCAGCTGATGTTGTGAAGAAGCTGGCTCAAGATGGTAAGACAGAGACGTCTCCTACACCGACAAGACCACTCAGCGAGGAAGAAGCAACTGTGTGATGAAACTGAAGTTTGTTGTTGCCAAATGCCTAAACTTTGACTTTGTCCGATTGATCGATGAATGAATGAATGAATGAAAGACAACTAAATCACCAAAAGAAACGCTATAAATTTCACCAAATAATGTTGTTAAACACAATTACACACGCAGAAATAAAAAGAGTGAAACTAACAACTTATACCAATGTCTGATTCACCTTTAAGAACTGGTTCTGTAGTGTGCAGACGTTAGATTTTTGCCCTGTTGTTATTTTCTCAATGTGTTCCCATCTTTTCTCCCTCACCTTCTCTATAACCCGCTGCCCCTCACTTGCCTTTTCAACAGTCGAGTATTGACAGATAAATGGAATCACACTGAATTTGTTCTGAAAATCTCAACAAAAGTCTGAATGTTTTCTGAAATGCTGCACATAGATTTTTATTTACTTCCAATGTCTTTATAACACCTAAACTAAACAAAACTTGACATATGTTCTTTAATTTCCTCATTACATTACAGTTACTTGCAATAAACCTCATTTTTGTGCTAAACCTTTTTATATATGTCGTTAAGATTAAAGTATTTTAATTTTAAACATTGATGAGAAGTTTATCTGTAACCCAATTTATAAGCCAATATATCTGATATATGCAGAAAGAATCTCCTTATAGAAAAACATTGCATTATTTATTTGTCTCTAAAATAAAAATAAGAAAACAGAAGCAACCCACAGAAACAAAGTCACTGAAACTAAAAAAAAGTAGTTGCTATAGTCACACCTTTTTGAAAGCAAAGTGCGTTTGGATGGCTGTTGTGTCTATAATTATATTAAAGGCTTCCAGGGTTGAGGATGGAAATCACACCTGAAAAACAATAAAGCTTTGCAAAACTAACAAATAAGCTCCCGTTAGCAGAGATTTAACCCACAGGATAAATGACTTGACAGATACAAAACAAGTCTAATTTATTAAACCTACTCCAGTCTGCGTCTTTGAAGGAAAAATAGTTTTGTCAAAGCCATCTGCAAGTGAACTGCGCCTGCCATTTTGTCATTACTGAGAACTGACTTTTTATTTCTCTGCCCTTGTGGTAAATAAAGGCTAAAAGCACAACTCAGTGTCGTCAGAGAAACCAATTTCCTTTGAAGTGCAGATTTATTAAGGTACTTATCTAAAAAAACCAAAAACAACAAAAAAAAAATAATTTAAATATTTTTATTTATAGAAGCAAGAGGAGCATTATTAGGCTGTTATGTTGCTACTTTTGGGTGTATGCAGTAGTGCTACATTTAGGTCATTCTTATCTCTTAATATATATTCAGTGCTTCGTTGACCATTCTGCTGACGAAAATATGTCACCTACATGATAAAAGCTTTCATTAGCTGTAGGGAGGTAAAGGTAACTGGTTTTAATTAAGCTGCTCACACTGTGTCCTCTCTTATTTATGGAACTGGACTGAACAGCATGTTACTTGGGTTGACGAATGAGGAAATAAAGGATATTTTTCAAACATCACGTCCTTTCACATCTTAAACGATGTGTGTCCCATCTGACTCACTGTTCTGAATTGTGTGTAGGAATTGGGTGTGGAAATACTCAATTATTACTTTTGCAGTGATGCTAATGTCAAGGGTTACGTAATTTTTGTGAACATTTCTACTGATGCATCTAAAAAAAATCTGAATATTGTAAAACAGTGTCATTTTTTGTAACTCACTCAGAAGGTGAAACTCAAATATTATATGTACAATACATATAAAGTGAAATATTTCATGTCTTTATTTATTTATTAATTTTTTGATAATAAAGGCTTGCAAATACTGAGGACCCAAAATTCCAAGTCTAAGAAAATGCAAATATTGTGAAAAAGTTATAAGTAAACCTTCACTAATAAGTCAAAAAAGATTTCCTGAGTTTCTAAATGGTTTTTCAGGGTCAGTCGTCACAATCCTCTTGAAGACTGCTAAATAGACAAATGTCCAGAAGACAATCATTGACACCATTCAAACCACAACTTCAAGGTTTTCCACTGCAGAGTGTCGCTGCAAACATTATCAGAGGGTTGACCACAACTGCTCCACAATCACGTTCCCAAATATACAACCACAATACTGAAGAACAGATTGTATTAGAGATGCTCTCAAATGGATCAGAACCAATCTGGACATTAACCAGTTAGAGTGAGACCTGGCAATAGGGAAATAACTTTTAAACAAGTCATTCCACTCGGGATGTGAACCTTTCTTTCTACTGATGCTGTTGCCCCTGAGTTTTCCCCTTTGTGGAGCGATAAGGGCTATTTTCTATTTTATTCTAATAAGCCCAAGTGAGGCTTTCAACCTGTTATGTGCTGTATCTCAGCTCTACTTTTGCCCTCCTGGTGCTAAGTGCAAAGACTGACAATACATTCTGTTCTCGGAGAAAGGAACATCAATGTGATGCTAATCACCAAAGTCATTTATTTCCCTTAAACGCTGAGGCCAGCTGGAGGCTGCAGCAATAACAGCACTCTGATCTGCTTCTCCATAACCACTCAATCAGGATATTAATTGTCAAGCAATGTCTCCAAGTTATTAATCTTCACCAGTCATCCTTTATTAAATAAAAATGCAACTGCATGTTGGACACACTTAGAGTAGTGAGTTATATTATAATGCGTCTTCACTCAACAACAACACTGGACACATTAGTGTGATCACCTCTAAGAAGATGCAGCACTATCAATGCAAACCTTACGTCCTCTTTTTGCTTCTCACTGAAGATATATTTGAGTATATACTTGTATTTATCTATATAATTCTCAAGGCTGAGGATAATTGTTTTGTCAAGAAAAAGCTGTGTTTTTTGAGGCATCTGGATCTTATTTCGTCGCGTTCCCCCAGAGTAACAGTAGCTTTGTAACAAGCTTAGGTTAAGGCTGGAATAAGACCTTTAAATAATAACATTTGCTTTTCTTTTACAACTCCTAAAACACAGATATTTCTGAAAATATTTAATGTTTCATTGTCATTAAAAACAAGCCTTGCTCCATCACTTCCTGACAGAGCAATTTATTTTGTGATACAAGGAAAAACTCATTCACAGGTCAATTAAATTTGCTTACAAATCTGTTGTATTTGAAGATTATTTTTCAACTGATTGAAAAACCAAAACATTTTGTGTCAGTGTCACAATGTTGCACCAATTGTTATTGCACCAATTGGCAAAACATTGACACCAATTGACTCCTTCCAGGGAGTTTGTACATGGTCTCCAACAAAACTTAGGTAATGGTTAAAGAAAAATCTACAGACTATAGGACCCTACGTTTCCCAACTGATCATTGCTAAAAGTATAGTACAACCTTCATCTTCCCTTATTCCCTCAGCATGTCACTGTGCAATGTGTTCCCCAGGTAGGTTATGAATGCACAATCTGCCATTAAGTTATGCAAAAGGACACATAATTCAACACACTAAGCCAAGGGTGCTCAAATCCAGTCCTCAGAGCATCCTGCAACTTTTAAATGCAACCTTACTGCAACAGACCAGGATCAGCTCTGAATAGACCTGCTGCTAACGAGCCATTCATTTGATTCAGGTGTGATGGAGCAGGGAAGCATCTTAAAGCTGCAGGATGGCAGCTTTCAAGGACTGGACTTGATCACCCCTGCACTAAGCCATGACCTTTCATTCCTCTGGGGTAGAGAAATGCTGCTTTTAGCAATAGGAATGCAACGTTACTAGACTGTGACTATGCAGCCAAAAATGTTTGATGCACTGTGCCTTCTGACTCTCTTATCTTGGACAGCATAAAAACCAGCATTAATGTCTTCAGAAATTTGAGCTACCATAGCTGATCGGCTGGATTGGACCTCATTCTCCCACCATTGTAGCAATTTCACATTTTGGAGATGTCTGATCATATGGCTGCCACATCTTGACCCTTGTCAAGCTCAACTCAAATCCTTACATGTCCCTCGTTTTCCTTTCCTGCTTCTAACAAACCAGCCTTGAAGACAAATATTAACAGGCTGGTAAACAGGTCCCATGATGAAAATACTTTTTTTTTTTTCACCTGTCGGCGCTTTTAATTTTATGCATGGTGTATTTTGCTTTAATCACACCACAGCTCAGGCCATGTCTTTGGACAGTTAAAATCCAATGCATTTCAATTAAGAACAGTAGTAAATATGACTTTGTTGAACTTGAAACATTTATTTCCAGATTTCATTCAATTCAAACAAAGATTTAACAATTGTAGCTAGCTTCTTCTGTCTGAAACGAACGTTATACAAACATTTAAATAAGGCGAGAATGTCAAAATCATTATTTGTGAAATAATTTCACTCGATGTGTTGTGTAGCCTTTGAGCACAAGCAAACTGGATAACAAACTTCATTTAATTGCCTTTGTGTTATCACCCTCCCACAGAAAAGCTTTTATCAAAATCATTATCTAATAGCAGAAAAAGTCAGCTTACACTAGCTGGGAACAACTCACTCATCTTCTACTTCATGCAATCTTAAATGTCCCACATCCATTTTCCTCCCACACCTTGGCTTCCTGTGTGCCACTGCAGTCAGCATATGGGTACAGCTCAACACATTACCTGAGAAGATCAAGACTGTAGAAAGTATAAATGTGCAGTTTTGTGTCTATTTTGAACCTCGGAGGTAATTTAGCATTTTGCTGATTCAATTATCCACCTTGCAGTCATTGGACGAGAGGTGGGATACATCCGAGGTGCAATAAATTTCCCAATGTTTGAATGCACAAGAAACACTGGTATCCTTCACTATGCGTCCCGGCCGGGGCTTTTTTATCCCACTTTTTATTGGTAGGTCAGTAAATCAGACACACAAGCAGCATTTGCAAACAAGATGAAGCTGCTTCTCTTCTCTTTGCCCGCTGGGGGTTAATGTTTGCTTCAAAAACAGTACAGCGGGGTGACTGAAAAGGCTGATGTGTCTTGCATGAATTTCCATTTTAGAATTAATCTGAATTAATGTTTACATATTGTTCTAATTTACAGAGAGATGTATGAGTGTATTTTTGTACTGTTATGATATGACGCAGGAGTCTTTTGGATAGAGAGACTTTGGCTGATAAACCAAAGTCTCTTTGTGAAGTAGCATAAACAGCAGGGACCATTATAATTACTCTTGAGAGGGTGGAGTTGTTTTGAAGTGAACCAGACAAATTAGGATAAATGTCTGCAGAGTATATGTGCTGCTATTTAGTAGACTCATTGTTCACTTAAAAACATGGACATTATGGGCCTCATTTAAGACTGACTAAAGGCTTATAGTCAAAACCTGAACTTCAAGCTATTAGCATGGTAATGACCGCAGACTCCACAGCCATAAAAAAGTAACCAGAAATGCGCGCTTAAAGGTAGCTATTTAAACAATGGCTTCCCAAAGGAATACACTTAGTAAAAAGAGCTGGGCACAGGAAAACAAGGATGATTGCAGACAGAGGAGGAAAATGGATTTCCAGACAAAATTCGAGGTGGATTTTTTTCTTTTTTTTTTTTTTTTAACTATAACCCATCTTCTTTCCTGTCTCTGAATTCGACAGACAATGGGACATTAGGCATGCTTCTACCAGTGTCACCAGAAGACTAATGAGATGGCAGCAGGCCTGTGAATGGCTCATTGGCCTGATGCACATTACTGTCTTTAAGAGTTTCCTCATCCCTTTATGGCCAGCCGTGCTCTGCTTCTTATACCTGTAGCAGAGACTGAGTTGAATAATAAAAAAATTCATACCACGGAAGTCCACGGTATGCCATCATTACACGCAGATGTTCTGGCAGCTCTATGGTTCAACAGACAATTAAGCTGGAAGAAAAGCAATGAAGAAAAAGGACTGGACTTACGTTAAAGTTTTACTGTTAGAATGGAGTTGCTCTTTATATTTCACCTCATGTTTACTTCAGAGGAGGGATTGCTGCAAAGTGAATTATCAAAAAACTTTTTAACATTTGGTATGATATGATCATAAAAACATGACTGTTAGGTTAATTGGTGTCTCCAAATTGTCCCTAGGTGTGCATGGTTGTTTGTCCTGTGTGTCTCTGTGTTGCCCTGCGACAGACTGGCGACCTGTCCAGGGTGAACCCCGCCCCTCGCCCGGAACGCCAGCTGGAGATAGGCACCAGCACCTCCCGACCCCATTAAGGGACAAGGGTGTCAAGAAAATGGATGGATGGATGGATGGATGATCAGTTGAACTTCCTTGAATTGTTTCTTAATTGAATTTAATTGGAATGTATGCAATTGGATTGAAATCAAACAATATGTGTTGATTATACTGTAGTTACTTGTTTGGATTTCATCAATCCAAATTTAGTTTTGTGTAAATAGATTAAAAAATATATATGAATTTGTCTTGAGATTTGGTTTAATGATTGGTGTTATAAAAATAAATGGAATTAAATTGAACACATTTTTATAACCATATTAAGATGCAGATATGAACATTTACACATCTGTGATGATTTTGTCACTTTGAAACATTAACTTTAGTGGCAGCTTTTGCTGTAATTATCATGCTACTAAAATCAATGGTTCACTGGCCCACTGCGGGTTGATGTTTCAAATCAATGTTTCAAATCAAAGCTGTAGCATGCTTACAGCTTCTGTTGTGGACATTATGAATAGGGTTATATTCAGCAATGTAAAATATGCCAAAAATACAGTAGTTACAAATAAAACATATTGTCACATAAGAAGAGACTTTCGATTTTCATATTTAAGCAAGTGTTGGGTTCTGTAATTTTTACTCGATTCCCATGCCATTAGTATTACTTATATCATCAATCTATTTTTTCCTTTCATTCATTCATTTCCTTTAAAGCACATGAATTTTATGTTGTTACCAATGGCAGACAAATTATAAATAAAAAATTTAAAAACTGTTTGGGGTCAGTAAGTTTCCATGTCCAAACAAAAGTGAGAAAAAATTGTTTTATAAAGTTGTAAATTAACAACGCTCACTGTTTGTCAGTGTTTCTATGTCTGTCAAATGACATTGTCAGCAGTTTCAAACTTCTTGACACAAATAGGTTTCTTTCCATTCATGCACACTACGACTGCACATAAGCTTCAATATATATCTGTTTGCAGAACTGTAGCTCCTCAGTCACACAAGAAGAATCACATTGAAGGCAGCATGCAGTTCAGTATCTCATGTCCAAGTACACTCATATATGGAGGAGTTCGGACTCTAATTAATAGATTTTGTATGTCAGAAAGACCAGTGTAACTAGTGAATCCTGGGCGTCAAACAAGCATCCTAAGGCTGTCCACCAAAGCCACCTGAGGCATTCACCATGCATATCATTCTGACTGATGGAGAGCTGCTGCACTATTGATTTTTCTGAAAGCCTGAAACAATTTGCCACAAAATTTGACCTTTATTTAGCACCAGCCACCATTCCTTCAATTATGACCAATTTTTCAGGTCTTGACAATAACAAACATACAGCTCACAGCTCAGTGCTGCCTACATATAACTTTTTTACAGGTGTGGTGCTCAGAGAGTAATGTGTTAGTGATGGCCAAAAAGTTTAGCGTTATGTGCCAAGATTACTTTCTTGAGAATGTTTGGATGAGACTCCAGGGACTTTTGGCAAACTGCAAAGTTTTTTTTTCCCCTTTAAGCCATTTCTGTTCCAGTTTCTGCTGAGGAGCTTTGCTGTTTTTTCCGAGCCTGGCTTTCGCTCTGGTAGGAGGTTTTGGTAGTCTGGCTTTTTCTCGATAGTTTGACATGACAAAAACTTGTCTTTTGGGTTTCTTTTTGATCAAAAAAACATGTCTTTATCTGTATTGTTGTTTTATAGAGTACTCATATCTTGATTCTCCATCTGTACATCAAGTATAGTGAATACTGTAAATCCCATCTTACATCATATCTGACACAAACAGAAAACAGGGATATCACCCTCATCCTCTGCAGCCCAGATGCTCCAAGCAACCCAACAAAGGGAAAGGAGGGCAAAGCGGGAGCAAAATAAAGTAAAAAATGAGAACATAACATTTGGTAGTAATTCAGCATGGGATGCCCAGTCAGACTTCTGGGAGGTAATTAATTACAGACAACAACAGGAAAAAAATGTCCAGCCTTGGACCTCTAGGGGCAGCCTATACCTTAGATCTCTATCCAGGAAATGATTGGCCTGCTTGGGAAGGCTTATGTGGAGCAAGGATCTAAAGGCTCATTTTAAGATTAAACTCCACAGAACAAGTCAGCTATTGTGAGAAAAAAGCAATAACTGTAAGATAATGTTTCCAGAGTTACCATAATGTTACAAAACATTACAATCAAAAAATGATTTCAGACTTTGATCTCATCTTTCTGATCCTTGTGATTTATTTTCAGTGTAATTCTGTATTTGTTTTTTTAAGGTATAACTTGTATAAGAAAATAATCTCATGTCTAAAAGAGTTTTTTCAAATAAAATGGCATTTGACATTTTATAAAATGAGCTAAAAAGATAATTTCAGGTACTGAAATCATGTTCATTGGACTGATTTTGTCATCTGATAATCACCAAGTCTTTCTTTTCTATTTTAAAGTGATGAAGATTGTGGATTGTAGGATTTGGTTCAACAAGATAACCATTGTGAGAGACCCAGATGAAGGTCGGCTGCCTACACCTGAACCCATCAGAAAATGTATATACGTTAGTAGGGGCAAGAATGAGTAAACGCTATGACTTACAAAAAAAAAGAGTAAAAATGCAAACAAAACTATTTTTGTGTCCATGATGAGACGGATGTTCTGTGTGTCAGTTTGGCACATTACACATTAGTTGGCTGTAGTTTCTTGTAATGCTTGTTCAATTGGTGGCCTTTAGCTCTCTGATAAAAAAAAAAAAACAGATTCTGCTCAGTTTGGCAAATAATTAACATTCATGAACAAAATGGCAAAATTTAATTTTACAATATTACATTAGATAAATAAAAACATTTGTTTTAACTCAGAAATATGAGTTTAATGGAAAGAAATGCTAAAAAATTATTTCCAAAGGTGCTTTTAATCCTCATTAGGTATGCCGTTTTTTTTTATTTGAAGGCTGTAATAACCTTATTGATTAAAGATTTAAAACAAGATATTGAAATTAAGGTAGCCAGACTTCTGACAGAGAAATTGTCCTCATAATCACAAAAGAAAATGATTTTCCAAACTATTCATGACCTCCAGCATAGATAGATGTATTTACTCACACCAGCACAAGTGTTAGAGTCACATTGCTGATCAAGAGGCACAGCAATCCTTAAACATGTTTCCCTATCATGCATGCATTGTATGCTGAGAGGACACTGAGTTGTATGCTGGTGCTACGGCTGTTTTATTAGCTCCCTCAAACTCAATTTCCATATAATTTGTGAGCTGGCTCTCGAATCTGCTCCTGGCAGCTAAAGGTATAAATCTGGCCTTATCTGGCCCCAGCATGCACAGTTCATATCCACACACCCTTTGCCAACAACAGATCTATAATTCATGGCCAAGCACACCCACGTTATTGGCTGCCCTGTATTAGAAAATACAACACAGAAAAAAAGAGAATTCAATGGGGTGTCATCCAAGCAGTTCAGAAGGCAAGAGGGTATGTTTTCTCTCCCCAGAAACAAACCATGTGACAGAAACTTCTCTGTAGTGCTATTACACATAAAAGAAGGAAATGTACACTGTCAAACTTTTTACATTTATATTCTGCTCAGGGGTTTCTTGTATCGTTATGCCAAAGTGCAGGTTAACATCAATGTGACCCCACAGGTGAAAGAGTGCTCTGTTTGACAGATAGGGAATTATTCATCCAATTAGGCTAATTGGATGGGACAGGTCAGGCCATATAAGGCTGTTGAGTGAAGCTGAATAAATTGGAGAGACTGTGTTAAATTATCTTAAGAAAAGTCACCAGAGACACCAAATTAAGCCTTATTGCTGAAAAAAATCTATATTGGGGAAAAATGTCTTTTTTGGTTACCTTTTGTTAAAAAAATTAATAATTATCAAAATATTTGCAACTTCAAGACTTGTTATTGACACTAAAAAGCAGTAAGACCGTTTTAAACTTTTGCCACATTAGAAACTGATCAATAGGAAAAACACATTCTCAGCTTTTACTCTGTTTGCGCAAGAGCAAAAACATGTCCAAAGACGGCTCAAAACTCACAGGCGTCTCTGAGAAACATATTGACATGACGCTGACAGGTACTGCTGCAGGAAATCTTCAGCTGGCCAGTGCTTATTGAGTCATATGAAAGTGAAGGGCAGAAGACAAGGACTTTGGGGGGCCTGCTCCACCAGTGTCCCTTTTTTAATGACCATTACCATACCAGCAGATAGAGAGAGGAAGATTTCTGCACCTCAGCCAGGCATCATGGCTGGTCTGAGTCTCAGCTCACTGACAGCCAACTGTGGGGAATCAGGGAAAAAAAAGGTGAAAGAGACATCAGACGGTGGTAATTAGGACCACTCAAGAAAAAGAGGGCGGAGGAGGATACCACAGCTAAACACCTCGCCCGCTCTTACCGTCTCTGTCTCTGATTCCTAGGGGTCATGCTTGTTTTTGCCCCAATATCTCTGTTAATGAATAAGTGTAGCGTCTACTGCCCAGAGGGGGACCGGTGTTCATGTCTAGACAGGGAGGAAGGGATGTTTTGTGTGTGTGTCTGAGTGTGTATGTGCGTGGAGAGGGGAGGGGGGGGCACTTGGTTTTGTTTGTGTTGTTCTGAGGCAGCTGGAGGCAATGACGGGGAACACAATAACAGTTTTTCAAGTGCTGAGTGAATGCATAAGCACCCACTCATCACAAAATCATAGCTACACAAATACAACTGTGAACAACCACCTGCTGTTATCATGTACAATCACTCAAACTTCAATACTACGCAATATGTCGTACAGTGCAATATCAAACAACTTCTGAGTGTAAAGTTCATAGAAAAACAACAAATACAGATGAAGCAATCACTAGACTATAAAACAGTTTAGAAAGCTATAACTACTCTCTTAATGTTAAATTTTATGTTGTGCTGTGGGAAAAAAAAAAAAAGTTGCAGCCCTTTTCTGTAGTGGCTGCCTTCGCTAGAGACTGTCATTATTGAAATTACCCAACAGCAAATCTGCATGATTAAGTCCTACAACTGCTCCACCTGTTTGCATCAGAAGACTTCAAATATCGCTGCTATTTCAAAGCCAGCAGCGTTTTATACAAAGGTACAAAGTGTTCTTTTGTGGGAACCATAACTCACAAACCACAGCTTAATAATATGAGAACTGGAGGCTTGAGTTGCAGTTGTTACGTTATTAGTTTTTATTTCATACAGCGGTTGTTTCAATTTAACCTAAACAACCAAGCAGAATTTGCTGAGACAATGTGCCAAAAAATAACCACAATGAACAACAATGCACAAAAAGTGGGATTTTTGACCCTGTATTCTGACGCGAACGCAGCTCGTGAGCGACAGATATCGACAGCAACCGACAGTTGGCGCATTTTCATCTGCCACAGTCGAATTGCGGAATCCTACGAAGGGGGGAGGAAGTGCGGGGGAACGGGCTGGCAGGAGGTGTTAATGACTATTTAACACACATTTAGCAACAGGAGACTCACGTGAATTTTCAGTCATTGGATGAAAAAACAATTACATCATAATTCATTACTTATAAGTGATTGGTTGGTAGATATCTCCCTATTGGACAAACAAGACCTTTATAATTACAGGCCTGGTTAAGCCCCTCCCTAATAAATTAATTCTAAAAATAACTCAGAAATAAAAATACACCAAGCACAAGGCATAAGTTTTTTTTTTGTTTTTTTTGTTGAAAAGGAAATATGTACATACATATAAAATTCATATAAAACATGCATCTGTAAATAAAGAAACCAAGAAAAAAAACACCAAAAACACAAAACACAAAAAACCGCAAAAACACAAAAAAATCGCAGTCTTTTAAAAGACTGCAATTTTATCCATGATCTCATAACATTAAACTCATAAGTCTTGCAGTCTATCCAGCCTGATGTTCTTAATGGTGAAAACTGGGATGTTGTAAGGAGGAAGCAAGAAGCACAGCAAAAATAATTATGTTATAGTCAAAAAAAAGAAACAAAAAACAAAAAAAAGCAAACAACAGTGGCTTTGTCATTAATCCTGTTCTAGTTGGACCTTTAGGTGTTGTAACCATGTCACATACTGACAACCTGTCCTTCAAAAGGAATGACAGTATGGGCCTTAATCATGGAATCATGGGACGGCTTCTCCCTCTGAGTGAACGGACAGTGTTGGATGGGTGTTGCACTGCTGGGTGATTGGCAGGCTGGCTCCAGTATTTATAGTTTTTCTGCATTGCATTGCCTTGCTTTACAAGCAGAAACATATTCAGTTTCTCGAGATTTGATACGGCAGACCAACACAAGGTAGCATATATTTGTGATGTGGAAACTAGAACGTTGTAAAAGTTGTGTGACAAAATAAAACAAAAATGTGGTGTGCATTTGTGTTTTGTATGATTTTGTCTTTTCTTATATTTGTTATAGTATTTTTTTAATAAAATGTATAATCAAACAATGCTGCTTTTTTCTTCTAAAAAGCAATGCACTCATCGTTTGCAGCTATGAGCTGCTGTGTGTCAGAGACGGCTCAGGAAATCCAAATCAAATGCACTAAAATCTCTCTCTTTCTCACACAAATACACACATCTTAGTACTTCTATGCGAATGGAGGACTCTGTATTGACTTCCATTCATTTTAGGAACTGCATTTATCCCTAAGGAACACATTTTCTCTAACCATAACAATTACTAGTCTATTTCAAACCTTAATCTTAATCTAAATCTAACTACTAGTACTGCAAGCACACACACGCACACATATTATGCCTTTCTATCATTACAGGGAGTTTGCATTGACTTGAATTTGTTTTATCAAGACCGGGGTTTGGTCCATAAGCCTTCAGAAGGTTACTAAATATGCCAAGAATGGCCCTAAATATGATATCTACACAGATACACCTTTAATCTAAGAAATTGTTTCCTAATTTCCTTACTCAAATAATTAATTTGTCTCTGTTGTTTTGCCTATTAGACTATTTTCTCTGTCCGATTACTTATTTTGATCATCTCGAATGTGTGTGGTTTTAGGTCTGTTTTTCACTTTCTGTAAAACACTTTGTGCTACTCTTTGCTGTATAGAGGTGTAATTCATCTATATATGATACTTGATTTGAGTGGCACTTATGCATTTGTATTTCAGTTTAGTTTTCTGCACCTTTACTTCCCTCAAGCTCAGAATCCTGTTGTCCAGATGTTCTCTATAGTTTGTGCAAGTGCTTTAAAATTCACACCTGGTCTTCTTTTGCTCAGAGCCAACTAGCTCCCTCTGCAGATGTGCCCCGTCAATCTTGATTATGAGGAACATGACCAATTAATCACATGTCGTCGTCTTATACAGTAGCGCAAAACCTTCAAACAATTGCGATGCGACTCTACCAGGGCATGGATATCTACTCAACTGCTTCTAGAATTACAATGTCTGACATTTTTACGCAGTCATAAAATGCCTGCACAGATCAATTCTTTGGACAAAACCTACAAAATAAAAGCGATTTTATACAGATATTAAATCAAATTGTCTAGCAAACACTTAGGTACCTGAACTGAGGGGAAAACAAGGGAAGAGTCTGAAGAGCCCTCTCGAGAACAATAATGCAATTAAAGCTCATGATTACATTAAAGCTGGTTAATATTTCATGTTCAGAATGTTGTTTAGTGGAACATTAAGCTATACGAAGGGCAGGGGAAAGAGTTTTTAAACCCAGTCATCATGTTAGCTTTATTGTAGGGTGAGTTATCAGCAGGTATATGGGGTCACGTTTCATTATATTTCAACCCAAACTGACAATATCACAGTTTCTTCATATCATGAAAGAGAAAATAAATCGAATTTGACAGACCAAAAAAAAAAAACCCCAGATCATTTCAATTCAGTGCTCCTGCTACACCATCAGAAATCCTCCTGAACGGACGCAGAGAAGATGGCTATCTCGACTCAGACAAAGAATCGGAGGGTGGGGAACTGCAAAGGATGTTCAGCCCATTGTTGAATGAAATAGGTATTCTGAATCTCTCCGGGGAGCTGACATGAACTTTTGCTGAGGAGAAATAGTTAAACGAACATTGGCAAATATACACAGCCGCAGAAAGCAGACATTCACAGGTGCCCCGAGTTGCTCTCCCAACCATGTGAGAGGATTTAAAGCTGAAGCAAATCACCAAGACTAAGGAGTCAAACAATGACCATATGTCAAGCTTTGCGTAGTTGCAGGGGGATTTCATTAGAGCTTCAGCTGCATTCTTTCCAAATGAAAACATACTGTATGTCTTCCCAAAGGCGAAGCTTTACCATATGTGCACGTTTGTGAAAATAACAGCTTTGCTCTTTGGGCTTAGGGTAATGGACATCACATTTTTACTGCTTAAATAACCTGATGTTAGTTCATTCAGCATGTTAAATATAACAGTGATTATTCATCTTTTTTAGGCCCAAACAGGGAGAAGGTCAATTGTATTTATCTGTATCAGTTGTTATTGCTATTCCACATTATTTGTGTTTTTTGTATGTGATGAATGAGTTCAAAAACTAAACCTCTGTGGGAAAAACAGGAAAAAAACTTTTTGTCAAGGCAGAAGGGAAGTTTCAATTAAAATAATTTGTATCTTTTGGGTTAATGTTGACTTTTCAGAATATTAGATATGCTTATTTTTATCAGTGTTTGTCACAGGACATGGAGGGAAACAAAAGTGGTGAAGTATTTCTGGTCAGCTAAAATCAAAACTGAACTAAAACTGAACCCGTTTCTTTGTGTCCATAGGAAGTTGGAATCAGAAAAAAGAAAGAAAAAAGTACCTTGAAAACCCATTTCTTCAAAAGAAAAAAGTGTGAATACTGAAATAAATATCAGAGGATAGTGAGCTGGCTTCCAGAAATGAAATCTTGAAAGTGTCACTAACATCACCCAGCCAGATCAGTTAAATTAGGAAGGTCAGCACAAGGGCAGACGAACAAGAAGCAATCAAACATGCTAAGCTGTTCATTTCGGGAGTCTTAATTGCAATTGCTGTGCTTTGAATTTTTGTTTACAGTAAATCAATCTCTGTAATTCTCTGAAAGTGAAAAACTCAAACATTTTGACTGTATTTTAATTATGATTCAACTAATTGTAATCTACAGTTTTTGTTTATTATTTCATAGAAAAGAAGAAGCACAAAATAACTAATGCATTGTCTATTCAGATGGTTTTAATTTCGGACAATCTAAATTATCTCAAGTTATTTAAAATTGACCCTCAGTATACAAAGACTCTAAACACATGCAAAAATAATGCAAACTTCAATTTCATTTTAGGTGTAGATTATTTTCACCAAGGCTCTTAACATTACCAGGATCAAGAATGAAGTCATCCTTTTTCCAGGTGGCTAATGTCTAATGGTTTGTCACAGTATGTGAATGTTGATTAAATTGAGTCCTTAAGTCTCAGTGACCAGGAAACCTTGAGTTTTGGTTCCCAAGGTCCATGATGGCGTTCTGCTTTGATAATAGATTTGACATTATATTTTGGAAAGTATGGCACATTTTAATGCATAATGTCTAAATTTTACTAAATAACAGACCTTAAACTCCAACTTTATTCTGATCTATAATTATATGATTATCTCCCTGTTTTTTCAGCAAACCAGCTGTGACCTCACACCAGAGCCAAGTCTTTTGGGACCAAGATTAGACCAGGAGCGTCAAACTCTAATCC
The DNA here is from genome assembly GCA_033032245.1 of Poecilia picta. Taxonomy (NCBI): domain Eukaryota; kingdom Metazoa; phylum Chordata; class Actinopteri; order Cyprinodontiformes; family Poeciliidae; genus Poecilia; species Poecilia picta. Next base: position 11,996,523 of record CM065359.1, on the reverse strand, counting down.
TCAAGGGCTGATGTACTGCAATTTTTACACATCTTCCTGGTTCAGCACACCTGAATCCAATTACTAAATTACTTCCTCAGCATGCAGTGAGGTTCTACAGAGTCCTACTAATGACCAAATTATTAAATTAAGGTGTGTTGAAGCACAGAGATGTCTAAACATAGCAGGATTCTGGAGCCTTGGCTATTGGACTCTGTTAAAGTTTTAAACGATTGGATCTGATGCTACATTGCAGTTAATTATGGCATATATTTTGAAGACTAAATTTCCTTTACATTTTAACTTGATCTTAGATTTTGGTTTGTAATGTAGGTTTTCTTTTTTTCTTCACCTTTACCTCACCCCCACACCCTCCTACACATTTTTCAATCAAATCCTATTATAAATTATTGTAGATAGGATGTCTTCCAAACATTTGCTGGCTGGGCGCCTCTGTTAACAATGGTCTTGTCAAAACATCAAAACAGGAGAAGACTAAAAAAAAACCTCAATCCATGTTATACACTGAATCATGCACCTTTTATGTTTGGTATGACTTGTGGCTGAATCACAGAGAGGCAGTGGGGTTTGTGCGATAAAGAGAAGACTCTTCTTTTTATTGGGAAATCAGTAAAAGTCAGAAGTGAGTAAAATATTTTCTTCTGGTAAAGTCCATTCTCTAACCGACTGTAATACAAAAAAAAAAAAAAACTTGACAAATTGACATAAGTTTATTTCTTTTCATTTTTTTCAGTTTTAACCCGTGAAACATTGACTCACAAGTTGTGTATATGAACAGAGAAATGCAGAGCAAGTCAAATGGGGCTGTCAGAGTTGAGTCAAAAAATTCATCTGTTTTGCACATCACAGTGGCTTAAGCTGTTTATTTTGTAAGGCAGTTTGCAGAAATAGCGTGTGTGTGCGCGCGCTTGTTCGTCTTTGCTGACGGCTAAGAGGAAAGCAGTTTTAATCACCACTCACCCTTACACCCCGCTGACAGCGTCAGAGGACCAGTCTCACCCCGTTCCTATGATCAGCCTCACCAGCTGTCTGCTTACCCTTCCATTCATCTCTTAATTATTTATTTACCTCCACTTTGTTCAGACATATTCCCTGGAGGAACACATCTTTTGAGCGTTTCAGCAGGGTCTCACTTTAAGTGGCTGAGCAGAGAAACTTTTTTTCCTCTTCATTTGTGTTTCACAGAGAAACCAAGTTTCTCCTTCCTTTAATTTTGACATGTGCTTTTTTCCCCATGTTGACAGTTTCTCTCGTTTAATGGATAGAGAGACCTTATTTGAAATAATATTTTGAGTTGGCTGAACTGATTTGTTTTCATCTCGACGTGCTTCTTAAACTAAAAACAGACAGTTTATTTATAATGAATAATCAGCCCAATGGGAAGCCAATTAGGTACATCAGATGTATATCTGCGCATCAATTTTTTTTATTATTATTATGTAAAGTTACAAACTCTATGAGGAGCTTCTTAAAATAAATTCTGGTAAAGCAAGAAGTTATCAAAGTTATTATTTTATCTCTAAACATGACATAGATTGGCAGCAGTTGGTCATTTAATATCATACAAGGTCCATAGAGTACCTTGATGATATCCAGATAGCAAAACAGCACAGCACTGAGCCGAGAATAATTGATAGAATAGCATGAAGCAAGAAAATAGTAAAATAAAATCTCCATGTGCTTTATTTCTCTCCATGTATAGTAAATAGTATTTACTTGCATTGCTTTTAATAAATCTGAATGATCATATGTGGCTATTTCTGCTAATAGCAAGTTTGTTTAATGTGTGTTTATATGCAGTATATTAGGAGTATACGGAAAGAAAAACATAATATTTGTTCAACACCTTTTTCTTTTAAAGTCCAGGTTCTGTATGCACCACAACATTCAGACAAGAAAGACAAATAATGTGAAAACATTTTAACTTTAATCAAAAATGAAAAAATAATTTTAATACATACAATATTAGTCAATATTTTACCTTTATTAACACTTTCTAATATGTCCAGAAGTGGCTACTGACTACTTTTTTCACTTTATAATTAAATATGTACACACACTGGATGGGTATAAAGGTACTACAATAATACAAATTTGAAAATGCTTATGTGTTTTCTTAGGAAGTTTTAATGATAGCAGAAATACAAATATTACTTACAGAAGCAAAGATCATAAGCCATGCATATTTCTTGGTTCTCAGAATATGAAAAACTAAACAGTTTACCTGGTTTAAATGAAGAACAGTAAGAGGAAGTCTGAAATTTACAGGTGTAGAAACATTAACTCAGAACTTGCAAAATGAAGTTCTGAGTTAAGGACTGTCCTAAGGAGACAGAACTGCGATTTTAATCAGAGGGTAAATTCACACAGTTGCTTTTCCTCTTTCAACCATAACCAAAATCAATTGACACAGAAAAAAAGAAACACAAGGATATTTGCAAAAAATAGTTGAAAATATCCTTGTGGCTATTTTTGTCATTCAAAATTGGCTGTGGGAACGATTGGTTTGCCCAAAACTGAATATATAAAGCATTCATTTCATTACTGTTTGCTACAGATGTCTTCTGGCTCACAAGGCAAATGGCACAGCGCTGGGACCAGGCAAGTTGCATCTTATAATTAGTCTCACAAGGATAGACCTTGATTTGTCTCCACTGAGACAATATCTGAAAAGAATCTTGCTTGAAAATACTCTAGTTTTACAGAGTTGTGTTCAGTAAGAAAAAGCAAAACAAAAAAAGGGGATGATGCTTGTAGAAATGTGTGATGATTGCAGAGTGGAAGTCAAATGGCCTAAAGTCATAAAGCTGGGTACCTAAAATCTTTGGACATTTTAAGATTAGTACCAATTCAGCTGCAGCTGAATATAAAATACTTTTCATAAACCAAATTCATGAGACTTCACTAGAAAACAAGTAATCAGTTTGTGTAATGGTGGAGTAAAACAGAAATATGTAGGTTTATGTGAGGTCTTAAAATGTATTTGTTGGTCTTCTAGTTGATGTGTTAAATAATGAAAACAAGTGTTAAATAAGAAGTTGTGGTGAAACTACAGCATGAGAAAGACGGATTGCTTAGTTAATCAATGCACAAAGCTGTCGAGACCCTTTGAATCTGCAACTATTTCGTATAGGTCAGCAAATATAGCCAAATAAATTGAACAGAGGAAGAACAGACTGAATAAATGAAAAGGACGCATGTTACAGCAGATAAAGACAAACAGACTTTGCACTTGCACCACTGCATTTAAGCCTCTGTATTCAATGAGACATGGATCCTGCAGATGAGGCACCACGCTTCAGATCACACATGAATGAGCCAATGTAATTACATCAGCTCTGTGGCTGCACAGAGGTTAGGGCTTTATAAGCAAAACGCCCAGTAGTTCCAGGCAAACCACATGTAGTTTTGATTGATAGCGTGCGGAACTTATTTAATTTCTGCTGGTCTTTTTGTCCAACTAATCCACAAAAAAGGCTACAAGTCCAGTTCGTTGGTTTAGCAGAAATAATTCAGCTATTGCTCAGGAAAAATTCAAAGGGCATGTGGTACCGATGCCTTTGGGAATATTGACCACGACAATAATTTAACTGCAAAATGTAAATTAGGACTTATCAGCAATTTATTAAAGTGGGGTGTAAAGTCGACTTTGTTTTAACTTTATATCACGTTTTAATGGCTTTTCTTTCATTCATGTTTGAGAAATCCTGTACTCTCTCCTGTCAGCCATTTGTGGTTGTTCCTAAACGTGTGCATTCACAAAGCGCACCTTGTTCCACAAAGCTGCAGTCCCCAGCCGAGCTTCCACCCCAATCAGCACGGCTCCCAGGTGCCTCCAGTCCTCCAGACTAGTGGCAGCAGCAATTAGCAGACACCTGGAGGAGCTGTGTGCCTTCTGAGCTTAAAATCCAAACCATTTCTCAGCCCAAAGCTCCTAGCACTGGTTGTAAATAGCATCATGGACAAACATTGTGATGAGGTCCTGAAGGACGAGTGTCAGAAAGAGACATAGGCTCAATTTCAAAGCATCAAACTGCCAAGTCAAATTTCTTTTAAATTAATATTGATATATGCATTGATTGAGCTATAAAATGAAACTATGGTCATGGAAAATGCATATCATGTACAAGTTTAAATTCATTATGTACCAGCTGTCATTTGAATTTACCATTCAAGTGGTATTGAGTCTTTTACATAAATCAAATATGAAATGGTTGGTAATGTCTAAAACATATTTAATTTGATTTGCTTTGAACAACTTCATTTTTTTTAATGTGCAGCAGCTTCAAAAAAAAGTTCACTCTCACTTTCACTAATTTATTCATTGGGTTTTACTTTGGGGTCTGGTTATCATCCTTAATCAATTTTATGTCTCTTTAATATTCATAAAAAACATCAAAATATTTTATTCTAGTACATTCTGTGAAATTGAATAACTTTGCATGCTGGGCCAGTACATTTCAAGAGACATGTAGCGAGTATTATTACATCAATATCACGTCTGATTTCGCTTCATTTACTCTTATTCTTGACGTCAAAACAACTCAGACATCGTATTCCTTCCTCGGAAAAATTACCTTTTTTCTATTTACTTTTTCATTGCAGATGTTATAAATAAAAGTGGCACACCTATTTGTGTAAAATCTTGTACCATTAAATTTGATGTCTTGGAATAAAAAAAAATATGAGAAGATGAAGATTTGAGTGACTTTGACAAGTGCCAAATTGGGATGGCAAGAGTCCCGGGTCACAGAACAATACAGCCAGAGCTCTGAGACGTTCCCACATCGCAGTCGGCTATGCTTAGGACCAACCTAAAGTTGTCCAGGGAAGAAAGCTGATGAACCAGTGACAGGGTCGTGGGCAGCTTACTGACTCACTGAGAATTCGGCCTGGCCTGTGCTTTTAGAAGAAAAAGTAGATTACATAAGAGCTATTGCATATTATACTGGTAAAAAGTTAATTGCAATAAAATAAAGGTGTCAAAATACAGTTTTCCAGTGTGACTCATCACATCTCTAAAAAGGTACTAAACTGGACAGAAAGCATTAGAAGAAGGTCGAATGTCTCGATGAATCATGCTTTTGTTTTTTTGTGCATCGTGTCTAGGACCTGATCTGTGCTTGTCCGTTACGTGAGCAACACGTAACACTAGAGCTATGTCCACATTAGAGTGGACATAGCTCAGTATTAACTGAAGAAGGACCAGCTAGAAGCACATCGTGAAACTTGAATTCTGTCATTTATGTGATTGTAATGTTTACATGTACTTAACACTAGAAAAAATGTTAAAGTTTAATTAAGAGTAAAATTATATAAGTTAACTAAGAGACAAAGAGTGCTTTTCAGTATCCATCCATCAATCCATTTCTGATACAACAGTTTTGTAAACAACTGTGAGTTGGTTTGAGGCTTGTGACATGGAGCATTAGACGTCATCAGAAGATGGCTGTGGTCATGAAAGGGTGGACATGGTCACATTATTAGGTAGACTGTGATATTTAAATGATACTCAAGTTGTTACTAAGCCATCCAAATTGGGCAGAGAAAATATCTTCCACACCATCATCCTACGTGCATCATCAACTTTGACACAAGGCAAGATGGATTCATGCTTTAGTTTATTCCAAATTCTTACCATGTTGGAGCTGAAATTGAGACTTGTCATACCGGGCAGCGCTTTTTCCATCTGTTTTACCCAGTTTTGATGAGTCTGTGTGAACTGTAGTCTCAGTTTCATTCCAGTCTGACAATTTTTCCTCTTACCTACGACATCAACACGACATTTTTATGCACTTAAACTGACACTCGCCTTTCTTGATTTTCTGACTTTTTTTTTTTTTTGCAAAACCTGAGATGTGGAAAATCCTCTTATGAGCAGTTTCTAAAGCACTCTGACCAGCTCATCTGGATCTGACAACAAAATGTGCTTGAAGTCTTTATATTCCCTGTATTGCCCTTTGTGATGCTCAGTTTAAAAATAAAGAAATCTTCTTCACTACATTTAGACGACTAAATACATTGATTTTCTGCAATGTGATTGGCTGATTTGTTATTTTTTGACACCAAGCAACTGAATAAGTCTTTTGAAGAATACCAATGCAAAAAAATTATAAAGTCAAAAACTAATACAGAAACAGGCAAAAGACATTTAACGGCCTTAGTTTTAAAAAAAAATCCCCTACATTAGTACAGATCAGATTAAAATGATGGTGTGAAGGTCCACCTTTGGAAATCCAGTGCAGCGTCATCAGAAGAAAAACGTTGCGGCTGTGGCGGTACCTCCTATAGCAATTATTGCAAGATCATTTTCAGCAACATCCTAAGCCAAAAGAATTAACAAAAAAAGTAAAAAAAACAACCTGATTAGTTGCCTTTATTAACACTGTTAATAAAGGCAAACTTGTCCGTTTGTCCAAGTCTCACAAAAAAGACTTGGACAAACATAAAGAAAAGGCAAAGTGAGCTGCCCTCAACACTCGTGTCTTTTTAAAATGTCCACCTGATACTACACCAGGTCCTTAGAAGCAAAATATCTTGTAAAGGTACAGATATGAGTGAGAAGACATACATCCCAGGCTGAAAAGTGTCAGTGAGGATGAAAAAAGGCACATTTTAAAATGTCAGTGATATTTAGTGGCCCATGGTGGATTGTCTGCTATCAGACAGCTTGGATCAGGAGAGGAACACAACAAATACTTAAAGGCTCAGAAGATCCAGGCATCAATGTCACAGTTCTTCATCCCTCAATCATCTCCTGGGATTTATATGGTACAGAACATTTTCTTATCATTCATTCAGTTTGCTGTTATGATTTTAGTAGACTATTATTGTTTCATTATTTACTTAAGATGCTAAATTTGAAAGATAATTTATTTAATATATAATAGTATCAGCTGTTATAATATAAATGGCAATTTAAAGAACAAATCATTTGTCCATCCATCCATCCATCCATTTTCTTTACACCCTTGTTCCTTAATGGGGTAGGGAGGATTGCTGGTGCCGATCTCCAACTCGCGTTTCAGGTGAGGCGGGGTCACCCTGGACAGGTCGCCAGCCTGTCCAGGGCAACACAGAGACACACAGGACAAACAACCACACAAACACTCAACCTAGGGACAATTTAGACAGACAATTAACCTGACAGTCATGTTTTTGGACTGTGGGAGGAAACCAGAGTACCCGAAGAAAACCCATGCATGCACAGGGAGAACATGCAAACTCCATGCAGAAAGAGCGGGGCCGGGAATTGAACCAAGAACCTTCTTGTTGCAAGGCAACAGCTCTACCAACTACCTACTCTACCACTGTGCAGCCCACAAATCATACAAATAGATAAATAAATATTAGGAAAAAAATATATTTCTCCACAAACAATTTTCAAATTTGGATTTTTAGTGTCTAAGTGTCACTCATTGATGCATTCAAACCTACCAGCAAAAGGTGGAAACATTGTGAAAATATTCTCCAAAAAAAGGTATTAGGACTTTATGGTATAAAGTAGGCAATATGGTAGAATTTTACATTTTTCCTAAAATTAGCCATGCATTTTCATATTTCAGTTATCAGCACTACTAAAACAGATTGCACTCAGGCCTTTTACTGAAGAAAACATTCTGAATAATCTGCAGCTCCCATAGTACACAAGGCTGTATGCATGGCACAGACTGTCTGACTAAATCCATTTATGCCTGACAAATAATCTACTTCAGTGATGTTTACATAATGCCTAACAAGTGTTAAATTTGTACCGCTAATCAGGAAACTGTCCAACCTTGGCATTGTGGATGGTACAGTTATCCATTCTATTGTTGTTATTGAGCTCCAATCTCATTACCTCTTTTCAACATTCAACCACGTTGAAGAAAATGAGTGTCACCGTCGCACAATCAAGGAGCACTGCAAACATACGGCGCATTGGAAAAGAGGTAACGCAGCATTTATTTCAGTTTCAAAGTTGCTTCTTCCATCACACAGTGGCATTTCTCTGATTTATGAATAACAAAGTCATATGAAACATGGCTGAGGCTTTTCATATTCATAACATCGTGAACAATGTGCGTAAAAACCCTTGGATTTCATGCATCTAAAAATTACACCTTCCTGTGGATTTCTTTAGCACCCAAAGCCAATGAAATTCATTCACTGAATGTTTCATCATGTCTCTGCCACAGACATCATTGAGAAATTACTGAAGAGGCAATGAGTCAGGAAGCAGTGTGACAGTAGGCCGAGTGGAATCCAGGAGAGATGTATTATTATGATATTTTCTTGGAGGATTCTGGAATTGAATTCTGATTCAGTGGAATATGATTTTAAAGTGAGGTTATGCTTTCCCCTGATAGATGATACACAGGCAACAGCCACGGTACACAGAGCATCGCAATAGATACACTGAGTATGGAGCTGGCCATGCAAAGCACCACCAGGCTGAATACAGATGAAGCTCAAGGAGCGGAAACACTGCGGAGGAAAAACAGAAACTACGTAAAGGGAGAGTTTGCCACCCAGTATTAGTTTAATACTGGATGTATTAACTCAATTAGTTAGTTTAATAGATTAAGTATTAAACTAAGTTAGGCGTAAAAGCTAAGTCTTCTGTCATTTCAAAGTGGAACACAATTTTGCATTATAGCATTACTGATGTAAAGCATGAGATTAGAAACAGTGTTCAGTAAGAAAACATGCTCAAATACTAACATTTTGAATGCAACAAAGCAGCTTAAGCAAGTCAGATGAAATTAACTATATGCCTCATTCTAGGAAAAATGGAACGATATTTTTTTCAAGACTGCTGTAAGTAGAATAATTTTAAAACCATTATCTGAGAAAAAGCAAATGAGGCTACTTGTATAACAACATGCATAAAGCACATATAGGCATCCGAGTGACAGCAATAAAAAATTAAATCATGCTAATCTTAACTGTGACTGTCAAGAATGAAAGTATTTATGCCCAGAAGGTTGGTCGGCTTTTCAGGCAGATCCGTTGCCATGGCAAGCGACACAAAACACCTCCTGATCTGTAGTTAGCTTCCTGCTTTCGGAGCAGTCTCTGATCCACTTGCATTCACACAGAGGTCACGAGGCCAAGGTTTAGAGGTGGATCAGGGTTTGCGTTTTTATTCCGCATTAAGAGTATGATTTTGCATTGACACCTCCACAAACAAGCCAGAGTTTCTAGACAAACAAACTATAGTTCAACTAAAGTGGACTAAAAAGGGCTGGTGTGAATGCACGCTAGGTTTCTTAAATCAAATGCTAAAATAAACAATACTGAATAATTTTATAGGCTGTACTGAACAATTCACTGATGAAATCAACGTAGATTCTAAACTTTACAAAAAAAATGAAAGTTTGCTCTTGTCAACCTGTTTAAGTCAGGTAAAAAGCAAAAAAAATAACTAGAGTAGTTTTGCAATGGTAGTTCACCACATCAGCAGAGTTTTATCTTACTGGGTACATGGAGGAAGCTTTTTCCAGGTGAAAGTTGCTATTTATGGCATACCTGTACAGTACATCATGACCACTGATTCACTTGGTGGTAAATGAGAGCAGAGCACAGGGTGATGAATTGGTACTCTGTATCCAGGGAGGTCATCCACATGACATCAAGAGCGATTAGGGGCCTTGTCCCCCATCTATCAAGGGACAATCTCTGCATTTTATCATCATCATATCTAACCTCTTTTTCCTAACCCACACCCTCAACATAGCAAGCTCCTAATGCAAAGCACGGGCATTTAGGTTTGTAGTTGTAGGTAAGGTCATAATCCAAGCATACGCATGTACAGTACTGTCAGTACACATCTATGTGTCTATGTGCTGTTATGTTCTGATGTATACACCAGCAAGGCAAAGGTAGACAAGGACCACCTTAGCCATCTTTTGTCTCGCAGGAGTCATCCATCAGAGCTGAATATAACCCTGCTGACCAGATTTTCCCTCACGGGACATCTTCTAACCCTGGATGGATCCAAGGTTTCATCACTGCGCTCAAGGAACTGGAGGGAGGGGTTGGACTCATTAGGTATACTCTAGGGTTGACAGGCGTAGGACTCTGGGAACAATAGGTTTCTATCCTTTACTTTTGAAGATGGATCTTTCTTCCTGTCATTTTATATACGAATTTATAAATCTAATGATGTTTTTTTTAAGTTTGTTTGGCAGGTCATCAGAGCTACATATTTTAGTTTTACTAGAACAGATGATACAAGTTAGGGATTGTGTCCTAGAACTAAAGCAAACAGAAACAATATAAGATCGATCTAGACTGTCAGTTACAACTGACATAGTGTGAGGTGAAAATGTCATGATTCTTTTCAGCATAAAGAAAGTTCAGTCTTACTGTGAGGTTATCAGTCTCAGGTTTGGACCAGCTGTAAAGGTGAGAGGGAGGCCTGGCAAACTAATCAAAAAGGAGTTTCAATAATCCAGGCTTCAGGTATTAAAGTATGGATCACTAACTCTAGGTGGCACCTCGAAAGCAGGAGCTTGGGTTTTTGGTGAAAAAATTTCCTCCGAAAGAAAGAGGACTTAACCAGTGTTGACATGAATGTAAATTTTCACCCCTAAATTAGTGATGATTGATTTTATTTTTTTTACATGTGGCCAAATGGGGAAAGTCAAATGAGTAATACAGCTAGTAGCACTACATTTAAAAATCATTATCTTTTCTCCTACCTAGACTTTTGATATGTTCTAGGAAAGCATAGAACTATTATGCTTTAAAGGAAAGGAGACTTGACAGTCATCCGCAAATCAATGAAATGGTACACAAATAAAATACAGTTCTCAAAATTGAATGCCAAAGTTAGTGAGATTCACCCATGAAATTAAAAGTGTGGATGAAGACAAATCTAAACTTTTCCTTTGGGTAAGACTGTTTTTGAATTTACCTCATAAATGCTTGGACAATTTATAAAACAACGGCATCTTGCATACTAAAAACAAAACCTTATTTTCATATAATGCACCGCATATAAGAGTGTAAACACGGTGCAATAAAAATATGGATAGCTTTTTAAGGTAGTCAAACATTGCTATCAGGATTGATTGCTAATTTATTTGAAATGCGTTGGTGTTGGTTATATCTAGAGTTGAGAAATAGCGGTGTTTGGCCACAACTGGTCCTTTAATGCAAACAATGTAATTATATTTTCATGATAAGGATGGAGAATATAAACAAAAGGGATTAAAAATCTGCATTTTTGTGAACTTAACAAAATTTTTTGATTACTTCTCTCCAGGACTAACTGCGGAATAAACAGAGGTGATATTTGGATGTGAACGGCATTTCAATAAGTATGTCTTCCAAAAAGACTTAATTCTCAAAGCAACTTAACTGCCTTTATTTTCATGGCATTTCCTTTAAATCAGGACTGAAAATATTTTTGGTTTTCTGCAGTTTTTGATGGAATAATCTGACTAATGAGCTGTTTGCTTGTTGGGAGAGTCAGATAAGATTTGAATGGGATACAAATTTCTAATTATAGAACATTGCAAAGTGGGAGTTAAATTAGCCTTTTTATGTATTTTCTTAATTGTTTTATGTTCATGCCTTCAGTATGTGTATTTCCTTTGGTTTCTTACAATGGTTTTATTTTGATATTTCATGTTTCCCTTGATGTCCTGTACAGTATTTTTGATTTCCTTGTGTATGAACAGTGTTATACTAATAAACTTGTCTTTCCTTGTTAATTGACTTCATGTCTTGTTAATGTTTAATAAGATGTAAATGTTAAAAATATAGCATATAAAAGACCAGATAGAGCAGAAACATTATTAGTTTATTATTTATTGAGTAATATTGTTTTGGTAAATAAAACAACAAACTTCAATTCAACTTTTCCCTTATAAAGTAATGTTCTGTCATTCTCCAGTTTTGGAGTAGACTCAAGCTTCCTTCTTCAATATGTGTGTATTGCAAGGACCTTATAGTGCAAATAACAGCTGTAATAATTTATAAGCAATAAATTATACTACAGTATATATACCTCAATATAAGCCAGCTTTGCAACACAAAGTGGAAATAAATATTGCAAAACTTTATCAACAAAGCTGATTTCCTCCTCTTATGTGCACTTAAGTTTATTTCGCTTTTTGTTCAAATGCTGCTCTTTTCTCTCCCTAGGGAACAACAACTTAGATTTTTTTTTCTTCCTGAAACTATATTAAAAAAATTTTTGTTTGTTTCTAATCAATACAGCTACCTCTTTCAGACTCCAACAACAAAACCCACCTACATATTCCCACCATTTCAATATGGTGCAGCTAAATCACAATGTCTTTTGTAATCTTTCTTTCAACAGGCGTACTCAACTTCATCTGACCCATCTGTTTTCTGACCTTTGTATTTCTTTTCCTCCTTTACAGATCTACAAGCAGCTCATGGCTACAGAGATGGACTAACAAAGAAAAGAAAAAAACTTTGCAACAGAGAGAACAAGACTCTGTCTCTCTCCTTTGTTCTTTCTCTCAGTCATGTTTTCCTGTAATACAACAGAATGCTTTTCTCCCTCTGTGTTTCTCTCATTTTTGTGAGTCCCACAACCTTTCTTATGGCTTCTCAGTATCCTCACGGTATCTATCCCTGAGGGCCAATCGATAGACCGCAAAAGCCTTTCAATGAAATCTCCTCCATGCTACTAGAGAAAAGAAACGTCGTTCAGTCTAACCGATAACTCTCTCGTTGTGTTCTTTTTGATTGCTCTCTCTCCCTCTCTCTCTCTCTCCCTTTCTATAAATACAATCTGCCTTCCTCTCTGTTTGGCGCTTGGTGCGAGGTGGATGATAGGGAGGCAGCATAGGCAGCAGTCAGAGTTCACGGCTGGAGGCTTGTTTGATGATCAGTGGGGAGGGATACGAGGAGCCATCACGCCACAGGCATTGTAAATTACCTCTGAGTGATGCAAAGGAGATAAAGCAGACAGCACAGGGAGAATACGGGTGGAGAACAGGTAGGCACATTCAGTCTGATGGTCACAGAGAAGTAAAAACATTCCAGAAAGAAGTAACAGCTGTCAAATAAAGAAAGTGAGCCTACATAGCTCAACTGCAGCCTGAAACTTCGAGTGTGTCTGTAAATGAGCGGTTTATCAACATATATAATCTAAGCACTCTGTTGAAGCTTTGGATATAGATTCCAAGTAATTTTTCTAATGGAAGGTAAACCTTCACCCACGCATCAAGTATTTTCCAGGGTTTAAACAGTTTTCGTCTTTTAGCTCTAATCATCTTCCCATCCAGTTGGTATAGTTTTCTGTCCTGCTGAAGAAAAGCTTCCGCACATCATGATAGTTCCATCATGTATTCTACAGTAAGGGCCACTGATGGTGGTACTAGTTTCTTCTGTAATTGGTGGGTTATCAGTTTGAGCCCCTGGTCTGTCGATCTCTACCGTTGTGTCCTGGACCAAGACACTTCATTCTAAAAAAATGATACAGCAGGGAGTAGTGATGGGTCAGTTTGAAGAGAATGACAGGAGGTGGCTCCTCATTGAGAGCTGTTTTTTATAAGAGGCGGGGCTACAAACACGACAACGCAGCGAGTAGCACACCACATGAAAGGTGGAGAAAGAGATAGAGGGATAGAAAGAAAGAAGGAGAGAGAAAAAGAGAAGAAGGAAGCCATCTCCCTACTAGTTTCCCCTTTTGCTGCTCAGCTCTCACTCTGTGACTCTGCTCTGCTCATAGCTGAACTTTGTTTTGATTTGCATGCGACATGTGATTGGCTGCAATCACATGTCTCAAGTATAATCCAGGGTTTAAACAGTTTTTGTATTTTAGCTCTAATCATCTTCCCATCCAGTCGGTACAGTTTTCTGTCCTGCTGAAGAAAAGCTTCCCCACAACATGATAGTGCCATCATGAGGATATCACATGTCACATGTCCTCAATCGCATGTGAGGATACGGGATCATACCCTTACGTGAAAACAGAGAGGGGGACAGACAGGATGGACAGGTTAGGGAGCTCCTCCTCACATCTGCAAGCAAAGCAGCTTCATGATAAAGTTTAACAACAGTGTTTTGATAAAATTATAGTTTCATTAAAGTTATACAAAAGTAAGTGTCTGCTTTGGAGGGCTTCAAGTCAGGTAGATCTCAGCGCTCAGCAGTGGAGTGGACCTGCAAACAGCGAACAGACACTACAGGGCCAGCTGGCTGACAACAAAGAGCAGCGATCAGAAAAACCTGTCCCATAAAGCCTGGCCTACGAAAACTAATAGCCTCTGTGGCGCTTATTAAAAACTCTACAGTCACATAACGGAAATGTCTTGTCCCTACTAGTGCCACATAAATTAAATCTCCCTGTTTGTCTCCAACATCCAGCAGAGAGATGCGCAGTGCAGTGACTGTAGTTTTTCAGACCTTTCTTGCAGCTTAAAAAAAAACCCAGAAGGACTAGTGATAAATCTAGTTACTTTTTTGTCCTTTTCAAGAGTCTTTTATGGCGTCATGTGAAGGTAGCTCTGCAGCTGTGTGCCCCTCCCACCTCCTAAGCACTGCAGTCAGTCTTTCACAGACGTCCGTCCTGCACCATACAGACAGCAACCAGAGCAGAGAAGACCTATTCCACTCTGGGTCCACATTTCAAATAAATCACACGCATGCAAAGCTGAGAGGGTGACTGTGGCTCAGTGGGTAGAGAAGTTGTTGTGTAATTGGAAAGTTGTAGGTTGGATTCCAGCTTCCTCCCATCACATGTTAACGGGCCCCTGGGCAAAGCACTTAACCCCAATAAAGCTATAAACATAGCACTTTGGAAAAGCACTGTATGAATATATTCAGTCCATTTGCCATCAATCAATGCTCACCATGCTGTCCATACTCCTGACTCACCACTAGGGGTGTGTGTCTGAGAGATGCTTTTAAACCTCAATGCTGCACCGTTGCAAGCAATAGGAGAATTCAACAAAGGAAGCCAGCATTGAGATGGTTTTGAGATGGTTAAAGATAGAACCCTAAATAATCTTTTCAAAAAGTTTATGAGCAAAATAGTTGATTTGGGTTAGTTACACTTGAAGCTGATACAGAGACTTTCCATTCTCTCTCCCCGGTTAGCAGAGACATCATGGAACATTATGATAGCTTTATGTTTTTGTAGCACTAAAAGTGTTTTCTCCCTTTTGAAAGTTTAAAAAGCTTTGAGCTTGCTAAATAGCGATATGGTATGAAATGTGTAAGCACAGCTAAGACTTCAGGAAGCAACCTAACATAGTGTGTTTGCTTCTTGCAGCTTGCCAGTGGCAAAGAATGAGTGAAAAACCACACACAGTTTGAAATCATCCAAAGTCTGACAGACGCCCTGATGCACATGTGGGACAATGTGCTGCTGCACTAAAAGAAGGAACCGTCGTTGAGCTGCAAGGGGCCCTAAATTTTAAGGATTACTGCTTCAGATTAATATAGTATGTTATTAGATATAGTTATGAGTCTACTTGATATCCAGTTTGAAGTATTGTGTGCACTGCATTAGCAGATTGCTTAAGTGTAAAAATTTAATTAGACTATTAAAAAAAGTCACAAATATGATTTGACAGCACTTTTGTGTTATCATTCATTAATTGCAACTCAGGGAAAAAAGTATATACCTCTGCGTCAGTTCATTTACGGTGAATATTGTTTATTTCATTCATTCTGTGCACACATAAGTGCTTAATATAAAATACTTATGATTTTAGGCTTAAAGAGGCACATTTTATGTTCTCTCCCAGGTGGCTTTTCTATTACATTTGCACCCAAAGATCAGAATGAGCTTACAAGACAGTTGTTGAGTGGGCACATAATATATTTTTTTGTAAATGCAATATTTTGCTTAGATATGCTGATCTCCTTGTTGTTTTAATAAAATATACTTTGAGAATATGTGTTCAATTCTCATTTGTTATTCTTGGTTTTGGACTGCAAGTTTAAAAAGTAAGAAGAAGTTTGTACCTTGTTTTATTTTTAATTTATCGTCACAGCTTCACCCCAGTTAAATAAAAATAACACATTGAGTAGATGTCAGAAGTTTATAGCTTAAAACTCAGTTTCTGGAAAGGCCCTGAGCTTGTCAACTTTTATTGAAGAGTTATGGACTATATGCTTAAATGCCAGAATCACACAAGCAGCTTGTTAATGGCTGCAAACTGTGTGTGGTTTCTCTGCAACCTGCTGTGAGACATTTAAACACATTTAAATGGGGGTACATTTAAACATTTCAGTCTTTATAATTTGATCCTGCACAGACCATAAAAAAAAATCTTCATTAAAGCTGCAGTATGTAACTTTTAGAAAAAAATATAAAAACATCGTGGCAGTTTTAACAAATATAAAAAACTTTTTTTTTTCTATAAGGTTAGGCCACATTCTGCAATTGGCAAATAAAGTATTCAAGTTTCTGCTCCATTCACCTCCTAATGCATTTTTTAAATGTATGTGTGCCAAGAATTTTAACACCTCTTTGTTCAAGACAGTGGTGCCTAAATTCCTGCACCGGAGGCCAAAACTAGCAAGTTGAAAATATTCAAGAGTCATAGTGTTTTTTTTCCCCCTCCATCTAAAAAGCAGAATAGTTTTATTGCCATCTTTTTTTCACTTGCTCACCTCAAAAGTGGACATGCAATATTTTAATGAAACAAAATAGAAAAGTCTGAAAAGGGTCTCTGTTTTCTTGATAAAACGAATGTGTAATTTACAAAATTTTTGAGTCAATTTTTGGTTTTCTTCATTAGAAAATTCTCAGTCAACAAGTAAAGCTCAGACAATTAGAATATTGCAAAACGGTTCAATAGTTTTAATCATTTATTCCTGAAAGTTAAACTTGTACAAAATCAGCACCCACAGAGTAAAATATTACAAACCTTTATTTATTCTAATTTAATGACTATGACTTGCAGACAAAAAAAATCTCAAATGTTGTGTTTCTAAAAATTATGATACCAATAAAAAGCATATTTTGAACAAAAATGTCAGACTTCTGAAAAAAACAAGTGTATTTAACACTTGGTTGTGTCTCTTTTTCATTAATTACTGCATCAATGCAACATGGAGTGGAGGTTATCACACAACAAGAGGCAATATAAAATAACATGACATTATATCAGACTTAAGTTATGTTCAGTCAGAAGAACTGCTCAGTCCTGTTATGCAGAATTGCAGAATTAAAATGTGTTGGGAACTGTTTTGGAATGTAATATATTTTCTCTTTGTAGTCTTTTAGTGTCTCCTTGTGTTGTATTTTGTACTTCATTTTTACCTTTATTGTGTGAATGATTCTGACCTCACAGTTTTGTACAACCAACCTACACAGATTTTTATACTTGGCTATAATCATACTAGGCATTGGCGCAACTCCTGGATGTGAAACGATTCGTTTTGTGCTGTGGAGTCCGGATATATTAAAAAAAGAAAAATCTGAAAGTGTCAGGAGACTTTGGCTGCCTTAAGGGGCTCTCATAATGCATGAGGACGACTCGGTGCCGGATCAGAGGGATGATGACACTGATGCTCAAGCTTGCCATTCCTGATATCTGGCTCCTCCTGCATTATTACATGTTAAGATACCATCTTTAATTCTACTTCCTTTAAACAAGGTTGGTGTGAGGGTCATTAAACTTCCATTGAGGGTGTTAATTACCTGATAAGGTTTGCAAAGGTAAAATGGACATAGAAGATTTAAAAAGAGGAAAGGATGAACAAGCTAAATTACTTTTTTTTTTCAATGGATATCTTCTATATCGTTTATGTGATGAACTGTCAACCTATAGTTGAAGGACAATTTACAGCAGAGTGACAGCTTTTCTGGAAAATTGGGAAGTGATTGGATGTCTAGATTACATTCAGTACTCTGTCAAAATTTAGTGAGTCCTTGTTACCTGTTAAGCTATGATTGGAAAAATAGATCTACAGTTCTATGAAAATTATTTATTATATTTGGAATTTTTTTTAACGTAGCTTATAATGAAACTTCTATCTATATTCAGCAGAGATTCACCAAATTTGAGTTTTCCCTTTTTTCCTTGATCTCCCTTTTACACATGGCCATTGCATTTCAAAGTAATGCTTCATTTGGGAAACAATGGTCATTTTTTGGTCCAAGATGGTCAGCTTTAGCTATGCCAGGCTACTTTTTTTTTTTTTTTTAAAAAATCTCTTTCTCTTTCTTACTGTTTATTCAATGTCACATGCTGTTTTTATTTTTTCTTTAATTATGTAAAGCACCTTGAAATGCCTTGCTGCTGAAATGTGCTATACAAATAAAATTTGATTGATTGAAAAAATATTTTGTGACAACTCTGAGATATCGCTTATATTGTCCTGCATATGTTTAAAACTGCAATGGAAGCAGCACAAACTTACACCAATAGGTCACATTTATTCCAACAATTATTACTGCTAACAACAATCACAATCGGTTTCATTGTAACCTAAGAAAAGTTTTCCTACTATAAGTTTGACAAAGTTTTCAAATATTCATTTGATGATGCTATCATTTACTCTTTACTGTCGTCCCCATAAAAAACATGCTAGCTTTTGCAGCAATAATCACTAATGAAACACACAGCTAATCCACCTTAAACTCAATCAACCTTTTTCCCCCATTGCCTGTAACAGTGCAGCACACTGCCTGCATTAGGCAGGCTCCCTTGCACGTCAGTAGTCAACCATCTGCTCTGGCTCCTGTAACATAGAAGAACCCAGCAGAGAATTTCACCCAAAGGACGCCTTATATGGATGAATGAAGTACAGACAAGATGGTTCGCAGCTCAGCATTGGCCAAATAAACTTTGTGCTCAGTCACCTCTGAGACAGTTCCTCTTCTTTATATATAAGGGATGATGTATTGCTGTCTTTTCAGCTCTGGCCTAAGTGTAACCTGGAGTTGACCTGATTATGGTTCTGCTCCCTAGAGCGTGCAGGATCATAAGCAATCTGCAGTGAATGCAATATGCTGCAGACATCTTTGCAGCAAATCTACAGCCAAAACAATTAGGGAATTTGTTGTGTTCTGTTTATGGTAATTTTCCGAAACAATCAGAAACAAATCAATCACATATACACACATACACACATCAAAATTTCCACCTACACTGGCAGTGAATCACACTCACTCTTCTGCTTTATCTCCATGATTTGAACACACCCCATCAATTCACCCACACAAATGCGCAGCTGAGAAAACATAAACTCAAAGCCTGACTGAGTGTGAAGTTGGAGTTAAAAGAAACATTACAGGTTAAAAATGGAGACACGGAGCAGCAATCAGTGGAGATATACAGGGGGAGAATTTAATTACTCTCTGCAAAGGAAAAGCCATATGCACAATCTGTCTCATTTCAGAATGCATTATGCTGTCACTTCCCATGCAAACATTCAAAGAAACAGCCATGTAAATGCTCCAATTGACATGAAATGAACTGAATATCAATGGCTTTTCTCTCTTAATTATTTAAGCAGTTAGTCTTAATGTTCTGCTCAGTCATTAAGAACTTAATTTAAAAAAAAAAACACTGACCGATTTTTTTTTTATAAATTCATAAACTGCAGATGCTTTTTCCTCATGGAGATTTAATTATTGCAGTTTTCATCTTAAAACTACCAACAAAATGATCTTTAACTTCATCTGTCTCTGCAGCTGAATGCTTGTGCCTTCATTGATGCCATAAGCTTTGCTATTCCTACAGAAGATGTCTGTATCTGACAATGCAGTGTTAAGTGAAAAAAAAAGATACGAGAATAAAAAAAAAAATCAAACAAAGTGAAGAGTCCCCAAGGAGCATCAGTCAGAAGACTGCGGCTCTAAGGAACTAAAATAGAGCCGGGCAGAAAGCATAATTAGGCATTTTAAGTGCTTTACATAATACAGTCCGTCATAATGAAGGCCCTGTGGGAGCCAGAGACTGGGTGGCTATTGTCACTCGGCCACAATTGCCCCATTTATAAGGAGGGCAAATGAATAAAGAGTTCAAAGGAGAGGTGGAAAATAATAATGCAAAACAAACTGGGGGAAAACATAAAAATATCCTGATGAAAGAGAGTACAGATATTTATAAGTGTTTACAACACAGATGAGAAAATCAATTATTATTTGCATTTTTTTTTTCACTGATGGATCCGAAAGTTTGTGAAACACTTGTCAGAAAAGAACCAAGAAAATACGGCTGTGGCACACAAAACAAAGCCATAAACTGTGTCTCATCACCTCTCTGTCTTTCTTGGATGAGAGAACCTCTTGATGTTGACAGTGATTTAATGCAAGCTGTTAATGAGCTGTGCTTTATGAATAGTGACATAATCAGATTACCTGCACAAAGGCAGGCTTTATGTGCCTCTGATTTTAAATGTCTTCCCCAAAGGCACATTTAACACATGAAAGAAATGTATTTGTTTTTTTTTTTGTTTTGTTTTTTTTAAAGCATAAGCCAAGCTTTTTAGAGCATTCATTCCCTTTGAGCAAGAAGCCTGGTTTCAACAAGGAGGCTCCATGTAGGCAGAGACAAATCAACGACATACAGATCAGATCTACATGTGGACCAATCAAAGTTGCTTAGTATTAATAGTGTTCAAGCTTCTATCATATACTGAGTTTTTAGGTTGAGGGTCGGAGCGAAAACTAACATCACATTTTGGTCCTAAAATTGTTTTATAAGCAAACTGTGTCTCTCGAGGCTGATTCAGTTCGCCCACATTTAAATATGGCAACATCCATGAAAATTAACCACCCTTATATTTTTTTGTTGTTTTTTTTTATTTCCATAAATTTAACTCAGAGAAACTGACATGTGAAATAAATGGTCCACATGAAGTTATGCAGGGCATAACAGCGAGAGCAAGAGAGTGAGATCAGAGACGGCCCCATGAGTCTGTCCGGTGAGGAATCGGACATTTTGTTTGGTGAAATTATCTGATTGTAATCATTGACAGGTTCCTTTATTATTCAGATGTCAATACGAGTGATCAAAATTTAATTGAGGAAATACAATTTGGAAGCTGATACAATCAATGCTTTTTATCTCTGAAATAATAAAACAAAGAAATGCACTGGTCCAACAGTGTTTCGCAGTCTATGACATCACATTGATTTAGAAAATGCCATTCTGGTGTGATTCCTCCAGTTAGATGGTGCTCTAAAGGTTTTGAAGAATGCCTCAGAAGATATAGAGACTATAAGACTTCACAACAACAACAACAACACAGTTTTCTCTCATATTTTTTGGTGACTTCACAGCACCTGCCACCTGGACTGGACTGTTTGTGGTTGAAGCAGAAATTGGCGCAGACTGCTCCATTCTGCCAAAGCTGAAGAGCATGTTTGCTTTGGCAGGAAGCTGGTGGTATCTGCTTTGTGATTTTCATGCCGAAAAAAGCTAATTGTGTATGCAACATATCTGTGAAAACAAATGAATGGGTCGCACTGCTTTGCTTAGCCCCCCTTTGTGATGAAACGGTCTGCTGTAAGCTCTATCAGCTTGTGCCGACATCTAACCAATCAGCATAAAAACAATCATACCAACACTGGTTATATTTTTGATTAGAGCAAAAACAATTGGTGTTCAACCTCTTCATCTCCATCTGGCAAGAGAGTATTCTACTTATTTAAAAAAATAAATTAAACACAACACATGGTTACGAGAAAAGTGGTAGCTGGACGTCTTTACAAAATTCAAAAAATATAGTGCTTACCAAGTTCTTTTGTCTAACAGTTTTCAGCCACTGGGGAGGGCAAAAAGAAACTGTACATCAGATGTAAAGTTTTTTTAAGTGTGATGCATGGAGCCACTTTGATTGAGGCGTCAGGATTTATGGCCAGACCTGCTGACATCAATTACTCTCTAAACACTAATGCAGCTGAAAACTCCCCTTTGATAGATCTGGTTATTAATGCAAGTACACAGGTATGCAGACACTCAGGGCTCCCTGGAAAGGTTAGATTTATCATGGTGACATTTTCTTGGTATTATGCACCCACATTCTCTTACTGTTGCCAAGGGACGGGCCATGGGAGTACAAAGTATTCCCTAAAATGGTATGTCAACCTCCAAAACATTAGAGAGCACCCAAATATGTTGCATTTCTCAGTTCAGTCTAAGGATTTGTCATGACAAGTCTATATCCATTATCCATTTTCTCTTTATTTAAAAAAAAATGTAGGATAGAAATGCGTGAGTGTTACTGTCACATTTTCTGAAAAATCACACACAACCGAATAGTCACATTCCCCATATCCTGATCCAGAAACAATGGCAGAGGCATTGCTCATGATCCAGAATGCTGTTTTCAGATGAAAGTAAGTTGTACATTTCATTTAGGAATCCAGATCTCAAGGTCTGGATGAAGACTCTTGAGGACCAGAATTCATGTTGAATTGTGGGAAGTTTCCACAATCAGTGACGGTTTGGGTTGCAATGTCAATCGGCTGGTGTTGATCCACTGCGTTTGCTGAAGTCCACAGTCAACAGAGCCATCCACCAGTAAATGCTAGAGCACTTCCTTCTACTGACAATCGACCAGACTCAACAAAGCATATGACCTGAAGACATATCAAAATAATCTGGGCTTCCATTACAGCCACAGGCTGATTGCCTCCATGTCAGTAATTCATGCAAGAGAAGAGTAAAGTATTCATTGAAAAGAAATGTAAATAATATTCATAAGCTTGATATTAGGCCAGTTATGTTTGGTCTAATGTGATATTCTAATGTGTAATGGATCTCCAAAAAGAGGCCATTTCACTTTCTGAACAGACTGGCAAGAAATTACATTTTTATGCAATATTAAATTTTTTCAGACATATCAGCATATGAACCATGTTTCAAATATAGTCATCCTAGTTTCAACTTCAGGATATCACAGTGCAGCCATGTACTCCCTCATAGCATTATTTTTCTAAACAGCATGTTCGCGCTTTAATATCTGCTTCTGTGTACCAGCCTGCTTGGTGTCTCATCATTTCCAAAAGATGGAAGCAATACAGCAATTTTGGAAAACATAAATGAAGAGCTGAGAGGAAACTATTTATGTTCGCATAGCAGGGCTAGAAGAGTCTGACACTAACTTTAAAAAAATCTACATAAAATGTAAAAAATAAAAGTAAAAAAAATATCCTGCCTCAGATTACACGTTGGTGGCAAAAAAAAAGAAAAAAGAAAAGAACCTTTAAAGTTCCATTTGTATTTAGAAACAGTTTCCACGGAAACCAGGTGCAAAGGTGCTGTGACACCTCTCTTTTAAGCAACCTTAATGGATCCACGTTTGAGCACATGTGGTGAGCTGTGGTAGCAGAAGGAAGAACATTTCGAGTTTTCTCTGTTTCCTGCTGCCTCTGGCACCTTGGGGTTGATGTTTTAATGGAGTGTGGGAGGTGCAGGTTCCTTGGCGATTCTGCATGATAATCTGGACTCTAAGGAGCTTCCTGCGTGTTGACTGCTAATGCAAGCTGTGAGGAAGCAACTGAATTCCAAACTCTACCTGACATTTACTTGTGGAAATGACACCGCTATCAAAACTGCTTCTGGACCGGCTTTTAAAACGAGATGCAGGCTTAAATCTGCTCCTAAAATTGCTCAAACAAGGAAGTTTGACAGTTTGTCCATATTTACAGACTGTTACAGTCCATCTGTACAGACCAGAGATTTTCAAATCCAGTTGTCGGACGCCGGTGTCCCACAACTTTTAGATGTGTCTCTGGTCCAAAAACACTGTACTGCCTGAACTATCTCCTCGGTATGCAGTCAAAACCTGACATAACAAACAAATGAGGTTTCTTTTTTTTTCAAAATCTTTTCCACGATGGTGTTCATTTATTTAATGTCACAGTTTTAAACTAAATATTTCAATAACAAGTCAAAAATGTTCTTTACAGATTAAATATCTAGCTCCAAACTAAATATTGAGTTAACAAAATATTTAGCCTCAAACTAAAGATTTAGTTTGGACCTAATTATTTAGTTTGGAGCTCAAAATTTAGTTGGTAAAATAAATACTTAGCTTGCTAATTGTATATTTAGTTTGAAATTGACATTTATAAATGAATGAATAACATGGAGAAAATATGAGAAAAATTGACCCCCTATTTTTTTCTAATCTCTGGCAGGCTAAATAATAAATAACCCAAATTATTGTTGTTAATATTTGACTATATAACTTTACTAAATTTTACCCCACAGTAATTTGCCTCAGATGTGTTGAAGCAAAAACACACAAAAGTTGCAAGGCACCGCCCTTTAAGGCTTGAAGAGCCCCTGGTATAGAATTTGTGAAATAATCTTACAAATTTTTAACTTTAATCTTCAAATTAATTAAAGAAATGCCTCATTTACAGACATTTGCAGTCTGTAGCAGCACTCATCTCTCTTTTCTGACATCATTCCTCAAGTCAGTTTTATCATTTCACTTATCCGACAGGTAATAGGTCCATAAGGGAAATCTACACAACCCTCTCCCCAACAACACTTTCTCGCTCACTCTTTGGAGATCCTATAGTATTCTCAGAGCAGAAGAGAAATATAGGCCTCCTCCCAGTGGGACATGCCCGGAAGGAGGTGGCTCTCATTTTGGATGCTTCGCATTCGTCTGCAAACTGCTCCACCTCATATAAAGGTCATGGCTTGCAATGTGGACTGAGGCACTCATGTCAGCTCTCAGTGCAGGCTGTAAAAGTTTTGTCTCCAAAATCTCAAATAAACCAGAGTAAGCCAAAGTAGATAGATTTGTTGCTAGTTGCTTTTTTGAAAATAAGTTAAGTCTGAAAAGTTGCCAAATATAGCTAAGATGTCACTAAATTGGAAACAGTTGGATAGTTCAAGCCTGTGCCCGATTTCTGATCATATCTTTATTGAATCAATACGTCCCTAATTTACACACAGTCCAGGTGTCAGATGTTGTCCCCAAAGTCCTTAGAAGTTATTACTCAGATCTGTGGATTGAGTTTATGGTTAATTTAATGGTATATTAAAGTTTGTTGTATAAAACCTTCAATTCATGTTTGTGGTTTACAAGAGGATCTCTACAACTTTACACAAATTGCTCTCATTGCTCTAACTGATGTCCATCTTTTCATCAACATTCAGTGCAATCTGCTTCATGAAAACAGAGCAGAAACAAGGACACAAATAGAAGAGATTTCACTGCTTTTGAGTTCCATACACTGTTTTCTATAGTGTCATAGAATGTCTGTTTTTATATGAAATCCTGATACACTAGCAGAGCTTGATGTTATACAGTACATCAAACAAACGATAAACACAAGTAAAATGATTGCAGCTGTGTCATAGCACGGAAGAAAGAAATGGGAAAGCAGCAGCATATGTCTTATTGCACCAAGCATTTCTGCAGCTTGGGAAGAGAAGAGAAGAGGAAGAGTGAAATGATCACAGAGGCAGAGGTGAAGGCGGTGGTGATGGTGGGGGAGTTGCTGCAGGGGCAAATCAAAGCCTATAATAAAGATTAGGGAGGCAAGATGAATTATAAGGTACCGACGGTAGAAACGAGCGGTATCTGACAGATCTACTGTTTCCCTGGCTTGGCCTCTCCACTGCAGAAAGAGCTGCATTCAATTCTCAGGGACAAAGGAGTTTTTTCCACCCCTCACCACCCAGCTCCTCAGTATACTGGAACACCATATTGACTGTTTGACAGGAAACAGGTTGAGCTCAGAAGGCGCTTGACCCTGAGAGCGCATTTTCATTATTTAGAGGTGTTTGTGCAGCAGTGTCAACTTTTCAGAGGAAAGAATAGGGGAGAGAGAGAGAGAGAGAGAGAGAGAGAGAGAGAGAGAGAGAGAGTGAGAGCTGTGTTATGGTCAGATATTTTTTTTTCTTTGAGCTTTTATATGTATCAAATGCAGAGACATATGTTTTCTACTGGCTTGAGTTGCATTTAGTACAAGTTCAAGTGTCATACTTGTCCACTAATGCAACAATTTCACAAACTGCCTCATGTTGCCGTTTATTCAGTTGAAATTCATTACACAAGTTTTCACTTTCCTGAAAACTTTC
Source organism: Poecilia picta (assembly GCA_033032245.1). Lineage (NCBI taxonomy): Eukaryota > Metazoa > Chordata > Actinopteri > Cyprinodontiformes > Poeciliidae > Poecilia > Poecilia picta. The sequence continues at coordinate 11,970,541 of CM065359.1, read as the reverse complement.
TTACCATATAGTCATATTCAATAAATTGGAATATGGATTCTGATTAGGTTTGTCTGTCCATTAATAGCACTTTCTGAAAATAACCTTCAAGCAGGCATTAAATGTGCTTTTCATTACATCCATGTTTCTGTATTAATAAAAATGTTTTCCACATAATTTTCTAAAATTATATGTATTTTCAATAGCTGTAAGTGGAATATCATCACAAAAATAAAGGTTTGATGTGAATTGAATTCCTGAAATAAAAGCGGTTTTAATATTGTTCATATGTATTGGAGATCATTATATAATAAAGTAATCAACAATCAAGCAAATACAGTTTGCATGATTGTTTTTAAAGTTCTTTGTTTCACTTCTTCAATGTCCTTTGTGGTAATTTTACAGTCCATGCTGAAGTATTATCTCCAGCTATGCTGGTCTGCAGTATGGAACATACAGTATAAGGCATTTGCAACCAAGGTCCAAACTCCCACCTTCCCAAAACAATCACACAGCCTCCTATTAGGAAAATAAAAACCGCAGAAGTGTTCAAATTTATGCAGGAATATGTTGAACTTTGTATTTAATTTTTTTTTATATTTGTCAAATTACAACCAAACTCTGACATACTTCCATTATTAAGAAGTAAGGGAAAAGAATATATTATCTAAGTTTTTTAGATATAAATAAAAGTCATTGTGTATGTGTATTCACCCCAATTTGATAGTCTTGAACAAAATCCAAGGCAACCAACTGTGTTCTGAACTCTCCTCATTAGTAAATATAATTCACTTGTGTGTAATTTTATCTCAGTCTAAGCACAGCCTTTGGGGTTGTTGGCAGAGTGATAGACCTACTAGTCCTAGATGCAGCCATCTGCCTGTCCGTGTACCGGAAGGCTCTAATATGATGTGTCTATTGATGTATGAATGCGCGTGCTGTTATGAGTGTGGCTCTAGCGCAAAGTGCTTTGAGTGGTTAAAATGACCAAACTGCACCACATAAATTCAGTCCATATACCAATTTGACTCCTGATATCTCTAGATCTTTGTTGCATGGCTTCGCTCCTTCCCTTTTCGCTCCTGTTTCAGTGTAAAAACACTGATTAAAGACAGCAAATACCAAAAAATATTTTAAAAAGCACAGTCATTTTGTGAAGGTATGAGAAGTCTGTACAAGTTGTAACTTGTACAGATCAAGTTACAACAAAACTGAACTTTTTGACTAACCTTCACACCTGCACATCACCCATATAGCATTATTCATGCAGAGAAACCTGGTGGTGGCAGAATCATGCTGTAGGTTTACTGTTCATGTGGTGACCGGTGAAATGGGCAGAGGTGGAAAGGTGGAAAGATGGGGGAAGCTAAATTTATGTCAATACCGGAAGAAAATCTGAGAGAAGCTGCCAAAGACAGACAGTTGGGTGGAAGTTTGCCTTTCCGTAAGGCGATAACCAAAAGAAGCAAAGCAATGGTTCAGATTGAAGCGTGTTCATGTGCTTAAACATGCAATTGCAAATCTGTGGAAAGAGTTGAAGCTGATGTTCACAGATGTGATCCATCCATTTCTACTGAGCTTGATTGACTTAGCAAATATAAAAGGCAAAGAAAATATTTCGACTACATGTGCAATCCTGGTAGATTCATACTTTCACTTGAAGCTGGAGAAAACTGTGGATTGTCAAAAATTAATTGAATCAATTTTCACCATGAAGGAAGTGCTAAGAGATGCCTCATAAGCAAAATCCTCATATTTTATTCTGGTATTTTTGGTGAATATTTTTGGGATTGAAGCAGAATGAAATTAAACTGGAAGCTTTTCTTTCATTTGCTCAAACGATCACTTGGCTATTTGTCTCTTTCAGAAACACAATTAACTGACCAGAACAAAACAGAAACAATTGTCACCATGATAATGAAGAAATACAACTTATCACATAAAATACAGATCTCAAGTCTGTGGGTCTTACTTCAAACAATGAAGGGGAATGATTAATTATTTTTAATCCACTTATAATCAATCTGCTTCTGACAGTGATTTATGTTTCAGTCTTAATATCTAAGCAGAAGTTCATGCGAAGTGCAACAGACATCTTATGTTTTTTAATTAAAGATAGTGTTCTGTGTGCTAAAGCTAAAGTTTCAGCTAAGAATAAATATATTCATTATTGCACTTAAGTTCTGTTTTCATTTGCATAACATGAATATAGAACTAACTTGGAGTGTTTTTTTGCTTTTTGTTTATTTGCTGATGTTGTTTAAAAAAATTCTGATGAAATTCTTCTCCCATAACCCGTCTTCACATTTAGCTAACCACTGGCAAAAGGTTATTGTTCAATTTTCTATTAGAAATACAAGAAAAATCTTACTTTGCTGACTGAACTGTGACGGTAAGGTTATGCCTCTGCCCATTATAAAAGTGAAATATCACTCAGGTACTTTAGGATCAAAACTGACCTTAAATGATTCCTCAATATGTTTTTTCCCCTTTAAACTTCTCGTTTTGCATATTGTTTGTTGCCATTTCTTACGCACATTGCAAACTGGTATAACGTATTCCAGAAAGTGCTTCGTCATTCAGTTTGTAGCATTTTCCTGCGTGGTAAGCATAATTTATTTTAATGAGAGCGCCACATAGCTGCTCAGCAGAGTCAATGGGTGTTGATATGTGATAAAGTATTTATAAAAGTTTAAAATTGCATCACATCTTTTGCAGACTTTTGCCTAATAATCTAATTAAGGGTGCATTGTCAAAAAGTTGTTTAGGAACTCATATTTTAAACAGTGCTATACTTTCCTTTTTAGCTCAAACAGTAAACCAAGGACACACCATTCTTTCTCACATTTTTAAAAAACAAACTACATAAATTATATTTCTTTTTTCAGAACATTATTATAAAAGCCACATATAAGCCATTTTGATATTAAAGATCAAACTGCAAATGGAGGGAAGCATGAAGCACCTGTCATTTGTCTTCAATCACCTTGTCTTGCAATGTCTATCCATCAACCTCCATCATGAGTTCCCATGGTAACGATCAGCTGTGGTGGCCTAAAATTTGGGCAGGAAGGACGTTTGTCAACTTCGTTCCGGGACTTTCCCAAGGGGAGAAAGAAACACGAAACCAAAGAAGTGTTTTACTTGTCTGTAGACATTGACTTCAGCTAACATCACTACACTGTGTTTCAATTGACCAGTTAAAACACTAGAAAGGTCTGTATTTCTGCAGAAAAAGCAAAGAACACAAGACGCGGTCTTTCGCTTCTTAGTCTGTTCTTGTACAAAGAAAATGTTGAAGAAAATTATCTTAGTGTAGTTCTTCAAATCCAGGCCTGAGGGCCGGTGTCCCGCAACTTTAGATGCGTTACTGGTCCAACACACCTGAGACAAACGGCTGAATCATCTCGTCAGAATGCAGTCAAGTTCTCCAGAGTACTGCTAATGACCTGATCACTCGCTCAGGGTGTGATGAAGCAAACACACATCTAAAAGTTGCAGGACATCTGCCCTCGAGTCCTGGAGTTGAAGACTCCTGTTTGTTTAGCTTAGAGTACAGCTTTGAGCATCAAATGTAAATGTAAATCATTTAATGTAACAGTTTGCTTGCTCCTCTTAATGATTTAATTAATAGCTCTTAGGAATAGCACATTTTACATCTGTGAATTGAAAACACATCCATGAACGCTTTCTGTACAGGTAATGTGTTTAAATCTAAGTAAAAACTCATAAAACCTTGTCAGTGTAGGATACTCACATCAAGTCCAGATTGCAATAGTTACAGTTGATTGTACCAAAAAATCAAAAGATCAAATTAGACTACAATGTGATTCTATATACAGGTCTTCCTCAAAAAATTAGCATATTGTGATGAAGTTCATTATTTTCCATAATGTAATGATAAAAATTAAACTGTCATATATTTTAGATTTATTGCACACCAACTGAAGTATTGCATGGATTTAATTGTTTTAATACTGATGATTTTGGCATACAGCTCATGAAAACCCAAAATTCCTGTCTAAAAAAATTAGCATATTTTATCCGACCAATAAAAGAAATGTATTTTAATACCAAAAAAGTCAACCTATAAATAATTATGTTCAGTTATGCACTCAATACTTGGTCGGGAATCGTTTTGCAGAAATGACTGCTTCAATGCGGCGTGGCATTGAGGCGATCAACCTGTGGCACTGCTGGGGTGTCATGGAGGCCCAGAAGGCTTCGATAGCAGCTTTAAGCTCATCCAGAGTGTTGGGTCTTGCGTCTCTCAACTTTCTCTTCACAATATCCCACAGATTCTCTGTGGGGTTCAGGTCAGGAGAGTTGACACAGTAATACCATGGTCAGTAAACCATTTACCAGTGGTTTTGTCACTGTGAGCAGGTGCCAGGTTGTGCTGAAAAATGAAATCTTAATCTCCATAAAGCTTTCCAGCAGATGGAAGCATGAAGTGCTCCAAAATCTCCTGATAGCTGCTGCATTGACCCTGCCCTTGGTAAAGCACAGTGGACCAACACCAGCAGCTGACATGGCTCCCTAGACCGTCACTGACTGTGGCTACTTGACTCTGGACTTCTAGCATTTCCTTCTCCCCAGTCTTCCTCCAGACTCTGGCACCTTGATTTCCAAATGACATTGTTACATGCCTGCCAGGCTGTCTGTTTCTCCTTCCCCTCCCCCTTTTGTTTGTCTCCACAGGTAGTATGGAAGTAAGGAAAGCTGGCGTCAATCTCCCCTGATTGGTCCTCATTAACCATGGCCCAATCAACATCTAGGAAGGCAGTATATAAGAAGCCCAGCTGGAGAGCTGAGGTCTCTCTATCCAACTGACTCTGTGAACTGACACATGTCTTGTTGCTCTTTGTTTGAAGGTTTGTGGCGGGAGTTACAGGGCGAGGTAAGTTTGGGGTACCCTGTACATTTCATCACGCAGGTTCTTTCTGTTAGATACACTAGGTAAGCAGGTGGGTGCCACCCATGTAATGTTTTGCTGGAAACCTTTGTTAGATTAGGTAGGCAGGGTTTTGTTTTCTATTTCTTTTCTTTAGAATAGATGGTAGTTAGGCCCTGTTTTATTATTTTTCTTTGATTTGGCACCACCTAACCGTCCCTTTCTCCCCCACAGTGTGTACAAGCCTTCTGGGATTTTTGTTATTAATAAATCCCTTTTTCTTTTAAAACATTCACCTGGACTCTGTCAATTTTTGTGGTTGTTGCGTTACTCCCCTCCTCCTCACAAAAAGGGGGGGCCGTAACAGACATGCAAAATTTGCTTTCATTTGAAAAAAGTACTTTGGACCACTGAGCAACAGTCCAGTGCTGCTTCCCTGTAGCCCAGGTTAGAGGCTTCTGCTGTTTCTGCTTCTAAAGTGGCTTGACTTGGGGAATGTGGCACTTGTAGCCCATTTCCTGCACACGCCTGAGCACGGTGGCTCTGGATGTTTCTGCTCCAGACTCAGTCCACTGCTTCCACAGGTCCCCAAGGTCTGGAATCGGCTCTTCTCCACAATCTTCCTCAGGGTCACTTCTTCTCATTGTGCAGCGTTTTTTGAACCCTTTTTCCTTCCCACTGAGGTGTCTTGATACAGCACTCCGCGAACAGCCTATTTGTTCAGAAATTTCTTTCTGTGTCTTACCCTCTTGCTCTTGCAATGATGGCCTTCTGGACAGCAGTCAGGTCAGCAGTCTTACCCATGATTGCAGTTTTGAGTAATGAACCATGCTGGGAGTTTTTAAAAGCCTCAGGAATCTTTTGCAGAGTTACTTTGTTGATTCAAATGATTAGGTTAACTGCTCGTTCAGAGAACTTTCCAAGATATGCACATTTTGAGACAAGGATTTGGGGTTTTCATGAGCTGTATGCCAAAATCATCAGTATTAAAACAATTAAATCCCTGCAATACTTCAGTTGGTGTGCAATGAATCTAAAATATGACAGTTTAATTTTTATCATTACATTATGGAAAATAATGAACTTTATCACAATATGCCAATTTTTGAGAAGGACCTGTACATGATTGTTGTACTGCCCAGTCTCGTTCTATGTGTCTGAGCTGGTGCCTCCTCTGCAGCTGACCATACAGCTTCCCCATAAAAAGCTGCACTGTATATTTTTCCACAGATCATAAAGGATTATAGGCACTTCTTGTGAACACTGAAATGGACAAGGCTGTATAGTAGCTGATGGGTCCACAGATAAATGCTCCATTCCTAGAGAAGGTAACTTGCGATCCGAGTTTTGACAATTTTGGATTTATTTGCCATTTTTACTATATTTTGTTTACCTATAGATATTGGGTGCTTTGCTCATTCCCTATTTTGTTAACTTTAGTAGTGTTTACATAATGTCATTAATAATCATTATTAGGTTCATCTGTTGCCTCAATTCTTTCCAAGTGAAAGCATTTCCAAGTGAACTGGTGTTTTAACACTGGTGATATAACACCAGTGTTATTCATTTATTTATCGAATTTTTAAGCTGACATCAATATGATATTGCCTGCCTTCTGCCCACATTTGGGTCCCCCACACTCCCAGTATGACAGCCTTTAAACCACCATTCTTGAAGCAAACATTAAAGCTCATTAAAACCACCATCGTAAGCCACACCACCATCGTTATCTACGCTTATCTAACCTCACTAAAGTCATCTTTTCTGTTATTTAAAGTAAGAAAAATTACTCGGTGTCACAGCTTGGACAGGAAATGAGCCAATTTGCAAAACTTTGAAAAACTTTGTGCCCAAAATTGATTTAATGAGGACAGGTCAACAAAATCTAAAAGCAAAAGGTTTTGTGTGATAAATTGTAGGAAATTTTTCAAAGACTCTTTCACAAAGTAAACTGGTTGGAATTAACTCATGTTTTTATTGCCCAAACACTGGTTTTAAAATGTTTTTTTTTTTTAAAGGGAGTGAGAAAAAAAATAATTCCTCATTAAAGCAGAGCTGGAGCTATAAGTAACTTTCTCCATCACTACATTTACTGTATTAGGTATTATATTTTATCTTTTGAATGCTTTTCCCTCAGCTCACAAACATATTTTATATTTTGTTTCATCTATCATTATTTGATTATGCAGAGGTGCAGCAGTGATGAACAATAAGCCAACAATAAAAAAAAAATCTGAGATTTATGAAAGAATATACCGTGAACTCATTGAGTCATGTGACTTCCCGATCAGGCAATCAGAAAAAATGGTTTTACGAATCTAAATTATATGCAAGATGAAACATCAACAAATGTATGTGCTAAACAACCAGTGAGTTTACATTATGTTTTCTTTGTTGATCTGCTTTGGTTCTTTGTTGTGCTTAAAATACATTAATTGTTTCAATTGAAATCAAACGGTTGTTCATATTGAAAGCATGAAGCATAAATAATTAAGCACTTACTTTCAAAACACTAAATCCATCCATTGTTTCAGCCCTCATGTCACTAATGTGCTGTGGGGTAGCTGTTGTAATTGAAAAATTATTTGTATAAGATTATAAAAAGCATAAATTGTAATAGTCGCTTCAAAGAGTTTCACTGGATTCCTGCACTAATAATAAGGCAAAAGGTTATAATTAAGATTGAGAAAATAATCTTTCAACTAGGTAGTTTAAAATACAGAATCTTCTGCTTTTAATTGATTGTGTCTGAATCTCATTATGCAATAAAAATACAGAATCTACTTAAATCCAGATAAAAAACTGGTGTTAGAAATACTTATTTGTAAAATTATCCATGAAAAGATCATGAAAGGTTTTTTTTTTACTGTAACCCATATTGATAGTTTATTGGAAAAGTTTCCACCTTTCCGATAATATTGTGAGAATATCAAATCTTTCAAATTTTTCAGAGAAAATTAATGAAAATTTTATGCACAGTGAAAGAAACATAAAATCTTTGGTATCCTCAACAATAAAGCTTTAAAATCTTTTTCAAACTACATTTTTTTAGATTATGACTCAAAGTGTCCACATTGGACATCTTTGTGCAGCTTATTTCACTTACATGCCCTAAAATGAATCAGGCTACAGATAAATTCAGTTATTGGAATTGACTGGTTTTATGATTCGTCTTCTGTAAATTATAATTTCCCTTGTGTTTTCCATTTTACCATCACTTTGTAAGAACAAAATGATGAACAAAGAAACTGCTTCAGTTTCCTTTGTCTAAACAATTTGGCAATTTTCTGCTTTTCTTTCAACTGGTGTTTTTATGTCCACCATTTTTACTCTTTACTGTCAAATTTGATGCTCACTTGCAATTTCATTATTTTTAGTGGTGTATCAGCATCCCTCATGTTGTCTGTGACATCTCTTGATAAGGTCGAGTTTCTGAAAAAATATTGGGAATTTACATGTGATGTCTAGACATATGAATATAAAATATCTGAATTTTACAATTTTTTGAGCATTTTTTATTTGATTTATTCAGGTAATAAATCAAATAAAACCTACCTGGGCATTTTTACACAGTGAACACTGGTTCCCTCTAATTTCCATTTTAATCACTCAGTGCAAAAGCAAACAAACACCTCTCTTATTTCCACCTCATTTAACAAACAAAGCAAGAATATTTATGTAGCTCATAACTGAGAACCTATCGAAAAAATAAATTGTTTTATCCCCAAACCAACATAACTTAAGTGAGCTAAACTCGCATAATTCCCTTGCACATGCCCTAATATGAAAGATTTAAAGCATTGTGAATTAATCTTTAATCCTGGAAGTGTTAGGCAATGAGAGCAATATGTTACTTGTCCCCTTACCTCCAGGGTAGTTGGCAACCAGGAAAGCTCAGTGTAGTTTGAGTTGTGGCCTATTTACCTAAGAGTTACTGATTTGAAAAGAAATCACTGCAACAAAGTTGAATCTCCTCTACAAATATAATTAATATATATACTATAATACGAAAGGAGTAAATTAGAACATGGGAAAACATTTTAAATGTATAAGGAAACCTTCAGATCCATGTTTTTTAAAAAAGTGTGTGCAAAGAAACATTTGTTCTAAATTGCACTTTGAGATGTTAGAGAAATTTCAGATTGTTAACGCTAGAGGACTGGAGCTGGCTCTGTGTATTGAGTACTAGGGCTTCTGTTCCCCCCCAAGGTCAGCATTTCATGCTCGACTGTACTCTTTGAGGCTGATTAAATCTGATTTGCACAGACAAAAATCACAGAGGTATTTTCATACCTCAAAATTCTAGATGCAATGATGGATTCAAAAGTTTTTCTCTGACATAAAATGATTGAGAAACAGAACAATAAAGTAGGAATGGGAAATTTAAAATGAATAGGATAATCACGTTTTGAGGTCTGAAGAAAAAAACAAGCAGCTTACTGTGGGGAGGGGAGGCTCATACACGTCTGATTTCTGTTAAACATTTATTGTCATGGGGGGGTCACTTTAAAAACCATTTGTAGATAAAAAATTTAATAAAATTTGGTCTCTTTCACCAATGTGTGTGCTCTACCTGGGTTATTACAAACATATGAATTTCTTTGTAACCCTTGTAAAGTACAAGACTAATATCTATCCTGATGACAGATTCTCCCAGCTGAGTTGTGGATTTTCCAGCTGCTGCAAATTTACCAAGAGCCTTTTAGTTGCTTCTTTGCCTACTGCACTCCTCGCCTGGCCTGTCGGTTTGTTTTGTCTAGCTAGGTTTAGAGATGTGTGACAGATTTTCTATGTAGAGATGCTGGATTCAATCTAAGATGTTCATTGCTTGGGATGATGATTTTTTTTTTCTTTAATTTAGTCAACTCATCACGGAATATGAGCTCCAACTTCTGAAAATGGTTAAGTTCAATTAGAGCTTTCCTTAACATTTTAACTCTAAAATAAACATCCTTACAAAAAAAAATTAAAAAAAAAAAAAAAAAAAATCTAAAGACTTAAAAAAAGTAGACAGTGTTGTAGATGTTTGGTCATATAATTCTGAAATTTAGATGACTTAATCATAATAAACCACAACGTAAAACCTAAAATCTAACCTATGTAAATTTGCGGAAATTATGTTTTTCTGTTTTCATTTATGACTGGTACAGTACATTTATGTACAGTGAAAAAATCTACACTGATTTTAAATTCACTGTGACAGAATATGTTATGATTACGATATGTTATGATTCAGAAGAGTTGGTCTCTTTGTTCGACAACTTTAAAAGTATTTTATTGAGCAGAGAGTCATCTGAGGGGTGTGTTTCTCAAAATGAAAAATTGAAAAAGTCATTAAAGATTCATGTAATGTGCAAACATATCTAGGACACACCTGAAACCAGAACAGATTGACAGGGCTCTTTGGGGGCCCTCAAATCAGACACACGAGTTTAAAGATGAAATAGCCACATTTAAGTGAAATTTAAGTGAAAACTGTTTTGCATGTTACCAACATATTACACAAAAGCATCTAAATGGAATAACCTTCGACATGCTATAGCTTGACTGTAGAAAGAGGAATGAGGTGAAGCGGAAAACTGTCCTGTGGCTTAATGAATCAAAATTTAAAATCTACGTCCTTTGGGCTAAAGAGGAACCATCTGGCTGGGTATCAGCACATAGTTCAAAACCCGCCATCTGTGATCGTTTGGCGGTGCATTGGTAAACATGAATTCATGGAGTTGCACATTTCACAAGACGCAATCAATGCGGATACAAGTTTATTTCCTAATATTTGGAGCGACTTATCAGGCATTTTCTCTTTTTTGTTTATGAATGTTACGAAAATCACAATTTACATGGATGTTTTCAGGATGGGCTTTTGCTATTTAGGTAAACTGCTTTGTCTGCATGCAGTTAAAATGATGATGTAAATAAGTCAGCGGTGGGTGAGCATATAAGTAAAATCAAGAAACAGAAAATCTCAACATTAAACTACTGTTCAAAAGGTGACAGGGGGCAAGAATATTCTTATTGCAATAAGGACAAAGCATCCTAAAACACTCACCTCTGCAGATCAGTGAAAGGAACCAGCTGCCACTACCAGGACACTATGTGAGGACAGCTACTGCTGTCCACTATGCTGTCCCCTATAGCTTCCAGTTTGTCCAGTGTGACCCTCTCCACCACAGATTTAAGCATGTCCAACCTTCTGCCAAAGGCCAAACTGGCGTTTTCCACAAAGTATTGAGGCAGCTTGGTGCTTTCCTGTGAATTCCTGCTCCTGTCCGTTCTTAACACGATATCCATATCATCCGAGTTCTTTTACATGCAGCATGAAAAGTCAAAAGAGAATATTTGCCTACAACATCCAGGTTCCTAAGGTTATACAAGTCCTGGAAAGATCTTTTTCTAATGTCCACCTATAGGCCTATTGGAGTCATTAAATCCCATTGTCATCACAAGGAAAATGACAGACTGCTCCAGAACTTTGTCCTAAATAATCAAAAAAAAAAAAAAAAAAAAAGATTACAGAGGGGGTTGAGATTTGATTACAGTACCAAAAGAAGGAAATACAAATTGGCTTCCACTTGTCTCGTTTGTTTTTTAAGACGAAAGATCGAAAATATGGACACTCTAACCACTTCACAGACTGAAGAATCTGAGTACACGTTGATTCATGTTTGACTCGTATTTACAATATGCAAGTCCCTGCTTTGAAATGTTTATACTGTGAAGCAACCTCTCATATACCAGCATTTTATTTGAGTCAGTATAAGACCTTTCTGTTGCACTTCATCTAGAAAGGTGAGCACCCACTTTATTTTACTCTCCTGTAAACCACCAGTCTTTTTTTTATATAAAAAAAAACAACTCATGTACATCTCTGTAATGAGACTCACTTCCACGATTCCTTTGTTTGCTGCTCTTTTTCTTCTGAATGTCATTGTCTGTCTGCAGTCATTTTTTGTACTCCCAACAAAACAAGAACAACAAAGGAAGTGAGACAACATGATTGGTCTTCACTGAAATGCAATCAAGCTTTTGATGAGCTCTTGTTCTCTGTTCTATTTCCATTTCTTTCTCATTTGCTACTATCTGCTACTACAGATTGCAGGTTCGGAAATAAATTAAAACAATGAGACATTCTTAAGCTACAGATCTGTTTGACCTAAGCCTGCCTTTTAGAACACACAATGCCTGATTTTTACTGATAGCCTGAGATTTACAATTACTCTGTCCAGATCAGCGCTTCAAGGAGTGATATTGATCGCCTTAAGAGGATTATTTGTATGATCCCCCATTTTCCATCCCATTTTCCTTTTGGATGTTAAGCCACTTAAAATTAGGGTTACCCTTTTAAAAATGATGCTTATGGTAATTCCCATTAGCTTCATCATCTGATTAAATTAAGGATAAAATAAGCAGGAAAATGGCAATGTCTCCTCCTTGAAGTGTGAAGAATTACTGTGGAGATGTGATTTGCAGACATGGTTGTCAGTTTTCTGGCTCCAGTTTTGGAAGAGGAGCCATTTTCTCTGTTTTCCTAAGAGGTTTATTGCATTGCAACACAGTGGGACTGCAGCGCTTTGTCGTGGAAAGGGCCTAGATGCTTAGGATAAAGGGCCATTTCCCTTTCTGCTCAAAGGAAAGGAAGACACGTCTGTCTACATTCCGTTTTATCTTTCCCGTTCTTTCACTTGTTTTATCTTCCCTCCTAATCTGCTCATCCCAACTCACTTAATCTAGGGAGCCTACGTGACCAAAGACTGTGATGACTCCTGGCGAACCACTCACTGTTTCTGCTAGATTGTCCTCTCAAGTTGGCCATGAGAGTTTCCAGGAGGTCAAATGGTGTGTGATTTAATCAGTATACAGGCTGCTGTGTTCTTTCTTGCTTTTGGTTTGGATTTCACCTAAACTTCTGCTTTGAGTTAAAGACGAGATACCGCTGAGCGCACAAACTTCTGCATTCATATTCATACATTCATAGAAAGGAGATGTAATAAAAACAACCAACTCCACCTTTTGGGAGTTAGGAGGTCGAGGTTTAAGGCTTTAGTTTATATGGACGAGCAATTTATATGCACCTGAGCAGCAGCAGCACCCATGTGAGCTTGATAGCCAACACAGTCAAAACAAGTATGCGGTGTGCATACATGCGTAACAGTGTCAGATTTATTATCCATGGCAGCGCTAAGCTTGTCAGCCTTGACCAAAGGCACCTTACCTGTAGTGGAAGAAATGGTGATTTGAAGCCGAAAAACATGCTACTATTTGCACAGGTATGAACTTAGGCAGCAGCAGTCTTTCCCAGTCAATTCCCAGCTAAAATAACAAAAGGAAACTGCTGCTTGAAATAATAATAATAATGATAATAGATCTAAAGAATTGTTATATTTATAATAGCAAGCATGAAAGGACAAATACATTTTTCTAAAGTTTAAAATACAGCTAAAATACTTGATGCTAGCCTCATGTAAACAAGTAAAGATTGTGAACAAGGTTTTCCAAGTTATTTTAAACATTCCTATTGCGTCTAGCTTGGGCTGGTACTATGTGTGCTGTTTTTAATGCATATGTAAATGTTTTTGTTGGTAAACAAAATTAATCTCTGACACCAAATTATACTCACCACCAGCTTTACTATGAGCATCTTGTTGGTTGAACCCGCCTTTGCCTTTAAAACTGACTTACTTGTGTCATAGATTCAACAGGGTGTTTGGAAACATTTCTCTGGGATTTTGGTCTTGATAGCATCATGGAGCTGCTACAGATTTATCAGCTTGACATCCATATAATATCCCAAATTGCACCACATCTCAAAGGTGTTCTGTTAGACGGACATCTGGGGCCTGTGGACGCCGTTAGAATAGAGTGAAGTTAATGATATGTACAAAAAAACAGCTTAACCGTATCAACCATACATTTCTATCCATACAACTGTTGTTCATTGAGTGTTTTAGTGCCTGTGCATTGTTTGTAAACCGATAAGAAGTAAATTAATGTAGATTAATTTAATGAACAAAATAAATGAACAAAGAAAATTACTAAAATAAAAAGAAAAAATGGTAGAGTTTACGTCTGAATAAGACAAGAATGTTGAAATTACAGTGAAGGGTTGAAGGAGTTGTTCTACTTCTCTTTTGTTACAGAAAGACTGGGGTGAAAGAACTGTTTTGTCCAATTAAATGAAATATCACCTACAACAGAAGGAGCTGTTTTGTCGTTGACAAAACAGACAAGACAAGATGGGAGTCACTGTTAACAGTGGAGGACATGACTACAATAGAGTGGGAACAGAAAGGAGATCCACTGCATTTCAAATTAATTAACGTAAAAACACATTTGCAGATTTGCCTTTTTTCACCAGATTTTTTTCATTATTGTGTGTATTATTGAACAAGTCTTATATAAAAAGCCGACTGTCTTTCAGATGTCTGTAGTGTCACATCTGACTAATCTCTGTACCCAAAGTGTCCCAACCTGCTAACCCTTTGTCTTACCCCTACACAATCATGCTGAGATAATACTGTTTTTGTGAAATAAGTGTAAATGTATTTTCAAAATAAACTCACATTCTTTCCTTATTTTCTTTAAAATATATTTATGAATGTTTATGACACTTTTTGTGTCCATGCAATTTACAAATTTACAATTGTAAATTTGATTGTGTATCAACTTCTTACATTAGCAGTATTTTGATCTTAAACGAATAATAAAGCAATTTCTTTAAGTCTTGGATAAGGGGTGTGACTATGACCAGAAAATAGGTTTTTAATTGGATTTTGATTCCTTTTACCACGCCGTTATCAGTAATGGTTATCGCAAGATCTTGACAAGTGTAAATGCAGTGGTAATTAGAGCTCAGCAATAAAGGATGCAGCCCCAGACGGCCTGCAGTGTCCTGACGGTGCAGCCAGACTTTTCCAGCTGGAACTCCTCCACTCACCAGCTGTAAGATTTCAGCTACAATCCTGGGGGGCCTGGCAACATACCAAACTGCCCAATAACTGTGGACCATTGGAGGAGAAAAACCATCATCACTATGTTCTTGTTGAGTAGTTGTTAGATGGACACAACTGTTTTTTGTGTCTTAATAATTTCTTTGTTCAGTTTCTGTTTTTTTTGTTGTTTTTTTTTTCGAGACAAGTTGTTTGGATTGGCAATTTGTTAAACCCTACTCGTGGTCCAATGACAGCAGCTTGTCAATGTTGAGAAATAAAAGAATCGAAATAAAAGCTGCAGATGTCCAGTTAAGATCAACGAATTCAACAAAACAAGGGAGACGTGGAACCTACCGTTTATCGCTAACATCCACTCTTATTTGAAAAGATGGCACTGAAATTAATGGAGTGTTTTATTATTTTCCAAGTTCCACTAGGCTATCCTGAGAGTTAATAAATCTGTCAATAGTAAAATTTCCTCTCACAGATGAGAAGATTTGTTTCTCTGTTCAGCACCTAGATATTCTCCATAAACTATGCCAGTGTTTTTTTGGGTTTTTTTTTTAACATGTATATATTTTTACATCTGAGGGAGAATGTAGAAAACAAACAGAAATGTCTATGAAGCAATGACTGTGTCAATGTTATAATGGTGCATTTGAGTTATGTGTCTGGAGAACACAGGATGGAAGCCTCCCCATCACTAACCCTCCCCACCATCTGTGCCACATCTCACTCGGGGCTATTCTACAACATCTTTTTGTATCATTTGTTGTCTCCCAGCTTGTTTCCTGTCCTTTGCTTCTTTTCTATATCAATGCTCACAGTGTTAATATTGTAGATCATGGACCCGAATCAGTATTTAAGCTGGGCGTTACAGATCACAATAAAGTGCCCTGATCTTGTCTTATATTAATATTTGGTCATCAAAATGTGCATCTCAATACAATGCCAATACACTGATGGGTACATAATTCACGCCTATCACAAATCAGTTAGATTAACTCATTTGTGAATAAAGTGTCATCCGATATTATCAAGTCTGACAAAACCAGAAATTATACTATTCGGCTGAATATCTAAATAATCACTGTAGCAAAACTATAAAATCTCACAAACTGGTAAATTTTTGCATAGTTTCATAAAAAGCCATCTCAGAGAAGCTTTCATCTTTCAACAAAAACACGTAAACTCTGCTGATACCATTGTAAACTGTGACGGGAAAATACTATTTTTCTAAATATTTTAGAAAGCCTTTCAATGTTGGGGAATTTTGACTTCCAATCCAGAGTAAGAAAGGATATTTTAGCAGCTAATTTAATTGCCACCTGTGTCACTGTATGTTTTGAGAGCGTCCTGTTCCAAGTCCCAGAAAAGAACCGACTCTGTGTTTATGTCTCAGCCTGAGATCCCGTTGGCAAGAAAATCTGCAATTTGCCTTTTCCAACAACAGATGCTGTGTATAAATTATGCACTGAAGTCATTAGAAAATAATTTCCTGAATGGCAAAATGCAGGGTTGGGAGAAGGGATGGGGGTGGGGGGGCAATAGCATTTGTGTGATTCAGTGCCTCGAATGTGAGCTAGAGTTGAATTCTCTTATATTTGTGAATGTGTTGTCAGAGCAAACACCTGACAAGTTCAGGTAAAATATTTTTTATTCACTTTTTTATGCATTTCATGCTGCTCAGGACATGTCCCCTGTGAGAACCATTTGGTGTTTGTTTATCCTAACCCTCCACGCATTCCTGATTATCTTTCAAAGGTGGTGATTGAAGTGATGATTCTCATCTTGACTGTTGCTGTATAATTGGGCAGGGTATCTGTTGTTAGTTTCTGATGAAAGCGCTCATCTTATCCACAGCTGGTCTGCTACCTTTGATGGCACTTTTTTTTTTTTATCTTTGTGGCGCAAACGCAAAGCTCATTTTAAACTAATTTACTTATGAGGCACCGCAAGTTGTTAAAAAAAGATAATAAGATGCCTACACACACAATTATAGCAGTCTTGGCCAAACTTCTTAATAAAGTACAGGAAGGATGGAAAAAATGGTGATTTGTGTGGGCAGGTGGCTCAGGGGAGGTCAGACGAACCTAATGTCTTCTGACAGCTGAACGTGCAGTTTCCTCACTAAGACAGCAGGCATCAGCATAATTCCAACTATATGATGGGGACAAATAATTAAACTAAAACCACCTAAAAAATGAGGTGGATAGAGGGGTTACATCCTATCATGACCCTTTCTTCAATGAGCAGGAGGCAAAGTTTAATCAGGAGGGTAAAAACTTTATCCTTAATTTCAAAAAAAAAAAAAAAGGAAAGCTGTCCATCACCACTGTCCATCTTCACGAAATTACAGATTCTCTTAACTTATTTCAGAAAAAGTTTTTCAGCCATTAATTTTTTTTTTACCTAATTAAGGCACTTGCAGATTGGTTTTACCTATCGCTACATCTTTTATATTTTAAGGTGAAAACCAAAATTACTTTTCCACAGTTCTCATCAATTACCCATGTGCGAGTTTTTTGATGGTAAAATTTTTCTTAGAAGTGGAAAATAAAACTGAGGAAAATGGTACAACAACACACTCTTCAAATTAAACTAAGGGAGTGGCGGCTCATATTATTCCCACTACCAAACCTCGCTTCGCGGCCAGTTTTTATTAATTCAAGCACTGAAAAAAACTCATAAATAGGCAACAAGGAAGAATCACTTTCATCAAGACCTGAGGTGAGGATTTGACAACTATTTGACAACCAATTATTCAGAAGAAATGTTTGAAATCCCCAAGTTGGTTTCAGTCAAAAACAATAATACAAAAGAATACCTCAGAAACACAGCTAGTCATACCGATACAACCCATCACATATAGAAGTAGTTTCCACATAGACCTGGTTGCTATTTTGCAGAGCCCATCTATCTTGACATTAAATAAATACTGTTTTGTAGACTTTTGTAGTTGGCATTGAAGGCCAACTCCTATTTCCACTGCTGCCAATACTGATTAGATCAGAATTAGATCAGAGATCAGTTGGTTGAGATTAAGACAAATCCATGAAGGTTCATTTGTCATTCAAGAAGAGGTATAAGGCAATAAATAATCCAACTCACACTTATTAAAATTGCTCCAATATTTATACCTAAAGAAAACAACTGCATTTTTGCAGATCAGCATCCATCTATGTCTTAAAGAATCTAAATCAACATATTAGCCCTTCACCATCACAGGCCAGGAAATATTGGTGATCCCTAAAAACCAGCTCCTTCCTGGTTTGCAATGTCTTCTAGGTGTATTAACGTATTAATTTCACAGACGCACAACTGTCACCACGGTATTTAGATGTTTACAGCAATCAGTTTGATTGCCTCACACCTTGTCACATTTTATGTGTTAATCTGTGGCACATCATCCTGATGATCATTTGGGAAGAGAAATGTGATGATGAGAAAACGATGAAATGTCATGCGGACTTTGATTTAAGATTTAACTTATCTGTTTTTTTTTTTTTTTTGAAAGGTCCTCCTGTGTATGGCTCACCAGCAGAAGTATGTTTTGAATTCTTATAATAAAGTTGATCTATGATTAAAATTTGATATGGAGTGAGAGGAATCATGCTACAGAGTGGCTTCAATTCCCCACCTCACCATCTGCGTCACCAGGTTACGTCTCCAAACCAAGTTCATATATCTGATTGTTTTTTCCACACAACCTTTAAAAAAAATGACATACACCAATTTCAGGCCCTGTTTTGTGCATATGCCATGTTTATAAATTAAAACATGTGGTCTTCGTGAATGCTGGCTCAATCCCAAACTGATGCAACTCATTTAAATGTGGGCAGCACAGAGAGAAGCAGTTTGCTCTATTGAGCTATTTTAGGAGCAGATTTGATTCTTATTTCGTTTCAGAGTTAGAAAAGTATGCAAGCTCAAATTGCCTTTATTTTTATTCAATCTCGTTCCAGTTGACCTTGTGTGGAGAAGCACTGCTTTAAAACTTCGCACTTTTTAGCACTATGTAACATTTGACAAGTGTTTCTATACAGCACCAAAAGCTGACAGTTGGTATTTGAGTTGAGCTAGAAAAGCAGTTCATATGGCAGAGGCAGACATGATATTGGTTCTCTCTCTCTCTCTCTCTCTCTCAATCTCTAATTTTGCATCATTTAAAGGATGCAAAAGGTTGATATTTCAAAATAATTAATATATAGTTTTCAAACTAACTATATACCAACTATAATACAGTTTCGACACACATCTATGCAGCTTGTAAAGGCTTCCTGTTACTAATGATTTAAAGATGCCACAATCTGCCTGGACTCTGCTTGATATCTTTAGTTTTTCATGAGGTAATGTTGTGACATCAAACCAGTTTCTGTCTGTAGAAAAACAAATCAGTCCTTTAGTAAAACCAGTAAAGAACTGCCTATAGCACCAGCAATGACAAAACACTCAAAACATGTTGATCTGAGTTCTTTGTTAGGAGTTAAACTTACTTAAATATATAACTACTTAACTATAAAGATTCTCATTACTGCTCTGCAAGACAGAATAACTGAATGCTTTTGTCTTTATCATGTAAATGCAGTTACTTTAGTGGAAACCAAAACCTCTCACCCCATGGATAAAGTGAAAAATCATTGCTTTTAAGAAAACATCTAAGTGCTCTGCACACACATTTGTTTCTTGGTAAGAGTTTAGGACACAATGGGAGACCTTCTGCAAATGAGTAATATCTAAATGAATAAAAATGTTGTAAGAATGGAAACTAACCAGAAGGGGTTTGAACACCCTTTTTTAGACATACTATCTGCCGACTGAGCGAGCATCGGTGCATCTGGATTTGTTGCATCTGACGTTTCTAGCCGCAGTTGTCATCTTCTGGTTAAATGATGCGTGAAAGTGAATATCCATCTTCTGTGATCAAAAGCGTTATGTGATGACAGTACGATACATGCATCATAAACAACCTGGCTTGCTTGTGGGAGTGAAAATACCACACTGGGCTCAGAGCCTCAAAGAGAGGAACACACTGTCAAGCCTTCTTTTATGTGTAGATTTTGACAATACATTTTTAAAACCTTTGTTAGCTGTGTATTTTCTTTTGTCCAGACCATCGGTTCTTTCCAGCTAACAACAATATTTTTCTTTCTTCAAAAGAAAATGCGTTTTAACCACAGGTCAGACTGTGAAGACCTCCCCCCCCCCCAAAAAAAAAGAAAATATGCTTTGATTTCAGGAAAGGGAAAGAGAAAAGGTGAAGAATCTGTAAAATCTTTTTCTCCAGTATTTGGTCCCAGCATAAATAGCCTGCTGTGTAAGCGTAGGGGTATTAAGTGATGTAACAAGCTTATTTGTGAAAACAGAAGTGGTAATGTGAATGCAAGTCGGAGGAGGGGTTGTGTCATTTAAGAGCACAGTAAGAAATCACTCAGCCTACGAGACTAAGCCCCCAGGCAACCAACTGAGGTAGGTAGGGGTGACGTTCGAGAGGAGGGAGGCGAGGGGGGTTGAAAAACACCAGCTACATTAAGGCCTTCTCAACACCTGTGCAGATTTCCTAAATTAAAAAATGTCCAACTCTGGAGCGCGAAAGAGCACCGCGGGAGGGTAAAGCTTACGCAGACAAATGCCAAGAAAAAAAAAAAAAGTGAGAGATGGACGGTGCAGCCAACGAGAAGAGAGAGCAAAACAGCAAAATGTCTCCTCCTGCTTCCTGTGATTACAGTGCTATTATTTAAATGTCAGTGTCTGTCTGCCTGAGAGTGGGCCTTGTAAAGTCTAAATTGATGTGAGTATTGGACAATGTGGTAAAGCCTTCTTTATTTCTATTAATTTAAATAGGACGAAATGCGTGTGCATGTGTGTGCGCGTGTAGGCGAGTGGGTGTCGGTTTTATTATAGAGAGGAGGGAGAGAGGAAGAGCACTCTTGTCTCAGTCGCAGTGTTGATGCACACAGAACAAGGTTAATTACTTTTCTGACCTTCTCCGGAAGCTTAAAGAAATATTCCAGCCAAAGCCTGAATAGATAGCACAAGCAGTGATGCTGAGTCAATGGCCAAACAGTAAAAAATGAAACACAGCTGAATCTTTAAAGTGTAACCTTATTTACTTTCAGCGTCACTTATCAAATGTTTCAATAGAAATGCCTGCATTGCTGATTTAACATCAGAAGGAAAAATTATTCCTTTCCCTCCCCTCCTCCTGTAGCTCCTGACTGGCTTTTATAAAATATATACACAAAGAATAATTCTGCTCTACGAATTTTATCTCAGAATATGCTCAAATTGATTTCACTGGTGGGAATGTGGTGGTTTACGCAGTGACTTCAGACATGGTCTAAATCTGACACAGGGATTTAAAACAAGCACTTTAATTTGATTTGATTTCTCTGAATCCACACCTCAAACACTCTTCAGCCAGGTGTAATCGTGCTGCTGTGCACTGCCTGTCAGCTTGCTGAAAGAACAGCTATTACCCTTCTCTCTTGCTTAAATCCATCCATTAATTATCTATAAGCGCTTGTCTGTGCAGGACATTGGCCCATATAGGTGGGGTAGAACCTCAACAGGTTGCATCAGATGCGGGACAAACAACCATGCCCTCACACCAACAGGCAATGTAGATACTACTTGACCTGACAATCATGTTTTTAGTGACAGTGGGAAGAAGCCGGAGGACCTGAGGGAGAACAACAGCAGAGCAAGCAAGCGCCACTCTGGGATTTCAACCCAGGATCGTCTTCCTGCAAGGCAACAGTGCTGCCAGCTGTGCAGCCCTTGCTTACAAGACAGAGAGGAAATATTTCTGGTCATGAAAATACAGTCATGCTGTTGATATCAAACACACAAACACCAGTGCTCAACTCGATTTCAGTGGTTTCTGAAGATATGAAGCTTTAAGAAAATAATGATTGTAATTCTTTGGCACTGTAGCATGCACATTTTGAACACTGCCTCAGGGAGTCTTTCAGAAATTTGTTCAGATCTCTAAACATGGAGTGAACTTCACAAATAATCTGGTCAGGAGCATATTGGGGAGAAAATGTGGCCCCGGAGTTCCTGACTGACTGGCCTACCTTCGACTGCTCAGGCCACCTATAGTTAAATAGATAAACAGCTCGATAGCTACTGTGATAGAAATTATTTCAACAGAGTGAAACACTGTTTCAGTAATCACAGAAGCATACGTTTTTGTCTACAAGGTGTGTTTTATTAGAAAGCACACAGCGTTTTAAGACTCTACCCACTGAAGAAGGTCAGGAGAAAAGCCATGAGAACAACATAGTCAAACACTGCTTAGTTGCCAGGCAGATTTCAACGTTACACCATTACTTTAATGGGAGGAAGTCAGACTTTAAAGAACAAACAGGAGCATATCAGGAGACAACACAGACCCAAGGAAAAAAACTGAAAGGAGAACCGATTTCCCCAATTCACTCTCCTTCTCTCAGTCTATCCTTATCAGAGATAATAAACATTCTCTCGTTTATGGCAGCACAGGGTTGAGGTCAAAAACCCCGTAAAACTCTTCCACTAAAACATAGCAAACAGGCAACCTAAACAACATGAATCATTTCATGTTCTATCACTCTAAAAGGCTAGCTCAATAGATACCAGTCTTTTAACCCAATGGCCCACTGGGAAAATTCTTGCCTGTCCGTTCCTGAATCCGGTACATCAGATACTTTACATAGGTGGCAGCTATGTAGCTTCTTTTAAAACATGCTTAAATGTTGTACTAATGGTCTGATAATAAATTTATTTAAACTTATGTTACAGTATGAAGACGCTCTGTGCTGATGAAGATTTAACTAGTCTTGGGATGCTAGTCAGAGTGGGTTCATTTGAAATACTCACTTTCACATAATAATTAATTGACCAACTGAGGGAATGGATGTACTCAGTACAGGGCATTGAACTTTAATCTTCAAGTCATAAAGCACAGGAAAAAAATGAATCAAGTTGGTCATGTCAAGGTGCGAGCCTTGTACATTTTTAGTAAATTTTACATCCTTAATGCCAATACATATGAACTATGATGCATAATGGTGTGGATCAAAAGCAACAAAGACATTTAATAAATGTCACAGAAAATTCTGGGAAATCGTGGTTCAAAAAAAAAAGTTTGTTGCTTTTATATGCCAGCAACATAATTGGCAAGAAAACAAACACCATGAGCTTAAAAGGGCACCACATATAATTCATCTGGGTGACAATGTTTTCCTCAGTAAGATGCAAGCAGTTAAGTAGCTGACTGAAGGCTCGCTACCAAAGCAGATGGTCTTCCTAATCAGCCAGATAAAGGAAGGGCAACACGTATTTTAAACACACATAGTACCATTTTATAGCACAATCAAGTAATTGTGTTAGCTTCAGTTATCTAAATGTATCAAAAAGAAATTTGAGTTTGCATCATAGCTGCATTTGATTCAGTGGCCTGTGTCTCTTTAAGAACCTCTTACCCTTTTTTCAACTCTCCCCATTCAGCACGTCACCACAACACTTCTCCATGCCGTATACTGATGCTTTTACAACCATTCTTAGTTCTACCAAGCGTTTGCCAATTGCTGCTGCTGCTAGTCTGCAGCAAAAGTTTATTTTTTCTTTAAAGGTTGTGTAGGCTCTAGTGGCCTTTATTTGAAGGTAGTTTGACAGGAAAGACAGTAATGAGAGACGAGGAAGGAATGCGGCAAATGTCACCAGGCCGGGAATCGAGCCTGTGACCACAAGCATGAGGTCTAAGGCCTCCATACATTGGTTGTGCTTTGCCCCTGCACCACCACAGCACCCCACAAATGTAATTTTTTACAAAATACCTCCCCCTCTTTAATGCCATGAGTTCCCTGCTCCTGCCGTCTCTCCTGCTGCCTCTGTCCCTCCCACTCCTCCTGATTGCTCCCACCTGTGCTTACCCATATAAACTCCTGCTCTGCAGTGACTCAGTGCAAGATTGTCATCGTTGCCGTCTTAAAAACAGTCCCTGTCCCTTGTCCTTGCTTCTGATCATGGCTCTGACCGGATCCCTGACCGTCATCTCTACCTGCTCCTCATTTGTTTAGTGAGTGGCTATGAGCCTCCCTCTAAGCCTTCCTTTACATACCTGAACTTTGATTATTTCCCAACAAATTCTGCATCTGTTTTGCCTTCTCTGCCTGCTCTGTTGTGAATATGGACCGTTTCCCTGATTGTGTATTGGATTGACACACACTGAAAGAGTGAACTACGGCTTACCTCACAACCAGAGTTTTTCCCTCCTTGTTACAATTATGTTACTTTATAAAACACAGAAAAAAAACTAAAGAGATATAATATTCTGCTCAATTTAGCTCTTAAACTACAACTAGAACTACAGCTGACATAAGGAATATGCTGCACCTCATCAACCTTGTATAAAGGTTTTTTGACCTTTTGTCCCAGGTTTTGCAGTCCCAATTTCCCTTTTCGAATCAATTCTGAGCTCATCCATGCAACTAGTACACTTGTACTGACAAATTAGTGTACTAATAATGTCAGGTCACTCTCGGGGTCCAAGAGGGCTTGTGATAGGTTGGACTACAGTGCAAATCTGAATTAATTGTATTTCTACAATATTTGTTAGATTTCAACAAAGTTTAGGCTTGTTTTTTTACCTGTATCCTAAGACTTTGCCTCTACAAATTTCCTAACTGAGCCTACAGCATAGAGTCTTGATGACAGTGCTAATGCAACACTATAACAAACTGGATGACTTTTACAAATGCAAATAAAAACCCTGCTATGAAAACACAAGAAATTATTACTGATATAAATTTGTTATAAAAGTATTACTGATTGCACTTTAAAAATTAAGTAACTTTATGTTATTAAAGGTAAAGTTTAAACAGTAATGATTTCTTGGTTAATGTCAAGTTGTCATAACAGACATTTTGAATAATGTCAACTTTGTATTAAAACTGTCAATTTACCGAATGACGCTTTATGACAACAGTCATAAATATTCATGAAGGCGTATTCATATTCATGACAGGTGTTATGTCATGTTTATGAAAGTGTCATGTCAGTCTTATTCACACCCCTTCAAATAAAGTGTTACCGGCCTTTTTTGCATTTAGAGTTTGCAATGTTGCAATTAAAAGTGTTGTCTTTTTCCTCAAACTTCTTCTCACTTCAAAGCCAAGATAAATTTGTATCTGTCTGACTTCAGAGCCAACAGCAGGACATAATAAATTTCTAATACCAGCATCAACATACAGTTGTTCTCGATATTTAGGTCAGCCTGTCCACTGTAATGTCTGGCAGATGTGATTGATGGCAAAAAAAGTTTTTAAGGTACTGTTCTTAAAATGTAAGATACTTTTTGTTTTATGTTATGGACGGATACATTTTTCTGCAATTTATAAGTTGTATTTTTCACTTGCAAAAAAATAAACTGTGAAGTTGCATAATTTTGAAACGTAGATTTACAAGAATTTTTTGTAAATATTGAATGATGGTCACAAGACCAATTGAGGGTGGTGAATTTCTGTGTGATAGTGGTTCAATGATTGAAGCTTCAGTTTAGTGATGTGTGATTTGTGAATCTGTAACAACCCAAATAATAACCACATACAAAGAAATTAGTCAACCAAATGTGGTTAACAGGACTTGGGGAGTAACTACTGAACAGGTTTACTAAAATTTAGTAAGCGCTTTTTGAAAAGACATTTTGGTAATGAAAACTAAAATAAGATTTCCTCTCTGTTGAGAAGACATCTTATGCATGCATAAGATGCATTCTCTGTTGAGAACCTAAATGCATGCATGAAACCCAAGTTTACATATATATATATATATATATATATATATATATATATATATATATATATATAAACATGTTTCATTAGAAATTTTGTCTTTAAATGCCGCTTCAGGAACATATGCCTCTGATGGAACCAGAATGAACCCAATATATAACTAACTTCTCAAAACAGGAATATCCTCTATGCATAGATTTAAATATGCATCAGTATAGCCTGTTATTTGGTAAGAATTAATAATTCCTTTAGGCAAACAACCAAATTACTGCACCCTCTTAATTTTAGCCACTCTTACAGAAATAACAGTTCCACAGCCCCTAGCGCTTCATGGTGCAAAATGTAATGTAGAGCAGATAATAACCCTATTTGATTATCAGTCTTGTAATAAAATCTGGATGTCTAAAATTGGTATGCTGGCCATAGAAGTACATTACTTAAAAGTATGTGAATTAGAGTGACATTTTAACATCAGCACGTCTTACTGTGGTTTTGCCAGTGTGTCAAATTGTCAGACAATTTGACAGAGTCGTATATCTTTGATCCAGAACGGAGTTAGCACCCAGCTCAAAGCTCCCCAAGCTCAGTTTCATCTCCAGGATAAACACACTCACAACAATTAAGATATATTAGGGTTGACAAAATAATTAACAGGGGGCCAGTATGGGGCTCTGGGGTGCGGGATTGTGTGCAGTCAACAAAAGACGAATAAACAAATAATCATTTGGGTGGTTGAGCAACATATTAATTGAGTGCTCAGCAGAAAACCTTGGAGAAAATGAGCATTTTGGTGCCCCCAGTAACACACCACACACACACAAACACACACGCATACATATCTTATAAAAATAAACACTGATTCCCAGCTCAGTCACTTAGAGACTTATCTTTGATGAGAAAGCTGAGAAGTAGTCACTCCTCTGTTGAAACAGCTGATCTCAGTGGTCCTTAATTACTCTCCTGCAGAGATTATCACTGCTAACGTCTCTCCTGGTTTCACCGTTAAGCCTATGGCTGCAGATTCCTCAGGTGTACATCGCAGACATCAGCTTTGAGTTTTTGCTTGTGCGCCTCATACTGCTCCTGACTGAAATGATTATGATAGCAGGCCTTTTTTTTCCACTGCTAATGCATACATTAGCATTATTTTAGTTAAAAACAAAAGAACATGTTATGTGCTGGCTATCTTATTCCATTCACTGACAAATGCACACAGATACAGCACTGGTGCAAAGTGAAACTAAAGCTGAGTATTTAACAGTGTTACCCAGAGGTGAGAGTCAATGGGGGGCAGCTTTTAGCAGCTGTTTGCGTAAGTGCCATGCTGTCCCCATGATGCATCTGGGTAAAAGCACTGAGGAGAAATTGAGGGTACAAGCACTCCAGCTATTATACAGAAGATGTGCTAGGAGTTACCATGATGAAATCATGTATCTAATGTAAGATGAAATGACTGAAAAGGGGAGTCAAGTCTAAATTTAGGTAAAAATGTATCCAAAAAGGCTAATCAAAAATCTTTAAAATAGAGAAATTTAAAAACACATAAAAAGATAAAGCGCTACACAAGTTGAGGCAATTTACTATTTAGAAAAGAAGAGAAACATTACCGACCCCATAATGGGGAAATGTCTGTGCGACAGTAGCAAAGTGTCAGGCAATCCAAGAAAGTGAACTCATAGATAGAAGATATATAAAAACAGAATAAATACTATATAGTCAGGGCAAAATTTAGACAAAAATATAATATAGTTATATTAAACAGTGTTCTCCCATCCAAAGCAATGTGGAACTGAGTTGGTTAATTAAAAGATTTACAGTCTATGCATATCTATTGAAGCATTATTAAGACTGCTTACAATTAGTGACAACATAAGATTTGCAACAGTAGATAATCTTGCACATTTGTAGATAGTAGATGGTGCAGATAATGGTGCAGGTGTTATTCAGAATGAGGAAAGACACATAGATACCAGCAGGGATATAAACACTTATTGAGTTTGTTAGGAGCAGATGATTACAGGGTCTAACAGCTGCTGAGAAAAAGGAGCTATGGTAATGCTCCTTAGTGGCCCTAGGATGCAGCTGAAGGAGCTCCCCTTCTCCCTCATACATGGGGAGTGAAACATTGCCCCCCAGTGACGTTATTTTAGCCAGAGTCCTTTCGTCTCCCATCAGAAGGACTCTGGGTTGAGGGGGCATCCAAGGACAAGACTGGCCTTCCTGCTGAGCTCATCTAATCGCTTCCTTTGAGGTGTAGATAAACTGCTGCTCCAACAAACAACAAAGTAGAACTCGGCCGATGCCATCATAGGAGGCCTTCAGGACCTGCACTCCAAAAAAACCCCAAGCTCCTCAGCAGTTAGAGTTTGCTCTGACCCGTCCAATAAAGAGCATCAGTGTTATGAGTCCAGTCCAGTTTATTGTTCAGGTAAACACTCAGGTTGATCAGGAGGTGGTTCTGGAGGAAGCTGGCCACAAAGTCCTGAGTCCAATGTCAGAACTATGGCAGCGTGGGGAGTTGATGGAGAAGTCTGCAGTATACAGGGTGACGATGAACGATGCCAGCACATGGGGCCCTCGTACTACAGACGAGCCTGTAGGAGACACAGTTTTGTCTTCACGTACTGTGGGATGGATGCAGTGAGTCCAGATCTTTACCATCTACAAGCTAACGGAGAGTCTACTTGAGCTTATGAATAGTGAATACACATAAACAGGACATAAAGTTATGACTTGATGTACACAGTCCAGTCACATTAATGTGACCATCTGTCAAAAGCCAGAATAACCACCTTTCGCAGAGCGAACTGCTACGAGACGTGCAGGAAGAGAGTCACTTAGGTCCCTGAAGGTCTTCTCTGGGATGTTGAGCCATGCCGACTCTAATGCCGTGGCCAGCTGCGCTAGATTACGCGGTTGAGGATCCATGGCGCGAACAACTCGATCGAGATGGTCCCACAGATGCTCGATTGGGTTTAAGTCAGGTGAGTTTGCTGGCCAGGGGAGGACGGTAAACTCATCCTGGTGCTCTTCGAACCACGCACGTACACTGGCAGCTGTATGGCACCTCGCATTGTCCTGCTGGAAGATGCCATCATCCTGAGGAAAAACAATGCGCATGTAGGGGTGGACATGGTCCGCAAGGACAGATGCGTACTTGTATTGATCCATCGTGCCTTCCACAATAATCAGTGAACCCAGAGAATGCCAGGAAAACATTCCCCAGACCATAATGCTCCCGCCTCCAGCTTGGACCGTTCCTGCAATGGTTGCAGGGTGGTTCCTTTCAGAGGTTTCACGCCTTATACGCCAACGTCCATCTGTCCGATGGAGCATAAAACGCGATTCATCTGAAAACGCTACCTGTCGCCACTCAGTGGACGTCCAGCTGCTGTACTGGCGTGCAAATTCTAGCCTTCGTCGTCGATGAACACCAGTCAGCATAGGTGCACGAACCAGGCGTCCGCTTCGGAGGCCCAGACGCAGCAATGTTCGCTGAATAGTGGTTTGGGAGACACTTGTGGTAGCCCCTTGGTTCATTTTAGTGGTCAGTTGCTCAACGGTAGCCCGTCTATCTGCCCGAACGCATCTCCGCAACCGTCGTTCGCCTCTGTCATCTATGGCCCGTGGTGCACCACATTTGCCACGTCGTTGATTTTGGACAGTCCCATTTTGCCATGCACGGTACACTTTTACCACGGCGGCACGCGAACAGTTCACAAACTTAGCCGTTTCGGAAATGCTTCCACCCTTGGCCCGAAAGCCAATGATCATGCCCTTTTGGACGTCGGATAAATCGCTTCGTTTCTGCATTACGCCAACGATTGAAATGTTTTCCGAAGCCCACACACACCCTTTATATACGCTCAACTGCACTGTGCTGCCACCTGCCTTCTGTGATTGGTTATTTAACTCTGAAGTGGAAAGTACGTGGTGGTCACATTAATGTGACTGGACTGTGTATTATACCAAACAGCATTGCCCTTTCAAGTCATAAACTCCTTGAGACTCCTGAAGGTGTGCTGCGATACCTTCTCCAAGAAAAATTGTTGTTTTGTGTCGGGGCATATTACCCTGCCAAAAGAGACCACAACCACCCCAAAATATCGTTTCTATGAAACAATTCTTATGTAGGTGCTATGTATCAAAATGACATCTACTTGGATGGAAGATCCAAGGTTTCCTAACAGAATGTTGCAGAAAGCATTAAACTGCAACTACAGGCTTGCCTTCTGACCCTAGTATATGCTGGTGCCAAGATTTCTCCAGATCAGTAATGATCACGTATCCAGCCATCCATGTGGTATAAAAGAAATTGAATTAATCAGACCAAACCACCATGTTCCATTATCGCGTCGTCCTCTTCTGATGCTGACATGCCTCTTGATGGTGCTTTTGGCACTGGACAAGGGTTGGCCTAAATAATACGAGGCTGTGGGACCTCATATGCAACAAACTGTGATGCACTGTGTATATATTATCCCTTTTATCTTAGATCGTCTCTCCGAACTCCTGCTGGGTGCTGAGGTAGAATTTTGCACAAATATACATACATTCTTTCACTCACAAACTTACACACACGGACAGAATAACAACACGGCCCCTAGGACAAGAATAGTTGATTCTGTGCTGATAAAAAGAAAATGCCGGGGTGATTATGATTACTAGAGATTACCGCCCTTATAATAAAAAACACTGATCCCTTAGGCAGAGAGCCGTGCGCTTTGCTTAATGATCAGTAGCACAGATTAAACATTAAAGTGCCCACTAACTCCTTACTCTTTTATTTCAAAGTTTACAGCAAGGCTGGCAAAGGCATTTCATTCCCTTCTGGCTTCTATATCTTAGATTTTGAGTCTTTGAACAGGAATAAGACATTAAATTAGGAGTGTTTCCAGATGTTAACGATGCAGAGCATGCACACAACAGATACACTGTGCACAGCCTTTTGTCTGACAGAGAAAAGATACTGTATGGTCATTACATTCCTACAGAAAGATGTAAACAAGCATCTGACACATACAGCTCAAATGGCACCAGGGAAAAAGATGTTGCTAATGAAATAAAGGTATTTGCCCGAGTTGTTTACCCGAAACTAGCATGGATGTTTTAATAAAGCAGCTCTTTGTTTACTTGTGTGTCACTGTTGGGATGAATGCATGTGGCACAAAGTGTTTGTGTGAAAATATACTACAAGGTCCTTGGGTTTTCTTGTCGCTGTCTGGAGCTTTTCATGCTGCTGTTGTCTGAGAGTAGAATCACCACCTCTTAGCCCCTGAGGCTGTCCACCCCAGCTGGAGAGCTCACGATCAGATTGGGCCATGAGAAAATGCCCCTGAGGACTTGTGAGGTGGATCAGGGTTCAGTGGGGTAAAACACTGCTAAATACCCTGGGATGGTTCAGATCTGACAGCTTGGGTCAGAGGAGGAAAAGGGTGTGGGATAAAAGGGTGCGATTGGTGAGTACCTGGAGGAAAATTTGGATTCCTTTTACTTGATCTATCAATGCAGGTTATTTGTGTTGAGCAGAGGCAAATATGCACAACTGGAAATATGCTTTAAAAGTCTGTGTTGTTATCCTTATAGTTTTCTTAGCTCGTTACTGAAGATTTGAGAACAAATATCCCCATGCTTCTGGTTCTTCACAGTTATTTGCACCAATGTGTAAAAATATTTGCCTTCACCTACCTCCTTTCCTTGATACAAAAAAATCAGAAAGAAAATCTGATTTAATTTCAATCCAACAGTTAAAAGAGAAAAAATAGCCAACAAAACAATTATTGGTACCCCTAAAAAGTTCTATAAAATATATACAGCTGATTTTCTTTATTATCATTTTTATATTTAAGTGTATACTTGAGACTTTTGGTGCTTCTGGAATGAAACAAAGAATGAATATGTGAGAAAGAAGTTCAGTCTGCAAGCACTGTTTTCCAATCTGTGATAAACTAAAAATCTTCTTTAAAATAACAGAAAATTTTAAATAGATGTTCAATAGGTCTTTTAGGAATACGTAATCCAAAACGTATCCCTAAATCAACACAAAAATGATTCACCAGAACAAGACTAACAGAAAAAGACTAATGTAGTTTACTTTATGTACTTTACATAAAGTATTAATAGCAGTGGTGCCATTATATACATAATTTGATTTTAAAAGTATATTGGGTATTTTGGATTTTTTTCCCCCCCAAAAAAATAAAGT
The DNA here is from genome assembly GCA_033032245.1 of Poecilia picta. Taxonomy (NCBI): domain Eukaryota; kingdom Metazoa; phylum Chordata; class Actinopteri; order Cyprinodontiformes; family Poeciliidae; genus Poecilia; species Poecilia picta. The sequence continues at coordinate 11,938,759 of CM065359.1, read as the reverse complement.
TTGAATGTCTAAGGTTATCTGATGTTACCGACGTTGATGCAGTAAAACATACATTTATCATAAACCCATCTATAGAAAAATGCCAATAATTGTAAAGGGCCGAGTCAGAGACATATATCACAGAGGTGCAGATGTGGTTTGAAAGAAGAGAGACTGTGGTGATAGAGGTGAGGAACATATTGTTCAAAAGCAACCCAGCGATAAATAGATGAGCAAAGAATTTGAATATTTGATTATGAAGAACACAGAAAATGTAAAAGCTGGGCGAGTTTTATGCATGTATTGTTATTAGCTAAAGATAAAAAAGAACAGCATTTCACTTCCCCAAATTTAGTCTTTTATCTCTAAACACGATGCTCTCACAAATGAGATGAAACTATTCAATTTCACACGTTTTAATGGCTCAGTATTGACTTGCTCATGAGGAAAACTTATTTGTGTGAGCGGACCAAGTACAAAAACAAGAGCATGCTGTGTAATTGAAAACGACAGGATTAATTTAAATCACTTTATCAGGTGGTGTTTTGCAAACAACATTTATAGACCACAGTTATCAAGGAATTTTGCACAAAAAAGTCAGTCTGAAAAATGCAGCTCTTGTTTTATGCAAAATACAACTGGTGGGACATTTCTATTCGCAGAGGAGAATTAAAATTAGTTGAATCTTCACTGAAGCTACATATTCCATGTTGATCTTACGATATTATTGTGTTGCTGCCAATAACAACCAATAATAGAAAGTGTAATTTTAATAGCTGTTGTCATGGTTTCCTTTCAATTTACTCTACAACAACAACATATTTGATGATGTGCAAACATTTCTCAAATGAAATTAGGATTTCTGCAGCTGATTCCTTTTTTCTCGTGATCACAAACTCAGCCTTTGTTTGAAATTTGCAATTTAAGTAGTTGTTCACACAGAAACAACTCAGGATTTACCTAATTAACTAACTAAGCTAATAACAGCCTCTCAAGTGTCTTAGAACCATTTTTAATGTTGAACGTCTGATTTGAATATAAGAAGAAATGTCTGCAGGTCGCATGCTAAAATTCCAACATGTTTTCAGAGAAAACAAATTTTCACTAGTTTAAAGCCATATTCCATCAAAATTATAGTAAATATATGTTTGAAATATATCATTAATATACACATTTAAATAATTTCAAATGAACCCGTATCATCTTTGATACTAGTCTGCTAAAAACCAACTCTTTGTTCTACGTTTTGCTTCGTACAGAGGGTCTAAACTCTTTATTTTTCTTTGCTGCTTAGAAAGTTTTAAACTTAAAATAAAATTCTACACCATTAATGTAAGAAATTAGAAATACAAATGCACGCCAAAGTAGGAATGAGTGTTAGTGTTGAAGTCAGTGGAGTATTTTTTATGTAAAAAATGTTGACATTAATCTACATAAGTTTTTTGTATTTACAAACTAAAATGAATAGCAGATATTTTACTTTTCTGTGTACTTTGTTGGTTTTACTTTTTGTAGTTGTGTGTTTTTCAAACAAATACTTTTCCTATTCTACAATACAACAGGGACTGATTAAAATTAAAACTGATTTTCAATTTATCCTAAAGCGGCTATTTAGAGAAAACCCTTAGAAATGCAATGTGTGCCAGACACACAAAAGGCTTTGTTAACTTCTTTCCACTTCTTCAGGAGAAAGAAATTGCGGACTTCAACGGTGCTTACGACTAGAATTGCTTTTGCTCAAAATCGGCTATGCCAATTTTGTCTTTAAAGCAATTAAAATATGAATAAAAAAAAAACAAGAGCAGAAGTTTTGAAGCACGTAAACCGTGTTTAAGGAAAACTCTTGAAACAGCAGAGAGGAGCAATTCAAGTCTAACAGAAGCAGGAAATGAAATCATTAGAATGTCTTGTTCACAGGGACTGAATACTTTGAAGAACTTTATAGGAAATAAAGTAGCAAGTAAAACAAAGTAACAAAGGTAATGTACCTGCAGTGCTCCAAATCTTAAAATCAAAGACAGGTGCAGTCGGTGACAAAAGAGGAAGGAAAACAAAAGCTACCTTGGCACCAGCTTCTTCTTATGCCCAAAATGCAGACAAATGCTTCAAATAACTAGATTTAGACAGATATTAAGTTCACTATGCCTTTGACAGTTTGGAAAGTTAAAATTTAAATATATCTGGAGATGTTATATGAACATATTAAGATCATGGCTATGTTAAACTACCATACAATTCAGGAATTACAGTGGTTTTGTGTTGCAGAGATGAAAGTGTTTTGTTGCAAAATGTGCACATCATCCCTAGGATAGATTGTTTGAGAAGCATGGACATAAAACAGCAGAAGTGACTCACTTTCTCAAATTACCACTTTAGATTTAAGACACAAATAAGACACAAATAATAATTCTTTTAAATAAATGTTTTAAATTTGATGGCAAAAGTGACAAAAGTGTTTTCACTAATAGTTAATGGCAAAAGACAACACAGAATTCTGGGAAATATGCGTCTTTTCTCTTCATACTTCAGTAATCAGCCTGATTTGTGATTAAAGAAGCTTTCTGTGCAAGCTCCTTTCTCTCGCCATTCGATCCAGAATAATGGGGCAGCTTTTTTATGGGGCCTTTCAGCCTATGTCAGTACAGAAATCATTTTGCTGAGAATAATGATACTCTTACCAGCCTCAGTCAGCATCTTCACAGGTCTTTGAGTTTTGTTCTGCAGACGATACACGTTTTGCACCATAACAAATTAACGTCAGGAATAGCACTGTTAATTTTTGACGGTAGCGTAACGTTCCCTGCACATTATCTAATGAACGTAATTATTGAAAAACTGGGACACAATTTTTCTGTGTTTTGATTTTGAATACCTCATTAAACACGTGTGTCACATTAGAAGACCAATGCTGTTAAACTTGAAGCAGGCCCTGGCTTCTTCACACTGTGACATGAAACAGAGCACTTAGCCAAAGGACAGACAGCCAACGGCAGGCCGACTCTGTAGTGACCCCAAACAAAACCTCAAGGGGACTGTCCTTGAAAGGGAGGCAGACCCTCTCTAACCTAACAGCCCCCTAGCACTGTTAAAGGCCTTACACTTAGAAGGGTGGTCCCTTTGCAGAGGCCAGTGACACTGCTAAAAGTCTGAACCAAACTGGGGGTCAAGTTTGAATGAAACACCACAAAAAGTCTCAGAGGAAAGCTGAGATGTCAAAGAAACTCAGATCTGACCAAACTCTTACTGGTTAAGATATGTATGTCCACTGAAGCTCACTTTAAGAGATTTATGTTTTTGAATATTCACAGTAAAGATTTTTTTAAAAGACAGATGCAACTAATGGATCAAAATAAATGTCTTCCAAATTCATTAAAAACCCTATTATCTATGTGATAGTGCTCTCTTTTTTTTTCCCTAAAATGTACTTTTGTGTAGCTATATTTTGAAAACAAGGATAAAATATAGTGCAGTAAAAATAAATCTATTTTCAAGTTCCATTAAATTGACTGATGCAAATGAAAATGACTAAACGTGAAATTGAGACTCCACAGCTTTTTTTCTCTTTTCTTTTGAATCTCTTTATGCCAATGGTCGACCTGATGTGAAGGATTTATGGACGCAACATAAAAAACAAAATAAAAGTTTTTTTATTCCTCTCATCTAATTCAACTGTTACATGAAAAACACAAAAGGAGTGAATGCTGCAAGTCAATGTCAATGGTTTACTTTAACAGAAAACCTTTTAAACATGTATAAATAATTAACTACATTTAATGCACTGATGAGGACAAATCCCATAGGGCACACTGAAGGAAGATGAGAATTGAGCGGAATTGCATAGGAAAGCAATGGCCAGATTGCCTATGACCTAATCAAAGTTTAGATTTCAGCTGTCTCTTTGAAATATTGTGATGTTACCCTAAAGCTGCACTATGTAACCTTTAAATAAAAAAAGTTGGGTTTTTTTTCGTTTTTGTTTTTCATTACATATTTGTTAAAACTCCTACTATGTCCCAATGGAATGTTATGAGACAGGAAATCCGTGGAAAAATATCAAGCACCTCTACCTCCACCTCCTCCCAGTTCTACTGTTGCCATCTGCACAAATGCACTGGTGACAGTTTTAGCAAATGTGTAAAAAAAAAAACAACGTTTTTTTTATATATATAAAGGTTACACACTGCAGCTTTAAGAGAGATGTGGAGATACAAATGTCCACAAACCCAAAAGAGGTTAAGTAAATTCTGAAAAAGAGTAGTATAAAACTCTCCACCTATTACTATATGTGGATTTACAAGTTATTACATCATTGGGCATACATAGATTTCTATTTTATGTTGCAAACTGGGAAAATTTGGATTTTTCTCTATACTTGAGGTTACAGTTAAATAATTTAGAAATTTGATAAAGACCAGCTGACAATAATCATGTTGCACTCTATATATATATATATATATATATATATACATACATACATATAGAGTGCAACATATATATACATATAGAGTGCAACATGATATATATATATATATAAAATTGGGATTTTAGGAGGATTTTGTTTCTTCTTGCAATGACTCCAAACCCTCTAAATGTTTTTCATTTCTGACTTATCCTTTTATCTTTGCTGTGATGGTTGAGATGGTGATGAAAACAGGCTGGATATCTAACCACTTTGAATTTAAAAAAAAAAAATCTGCATCACAGTCGTATGAAACTGCAGCAGCATTTATGGATATTAACCCAATGAAGTACCCCCTTTAAATTCATGAGAATCAGCCAGTTTACTCCATCTTTGCCCACCCTCTCTCTGCTACACCAATAATTTCATCAACTCCTTCACTAGCGGTGCAAATTCACTTCACAAGTAAATGTTATCCACCCCTGAACAGATTTTATATTTATCTGCCTGTATTATACATTATGTTCCTTTTGGGGAAAAATATGGAGAAAAGTTTCTCTTGCAAATGTTTCAAATTTCACAAGTGGTCTCATAACCATAAAATGTTTTATAGGTACTTTCTTTTATGGATTTTTGAAACTACCCCAGTGCCATCACCTAAGGTTTCTAATAATGCATCCTTAGGTTAACAATGGGCATATGATACACCATGTAACATTTCTGATGATGACAAATTGTCCCGAAGGTCAACTTTATTTGTGGACAAGATATAATGAGGCTCAACGGCGACAGTAGCAAAACAAATATGTTTCTATGGCTTTTTCCGGTGACTTTAACAATGAGCACCACCAGAGGCTGTACCTCTCACAGCTAATTACAGCTGTGTGACATCTATGTGGGCAGTGGGGTTGCTAATGCTAAGAGACCCAGGGTGATGTTTTCCTTCTCTGTGAAATGATGTGTTAATGATACGAGCAAACAAACACTACAAGTACAGGACAACTTCGTGCAAAGACTCAAGGTCGCGCATATGAATAATGCATGACAGCCAAAAATCATGACAATCAGAACCCAGTGAGTGGAGAATGTGTAGGAGAGATTGAGCACTGGGCTTTTTTAACAGCTGCACATATCTTGGAGGGAAAAAAAACACATAAAACCTGAACCCAGCACTGGGAAGTAGGAGGTTTTGCAGGTGTTTTGTGTGTGTAGGCGTGAGTGAATTGTGTGACAGGTTTACAGTGAACTTTAGCAAACAGGTGTGGATGTCAGCATTTACTCAGTCACAGCACATAAAGCAGCAAACAAACACATGTGTAGGAAGGCAGGCAATCACTGAATGTGGGAATGAGGGAGAGAGAGATGCCAAATCACTGGGAGGGAAAAGGGAAGAGTTGATAGGATAATAACAAGACTTATGAAGCAGATAGTTAATACCAAGCAAAGTATATAGTTTAGGAAATACAAACTACTGCTTAGTCTACACAATATTAAAATCATAAAATAGTAAACTGAAATAAAATTGAAAGTACATTTTAAGTATGACAGTATGAAAGATGTTTGGGCAGCATTTGCTTACCGAAATAACCAAAAGTAAAAGTAAATTGTTTGAGAGAAAATAAGCAATCACATTTGGGATGGACAGTGTCGCGGTTGGCAGAACTGTTGCCTTGCAGCAAGAACATTCTGGGTTCGAGTCTGGCCTCGGGTCTTTCTGCATGGAGTTTGAATGTCCCTGTTCTTGCTTAGGTTCTCTCTGGGGCCTCAAAAAACCTGACTGTTGGGGTTAATTGGTCTTTAAATTGCCCTCAACTATGGATGTGTGTACATGGCTGTGTGTTTCTGTTTTGCCCTGGACTGGTGACCTGTCCAGGATGTACCCCGCCTCTCGCCTAATGACCACTGACAATAGACTAGACACCGGTTCCTCCCGAAACACTACAAGGAACAGCGGGTATGGCCGACGGATGGATGCAAAGAAGAAAAGTCGATGCCAAACATGCAAGCCTTATATTACGATGTGAAGCGACAAGTCTGTCATTCTGCATTCCACCTCTATGGTGGATCAGGCCAGAACATCATCGGCATTGAACACAGCTTTATTTGAGGTGGAGGCTACATAAGATATCTTCATGAAGTTGATAATAAATTGTATTTGTACTGAGCTTTATCTGGTCCAAAGAACGCAAAAGCACTTTACAATACATTCAATCATTCACCCCGCAGAAGATCCATCACAGGGACAAGCAGACCAGCCCTCCAGCTCCCACCCCAGAGAAGAGCAGAGGGGACCCCTGGGAGAACCAGCCCAGCAGCCGCAGAGCACAAACCCCAGGGGTGTTCAGTGATGAACTCACAGCAACAAACCCTTTGGCTACTCAGGAGCAGAGGTGGCCACCCTAACCAGGCCCACACAGACGCAAACATGTTCTCACCTTAATACATGCACATATAGACACTCACAGCCAACATAAAGACAAATAAGAATAGACATACACTAGTACTTCCCATTGTTGAGGAAATATAATTATTGTTTAGTGTTTTGTTGAATTCAATTATATAACTATTTCTAGTGCTTTAGTTTAGTGAATCTTTTACTAATATAATCATTTTTTAGTGTTTGAGTTAGCTCTATCGTTTACTTAAAGTCAGGAGTTTTTGTGTCACTGAGGTCGTAAAACCACAGGAGGCAAGCAATCTTATCTGTGTGAAGATCATTTAAAAAACAGGGCCACATTTGGTCTCAGGAAATAAGGAATCTCCAGTGGACATCTGGCATGGTGAACTATTGATCTGCAGTTCACCCGAAGACAATTGGTTTAAAAAAACATACATGCGGTTTGTTATTTATCTGTTTGGATAGAGCCAAGTCTCCTGAGACATTTGCGAAGTTGTAAAAGTCAGCAGGACTTTAGAGTTCTGGTTAATTTCAAACAACATCAAGGAGTAAAACTTCTCTTTGATGGCTCACCAAATTGTAGGGAGGTGCCGTTTTCAGTGGGGCTAGGAGACGGCTCCTCATTGGTCTAGGCAAGGGACGCCTTGCTTGAAGCCAGAACCTCCCACGGAGAATATAATCTGCTTACAGCAAAAAATAAGGCAGAAATGGCCAATTTTTAGCACCATGGGCTGACTATTTCTCCGAAGACGTCTTCGACGTCTTCGTATTTTCCTCTATCTATCTTATTTTCTCAGGTGACTAATGTGTGACTGTGTTTCTTTAATTTCTCTGTCTTGTGTTATACTTTCTTCTGATTGGATTAAATTCTGAACTTCTGTGACGCCAACACGCTGCATACGCCTTTGTGTTCTCGCGTGGGCTCCGGACAGCAGCTGAGATCCGGGACTCGAAGAAGGAAAGAACCGAATTGTATTTTTTAATTTGACTTAAATTATTCCTTTTTCAACACCATGTATGCTCTATTTTTTTCAGCCCAAGAGGGACGGCCCCTTCGTTCCTCATACTCATCTCAATCATTGATCACAGATGTTTTAAGACTTTCATTCATCAATTTTGTCAGTCATATTGACCAGGCTTGTGAAGAGCAAAACTCGCTGTTGTCGTGGCAATCGTTATCGTAAGAATCTCTGCAGCTTCTCCATAGTTACCATGTGGGATTCTGAATTGCTTAATGCCCTCTTGTTATGTTTGGATGGGTAGCCATCTCAAAGTAGATGTGATGTACTTTTTCCATATTTGTATGATAGGTTGAAAGGTGGCCTGTAAGATCTTTCAAGTTCAGGTTAATGTTTTATCACCTCACCCTGCTTTAAACTTTCTCATAACTTCATCCCTAAACAGTTAGGTCTGCCCCCCTAAAGATCCAAACATCCTTAAGTTTGTGTTAAAAATGTGGTGAAATTCATGTATTATTTGAACATAGGCATGGCAGTGTATTGGTGACTTAACTCTCAGAGAAGTTGATCTGGTGATACTGTCGCATCCAAAAGCAAGTAAATAAATCAAAGGCAAAAGAAATTTGAGAAAACCTATAAATTACCAAGCTGAAGTAACCCTGAATGAAACACTCAGCAACTCATACCTCCGGCTTCTTAGTTTTTTTTTTTTTTTTTCTGACTGAGATGATAGTTCACACAATAAAAACTGAATATCCATCATTATCAACCTACAAGTGTGACTATTGCACCAGCTGCTGGGTTGGATCACAAAGCAGGAGGCCCCTGAGCTGAAGAGAAGGATCTTCACCTGCAAAAGGTATTACTGCAACTACACGTTGCATCATGCTTCGAGGTTACTTTCACATTTCACTTGGAAGGCAGACAGCAAATCAACGTAGGCTGTATTATAATGATGCATCTTTATGGCTACTAATAAAGAGACATTTTTTCTTTTATTTTTCAAGACCTTGCATACTAAAAACATGTATTTGTATTGAGGGTTTTAACACAAAAAATACTGAAGTAGTGTTGTGGTACATAATATATATTTTTTAATTATTCAGTTAATGCAAATAAAGGAAAACTGCTAATAGGTTTATTGACTGATCAAATTTGATTGCAATAAAACACTTTACATGTTAATCAGGAACAAAACTGACATTACTTCTTAAATAGAAGTGTCTTTTTAAGGCAAATACTTGCTCACGAGGAATGGCAAAAATGGAATGCAGCAGAAGCTCAAACAAAGTAGCGGGGCCATCAAAAGTCCTTGAATTTAGATTAACTGGTAATAAAATCCCTATTTATGTCCTCATCATTTAGGGGGTATGTGAGAACGGATGGCTTATAGTCACTGAACAGGTGGTTTATGGATGGAAGCAGCAGAGCATCTGTTTAACCTGCGACAAGTATAAGGCGGCAAGCTGCGTCGGACCTTATTGCTTTCAATTTTCCCTTCAAACAGTCGTCTGGACTATTGTAACAAATAGATCAATATGGGTAAATAAAGACAGAATAGTCTGTGATATTATTTTAGTCAGTCACCAATAACCACTCACACAAGCAGAACCTGCACTATTTCTGCACCTGTTCACAGTCTGAGTCGATCCATTTTGAACAAAACATTTTTTTCATTTTTTTCCACTTTAATTAGTCTGTCTTCTTTTTCCACATGAATGGCTGTGAACATGCATCCATTCTGTAAATGTGCACATTTATGTGTATGTGGCCTGTTTCACACAGCCACTGCATTGAAAGCGTAATGAGATTTCTGGTTTAGCTAATCGCTTCTCTTTTTTTAAAATGTCAGAGGGAAACGCACACGCAAATCTGTGTTTAAGAACAGATCAAAAAGTGGCAGTAATCTCTAGCTTAGGATGCAGATCTTGGGAGGGGGGGAAACTGGCACAGCTTTATATATGTGAGATGTATTCATTTCCCAAGTTAATTAGTGCAGCTCATAAGACAATGGGAAGCCTCAAGCAATTGAGCAACAGATTTTACAAAAATATACATTTCACATTGATGTTTTCCCTATTTAACAGAATTATATTTGGAACATTATGGATTTCTTTAGAAGTCATAGAAAAAAAAAACATACAGGAGCATCTAAAAGTACTGAAAATACAGGCTTCTTGGTTGTTCATCCTCTGCACCGCAACATGTAAAATTTGAAATTAAATGATGAATGCTTATTGTTTAAGCTGTTAGTATTGAAAGTTTCCGCCATCTACTGTAATGACGGCTTTAGTCCTCTTCAATTTTCTACATAGTACCAATTCACAACCAAAGTCATCTCATGAAACTATTCAAAAAGCAAACAAGGTTTTTATGTCTTCAGTGCATTTTAAATTGTATCTTAAATCTAATTTGGAATGGAATTAAAGGCAATGTACCCAAAACAAATGTGGGTATTTTTAAACTGCATTTCTTTCATAGACTTTGTTGTTCCTTGGCTTCAACATCAAAACTATTACCTCGTATAGAAAGTCACGTAATGGTGGGGAACCATTTAACGTGATGGTTCTGTTCCTTATTGTCTCGCAAGGGAAAATGTGGTCCACAACAACAGTCAAAGACAGTCAAGGCATAACCCACACCAGTCAACACAATTAGCTCACTTAATAATAACAATGACCATATCAGCAAGGAAAACAACCGTCAATCAAAATGTCCCAAGCTTGGACAAAGTTCATTAAGACCTTTAATTGAACATGGGACAAAAAATAAATTTGTAGTGATTTTTTGCACCTTATAGCTGACAACCAGTTTATGATACGGTGCTGTTGGTTTTCAATTTTGTTTTCAGAGCCAATGTGAAGACAAGTCAAGATTCAGAGTCACTTTTGTGATCTGCACAAAAAGATGCGACTTGCACTGCCAGCAGGTCTTATAGGATTACAGAGAGATATTCCTATGGTCAAAATCACAAACAACAGCACAGGCTTGTCTTGGCTTTGAGTGTACATGCTGCATTTGTATTTGCAGCCGCAAGTAACCAGTCTAGCTTTTAATGGATAAGGATAAGCATGAAAGAAGTGTATTTTTATGCTGGAAGCTGCACCTCGGTAGTATTTCTCTTACCCAGTGTCTATCTTGATAAACACCACTTTATGTGCTTCCTAATGAGTGACTTGCTACCTTTTCAGCTCTTAATGTTTATTTACCTTATGGTGTTGCTGTAAGATAGTGAGAGGTACAATAGAGTGGGTTATTTTGGCTACTAATCATATGGAACAATCTATTTTTGAAGTAGCTGGACATGTCCCCTTTGCCATTTTTATATTTTTCTTTATTTAGTCTTTGAGAGCTGCTATCCTGCCACTTTAAAATGCATCCCTTCTTCAACACACTTAAATCAAATGGCTGAATTCCTTCATCAGCAGGTCATTTAGAGACCTGGTAAAGAACCATTCATTTGATTTAAGTGTGTTGGGGAAAGGGGTGCATTGACAAGCTGTTGGATTTCTTCTCTCTAGTACTTGTCCTGGACTCTCCAACATCAAATGTCAGTCCAAAGCATATGTAGTGTATCGTGTACCAATAATCAATGGGGTGAGCTCTGGACTTTGAGCATTAACTTGGGGAGACATTAAACTATTTGATAAGAAAGTGCTAAGGTTTTGAAAACACTGCTGCATGACAGATAAAAAATGTACGTTGCTCTGCAATTACAGGTAAAAAGACATCTACCAGTTTTATGTTGAATGTATTAGTTGCTTATGCTTTTACCGACCTAATAAAACTGCATAATCAGTTATTTTATATCCTTCTTTCCTACCGTCACATCTGCTTACCTTGCAATAAGCATCCTGCCTAATATGTTGAGAAGTATGAACACATTCAAGAAAGATTAACTACTGGCTCGTATCTGTTATGTTTTAAAACAAAATGTCAGTGCAAATGTTGGTTTTGTCAAATTAAATGGTAATTTGGAGAGGTTGTGCACGTGATCATTTGAACATTTTGTAGATCTTATGCGAGTTCATGAATTTTATTGTAATGTAACCCACAGAATCAACATTCAGTCAGCGATATATTTGACAATACAAGACATAAGACCTGATTACAAGGACCAGTTATGGTTTTTGATAAATGTGTTGCAGTTCGCCATCATTTATGGGAAAATTCCAAAAGTATAGCCTCCAAGCCAGTGGTTCCCAAACTTTTTCTCCTGGGCCCCCCAGAGGTTTCCAAACTATTTCTTGCTCTAAACTATGAGTCTGATGGAAGTTTAAATAGTTTTCATGAATCAGTGAAGCACAGACACATAAGGTTAGAAGTTCACTGTAAATGTGTTGAGATGTTTGAGCTAGTTAGGCTTTCCACCCCCAACAGAAAAAATGACAATTTAAAAATACTTTCACTTAATACAAACAGAAATACTGGTCATCACTAACAGCAGTGAGAACTGCATTTATTCAGTGCTATAGTCACACTGCTTTTTGCAGGTGCATGCTGAATTGTAAAGACAACAGGACAAAGCATAGAAGAGATGAAAGTAATATCGAGTTTCTGAAAATGTTCCAGTTTTTCTTCTCACTTTTTCCTCCCTTTATTTTCCAAAGGAACTTAAGATTCAGCAAACAACCGTTGTCAGCAAACAAATTACACAGTTAGTCCTTATTGTAACAAAGCAGTGATGGATGATTATGTGTCCTGAAAACACTGTAAAAAATGTTCTCTCCTATATGCGTTGTTGTTGCAAAGTATTTTAAGTTGTTCACTCTAAAACTATGCTGCAGACTATTTGTCACGTTTCCCAGGGAGTGTAGCATTCCACAATACATCAGCTTTGTTAAAGGAAAGCAAATAACTCATCACAGTAGTCAAATTAATAATGCAAATAGTCTTCATTCTTCTCTTTTCTTTTGAAATATGCATTTAAAGTGTGGACAGTGTTCAGATAATTAGCTGCTATTTAGTCAGAAAATCCAATTAAGGAAAATCTATAACCCCTGGTCACAGCTTTTTTTATGCTCTCCTTTCTTTTTTTAACTGCCATAGATTCAAAGGACATAACGAGGGATCAAAAATAGCTAATGGGCAGAAACAGTAAAAGTTGAACATGAAAGCCTTGTGATCTTTCACATAACACATTAAACAACAACCTGTGAGTTATAATAATCTAAGCACTTTCTCAATCAATAGATGCCTGGACTCTAATCGCATTCGTATGTTTCCAACAGACATCAGTAGTGTGAGCGCCCTCCCTCTGTGTTTGGATTACACGGCATTAAACATCTGTGTCTCTTAAACGCTGCTGTTTGCTGTCTCTGAAGTATCTCAATTACAGCCGATGCTATCGGCTACTAAGTGGACCCGGGCGATGTAGGTTGCGGGGCATTTGTTAAATGGGCCTTTGTCATAGAGTTTCAGGGTTAATGTGAAGTGTGAGCTAATCCACTGGCCACTCAATAGCTTTAACAGTGCATGAAATCTGTTTTGTTGGTAAACCCTGTGCTTCAGGCCATATCTGAAATTGATCACTGTTCCCTCTCTTCATGGGGCTTTGGAGTAAGGAGGCACTATCGACAGACAAGTAGGGAATGACTGATAGTGGATTCTTTATGACATTAGTAAGTGGAAGAAAACACAAGAAATCTGCAGAAAAATACTGTCATTTGTGCATTATCTACTAGCCACTACTTTGGAGTATGGCTCTACCATATTTGCTGATTCTTCACAAAACATCTCAATTAATTCAGGTCAGGTGGAGGGCATTTGTGAACATCAGCTTTCAAGTCTTACCACAGATTCCCAATTAGATTTAAGTATTGGCTTTGATTTTGTCCAAACAGATTCACATACTTTGATCTAAGGCAACCCACTGAACCTGTGTTTGTATGTTTGGGGGTTGCTGCCTGTCGGACACCCCAGTCTCGAGTCTTTAGCAACCTCCAAATGTTTTGTTTTTACAGGACTTCCGAGTATCCATCCTCACATAAACTGTGACTACCATTTTCAGGTAGAACAGAAAGCTGAATAAACTAGTTCTACTAATGGCCTTGTCACCATTTTACATAATGCCCCATTTGTGGAGCTCACAATAAAACATTTTCCTGCTGACATCTTCCCTCACCAAAGTTTTCAACTGATTGATTATGCAGGTGTTTGTGAGGGATTTAAAGTTTGAAACATTGTTTTATAATCTATCTTTTGCAAACTTCCCCAAAGCTTTATCCCTGACCTGTCTGCTGTGTTCCTCGGTTTTCATGAAGCTGCTTGTTCACTAATGTTCTCTAAAAGAAGTCCCAGAGGCCTTCACGGAACAGCTGTATTTAGACAGAGAACAAATTACGCCCAGTTGTACTAATTAGGTAACTTCTGAACGCACTAAAACTCCAAAACTAGCAGCTCCAAGACAAACACTGCATCCTGAAATTGCACTAAAGTGACAATTTTAATATTTTGTGTTATTTCAAAACTGTTTATGCAATCCAGCTAAAATTGTACAACAAACACACGCTATTTGAGGGGGAATATTGGACCAGTTTGACTCCAACTATAGTCCAAGTATATTCAGTGCTGTGGATGTGTGTAAACTGGCATACAATGGCCATTTAAAAAAGGTTTTCACACTTTGGAAGCACAATGAATAAAGTTCACATGTTTTGTTCCCTGCCCCACACGGGAAGGAATTAGTGCAAATTTGGAAGAAAAACAGTATGAAGTAATAGTATTAGGAGCAAAAATGAGTTATTAGCTGCATACTTTACTAGGACACATTGAGTTTGTGTTATCAAGAACATTGTTCCATGCCTGTTTGAGTACCTTGTTTTGATTCATACACAGCATTTGTTTGTTACACCAATCATTCCCGCTGGCATTCAATTTGAAATTTTGCCAGTGGCCACCGAGGCAAATCCAACAGATGTTTCCAAGGCCAGTAGAGTGAAACAAGTAAACATTCATTTCATTGTTTTGTGATATTTTTGGCAGCTGTCAGGACTTTTAATGCCCTCTATTTAAAGCAATGCCTTTAGAAAACTTTTCTCACCTCGAGTGAATGGGCAGAGTAAAAAAAGTTTTAGTTCTGGGTTGCATGCACTTTCAGGGGGTGGGGGGAAGGAGGTGAGCTCTCTATGACTGGCAGCTGAAGGATCTACATCAGATCTTAAAGATCTGCCTGTCTCTGCAGCATTTCTCTGCACATGCCTGTCCTCTCATCTGTAATCGTCCATGTTTCTGACTATGATCAATGAGCGTCAACCGTCTCCACCCCCCTGGAATCTCTGCAACTCTCTCCTCTAAAAAACTCTGTTGTGATCAGCCTCTGAGCAGGTTGGTATGTACGTGGGGAGGGGGAGCAGCTGCACGACTCTGTGACACATGACAAGTGCCTCAGCTCTGATCCGTTTTCTGTAAAGAATCATTAGCTTCAGAAAATGCAGCTGCGTCGTGCGGCTTTACAGCTCAATCGGTACAATCCATCTCCCTCGCTGGATTCTTCCTCAGAGCGGGAGGAGAGGCGGAGAGACGTTTTCCTCCACCGTCTCACACTTTCCATTACCGGCTTATTTATTTCATTCTTTAATGAGCTGACCTTAACGAGCACTGACAGCATGTCTGCCGTCTGGGCCGTCTCATCACTGTCACCGTGACGACCTCCTCCCAAGTGACAAACTTTGTGTCTAAATGGGGATGTGAGAGGCTGTTTGGCTATGTTTAACTAGCAGGGCACCTACACAGGCAGCCTTACCTCAGAGGCTGACTTCACATTTTCAGTTCTGCCTCTCATTTGTTCGTTTTTTTTTCCTTAGTGGTTGATTGTGGAAAGATTTAGGATAGGAGATGCAAGCCGTGTTGTCAAGCTGTCGGTTTCTCTGTCTGACACACTCTTAGAAGTTGAGTTGGTGCCACAAGGAGGGAGGAGGAGCGCTGTTGTGATGTTGAAGACAATCGCTCTGCTTGAGATCACCGTGTCATCCATCCTGCTGCTTGTAAAGACAATGCGACCCGTCTCTGCTCCCTCTGAGACACGCTGGGCTTAATATGTGCAGCTCCACCCCCTATCCAATCAGCAATCATGCTGAAGCAGGAGAAAACTGGTATAAAATTTCTATATGGAAAAGAAATCTTGAGGCAGATTTTTTAGCCTTTACGGTTCCATAATCTGTTTATGACAAAGCTACCTTAAAATACTAGAATGATGATGCCTCTCTGCAGAAACACGCTGATGAAATAATTAATTGTGTAAACATAAATTGCTCTGAACATTTCAGTGAATACTAATGAATGATATTTCTCATTTAATTAATTTCCTTCACACTGATTAGGGGTGGACTGTTTTTAAGTTTTGCATCCATTTATTTTGTAGCTCTCTCCTGAGTACATCCAGACAGTGGACATGTTTTCATCCTATCTACATTTCTGAGTGCTACATGCTTTAAATGACTAACGGGAAGCGTGTTTGTAAAATATGTTACAGAAGGGCGTTTGTTGACGAGGCCTTTTCATAGCAGAAAAGGCACAAGACTACATATCTGTCTTAAATAATTAATTCAGCCATAAGCCAACTAACTTAGTACAAGGCTACAATCTGGCCAAGATTGGTTATGATTTACTCTCCAGTGAGTATTAATTTAGTGTGTCATATTCAAAATAGTTGGTATAATTCTTGAATAATAATGTTTATATCAAATGTGCATGTGAGACCTGTGAGCTGAAGTGTATTCAGAAAGTTTTTAAAGAGGGCTAAATGGGGTCCATTGATCATCTTTAGTTGTCACACCAAAGTAAAAAAAAAAAAACATCTTAAAAGTGAGAAACAGCATGAAAATCTGAGACTGACATAAACATACATAAAACATTTGCATTTGTAATGTGCTTCTTGAGGTGTATAGTCACATAAAGAAACACGTTTTGTGTCACTAAGCTGTTCAGGTACCTTTATTTTAAAATGTATAGGTATTTATGGTGCTTTTATTGAACAAACATTGGAAAAAATATTAAAATTATCAATACTGACAACGAGGAAAGTTTTGGAGGGTTTTAAACATCATCAGTTAAATGTATCGTAACAATGATAAATTATCAAGTCAAGAAATTTATCATGACAAATTATAAACTATACAGCAAATGCTCACCCTGACTAAGTAGTAAGTTACACCAACTTTCTTGGGGCTTTCATGGGACTAATGCAAGTGTTTTCAGTTGGCTGGTGGGAACTTTGCTCTTAGTTGATGCCTCCAAGGATACTTGAATAGACTGGAACTGACATCCACTTTTGCAAATCTCTATTGTGATCCATTTCCAAATGCTTTTTTAATAGCCTTTAAATCATTGGAACATCAGAAGAGGGATTTTGTTTTGGGGGAATTCTTTTGTCAGATGGACTTTGTGAATTGCAGCCTTGTCCTATTGACAGACCCAGTCATCACTGCACAGCCAAGGCCCGTCAGTGATGAGGAATGCCCACAGCAAAATCTCCACAGGCCCAGTCATGGTTTGATGCCCCTATTCCTGAAGCTCCATTGCTCCGACAGACGAAAAAAGCTCAAAGATTACATTCAAGCCTGTTCCTCACTGCCATGTAGAAAATATGTCCAGTGGGTCTACATGTCATGGCAGCAATGTTGCAGGAAACTTCAACTTTCATTCTCATATCTGTGCATATTAAAAAAGTAAATGAGGAAATTTTATATATAGATATATATATATATATATGTTTCTAAATAATTTCAGCTTTACAGTAGCTGTTGTACCTGCAGCTGCTTTTCTGTGTGTCCTTGTCAGCAAAACTTCTGGAGTGGATTAGCTTTAATCCCCTGCTATTATAGCCACAATAGTTTCATTAAATACCTCAGCATATTGTGGCAAAAATATGTTTTCTATTTAATGAAACCAGAGAGGATATGCCAGGAGGGTAAAATGAAGAAAACCTGAAATGAGTGCGAGTCAGCACGTCTTACCCTAATAACATGCTTAACAGGCTTATTATGGCCAACAAACTATTTTACTCTGTAAGGTATTATTAGGGATTAATTAAGCCAAACGAATGGAAAAATAAAGACCATAAGTATATTCAAATGGCTACTATGAATAAGAGCATTATAGCTTTGATGTACTCCGAGTCCATAGTCCTTCTCTACACTGTTCTGCTGTATTAACATTTTCATGCTTTTAACATGACTTTGTAAAGTCTATAAAGGAGCAAAGGCCTACTGTAAATTTCAACAAAACACCAAATTCAGGACAAAAAAGGTTAAAACTAAGTTAAAATTAAACATATAGAAAAATATATATATTCTGTCTTCAAGTGCGCTGCAGCAAAACACCCCACCATAACCTGATACACACCCCTACACTTCATAGTTCAGTTTCAGACGGCGTTCTGAAGCCTGCAAGCTTCCTCTTTTGCTGATGTGAGATGATGCACTGATACATTAAAAAAGTGAGGCAGCAAACTAACTTCATTAAACATCAAAATAAGCAAACAAATGACCAAATTAAAGTGCTGCAACAACAGGAAAATGTGGAAATATGAACCTGAAATTCTGAGCTAAGCATTTGTTCTGCTAATATGACCAAAAGGAAACAAACTGACGTAATAAAGAGGAATTGTAAGCTTGGGACTAAACACACTGAGTGAGCTATAACTTACTCAGAGGTAGATGAGACGATTAGTAAATGAAACCAGACATTTGGGAGAAGCAGTAGACTTGAGTAAATGAAACAAGGGAACAAACAAGAGAATGGAGGCAGGAACATTGCCCAAGCTGTAAATATTGATTAAAATAAAATAAAACCGGAGGATGACATAATGATCAGCAAAAATCTTACATAAAACTAAGTGTAACTCATTAGGGATGAATGGCAGCATGTCAGACCTATGTGTTCAGTACACAAGTTTTACATACATAGAACATACTACTCCTGCTAATTAGCCTGCGCTTCCCAAAATCCACATTCCCAATCCAGATTACAATACCGGCAAAACATTACAGCAATTTCACCCTGTGATTTTACAATGTTGAATTTGAATGTACAAAACAAGTTACAGATACATGAATAATTCAAACTACTAAAATAAGCCTGCATTATTTATATACTGCTTTGGAATAAAAAAAAATTAAAAAAAATTACTGTTAAAAGAAACGCAAATACCACAGCACAAAATGTGTCTCAATATCTTTCCTGTTTGTACGTAGTAGTTTGTTTCTGATTACGGGAAGAATGAGAAGGAAAGCAGTGGGCTACTTTGAGCTTGTAACTTGACTCATTTTCTCTCAAGTGACACATTATGCTACACTTGCAAAACTGTGCCTCGCTTGTGACGCATAGTAATGCTTGTCATTTTATAGCAGCAGTGAACAGTGCTTTGTGTGGAGTCGTCTCGGAGGACAATCATGAATGAAAATCGTGCCTAGAAAAACACCAGAAATCCTCCATCTTCACTGTAATGAATTCCAGTTAATAATGAAATAAAAACAATATGTTAAATGGGTCTATAAACAGTTTGAATTATTAAAGCTGCATAACATCTAACGTGCTCTGATCACCAAACTGATAACGGAATACAAAGCAGACCATTTGATGATTAAGCACATGAGACTAACTAAATGTGCCAGAAGGAAAATGTCTGCAAATGTATCCAAATATTTCTTCATAAGAAAGAAAAATAATGAGACAATATTTCACCAGTCAGTAGTAGCTTTTTAATAATACATTTAAACTTTTTTTTTTGTTTTTTTTGGGGGGGAGGGGGGGCTGTCGCTGATGAATGGCATAACTACTATTATTTAGCAAACTGATTAAGACAATCAGGCATAATCTAAGAGCCATGAAGGGACACTGCAACTTTGTAAATTCAGTTTTGCATATGTGATATGGTTTTATATCATTTTGATCTTGTTTTTAAATTCTGTAAATTGTCTGTTATGATCAGGTCACCTTGAAATGGTTGAAATGCATAAGTAAAAAGGCATTCATTTACATGATGAGTTAAAGAGAAATCTCAGCTCAAATTATAATCCACTCTTTCCTCAGAGTGGCATTGGTGTACAAATACATTACTCCAACAAGGTAAACAGTATGAATCAACCTTAAATTTGTCTCATTTTAATGCAGCTTTTAAGGTTATTGCTAAATATTTAGTTCAGGGCATTGATTGGAGCACAGCAAGAGGAGCTTGCACAACTGCATGCATATTTATATTTCAAGCCAACAAAATTAGGCATGGTGATATTAATCTAAATACATTTTTAAACAACTGACACCTCATATATATATATATATATATATATACACAGTCCAGTCACATTAATGTGACCACCACGTACTTTCCACTTCAGAGTTAAATAACCAATCACAGAAGGCAGGTGGCAGCACAGTGCAGTTGAGCGTATATAAAGGGTGTGTGTGGGCTTCGGAAAACATTTCAATCGTTGGCGTAATGCAGAAACGAAGCGATTTATCCGACGTCCAAAAGGGCATGATCATTGGCTTTCGGGCCAAGGGTGGAAGCATTTCCGAAACGGCTGAGTTTGTGAACTGTTCGCGTGCCGCCGTGGTAAAAGTGTACCGTGCATGGCAAAATGGGACTGTCCAAAATCAACGACGTGGCAAATGTGGTGCTCCACGGGCCATAGATGACAGAGGCGAACGACGGTTGCGGAGATGCGTTCGGGCAGATAGACGGGCTACCGTTGAGCAACTGACCACTAAAATGAACCAAGGGGCTACCACAAGTGTCTCCCAAACCACTATTCAGCGAACATTGCTGCGTCTGGGCCTCCGAAGCGGACGCCTGGTTCGTGCACCTATGCTGACTGGTGTTCATCGACGACGAAGGCTAGAATTTGCACGCCAGTACAGCAGCTGGACGTCCACTGAGTGGTGACAGGTAGCGTTTTCAGATGAATCGCGTTTTATGCTCCATCGGACAGATGGACGTTGGCGTATAAGGCGTGAAACCTCTGAAAGGAACCACCCTGCAACCATTGCAGGAACGGTCCAAGCTGGAGGCGGGAGCATTATGGTCTGGGGAATGTTTTCCTGGCATTCTCTGGGTTCACTGATTATTGTGGAAGGCACGATGGATCAATACAAGTACGCATCTGTCCTTGCGGACCATGTCCACCCCTACATGCGCATTGTTTTTCCTCAGGATGATGGCATCTTCCAGCAGGACAATGCGAGGTGCCATACAGCTGCCAGTGTACGTGCGTGGTTCGAAGAGCACCAGGATGAGTTTACCGTCCTCCCCTGGCCAGCAAACTCACCTGACTTAAACCCAATCGAGCATCTGTGGGACCATCTCGATCGAGTTGTTCGAGCCATGGATCCTCAACCGCGTAATCTAGCGCAGCTGGCCACGGCATTAGAGTCGGCATGGCTCAACATCCCAGAGAAGACCTTCAGGGACCTAAGTGACTCTCTTCCTGCACGTCTCGTAGCAGTTCGCTCTGCGAAAGGTGGTTATTCTGGCTTTTGACAGATGGTCACATTAATGTGACTGGACTGTGTATATTATATATATATATATATATATCAATCAGTGGTTCTTAACCTGGGTTCGATTGAACCCCAGGGGTTCAGTGGGTCGATCTCAGGGTTCACTTGTGTAAAGTCGTGATGAGGGCCCGCTTTGCCATCACTTGCTGAAGAAGATCACGTTACATTGCTTAGCCAATCAGAGCTGCGGAGGAGCCCTAATTGAAGGAGCTCCACTCTCAGCAGGGATTTGAACTTGTGTCTTTATTTACTTCAGCAAAGCTCACAGTTTTTACCAAATTCTGTAGTCTAAATCTGCTCCTTTGTCGCATCTTTTCGGGGTTGGTACTGCCTCTAGTGGCGTGGAGGTGGTAACACAGCTAATATAATTAGCCGGTGGGTGGGGCGGGGATAAGAGGGGTTCGGTGAATGCGCATATGACACTGGGGGTTTGGTACCTCAAAAAAGGTTAAGAACTACTGATATATATATATATCCTTTATTGCTTTATTCTTATATTGCCTCATCGAGGGTCTTTCTTGGTAAATGAGGACATGAAATCACTTAATATAATTGTCTAGTTTAGCTATGAACCTTTCAAAGTTTCACTGTAATCACTGTTTTTATGTTGGCAGGGCATGTCAGTGGTAAATGTAGCTCTGACAAAAGGAAAAAGGGAGACGCACACACTTAAGATTAATTTCACCTCTCCAGTAACCATTCATCTAAACATCCTAACGTACAAGAAAAAGGGAAATTATAAGAAATATAGATGTCAAAGCTTTCTATTTTATTCCATGAAACTCCTAAGTGCGGCAGTGAGGGTGTTTTTGAGAGAATGCACAGCATTGTAATGATGAAATTAAACAAATAAGATGCACAATTTAAGCTCAAAGCAAGATTTCAGAAATTAAGATGTTCTTTGGGATCAGGTTTGAGGGTTATTAAAAAAAGATCACAGTATTTTTATTCCGACAAAAAAAAAAAAAAAGGGGATTATTGGACAAGTCAAAATCTCAGTCAGATAAATCTGGACTTTGACTCTGAACATATTCGCAAAGTACTTAATTTTCCTTCTATTTTATGTAGTGATCTATCACATAAAATCCCAGTGAAGTACATTGAAGATGGTGATTGTATGTGAATTATGTGTGCCTGAATTCTGACTACATTTGGAATTTTTCTTTAACCATGGTTGAAAAACTTTGGTACTTTTTATCGTTACTACAGCAACCATTCCTGAGTATTAGGGATGTGCCGATCAGGTTTTTTTCTCCCGATACCGATACCGATCACCCCTGAGGGCCGATCGCCGATTCTGATCCCCGATACCGATCACATAATTATTATTTATTTATTTTTTATCATAAACACTACTGTTACATTATGTGGAAAAAGGAACCATGAATTCACCTTAATTTAGACAAAAACTTGTTTTTAATAACTTTTCCAAGAAGAAAACTAAACAAAACAGGCATTGTGCAAATTGAACTGCTATCAATAATACTATCTTTAACAGACTGATAACATATGAGGCTCTGAAGAGGCTAAATAATGCAAAGAGCCAAAATAAAATCTCTCAACATTGACAAAAAATTCAAGTATAAAACTTAACATTCAAAGGCAAAAACAGGATCCATTACAATAAACAATCCAGAGTTACTGAATGAAAACTTCCTGTTAGCATAGCGGCTAGCTGGTTACTGCTAGTTCTGATTGGCTGTTTCTGACTGAGCGGAGTAATTATGAAGAGCAGGGAGGAGATCGATTATTTTTTTAGAGATTATCTGTCTCATGTTAGGACAGCGAAAGTTTTAATACGTATGTAAATTGTATTTTTTTAGTTAGATGCTGCAGCTTTAAACAGGTTCGGTGTGAGTCTCTACCGGGTGGAGCAGAAGCGGCTCTGTGTCAAATATTACTAAATATTAAATATTTCTACCTATAGCGGAGCAGCGGTTCAACAGCAGAACCAGCGTCTTACATCGCAGCTCCAAGACTTAAATCATTTTACAGGTTATTAGTTTATCTTTCTGACCGTCATGTTAATCCGGTGAGTGTTTGTAGCTGCGCTGCTTTACCTGCTGTCTGATCCTCCATGTCTTTTTACTGCACTGAGCCTCGATGTAGCCAAACTCCATCATTGTTTTTATGTCTATTAGCTTCGTTGTGTTGATTCATTTTGACCTGCTTCTATTTTCCGCCGCAACACGCAAACGTCCTCATTCTCACGAAGCTGTGCGATATAGTTACACATCGCTTAGCATTTGTTGCTGCGCGTTTGCGCAGTGAAGGAAAGACGAGACCAGCTGGACAGACAGGCTGAGAAATGAGATGCAGGTGATCGGAATCGGTAACAGAGCCAATGATCGGCCGATCCCAATCATCACCGATTTCACGGAAATCGGCCGATTATGATCGGTGACCGTTCGATCAGCACACCTCTACTGAGTATGTATCAAATAGTAATATATTTGATAGAGTTGCAGTAACTGAAATGTATGAGTAAAGCTAACATGAGAGGAACAACAGTGAAAATTGGATCTGCTAGTATACAAGCTTCTCTTTGTAGATGGTCTCTGGCCACCAAGCTCCTTGTAAGATATGGATGGACAGGTGCATGCTGGGAGAATCTACAGCTTTCCATTGAGAACAATGCTGTGAGCTTTGTCCCTGTGCTGGGACTCATACTGTTTGCCCTTGATACAAGCAGATCGGTTTGAGACTGCTGGGATTATTGTTTGAGAAAATAAGAAATACAAGAAAAAGTCTATTACTGACTCCCTTTACCTCAACCTTTAACATTGCCTCTGCTTTCATAAATCTGGACAAAATAGAGAAATACAAGCACAGAAAAACAGGATGGGAAACGGCAACTTTATATGGGCTGTTTTAAGTGAAACAGCCCAGTAATTTTTGATGCATTAAACTAAAGGGTACTTCACATAAAAATGTAATCAAATCTAGATCGTGATTAATGTGGCTTTAAATGGTACTGGATTCGATGTTTGCTGCATAACTCTGAGAGTAAGACTTTTGTAGAGCCACTTTAGTTTGTAACACTATATCAGGATTTAAATTTTGTATTCCCAACATTTAATATGCTCCCTAAACCTTTTTATTTTAATCGATGAGCATCAGATTATATCAATCTTGTTCAAAACTGTTGTCTCTGACAACAGAGTTTTGTGTGGGAGTGAGGAATAAAAATGTCAAAGAAACTGCAAAGTTGAACACTGCATGATTTAGATACAAAAACCAAAAAGAATGATCTGTGTGGTTGAAATCCTACTGCTTTTACTATTTAAGTTAAGTAATTTATCAACAACAAAAATGCTATTTTGAGATGTTTCTTAACCAAAAAGAGAAACAGAGGGGTAACTTCTGGGTAAAAAGAGCAGAACATGAGAATGTCTCCCATCTCACGGATTTAAATTGGTAAACAGAACACCCTTTAGCTTTAAATTTCCTTGCTACGACCAGGGTAGTAAGGTTAATTATACCAACATGAGTGTGCAGGTACTCGTCCCTAATTGGCTTTCCAGAAGACGACGGAAACGTCTAATTGGCTGCTTCCCAAAGGTGACGAATAAAAAGGCTGCTGAAGCGGACTTCCTGTGTTCCATCCTCTACTCATCTCCACCGGCCACACTCCTTTCCTTTGTTCACCTGTGTTAGAGTTCTGGAGTGTAGGAGTGAGCTGCCGTTTATGTTTCCTCAGTTTTCTCATGTTTTTCTTAGTAAGGAAGGCAAGTTTTTGTCCTCTGATTTATTTACTTTTGATTAGGTAAGTTTCTGTTACTATTTAGGTAGTTTCCTTTTGTTTGGTGTTTTTGGCAATAGCTCACTGTAACATCTTTATGAAAAAATACATCTTTTTAAAATAAAAATAAATAATTATCAACTGTTCAACTTTGTGTGCGTCGGTTGTTGAGATCTGAAGAGCATAGATCCTTCATGTTGCAACCTGGCCACCCCTAGACTGGTCGTAACATTCATGTTTGTAGAAACTGCAGAAATTTTTCGGTCACAGCATTTCAGCCATGATTGCCTACAAGTTTACAAGTTGGGATCTTTCGCTTTCCAAAAAGGATATTTAAAGCAATAGCGCTTTACCTGTGCTGCAGATTACTTTTTTTAACCAAACTTTAGGGAAGAAATTACCTCTTAAAAACTAAAAACTATTATTAACCTAAGGGATGGAGTGTTAGAAACTTTTCTTTGTGCTTTTGTGAGGCCCGTTTCTCCACTGACTTTGGGATCCCTTTCGTGGTGAGTAGCTTCCATTAAAGTCTGTTCTTCTGTGGCTTGCCATCAACTTAAACGCATCCTCATACATCTGGGCCTAAAGAGGATGAAATTAAACTCAGTTCCATGCCAACTACGCTCCCAAATGAAGCTTCAAAACCTGGAACCCTTCCCCATTCTTTTAGCATGACAATGCTGCAGTCACATCTCTCAACACAAGAAAAAAGCTGCCACTAACAAAACCAGGGTTTCATGAGACCTGCAGTTCACTGATTCAGGTTTCAGTAACATTAGGTTCAGTCTCAAGTCTCACAATGCCAGCCCTAAAGCCCCAAACTCATCACATGCAGACAAGCAAGGTATTTACAATGAATTTCCAGACCCAAGTTGTCAGTATTTCAGCATTTTGACCCCTGGGTATTTTTAGACCAAGATAAATGACAGCAAACCAATACTGTCATAGACTTATTTTAGTCCCTAAACATCTACAGAAATAAAAATGCATAAACACACATACTTTTAATTGATTGCAGCGTCTCATTTCTGTTTCTGTTGGATAAACTAATAGTGAACCTAGTAACCCCCTTTCAGATGCAACACTTCAACATGACACACAAAACTAAGTGAGTTGTGCATTAGTAAATATCCCAGAAACGTTTTAAATTATACAGTCAAATGATGAATTATGCAGGTGCAGTGAAACCACATCTCTTTACAATATACGCAGCAATCAGGTTTACTTAAATATACAGTATTTAAAAACAAATACCAATAACTTTTTCTTAGTTATTCAGGGTTGACATTTTTTACGCTTTTGAAAATCTTTGCTCTGATACATCATACTTTTTCATACTTAAAAAAGCTGCTTAAGGGCATGTCGGATCATCTCACATAGATTTAAGTCTAGACCTTGAATGAGTCGCTCAGAAACCTTTATTTAGTTTAAGTCTTTTAGTGGTGGACCTCCTGATGTGCTTTGGATTGTTGTCAGGATACAGACCTTCCAAAAAGTTCCACTTTGTCTCAACAGTTTACAAAAAATGTTCCCCAATGTCTTATGAATCATAAAGATACTTTGTGATGACTTATCAGGTAAGAGCCTTAGACTGAAATGTTTGACACTCTAGTTCTAATCTAACCAGAAATTTAAAAAAATATGTTCAGCTTCATTAAAATAATATTTTAGATTTGACAGGACATGAGGTCAGTTCTTATATGAGAAACATTCTTAGAGAAGGAAAAAAAGTTAAATTATACAAAAAAACCCTGATAAAAATACTTTCAGTTGAGCAAAGATGGTTGGTTATTTCAATTTTATGCTGAAACCTTTTTTTTTACTTTTTAGAAATGCAAATGACTACTCCACTAAAAACATGAGTGTTTTTAACTTTATAATCACTCCTTACTCTTGAAGCATTAGTGATGACCTTAAAGCTTTGCCTTGCTTTTCCCTGGAATCCATTAGGTAATTAACATCCATTCTGAGGCACATTTTAGGAAAAGGTTGTAATTTATTTCCAAATGTCTCTCTAATGCAAGATTTTTTATTTCCTTGTCTTTGGTCTACCACGAGTTTATAAGCAAATATATTCTTTGAATAAATCAGAAAGGAGGACAATAACAAACCACAGAGAGGTTCAGGCTGAATACATTATATTAAGCTTTATTTATCAGTTGAAAACACAACAAATTGGAAAAATACACAAAAATATATAAGCCTGGGATCAACATTGTTGAAGTCAAAATCCACTCTGATGCATTCAATTTAAAGAACAGCAGGTGTTTAGTCTGTTAATTAAAAGCAGTCTCTATAGCTTTGGCTGCTCTGGAATGCAGCCAAAGGTGGCTTACCTTTCTGGTATCATGGATGTTGTAATTTGCTTCTCCTTCTTAGTTTTCAAAAGCCACTTGAAAGTCCCTGCAAAATACAAATTATATTTTTTTTGTTTGTTTGAATTTTCATAAATGAATTCATTTTCAGGCTGCCTAATGGGCAAACCTTTGTCACAACTGAATTGCTAAGTTTGTCTTTAAAAAGATGTAATCTGTAGGTACAAGGTGTGAAGTCCACCAGTTGTAAACTTATTTTTTCAAGAGCGTGACAGAAGGATGGTTAACTAGAACTTTTATTTTCAAATGGAAAATTTTAGCACAAGTCAGGATGGATACATATGTCGTGTTTGCATATTTTGTGCCTCTGAGGTTTGGTTAGATAATCATCTTCCTTTTTGGTTTATACTAGCCTGCTAGAGTGAGGCGGTTTCCTCATACCGATGCATTTGCTGTGGCAACCAACATTCTGACAGGAGAAATAACACAACCATTGAGAGTAGACCTCAATCTTTTCTGATGGATTCATTTTTTGTCTGCATTTGAATGTCAGCTCTCTACAACGTTAGAGTCAACTGATGATTCACACTTATTACATTTTACGGGACTTTTATCAGGCTGTCGGTGTTAAAGACCATAATTAGAATTTGAGCCTGAAAACCTAAAATGTATATTTATTTTTAAGATTTTAAAAGTCTTTTTATTCTTTTTAGCAGATGAGTGGTTCAATGTTTTTCACTCACTAGAAAGGAACTCTTCGCGAAGGAACTTGTTAGTATAAAATGTATATAAGTTATCTCATCTTAAATTTACAGTTCATATAACCTTCGTTTAGCCTTTAAGAGTGCTTGTTTAACCTTTGTCTAACCTTTAAGAGTGCTTGCTTTAGAGTGTGTCTTTTTACAGGAAAGAGGTTGTGAAAGTCTCAACCAGACAGCTACAGCTATATCCAGCTCAGAGAAGGAGTGCAGAAGCAGACATTTCTGCTTAAGACTGATTTCTGATCACAAGAACATTGTATGCTCACCATATTTAGAGATGTTTGTAGATCATGCTTACCATGTTTAGAGTTGTTTGTGCAAAGGACTGTTTTCAACAAGTTTCAACTGGTTTTTCCCTTGACCTTTAGCAGTTGAAACCTTCTGTAACTAGGGCGTTCCTAAATGAAATAAAAAGCCTGGTGAGCGGAGACTGCCTCAGAGTTGGGTTGGAGGATTGTAACTGAGCAGTCTCTGAACAACTCTCCTTGCAAGTATACAGCTCATCTTTGTCTGTGTCTCTTTATTCCAGATTGGTGAATGAATGTAGGGTTTAGACCCAACAGAACTCTATTGTGAAAGAACTTTGGGGAACTTTGGGAAACGCAAAACTGAAGAGCATAAACACACAATACATGAGACAGAAATAACAGATAATGTCCTCTATCAGAACAAGATGTTTGATTTTGTCCACAAACCACCAAAATACATAAACTTAGTCTGAAAACGAATTCTTTAGCCAAATTAGCTTTCTATATCTGTCCACATAAAATATAAAATGCTGGTCAGAACAGGAGCAGAAATTATGTCTACCTTTCAAAATCTATGGTTTGTGAATTACAGTTGTCACTATCTGTCATTCATTAGCATCATGAACTGCAGTCAGACTGGGTTCACCACAAAATGTTGTCAGGACTGTTGGGTCTCAATGTGACTGTCTGTCAGACAGCATTTCTCCTGAATTCCTATACCTCACTGGAAAAACTGCCAGAAAGATTATCACTTTATGAACTTGGATTTGAGCTGGAGGCTTTGGCATCACCACTTTTGTCTTCCATGGTAACTTTGTTAAGCATGGATACCAGAGTTTGATGTAGCATACGCAAACCCATTCTCTGGGTGATGCCAATTTGTTCTGTACTGAAATATTCAACTCTTTCTGCTCATCTCTCTCAGAGGAGTTGGCACTCACGGCTCCCAAATGGCACTTCATGTAATTTAATTTAAATAGTAATAGTTTTTTGGGTTAGGTTTTTCAAAAATGCCTAATTTGGCAGTTATATTTATTGGTAGACGACAGGGTCAAGTTTGCTGTTGACCCTGCTACGACTGGTATCTTCATGTAACAAACACTACACATGGCTTTGTAGTCACCAATATTATAGAAAAATCGGAAGCTGCTTATTTTTTGTTCTTCGCTCATTATTTCACTTTTCCCCCAGTGCTCCCAAACCTAATTCCTCATTTCTGTCGCTCTGTGCACTTCCCCTGTACCAGACCTCGCTGTCCCAAATCGGTACCATCCCAAACTTCCAGCTGAGTTATAGGGTGACGTTGTGCTTGCTTTTTTCTATATTGGTATAAACCTCCATTGCAGGTATGAAAAATAATCTACGACAAACTGCAAGTGAGAATACAAGTGCAAAGGAAAAGTTTATTTATGATATACTCTGCCCTTTAGAAGACCTGACAGTGAAAAGAACCTGAGTCCAGGCAGCTTAAAATGTAAGGTCTGCTTCCTGTAATGCAAGGTAATTTAAGAAAGGTATATTACATTTTCTATTTCAGCATCTATAGTGCCATGTCATTTACCCCATGCGGGATCCAAAGTGAGTACATTCACTTTAATATCGTCTCATCATGCTCTATATGCACATAAGTGTCTTTGCAACACTTGCTGCGACTGCAGAACACTCTCCTACCTTCTTCATGGCGAGTGTAGAGTAAGCGCATTTCATCTTGCAGTGGCACTGGGTCACCTTGCAGATGCAGCTGAGGTATTAAGAGATTAGGGACAGCAGCTAACCCTGTTGACGGTTCTGGTCCACAGTGTGCAGCTGCCTGCCCGGACTTTAATTGGCTCTGGTGGCAGCAAGTGCCCTGCCGTTACAGAGCCGATTGCTGGTTTGGGGTCAGCCCCAAACTGCTTCTTCTTGTCATCCTTCCTGTCAGCTTGAAGGTCAGCATGGCAGGAAGACTGGGTCTCACCTGCCTACTACAGGGCATGAACAGGTGTACCACAGTGACATGTGGATGAGAGGGGAGCTTTCAAAGTAGAGGGGAGGACATAAAAAGAACGTGTAAAAGTTTGGATGGGTAGCACACTTTTTTCCTCATCCGAGAGTTTAGATCTGTTGGGGAGATCAATACGTTTTAGGACCAGCAAAGTGTTTCCTCCAATTTGTATAGATGATAAAGTTAAGAGACATAGTTACTGGTGAAATGAGCTGAAGAACACATCGTCAGAAATAAAACCACAAGACTTACCAATTAAAATATCAAAAAGTTACTTTAAATCCATGTTAGAGTTTGAGCCTGAGGCGATGACAGAAGGAGGAAATGTGGGGGGGGAGAACATTTCAGATGATTCACACTTTTAAAGGCAAGAGTCCTCAGTGAGATAATAGAGAAAAGGAAAGAGGAAGGACAGAGAGAGTGTGAGTAAGGGAGAGAACCATAGCAAAAAGATTTAAAAGCAACTCTTTTTTTATTTTTACTGCCGCTGAATAAAACTGTGCATCTTGTAAAGAAAAGTAATTAAATTTTCCTTCAAGACATCTCTCGTCACTTACTGAACCTATCCAACTGTTCCTCTTGCCAGACATAGATAGGCAGTGAAGCTGGAGGGGTTTTGCCTAAATAAGATACAGTCTTTATTCTTCCAAGTCGAGGCCATTTCAAGCTGTGCTGATTAAAACGTTGTAGCATTATGCTGTGCTTGCATTCCCTGCTTTTACAGCTACTCTGATTTGAAAGCAAGGACAAACATGGCTCTTACAAATTAGCTCCCCCCCATGTCTTGCCAACACTGAATATGCAATTGGTCCTTTTATTTCTGTTTTGATCCATTCTAAAGCCGCACATATCACTTGAATAATCTGAATGAATAGCTTCGGAATACATTTTGGATCTGCCGCCATTTTTAAAAGATGCATTGTGTATGATTTTAACAGTTAAAATTGCTCGATTCCTTTGAAGGAATACTCGTGTCTTGGAGTAAAGTCAAAATATGAATGTATACCAAAAAAAATTTAAAATACACTTTGGAGAGAAAGTTGAGGATAATTTCTAGTGAAGTTTGCTTGGTTTTTAAATTAACTAGTCACTCCATCACTGAATAAAGTTTATTTTACTTGGATTCTTTGTGAAAGACAAATGCAAAGTAAGACATACTTGTTCAGTGAATGTACAATGTGTTGTGTGAACTTGTGTTCAGCCCCTTTGAGTAAATACATTTCAGAACCACCTTCAACCATCATTACAACTTCAAGTCCTTATGGGACTGAAAGTTTTGCCCATTTTTCTATGTAAAATAGCAGAAGTTCACTCAGATAGGATAAAAAATGTGAACAAACATGAACTCTTGTCTCATCTCTTTAATTTCATCTAACAGGTTTTCTCCAGGTTAAAAACTCTGACCAGCTCTCACTCCCTGCTTGTCGTGGCTGTTGAGAGTGAGACTCTTGGGTAGGTAGCAACTACGGACACTAAGACAAAACTGTAATAATAATTAGGGAAGCAACGTGACCAATTATTAGCTAGTGACCGGAATTGGTTTATTTCCTGTAAATTGCCAGTCAGAAACCAATAGACGTTTGCTTTAAGTTAAAAACTAATCCTTTTTACATATCAAGATGTGTTTAAAAAAGAATGAAGGAGAGGTTATAAGTTATTTAAAATGTTGAGGTATGTCTGGAATTTCTGTTAAAGTCATGATAAAGTAGTGATCCAAGTTCACTAAAAAATATGCATGCAGACCTCCATTATAGTAATTCTAGTTCAACAAATTGTGCTAATTGATCGGATCAGTTGGAGAAAATTATTAAAACTGTCAAAAGTGTCATTATTTTCTGTGTTTTAAATTAACCGTAAAACTATTTTTCAGCAACTCTTCTCACACAAACGTACTGGTAATAATAAAAACACTGAATCCTCACCTCAGGAAGGGCAGGGATATAATTGCTGATTCTTTGTCTTCTGAAACAGAGAAATTGAAATTGGCTAAAATTCTTTTTGTAAGGTCAAAGCTTAATAAAACAATCAAAAAGATAATTCAAAACTAATAAAACCAATTCGAGAGGTCAATGCAACTGCTGCATTTAATAATTATTCACACTGGGTTCTTGCCAGTTTCTGTGTAGATTTTATATTTTCGTTATTAGTTTCCAGATCACTGAGTGACTTCACATTTACAGAACAGTACATCTGTGAGAGACGGTGAATAAGAGCCTGATAGTTCACTCTGATTCTCCTCTTCTGATTTTTTTAAAGTACAGATTTTTTTGATTGTGATGCGCTAAAGAGGGGAGCATAACCATAATTTTCAAAAAAGGAGCAAAATTTCAATGTTTTCCATCTGTATTTCACACTTACCTGCTGGCCACTTTATTAGGTAAATCTAACTAGTACCAGTATGGAATGTTTGCTTTAAGAACTGCACACAACAATTGTCTTTTCCAGCATTTTGAAGCAAAAGTCAACCCCTGTTTGCAGATGTCGATAGCATTTCTGTCCGGAAACTTTGTATGTTAAAAATATGCAATCAATTGCAATAAAACTTTTACCATATTAAAATATATATATATACATGATTAATCAAAATTAACATATTAAAGTCCCTTCCCTAATTAATAAGTAATTACATAGGTTTCAAAATGTGGATTTCTTTGGAGTATCCTTTGCTCTCTATCTTAACTGCATAACCTCCCTCACTCAACTGGTTTCTCTCTATTGAGTTGAATATTATTCCAATATTTAACATTTTAGTGTGCAACCTGAACAAGTAACCAGTAAAAACACTATTAAAAGAATTTTAACTAGATGTTATTATTTGAATATAAAAATGGATCTAAAAGAGGCGCTCCTTCATAGGTGTCAGTTTGTGAAATAATAATGTAGATTTGTCAGCTCTCTTACTCTGCCTTGCGTAGCTTATTAGAAGCAAAGGATACAGGGGAAGTTTTGAAGTTTGACACTCAGCCATCATCATATCACCCATCAACAGTTTAGGAAATGAATTAAACATCAACATGTTGAAACTGTCAATTTTTTTTTGACACATTATTAAATTATTGAAATGAAAACTGACATTCCATGAGTATCTTAAGCAGTTTCAACGTAAACAACCTGTTCTACTTCAGATGTCCCTGAGCCCATTAAATTTCTCTCTTTCACTGCTGGGTACCTTTCATGAAAATAAATAAGCTCGCTGCTGTCTACTGCATTTACCGAGTCAATACAAATGTCTGATTTTACCCAGAAAGTGTCTTCATTACTAAAAATATCTCATCCTAAACAGCGTGTATTAAAACCACTAATAAAAATATGATGATGCATGTAACATCTGTACAACATTAAACGTTTTACACCAAGAGGTTACTATGTATGTTACATTGAAGAAATTCACTTTTTAGATACTTATTCTTTTTTGCACAGATTACATATGTGTACCACAGTTTAAGCAAAAATGTCTTTTTGGTTAGCATAAAATATGAGCAAAATAACTTTTAATTAGTTAAATGATCCGAGTCTGACTGCAGGACACCAAGTCAGCTCCATGAATAGCAAGAACCTTCCTCTTCGGTTTTTTCCTCATTACTTACCCATCACAACAAGCTGTGCTTCACTTATCTTGCCCTACAGTGACACGTTTTGTGATATTATGTTCTCTGCTCTCATGAGCAGCAAGCTTCAATCAGTGTTTTAAAAATCAGCAAATATTAAAACCTAACCCTCTAATCCGCTTACTAAAAGGTTTCCCAGTTTTGCGATATTACCTCAGTTCCCCTTAGAGTTGTGAATGTATCTGATTTCCACATAAGCTGTCCACCACTGATTTAAGTCATAATTAGCCCTCTTTACTGACTTTCCCCTTTAAATGTGAAGTTTTCAGATCAGTTTGTCCTCTATATGACATAATTATCCCTACCTCCCCACAACAGTACGGGGGTTTCAGAAAACTGCTTTGGAAATCTGTTCACCCAGATTAAAATGCGGCGCTCCAAGCCACAATCCCTTACCAACAAATCCACACTCCAGGACCCACCTACATATTCTGTTAATGTCAATAGGGGTGAGAACTGCTTGAATGGTAAAATGATGGCCTACTTGAAATAAGGGGGTCATATGTGCTCATCAACAAAAAAGGTTAGGTAAGCAGTTAAACTCAGAGGGCAGTCTCTGGGATTTCTCTGCTATAGTGGGGTAAGTGCACTCCAGAGGGATTATCAGTCAATGTCACACCTTCATGCCTCCAGCTACACATGCATTTTTCTACCAGTTATAACCAAAATAGGAAGAAATTATCGTATTTAATTTGTTCTTTGCACATTTAACATAAATTATTTTTTAACAAAAAATTTACAGTTATAGGAAAACCCTATTCCGACATCCTTGCCCACCATGGATATGTTTGCCTTAGTTAGAGGGACTCTCCTTATCTCATTGAGAGCTGATGATCTTACTATGAGCAAAATGTGCTTTAATATTCCAAGTAAGTGAAATCTAATGGCCAGTGAAGTTTGAGCCATTTTTCCCCCCGTTTTTTATCTGCTCATCTGGATGCAACATGTTTGGGTCATTAAGGCGTCTCCATTTCACTAATGTCAGTTTGATAGCATGCATAAGTTATTTTATCCCGCTGTGGTAAACAATTGTACTACGCTGACAACTTGGTGGCTAATTTTGAAACAGCAAGATAAATGCAAGTAACCATGGCAAACGGTCATGGTTATTTGACCATGACCGTTTGCCATGTGTTTGCAAATTATCCCTCTATAAGGCAACTTGTCCCGCATATTCCAAGCATTTTTACAAACTTGTGAACCTACTTGTTGTCACTTAGTGAAGTAAATTACCTAGATCGACATACTCATAATAATGAAGACAACTATAACAACCTGAACTTCATTAAAAAGGAGTTGAATTGTCTGCAATGTTTATTTTAGGCTTGTTGAAAGCTGTTTTTCTGTTTTTGCCTTCATAAATTCTGCATGTAAATTAGTCTTTATCCACCTATATAGAGACATGTATATGTTATTCACCAAAATTAATGTTTAGTAACCTTTGATGAAGGTTTACAAGTGATATTTCCTCATTTGCACCCCATACTAAGCCTTACCCCAGGCATAAATGACCTCGGGGTGTTCTTGCCTCTAACAGCACCTCATCATAACCAGAAGTAAGAGATGTTACATGCTTCAAAGAGATTGCAATATCACCTGGCTGACTACCCCAGTCTTAAGTTGAATACATTAGCAAAGGAATCAATACATTCCTCTACAGACTTTCAAATCAAAGTCTGCAACTCTTGTGCTTGTTTTCATTCGATAATTTGTAAATACAACCAGAATAATAATTAACAAAATCCAATTACATTTCATAACTTGGGTATGAATTAATTTAACTGATTTTAGGGATGCACAGTCAGAGGATGTGGAGCAACTGAATGACTTTTTTTCCCAACCCCAACTTCACTAAGTGGAATTATCCTCCCTTTGGCAAAAATGAATAAAAAAAATCTCCATGGACACCTAACCTGTACCAGTTTGATTGGATTTACTAGTCTTTCAGGAAATACCAATGAGTTTTCATGCAACTTTCTCTCTTTGAATTTCACTGATGAACTTTTTTATAATCAAAAAGAAGCATTTAAACAGTTTGTTTTTTAGACTTTTCAAAAAATCCGTTTGCGTTCTAGATATTACTGACTGGATGAAACCAGTATTTCAGTGATAATATAAAGCGTTCTAAATTAAATCACCAACATTGCAGAAGTTATCAGTACTCCCCCCCGAATAGGTTCCAACTCATGTATACAAGCCTTGAAAACATTACAAAACATTACTTAATCCAAGTAATGATGCACTGCTAAAATAAACAAATAGCAATTACCTGAATGTAAAGGTTGAATTACGTCCAATGGCATATCAGCAACTTTTGTAATAGTCCTAATCATTAACCATTCGTTTGATTCAGGTGTGTTGGAGCAGGGATTCTTCCAAAAGTTGCAGAATAGTGGCACTCGAGGCCTGGGGTTGCATGTTAAGTTTTCTCTCTGCCTTCAGTTTAATATGATTCATTTGGTGCAGTGATGCAGTTAAGAATCCTAAAGCCGAGATAAATGGCTTCGTTGGGCTTTAATATGTTGCTTATTTGTAGATGAAAGGACACAAATGGTAAAATTACAGCACACTCCGGGATATTAAATATTGGATCAATATACTGCATTTCTGATTCAGTTAAACTGTAGCTAATGATTAACTAATGAAATGTCATGCAAACGACTTAATATGAATGTCACAAGTGCACAAGAGATATAGGCGCAGTATGTTAATTGTAAACGGCCTTAGTGATTTTTGGGAATCAGCCATACTTCCAGATCAAAAACATATTTTAGCAACATTCTTGATACTGATTTATCATGCAGCACAATATGTGTTCCTTCATTATGAAATACTGGAGGAACAATAAGGTGCTACTATAAGATGGCACAGTTTTTGCTGGGTCGTGTTTGGCTGGAGATGGAGTAATGGGGGTGTTCAGCTGCCACACCAGGGGTAGCTCCTGGCGGCTCTGCCAGTGGAGAAACCGCTCTTTCATATTTTTATATGCAAAAATAGCTTATAGTTAAACATTTTATTTTTAAGTATTTGTAGTTATCAATTTGTTTTGTTTGCCACCGATATTTTTGTTACCTTTCATATTTACCTCACTCCTCCATCTTTGTAATATTTGTTCAGCATCTACTTTGTGGACCATTGTGCCATTTACTCAGTGAAGTGAATAATGCAACAAAACAAATATACTACACTGTTGCCTTGGCTGCCAGGACAGGAGACTATCTGTTGGAGCTACAGGATAACTTGAATATTTTTTCTAATGTCGTTGAACATGCAAGGCGTTTTAATTATTGATTCTGAACTGACCATAGGACTAACCATGATAATAGTTGTCTTTCAGAGTTAGCTCCATGTTGGACTGATGATAGGTCTATTGTATTTGTTTCTTAACAAATGACAACTGGGACGAGCTACATCCTCAATCATCATTTTTGCAAAATGAAACCAGTAGAAAAGACAGCCTATAAAAATTATCACTGAGCACTTTGTTTTGTCCTTGTGGAACTTGGCTGCTCACACCAAGAAGGGGTTTTCAGAGATTTTAATTTGTTCAAAATACTGTTAGGGTCTAAGT
Organism: Poecilia picta; assembly: GCA_033032245.1. Classification (NCBI taxonomy): domain Eukaryota; kingdom Metazoa; phylum Chordata; class Actinopteri; order Cyprinodontiformes; family Poeciliidae; genus Poecilia; species Poecilia picta. Next base: position 11,901,295 of record CM065359.1, on the reverse strand, counting down.
GATCAGGTAGTTGAAATTTGTCTTTTATGTCAAGGCTGTGCATTAGACAAAATACCTCTTATTTGCTACAACCATTTGCAAAACTAATTAAAGTTTATTGAGTGTCTCCCAAAGCTTACTGCATGTTTCAGTGGAAAGTAGTCAATTCTGGCTGAATAAAGGTTGTTTCGCAAATTAATAGTTTTGGTTTAACTGGGGCCACAGTAGCCTAGCTACATTAAGTTGATTAAACAACATGGCCTTCATTCCTCACAAACTTAGATGTTTGGCATGGTTACTTCTTGTCTGTGCTGCTTGAGTAATTACGGAAAAGAGAAGCATTCAGTGAAGAGATGGAGGAAGCGACATTCTTTTCTGTAGTGTTGTTCCAAGTCTGCATCCTTCATTCTTGGAGGACTCTTCCATTTATGAGTGCTACACACATGTTCACTTTTAAACTTTTAATATCATTTTGTTAATCTGCAAATTTATGGTTCATGCATAAATAAGCATTGCATATACATGCATAAATAAGAGATCTAAGTTTGATTTTGTCACCAACATATTATATTGATGAATGCTATTAGTACTTCATTTTATGTCTGTGATAGACGGAAAGAAGTTAATGTCAAAAACTAAACATGTTTCCATGACATTATGAACTTCAATTTCACATTCAGCCTCGCAACAGCTGCCTAAGAAGAGGATGCTTCCACCCCACTACCCTTCCATCCTCCCCTTTGGAGTTTCATTTCAAGATTATGTTTAGGGTGCATAATTATGACACTCATTAAAAGCCTCTAGGCTGAAACAGTGTCAAATGGGGGAAAATATTCTTGGCTACAGTTCAAGTCATTAGCGTCCCTGATGGCGCTTTATGGGATCGGCGTTTTTATTAGCAATTACTATTTACTATCCAGCAGAATGGAAATATTACTGTAATAACTTATAATTATGTGTGAGTCCAACTGTTAATTTGAGTTGGGAAAGGAGAGGCAGATTAAAAAGAGTTGTTTGCTGTGCCAATAGCTGCAGAGGTGAATGGGAAGTGTGACAACTCCTCTGTGTCATCAACACAGTGCCCTGTGTTTTGGCCAAAAAAAAAAAAAAAAAAAAAAAAAAAAAGCAAATCAAAGAGTTGACTTTGAATGAACCAGCTTACAAAGCTCAAAGTTTGGCTAAAAACACAGCAGGGTAGACTTTCACATCTTCAGACTTAAGAGCTTTAGTGAGGATATAGTTAAAATTGTAGGTTTAAAAAAAAAGCAAATACTTAAAATTTGGTTTTGGCATTACATGTTCCTTATGACTGGGTTTGTGACACTGAATTACTAAACATGCCTAATGACTATGAGGGAGGGGGGGGGGAGTGTTCCTGTCAACCACTGTATGAAGCTTTGGGTTATACTGCGGCATTTGATGTCAAAAGAATTGCATTGCCATGTCTGATACACTTTCTACTGGTATTTGACATTGAGCTGCAAAATACAACTCCTACAGAATAGGTAAGTAAAACCAGTTAAAATGTTTTATACATGAGATCTTTTTTAAAATGCCAAAATGTACTGCTCTGTGGTAGCAGAGATGGAGTGCAGTCATGTTTTTATTACATCCCATTTTGTGAACATACTCATTACTTCTGAATAAACTCATTAACTTCTTGGAGTCTGTAATCTGATTACCAGGGATGGAACTGCAAAAGATACTAGCCTTGTCTGGGATGAAGGGACTTAAAGTCTCTAAAAGCAGACATTAAGAGCCAGTGCTACTTGGAATGGCACCGCTATGGTTAACCCTTTTTAGTTAACCTTTCAGTTGTCACCGTATAAAATAAAAATACATGTGAAATTTCAATGCAAAAGAAATCCATTAAACATGAAAGTATTTCCAGTTGTTCAAGAAGCCAAACCATATGAAAATGAATCTGGATTCTCTCATGGTCTTTCATTAAATATCAAAGGGACACTCAGTGTCTTGGGGATGAGAAAACGATATGACAAACTACGAATCACCGGGTCCCTTACGTGCATCGACTGCGCTGATGGAAACATTTGAGGGGGGGTGGGGGGGGTGAAACCGAAACTGTTTAGCGGGAGAGGGAGTGCCGCATTTGTCTTTTGATTTTTACCCAGGCAGCATTTTGGCTAAACCGTGAGTGAAACAGCCATTGGGACTGACTACTATATATTCCATTGGGGAAGGTAACTTTAACATTAAATACACCTTTCTCAACAGGCGAGGGCGCACTTTCTCCATCTATAATCAGACATGTAAGCGACTTGAAACCATTCCTCCCTCCCTGGCACCCCCAGACCCGGGCCGCCCCCCCTCCCCCACCCCGACCCATAGCTCCATGCCTGTGCAGCGCCATCATATTACTGATGATTCATATTACTGATGATTAGACAGACATCTCCCGCTCAGAGGAAGCCACTACGCATATCTGGAGCCCCGCGTTGCGAGTAAAGGGGGAGGTGATGGGTGACAACAGACACGCAAGTCACATTATTGCTTGGATTTTACAGTACCACCTTAAGTTCCTGAACTTCACATTTTAACGGATAAAAAGCGCAATGCGACTTGGACATAACAAGTAACACAACACTTTTGTAGCAATGTAGTGAAGTAGAAAGTACAGATACTGTAAAATGTAGTGGAGTAAAAGTAGAAAATATCCATTAAATCTACTTAAGTACAGATACACAAAAATTGTACTTAAGTACAGTAACAAAGTTCTTGTACTTCGTTACTTCCCACCACTGCAAACTATCATTTGCAATGAACCCCTTTGGAGTGAAATAGTCTTGTATTTCCTACATTGAACAAAATGTCATTATTACTACAAACCTAATTCAGCACACTCTTCAAATTAGGTGGTTTTTAGCAGTGTTTTGACATTTTCAATTATCTCAGTGGAGTCAAGCAGAAGTATCCTGCTGTGGATATCCTTCATAATTCACCTCAGATTTCAAAACTCTTCTATTTCAATAAATATAAAAAATACATAGTCTTTAAAAATGTATTAATCATCCAGAACTTTGCTTTAACTAGTGCTAGGAATACAAAATCCTCAATAGGATATTTTAACATTACCACTCTCGAGTTAGGAGTTGCCCATTTTTGTCAGGCTTCTTTAAAGCAAGAGAAACTGAAGGTCGCTATCCACATAAGTACCATTTAATCTTGCCAGACAAAAAAAGAGTCTTTGTCTAGATAATGTGCAGTTGCCCCCAGGCCCGAGCTATTGTACTGTCGTGATTATAGACCCAAAACTTAGATGTTCTCTTTCCCTGTGGTGCTGAATTAAATCCACCACAGGTGAACTCCGTCTCACTCCTAATTAAGAGTGTGTGTCCATGTGTGATATTACTTCTCATTTCTTACTTAGATTTACTCATAGTTGCTGAAAAGGAGATTGAAATTAACCTTCAAATCAAATTAAAAATCTTACCGTTCTATTCGATTCAAACTTAGGCTTCCTACCTTGCATTAAAAATTTTACAAAGAGTGCATTTTAGTACCTGAAGGTCCGTTTCTCTCTCTGCTCAATGCAGAGACTTTAATGCACACCGTTATCACTTGCAGAATAGATTACTGCAATCCCCTGCTTCATCAGTCTGCTAAAAAGAATAGCACCTTTACAGTTACACCAAAACTCAGCAGCATGAATGATGAGGAAGAAAGAAAATTTTGAAATTTCTACATTGCTTACCTTTATATGATTTAGAACAGTGTAGTAAAGATTAAATGCTTTTAAACAGTTTTCAAATGATCAAAACAAGGTCGGTCTTCTTTCTTAGATATCTTCTTAACATAATATATCAATTATATCTCTCGGGTCTTTGGAAAATGTATTTTTTTTAACTCAAGTTAGAAACAGAAACTCATTGCAAGATTTAATTTTTGTGTTATGATCCTCACCTTTGAAAAAGCTTTTTTGATGGCCTGACAATAGAAGAGACTTTATTTCTTTAAAAGCCACCCTGGGATTTATCTTCTTGGTTTGTATTAGATATTTGATAATTAGGATTATTCCCAATTCATCTCTTGTTAATATCTGAAATATTATTAGTTTGAGTTTAGTTGAATTCACTGTGTATATATTTACAAAGATGTATATATTTACAAAGGTGTGAGTAAAAGGTATAGCAAAGGTTTCTAATAAAACCTTTACAACAAACCCTGTATTGCGTTTTGCCTTTTCTTGTATTTTTTTAGTTAAGTTGGTATTTTAACTCTGTAAATGTGCATTAAACATGCTCTCCAAAAGACAGATTGATTCAAGAGTTTAATTTAGCCTTTCAATTTGGTCAATTTTTTACATTTCACTGTACTGTTTTCTGTTTTACTGCGTTGTACAGATTTTCTGTGCCCTCTTTAATAAACATTTTCAATCTTTCATTACAGTACTGTTAAATGGCAACGGCTTGACTTAACTTGTTTGTATCAATGTGTTGTTTTTCAAGCAATTATATTTTCTTCCACAGCTGCTTAGAGGTCAAAACATAATGATCTTGGATGTGCAGTCTTGTGTCCCACAGAGTCAGGAAAAGCAGAATCTGTACATATTTTTAAGCACCAAGTAAGTAAGGCCGTTTTAAGTAAGGCTTTGCAGTATGCAAATTGTGTTAGTGATTGTTAAAAACACAAAACTCAAGACCATTTGTTATGTTGTTTGTCTTTTCTATTATAGTCAGTGCTCGGCGGTTATGTTATTTCATTGGATTTTCTTTGGCAACAGATAAAAATTGTTTCACCATCAATTGTTTCTGGAGCAGGCACAAACTATTTCCATCAGTTAGATGCACTAACAACATATTGTCTCCTGGGTGATGTGATTTTCAGAGTTGGGTGTTAGAGATGGGGATTGGCAGCACCTCAAGACGGCTCTGAGGCTTTTCCATGCTTTATGTTTAAGCAGCCAGCAAATTGGGAAAGTGGCTTTATCTAATTAGAAAAAACATTCCTTTAGCAGCTGTCCCCCAGGCAGAACCATCATTATTTAAGCTGGCTGGCCTTGAGGAAAGCAGCAAGCAGCATTCAGATACATATCTAATACTCACCATGGAAATGACTCACTGCACAAATCTGCTTGCTATAATCACAATTTCGTTTTTTCCTCTCTTTGTGGCCTTTCATCCTATGAATATAATATTCTATCAACAAAAAGTCTATTGCATATTAACAGAGTGAACAATAATACCTTATTTGACAATGCCCATTCTATAGTTAATAAGGCCTTTCTGTAAATTGTCTCAGTATGTTGTCATGTTTATGCTCCATGATTGGATCAATATGTGATACGATTTTCTCTGCTACAAATAACCAGAGAGAGTTTCTCTGAAACTATTTAGGGTATATCTATGTAAACCAATAGCACGGACGTATTATTTTGAGCAGCACATCAGTATCAAATTGTGAGTACAGTGAGCAATGTGTGAATGTGGACAACCCCAAGCAAAAGCACAAGGGGATTAAAATGAAATCTAATGCTCCCACTGAGGACTGTGCTCCATTGTTATAATGAGCTTTGACTACCTATATATAATGGACTTGCAGGGACTTTGCAATATTTAATTTTTTTGCATGTATGTACCATGTACCTGTTTGTGTGTAGTTAGTGCATGCATGTCATTGCAATGCTCATTTTGAAGCCGTTTGTACAGTGACCACACTCCCAATATCTAAAGCGGTGCGATCCTATGCACCAGCGCTATTAATGAGGCCTCAGGGAATGGACGTGGAGTTGTGCATCAACGCTTGGTCTTTAAAGTCTCACAAGTTTGCATGTGGAAAAAAAAAAAAAAACAGAGGGCAAAATAACTGTCCCTCCTGAACATGATCAGTTTTCACATCTGCAGTTTCTATTTTTAAGTTTTGCTAACATATGCATATTTGGTTTTTCTGTTTCTTTGTTATTTCAGTTAGGTAAATTCAACAATCAAGTGGAGCAGAAAATCATTTTGGAAGCTAAGAGATTAAGTCAAACAAATAAAAACTGACTTAACACACGGAGTCTGAACAAATTTAGAGTAGATTTGATTTGTTTTCGGTGTCTATATATGTGATTCAACTTCACTAAATAAGTAAAACTTAAATTTACACAAAGACTAACTTTAGATTAAATTGGGTTTAATTTAAGAGTAAAAAGAGAACAAACTTATAAACTTAACATTTTTTTGCATTTATGATATCACTAAATTGAATTTAATTACGTTTAAATAACTAAAATTAGCTGTGTTGGTCAAGCTTAATCATTCACACATTAAAGTACAAGCTGACTTGGAAAAAGGGCTTCAAATTATTCTACATCAATAAAAGTCATATAAAGGTAGTTAAAACATCACAATGTTCCATTTGAATAAATTATTGATACTTAATGCTCTGTGTTCTCATCTCAGCTGTACTTATCTGTTTCCTCTGCCTATCTTTGCTGTGTCTCGTCATGTTTGAGATTTTGTTTTGTTTTGCGATTCCCTTCTAATCATTTCTGGGTTGCTTATTGTTGCTATTGTTTCCTTTTCACTTCATTCCTCTGTACTGTTCATTATTGTGGTTAGTGTGTTTCCATAAAGTTAATTTCTATTAGTTTCTTGCCAATATGAATTTGAATTATTCTCATTTGTTAGTTTCAGGGTTATATTTTTTTCCTTTTTCATTCTTGATTCTTTTGTGTTTTGGTTCAGCTTTCTTCCTCCCTCAGTTTCCTTGCCCTTATTCTGCTGCAGCTGTTTCACATCCCCTCTGATTATCTCTCCTGGTTCTAATGTTATCGCCCACCTCTGCCTCAATATATAAAATTAATGTCATTTAGGGCTGCGTAGGGAAACAGTTATTTTCACCAGTGCCTTGTAACACCTACTGGCTTGTTTAGGGTGTAAATCCTCTTTTTTCTTTGTGGAGATTACATGTTTTCTCAGTACATTCATGGGTTGTTTCTGGGTACTCTGTCTTACTCCTGTGGTCCAAAAACGTCCATGTTAGCCCAACTGCCCTTTGATGTGTGTGTGTATTGTCCGTTGTCATCTAGGCTGCAAGAATAAAAATCTAAGTATTTTTTACCCTAATATTACTTGTTTGGGTTAATGACCTAGGTCTGTTGTCCTAAATTAAGCAGGGCTGCATAAAGGTCATACTTCACAAAACGTGGTTATTCTAAAAATCTATAAGATTTTTTTCATTAATGCGTAAATATCTAAGCAGATTTTTATAACAACTATAAGTCTAAATCCCAGCTTTTAAATGATCTAGAGAAACGACTGGTGAAGCCTCATTTTCCACCCTTTCCAAAACATACATTGTGCTCTTTTTATGTAGACTAGAAGCCCATAACTGAAGTGAAAGTACAATATATAAAAAAAAAGCTCTGAGGCAGAAATTGTGAAATGCCTATATTTTTAACTATATTTACAGTAATACTTAAATTGCTATCAGAGAAAATCCTTTTGCAGTCACAAGCAAAATAAAATTGTTTCCGATTATAAATTCCATCATGACATAATTATCTAAAGTCAAATAGCTTGTGTACAATGAGCGATGGCGTCACTAAAATTACTTTTTGACTGCCGGCTGTCTAGATGAGTCACCGTTCTCAAATCTAGATTTTCATAAAATAATTGATTAAAATCATTCTTGTGTGCCCATAATAGAATTAACATGCAAGCGAAATTAATTATGCATCGCCATGATTGAGTTTTTGCTTTTAATAACAACAATTTCAGGCTTGACGAAGCTCAGATTGCCCAATTTAAGACGAGGTTAATGGGTTCCATTGTGGTTAGATTTCTCATTGTACACTTAGTGTGTCTGAGCAACAATAAGGGCCTGAGTGGCCATCTATCCGACACAAAAGCACATTGCATTACATTCCAGTAAATGCAAAAGTTGTAAATTATTTTAGACTGTAGGAGATAATTGAGAACATTTGAAGATAAACGTGCTGCCAATTTAACCATACTGCCGGTACGATATAATGCACAATGTTCTCTCAGAATAAAAACAGTGATTTGTATTTGCATGGAAAATTAATTCAGAGATTTTGTGGTATAAAAGTTTCATGAAAACAACAGCGACACACAGAATGAACAAAACTATTCAGGAAACTTGTGTAAAAAAAATACATTAATAAGCTTCTCAGCAACAAATTAACACTCATTAAAAAGGAAGACAAACTGATGGCTAAATAATCAAGTGATCCATCCGTGTGCCATTGAAAATACTTTTGAATTGGATTAGAATCATGATCCAAATACATACAAAATTTTCAACTGGATTATAAAAAGGGAAAAAAACTCAAAGTGGATTTATAATTCATAATTATTTTATAGGTATACCTGCCAATATATAATATATTGCTCTTAAATGATCTTCAGGATTTTCAGCTATCAAAACTGCTGTATGTTTATTGATATGCTGAAATGTGAGCCTCGTGCTATTCATTTAGCAATAATCTTAAGGCTCAAACATCTAATAAGATCACCAGTGATGTTATCAGATCATCCACTGGATCCAAATCCATTATAGAAATACAGTTTGTCTTGGATAAGACTTAAGCCAATAGAGCCATGGGCTCAGGTATGAGAATCCAAGTACAAAACATACAACCTTTATTCCATATCACATGTATGAACTACATTTTGTTAGTCTGACTATAAAGCACTGCAAGAACCTCTGTTGTGTTTGTCTTCTCTGTCAGTACTGAACATGTGCTGTAAGCTGTGGTGTTTCACTTCATGCACTATCGCAGTGGTCTAAAATTCATGCCTCGAGGTCTGGTGTCCTGCAACTTTGAGATGTGTCCCTTGTCCAACGCACCTAATCTAAAAGGGTGAATTACCTTCCCAGTAATTCACCTTCCCAGTAGTTCACTCTGCTGAACTTGAACTCTGCTCAAGTTCAGCAGAGTCCTGCTAATGACCTCATTATTTGACTCAAGTCTGTTGAAGCAGATACACATCTAAAAAGTGCAGGAACCTGTCCCTTGGATTTGAAGACCCCTTCTCTGTCATTTAGTCACCTCAACAAAGAGGCATGTATATTTTTAATGGACTTCAAAAGTGTTTACTCTGTCAAACTTGTTTAAACAAGCACACATTTAGCATAGCGTAATGTGTGTATGATGCATTTCATTAGCACAATTATTGCAGGGAGGGAGGTCAAGTTTAATGTTTTCAGAACTTGTTGCTGTGAGCTTCACAACCCACACATCAAAACATCTACCCACATGAGGTGAAATGCTTCCTTTTTAACAGATAGTAATTATTCCACTAAAGTTATCAGCTTCTCAGAATTATTTTTGAATCAATAAAAGAAATGCATGATCTCCCATAAAACAATGCAAGTCAGGACTTATAACTTTAAAGCAACATTTCTACAGTTTAGGTATTTTTGCTTAAACTGCAAATGAGCCAATGTGGCAGACATTGTTAGACATAAACTGAGCAAGAAAAATGATGTTGATGTCAGCATAGATTTCTGCATAGAATAGATTTATTCACATGAAGAACAAGTTTTGAACTTCATGACCAGAACACAAAAGACACAGAGAACTCTTATTTCCAAGAATGCTTAACCCAGTGGAATGATCTGCTCCTTGGAAGGAGGAATTTCCACACTGCTAGATTTCTTGTAACATTATAAAACTATAAGAGCTTGTGCTACACAGATAAACTTGACTTGAATGCTTTGAGATTGTTGGTTTATAGAAAGAAAATTGAAAGAGGGGTGCTGCCACTTGGCTCAGTGGCAGAACAGGCTCACAAAGTCTACAGTCTTCAGCACAATCGTCCCCGGTTTGATTCCTGGCCCTGGTCCATTTGCTGTACGTCTTCCCCTCTCTGATCTTCTCCCTGCCGCAGCCTTTCTAACATTTGCTGAGCTGGTATCAGTGATTATCTAAACTATTTCCATTGCTAAAATTTGTTGCCTCTTTCTCCAACTTTTTGGATTGAATCATCAATCCTGCTGGTGCCTCTTTGTTCCCTCTTGTCTCCTATCTCACTTTTCTGTCTCTACTACATTTTAATCTATAAAAACTTCTGCAATAAAGTCACCAGGTTTTAGAAGCTCCTCTGATTTCTCTTCATGCTGAAACCTTGCATCTTCAAAAGTGTTAGCTTCCACAGTTTTTGCCCTTTGTATTTTTTGGAAGCAAGTTTCTCTTCAGCTGATGTAAAATTATATTTACATTTTAATCACCTGCCTATACTTGGAGAACCTTACAGTTATCCAAAGCAGTTACTCAGACAATTGCTGGTCACTAGCCAGAGAGATACTAGGATAGCAGAGGTAGGGTGTACCTTAAAGAGAGAACGGGAGAGCGCACCAAATGTGTAGTGGTTTATGGCTCTAATGCAAACACATTGCTGTAATTGCATAGAGGAGTTTTCTATGTGAGCTACATTTGCAGAAATCTGTTGCAGAATATGCAACACTTGCAGTCCCACAGTGAATCTAATAAGTTTCTGTGTTTTGGACAGAAGCCGTTTGTGTTTATTTTGTATATAAAGTATATATGTAGCTTTGCTGTTTGAGAATACCTGCAGTGCATCTATTGTTCCTATCATACCACACCTCATTAGGCAGGTGTTTATAATACAATGGATGTCAGTAACCTTGGGGGTCCCTGTGCATTGAGGCTCACAGGTCACACCCTTCAAAGGGGGAAATAAAGTAACTGACACCCAACAAACTCTAATCATTTAGGGCTTTTGCCAGACAGACTTTACACACAGATGATGAAATCCACCTTAATTACCTCAGTTATTTGAATTTCCAGAAGTTGAAGGACTAGTCCACCAGAAAGTAACCCTTTCCAGTATGAGAAACAAAGTACTGCCTTCTCACACACAAACCACATGATAAACACAAAGAACTAAGTCACCCCAAGCCAGTACATGACTCAAAATTATGGCAATAAGGAGTTCACTGATAACCACCCAAGAAGAAAGCAGACTAGTATAGCTCAAGATATAATCATCCCGTTACACAACACAGCTGGATCCAGGTTGCATTAGAACAGTAACCAGAGTGTGTGTGCAGTGTGAAACTTCACACAATGCAAAAACCAATTATTGCTTTTATGCTCTGTTCCAGTTGTGTTTGGAACAAGGAAATGTCAACTTCCCCATCAAAAAAAAAAAAAAAAAACTGGAACACCCGCTAGGAAACAGGGAGCAACTGCGACTACCATCAGTTGTAAGGCAGACTTCACGTTTCAATGTGGCTGCTTCTCTCATCAACAGTAGTAAGATGTATTGTAAAAATGTCTATTTTATACACATGTAGCACTTGCAACTCTAAACTAAACCAAACTTTCCATAAGCAAAGTTTGCTCATGGAAAGTAAGGGTTAAAATAATGTTCCAAAGGTATTTTAAACAACATTAATGGGAATCGCCATGTTGAAATTATGACTTCTTAACTGGAACGCTCTGACATCAAACCCAACTCTGAATTCCCACTTCCCAGGGAACTGAAATGCAGCATTAAGGTAACTCTCAGCACCGCACCATAATTATGCAGGATACATGTTATGCAAACAGCGTATCAAATAAGCAAAATATAATTATCTGGTCGCACATGCAACAGTGTTTAGGTTGTAGAATCCCACTTGCTTTATGTATGAGTGCAGTGGGGAAATAGCGCCCCCTCTCCGTGTGGCTGGTTGCATACTGCTGGCTCCTGTACTCAGTGCCAGTCTGTGAAAGCTGCACAAGAGGCGAGTTGCATTCTTCAAAACACCGAATAGAAAAATATTAGCAACAGATAAAACATAATTTTTATTAACTTTGATAAATAGTGTGTAATTAATATTTACTAGATACGTGCCTGGCATAAATTTTTGTCCTTTTAATTTTATTATAAAACACTTCATGTGCTAAGTTAAAAAGCTCACATAACGCTCGCTCTGTTGTAGTGGCTGATTGAAGCTGAGAGTTGCACTGATTCGAACCCGATATGTTCTCATTCAGGAAATAAACTGCAGATCTATGGAAATAAATTGTGCCATCAAATTTGAATAAAAATGCATCTGAAATTTGAATGTTGTACATTTGCGCTCACTTTTTCAATTTCAAAATTAATTCAGAATATAATTTTGCCCTAAAAAAATTCAGTGTCATTATTTGTACATGTTTGCAATTTTCATTTGTTTTTATATGCTGAATTTTTTGTATAGAAATTTAAAGTTATTTTTATATATGCTGAAATTTTTTTAAACACTGAAAATATATATATATATAAAATTTTTTAAAAAAAATTCCCCTCTCACCCTCCGTGGGTGGTCTCCTCTCTCTCTTTCATCCTCTGAGCTCGGTCCTCTACCAGAGGCCTGGGAGCTTGAGGGTTCTGCGCAGTATCTTGGCTGTGCCTAGTACTGCACATTTCTGGACAATATAAAAATTTCATCACTTTGAAATAGGAATGGGAATTTTTTTAACAAATGAAAATTGCAAGCATGTTCAAATAATGACACTGAATTTTTTTTTAGATCAATTTATATTCCGAGTTAATTTTGAAATTAAAAAAGTAAGCGCAAATATACAACATTCAAGTTTCAGATGCATTTTTTATTCAAATTCTGATGGCACATATTTACTTCCATACAGATCACCCAGAAACTCCTTGTCTTCTTTTAAGAAAAAACTACAAAACGCAGAGTCGAGGGGTTACTTGAACCGGTTACACACAATCACAACAATTCATATTAGGCTGTTAAATGAACAGAAAGCGCAATGGCTCTTACCTTTAGAAGACGTCCTGTTTTTATGCTTGTAAAGTTAGCATATCAAGTCCTCAAAGTCCTGCTGCCTCACCAGCAAGAACTCGATGGCCATCAGGGACACTACAAGAAGCCTCTTTTTCCGACTCATAGTTGTCCTGAGTTCATTTCATGTTCGTTTAACTTATAAAAAAAGACATCTCTCATACACTTTTTGTGAAAGGGTGAAATCCTTTTGAGCAAAATTTCCTAGTGGCTCAAAATGCAGGGTCTTCATGACACTAATGAGCTCAAGGTGACGCCATTACTTTGCTCTGTTTGCTAACGGGCGTCATATTTCTCCGTTGCTTTGCTAAAGTTAGCCGCTGTTAGCTCAGGCTAAGCTAACAAACGCGTACAAAACCTTGGTTAGCTAATTATTGGTGGAACTTTTTTTTTCTTCCTTCTTTCTCTTGACAGATCCGTTAGGCTTTCGGTCTATTTTCTGCCAACACAATCGTGATAAAATTTTCGACAGTTCCACTCACAGACACAACCTGTCTAACCACAGATCAGGAACAAATTCATGGCACTATTTCAATTTCAACTTGTTCTCAGAATAGCTGATCTTGGGTCAGTGATAACCACCTGCTCTATGCCCGCCCACCGCTTACATAAAAGAGAGAAAATAATGCTTGTTCACTTCTTTTAACAGCTTTTATTTTATTGTGACTGGACGATCATGAACATTTATGTTGAATTATCATTTAATTTATTCACTTCTTAATTTTTTTTGCTGTTATTGAAGTCAGGCCTAGCAACACAAACACACAACACAGTACATTAAAGTATATTCAGCTGAATCCTTGATGCTTCTTCCTCTTTCATGTTTTTGTTTATTCTTTTCCCTTTATTTCTAGTTTTTTGAGCCTGATATCCCTTTCATTTTTATTTTGATCCTTTAGTCACATTTAAAGCACACACTACTGAATGTGTGATGAAGTTTTAATAAGTACAATTACAATCAACTGGATAGAAAATAAGAAAAGTTTGCTAAAGACTAAAGAAAAACAATCACTTGAAAGATTGTTTGACAGTCTTGCATCTTCTGAGAAGATTTTACAATATTTAATTTTACCTTTTTTTTTAAATGCACACATTTGGGCATGGTGATGGTGCAGGGGTAGAATGTGGGTCCCATATTTTTGGAAGTCCTAGTGCTCGACTCGATTGTCAGGGGTTCAAATCGCGGCCTGTTGATCTTTGCTGCATGACTTCCTCCTCTCCTTCAACCAATTTTCCTGTCAGATCACTATCAATTAAAGGCCTAGAGCTGAAAAAACCTTTAAAAGAAAACAATGCATACATTTCTCCTTTTTGTTTTTCCAATGCAATTTTGCAGTGTAATGTTTTATTGATTGGCTTTTTTTTTAACTCTATTTGTACTGATTTTATCAAAAATGACAGGATATTTTCAAAACACTGCAATAAGTTAAGCTGGTTAAACAATCTATTTAACTAAGCTCCTGCTGATAGTGCCTATGCTTCATATGGTGCTTTTACTTTATTTTTTTTTAAATTTCTTTAAAAAAATAAATAAAACCTTCAAACTATCAAAACAAACCATAATCAAACACTTTTAGGTGACAAAGGATCAGGAGATGTTTGAATGCAGGACCTTAAATCATAAATCAGTGTTTTACACTCCACTCCTAAGAGGAGAAGCCACAGAAACTTTGTCCTTGTAAAAAAAAAAAAAAACTCACTGTAGCTCAGCAATCTCAGCTTCTGTCACATGAACATAGAGAATAATTGAGTGAATGAATAAATTAATTTATTCATTCATTCAATAAATTATGACTTCCTTCGGCCTGTCTAACATCTTTATACATCTATAGCTGCTTGGCTTTATGAAGCTGCGTTGAACTCTAGATTTCCCTCTGGTTGGCAAAACGGCACTGTTGTTCAATTGAAATGGATCAAAAATTTCCTTTTTAAAAAATCTGGGAAAGTGAATGTAACGTAATTGCTGACAAGTTGTTTTAAAATTAGGAATTTATTTTTGTGTATTTTAGGAAATGCAAGAGACAAAGAGGTATTAGTTACATAGATAGAAAGCAGCGCTTGCAAAACTGCGGGTGCCTTCAGATGTCTGATTTTTGTTACACATGTATTGCTTACTTTTATAATGAACTTAATGGGTTGGGAGGCTTTTCCTTAACTCCCAAACTGGCCAGGAAAAGCAGGGTATAGATAATGGTTCATTATTATGAACATCCATAGCAACTACCATACCAACTTTATTTATAAAGCACTTTAAACAACCACAGCTGATCCGTATATTGAATGTATGGTGGTGGCAGAATTACGATGCGTCAATGTTTTATATAGTTTTCAATTCATTGTTGTTGCTTGCTTTGAACAGGAAACAAAATATATAACATAATTCATTTTTCATGCTTATTTCAGTAAATAAAGTTCTGCAGGTTTATGTATGGTTTCATTCAATTGTGAATCTGTGCTGTGGCATCCTGTATATTATCCAAATTATTTGTTCATTTCACCCATTTGGTCTGCTCTCATAGGAATCTGGAAAGGTCCATGCTCTCTAAGTGGTGCAATTAAGGACTTTATTTTTAAGAGAAATAGTTGCTTTTGGAAATCAGCTATGAAAGCGTAACAACCTCCCTGCAGAGTTAAAAACATTTGCAAATTATGTTTCTTTCTAGAAAAGCAAGAATATGGATTTTAAGTTGGCAAGCCAGTCAGAATGAAACACATATCATTACATAGATTTCACAAGTGTCCTATTTATAACTTTTTACATGATTGATTTTTTTATCTCACAGTTCGTGTATGTAATTATGTCTTTAAACTACTCATTTATTCTATTCTTTGTTGATTTTTCTTGTACCTGCCACTAAGACCCTAGATGAAAATCAGCTGGAGCAACTATAATGTTGTCCAGTACATCTATCTCATGTTATTTGTACATGCTGCCATATAAAATGGAAAAATTCAATAAAAAAAAACTGTCTTTTGATTTTCTTTTTAATCTGTAACATAAATCTGCTGAACATTACTCACATTTGAAGTTTTTGTTCAGTGGTGTGTGGCTTTAGTCTGTTTAGCCACAAATAAAGCAGATGCAGAAGCAATGCAAGATGGGGCAGGAATCATGTCGAAATGGCATTTCTAAATAAGTACTTGATTCTGCACATTATAAAAAACATAGGAAAGTTTAATTGCTAAGGATATCTTTGAAAAGCAGACAATTGAGATTAAAAATGTTGAGATTGCAACATTTTTGCATGTGGTCTATGCTTCTGCAACTTTTAATTAAAAGAAACTTGGTGTGTGATTACATCCCTTTTAATGTAATGTAAGAAAAGACAAAATGGTGACAGGTTGAATTTTTAGAACTCAATCCAACCTTCACCCCACGCTCAGCGCGATTTGTTGATGGAGCTCTGCCTGTAAAACATGTTTGATTCCACAATCCTTTGGCTTGTATTTTATAGCTAAAAAAGAAACAAATAACTTTTTCTTTTTTCTTTTTTTTTTTTTTGCAGAAGTTAGACTATTTCATTTGAAAAATTACTCCCAAAACCAGTTGAGGTTTCACTGGAAGAGAACATGAAGTCTATCTTCCTTGGACTGTTTTTTTTCCTTGTAAAGTCAGAGGAACAACTTGTTGCTTTTTAATCTTTTTCTTCTGTTGAATCATGATTGCAACCAGTTTTCAGCAGATTGTATTTTTTCCAGGTACATACCATTGCAAAGAGCAGGGGTCTTTAAAACTGACAACCTTTTTTTCTTTTTTATATGCAATTATAGGCAGATCTTCCAGGGAAAACATGGCTGAATACATAATCAAAAATATCAGCATCAGCACAGAGAAGCTTTTTGCTCTATACCACCGTTTTAGAAACACATCTGCTTTTGTTTCTAGTTTCAAACTTCAGTGTACATGACAGCTTTACTCACATTTACCACCTTTAAATTGTTTCATTCATTTGCACATCAGTTTCGAGCGGTTATTTATGATAGCTCACTCTCCACAAGCGACGCCTACTATTATGGGATGTACACACTCTACTTATACTTGAAATTACTTGTTTATCTCTGATTTAATCTTCACCCATCTAGGCTTGTGACAGCTTTTGTTGCAATCTCACACCTGGCAGCGAGTAAATATATTAAATCAAAGTTTTAAGATTTCTCATAATGCAAAAATTTTTTACACCTACTGCTCATTACTGCCGTAATATAACTCCCACCTCTGGTTGCTCAATGTTGTTCAACATTTACGTTTTAAAATTGAAACGTAGAAGTCGGAGTAATAGATGAGTCCTTGCCAAATGCAACTTAGCGTTTCAATTTCATATTTAATTTTAAAGTGTAGACTCAGCATAAGGGCAGGTGTGACACGGTGGAAAAGCTTAGGAAATGAAACTGTGCAGCATCCAGTAAGTAAATGTAAGTGTCAGCGTCTGAGTTAGTTTTAAAGTTAGTTGCACAAGTGAGTTCAAGTTAAAGAAAACCAGAGGTCAGCAAGGACAGGAAAAATCACCTTGTCATGAAACTCATTTGCGCGATTATTTATTTCTCCTTCTTTGCCAGGTACAGGTAAAAAAATGAAACATGTCAAAGCCTTTATGACATTTAAAGATTGATAAAAAAAAAAAACTGGCCTTTCTCAGCTAACATCAAATATAAATATAATTTCAAATTTTATCAGAAGTACGGAGAACATAATCGATATTTCAGTGTAACCTAATGCTAAATGTGTACTAGTCCTTAATTTATGGACCAACACTAACAAATAAATATATGCCCTATCTTCCAACAGTCTTACAAAGGACACAGATTCTGGCAGTAAGAGAATCAAAGTTTTTTTTGTTTTTCTAATACTTTGGTAGCATAAGAAGCTAATTGTCCTTCTTGTACATAACACTCTTACGTTGTAGTTCCACCTTCTTAGAGCATGCAAAAGTTATTTTCAAATCCAGCAAAATCAGAATGACATTTTTAGGCTCTGGGAATGTTGATCTGTTGCAAATTAAGTTCTTCATATGGAGCATAATTTTATAATGTTTTTGCCCTCTTGTTTTAAAGTAACCCTAAAAGCTTGGCTCTTCATCACCATGTATAAAGTCCAGTATGTCTAACAGTGCTAAAGACAAATTAGCTGATATATTCTGGATGTAAATTCACTCAGCATATTAGTTGTAGTGTTAATATTAAAAGGTAAACCCTGCAGGAAGTAATATTAAAACCAACTGGAAATTGAAACTATTCATGTAGCACAATCAGGTACTCATATGATGTTTATGATTATGTAATTAATTTGTTGAACTCTTTCGTAAAAATGTATTTCAGTAAGAGAACACTCATTTTATTTATTATTTTTGTTTGTTTTGTTTTACAAACCGGATTTTTTTCATTGCAAGAATAAAGTATGACTTACAAAGAAGTGTGAAGAGCTAAAGAGAAAACAACATTTATGGTTTCATTTTAAACTTTCTCATTAGAGAGAGCTAAAAGATATGGTTATGTCTTCATACTCAGAGACGGGGAGAGGTAGGATAGCAGCTAGGAGCCTAATTTAAGGTTCATTATTGTTGTTCAGACATGAACACAGTAGCACTTTAAAACTTGTAGGTGCAGTCATGGTCTAATTGGCAGTGAAGTGTTTTGTTTTCATTTGTTTATCTATTTATTTCCTGGCTTAGACTTTCAGGGCCAATGGAGCACAAAATTGCTGTGCAAATATATATTATTCGCTACATGGCAGATTCATTGTCTCCATAGAAACTCATCTCCAATTAGTATTGGGTCAAGAGAGAACGGTGGGTGAAAAAGAAAGTGGCACCAGTTGAGGACACAGAAAAAAAAACAACAACAGGGTAGACATAAATTATGTTCGTAGATGAGAAGAGGTTTGTGGGAGATTTTTAATTTCTGTTTTTCATAAAGATTTGAGCTGCTTAAACAGATTTGGCTGATTTAATGATACAGCTTTAAAAAATGTAGCCCTCCTGCTATGAACTTTTAATAATTATTTATATTAGGAACAGAGCTGACATTAAAGATTCAGTAGGTAACTTATGAAAAGATAAATATATGTTTAGATATTTTTTTTATCTATCCATATGTAGTATATACGGTATATACTTTTTATTGTTGCTATCAGTTGTAGGGTTTACATATGGTGCATTCATAGTTCAGAAAAAAATGAATCAGCCAATCAATCTCAAAGTTGTCTGATTCTGGCACACTGCATTTTTCTATTCAGGAGATAAATAATGGCATATTTACTGCTAATTTTATATGACGTTTTCAGTGCAGGACAAGAGAAAACAGAAACCGTTACATGACTTCGAGGTAATTTTCTGGCATTCACTACTTTTCTAAAACACACATCTCATTGGACAGAGTGGTTACACAGCACCGACATCACCCTGTTCTACAATATCCCACAGATAATGAATGCATGAACAGATCAATAACATCAGTATGTAAATAATTAATTGCACATTGGAAACCATGCAACTCCCATACAAATTCAAGAAATCAACTGATTAATGAGGAATTAGCTGCCAAGGTAGCTTTGTATTCTTCTGGACATGTTCATCAGTATGTTTATTGATAAAAAATTTACTGATAAAGGAAGGAAGGAATGCTTGTACCAGCTATGCTTACAGAAAAACTCTGTACGTTCATCCTGAGTTTAGTAAGACATGCAGAATATGAGCGGGATCTGTTTAAAATACAGTCTGCCTGTCTGAGGACGGTCTGTTCAGATGGAGGAGTTCAAGTAGTCACCGCTGCTGTCTCAATTAAAACTGGAATCTGAACATTTCAGTTTACAGTTAAGTAAAATCACCAATTTTCAGTTGATCAGTTTTTTCACTATATTTTAAAAACACTTCATTACTTTACAAGCAAATCCTTATACAACACTTACTATACACAAGTGAACAGGAAGAAGAAAAAAGAAAAATACTGTATATAATAAGAAAATCCATTTTCAGGGCAAAATATGTTACATAAACATTCTCCTCATTGTTAACTCAAAAAATGTATAAGACTCAACCACTTTTTTCTTATAAATAGTTTTTAACCGATTCATAGTATAATGTATATTATGATTTTTTTTAAAAAATGTAATTAAAAATGCTATTAAATTAAAAGCAAACGAAAATAAATAAAATTTCTACTTTAAAGTACAACTCACACAGTAGGTTGGGAATGATTTTTATAAACTCTCTAAACCCAGCCTTTTGTCTTGGGGAGTACAAGCCACAAAATATGGATGAATGCAGAGCACAAGAAAAAGTGACAGGCAGGCAGTGAAGAAAACAGATGGACCAAGAAATAAAATAGTGAATGAGGACTGATGACAAAGACTGGTCAGGGAAATGTATCTGCACACGAGCCATTCGCTTCCCAATCCTCCATCCTTCACATCTGCTCAATCTCCTTCCATTACAGACCAGCTGTATCCTCCTGTGTGTGCAGCGTTGGTGTCATTTCCATCCACTGCTTTGCTCTTATCTCTGGTGCCACTGGAAAATGACAAAACTGGAACCACGGCAGAACTTTCTGTTCCGTGCTCCGCAGGAAGAAAATTGCCCTCTTTTCACTCTTTTTGGTCTATTTCATGCAGCTGTAATAGAGGCTTCATATTCATTTAGCGGGATCCATGCCACGCATTGTCAGTTTTTTTTTTCCTGCACATATAAATAATTGTGCAATTTACCTTGACTATATAAAAGACCTAGGAATATTGACATCTCAAAGATGCATTTAAAATTCAGTAAGTAAATCAGCATCTCTGTATCTGACTGACATCTAAGGAGATTGTCTCTTTATTGAATCAGAATGATCTGTGGTAAAGGGAATATGAAATACATTCCTGACTCTGCCTAAATCAACTCTAATCCCACTTAATTCAGTACTAGCTTCACTACTCAATGCTATACTTGTGTTGTTTATTTGGGTCTAGTTTTTCTCCAGATGAAGCTCCTGCCATCCCATAACACCCCCATGCATAAACCCAGAAACCACACTCAGAACTACTTTCTCCTGCTCTCCCTTTCATACAAGAGCTACTATTTATGGGTTTTTTTCATTCTGACTTTCAGATTTCTGTGTGTGTGTTTGTGTGTACTGTGTATACGAGCATTATTCTATTCTTGTGTGGAGTGAATCTATATATAAGCCATCATGTGTGACAATGAAAATGAGAAAGGATTATTACTTGTGTCTTTTCTTACGAAAAATATTGTGACCTCTGAAAACTTTACAGGAGAGTCATTTACCATTCAGTCTGCTACAACGCTTAAAAGACTCATATTTAGATGAAATGTAGTCACTATTAAAGTCACATGAATCATTTTATGTTCTTTCAGTGTAAAAAGAGAGACATTTTAGTTTGATCATATTTCATTTAAAACGCTTCTAAGATGTTCCGTCTGGGGAGCATTTGTCTATCTGAGATCTGAATTTTCTGAAACATCATGTAGTGGAAGCGTATGAACACAGATTCAGACTTCAAATGTACATTTCCATTAACTGCATGAGGCTCCGTGTATGTGGGTGTAGATTCTTTGTCATAAAGTAATGACAATCCTACACACTTAAATAGAAAATGATTTATTTGCTTATTTTTGCAAATATGTTTCACCTTGTATTCAAAACAGTTCTTCATATCTGAACATGGGTTTGGGAAATAAGTCAAGACATCAGAATGAATTTCAGTTTTTGTTTAATTATTCTTAAGTATCTGATTTATAGGTAAACTCTACAAATGTGAATTTTGCAGCGAAGGAAATCTTGCCTCTTGGTCAAAACAAGTTTATGTTGTGATAGGATTATGTGAGGCAAATGGGAAGTAAAGTTTTATCTGCTTTTTCAGTATTGGGGAATTGTGAGGCTCTTTTCAGAGAGTGGAGTTGGTACAGCTCCCGAAAAAGAGCTGACTCTTTTGGCTCCCAAACTGCTCTTACTTTATTATCATCTGTGGCCTCATATTTTAGTTTAACTAGGCAAATCTGAATGTTTTGTGAGTTAATAAATCCTTATGTATTTAGTGTTTTTATGAGGGTCCTTGTACTTTTATGTATTTGTACTGTTATGTGCTTCTGTGATTATCACAGCTTTACCGTCTTGAAAAGAGTTGAATTTGTTGGTATTAGGCAATTCTGCAATCCTCTGTTGACACAGGCAGTACAGCAGCTTATTTTTGGGGTTATTGCTCCTCTTGTTCTTGCTCTTCCTCTTTTGGTTTTTGTTTTCAGAAACATTCTTTTGTCGATTTGGAGCTCGGGGTCATATTCTAGATGAACTGCAGGATGATTGTTCTTTTCATGCTTAATTGTATTTTTCACAAATATGAATAAGAAGTTCAACGATCCCCATTCCCACTCCTTCACAAGAGAAGGACTAAAGCGACATTTACACCAAAGGTATCCTCATTTGGTGCTGAACATTGATTTATTAATCTAAATGCTGTGTGATGCATATCAGTGAATTTGCACTGGTCTTTGACTGGGCCATTGTGACATGGATGTCTCATAAATATAATTTCATCTAAACCACATCATTGTAACACTAATTTTAAATTTATGTTGGTAATGCTGAATGGTGAATTTCGACTGAACAATTACAGCTTTTCTTCCAGTATTGCTTTATGTTTAGTTCTATAATATGTTCTTTATCAACTTTCCCAGCTGAAGAAAAGTATCCCCCACTGCTGGGAACAACATGTTGCAACGCAGGGGGTTTGTGTTAAGGTTTCTTGGTTCACCAAACATATTATTTTACATGTAGGACTCAGAATTCAGTTTAGTCTCATCTGACCTAAACACATTCTTGCTAGAGTTTGTTGTGTTCGCCACATAGTTTGTGGAAAGCTGCAACCAGAACACCATGAGGGTTTATTTTGCCAACAACTTTCTTCTTGCTACATGGCTGACAGTAGATTTTCCCTCCTGAGGTCAGGGTGTTTGCAGTTCCTTCAAAGTTAAAAGAGCCTCTTGGCTCCTTTCCTGATAAAGTTAGTTTTGGTAGACGGTAGACTTGCCGTTTGTGCAATGCTCTTTCTAATTAAGGTTGAATAGTGTTGAGTGAGATATACAATTTGTTGTCTAACCAAACTTTCCTTTAAACCTGTCCACATCTGTATCCCTGACTTGTCTGCTGTGTTGCTATCATGAAGCTATTTATGCACCGACATTTTTGAGGCCTTCACTGAACTTTCAGGGTTTAATACTGAGATTAAATTATTCAGTTTGTTTTCCCAAAATAGGTTACTTCTAAAGGGAATTATCCGCACTGACTTTTTTATTGACGTCATAAGAGTAATGGCTGCTGAAATATGTGCAGAATTTAATATGTAAAAAAACAAATTGTATGATTTTTCTTCATGATAGACCTATGATAAAAGGTAAAAGATAACTTGAGAGAAATTGGATTGGTTTATCCAATCAAATCTTATTTAAATCTGTTTTTGTAAGATGAGGAAATGTGGAAAGGTCCAAGGGGTAATAATACTTCTGCCAGGCACAATGTATAAAATCTGTCTTCAAGTCAATCCTGAGTCTCACAAGCAATATGACAGCTGCAGTATCTGAGGAGTCAGCAAAGCAGGTCCAGCCCAATCATTCCCTCAAGATATGAATGTTGTTATTTCTATTCGAATCCTCCAGAATGCCCAGATTACCACCACTGCAAACAAATAAACACAAGCAGCATATTTCTCAAAGTCCTCCTTCAAAATCCAGGCCTTATATCAACACCAGGACAGAATTCAAACTTGCTGTCCTCATTCTTTGGTGTGTGCACAAAGGGAGAAAAAAAAACATATCCCAGGGTATCTCTGCTCCCTCAAACGCTTCATCTACAACCTCAAGTCAAACAAAATCCTGCTGCTCTGGGTGTTGGGGACAACAGACACAGACCACACTAGGGGATTTCCTTTTGTTTAGCTCAGCTTGCACTGCAGAGCAAAATACCTGACCACCAGAAAAACTGGTCTTAATTAACAACTCTCATTTAAGCACATGTTTTTATTTGGTATACAGTTTTGAAAAATGTATTTGTAATAAATTATTACAAACAATTTATTTATTTTGGTGGTTCTCTGCAGCAATAAAATTGCAATACAGTTGTTTTGTACATCAGTTCCCATTTCTTTATGTGGTGTTAAAAAAAAACATTTGCAAATCAAATAAGATAATAAATTCTTTGGCTATCATCTGATATGCAAAGAATTTACTTTTTAAAAACAAAACAGTTTACATAAAACTACCCTGAGAAAATGAAATAAACGAGTATCTAACCGAAGTGAGCAGGTAAACTTCATATTCATTTCAAGCATTAAAATAAAGTGTAAACTCAATTGTGTTGTCAAATGTTAAAAGAAACAACCAGATCTGTAAAAACAAGCTCAAAACAAGATTCTAAATAAAGTTGGTGTGAATGTAAATGTCAACACTGTGACATTACCGACTGTTACCTGTTATAAATAACCATCAGGTGGAAGACAGATTCAGATTCACAAGGGATAAATTTACCCAAATAATTTCAGTACAACTTGTTTTCTGAGTTTGTCATCTAAGCAATAAAATTATTCAGTCACAACACAGTGGAAATAAAGTTCTTAATTTTAAGCCTATTCATAAATATTTTTAAGGCATCATCACCAAAATGCATAACTTCGTTTACATTGGTTTGCAACAATAATGATAAAAGACACAACCATCCATCCATCTTGAGGAGTTTCTTATCTTATGTATCATTTTACTTCCACTTTGACTTATAAAATCCTAAGAAAACACATTAAAGTTTCTGGATATAATGGGGAAAAAAATGTGATGTAATATATTAAATAGTTTTCCTGGACTCTCTATGGTGATATTTGCAAGCACCTTCTTTATGAAAAGAAGACATTTTGCAGACATTTTGCAGTGACCTTTATTCTGTTCACACATTTTCTGCTGACTAAACGCTGCAAGTCAAGGGATAACAAATTAAAAGACAAATTATTTTACTTTTTTTAATGTAGCAAAATGTCAGCAAAAAGCTTTAATAAGGAAATGTGGTTTTAAAAGAATTTTAATCGATCCATGAATCCGGACCCAAGAGCGTGAATGGCTGTAATGAAACGTTCATGTAAATATTTTCAGGAAACTCTAAACCTGATCTGGAACTATACATAAACTATGGCATACTATGTCGATGCACAGCTATTTTTAACCAGAGTTGTCACCCTCTGATGATGTTCTTTTTGTTGTTGGCGAACTCACCTGGAGCTACAGGGAGTTATCTCCCCCTGCTCCAATTTAAGCCTGCAGAAGTGAGAGTGGCTCAGAAAAGCGTGCAGTTTTTCGTTACGCCTAGGTCGGTGAAGGAAACTCAGCCTTTGGCTTGTACTGGATGCATGAGTTTTCTCATCAGACTGGAAAGCATGGTAAGATAGTTAATTCAGACAAACCTGGAGGGGCTGTGGTGAATGTTGGGTAATCAGAGAGATGGTGCTGGTGCTGAGGTCAGTTAAGGTTTCAGACGGAGATGTGAGCAGGGAGAATAAATGTTTTGCTGCAATGCTCAGTCTTCAGTGCAAGATGGAAAGTAATGCTGCTCCTCAGAGCCACACCCAGGAATTGTGTGCAAAGGAGGCAATTGACCGACACCAAGTGAGTCTAAATAAGTTTACATTTGCTCATGCTATTTGCTATTTAAAAAAAAAAAATTAAAACTGGGTTTATGCCATTAAATGTAAAGAAGTCCTATCTTTTTCAGGAAGAAATGACACTTGTACACATTGTGTGACAATATAAAAATAAAAAAAATTCCCTTCTCACCCTCTGCGGGTGGTCTCTTTCATCCTCTGAGCTCGGGTCCTCTACCAGAGGCCTGGGAGCTTGAGGGTTCTGCGCAGTATCTTGGCTGTGCCTAATACTGCACATTTCTGGACTGAGATGTCTGATGTTGTTCCTGGGATCTGTTTTAGCCACTGCTCCAGTTTGGGGGTTTCTGCCCCGAGGGCCCCGATGACCACAGGCACCACTGTGGTCTTCACCTTCAAGTTCTTTTCCAGTTCCTCCTGAGGCCCTGGTATTTCTCCAGTTTCTCATGCTCCTTTTTCCTGATGTTGTAGTCACTTGGTATAGCTACATCCACCACAACGGCTTTCCTCTGTTCTTTATCCACCACCACAATGTCCGGTTGGTTCGCCATTACCATCTTGTCTGTCTGGATCTGGAAGTCCCACAGGATCTTAGCTCGGTCATTCTCCACCACCTTTGGGGTGTTTCCCACTTCGATCTCGGGGCTTCCAGTCCATATTCTGCACAGATGTTCCTGTACACTATGCCCGCCACCTGGTTATGTCGTTCCATGTACGCTTTCCCTGCCAGCATCTTGCACCCTGCTGTTATGTGCTGGACTGTCTCAGGGGCCTCCTTGCACAACCTACACCTTGGGTCTTGTCTGGTGTGGTAGATCTGAGCCTCTATTGCTCTGGTGTTTAGGGCCTGTTCCTGTGCAGCCAGGATGAGAGCCTCTGTGCTGTCCTTGAGTCCAGCTTTGTCCAGCCATTGGTAGGATTTCCTGATATCAGCCACATCAGTTATTTGTCGGTGGTACATCCCATGTAGGGGCTTGTTCTCCCATGATGGAACCTCTAGCTCCTCATCCTCTGTTCCCCATTGCTTGAGACATTCCCTGAGCATATCGTCCGTTGAGGCTTTGTCCTTGATGTATTTATGAATCTTGGATGTTTCATCCTGGACAGTGGCTCTCACACTCGCTAGTCCTCTGCCTCCTTCCTTACGGCTCGTGTACAGTCTCAGTCTCAGGGTGCTGGATTTGGGGTGGAACCCTCCATGCATGGTTAGTAACTTCCGAGTCTTAACATCCGTGGCCTTTATTTCTTCTATTGGCCAGCTAATTATTGGGTATATTATATATATATATATAATATATATTAATGCCAAAGAATATGTGTGCAATAGGACATTGTGTAAGTGTTATGTTTTTTATTATGTGTTTTAAAAAAAACTCTAAAATTTTTGTGAAAGTAGGTCTATATATAATAAAAAAAAAATAAAAAAATTCCCTTCTCACCCTCCTCGGTGGTCTATCTCTCTTTCATCCTCTGAGCTCAGGTCCTCTACCAGAGGCCTGGGAGCTTCAGGTTCTCCTGCAGTATCTTGGCTGTGCCTATACTGCACATTTCTGGACTGAGATGTCTGATGTTGTTCCTGGGATCTGTTTTAGCCACTGCTCCAGTTTGGGGGTTTCTGCCCCGAGGGCCCCGATGACCACAGGCACCACTGTGGTCTTCACCTTCCAGTTCTTTTCCAGTTCCTCCCTGAGGCCCTGGTATTTCTCCAGTTTCTCATGCTCCTTTTTCCTGATGTTGTAGTCACTTGGTATAGCTACATCCACCACAACGGCTTTCCTCTGTTCTTTATCCACCACCACAATGTCCGGTTGGTTCGCCATTACCATCTTGTCTGTCTGGATCTGGAAGTCCCACAGGATCTTAGCTCGGTCATTCTCCACCACCTTTGGGGGTGTTTCCCACTTCGATCTCGGGGCTTCCAGTCCATATTCTGCACAGATGTTCCTGTACACTATGCCCGCCACCTGGTTATGTCGTTCCATGTACGCTTTCCCTGCCAGCATCTTGCACCCTGCCGTTATGTGCTGGACTGTCTCAGGGGCCTCCTTGCACAACCTACACCTTGGGTCTTGTCTGGTGTGGTAGATCTGAGCCTCTATTGCTCTGGTGTTTAGGGCCTGTTCCTGTGCAGCCAGGATGAGAGCCTCTGTGCTGTCCTTGAGTCCAGCTTTGTCCAGCCATTGGTAGGATTTCCTGATATCAGCCACATCAGTTATTTGTCGGTGGTACATCCCATGTAGGGGCTTGTTCTCCCATGATGGAACCTCTAGCTCCTCATCCTCTGTTCCCCATTGCTTGAGACATTCCCTGAGCATATCGTCCGTTGAGGCTTTGTCCTTGATGTATTTATGAATCTTGGATGTTTCATCCTGGACAGTGGCTCTCACACTCGCTAGTCCTCTGCCTCCTTCCTTACGGCTCGTGTACAGTCTCAGGGTGCTGGATTTGGGTGGAACCCTCCATGCATGGTTAGTAACTTCCGAGTCTTAACATCCGTGGCCTTTATTTCTTCTATTGGCCAGCTAATTATTGGGTAATATAATATATATATATATATATATATATATATATATATATATATATATATATATATATATATATATATATATATATATATACATGCCAAGAATAGGATACTTGTGTAAGTGTTATGTTTTTTAAATATGTGTTTTAAACAACTCTAAAATTTTTGTGAAAGTAGGTCTATATATAAAAAAAAATAAAAAATTCCCTTCTCACCCTCCTCGGTGGTCTATCTCTCTTTCATCCTCTGAGCTCAGGTCCTCTACCAGAGGCCTGGGAGCTTCAGGTTCTCCTGCAGTATCTTGGCTGTGCCTAGTACTGCACATTTCTGGACTGAGATGTCTGATGTTGTTCCTGGGATCTGTTTTAGCCACTGCTCCAGTTTGGGGGTTTCTGCCCCGAGGGCCCCGATGACCACAGGCACCACTGTGGTCTTCACCTTCCAGTTCTTTTCCAGTTCCTCCCTGAGGCCCTGGTATTTCTCCAGTTTCTCATGCTCCTTTTTCCTGATGTTGTAGTCACTTGGTATAGCTACATCCACCACAACGGCTTTCCTCTGTTCTTTATCCACCACCACAATGTCCGGTTGGTTCGCCATTACCATCTTGTCTGTCTGGATCTGGAAGTCCCACAGGATCTTAGCTCGGTCATTCTCCACCACCTTTGGGGGTGTTTCCCACTTCGATCTCGGGGCTTCCAGTCCATATTCTGCACAGATGTTCCTGTACACTATGCCTGCCACCTGGTTATGTCGTTCCATGTACGCTTTCCCTGCCAGCATCTTGCACCCTGCCGTTATGTGCTGGACTGTCTCAGGGGCCTCCTTGCACAACCTACACCTTGGGTCTTGTCTGGTGTGGTAGATCTGAGCCTCTATTGCTCTGGTGTTTAGGGCCTGTTCCTGTGCAGCCAGGATGAGAGCCTCTGTGCTGTCCTTGAGTCCAGCTTTGTCCAGCCATTGGTAGGATTTCCTGATATCAGCCACTTCAGTTATTTGTCGGTGGTACATCCCATGTAGGGGCTTGTTCTCCCATGATGGAACCTCTAGCCCCTCATCCTGTGTTCCCCATTGCCTGAGACATTCCCTGAGCATATCGTCCGTTGAGGCTTTGTCCTTGATGTATTTATGAAACTTGGATGTTTCATCCTGGACAGTGGCTGTCACACTCACTAGTCCTCTGCCTCCTTCCTTATATATATATAAGTATATATATATATAATATATATATATATATATTATATATATATATATATATATATATATATATATATATATATATATATATATATCATATATATAACTGTATATACACTGTATATATTTACACATGACATATATACAGTATACATTATATATACTATACACATAATATTGTATAGACCTATTTTAATTATATCCACATATTTACAAAAAACATAAACATATCTTTACACAAGTATCCTATTCTTGGCAGAAACCTGTTCTAATAAATAAAATAAAAAACGCTACATAAGTACATTTGACGGCAAACTAAGGCAGTTTAGGATAAAAGTCACCAAAACTAGAGTTTGTCACTCACAATGGATGCAGCAGTAATCTGTAATAAGACTTGCAGTAGAATATTCCTGGTTAGTAAAAAGATTCATGCCTTCTCCTTGACTCTGGTGAATTGTGGATGACTCCATTTTTTGGTAAATAATTATGAATCTTAGAGTATTTTGAGCCAACACTCCACCATTGTGAACAACAGCAAAAATAGTTCTGTGAATAAAAACTGTTGAAGTCCAAAGGCCACTCAGACTCTGCTTTCCGTGCGCACAGCAGATAATAAAAGGTCATTACATGGATTTTCCTCCATCTATTTATTTTCTTCTTTCTTCATGTGAAGAAAATAGTAGCATTGCCAGGTGGAATTCTCACATCGAATTCTGTTATGTTTTTTTTATCTATTTTTTTTTTTTTTCAGCTCAGTTGTCTCCATGTGTAAGGATTTTCCAATTTCCTGTCTGAAGAATGCTCTTTTCTGAATTGTTTCGTGTGACATGCAGCTTGAATGAATATCACTCTTCCAAAATTAAATTCTTTCAAACAGAAGATGTGCCAAACAATTGTCTCGTTTCTACCAAAACACAAATAATGTGCACTAAACAACCACACAACATAGCACTTGATATTGTGAACACCAGTCTTGCTGCATGTTTTAGATGAACCCCACTCCTGTTTGTATACATATCTGTATTAATGTCCCCTGTTTTAATATCAGTATTTTCTTTTTAAGTTTTTATCACTGACGGCTTTTTTTTTCTAGTTCAATCAACAGCTCTCAGCCTAATGTGGCAAAAAGACAGTTTGAGTGATCTGAGAGGGGATTTTTGAGAAAAACGACTGCTGCCTTACCAAGTG
This sequence comes from Poecilia picta, assembly GCA_033032245.1. Classification (NCBI taxonomy): domain Eukaryota; kingdom Metazoa; phylum Chordata; class Actinopteri; order Cyprinodontiformes; family Poeciliidae; genus Poecilia; species Poecilia picta. The sequence goes on along the minus strand of CM065359.1, from coordinate 11,871,014 downwards.
TATCAGCCAGCCAAGCGTTGATAGCCTTATCAGAACACTCCACAGAGAGCTCACAGCCAAACTTTTCACATCGCTGTGCTGCTCCTTTCGCTTCTCTGTGCAGTCGAGAGACGTGTGCGCGTCTGAGCGAGCGAGAGGGGGAGATGGACAGGCAAAGATAGATACTATGTAATGAGTTTCCATAAAGCGCTCGCTGTGTGTGCCATCATTGTTGTAGTTTTATGAATTCATCATAAAAGGCTGAGTTTAATGTATGTCTCAGAATGTGGTGCCATGGAGAGGGTGTGTGTGGGGGGGCTGCAGTGAAAATGAAAGGCTAAAAGAATAAGGTGGAAAAAAATAAGGATATTGTAATGTCTCCTGTGATGATTCAGCTGATAGCAAAAGGTAGAGCTGGTGTTGAGTTTATGTGAGTTGTCTTTACTCGGGGATTCAATGAGTTGGGCAGGGAGGAGGGTGTCACTGAGAGCTGGCCATGTCTTTAAATAAAACACGACATTGATTTATGACTGTGAGCCTGCCACAATTTCACACACACACACACACATACACACACCACACACACAGTCGCGGTGCAGTTAAACCACTGAGAACACACTTGCACTGTAGATCTCAGCAAATCCACTTTACTTCTTCTAAAGGGACATAGCTCTGAGCACAACCTTTTTTTTTTTTTTGCCTTTTTACTTTGACTATTTATTCCACAGCTGCTTTCCTCTCAACTTCCAATATGCTCTTTGGCCTGCATCATCACAGAGAAAAGTACTTCAAAGAAGAAAGATTACTCAATTATTGAAAACCAATCACGGTGTGAGAGAGTTCGGACATGAAAGAAACTCATCTGGTTGTATATATAAAATAAAAAAAATGATATTTTTAATGTTTCTGCCCCCACCACACTTTGTTTCAGCTCCATGAACTTTGACATTGCTGCTTTCTCATTCACAATATTCTCCCTCCATGTGGCTGTTTGATGAGTTGTTGCTTCTGAATGAGGATTACTGTTAATGTTCTGATTTCCATCAAAACTTTTTTAGCAGAGCAATAGTTATGAAGAAAACGCTCACATAAAGTAAGCATTGAGTAGAAGGAAAAATGTATTTTAGAGCAGAGAGAACAGTTATTTAGTCAGGAAATAGGAGAGATAAAACAAAAATGCACATGTAAAATAATAATAAATATTTATAAAAATAAAAAACCTAAAACGCAAAACCAAAGCAACAACTCGGTGGTATTTCCCTTACAGTCAGAAGGTTCTAAGTTCAATTCCAGCTTTTTCACATGTTGATGTACCTCTGAGGAAGCCATTTAACCCCAAGTTCCCAACCGGTCTGCATATCTATGTCTACATATGGATTTGTGCTTTAAAGTGCAAAGGATAAATTGAAAATGCTTTATTCAAATTCAGTCCATTTACCATTTAGAATGTAATTGTAAGCAAACACTGGCATCTCACAGCTATGCAAGTTGATGATACTTATAAAATATAGCTAACATTTAAATAAAATAAATCACAACTGAAGAATTCAAAATGGCTAAAATTGGGATAAAAATAGAAAACTTAATATAAGGAGACGGGTTATCAGCTTTTTGTCTTAAAATTTGCACATGAAAACCTTTTGTGCCGACAAACACTTCACTAATTTTATATATTACGTATAAAAATATAGTATATATTTTTAAATATAATTATTTATTTATATGAATTAATTCAAGCTGACAGTTTATTATCGACAGCTAGGTGGTGATTGCTTGTAGTAAATAAAAAATAAAGTTTTACATCTGACTTGTTGCATTGGGGGTTTATTATCTTAGTATGCCATGTAAACGCAAAGTTCATTTTAAGGTGGAAACACAAGGTTAGAGAAATTAAACATAAATCGATGATCCAGTATTTTTAGTAGTAGCGTTGCCATTCTGTGTGTTTTGCTTTTCCTAAATGCTGCACCGGATTTAAAAAATACTGCAGTGTAAGGTATTGATGAGTTACTGAGAATATGGCGGAAAGCCGGATGAAGTCGGTCTGTACGGCGTTTTGTTTGATGCTGTGTTGTGATGACACTCATAAGTTTCTTTAAACTTCCAGCTGCTCAAATGTCATCCTGGTGCTAAACTAACTCAAGATAAAGCAAACTTCTTGTGTGAAATATTTTTAGATTAATGATGTCAGATTAGTCTCAGTAATTTTCATAGCCGGCAGTTCTTTGAACATCTCTGTCTGCGATCCATTAAATTAACCAAAGACCTTTAAATGAGGCAAATCAAAGAACGGGCTAACAATTAATACGGCTCTGAGAATAGCTCTGCTGAGCCGCCGCAATATCCAAACTGCAGTAAAGATTTGTGGTTCAGAACAAAACGAAAAGTTGTTGGAAACAGAAAACTTCGACGTTGTTTACTGCTGTGCGACGAATGAAATTTACCCTTGCAAGTTGTGGGCTGGGATTAAATCGATGTGAAGTGTGTTTTTAATCACACAATTATTCTCCATGACAATTCTTTCTGTGCTTTCATTTCAGAGCTCGTTTGATGGCAGCGCAGGTCTCTCTTCACACAAATCAACAACACATAAATGTTGTTTCAACGTCGCTGCATGTGAAGCTTTTCTTTCTGACAAGTGTCGTCCTTTTATCACCTACAACTAAGCGATCGTGAGTCAGAGTGGTTTTAATCTCCTGATTAAAGTTAAAGTCTTCAGTTTAAAGAAAAAAAAGTGCCTAAAGTGGATCCACGGCAAAACCGAAACAGCAGCAGAGTTTAGAGCAGCAGCATAGGGGGCAAAGCAAGGTCTGTTCTGTTCTTGTTTAGAAAACTGAAACTGTTTTTGTACCATCATTTCTCAGATTCTCCAACACAAACAATGTTTTTTTTTTTAGTTTCTGCGTGAGGTTTGTTTAAATGAGTTTTATCTCTTCACGCAAGGATTAACAGAACTTATTTCAACTTAACTGCAGCCATGCTTCTAAAATGGCATCTAATAATGTGTGTGATATTTACAAGCCGGATCCAACAAAGGCTGTTATTATCCTGACAGTCTTTTCTTTTTGAAGCAGAAGAACATTGCAGGATTCACAGGAAAAAAAAAACACAATGAGATGCTGGACTGAAAGGTCTGCACGGCTGCAGACGCACAAAATGAATAGATTGGAAAAAGTCACCAGCATCACCTTTGTACCTGAGCGTCCACCGTTAAACTATTCTGTTCCATTAGACAAAGTATTTAGTTTTTACTAATTCCAGACAAATAAAACTCAAGCTTACTTCAAGCTGTGCTCCTTTTAGTTCTGTTAACATTTTGGATATTTTGTGGTTTGAAGCACTAAGAAGCAACCTTATTAGCAGATCAACATGTTTCAGCTTTTAGCTTTTGTGAGTGTAATTATTGAGATTTATCATTACCCTGATGAAAGCTACAAGCTGAAACATGTTGCTTTGTTAATAAAGTTGAGTTTTCACCTCAACAGATCTTTAACCCTCTCCAGTGCACCTTCAGACTCGATGAAGTTGTAATAAGGTTTGAATTATGTTGAAATGTTCCTCATGCTCACTGTTAGGTCTGGTGAAGAGTCCATGATGCTGTGGGCCAGGTTTTTTTATTTTATTTCAAGGCTCTGGGCACCTTGTTATGGTACATGATGTCTATGACCTCTGGGTAAAAAGACAGACTGATGGATGTATGAGTTCCTAACACAGAAGCTGATGGTGATTTCCACAAGAAACTGAGATAGGAGATGATGCATCACCGGTGACCATGCTGTTTAAAACCCACAGTTATCTACTGCAGTAAAGATATGAACTCTTAATCTTTTAAAATTGAACTATCCCTTTAAATTTCTGGTAAATAGTAAAATGGAAGACACTTCTGGTATAAAATCAGATGTCCCAGTTTTTGAACGTTGCTCTTCTTCTGTGGTAAAATACTGAATATTCCAAACATGTCTGAATCATCAACCTCATCCTGTAAACATAATCCCCTGGTTGCGCCACTGAACACAATAAACCACTTGGAGACAATTTCAGCAGGCTCAGCGCAAACTCTGAGTCAGCCTACAACCGAATCGTTCATTTGTAAGGGATGCTTATTCACACGTCTCTGCAGCCAACATTGCTAAGTCATGCATGCACTTCCAAACTTGCAGCTGAAAAAATATCATTAGATTAAAATGAGCACCGTAGTGAGATTAAATCATGTCGATTTTTTTTAGATGAAGGGAAAAAAAACAACAAAAAATATTGCAGCGAGTTGAAAAAAATAAACTTGCGTGATTTGGCAGACCTTTAGTAAGACTAGAAGCTGAGAAGCTCAAGGTTATTTCTTCAATAGGTGCTTTTGGAAATGCCATCTATTGTCTCCATTGCACAAACTGGAAAAGTTTTATTATGTTCCTGGAGTATTTCATGAGAGCGTCTCCTGCCACCACCTCCTTGCACATCCCCTTGTCTTTTATGCGCATACCGCTCAGTGAACACAGAGCACTGAGGGTCTACTGAAGCTCTCATCTAATAGACAGCGTGATGCATACACAGCTCCACTTGGCTGTAGAAATGTGGGATTTGAAATCAGATGAGCTTGCATCTTTAAAAAAAAAGAGAGAGAGAGAAAAGGGGGAATGGTGTGGTAGGCAACGAACTACAGAAAGATGAACCAACCAACAAAAGGTTGCTTGGTAAGAGGAGAAAGATGCAACCTGCCAGAGTGAGAGGGTTGGCTGAGAAACTTCACATCACCCTTTCAGCTACAGCAACTTTCCATTTATATTGTAATGCAAATTCACGGCCTGTCCCAGATGGTGCTTTTCCGGCATCGTGGGTGCATAAAAGTATGATTATTTATCCCAACCTCTTTACAAGTCTTCACTGCAACCTCCATAGTCTGCTTCAACCCTCTTTCTTCCATGTGTGGCAATTAAAAGTTAATTTGAGGAGTTCATTCTTAAAAGTCAACAACAGAAGAACAGTTGAAACTAAAGTTTTGTCCGTTGATGGGGAAAATATTACTGAATGTCACGGAAAAGTGCGGCAACGCATAGGTTCGCAATTAAAGAGATGCCGGAGAAACTGAGGCGGATCTTTTTCAGGCTTATCTGCAACACTTAGAGCCAAAAGCAGTCATTTTCCAGACTCAAACGTGTGTTTTAATCACTTCTGTGAGCAAAATATTCTCCACAAGCTCATCTTGAGTCACTCTGCCTGGCTGGCACATACAGGCAGCTTTTTTTTTCTTTTTTGCCGCTGAAAAGACATCTTCATATTTTATGGTGCATCAACAAATAAGGAATCTATGATGCATCTTCTGGATTTCAGAGGAATGAAATTTAATCAGAAGCTGGACAGGTAGCAGATGAAGATGTTTTAAACATGGATGTAAGAAACAGGAACTCAGACACCCTGTTTTCCCACAGATGGGAGATAAAATCTTCCCGCTTTTAAAAACTGTACCCATCCAACATAAAGTCATCGAAACGTGCATTTTCTGGCCACTTTTTTATGTGGCAACCCTTTGTAGTCATTTTGAGGAGATCACCTGGGTGAAGTTGCGCACTATGGAGTAAACAGCATCGCTGTAGATTTCTGTGGGAGACTTGCACATACAGAAGGGCGACACACACCGTAATCAAATCTGTGCTATAAGCCGCTCGATTATACTGTCAGCATTCCCATGCTTTCATCACGACACCTTCACTGGATTTTCTAACTGCCTCAGAAGTATTAAAGTCGCACTTGACATGTCGTGTGTGTGGAATAATTAAATCGCAATCTGGTGTCAAATCGAGTCTTTTAACCTTCGCTGAAAAATAAAACTGAGTGAGGCGCACAAAAGAGGCCTCTAAATTCAGAGGATTACTTTAAAAGGTGTTTAAAGAAAACAGGATGAAGATGCAGCAAAGATATTAGCTGACTGACTTGAATTGAAGGGAAATGATTTGGCTAAGCCTAGTTAGTCTGGTTTGTATCACAAAATCTGTAACATGATTGATCTAGTTGTTTTCAACAAATTAAAAAAACACTGAAATGTGCTTTTATGATTTTAGAAATTGTTATAAAAAGAACCAATATATACTGTAAAAAAAGAGGAAGCATAAGTGAATCGTATTCATAATAAATGTAAATGTATCTTATTGAGATTTAATCTGACAGACCAAAACAAAATAGGGAATTAATAGAAATAAAACCAGATATTTGAATGTAAGTAAAACTGCATCCATCTTCACCCATCTTTACTCCAATACCCTGAAATAAAAATCCAGTGTAACCAAAGCGAGATATTCTGTGTCTAATTTAATCTCAGCAGTTCTGTGAAAGTTTCGGTGGTTTGTTTAGAGAACATTAGAGAACACATAATATCATGAAGATCAAGGAAAACAGTAGACAAATAGTAGTTGATAAAAGATGGGTTAAAAGAACAGCAGCTACACTGCAACACATAATTAACTCTTACTCAATTTATGTAAACTCGTCTCCACATTTGTAAAACTTTCATTCAAGTAACTTGTGCAATTTTAGTGAGCATAACTTAAGTTAACTTAAACAATCTGAAATGAAATCTTAATTTAAATCTTAATATTTAAATGGGAGTCAACATTTTTTTATTTTGCATGAAACTCCTTTTAAAAAAGAAAATTACTTGATTGAAACAGGGGAGAAAAATAGATTACTGAGAAAACTATGAAAAGTATTGTTTTCAAATAAAAAGTAAAACACTGTTTGTCTAGAAAGCCTGTACATTACCCTGAACTTACCACTCCACATGGCGGCAGCAGCAACATGCTGTAGGAAAGCTTTTCCTCTGCAGGAACTTGGACAAGAACAATACAAAAACAAATGGTCATAATTTTATTTGTAGTAATAAAAAAGAAGAAACCACATCCCGATTATGCATGATTGTCTCTGCCTGTCGTACAAAATGACAATAAAAGCAATAAGCATTGGGTGTAATGTGGCAAAATGTGAAAAGGTTTTTGAAGGCTCTGCAGCTGATAGCTCAATTAAACCTGAAGAAAACCCTCCAACAGCCTTGCGGTCTTCATGGTGTAACAAGAACATTTTGTGTTGTTGAGAAGGATTGATTTTTCATATGTTGACGTGAGACCAGGTAAGCCTTTGGGTGTAGCGCAAAGCTAACTATCTGCTTCTGTTTACTCCACAAAAATACCTGTATAATGTATTCTGATTATAGTTGAAGTAGGTTACATAACTAAATAATTTAACTGTGCGGTGATGAAAGGAAAAGCTCTCCTGGCTCTTTGAGATGCACTTTTGAGACACTTTTGATTTCATCAGTTTCCAGTCGACCGTCGACATAGTCTTGCGTCGGGAGGTAAACAGCACCTGCACAGCACTGGACCAGCTTTCTTACCCTGCACAACAAACCAAGTAGAACTAATCCCCCCATATTAAACAAAGACAACATCAGTGATGAAGACTGCCTTATTTTGTTGTTTTAAGGCTAATTTAAAAATGTTAAAACCATATTTCTGCATAATGGCCTAATTTACTTTTTTTTGTATGTTTGGCACTGAGGTTTCTGAAGTCAAACTTCACTTTATTTGACCAAGAGTTATGTACAATAACATTTATAAAATAGAATTAATTAATTATCTGGTTTTATTAATTCTACCTGTTAACCAAAAGATATTCTCTTGGCTTTATAGTGTGTTATCACTACATACAGTCAAGCGAATGCTAAGCTCATATTTTCAATATTCCATTCAAATAGCCAAAGTTAGTTATGCATCATTATTTTCCCTGCATTTTCATGATGCATCTTGGCTTGCAAGAGGCCTTTGGATTCTACAAATGGCTCCATGTATTGATAGTTCCACTGACCTTTGCTGGAGCTGCAGCCACTGTGAAACCCAAGCAGGGCTCAGACACACTTCGATATGTCCCAGTGTTTCAAAAGAGCCAGGAAATGAAGGAAAGCTGATGGTCACAATAACCCAAGCATTCGACATGTGTGGCGAGCTATTTCATCATTTCCAACAGCAAATACAATCAAATCCATTTCAGCCCTTTTTCACGTCTCTGTCTACGATGCAAATTGTGGAATAAAACACGGCAGAGCGCGCCAGCTCAAATCACCGTCTCTCCAGCCGATTAGTTCTTCTTTGACTTTTTTTTAAATAATTGCTTGTTTTCAGCAGGAGGCAGGACAATAACAAACATCTAAATTCAATGATGCAGCCATAAGGAAATGATTGTGGCAATTATATCCTTTCTCTTGTCGCCCCCCCATCACTCTGCTATCGGCTTACCTGTTCTCACAGAAAGCAGAGCCTGGCCACAAGCCTGGACGGTCCCCAGAGTCTCATGATGCTCACCATCTGTGCCCAAGGCAAAAGCCCTCCACAGCCGCTGCACTGTGGGGCCAATGAAAGAGATGAGCCTTGGGGTGACTGCGAGGTTAATGCAACCCCACTTTGCGCTGCATAATCAGAAGGGATGATAAAAAATTTGTTTAGTGAAAAAGACTGTTGTACTGCATTTGTGCGGGCTGCGATGCAAAGCAGATATGTCCTTGTTTTCACGTCTTTTTGAATTATTGGAAATTGCACCGGCAGTTTTTAATTAAAATTTGGTTCACAGTTTTAGAAATGAGTGAATGCGATTTATCATAATAAACCCGACCGAAGCAGACTTCATCAGGCTGAGCCAAGGAGAATTTCTTTTGGAGATTTTCGAGTACAGAACTCAGTTTACAATGAGAATCGGGGTAAACAAACTAAAAGGCTGGTCTAAGATGTCGCTCAGATAAACAGCAACATGTGATGCGATGATGAGTTGCACCACAGAAGAACTACCAAGTCAATTAGCGTTAAACATTTTGCTACGTAAATCAAATGGGTAAGAGGTTTTATGCATGCTGGCACAGTAAAATAATCTCCATCTTCATTTTTAAAAGTAAAAAAATTCAAGTCCAGGTTGCACATGTGTCAACACCTTAAACCTTTACTTTATAGCAGCATATTTCAATTTAAAATGTACCATTATTTACCGCAACAAATCTTCATGAGTTTACACCTCCTGAGAGTTTGTGTGAATCTGATTAACCCACAATGAGCACAGTTGCCAGCTGCTCATTTGCGAGCACAAGGAAGCATCATAGTTTTCAGAGAAGTTACAAAAGAATCTCGGCACAAAGGTAACAGAGAGAAGAGATAAGATGGGACAACTGGACGTACTTCACAGAAAACTGCTAAAAAAGAAAAGGCATAAAATGGTCAGGGGTGCTGCCAAGAAGCTGATCACAACCCTGCAGGAAGCGACAATGATGTTCTACATGTGACAAGCTCTCCAGGATCTCCTGTATGACTAATGAGCAAGGTAGCAACACAGAAATTATTTTTTTTTTTGCTAAAATAAATGTCCAGACCTTCCTAAAATCCTCCAAAACTTAGGGGGAACAACATGTTACCTTGTGATGAAAAAACATGAGTTTTTTTTGGCCAAAATTCAGACGGAGTAAATTTGGAACAAAAGCAAAATTTTACCAAAACAATGTTTTGCACACTGTAAAATAAAATATGGTGGTGGAAGCAGAAATCTGTGGGGTCAAATTTAACTGTTTTGGTGAAAGTGGTTAAAATCATGACCTCATCCAATAAACAACCACTTTAACCAAACACCTGCAAGAGAACAAACATGAAGATGAAGAATTTCTGCTTGCATTCAGTCCGGAAATATATGAAAATAAAATCAATACATGGCCGTACCAGATAAAAAAGATTTGGAATACGATAATCAGAGCTAAAAGCAACAGAAAAACGAGGGGCTCATGTGGAGCGGCTGAGAAATAGAAACATTCTCGTAATCTAATCACATAACTTTCACAAATTTGAGTGGACCAGTGTTCTGAGGCGTCTCATGCTTCTTAAAGGAAACTCTATGATTAAATTATATCTGAATGCACTCAACAAAGTATTAATTTAAGAGTCTTCACACTAAGATCAGGGTATTGCAACTTTTTCATTTAACAAATTGTGTCCACCACACAGTTTGCTTGTTTTTCAGTCAATTTCTAATCAGATGAGAGTCACAATATAGGTGGATGTAATTAAAATTACACTTCTTTTTATGTTTTGTGTGTGCATACAAAACCCTTTATAGCTGCAGCTAAAGTCTTCACTTCTGCTGAAGACATGGACAAAATCCACATAGAGCTTCAAAGGGACTAAATTGGACAACAAAATGTTGGATTTTATGAATATCTTATTAAGTATTGTCTTGAGTTTTATTGGAGAGTGAAAATTTGTTAGGAGTTGGGGAAATCCAGATATTTCTTCAGCTCCAGCTTATCGTACTTATATTTTTTTCCTTGTTGTTTGGGCTGGCTGTAAATCCAGAGACCTAGTCCAGCCTGCCATGGGGTTTGTTAAACTGAAGCAGATGACAATCACTGCTCAGGGTCGGGTTAGTTTGAGTAGGAGATATGTGGAGAGAAATTAAATCCCAGTATTACACCCTGTGACAGTTAGATATATAAGGAATGAGAGCAGTGATAAAAAATTGAGAGGCAGTGTGAAGTTGAAGACAACCGTGGAAACACACATCAAGATAGCATATTAATCCCCAAACACAACAAAACAAATCTTAATCCATATGAGGTGGACACTGGTGGGTTTTGCTCAGAGTTGCCTTTTTATTTAAGAGGGATCATCACCTAAAGCTGCATCACGTTGGATCCATGGTGCTCTCACTCATCCAAACAGTGCAGCATCGCCATCTGTAGTCCAAAGGTGTAAGACCAGCTCTTCGTTGCGACAGCTGCCTTTTGCACAGTGCACGGCTGCCTACCCTGTAGACACACATTGTTCCCGCAAATGCTGCTTTCAGAATCAATTACTCACACACCACAGGTCACAGAACAGTTCATTACTGTTCAATTACTTGTTAATGTTCAATAGCGAGCCCATTACTGGGAAAAAGTTTCTACCTCAATGCCAAGACAACAGGGAGACGAGTATGACATCCCAATGATACTATTATAGATAAGCAAGAGATTAGAGCAAACAAAGAAATTAGAGCAGAATATAATGAGCTGTGTGAAATGCAATCAAGAACAGAGTGGAAGCAAGTTTTTGACATCGGTTTTACTAATGAATGATTTGCTTACATAGCTGACTTGTAATTATTATCGATCAGCTGTATCCCATTTCCCTGAATTTTCAATTAATCTCAGGGAGATCATTAATATTTTCATGATCGGTCTTAATGCTGCCTCTCAGGCACCATGTTTTTAAACCACACAACAAATGAAGAAGCTGCGTGTTTTTTCCCCCTCTATCGACACACACAAGAGGTGTAGTTCTCCGATCCATTCGCCTGCAATTTGCTTAAGAGTCAGTATGCAATGTTAAAAGTCTCTGCTCGAACTAATTAGGTCACTCTTGACACACAGTTTTTCTTTCTCCGGGCCAATTATTCTAGCAGAACACACTCGTGGTAAAAGGAAGATTTACTCTTCAACTTCTACTCAGTGTGAAATGTATGGTTTCTTTATGTGATCTACCAAGACTTTTCTGGTAGATTACTGATTTTCCAATTTCTCAGCTCCCAGTTTAATGCTAACAAGAAAAAATAAAAATAATCCTTGGTGGAAAATGTGTACAAAATAATCAACCAAATACAACAAAAAGTATTGAGACATATGAACGTTACTGGCCTCTTATACCTAACTTTACGGTGGCCGTGAGGTGCAAAGCAATTACAAATTACAAAATCACTACAACATTAACGAAAACACTACAACATTAACGAATCACTACAACATTAACGAAAACACTACAACATTAACGAAAACACTACAACATTAACGCAAAGCAATTACAAATTACAAAATCACTACAACATTAACGAAAACACTACAACATTAACGAATCATTACAACATTAACGAAAACACTACAACATTAACGAAAACACTACAACATTAACGAAAACACAACAACATTTACAAAACGGAAAAGGTAGGTCTCAGTGGAGACCTAAGAAATCGCTGATTGGACTACAGCTCGTTAGAAAACGGAAAAGGTAGGTCCCAGTGGAGACCTAAGAAATCACTGATTGGACTACAGGTCGGTTTACTTTTGAACCGGAAGTTATTCTGGCTTTACGTGTTTTTTTAAAACATGAATGTACTTGGTGATCCACACATAGACATAATATAATGATAGACGCCTCATGCTCCGCTCTCCCCTATTGTCGCTGACGAGATTTAGGGCGGCCATCTTGGAGCGGTAGACCACTCCACTCTGCCTTATGTGTTTAGCGGGCAAAATGACATGTCAGCGCATTTAATCGATCATAACACACTTTTTTGTCACTGGAAACTATATTCAGACATCTATCAAAGCTACATTTATAAATAATTGTATTATTTAAGTATGTTTTTAATACATAGTTCAGCATTTTTAAATATGATTAGTAGCTATAACAATAGAATAGGAATGGAATATTCTGATATCGATGTATGATGAGCATATTACAAAGCACACAGCCGTGAATAATTTATGGTGAATGGCTGTGTGTATAATTTATTATAATAATATATAGTTATACAACTATACAATCACAAATAAATAATGATTAATACTGAATAATATATATTGGATGCATGTTAATATGTATGTATGTATGTATATATATATATATATATATATATATAGCCTATATAAAAAAAATCTTAGATTGTAAACAAAGATCAAGACAAATATTTCACTCCACAACTGTCAGTTAACATCTAATTTGTTTTATAGAATTACACTTAAATACAAATTAATTTCCACAAATTTCATTAAAAAATATATGTATATATACATACATATAAACATGCATCCAATATATATTATTCAGTATTAATCATTATTTATTTGTGCCATTATTAATTAATCATTATTTATTTGTGTTTGTATAGTTACATAAATATGTATTATGTAGTGACCATTTGTCCAAAAAACTTAAATTCAAAAATCAAAAAACTCAAAACTCAAAGGTGATCAAAACAAAAGGTGAATCAAACTCAGATAGTCACCTGATGCACATGGATTCTTGTTTATGCAGCAAAAAGAAATCAAAAGTCAAAATATGGTTCTTTGGTTTTATTTGCAGATCAGGCAAAAGGTTACAGGCTTCTGCTCCCACTCCTGTACCTGTTCACTGACTGACAAAATGAAAACCGATGTGACTGATTAGCTGGTAAAAAACCTTATGACCACCACATGCATAATAAGCTACTTAAGACCCACCTACTTATACCGTGAAATACCCACATTCCAATCTGAAATTAATTAACTAATTAAGTGAATTACTAAACAAAAAACGTATTCTAAACAAAAATTAAAATAAAAATTCTAATGATAAATCAATTAGAAAAACAAACAAATGCTAAGAATAAACTAAACAATTTAAATTCTAAGATTTAACAAAACAATGGGAAGAATAGCTCCTACAGGTATATATATGTCTATCTTTGTTGTGAAATGTTGTTTGTGGAGCCTGACATCAATAATCCATCGATCTGAACATCAATATCCCTGTTGTTTTGATTGGCAAAGTAGGAGGGACTATCGCTCTAAGATGGCCGCCGTATTTCGGCGGCCATTGGCTGCCCCGCATTGGCAGGAGCAGCCAATGCGGGGTCTACTCTTATATTATGTCTATGCTCACTCAAACTGAGCGTGCCAGAATAACTTCCGGTAAACCAAAAGTAAACCGAGCTGTAGTCCAATCAGCGATTTCTTAGGTCCCCACTGGGACCTACCTTTTCCGTTTTCTAACGAGCTGTAGTCCAATCAGCGATTTCTTAGGTCTCCACTGAGACCTACCTTTTCCGTTTTGTAAATGTTGTTGTGTTTTCGTTAATGTTGTAGTGTTTTCGTTAATGTTGTAGTGTTTTCGTTAATGTTGTAGTGTTTTCGTTAATGTTGTAGTGATTCGTCAATGTTGTAGTGATTCGTCAATGTTGTAGTGTTTTCGTTAATGTTGTAGTGTTTTCGTCAATGTTGTAGTGTTTTCGTTAATATTGTAGTGTTTTCGTTAATGTTGTAGTGTTTTCGTTAATGTTGTAGTGATTTTGTAATTTGTAATTGCTTTGCACCTCACGGCCACCGTATAACTTCTCTGTAGAGGCTTTCCAAAAGGTTAATGCATGTAAATCCAAAGAAAAAAAATCATTATTGAGGTCAGACACTGATGTTGTGTCATGAGGTGGTGGTGGTTGTTGGTGAGGAGAGACGCAGGACCCCGATATGGTGAAGAAGTAGATGTACAGTATTTTGATGAACAGCTCGCAGTCAGGACAGGCAGCACGGCAGCAAATTAGCTCACAGCTAATACCGGTAGCAACTGAACATGACGACTGGAACTAGGACCTCAGGACTAAACAGTTCTACCGAGGAACCAGACTGAAAGACATGCAACATGTGATGTGCAACGAATGACAATGATCTGACGAGGAACACTGACAACAGGTGAGACTAAATACACACGGCGAAATCAAGAGAATGAGACACAGCTGGAAGACAATCAACGGAGAAGAAGCAGAGATGGGACAGACAGAGAACAGGACTACACAGAAAACTCAAATATAAACACACAAACCCACGGATCACAACATGTTGGATGAGATAGTTTGCTTTGTGAGCTTGAAATCAGAGATCTATTATGCAGGCCAGTCAAGTTTTTTAACACCAACTTTATTCATCTATGAAGGACCTATTGTTGCCAAACTGTTCCCACAAAAGTGTTCAAAATGTCAAGTGAAAGGTTGTTAAACTTAAACCCAAACCATAGAGCTTTATTGTCAGTGCATACTGTCAAGTATCATCCTCTGGACAACCGAAAAATAAAGACTGATCCAGTGGTTTAACTGAGACGTTTTGGACAAAAACTGATTTGGAAAGTTTTGTAGAAGTTGAAGTTTTTGGCTTGTGATTTTCTCCATTGTGTGACCAGGTTGAGATAATCTGAAGGCAAGAAAAAGTCTGGACTTCTTTGCTCACTATGCACCTCATCATTCACTGGTCCTGCATTGTAGAAGCAGTTTGAATGCCTGTATAGTTTAAATTGGACATCTACGGCCATTAAAGTAATTGAAATGCCTGAATTTGATCACTTAGAAAGATATTTCAATACGTGCGGCATTTTAGAGTAATTACAAACATTAAACAGACATCCAAGTCCAAAAAGCAAGATCTACTTTCTTTGATTGTACCAGCACTGTTGGCAAAGGTAATTCCCACATCTTTTATTACTACATTAAGGGAAAGAAACTACCTTCATAGCTTAGAGAAACATCTGGTGCCTTTAAGACGACAGCTTTTCCACAGAGCTCCATTCTTTTTGTCTAACAAGGCGATGCTGATCTGCATTCTGCACACATCGCAAAGGTTTGGCTGGGAAACATAAAAGGTGCATCATGGTTGGATTTTTAATTTCTAGGCTTTCTTGATTTGGACAAATGGTTTTTAACTAATCAAATTATGTAAATAACACCAAACAGAAAACATTCTGGTTCTACAATTTAATTAATTTAGCAATTAATTAATTATTAATTAATTATTCCCCCTCCCCCAAAACATTTCCTACACTTTTCTGCTTTGGAGTGCCTCATTAGTCATACCTTTGTTTTGCTGAAAATTAAACTCTGTTCAGAAAATAAACTGCTGAATAAATTGGGGTGCAGCTGCTAATAGCCCACAACAAGTTTACATCTGTTAATATTCCGAATAGCAAATTGGTAATTGATTTTAATGCCTAATTCCTGCTTCCATCTTTAACCCCATGCTTTCATGTGCATCAATAACACAGTGAGTGTAGGATGGAATCTATAAGCTTAAACTCACAACACAAAAAAAGTAGGTGCTGTAGGTGCTTTCAACTGCAATCTAACTTATGGGTATTTATTTATACAAAGTTGGAGTGAGAAATTTCATAAAAAGGGAGATCCATGACTTTTAGACTTCAGTAAACAGAAGGAAAGGTTAATTTGTAGAGTCTTGTCATCTTTTAATGTTGACCCTCGGGTTTTAGCCTACATTTCAAGCAATGTGGAAATACTGATTTAATTTTCCAGCAGGACTTGGCACCTTCCCATGGTGCCAAAAGTGCCAAAAGTTAGTTTAATGCTTGATTTGCCAGCAAACTCGCCTCACGTATAATTTAGATTAAGAATCTAAGTGGCACTGTCAAGAGGAAAATGAGAAATGGACGCAACAATGCAGACGAGCTGAAATGTGCAATTAAATCAACCTAAGCTTTCTTAAAGGGGAAGTGTTATGCAATATTCTCTTTTGGCACATCTTTGTTCTTCCATTTGGGTTTCTATTGCTTCCAGCCCAGGCACTTAGAAATTTACCAAACCACTTTTTGGTGGTTTTTTTTTTTTTTTTTTTTGGTGTCTGGAAAATGAATCGTTTCTAAAACCCTCCAAACATAACTTGTTAAATCAGAGGGACTGCTACTCACCTAGCAACCCCAGAGAAGCCCAGCCCGTTACCTAGCAACCCAGATGGTTTAGCCACTGTATGCACTGCACAATGGCTGCTGGAAAAGACAACTATTTTGTTGACTTATCATTCAGAAACCATTTGCTGCATTTTTGTTGATAATTTAAAAGGCTTCACTTCTGCTTTTCAAAGATGTAAGATTGCATAATTACGCATTTGTTTGCTGCCATTTTCCCATATAAGTGTAAATGTTGAGTTAGGGAACGAGGCCAGCAGCAGGTTATTTGTCTTTAAAGTGACAAGAGACCCTAAAAGAACTCATTCTGAAAGGAGTTTAAAACAGGTAGAACTGAGTAGACTAAAACATATCTTTATTTAAGAAGGATTTTGAGGAAAAAAATGTAATTAATACATTTTGTACAGCTCAGATCTAACCTAACCTGTTCATAGGTACCATGCCAATACTTCATGGAGTTCAGAACAGGTTTTGAGCTCATATGCTTTACAGATGTTGATATAATTTACACAGATTGATTCTCTGCGATTTTTGTGGGAAAATGTCCTGTAACTAAGGGGTGAAGGAACAGCAAACTTTATTTTTTTTATTTTTTTCCTGGACACAGTTTTGTTTTTCAGCCCCAAAACACAAAAACAGCAACTTGCAGAAAGTTTGGCAGGAAGGCCAGGAGAAAACACCAGAGGGAAAGCAGAGATTGAAATCTATAAAAACAAGGAACAGGTAAGAACAGGAAGTCTCAAAACAATACTCTTGGATGAACACAATAAGGATGGCGAGAGAGACCTAGTATGAACAGTGTACATCTGCAGGGCTGCTTAGCAGAGAGAGGAATATACAAGAATTGAAAGTCTATCAGAAGAAACCAAACATTATCTGAGAAGAACAGGGTCCAAACAAATTAAGAGAAAGATCCTGATGCTATAATCTACAAGGAGGTTTCAGAATGTGCAAAAAAAAGCACAACTCTTTGTTCAGTATTAATATGAATATTTAATCCTAATAAATGTTACTTTGTGCAGTAAAGCAAATTTCAAGAGCAGTGGCTTTTAAACAGTTAACCTTTCATCAGTCTGATTAATGCAATTATGTAAAAGAAATGTCATGAATTTTATTTATTCAAGTATGTTTAAAAAAAAAACATTTTAGACGGACGTTTTGCATCAAAGATTTAAATCATATGTCCAACACAAACTTTACAAAAAGCTGCCACATGAATATAATATGAGGTAGAAAGTCATAAATCAAGCAGGAGACCAATTAAAGTGTCAAAAAGCTGAGTTACACTGCTCGTCTGATTACCTCTTTGAATCGACTCTTTGAATCCTCCATAAAAGCACTTTTCCCCCCCCTTCTTTCTTCAAATGCTCCCTGCAGAGAGCAGTCTCACTCTGAAAAATAAGAGAGGAAGAGCAACAAGAGAAAGTTGGCTGGCGAACACCGACTCCCTTGGCGTCTCTTTCAGCACACAGCCAAAATGGCCATATTGTGTCTCTAAACAAATCGAATGCTTGGCGCTGTGACAAGTCAGCCTCTGTGTGTTCCGATTCACAGAGTCAGCACGACTCTGTCCCAGGTCACTGCATGCAGCAGCTCGCAGGGAGCCTCAGCCGCGTTTACTCTGCTGCTGGAAGGCAACTGTGTCATTAGCCTTTTGGCTGCAAGCTGAAGAAAGTATAACAAGAAGCGCTGATTAGTTGTTTTTGCTAAGTTTAAAAACTAAGTGCAGTCCATATTTGTGTCTTTCCAATTCAGCAAGATATATTGTGTGATATAAGATATAAGATGGATTTGAGATTGGACTTTATTTACAGCTTAAAAAGCGTTGGATAGTGGAAATAGATGTTATAAAAATGAAAACCTCAACATGATTGCTTCCATTAATGACAAAAAGGTATTTGCCCCCCTGTGGAGTCCTGTTCTTATTTCTGATTGTCATCTTATTATATAAAAGGTTAATCTGAGGAAATACAGAAACCAGAATTAAAATAATAACTACCTTTATTCATAAGAAGATAAAAAAAAAAAAAAAAAAAAAACAATCCAAACCCTAACTATGGAAAACTATTTGGACTGGTTGTCCCACTCCAACAAAACCCCCACTAAATCTCAGTAATCACATTTACAGAGACTTTTACTAGGCCACTCAAACTTGCATTTTGTTTGAGCCTATCAGAGGTTGATTTTCTGGTTTGCTTTTGATCACAAACCAGTCTTTGTTCTTCTAAACAATATTTTGAATTTATGATTTCTTCAGTCGTGTTAAGTCGTCTAGTTCCTGAAGAAACAAAGATCCAAACCATCATAATACTACCAACATGTCTGACTGCAATCATGATGCTCTTTCTCTTCAAGTTGCCCAGTTAGCTTTACACCAAAAAGACAAGCACCTTCTGAAGAAGTTCCATCTTTGTCCAGCGTACATTTCTCTAAAGGTCTTTAGGATCAAGATGGTTTTTGGCAAATGAGAGCTGTAGATGTTTTGGGTTCTTCCAAACTAAAGACTGTTGTTGTCTAAGTATTTCAAATTCACTGAAAAAGAGTTTGAAATTTGATAGGATTGATAGGTCAGTGTTTAAGCATAAAAATAACCAAATTCCCCATTATCAGCCATTTTTTAAAGGACATTTAGTCACCATAAGCAGAAGATAAGAGTTAAACAGTATATTCATGAAAGCAGCACAGTACCATAAGTGGACATTTGCAGGCAACAATTACAGACAAAAAGGAATGAGATAAGTTTGAGGCGATCGTCTGCAGGGGGAGAAACACAAATTCAGGTCTGGCTGCAGGTGTACACTGAACCATTTTAATTGTCTTTTTGCCAAGGAAGAAGACCAGGGTTTCCTAAGATGATGATCCAGAATGGGTGTTGAAGTTGGGTAATTGCCGGTGGCAAAGGTTTGCTGTTGATTGGGTTTGTTCAACCATTTCCTTTACTGGTGGAAATTGGAATTGGTTCGGAAGTGAAAGGCGGAGTACCAAGAACAATCCTTCAGAGAGGAACGGTCTCCAAAGAGGAAGAGACACAAGAGGTAAGAGTAGCAGAAGAGCTTCATCATACGACTGCTAGGAACTCTGCAGTTACCACGGGTAGTAATTCAACCATCTGGCATTTGTCTCAGGAAATCCACTCCTCCAAATACTGCTCCTTGATGAGGCCTGATGAGCACCAGCTGGAAGCTGCACCCATCGATCACACCCTGGAGAGGAGGAAGGCGGGAGAACAAACACAGCACACAGATCTCCAACACCTTTTAATGTCCATTTGCTTATGGAAATGCATTATTTCTATAAAATTCTCAACATCAGGGTAGAAGAGCCTGAAACAAGTTTTGCTGAATTTGGGAAAGAATTGATAAAGGTGAACAGAATTGCATCCACAATCGATCAGCTTTACTTTCAAAGTTATGGTTTTATTGATTACGATGATCTAATCTGGTGGAGACAGCTTTCTGTGATATGTTTAATAAAACAGGTTTACTCATTATTCAGGGTGCAATTAATTTAAATGTGCCTCATATATAAGAATAAAACAAAATCTTGAGCTATCATGGAGGTGAAAAAACAAAAAAAACCCAAGACATTTGTTTACACGTGAGAAAATTAATTTCTGGTGCCCATAAAGCAGAAGAAGTATAGACTAAAGTTTTACAGAAATCCAATGTCACACAACAAACAACAAGGCTGGCAGAGATAGGAAGCCCCAAGAATAACATAATCTAACCATTATTAGCTCCCTTTAATATTGTTTATTTATTTACTAACTCTGTGGGAGCAAAATTGACTTGCTTTATTTGGAAAGGTAGTTTTTTTTTCTTTGTGTTGGCTTGATGTGAGTGGAGGCTGCTTGTCGGGGGGTTTCTCTTTTTTCTGCCATCAGGGTTAAATCTGACTCTGGACCTCCCTCCTATTAAATTTTCTGTAAGTGTTGTTGTCACTGACAGTCGAGTCCTGCAGAATGTCAGCCTGGGCACTGTTTTGGTTCCATATCTCAAGGTGTGACAACTGAGTGAAGGTTGCACTGAAGATGTTAGGCCACCTCCTCTGTTCAAGGTTGTTTTTTTATGTTTCAAATAAAAAAATATCTCTCAAACAATCTGCCTTCTCTGTGGACAAGAATGCAGGTATTATTGTCCTTTTTATTCTTGTGATGTAGATGAGTTCTGCTACCATCCTCTACTGTAGCTGCTGTTTTGTTCCTCCAAAGTAGAGATATGAACATTCCTCGCTAAGATGAACTGCATACACTAAACCACAGAGAGCTTTGTCCTTGTGCTTTGTCTGACAGTGTTTCCAGATTTAAAAAGGAATATTGTGTTCAGAAAATATCTTCCTTAGTTGCTCTGAAACTCCAGCCACATACGGGATGAGAATGAGCTTCCGCCTCCTCTCCTCTCCAGAGTCTGAGATATTTCCAGAAGACCTAAGGGAGCATTACAGAACCGCCTGCACTCAGTGAGGATTCATGAGGAAATGTGTCTACAACTACAGCAAACCACTGGAGGTTGTTATTCAAAATGGATACACAATTAACCATCAGGGGTGATCATAATTTAGACCCTGGATTTTTTAAATTCCTGGTTAAAGGGCAAGTATAGTATCATTTTATAGTGCAGTCAAGCAATTATGCTATTTTTCCCCAGTTGTTCTAAAACTGCTGTATATATTAAACATGCCTTAGTAGAAATTTGACTTTGTGATTTTTATTGTTTATTTTTTTGTAGTTTTAATGGCTCTAGTAGATTTCATTTGAGAGTCAGGCAGGAAAGTGGGTTGTGCGCCCACTGACTTTGTAATTTAACGCCTTGAGAGTGGACCTCTGTCTCTTTAAAACTCCTTCTCTTTCTGACACTCTGCCTTCAGGAAGTCACCTCAACATTGCTTCTCTATTAACATTTAACAACATTTTTACCAGCATTTACCAGCAGAAGCAGATGTGCTGCTCCACCAGGTGTTTGCTAATTGCTGCTGGCTAGTCTTAAGGAGCCGCGTGTAGAAGCTCGGAAGCTTGGAAACTGCAGCTGGGAGGAGGAGCTTCGTCCATGAAGTGTCCATGTTTTTTACAGCTGATTTGTTGCCATGGACATTAAAGGATTTCTCAAACATGCTTGAAAAAATTGAGTCAACACTCCAGGTACGTTTTTGATGAGAGAATAACATTATAACATGATTTAAAACTCAAAAAAGTCGATTTTACATAATACTGCTCTGTTAAAAAGTGAACAAGTGTCCAAAAATTTATAAGACTTTATAAAAGTTAATTTTTATTTAGCTGTTTCCAGCGTCTCTTAGAAAACAGTTTTGAACAGGGAGTTTTTCACACAAAGCAATCACCTACTGGGGTTGTAAATCAGTGACAGCTCCTTTGTGTCCTCTAATGATTTCTTTTTATTTTATTTTTTTAATAAATGTCCTGAAGAAATGGTTCTGCTACAATACAGCATGTTCTCATGCAGAGGAACACGCAGTCCTTCACACGCACTCACACGAGCGAAGGTCTGACAGCACGAGATGTGCACATCCATTTCTGAGTTCTCAGCAGCAGCCTTCTACAGGCAAATAAAGGGTATTAGTGTAAAAGCTGTAAAAGCTGTCACACCTCCAGTTAAATGTGTCAGATAGTCAAGCTCTTATAAGAAAAAAAAAGAAACAAAATGTCCAATGGGGGATAGAAGAATCGATAAGAGAAAAGGGGGGAAGTGAGAAGAGAGTGGGATTAGCCAAGTGTGTGCTTTCTACTGACTGGGATGCAAGCAGGCTAATTGCTCTGGGACCAACATGAGACACTGGGATGAGGAGATGAGGAGCGCCAGCAGGTCAGATCGATTGTTTGCAGCTCTGGTGATATGCGCATGTGATTTACCCAAATGATCAGAGCCAAAAATTCACAGAGGTGACCTTTTTTGTGACGCTCCAAGCAAAAGAATAAAATTGCAAAGGAAATTGAGGTTCTTTGCTTAAAACCTGCAATTATTTATTTGTTTTACTTGATGTAAGAATGTATTAATTCAAATCTCTGGTTTATAAATAAAGCACACCTGTAATATAGAAGTGGATATTCTTATTAAAAGGGATTTATCACTACAGTCAATGGAACTTGTTTAGGTTTCTGGCTTATCTGTTGTCATTAGTTTTGGCTCCTTCCTTTAATTATCACCAGAGCTGCAACTGGAACTTAATTCTGCTTTAAAATCGTCTGTGTGATGCTACTGAGCAACAAACAACAGATGAACCCAGATCCGTAATCCCTCAACAGTAAATTGGCGCTTAGAAGCAGCCGCCAGAGGATTTACATTTGACAGGTGGTGAGAAAAATGAGTCATAGCCTGGCTCTGTACATGGTAAACTTATTCTCTATCTTAACATGTTTTTAGCTAGTCTACCTTTTACTAACAGTGGCTAGTTCTTAAAATTTCAGGGTTGTATTTGCAGCATCTTTAAATTGGGTCAAGCCAGTCCATGAGAATCAACATGCAGCTAGATTCATGAAAAATATCCATCTAATGTCCCCCTGATCTGAAAGCTACTCATACGTTTTTGATGTGACATTTATCGGGTTCAGATTAGCTCTGCTTGGTTCAAGGTGGTGAAAGCTGCTAAAATTGTTTTAAAGACAAACGTTTCATCTAGTGATTATTTGATTGCCAAGTCGATTTGATGAGGAGCCAGTAATTTACTGACGATGCAGGTCAATCTAGATTTCTTTACAGTACATTTACAACATTATGAAATACATTTTTAACAATAACTTTTAATGATTCCTACATGTTTTGGGGGGGGGGGGTTGCTTTCTTTTGACCTATTTCTTTGCAAAACTCAGGAGGCCTTGGCATTGCTTGGCTTTGTAGATCTATTCAGCTTGTACTCTTCATTATGCTGGTTTCTGATCAGGTCTTTTTTGCTCAACTATTAGTTTTTTTTCTTTACAGTTTCCTCTGTGAGCTAGATGTCAGAATAATTAAAGAGAAAAGGTTTTACATTATTAATATATTATATTATATATATATATATATATATATATTATATCTATTATTTATATAACTCACTAAAGAAACGGAAATGTTTTGAGTATAACATTTCTGACTGAATGGTTAAGCACTGTTTCAGTCAGAATTATTAGAGTTAATTTAAAATGCTGGTTAGGCTGCAGTCCATTACTACCTATAAGATGTGAGAGCACCAGCATCTATTTTGAAGCATTTTTTCTTTCAGTGGTCTGGATTTAGAGAATGTCAAACAAGAAAGAAGAACCTCTCCGAGCCAAAAGTATAATTTGGAGAAGCAAATCCAAATACTCTGGAGAAAACCTTTGTGACGGCTAAAGAAAAGATTGATGTGCATACCACAATGGCAAGACGGATATTTGGAAGAGTTATGATGAGACACTCAAACCTAAGAACATTGAACAAAACGTTCATGGTAGAATCATGTTTTTCTGCCATTTACACTGAATCCTTATGCAAACCATGAAACTGAAGTATACTGCCTCCAAATACTTTCACTCTAGCTCAAACTAACAAATAAACTGTTAATGTTATAATTCCCAAAGTTGGATAAATCAGTTGTTTTCCAATGTAAAACCTTTCAATGAACTCTAGATTGCATGTGAGAGCTGCACCCCGAGCAGGTGCAACACAAATTTAAACCTAAAACTGAGACCATTTGACTCATCACTGAAGTTGTTTGTTGTTTAGAACTTGACTTAATTAATTATTAAAACCACAAAATAAAAATAAAATCCATTCTGATGTTGAGTGCAAGTAAACCTCTGGGTGCCATTTTTACTGTTTGAACTGTGTAACACTAAATTGTGTGTAAAAGCCTTGAAATAAAAAATTGCGTAGAATTAAAAAATTTGATAGGTTTCATACATTTTCTCTGCATTAAGTGTTGATTTTCAGAGTGTTTAACAGCAAGTAAATATGTCATTTTCCCCCCTAAGAACTGTGGAACATGTTAAAGCTTGCAGAGAGCCACATTCCCACACTGGCATGCAGTGCGCTGACCTCCCCACTGGGAGCCTCTTGGACAAGGACACTTTGAAGGAAGGAGGTGTTGTCGTTTCCTTGAGGGCTCCGGAGCTCTGTGATTAATAGGTGACCTCCTGAGTCACAGCCACCGCAGTATTATGATGGAGTACGTGAGTAAATGTACTAAGTTACTATCCGTAGCGGCTCCTTCTCAGACGGCAGCGGAGATTAAAAGATCATTTATCAGCGGCCGTATAGATAATGACTGATCATGCGTCGGTGAGAAGTTAAATATGGGCCATCACTTTGATTTGTTAAACATTCAGCAGTAGACAAAAAAAACATCATTTACTACGCCACAATGAGCAATGAGTATTGCCTGTAAAATATTCCACTTGTCATCCTCCTCCACTTAATTCCATTTCACACACAGATCCGTCATATCAGAGGCAGCTCGTCCTCATTTAAATCCATTAATGGCTTTCCTGCAGGGAATTTAGCAGAATGGATGTGCACACTTTGTCCATCTTGCACGTGTGTTTGCACGCCGGTGACCAATTCAATCGCTCATGTATCAGTTTGAAAGGCTAGTGTTAAATTAGGTTTAAGGACTGTTTTGCTATGCTCTCTGTTAGTATTTGCCCCTGAATAAATGATGACAGGTATGCTTGTAAATATCTCTTAATTTGTTTGGCTTCTTCTTTTATAACCAGAGTATCATTTATAATTGCTGGACTCCCTCTGGTACTTGGATAAGTGGGCATTGTAAAAAAAAAAAAAAAAGGTGAAGCAAGTGAGAGCAATAGCTGTGCAGACTGCATAATTTTCCCTGCTGTCCCTCCCCAGAAGCCATGAAAGCCTCATGCCCAAGAAACCCAGCACAAACCTTCGCCTGTATGTGCCTGAGAAAAGGCCTCATAATCTTCTAACCTTTAAAATGAAAACAGAGGAATATTTCTGCACTTTTCTACTCTTTTTTGTACTTCAGGGCCCTGGTAACTAAATACTGAAAGGACAGCAGGTAAGATTTTTGCTTCACTGACCGGTCTATCAGGACGCAGTTCCAAAAAACTCTTTACATAACCAGCAAAACCTGAATCAAAGATAAACATTTTAGTGACAAGTATTTTGAAGGGTCATTCACATCTCTACTAAATTATTCATATTACTTTGCTGGAAGCCTTATGCATTGAGTTGCAGAATTGGAAGCCGCACACTTTACCTTTCTTAGAAAAATAAATAAGCTATTATGACTGTTTTCAGTCTGGTTTCCTTAAAATATAGCCAATTCTCATGTCCCTTCAGGGCTCCGTCTGGGATTTCTCCCACTAAGTTTGATTTTTCCAGTTGAATTTCAACGAGAGAAATAATTTTGTACGTTTTGTATGTTTACGCAAATGTTTTGGAGCTGCATAGTTTGGCAGTGGCAGCGGTGGCAGTGGTTGTCCACCTGTCCGCTGAACTAGTCCAGAATGATTCTTCCTTCAGTCCTGACTCTCACCTTCCCTAAGATCCTCTAGAATCTTCATCTGCCTCCATCATCATCAGAAACATTTTCCATTCTCAGCCTGCACCTCATCTCCAAGGTGAACTAACCTTTCTCCCCTCAGAGCAACCTTCACCTACAAAGAAAATATCCAACCTACCTGCCTCTATCATTTATGAACTTCTCAAAATAAGCCCGATCTCTGAATTTTCTCTGCATGCAGGTCAGAAAGCTAAACGTGGCTGAGAAGACACATTGACAGTTTTCACATCAATGGAGTCATACGGAGTCGCTATCTTTCCGATTCAGAGTGCCTTCACATTTATTCAGTTTGAACTCTGTGGATAATTTAAAAAAACAGCTGAAGATGTTTTCATTTCAGAAGCTTTTAGCAAAACATGACCTTAATTGCAGTTTTTTTTTCTTTTTTGTTTCGTGCATTGTAACTTGTTGTACGCTCTATTGGGTTTGTTTTTCTGAGAACCAATTTGAGAGATTTGTTTATGCCACAAAAAGCTGATTTTTATTTACTGACTTCTTGCATGCATCTATCCAAGGACAACCTTTGAAACAAATATTGTACATTTGCAAAGGTTTTTAAAAATGTGCATCATAACTTTTAATAAGCTAAACTTAACACAATGTACTCTTCTCTTCTCTGATCATGTAAGTACCCGTTTTTTTTTTCTTTCTCCTGATCTCTCAGAGCTTCTGGTTCTGAGACCCACTTATGTCCCGGGATTCTGATTTCCCATGGGTCAGTGAAGCTGCTCAGAGGGTTTGAGGCCACTTAAACATGTTTCAGATTAATGTCCCATCATCACTCCTGGCTTCCTTCATATAGAGTCTCTATATCTTTACAGTCCTTTGGGCAAAACAATCCCCAGTAAACAGAAAACCCTATCTTCTCTTTTCTCTCAGCAAAATCTCCTATAACTTTCCAAGGCTGATGGATTTTAAGTCTGTTGGCTCTAGCAGCCCAACTCAACAGGGTGTTTATTGATTGTCAATAAACACCTTTACTTCCTGTGTTGTGAACTATTCTTTGGGTCAGAATTAACAAGAATCAGTTCAATCACCTTCTCCTGGTCATCACTGTCAAATCTCAGGCAAGAGTATGCAGAATAATCGCCCACAAGGGTTTGATTTAAAGATTCTGATCTGTAATAACATGCGCTCCTCAGCATGTAAATGTGATGGACGTCTTAAGTCTGTCCCATAATCTTTATCACTAAAGACGACATTTAAAGAGAGTACAAGCTTCATCTTTTGACTCATTTTCCAAAATACAACACGGCAAAGACATCTTCCCCGCACGGGAGAACGATCACTGCGTTCTTGTTCTCTACCGGGAAAAGACAGGCTGAAGGTGACTAAAAGGATGCCTCGTGTTACTTTGCAACACACTACAATTTTAAATTTAAATCAATTTGCAGAAACCCTCAGAGGAGCTCAATTATCTCTCAACATGCTACAAGCACCGTCTTACATTTTGTTTGATGAG
This sequence comes from Poecilia picta, assembly GCA_033032245.1. Classification (NCBI taxonomy): domain Eukaryota; kingdom Metazoa; phylum Chordata; class Actinopteri; order Cyprinodontiformes; family Poeciliidae; genus Poecilia; species Poecilia picta. The sequence continues at coordinate 11,843,591 of CM065359.1, read as the reverse complement.
TCTCTATTTGATTATCCCTTTCAAGATCATTCACTTTAGCCGTAGATGCTCAGACGCACCTTACTTTGATCCGTGTCCTCAGGCACAGAGAGTCTTGCACAACCTGAAATTGTTTGGGCGGATCATAAAATAGCTGCAAAAGATGAAGGGAGTTTGGGGTCACTGAGGTAATTTTCCTGGGTTTATCTTATTCTCGTGTTACAGGTTTGAGTGATAATTTTAGATCGCTTTCACTTGGCTTTAGCCAAGGTTACGTTTATTGTTTGAAAAAGAAGAAAATAAATAAATAAGGGAAGTAAATATGGGTTTAGAAAATTAATCAGTAGAGAGATCAGTAATATTAAAATTCATCCTGGATCCAAGGACATCCAAATGAAATTCACATGTGAAGTGACCAATCTAGGTCTATGCTATTTTAGCTCTTATGTTCGAAAAGTTTGCTGGTATTTATCATCATAAAATAAATCATGTTCTGAATATCATGCCAGTGCTTTCTTTTTATATTATTTAGGCAGTTTGTTCCTGGTAATGTGATGCTTCAATCAATGTATTTAGTATAAACACTGGCGCCTAATTTGTATTAGAAATTATGTTTGCAAATGTTGTTTTGGCAAGTATTGATCTTCTAATCAAATTACAGCAACATGCCCGTGAATGAGAAATGCATTTTTGAGTAATTTTATCAGAAATTCTTCAGTCCAGTGAGGCTAAATATGGACTTTAAATCACAGATATGTATTATCAAGGTGCTGTCAGACTGTTTCTGTGTTTTGGTTGCTCCAAAACACACGGTTGCTATTACTTGTGCTTTTCTTTTAATTAGCGTCCTTTGTGTTGTTGTAACTTTGTGATGATTCTGTCAGCTCCCTCTGCTGAATAAACTTAAAGCGACCCATAGACGGTGACTACAGGTGTTATTTTCGTGAACAGTGCGCTGCTGTGTGACGTCAACGGTTTGCCTCTGCGCATGCGGGTCGCTTTGGGAACGTAAACCGTTGACGTAAAAGTCTCATTGCGTTCGGGTTTAATTAGCCGTATGAACGACCACGGCAAAGAAAGAAAAAGACTGAAATTAGACTAAAAATGTAAATACTTAAATACCCACATCATATCATTATCTTAAATAAACTGGGTTCATCAGATACACTGACTGTCCAGGTATACAAGAGATAAAAAAAACCCTTCAACATGCAGTCATGAAGCGTTGTGTAAGTAGCAGCATTTTCCTTGTCCTTCCTAATCCTTTTTCCAAGTATTTGCATACATTTTTCACGTCTGGGGCTTTGTGTGTAGAACGCCTTAAGAAGTGAGGATCATGCAAAAGAAGAATCTTTAAACATGTTGAAAAATATCTGTGGCAGCCAATCTATAGATGGAGCTCAAATTGTGTATGCAACGGTATCAGATGCAAAGAAGCCATGCTGGAATGTTATTCATTTAAAGCTGCATATATTTGAACACCATGGAAACACAGTATAACAGGGGTATTAGGATAACGGGCCTGAATTCTGTTTACCAGCCAAAGTATCAGGTCTACCAAAGAGGCATTTTGAGTATTGATAAAAATGTCAGTTGTTAACATGCCTCTGCATAACACTGAGCATAAAACATTCCAGTCCTGTTGAGAAGCCTCCTGACAAATCCCATTACCATTGTGTATTTGTTGTGAAAGGATAACATTTATACCTCTAACGGGCCAGGAATAGTAAAAAGGATTGTTGGATGTGAGCGGTAACGACTGGAAGCTTATTGAAAAAGTTGTATATCCCTTTCATGGAAGTTTTATGTTTTCTTCTTTTAATGTTTTTTATAGGTCAGATATTTGCACTGACATCAGTCATGTTAGCACTTGTGATGCTTACCTCTAATGGGTTTCTCCTTTCTACCACTATGTTGTTGTTTTTTTCTTCAGGCTGCAGTGTTATTACCTTGTCTATGTGAAAGATGTGTTTGTACAGTGTGACTTCGGTTTTCATCTTGCAAGCAAAGTGACCAATGCTGAGGTCTCATATGTTTAGCAGGACATGTCGGAGGGTATTTTCTTGTTTTTAAAAAAAAAAAAGAAAAAAAAAACTCTATGAGAGCCACATCATTTGTGCAGCATTTTGATAATTTTTTTACTCAAAGCTCTTAGCATCTGCTTATGTGGAATAAGGGTTTTTGATTTAAAAAAATTAAGAAATAAAGTTATATTGTTCAGATTTTTATGCAGCATTAATTTCTTAACTAGTTTTTCTATCAGGATATGTTAGAAAAATATTTTTCCTCTGTGTTTCAGCAAGCTGTTGCACAGGCGCAGTCTGCCCTCTATTGGCCAAACCATTATTTACCATTTTTAAGATCAGTTTTAGTTTTTCCAAAGCATATTTTTTATCACCTACAGAGGGCCCTCTTGTCTAACTTATTAAACTTTTATTTTCCCTATAAAGATGAAAAAAAAAGATTATAATCCGTGTGCCTTATAGTGAGAACAGGACAAAATGTAGCTCCATTTCACTTGAAGTTAAGGAAGATACACGAATGTGACAGAGAGCGGAGTGAATTTCACCATGTGCAGCCACATGCAGCCTCAGCAGATGGTATTTAATATCCAATCACCATTTCTGACGCTATTACCCAGTCATTTTTACATTTATGTGTAAAGTAGATGGCTTTTCAAGCAAACCAACAGATGGTTTGAAATGGATGCTTGGAGACAGTTGTGTAAAGACCATTTTATTGCCATTTTTCCTTTCAAATTGCAACCAGCTAGTAAAAGTACCAAATGGAAGAAAGTAAATGTTACATTATGTTCTTCTGTTTTATGGTAAAAAGAAGAAGTTAGGGATGGTTATAGTTATAGTTATAGTTAGGACCAAGAAAGTAAAGGTTCATCTTTCCCTCTTTTTTTGCCATTCTAGTGTCTAATATTTTATACCCTAGAAGTGACAGGATAAAGCCCTTTTGGGTGAATTTAATCCCATCTCTGAAGTGAGATGGTCAATCTCCCGGGGCTCATTGACCCCGGGAGATAAGAATCATCACAATAACAACATCTTGATAGACAAAAATTAACTTTTTGTATCAAGACTTGATATCAAGATGATACTTAAACCAAAGTGAAAGGTTTTTATTATTATTTATAGGATTATGCCTTTTGGCACAATTAAGCAATATCTCAACTTACTCAGACTGATTAATCGGAGTAAGCATATTTTAAAATCATGTTTAGCCACAATTACAGCTGGAAGCATTTAGGTTTATGTGTAAAGAAATGTACCCCTTCGTTTTTGCAAAATAACTCAGTCAGATTGGCTAAAGAGCCTATTTGAACAGATTTTCTCAAGTCTTGCCACCCATTCTCAACTGGATTGAGATTTGTACTTTGACTAGATCATTCTAAAATGCATATTCCTTCATATAAAGCATTTAAATGTGTAGAGGAAACTTTCCAGAAGGAAAGTTGCAGATTTTAACAGCTTATCTTCCTGGATTGTTTTGTATTTTGCTCCAGTTGATCTTTCCATCAATTGATGCTGTGGAAAATTATCCCCATGCTTCCACTCCATTGTTTTGTCTCATAGTTTGTGTTCAGATGATGATGTTTACTGTCATTTTTCCACTACAGATCCCTTTTGATTTCCTCCATGCAGCACCTCCTTTCATATTTTTGCTGTTTCTTCTACATGTCTTGTGGCCAACTGCATACAAGGCTCCTTTTTCAGCACTGACTTCTCATTCTTCCAAAAAACAAGTCAGACTTGTTGTCAGATTTATCGTTTTCAGCAGGACAACCAATAGATATTCTGTTGGCAGATGCCCCCACATGAGCTGTGGATCTCTGCAGCTCCTCCAAGTACTGGGTTTTGACAGCTTGAGAAAATGTTTTATAACATAATCTTGCTTTACTCTCCACGTTTTCCCTAATCTGATGTGTTCCTTGACCTTCAGAAAGACATCCATCCATCCATCCATTTTCTTGACACCCTTGTCCCTCAGTGGGGTCGGGAGGGTTGCTGGTGCCGATCTCCAGCTAACGTTCCGGGCGAGAGGCGGGGTTCACCCTGGACAGGTCGCCAGTCTGTCGCAGGGCAACACAGAGACACACAGGACAAACAACCATGCACACCTAGGGACAATTTGGAGAGACCAATTAACCTAACAGTCATGTTTTTGGACTGTGGGAGGAAACCGGAGTACCCGGAGAAAACCCACGCATACACAGGGAGAACATGCAAACTCCATGCAGAAAGGCCGGGGCCGGGACTGTCTGGTAGAAAGACATTTGTCCACTAATATTTTATAACAAACCTCTTGCTCTCTACTATTTGGGTGGCTTTTGAAGTCAGATGGTTGTGCTGGACATTAGTTGTGGAATTAAATGTTTTACTTTTTTTAATATATGAAATATTGCCAATGTGGTGAAGTGGCTTTTCCTGTTTTATACCACAGTTTTCATTTCACATCATTGTGCAGTTATGAGGCACAGTGGCAAAACTTTAAACTGCTCCTGCTTACTCAACAGGCTGTTGCTAGGTAACAGCCACTTCCTCAACTTCCATGTTGCTAGGTAACCAAAGAATGAGTACGTTAGTTGATTCCACCAACCTAGCTAGTGGCTGTGAGAGGTTGAATAGCTAAACTCTTCTCTCTGCCTGCATCCCCCAGAATGCCCAATAATTTCAATAGTGAAATTATTGAATATTCTGTCTCACTTATTATTTTAATATTGATATCGATCATGTATCTATTGCAATATATATTGCTATTGATTTAATGTCCAGTCCTATTTCCCTATCACCGGTAGATAAATTATTTTCTTGACAAATTTGCAGCACATCCAGGAGATCATTTTTCATCTTCAGCTCTTAATGGCTGAACTAACTCATCCTTAACAACAACAGTCCAGATCAGTACTGATTGTACTCCTTCATAAGGAGTGAGTGATGCGGCGCTTCAAACAGAAATTTATTTGATCTCTCCATTTATCTTTCCAGAAACATCTTGGTTCAGTGTTGTCCTGTCGGTTTCTAAAACATGTTCAGGCTGAAGTCTGGAATAGTGTTTACAGTGTTTTGTGCCTCTGTCTCAGAGAATATTCTCCCTCATTGTGCTTCTTTTTTTTCTTTTTCACGTCCTTTGTGTAATTGTTGACTAGTTCAGAAAACGCCCTATTGTCTGATGGCCACACATCAATAATTCAGCTAAGTGTGACATTTTTCAAAGTGTCATAATACAAATGTCAATTAGATCCATTTATTGGCCTGTTTGTTTGCACTAACAAATGTTTGGAGAGGCAAAAAAGAAAGAACTCTTAAGTGGGTCACATTTACTCCACCAGCTCTGGTCAAACTGAACTGTAAAAAGGGCTTGGAAACCATATTTGGACCTCTGCGCTTCCAGTTACTACACTCTGACATCTTGACACATAGCTATTGTTTGACCAGAAAGGTCATCTTCAGACTGTCTGGTAGTCTCTAAATGTTTTGGTCGGTTCTCAGCTGGACTTAATACCAAATTGTTAATAGTTCTACAATACCTTGCAGAAAAAGTTGGATTCTGGTCTCTACCTCAGGTGCATGAAGGCGAAACAAACAAAAATTTGATGGAGAATAAACACCAACAAGTTAAGATAAATAAAACTGTATTATTATCGAAGTTGAAAATAAATTGTTTCAACAATGATGTTTAGATTTTAGGACAAAAGAAACTAGATTTAAAAAATTTCTGTGAGGGTTACAGACATGAACTAAGATCATGTACTTTAATGAGTATTTATTGACGTCCATCCAAACAAAGGGTTTCTCATAACTCCAAGCACATCTTCTGAAGTTGGGATATTTTTCCTCAAACAGGTTCCAAAGGAATCACCTCAAATCAGATGTTGAACTGGATTTTATTTCACTGTCATTTGTGAATGTTAGAGCCTCATTTTCAAAAATGGAGCTATAAAGGTTGAGAAAGGTTATTATTTTGGAAAAATCTCATCAACATCAATATTTCCACTAAATACGAGGCCAAAAACAAAATTGTTTGATAAAGGAAAAGCCTCTCAGACTCTGAGCCCAACAGTATCAAACTCTTTTTTATATTAGACAATTAATTTCACACAATTATCGCGGTAGAAGCCATTTGTTTGTTAAATACTTAATAAAACGTATTTACCGTGTTTGATGTTTGTTGTAAATGACTTATACTCACAAAGAACGAGGTAATTAGTAAAAGTTTGTCGTTTGTTGAATGTCCAGAAACTACAGCGGCTGTGATGAGCCAATACAAAGGTAAACAAAGGTAAAATAACCTGAACAGGTGATCAACTCTAAACATTTTTTCTCTCGTCTCTCTCTGCCATTTAAGCACACCTGTTGCCATGGCAACCTCCTGCGCTCCACAAGCCGACCAGAGATTATGTTAAAATCGTTCAGTCCATTAGGATATTAGGTTTTCAGGCTTGATATTTATTTTGCGATCATTAACCCATTTCATCCCAAATTTTTCCCAGACATGAAAATAGTAAAATCAAATGTCATTGATAGCCCTTTGAACTAATCAAGGGGACATAATTTTAAAAATTGTGGAAAAATATGTGAAAAGTGTGTTTTATGTTCGGTCACAAATGTGACCGGTGTGATAATATGATGTTCTTATACTAAGATGAGCTAAAAGTGCTTTTTCCAAATAGACATGATCATAATATGTGAACATTGTTTCTTTATTGGAATATATCTTGCCACAGCATTACTTTAGTGCAACATTTGCTCTGTAAAGTACAAATTTTACTATTGCTATATTCTAAACCAAAGTAAATTTTAGTGCTTGAGTGCTTATGCATAATTATATTGAACTTTAGTCAGTTGTAGTGTCATCACAGTAACATAGATCATAAAGATAACATCTACAGTAGAAGCTTTCATTTATATTTCTGAAAATTATGAACATTTGTCACACAGTCATACAGTAAGACTCAATAGACTTAGTCCAGGAGTCTCCAACTCCAGGGATTGAGGGCCAGTGTCATACATCTTTTCCATCCGTCTCTGCTTCAACACACCTGAATCAGGTGATTCGCAGGACTCTGGAGAACTGGACTGCATACTGAGGAGGTGATCCATTTAATTCAGGTGTGTTGGACCAGGAACACACCTGAAAGTTGCAGGATACTGGACCCCAAGGCCTGGAATCAAAGGAAAGTTGTATGGCTCTTTCTCACCATTTGGAGAGTTTGGTTTTCTTCAATTTTGGGTTATTTCGTCCGCTCCTTACTTTCCACGTTCTTTCTTATAGCACTCAATGTGCAATAAAGTCTTGGTTTCTCCAAGGCGGGTGGTACAAAAGCAACATCTCTGGGAACAATTGTTGCATTGACTGACCAGTACGTGTCTTGGTCACATCTTGTCATAACTTGAAGAGAAGTGTCCATTTGAGATTTATTTCCATGACCTAATGGCCTTGTACCAAACCTTTGCATAATATAATAAGTCACAACCCATGGTGAGCAAATTGGTCGTTCCTCCTACGACACATTTGTTAAATAATATCTGAAAGGTAAATGGCCTGTACTTGTATAGTTCTTTATCAGGTCCAATTGACCTGAAAATGCTTTTCACCGCATTTAGTCATTCACCCATTCACACACACATTCACACATTCACACACTGATAGCAGTAAGCTACTATATTGTAGCTGCAGCTTCCCTGGCACAGTATGACAGAAGTAAGGCAGTCATTCACTGGCACCTCAGGCTCCTCTGACTACCACAGGCTGGCATGATGGGTGAATCGTCCTCTTGATCAAGGTCACAATGACTAACAGACAAAGTGGAGGTTCCAGGAGGCAACCCACCAGGTACAAGATAAACTCCAACCTCCTAGGCTACCAGCACCCTGTTTACAAGTACGCTTTTGAGATGGGCCACCACCACTTCTTGGACCTGACCATGACACTGTCCTTCATGTTTAGGTCATGAAGGTCTACACCTCTCATGGGTTCATTGATCTAGTTGACATCAGTCTCTGTATAGTTCTTTCTCATCTTTGTTCCTACTATGAAAATATTGTTGTTTTTCTAGTGGATCAGCAGTTTCTCATCTTGTGTCAGAACCTCATTAGGATCATCTTTATTTTTTTAAAGGGTACATCAGAGACAGTTGTCCCTTCATCATAAACTTTTGCAGGTGGTAACAGAGTGTCACATGACTGATGAAGAGTCAGCTTATCCTCTCTTCCCATGAACTGATCATATGCATTCAAAATCAGGCATAGAAAATGGCCCATCTGCCCCATATAGTCCATGTCTAAGCCACCACTATCAAAATCAGTAAGGATTCCATTTTTCTCACAACTGTATTGTTATATGATTTGTCTGGCCATCAATAAGTCCAACAGATCAAGAACCACACTCAAAATTAATCTTAAAAAGGAAGAAGTTAGGAATCAGAACAATATGGTATGTATTTAAATAAGCGGATCTAGGTCAAACGTATTATCCCACCGGTCACTGTTGTGACCGGCAACATGTTTACACATCCTGCTCACACACCAAACTAATTTTTGTAAATGTCAAGTTGCATATCATAACTAGACACTTTAAAGATGATGTGCACCAAAAATCTTTGTTGTATGTTTATTTAAACATACATTTCTAGCCTCTTCTTTGGGAGGTTTGTTGCAGTCTTTTTCTCGCCAAGGTGCAACGAAGATATAATCAGCTCTGGTCATGTGATAATTGACTCTAAACATGTGATACGGCGTAAGTATTATCCAAAACACTCTAAACTTTCAATGTTTGCTGAACATTAACTGAAAATTTAATTAGGAAGCTTTTTAGAGTCCTTGAAAGTGAAAAAAAAAAATTTCTTGGTCACTATTGTGACCGGTGGGGTGAAATAGGTTAATAAGCCTCCATGAACACAGCGGTGGTTGATTGTTAATTTTAACCTCCTGCTCTGCTGGTTTGGTAATGGAACTGAAACGCACAGAATTGTGCAACACCTTGTTGAAACAATAATCACTGAGATTATTATTGTTGTGGATCATTAATTTGAACACGTTTTGTTGATCTTTTTGTTGTTGTTCTTTAATAAAATTAGAATGTTTTGATAAGGACCCAGAGGAGAACGTTCTTAACGCCCTGGCGCCGTTCAGTTTGCCACCTAATGCCGAGATCGACTCAAAAGCCTCAGGATTGAAGTGTTGGAGCTCTGCTCTATAGCACGAACAGTTCAGAAACAATATGAAATGGGAAAAAAGTTATTTAATAACCGATTAAGTCGTGTTTTAGATTGTTCTTGAAAAACAAATCAGTCATGGCTAATTAGTGGGTGAACCCACGGCTGCACAGTGAACCCACTGATCATATTTACAGCTGACAGCAGCTTCACTCTCTTGCAGGTAGTATGCGTATCCCTGCTAAATCTTTTAGGGGTACGCAGTACCCGGCCGTACCCCCTTACTTTCACCCCTGTCTACAATAATATCACGAAAGAACATTAAATACTTTTAAGAAATTGAAGTCAGTTCAACTGATGGTCAGACTAATGTTTACAAGGTTTTATTCTCTGAAAGTAAAAACACACATTTGAAGGGAAGACAAACAAATACAGAATCTTCAAAAGAATCATATAACAACGTACAATAAGAAAGAGTTTAAATAAAAACAACACATTCAACAGTACGCTTATTTGGTTTAGTCAAACAATACTGGAAGAGAATGACATCAGTCAGGACTACAACAACACCTTCAGTCGCTGGACGATGAAAACTTCTGCAGACCTTAATAACCTGCTACATATATGTCACAAGCTACATCCACTTTAGTTCAACTACCAACATAACGTTTTTTATTCATCGGAGTGTTCACCGCCTCACTCCAATGTCAGGTAATAAAATATTGTATTATTCTTGCCATGTAAAATAGTCACCTATCTGATGTGCTTGGTCAAACTTCTTTAAGGCTTTTTAAATATAAAACTAGAATTATGACATCATCTTTCTATGGCAGGAAAATTTAAGACTTTTCTTTAAGCAAGAGCCCTCTGAGTGTTGTTTTTTTTTAAGTCTCTTCATTGGTAAGAAAAATACCCATTCCTTTTCTTAAAGCAGAGATGTTCACAAGTCATTTTTCCAAGTTCAAGTGAAGTCACGAGTCTCTAAATACTCTGAACGTTCTCACACTGGATGCATGGCGTAAACCACAGAGTTACTGCTATGGATATAACTCATTATTATGAGCCCTAATTGTGAGATACAAAATGTCTCCCCAATTAAAATATGAAATTGTTCAATGAAATAGGACAGTACAAATCTTTGCAATAGAGGTGGGAATTTATAGTATCGTTTACCATTCTCCTAATGAATTTCTTATCATGAACAGGATTTTGATTTATCGTTGTCATGATAAATTAGAATTATTGGTGCTTAAAAAAACTGTCCTTATTGTCCAGATCAATAAACATTAACCAAATTGAAAATATGACTATACCCAGTTACTGTGACCTTTATGTGACCGGCGTTCCTCAAGAGCAGTATTTGTGTTTGTGGAGCTACAATTGCTCTGTCATGCAGTCAACAGCTATTAAGTTAAACTGAAGTAATACATAGTTCTTATTGTCACTTTTGTTGATAAAAAAAACACAATTGTACAAAATATTGTGATAAAACTTGAATAAACTTGTATTGCCCACCCCTATCTTTTAATGCTGTTACCAATCTAAAAAAGAGTCACAGCTCAAAATGAGAGACATCCATTTAGTTATTATTATGATGCTACATTAGATATGAACCGGTAGCTATGAGCCGTTAATGGTCTGTGGTCTGTAAACATCCCTGATTAATTAATCGAACGCAACCCTATTGCATCAGAGCTACGCTATCGTCTTACTTACTGAACTAAGTGATGATCAGTTATAGCATAAATCCAACACAGACCAACTTTACTAGGTAGCATTATTAGTCATCTTCTAAACTGAGCTGCAGGTTAACTGTTCACCTCCATTACATGAGACTCAAGTCCCAAACCTCGAGTGTAAGTTGAGTCTGAAGTCACCTTTACATATTCTGCATAAACCAAGAAATATGTTCTCTATCCTGGGGCTGTGAGGAAAGGATGACATGATTGAGTTTTTGCAGCTTGTTCTCAACCCATTGTGTGGAAGTTATTTATTTATTTTTATCAGAAATTTGAGCTGGTCGCCATTAATGACAACCAGGAGAAAGTGGAAATGTTGTATTTGGTCAACTTAAGAACAGAGTTCTGCTCTTGACTTTGCTGTGAGGTTTGAAATGTTCTTTGAAATGGACTAAAATAGTTCTTTGAATAAACCGACAGATTCCTCAGTTACTGCAGAGAATGTAAAGTCTTTAAGTCAAAGATTTGAGTCTTCATCTCTCTGTTAAGCTTGGCAAAAGAAAAAAAACTTTAAATGTAGCTCTCCTGCATTCACATTGAGTGCTTTACATTCTTTTTAGCATGCATTGCTACATGCAAGCAAAATAGTAGAACCCACAACATATATATATTTGTACAGTAACAAGGAGGAAAGACATTCTTGCTTTATGAATAAAATCAGTTTTAGTAGCTACAAGAGACAGTTTATTCAACAAACAGAATTCTGTCATGCGCAAAAAGAATCTAACAAATAAGTAAGTACAGCTTACTGTCGTTGCAGACTTTCCCCCCCTTACAGTAATGCCCTTTACACCGACTTCCTCCGTAAACTACTGAACTCCTGGAAGCTGTGCTCAGGCGACAGTGTGCTCCAGGGGAGGAGAGTCCAGTATTGTCCCTGGATCTCGACGAGCAGCCCTCGATCCTATAGGAGACTGAGTTGTAGTAAACTGAGTTAATGTGGCCTTCGTGGTGTTTGCTGCGGTTCACCACGGGGTCGTCACAAACCTCTGAGCGGTAGCACACGCAGGAGGAGCAGAGGGAGCTGACGCTCGTCTCCTCCCTCCGTCTGCCTGGCTTGATCCGAAAATGCAGCCTGTGCCTGCAGGGACTTTCCTGCCTCTCTGTGTCCTCAGCTGGGGAAGGGATGAGGTTGGTGCGACTGGTTCCCTCCTGCATGGGGAGGAAGAGTGTGCTGTGGCTGCGGCCGTGCACCATGCTGTCCCTGCCGGTCCTCTCCCTGCGGCTATCTCGGCTCTGTTCACCTACAACACGGGGGCCGGCGGGCCCCTCTAAAAGACCCTTGTCCCTCTTCAGCGAAGCTCTCTCCTGAGCATCCCGTCTTTCATCCTCGGTGTTCATGGTGAGGAAACGCAGGACCACCAAATTGAGAAAAGCTCCGATTACCGTCAGCCCCACCAGAATGTACATGAAGCTGAAGGCGACGTAAGGCGTTTTCTCCTGGAGGTCTTCCTTCTTCTGCAGGGCCACAAAGTCCCCAAAGCCAATAGTGGTGAGGGTAATGAAGCAGTAGTAGTACGCATGGAAAAAGCTCCATCCCTCGAAGTGGGAAAAGGCTGCGGCTCCCACACACAGTGTTCCAATGCAGGACAGGAAGCCCACCAGGACCATGTTCTCCATGGACACCTCGGTGCGTCTGAAACCCAGGCACTGCTTCATTTTGTGGAGGAGGTAGCGGACGAACGTGTTCATTCTCTCTCCGAGGCTCTGGAACATCACAAGAGTGAGAGGAATGCCGAGAACAGCGTAGAACATGCAGAAGACTTTCCCTGCATCTGTTCCTGGTGCAGCGTGTCCATACCCTTAATGCAGAGAGGTAAACAGAAGAAAGAGGAATATTGTAGCAGCACTTAGGCGGTGCAGCATGAGGCAAATATTTCTTTGAAATTCAGCTGAATGAAAGTAAAAACATCTTTACTTCCAAAGAAAGGAGAAAAAAAAAGCTGCGCCCCAACTTACCTATGGTCGTGATGACCGTAATGGCAAAATAAAAGGAGCCAGCAAATTTCCACTGCCTCCCGGCGCGGTGGGGCTCCGCTTGCAGCACCACTCGCTCGATTTCGCGGTAATCGTCCTCGGAGAAGCGGTACTTCCTCTTCATCTCACTGCGCTTCTGCTCCAAGATGCGCCTGCGGGAGTTCTCCGACTCGGACTCCAGCGCGTCAAACACCGCGGCGCCGACCAGCAGGTAGGAGAACATGCAGAGGATGAGCGAGAGGGTCCGGACGTTCTGCTTCTTCATCCTCGGCGTCGGCATGGGGGAGTCCGGAGGACGGAGGAGAGGTGGGGAGGCTGCAGTTACAGGTGGTGCGGCTTTTCTGCGTACAGGCACCACATCGGTGCTGCAGCCTGTTGCGTTCGACCAAAGCAGAGCAGCGGAGGCGGGCAGGCAGGAAAATAAAGCCTGCAAGCGCGGTTTGAGCGCTTTTCAGCGTATGTATAAAAATGCGTGTGCAGCCTACCTGCTCTTGATGTGGCCATCTGTTTAAACAAGTGGCCCCGCATTACTTCATCGCATGCGCAAAGCAGCCAGCCTCCAGTGAAAGGCTGTCCTTAATGTAGGTGTGTGTTTGGAGAGGCTTCAGCACCACGGACAGCAACCTGCGGATTTCAGTCAGTTGTAGACTTTGAAACATTACAGTGCCACAATGTCCCACTAATTATAATAACCATGATAGTAAACCTTTAATATATATATATATTCTTAGATACGACAAGATTATTGGTTAAACAAACAAGACGCAACGCTTTATATTAACTCAAACTAAAAACAATGGAAGAAAAGCATGAAAAACAGGAACAACCGTTTAATGACACCTTCTGTTTTCTTCTTAATATTACCGTGAGTTGAGATCTTAGTGGCTCTATTTGAGTAACACATAAAGATAGATAAAGTAGTAGTTGTGTAAAGTTTTGCACGTGTAAAACATTTGACCAAACAGTAATAAACTGTTTCTAACATCTGTAGAGAGACAACAGGAGCTTTCTAATAAATTATTTCTTTGTAGTCAATGTGAGGTAAGACAGTGGCTGCAGTGGGGCGTTTTCTCATGCTAAATGAAAAATATAACGTATTTTCACTACAGAAACTAATTAAAATATTTTCTAAATTGTTCACACTGGGGTTTACTGCATTGAGCTTGTATGTTCTCCTTGTGCATGTCACGGGTTCTGTACTGGTACTCTGGCATCCTCCTTTAATTCAAAAATATGACTTAGATTAATTTGTAACTGGATTGTCCTCAGGAGAGAGTGTGTGTCTGTGTGTGTGTCCAGACTGAATGCTGCCTCTTGTACTGCTGGAGAGATGCACCATATGTATAGGTGAAGGGCACATTCAAATACTAGTTTACTATTACTTTAGTTTATTTAATTTTCCGTAATGGCAGTTTTAATTATCAAATTACTAAGTTAAAGCATTTTATCCAAACATTTTAAATTAAACAGGGAAAAAGTAGCCAGTAAAAATAACTTTTGGACGTCCATAAGGATGTAAAAACAAAATGCTAAGCCAGTTTAAAGCTAAATCCAAAGCTAATATTTGGAACCAATTATTTTAAAGCTTCAAAATAATACGCTTGTGATTTGTGACAAATAAAACTAAATTAAATGGTATTGCTGCCAGTATTAATTATCAAATGACTAAGTTAAAGCATTTTATCCAAACAGATTTTAAATTAAAAAGGGGAAAAATTGCCAATAAAATGAATTCTTCACTGCAGTATACTAATAATTTTCACTATACTGATAAAAAAAAAGGGATGAAACTTTTTTTTAAATAAAAGTATCACATTCTTCAAAAAAAATTGAGTAGACAAACATGCTGATTTTTTATTTATTTATTTTCAATATTAAAGAGCTGGCACAACATGTGCAATGTGAGGGAACAAAACAGGTTGGCTAGATGCTTCCTTACTGTAGGTGATGCCGGTTGCCATGGTGACTGCACTTGTAACCGAGGCACAGACTTTGGCCATCAGTTAGGATGAAGCTAATAGAAACGTAATGATCATGGCTCTTGGCTGGCAAATGATATCATCAATGCATCACAGCTTTTGTTTCAGTCGAATGTGAGGAGGAAGAAAGAAATAAGGAAAAAGAGAATGAAAGAAAGACAGAGAGAAGCATAAATGAAGGAAGAAAGAAACAAAGACGAGGAAAAGAAGCTGCATCTGAATAATGCAGGTGAATTTTCACGTGTTCTTTTGTACTCACAGAGCGTCCTGCTCTATGTGCTTCTGTTTTTGTCTTAAGTGGTTAAATCAGCACAATTATGTCCTTGTTTGGATTCAACCAGCTCTCCATAAATCAATTATATCTCAGCTGATAAGAGAGAAACCTGATGCTCCAACAGTCACCAATCAATCCAGACGGCTTTGAGTCACATCCTTTTCTCTGCCGACAGACGTGGGACAAAGTGAGGGAGGCTACACTGACTCAAAGAGATAGATGCTTCTCTTAATGAGCTCTGCTATCTCTGTTCTCGCAAAAGTACATTGCATTAGGACACGAGCACACACGCACACACACACACGCACACACGCACACACACACACGCACACACACACGCACACACACACACACGCATACACACACTGTATATTACCATCTAATAATGAAAGTTCACATGCATGCCTCACTGGTTTGAAATTTATATTTATTTTTGGCTGTTGCTGCAACAACAACCTGCAGTTACTGTGTTTGGTGCAAAAGTTTTTGTAAATTTGATCTAATCAAAAGGAAAAGTATATCCACAGGGTTAAAGACATATATTCACTCCTCACTCATTTTATTTTAGGAACTTGCAGAGACACCACAAATTTTTTGGCTGACCACTCGTCTTGTCACAATGAACTTAAATTAGTTGATTTCCTGTCTCAAACCTGACTTATTGTCTATTCTTAGTAAGGTTGAAATGGAGATTTTCCAGGAGCCTGATGCTTGGCTTCTCCATCTGTTCCAAAACCATCTTTAAAGAAATTTTACGATCATTGTCTTGTCAGAAAATCTTGTTGTCTGAAGGAGATAGTTTGGGTGAGAGGTTTAAAACTTGTGAAAATAACGTGTCTCCCATAAGGACGCATAAAAAAACTTGACAATTATTTGATTTTCTTTGCCATGTTAAAAAGTTTGTAAAAATATTCTTTGCAGAAATCTATTAAATATTAGCTGATACGTCCATTTCGGCTAAACTTTCTGAATGTCCACAGATTTTCTAAGACGTTTGAAGGACACAAGAGACAATCAGTGGACAGAAGATATTTTTCTTGTGTTGAAGAATTGAAATCTGTAATAATAATTTAAAGAAAAACTCTGACATTACATGTAAATCTGACAGAACGGATTTGTAAATGAAGAAGGCGCCTGTCAGGGCAGGCCATTAAAACCCAGAAAGAATCTTTAAAGAGATAAACGTGTAAATTGTTGGCTTTTCACCAGGAGGACCATGCAGAGATACTGATCTGCTGGTCGCCTCTGATTAAAGAGTGGGCAGATTATGAACACCCGATAAGACTTTTTGGAGCAGAAATCTCATTATAAACTTCTCAAGAACTAATTTGGTTTCACTGACGAATTCATCTGGCTGGGAAGCTTAGCGGTGATTGGGAGAGGAGAAACTGAGAATCTGTTTTGGAGCTTCCCTTTGCTTTTTGATTTTGATTACATTTTTTAATGTTAATCTGAAAGAACTAAAACCTGCCTTGGAAGATTGACAAGTAGCTACAGTCAATTTAAGCTGCGTTAATCAATATATGCACAAATAAAACTATTCACTGCTGCCAGCAGAAACCAATTTAATCTCTTTACAATAAAGACGTATATTGAAGTATGAAGTGGTTGTTTATTTTTATATTGTATATTTTCAGTTCAGATGATTGTTACTTTACCAAAGTGTGGTCTTGAATTGGACTCTAAAATATCAGTAGCACTTCTAGAAGAGATGAACCAAAGAAAAGTAACTGTATTGCATAAAATCTCTACTGAACTATTTATCTTCCGTAAAATACACATTCAGCACAGAATAGAAAAGCACTGCTGCCTGATTTGCTATCATAACATGTATTTTAGTAGTATTTCTAGAGTATGTATTTCAGTAGTATTTCCCCTAAAAAGTAGTAAAGCGTAGAGCAAATAAAAAAAAAACACATACATTTCTTAGTCTGTGAGTTTTACAGCTCATATCTGGTTTCTAACACAGAGGAGTCTGACTGTGTTAGGAAGGATCCCTGCCGAAGTGCGTTCTGACTGATTATAGTCTCACTTGGTGGTGAGAAAATTGAGTTGCTGCAGAGTAACAAATCACCTAAGTTTGCTGCAACTCAATTACAACTTTGCTTGGCAGCTTTTTACCACATGCTCCAAATAGACTAGTAAAACTAAAAATCTGACCTGCATTAACATTGAGCAGCTTGGTGTAATATTATAAGTTTGGCTTTCTCCATTAATAATAATTGACTTTTTTTTTTGTTCCTTTTATTGTCAGCTTCATTATTATTCTGAATTTGTGTATAAAGTTTTCCACTCAGCAACATTAAACAGGAAAAGGAACATTTGTATTTTGGTGACCAAGACGTTTCATATGTAATGTGAATCTGAGCGAATCGGATCCTCTCCTGTTTGCTGATCTCACACAGAGGAAGGTGACGGGGGGTTTATGAAGCAGAGGCACAAAATAACAACAGCAAACACTTGGATGCCTGCAGAGCCCCGCGGTTACCACAGTAACGACGAGCAAAAATAGTAACCCACACCAGCATCTTTTCAACACCGAATCCCCCGTGATAACACAGGATTCTATTTATACCCTCTAATGGTGAAATAAGCCGGTGTATAAGTGTATCAGTCCAATTACAGTCAAAAGATGAAGAACGTGGAACAATTACACGTTGCCACCTCTGATGTCCCCGTTTCTGCTGCCGGCTCTTACAGCACAGCCTCTCATGGCGAATAGTGAGGTCAGATTTCAGACTATAAATGTGTGTGTTATGTACAAATTATGTTAATGCTGAGGACTTTAGATCAATCTCAAGAAAAACTACTCACATTTAATGATTTTACAGAGTGGACTTGCACTGAGATTGCAAAATACAGAAACAGAGCTATGTTACCATTCTTTATTAAATACTTATTTGGATTGTGTGCACAAATATTCACAGACATGTCTACAATTCAAGAATTATCCACCCTTAGACATATTCAGCTTAATTTTAACACTTGCCCACAATTTCTTTAAAAAAAACACACACACAAAGCTACAACATATTAGTCTTGCATGTCATTCATCAGGCTGTGTGAAAGCTTTTGGTATTAACAAGTACTTTAAATGTGACAATCAGGTTTGAACAAACACTCAACCGTAGTAAAAGAAAAAATGATCCATCATCATTTGAACTTCACAAACACACACTATTTGATTAAGTATCCAAGTAAATAAAAGGAGGTGGCTGAAGGATGACAAGAGAAAGAGCAACTGATATTGATCAGGTTAAAAAAAAAGAGATGGAAAATCATCTCCGCCAAATTACATTCTGGCGATAGGGAATGTAATTTGTTTGTTTGAAACACAAATGCAGAGTGTTTCAGTCCCAGAAGAGGTTAACAATGGGGGAATTTTTCTGCCATGATCCAAGAGCACACATTGTCAGTCTGAAAAGCAGGATTTTAATGTCTTTTGTTATCAAAACTTTTAATACTTTGCTTACATTTTTATTTTGAAAGCAGAACTTCAAGTCTTTCTTCTCAAAAACTTCTCCTCGTGCTCAGACTTAGTCTCCCCATACAAATGCAGATTATTCCAAATGTAAGAGATGGCTAAACAGAAACGGAGAGCATTCAAGATTAATATAGGTTCTTCCTGGAAATCAGGGAGACACAACTGTAAAACAAGATTAAATATGAAAACAACAGAGTAAAATATTAATATGAATTGAAATCAACAAAGACTAAAACAAAAATAAATCCCAATAGTTATAAACAAATAAAAATGATCAAGCACAACAGACTGCAAAAAATGGGTGTTAGAAAAAACTTTTACATCTTGTTTAAGATCTTCTCTTTAATTTTTTCCTTTAAATCCATTATAGTAGCACCTGCTACTAAAAGCATTTTCTATTATCTGGAGCAGTATGATTCTACTCTCTAGGTTTCATTCATTTCCTCTGTCGACAGTACCCTCTTTATCTTGATCAGCTGTTTATCGCTGTAGAGAATATTATCCACAGATCCAGGCTACATAAGGAAGACGGAACATGCACAGCACAAACAAATGCTGGTTATGGGGGGAAATGCCATAAATTACAGTTGTGCGTACACCAATTCTGGGAAAAGCTGATGGATACTGTTGTACTGACTTTCAAACTCAGCTATTGTACTGGATTTACCTGAGAGTGCATCTCTCCAAAAGGACAGAACCACAGTAAGCAGCTATAGTCACATTACAGGTACATCTCAAAATATTTGACTATATGACTTTATGTCACTCCTTTCAGAAAGTGAAACTTGGTATAGTCTTTACACAGAGTGAAATATTACAAGCCTAACAGACAAGCCAGAGAGACACTGGGAGTTTTCAAAATAAATTCTTAATTCATTTAAATATATATAAATATCTAAAGAGCTCTAAGCCTAACCCTACCCTGAATGGTTTGTAAATTGGGCCAAAAACTGAGGTCAACATAACAGACTTCAACTCATGTAGTAACACATATCGCACTGGACTGTTTCTATCTGCTTTATTTGGGCTGACGTTGGAGGGTTCTTTCAATATTCACACACGTCTCCCCCAGCCACAGACTCTCAGATCTTTCTACTTATGTGTGTGTAGCGTTCTCAACCCGTCCAGTCTGTTCTGTGGCTGATGCAGATCTCTTCTATTGCTTCAAGCTGGAGCTCTATGAGCTTTTCCAGGAATTGTCCGCAGCTGGAGTATTTAAATTGTTATCTCTTCAAATCTGAATTCCTTCCGACTTTCTAGCTCAGAGGAGCTCAGTGCATTTGACTCAGTAGCATTTCCTGTTGAGGAAAACATGCCCAAAAACCATATTTGTTATTAACAAATAACATGGTTGTTATTCTTACTCTCCCCCAGTTTCTTTCTAAATACCGACCTTAGCTGAGTTTAGTAAGCTCTGCAGTGCTCAGATGTTGTTCTGTTCTTATGTGACCTCTTGGGAGAATCAGCCGAGTGCTCTTGATGTAATTTGGGCAGCCTGGGAAGGTCTACCTGTTTTATGCTTTCTCCATTTGCAGGTTGTCTGGGTTACTTTGAAAATGACTTTGTAACCTTTCCAGGAACATAAAAATTGGCTTCCGGAGAAACGGAAGAAAGTTGGGTGGTCTGATAGTTTAAATTGATCTTGTTCCAGAGAGAAGGGCACATCAGGGGACAAACCGATCTGCATAATGTGATAATTTACAGCTTGTAAATTATGTGTATTCCAACATCATTTGCACTACAACATCATGCACAGATTTTGATATTTGTACTGCTGTCTGTACTGTTTACTAGTGTTTGTTCAAGTGATTATTGCTCTTAGATACATTATTTATGATCTTCATAACAATATTCTACCTTGTCTGTTCTTATTAACACTTTAAACAGTTTTTCCTCAGTCAAGGATTTAAAATCTCAGCATAATTGAAGCTCATTTGAGTTTCAGAGATAAAACAACAAAGATAGAACATTTAAAGTTAGAACTTTAACAATTAAGCATACTATGAATATCTATTATCCCTTCCATTTGGAGTTTCTCGTTAGTTAGATTTTATGTTTTTTTTGTTTATGTTGCATTTTAATTTGCTATTAAATAAAATAAATGAGCTATTGCTAATTGCTTTATTTGTATTCTTTTTCATTGTTGCATTTTGTATATTAGATGTGTGAGAAGAAACATCCTAATCTTGAAATTAGATCATACTGACTGATAGGAAGTATTTAGTCTTATGCTTCAAATTTGATAGAGACCAATAAAAAAGAATTTGCAACTTTGTTAATGAGACTGAGAAAACTTTTGATACGTAAATATAATCAAGGAGACTTATAAAGTCAAGAAATACATTTATTCAAATTTGAATTGAGACTGATCATTATGAAAGTTGTGATTTTGTGTTCCGGTTTGTAAATAGCTTGTTCTAATATTTTGACGTTTTAATTAAAACATTCCTAAACTTATTTATAAAACAGGTTACACATATTTTATTTATATAGAGTTAATATGCACTTGACCTGCATGTTTTTGCTGTGTCGTTACATAACTGTGAGATGAAAAAATAGTTTTTTCTCTACTTAAAATAAACTGTCTGACTCAGCTGATTTGCACTTTAACACTTACAGCCAACACAGAAATTATGTTGCCTTCAAGTACAGTCGTAAAACTGAAATTATAAATCCTTGCAAAAATACTTTTAAGAGTGCCAAATAGAAGAACCACTTGAAACAAATGACCTCTTTAGTCATATGACAAGAAGTGACCAACTCAAATAAATTGTTTATTTGAGTTGGTCAAATAAAAAACCAACTCAGCTATGTTTATTATTGTCAATTATTCCAATTGTATTTGCATTGACGACCATCAGAAAGGCGAGTTCGCTTTGAGGACTCACTTTGTAGGAGTAGAGTTTCCTTTGCGTTAATATAAAAAGTACCTAATATTTACGCACCCCTTTTCCTTAGTAAAGTTTTTGATTAATTGTCCCATTTCCTACTCAGCGCAAGCACGTGAAGGCAGCGTGATCACTGCAGCCGTTATACGGCGCCAGGCGACAGAGACGGATGGTCAGGGCCGGCCGTCCCCGTCTCCAACCCGAACATGAAACCGATTCAAACCCGGTTATAGTACCGAACCAGGTTACGCTTTTATATACGCTTCATTTTCCCCCCCCCCAATTACAAAAAAAATAAAATAAAATTTAAAAAAAAAAAATGGAAGACGACTATGTGTGTGAATACGACTCGACATGGGACACAGAGAGTGATGGAGACGACCCGGCCGGAGAGAGCCAGAGCCGTCGGTCAAATCAAGACAAAAACAAGTCTTCCTGGGCGATAGTAAGTGCTTTCATTGCAGGCCAGCTCAGTCTTAACGCTGAGAAACCCTGTCCCGCTATCATTCACTTCCGTTCAGGCACGTACTGTAGCGGAAAAGCTAACGTTAGCTTTTTCCTCACGGCTGCAACCTCGCTAACTAGCTAAGCTAACCATTGTAACTTCCTTTTTTTACGTTTTATTATCTAAGCTTCCGTTTTATTATTTATTAAAGAGTTTTGCAGCTTCATTGTTAAATAGAATCAGAAGTAACGATATGCATCCTGCTTTTATTTAACTTGCATAGTCTTGATGTGCTAATTAGCTGCAACTAGATGCAGACTAATTAGATTTTTGTTTTTAATTGCAGTGGCATCACACACCCAGAAATATGAGGGCAGCAAAAGACATGCAGAATTACAGAAGAGGATATCCTGTAAGTAATACATGGCGATTAAAAAAATCATTTCCGTTTTAGAGCAAGTAATGATGAGCTTTTTTAATATTTACAGAATCTAACAGATGATGATTGCTCAGAAGACAAAATGAACAACCTACAGTTCTACCTAAACAAGTTTCCATCTGCTCCTGATGGTAACACAGTTATTTATTTATATTTTTTAAATTGGTGTTTGTATTTTAAAATGTTTTTGTTTTGTTCTAATTGTATTTTTTTTATTTTTGGTACAGATATCTATATTGAGTCCTTTCTTAAAGAATGGAAAAATGACTACAAAAAATTGGAGCGGGTTCACTCTTACATCCAGTGGTATGTATTACACGAGTGTTTTTACATTATTCATATATACTGGAGATGCACAATAATAATTTCTATGTAATATTGCGATTGGAAAAGACTGTTCGGATGGAATATTTCATAGGCTGCAGGATGCAGTCTCAATACAACAAAAAAACAGAACTGCATTAGAAACAAAGCAGCTGCACTATTTTGTCATATTTGCCGTTTATCAGAGTTTCCCAATGCTGGTTCTTTGGCCACACTGCCCTGCAGGTTTGAGCCGTTTTCATGCTTCGCCACACCTTTTTAAATTTGAAGGGAAATGAAGTTTAAGCTTAAGATAAATAGATTTTCTGTAGATGTGTTGGAGCATTTAAAAGACTCTGCCTTGAGGGCAACGGCGGACCGATGCTGCTCCAGCTTCTTGGGGGTTGAACAATTTTAATTCTGACGACACCATGTCAAGAAGTAAAGTGCTTCCTGTGTGTGTAATGTCAGATCTTCCTCAATCATTAAGCTAAATCTGTAGATAAAAAGACAAAAACATATTTTAAAATGACTTTAAAGCTATATATTTGCTATATATGTTTGGATTTGACATTTTCTGCATTGTTGTTTGCTTTTTGGGATAAAGAGAATAGAAATACTTAATTTTATTGCGTTTACAAAGATCAGCTTGTAACATATCTATAGAGCAGTTTCAGTAATTGCTGTTTCTTCTCTCTTCAATCATCTACCAGGTTGTTTCCACTGCGAGAACCAGGGGTTAATTATATGGCTTCAGAGCTCACCAAGAAGGAAATTGAGGTAAGTTACTCCTATTGAACTATGACTTTAAAGAAGTTTGTTGCTCTTTAAAATTAAGATTTTTTTTAAGTTGTGTTAAGTTATTTAAAAAATTTTAAATAACCTAATTCTCTTTTACTTCTTGTATTTAAATATTTACTAAATATCAGCCAGTGTATAAGCATTTACTTTTCAGCAAAAAATTTAGTCTCCATGACCTTAAAAAATTTGCAATTCTGTACATTTTCAATGTTGAGACATAATATTGGTGTTATTTCAAAGTTTTATTTCAAGGTGTTTCACAGAAAAGGGTTTATTTTAGTATTAAAATGTTGACAAAATTGCTAATACATTCCCTACCAAATAGTTCATAACACAGTCATATCTATTTGCAACCTCTCTCTGTTTTTTACACAACTTAATTCAACTACTAACTGACATCTGTGTAAAAAAAAGCTGCTGCTATCAACTGGGCTTTTTGGACTGCAGTGTAAAACAAGAGATGGTACAAACTGAGGAAAAGATGGATCAAGTGTGTGTTAAGCTGGTGTGGAGGCGTTGGGAGGCTGCAGCCTGC
This sequence comes from Poecilia picta, assembly GCA_033032245.1. Classification (NCBI taxonomy): domain Eukaryota; kingdom Metazoa; phylum Chordata; class Actinopteri; order Cyprinodontiformes; family Poeciliidae; genus Poecilia; species Poecilia picta. The sequence continues at coordinate 11,819,582 of CM065359.1, read as the reverse complement.
TCTCTTAACAGTCCTGTAATAGCAAAACCACATCTATGCACACGGTGACAGTGTTCACACTAGCAATATTTTCTGTTTGTAAATATTGTATGCTTGGGGTGCTAATTTATCGTTTGTAATAAAAGTGTTCTTATGGGTACTATACAAAACTGTTGTTTCCATGCAGTGCTTTCTACATTGCATGCTGGATATAATGTCATGTAATCCTCCACATCTTTTTTTCGGACGTTTTGAAATGTATTATTCAGTCATGTAATTCACCTATCCAACTACCTCATGTAGGTATTTTCACTTTTATCTTGATGTACTTATTTCTGGGAATCTAAACCATTTGCTTATTGCTGAATCCTTCTTCTAGAACACAACATCATGTCGTAAAGGAGAAGAGATATAAAATGTGTAATTAATTTAGAGCTTTTACTTTGTGCTTAGTGAAGAATTAAATCATTGAGGAGAAAATATAAAAAATAGACTGAAATATTTAATCATTTGTCCATTTGTACATTTGATTCTCAAAATAAAGCAGGTGTGTCTTCATCCATCTGTGTTTTATTGTGGCATTAGTTTGGTGTGGAGTGCTTTAGATAAATAGGTTGCAGACCATGTATTTTTTTGCCCTGGCACTTCACAAATAGCTATAAAAATACATGAGTGGATCCTCTTCTGAATGAGAATTAAAATTCCTGCTGGTGTTGTTTATGTGGCTTAATTTTACACAAACGGGTTGCAAAGTTTGCAGATGCAACCAAACAACTTAAGGCCTCAGTGTGAAACACCAAGTCAGTTCAAAATGTTCAGATTCACATTATGAAGCAAGTGAAAAACTATTTAAGTGCCTCTGTCCTACACGATGCACTTGGTGAAAGATCAACTAACTAATCACGCTCGGCCTTCATCAGAGCCATTGTAACCTGTTGTCTTATCTCCCTTCACCAAACGGTTGATCATGATGAAATTAAGTTAGGGAAATAAACTAAGTCTAGAAGACTTTCTATTTATTTAAAAATGTCAAATATTTTCTATTTTTCTAATATTTTAATTATGATTTTTAAAATTTTTTTTTTTATACTTCCACATTTTTTATCAGCACCAAGAAGCCTAATGTACGACCCGGAAAAGTCACAAAATCTTATGCATCAAAAGACCAATGGGATACTAAAACAAAACAGCAGCACTTCTGTAATCCTCATCTCTTCAAATCTTTTGAATTTATGCACGTTTTCCACTTTTTCTATTTGCCCAAAAGGCTTTCAAGAAGAATGAGGATGCCAAAAGGAGGCTGGTGGAGGCGTATGAACTCATGTTGGGTTTCTACGGCATACGTCTGGTCAACAAAGAGACGGGAGAAGTGAAGCGTGCAGAAAACTGGAAGGAACGTTTTGGAAACCTGGAGAGGTAAACACCGATTTCAGTAAATTCTCAGATCTTGATGGTTTTGTCAGTAATTCCAGCTTCATCTGTCTGGTGTGTTGCAGAAATATGCACAACAACCTCCGGATAACTCGCATCCTGAAAAGCCTCGGGGAGCTTGGCTTCAAGCACTACCAGGCTCCGCTTGTGCGCTTCTTCCTGGAAGAGACTCTGGTCAAGAAGACGCTGAGTAACGTTAAGCGCAGCGTGCTGGACTACTTCCTGTTCGCCGTGCTGGAAAAGCAGGAGCGCCAGGATCTCGTGCGCTTCGCTTACCACCACTACGAGCCGAAGGACAAGTTTGTGTGGTGTCCCAGAAAGATCCAGAAACAGTTCAGGAAGAGCCCCAAAAACAATGACGTTGTCGGGAATGGAGATGGGAAAGAGGATGTCTCGCACAGTAGAAAAGACGGGGATGCAGCAGTGCAGCAGAAAGAAGATGGGATTAATAATGTTACTAAGACTCCGAAAGGAAGTGATAAAATTAAAGACAAGAGCAAACAGGCGGAGGAGTCTGATGTGCCACCAGCAGATTCAGAAGCTGTTGGGAATGGAAACACGGGGTCTAACATTGAAAATATGAGCAATGGAAATGAATTTCCAATTGATGACAACGACGACAATGATGACGATGAAATGGATCAGTCCCCCAGTCTGGATGGCGGCATCACAAAGAACGAGGCCGCTGCAGACACTGAGCAGAAATCTACCAGCAGCGCCAAGGACGCCGTTCAAGATCTGGACGTTATGCAAACCGGTGCAGACGGAGAGACCGAAAAACCTCCAAAAAAGAAAAGGGAAGACGACGAGGTTCCGCCGAGCGACGACCCTGCTACTGACGCCACCGGCCTGGTGCAGGAAAAGGCTGCGCCTAATAAATCTGCAGGTCAAACAAGCCCTTCGGTTCACACTCCTCTTAAGACCTCAAAACACTCGCCCTCTCTGTCTTCTGAAAGGGAGGAAAAGATCCCAAGGACGGATTTTATTCAACCGTCGGATCAAAAAGAAGACGAGATGTCGCAGGAAAATAGTTCGGCTTCAAACGGGATGCAGAGCGGCAAAGATGTAGAAGGACAGCGCAACGGGACGGAGTCGGAGGTCGTTCCCATGGATTCAACCCCCTCAAGCTCCAATCATAATGAGGGAGCCTCATGAATAAGTAGTGACAGAAGGAAATTCATATAAACTTAGATTTTATGTATTAAAAGGACCGAATCTGACAGGACATTTTCTAGGCCTTATTTCTACTATATTTGATGTTAAGATATTATTCATTCTTTACACTTTAAATGAATTACGGTATTCTACATTTTGGTTTCTTAAAACTTTCAAGACAAAAACTAAAAAGACCAAAAGCAGCAATACGTTACTCAGATGCCATAGTTTAAGATTCAGTCACATGAAGTGGTTTCAAAACAGGAAAAAAGTTCTCTGATGCTGATATTCGCAGCTGTAATGAAAAGAAGTGATTTAATTGTTGTTTTATGTATATTTTTATCAGCTGAATAAGGCCGGGGTTTAACTAAAATAGATTTTTTCTTTGACGATGAAACGTCGGACAGATAATTTCACTACATGCAGACGTGCATCTCTACAAATTTGAACATCATGGAGGAGTTTAATTTATTTCAGAAATTCAGTTCAGAGTTAAAAACGTACCCTGGTTTTATGTATTCCAATATTATTATTATTTGGTTTTAATTTTAGTGGTTTACGTTTAATAAAAATCAAAAGTTCAGTTTCTTAGAAAATTAGAATAAAAATGATTTCAAACATGGAAAACTAATCACACTAAAACGTAATGTATTCAGTTTTTTTGTTTGAGTGTAGGTGAGAAGTTTGGGATATTACATAAGATCAAATAAAGTATTTTTATGTACAGAAATTTAATTTTATGGTCTACAAAACCATAGGGAAGACTGCTGACTTGATATTGATGCGTCCACAAAGAGGGTCATAATGCTATTCAGATTGTTGTATCCAGGCATATTGATTGAAAGCTTAGTGGAAGAAAAAAATGAGATTATATGAAACAGATCCAGTATCAATGTTAGCCCCAACTAGAGCAACCTGGGCTTCCTTAAAACATCAGCACAGGCTGGTTTTCTTCACTGATGCAGTAATTCGTGTAAAAATATTCCAGAGCAAGGATTGGAGCGTATATATAGATAGAATTTATTAAAAATACTTTTTTCTTTTAACTTGGTCTTATGTAATCCCCCATTTTAAAGCTAAATTTTGCATTTTTATTATCTGTCAGCCACAATATTTAAAATGTGTATGTAATGAATCTAATTCAAATAAATGAAGTTTAAATTTATTCAGATGCACCTCTTTTATGCTTGGGGTGGAAATTACCTGCAGCAGAAACGTAATATCTCTGCATCCAGACTTAAATGCGGGTCAAAAAGGTTTTTCATTTTAGCCACATTTTTTGCACTGAGATTTAATTAATTTCTATGAACTTTTTTCTCTCTTTGGGCTGTTTTTGTGTTTGTAAAACAATGTGTTTTTTTAATCCTGCTGTTCAAATGAAGTTGAAGTCGTATTTCAGAAAATGCTGTGCATACTGTATGCTGTCATGCTGGTTTGGGAAGTTGATTGCAGCTGAAAGCCTTGCCAAAAAAACAAACAAAAAAAAAAACAAATGTGATGAGACTGGTTGATTGTACAATGTGTTTGTCTTGAATGAAACGAGAAATGCTTTGGCTGCAACTTAAACTCTGTATGTCCATGAAAATGGAAGATCCCGTGTGATCAGGCATCCTTTTATATTTGCACTGATTTCTGCTATGACTTGTTGAAGTTGCTGCATAATTTTACCTGACTAGACCTTTATAATAATTTCCCAGTTACACACCTGGCTGTTATGACAACTGAATAAAGTCATCCTATTTTCTGAAAACGATCTGTTTGAAGTTAAGATTTGTTGAAGCCCAAAGAACCTTTAATGTTTGTTAAGTTGCTGCTGACCTATCTTGTTATTTATTTGAATACAGGCTCTCTTTGGCAACAGCAGCCAGAATGTTGAAAGTTAATTACCTAAAATGACCGGAGTTTGATGCAAAAGTAAAAAAAAAAAATCTCTTATCTTGCTAAAGTTAAGTTTAAAACTGTTCTTTTTTTGTCTTCAGTTTATAGAGGAAATTCATATTACTCAAACTGCAAAAATCATGAGAATACTCTTAAGTTAGTTATGTGGTTATTATATAGTGTTATGCCATCCTTACTGCAAACTCCCATCTATATTATTGAATTTTGTTTGCAGTATAATTTCCTTTTCTCCATAGATACGATACAAAACTGTGAAGATATTTGTGCTTGTGAATCAACCAGGTACAAAGTTTAGCTAAAGGATGAAACAAGAGTGAACATTTACTCTTACCTTAGGACAGTTTAGAGAGAAAATTAACCAAACAATCATGATCTGGCCTGACGGAGGAAGCTGGAGTACCCAGAGAGAACCCACTCATGAACACGGAGTCATGAAAGTCTCCAGCCAACTGTGCATCCCTCCTATGGCTCAAAACATGTTAATGGTTTTTCACTCAAACCAGTTTTTTCCAATCCCTTCAGGATCTTCTACAAAACTAAAGTCTTACTTATGCAGCTCTTCAAAGACATTCTTTTCCATCAGGAGGTCAGGACAGTAAATACCTAAGAGAAAATGATAGATTATTCAGAGATTTAGAGCTTTTAAAGGTGAACAGACTTAGTATTTTGATCAGGTCAGAAACAACCTGACCTGAACTTTTTGCTTAATCTCTTTCCACTTTGACGTTGAATAGCTTAAGCATGCATATTTACTCCACTTTTAAACGGCAGCATGTTCTACTGTGGGTATCAGATTATTGTTTGTAAATAATCTAAAATAAATGATTTCCCTTCATGTTATGAATTACGCCTTGTTGCTCTGTCACCCAGAAATATAGACAAAGTAGCTCAAATATAATAATAATATGGTTGAAAGCTAACAAAATGAAAAGTCCTCATTCCGTTTGATTTTGCCACTTTCTGATTGGTCAGTTGACGTTTAGTTAACATTTTTTAGCTCTGCCCACTTTCTTGGGAGTCCAAGCTGGGCGCCCCCCTCCTGTGCCGCCCTCACCCCTGTGTGTGGACAGCCGGAGCTGGAGGCTCGGGTTTATCTGGGAGCAAAGAGAAAGCCATTCAGGAGCTGCGCGCCGTCAGGTGAAGGAAGGCTCCGCTGCTGGGGGGGAAGGAGAAGAGTCCGGAGGATTTGACCTCTTTTCCATTAAACGCTGGCTTGTGAGGACGAGCGCGGACGATGACAGTGTTCTCTGCTCTTTGGGTGCTCTTCCTGTGCCAGCTGCTGTCGTCCTCCTCAGCCCAGGTAAGGCTCGTCAGGCAGCTGCTGCACACACCTGCTGCATATCTCAGTGTGGAGATGGTTTCCTCGTGTTGTGAGGATGATTACTCAAAGGCCTCGTATTTGCAGTTCTGCTTTCTTGTAACGATTATGTGTTTGCCTGCACTTTCTGCATTCAATTCAATTCAAATTCAGAAAAGTGTCAGTGAAAGAACAGAGGTACGATTCTGTTTCGCGCATTTTTGCAGTTTTAAACCATGAATCTGTTCATTTGATGAGAACATGTGAACCGGTTGCTCGGCAGCTGCTGCAGTCGGAGGTAAACGTTTCCCCTGAACCTGTGGAATGTGCAGAATGGAGATCAGTGCATACAATGCAGCCTCTGTTCATGCAGCAGCTCAGTTCTGCAAAGTCTTCAAAGAGGCCCATTTATTCAATAATCTGAGCAAAAGAAACACTGACATTTTAATGTAGAATACTATTAACACAGGAGGTTTACATCATGATCTATTTGAATTCTCTGAATCATTTTCACTGTGTTTTGTTGCTTTGTATTGGGATTTATTTGATTCTATATTGCTGGATTTGAATCGAACCTGTCTTGAGAGTTCTGAAATGATAACATTTGCCTATATCATATCTAGTCTTTGTCTTATTTTTTGTGGTTCTTAAAGTATTTCAGGCACAATCTTCCAGCCTTATTGTGTTTTATCTTGCAGAGGCCTGGCCCCCAAGGACCACCAGGACCGCCAGGACAAGCAGGAAGGGACGGCACTGATGTGAGTTGACCAGATACTAGAAGTGCTGATGGAGTTTGTCTGGAACCTGGACTGTAAACCAGTACTGATCAGACTAACTGGCTCTCATTAAACTCTCACTAAACTATTGGAAAACAAACTTCTGCCTCTTACATTATTTATGATTCAGTAGCACAAGCGAAGGTATATTTGCTGTTTTCTCTATGCCTCAAACTGGCTAACCACTCTCACACTTGTAATTATTTTTAACAAACCTCAATGACCAATGCTTAGTTATTTCTTTTGTATGTTGTATAACGACTGCAGAAGTTTGGATTTAGTGTGAAAGCCCCTCTTCGTTATCAGTGGCCTCCATCTACCTATTAGAACATTTAGATTCCAGTTGCTTTTCATTTTCTTGCTTGTGTATAAATGGAGTAAAATGTCTAAAATAATGAGACGTTTCATCAGTCAGACTCCTCCTGCTACTCCGCCTGCGTTTATTAAACGATTACCTGTTGGATTTGGGTAGGCAGGGCTTAAAGGTGTGTCTCAAAAGTCTGGGTTTATTGGTCTTAACTGTGAATCTTGGTTAAATAATTTCATTTTATTGCATCATCTTAGTGAAATACACTAAAATACTCATCCTTAGTCCTTATTATCCCATGTCTTTATATGTGATTTTGCTTCCATTGTGTTTTTAACTATAAATTCTCAGTTTGGTTTAACACAGAAGAACCGTTTGCTTTTTTAAACGTCACCGATGTCAGAACATTTCATCCCGTTTTAGCTCTGAATATTTTTACGTCTCCGGTAAACTTTGGGCACACAGACGACCCATTCATACATTCCCCAGCCCTGTGAGAGCATCTAGGGTTTCAGCTCGCACCTCCTCCCTGCACCGTCTTCAGACCGCACCGAGGGTCTGAACATGTGACCAGTTCTGCTTGGAGCCGTTTGTTCTCCGCTGGCAGAGAAGTTAAACACTGATCAGTGCAGCAGCTGATGCTCCTGGCTTGGGTTATGGATGATTAAGACCCAGCCAACCGCTGGAAAGCTGCACACCTGAGAGGAAGTCATTTTGTTTAACACTGAAAATGCTGTAAAAGAAATCTAACATACCTTTTTTTTCTGGTTGTCAGGGGAAACCAGGACCTCCTGGGTTGCCAGGGAAAGCTGTAAGTAATCCAGTCATCATGACAAACTGGAAAGACACAAGAGGTTTTATTTAGAAATGTGACATTTTCATGTCCCGTTGCAATAAGATAAAATAATTTATCTAACGCAGCCATGATGTAAATATAAAAAAGTTATTGATTTGAAGGCTGTGTAGAGATGAGATACAAAGAAAAGTTTCCATTTCTCCAGGAGATTATGTTAAAGAGGGACAATTATATTGCTATTTATTATTACAGGGAACAAATTTATCATGTGATTTATTGCGCTAATAATAAACTTGAAGATGAGGTGACAGTCAAAAAACTATGTAATATATTTTGCTCAAGTAAAAAGTTATCAAAACACGCAAGAGTAAAAAACATATTTGGCAAAAAAGTTGCAGAAGTACTGAGTGTTTGCCAATAGCATACGATGCTACAATGACCTGGTATAATACAAACTAAAATAAAGAATAAATTATTTCAAAGGAACAAATTCAGGTCGAGGAAACACACATTTCCTAATCTCACTTTTTCACAACATAAAGCATCGGAAACCAATAATTATGACGTCGGTACGTCAGAATAACGCAAAGTACTCCCAGTGACGATATACGATATACACCATTTACCTGACCTCCAAGTAGCAGAGACTTATTAAATAGCAAATAAAATTAGAACAATGAAGCCTGTGCAGAAACAAGAAACCCTACTTCGACATGAAATGGTGCATCTTTGGTTAAAGCATCTTTGTCATTGAGTGAAGTTAAACTACTCTGACAAACTGATATCATTTGTAAAACTCAAAAAACTGACTGACGTCACTGTTTGAAACTGTTTCTACCACAGGTGGTTCAAGCATTTGTAAATATCATCTGTTGTCTAGATCCGCTTGTTGTTGTAAGGTCACAGGGGGCTGGTGCCAGTTTCCAGCAGCCATTGGGACAGGCGGATCCAATCTGGACAGGTCAAAGTCCATCGCAGGGCAGAACATGCAAACTCCATGCAGAAAGACCAAGAAGCTTCCCACTGCAGGGCAACGGTGCTGAGTCACTGCAATCCGTCAATAGCATATGAAAATATGACTGAATGCATTAGCTGTCACTGTTTAATGATGCAGTTGTCTCTCTAATAGATTTTTAAAATTGTTATTGTATTAAATACTTCAAAATATGATGCATTTTATCTCTATATTGTTCATCTTTCAATGTTGCATCAGTAAACTAAAACAAAGTGACAAAAAGCACTTCTGAGGATTATTCAGGTGCACACAAAAATACTTTTTTTGTTTGCGTTGTGAACATGTACACATAAATCTGCCGGGAAAACACTTTATTAAATTTCTCCTGGATTGTCTGCAGGGTCCAAAAGGGAAAGCAGGAATACCAGGAGGACCAGGAAAACCAGGTCTGCCAGGACTTCCAGGAATTGATGTAAGGGTCCAAAATCTTCAAGTCTTACAGAATTACACAAGAAAGCTGCAGGTTGGTGAGGTTATCTAAAAAGAAGAACAAGTAATGATGCTGCTGTTCATCTCTAGGGCTTGACCGGTCCTGATGGTCCTGCTGGCAGAGACGGACCCCCAGGGGAAGCAGTGAGTGCATCTTCTGAACCTCTCGCATGTTTTAGGATGGGAGTAGAAGATTTGACCCTTTCCTGTATCAACCAGCTGAAGTCAGCAACCCTCAGCAGGTTGTTCTGGTTCTGTTAAACCCAGAGGCTTTAACAGGAACGAGGCCTCTGCTCTCTGTCAACTTAAATTTGTCTAATTGGCTCAACTTCTTGGTTGGGAATATTTTTAATGAGGGATCAGGATGAGGTTACATTTTCTGCTTCTCCCTAATCCGGCCTGGAATCTGACCCATTTCTCGCGACAAAAAAAAGGAACAAAAAGTAGGAAGTAGGAGATATGAATTGCTTTTCTAAAGGAAACCCATAAACTCTGAATGGTCATTAAGACAACATCCTGTAATTTAACAAGACTTATAGTTTTCATAATTCATCAGATTTATGAAATAACAGAGAATCAGTGACTGCTGCCCCCTCCCAGCTAATTAGCAGACTTAATGAGGAAGCCAGCTTTAACTCACATCGCTAATTACACAGATAACCACACTGTGACGGCCGGCTCTGAGTGATTAAGGGTGACGCAAAGTTTAGATGCAACACAGATTTATGAGAATTAGTGAACATTGGTGAACATTTGTTTTAAGTTTTCATTTAAAATGAAGAACAGAAAGGCCTTGAAAATAAGGCAAGTTATTGGAAATTAAGCTAGGTAATATGCTAATAAGTTGAACTGAGCAGTTTTTACATTTCTAAACCTAATTGTAGAGGATATGTTCAAATCAACAGGAACTAGAAAGTGTGATGAACTCATCACTCCAGCAAGTGATGAGTTCATTTGGCTATTTCTACCACCATTCATTTTAACACACTACAGTGACAATAATAGTTTTTGAAAACCTTTTCACACATTTAAGTGGGCTGTGTTGACCTCAAGCTAAGCTAGGATACAGCTAACAAACTTGTATTTCAGTAATCCCATCATTTTTCACCTAAAATTATTATTTTGTGACAACTCTTACATGGTCTACGTACATTTATGGAAAGTGCTGTGAAAAAGTATTTGCCTCTTTACATATGTCTTCTTCTTTGTTTGCACACTTTAACGTCTCAGATTGTCAAATACATGATATATGTGATGAAAAAAAGTATCTGAACTGACCTGGCACGATGTCAATATTAATTCCCCTGGTTAAACTAAAAACTGATTGTTTTAATCATATTTCCTGCAGTTCAGTTTCACAAGCCACACAAAGTCAGAATGTTTGCCACCTAAAGAGAAAGAATCTGACAACATGAAGTAGGCCAGAAATGTCTCAAACTACAGAAATTCATGTAGTAGTATGTGTCTGGAAAGGATTGTAAAGTCATTTCTAAAGCCTTAGTTTTTAAAGTGAACCCCTATGAGAACCATTATTCAAACTGGAAAACAATGGGACAGATTATTCCTGGTGTGAGCAGTCGACCAAAATGAGAGCTTCAACAGCTGATCCAGATCAACATCTACAGCACCGCAGGCCTCAATTGCTTCAGTAAAAAATCAGTGATACAACAATTAGAAAGCGCAAAGCATTTCAGAACATCATACCTACAGTCAAATGTGACAATTGTAGCGCGTTGGGACAGCTTTGGATCTGGACGACATTGAGGTCTGCTTCCTACCAGACATCAGTAAACCCTGCAGAAGAAAATCCAGCCATCAGTTTGTGACCATAAATTCAAATTCTCTCAGATTATTCAGCAAGTCGATTTCCCAAATCACAGCAGCATGTCTATCTACTGCTGAAAAAAAAGTGAAAAAAAAAAAAAAAAAAAAAAAAAAAAAATCGATATTTATAAAGCTACTCTAAAAGAAAAAAAAAAAAATCAAGCACAAATCCTGATATCAACATTGTTTGTTTTGTTTTTTTGGAAGAGAATAAATGGACTCGACCAAACGGATCAGGATCCAAGTCCAACAGCCTCCTGAAAAGGCTTCATTCCTTTAGTTATCAGTGTTATGCAGAAAATCACTAACAATTTTAGATTTTAAGAATCAACAGAGTAAACAGTACTAAATGTTTAGTCAGAAAATTTGACAGATTAGATGCACCAGACCATTCACTGCTTCATATGGCCACTAATGGTGCTACTTCCTGCAGAGTTTTTGCTGTAAACCACCTGGATTTGTCGGTAATTTTCTCTTGTTGGCTACAGGGTGAAGCTGGACCTCCGGGGCCACCTGGACCTCCTGTAAGCAATCACACACACTTTACACCTACAGCAGATGTTTCTCTTTGAGTAATCCTGTATGAAGCTGCTTCAGTGAAACACTGGATATGTTCATGCTATAAAATCAGCTCTAAACACACCACCAGATAAAGAGGACACGGATGCTGCTGCTTCCCTTTCAGTATCTGAAGTTGACATCTAATTTATAGCAAAAAACCTCAGAAATTCAGAACACTTTAGCTGCAGGGTAAAAACCATATAACGGATGTTGTTTTTATCAGTAAAATCCCGGTTCTTGGCGTGACTTAATTTGTCTTCTTGTGTCTTCCGTAGGGCAGGGGGAGACCAGGAGCCCCAGTGAGTGAACATTTCCTTTGAAACAATCTCATTACGTTTTCTGATTGCACCTTGGAGCTTGTGTTTGTTGCACTCTGATGCCTTCAACACAAACACTTTTGTTTGTAGGGATTACCTGGGACCAATGGGTTGCCGGGCGGAGTCGGACCCCAGGGAGCAGCAGTGAGTCTGTCTCATATTTAGGGTTAAGGATATTTCCGAAGGTCATAATTGAGCTTCGTTCTCTGTGGAAGGGTTTCTATTAAACAAGAGGCTATTTTCAGTATAAAGGTGCAAGAAGTGATCATTACAGTGCTTTAAAAATTTAGAAATCTGACCTTTTTCACACTATCAATACGTTATAATTGGATTTTATATGCTAGCTAGACCAACATAGACAAGTGTGAAAAGGATGGAAGAGGGTACATTGCTTCCAGATTTCTTTTATAAATAGAAATCTGAGGTGTGATATGCATATATATTCATCCCCCATTAATCTGATGCCTCTAAGCAGGAATGAGATAAGTAAGCAGAGTCCACCGTCTGTATAAAGACATCTATTCTGTGAAAGTGCTAGAGGTTTGTTAGGGAGCATTAATCAAAAATCAGCTTCATGAAGGCAAAGAAACACATCAAGTTGTGGGGAAGTTTAAAACAGGGTTAGGTCATCCCAAGCTTTAAACATATCAATCAATCTTCTTAAAAACAAACTATGGCACAACTACAAGCCAAGTACAACATGTCTGTCCACCTAAGCTGACAGCAAGAGCAAGAAGAGCATCAATCAGAACTTCTTGGTAGCTCTGGGGGAGCTGCAGAAATTCACAGCTTAGGTTGAAGAATCCGACAGGATAACTTTTAGTCTTTAACTTCACAACAAGAGAGACAGAGAAAGAAAATGAACAGGCCCCTAAACAGGAAATGTGCTAAAGGACTTGAATCTTGGGAGAGGTGCATATTATAACATTGGTATCGATTGATATTAGTCATCTTTTAACATATCGGTATCTGTTCAATAAATAAAACTGTGCTGATATTAATAACCGATAATTATTTCTGTCTTGTTGCCATTTGTTTCTTAATGGGGAGAAGGAGACTGGTCATGTGACAATGATAGTGATGGAGCTCAGGATTTTGGAGAGAAAGTATCGAAAGGCTAATGAAATTCATATAGTCTATATAATGTTGGTAAATATCGCACATCGACCCAAATTTTCATTTCGGTGCATCATTAAAAATTGGTGGCAGGATTACCTCCAAGACGGAGAGTGATCCTAAATATTCATCTACAGCTGCAATGGAACGGTTTGAATACTTTTGCAAGGCACTGTAAATCGGCTGTAAATTACCCAATGTAAGATTTATTTTAGAGATGGACCTTAAGCTTTGCACCAAAGTGAGATTAGATCAGGTTGAACATAAAGAGTCAGGACTTTAATGTTCTAATCAGAGCTGCTGAAAACGTGCCTTTATTATCTGTTAGGGTCCAGAGGGTCTTCCAGGACTTCCAGGACCTCCTGGCCCTGATGGACCCCCGGTAAGTGCAATTATCATCAAATCATATCTGCTGCTGCTTCCAGCTGGTGGCAAAATGGGAACCAAACAATACAGTGATGCAGGAAATGAAACAGATGTGATCTGTGCATTTTTCCCTCCATCAGGGGCTTCCTGGCTCTCTTCAAGATCTTAATGGTGACCTTCTGGTAAGATGTCTGCACTGCACACCTCAAACTGTCATCTAAATATGGGTTTGTCAAACTGTCTCTGTCGTCTTCAGTGTCCTGCCATCTGTCCTCCTGGTCCCCCTGGCCCGCCCGGGATGCCAGGATTTAAGGTAAAAAGTTAATTTAATCATTTATTTCAAAAAGACAATAAAAAGTAAAAACAGGAGCAAGACAAATAGTAATGCCAATTGACATGCAATTTGACACATTTTTCCAAAAAGAAGCAGGTAGAAGATGGAAGATGCTAATATTTTCTGCTCCTTTCAGTCATGATCCAATTAAACTCTTAAAGTATTTCCACATTAAATGACGCATAAACCTCACATTCCCATCACTGACTCTACAATTAATGCACATTATTAACATCAACAATAGGAATTTTGGCCTTGTAGACACCCATCCTATACAACATATGCTCCTATCAGTTCAATTTCGTAGTTTTTTAAGCTGGTTTGTATTTGTATTTTTATGTTTGAGCCCATAATTTAGTCCATTCCACATACTGATATATGAAAACTCTTTTTGAACCTTTTCATACTTTCATTTGTGTTTCTACTGCTTCTAAAAGCAGCCAAGGTGCTTAAAAAAACCTACCAACCCAGTTGTTGCCTATAAGTTTATATTTTTTGGTGTCTGGAAAATGACCCGTTTCAAAAACCGCCAGAATGTAACGTCACAAATCAGCAGGTACTCACCTAGCAAACCCAGCTGAGGCCAATGCATCACTAACAATAACCCAAGCAGAGCTTCAACATGTTTGGTCAGCTGGTTTCACTGCTGTATAATGACTGCTGAAAAAGGCAAGTGTTTTGTTGTTGACTTAGCATGCAGAAACCATTTGCTGCTTCCTTGTTTTGTTGTGTGCGAGACTCGTCTTCTGCTTTTCAAAGATGAACAGTTGGCCATTTTCATGTGCGAGTGTTAATGCTGATTTGGGGGCGTGGCCAGCAGCAGATTCTTTGGATTTAAAGTGACAGGAGGCCCTAAAACAGCTCATTCTGAAAGGAGCTCAAACTAGGCAGATCTGAGCAAAATAGAATCTTATTGTCCGAGAATAATTTTGTGAAAATTATTCTTTCAGCCTGCACAACCTTCCTTGTGCAGGTTTATCTACCCAACCTGCACAAGGAAGCATAATAACGACCTTTAAATTATAACCGTCCTCTTTGTGTCAACACATTTTTTGAATATTGTGTGGAAGTTGATGGTTTCTTTCTTTGAACATAAGTTGTACAGTTTTGAATTTTACAAGGTCACATAGTTTCAGTATATTTAAAAAATAATGAAATTGCATGTTCCCCATTTCCCACATTATGTAGCACTCTGATTGCTTTTATTTTGTATTGCGTTCAGCGGCTGTAAGCTTGAGGTGTACGAATTGCTCCAACAAGTTATTTCTAGCTGTTTGGATTTAAATGCTCCAAGTCAACTAACCTGCTTCTACCTATTCATGCTTCCCCTTACAGGGTCACACTGGACACAAAGGAGACAAAGGCGAGCCGGAAAAAACGGAGAGAAGGTGAACTGAACATGTGAGACAAATAAATCAGCTGTTATTTATGAGACTTACCTGACGGTGGTTTTAAGTGTCCGCTGTCGCCTCCAGGGGGATCCAGGTCCACCGGGACAGCCGGGTGTTCCAGGAACTGTTGGTCTGCAGGTGGGAGTTTGTCTCATTACTAGAAATTATACCAAATTTGATCAAATATTTAGTCTTCAATGTCTGTTTTCATGGTTCATTCATGGTGTGCTTCAGGGCCCTCGTGGTCTGAGGGGTCTGCAAGGCTCAATGGGATCTGCAGGGGACAGAGTAAGCATCTTTAAAGCAGGATCCCTCCTTCCTACCTCATTTTCCCTTTCAGCCCCTCAACAAGAATCAGACAGGTCTGTAGGCTTTGTTTGACTTCAGCTCCCTCTGTTTGTCTCCAGGGCTTCCCGGGTTTCAGAGGCAAACCTGGCATAGCTGGAATCATCGGAAAGACAGTGAGTCACTCCTAGTTTGTTTCATTTTTTATCACAGTGACTGTGTTTGTTGGTAGTTCACAGTGAGAATGGATGGCTGGTCAAAGCATAGCTGGGTGTGTTTCATCTGATGTCTGCAGGGCGATGTTGGGGAAAAAGGGCCGCAGGGGTTCAAGGGACCTAAAGGAGAGATTGTAAGTCGAGATATAAGAACTTTAATTTTTCATCTATATGACACACAATCATTGTGTTGATGCTGTAAAGCACTTAAACTATTAGTTAGATCATGTTCTTTTTTGTCCTTCTGCAATCTTTGTGCTGCTTCAACCAGTCACATATGAAAACATTCAGCTTTTTTACCATGTAATTTCTACCATAACAGTTTTTAATTCCTAATATTGAGAATTACAAAGTTTGAAACTCTTTTAAACACATTTATTGAGCTTTAAACCTTCAAAATTGTACAAAAGCACCGTTTTAAAAGTAGAAATGTTCTTATAATACATCTGAATATGTGCTGATCAGATGAGTCTAATGTGCTATTATTCTTCAATGTATGCATTCTCTACTAATATATTAATTATTTGCTCTCTTCAACAACATTTTCTGCTTCAGCCCAGTTTACTCAGCAGATCAACATTTAAATAAGAGACATATTCCTTCTAGTTAATAATGTCCATGTTATGTATATTTCATCAGGGTAAAATTGGTCCCAAAGGAGCAGTGGGAGGAGCAGGACCCAAAGGGGAGCCTGTAAGTTCACATTAGGAAAAATTCAATGTGTGATGCACATTTTGATATCTGAGGGTCATATCTGATGATTTATACAGGGTATACCTGGACGAGATGGGAAAGATGGAACGCCGGGGCTGGATGGCGAGAAGGTGAGCTGGACCTCCTCATCTGGGAATATTCTTCTGCATAAGGCGAGACCCGAGAGGTCAGAAGGTTTTTCTTTCTGCTCACAGGGAGATCCTGGACGCCATGGAGTAGTTGGAGAGAAAGGACCAAATGGACTTCCTGTGAGTACATAATCAACTCATTATTCTCTGATTTATCACTTTATTCTCCATTCAGCGCCAGAGTTTGGTAATTAGGTCGACTAAAATGTGCCGATATATAGCAGGACTCGATTTTTTTTCCTCACTTAAAATAATATTTACTAAAAAAAAATGTAGCAAGGAGAAGTTGTAAGTTGCATTCAATGATGTCTTTAAGGCATTTTATATATACAACTTGTAACTTCTAGATAAACTACTAAAATGTATCATTTTTGTGGCATTTCTGAGAACCGGAGTTCTTGACGGATTAAGAGCTGTTGTAAGTTTTAACATCCTCTCTTTTCCTTTCAAGGGTTTGCCTGGAAAAGCTGGAGCTAAAGGGTCAAAAGGACAAATCGTGAGTATTCGATTAGAGTATTTCAGAGTATTTAACAAAGAGTATTTGATAAGAAAACTGTCAGAACCTCAAGTTCAGAAGTTTGAAGATGAGATGTTTATCCTCACTTCTTTTTATCCCAGGGTGATCCGGGGAAGAATGGGGAGCAAGGACCCTCTGGAGAGCCAGGTATTCCTGTACGTATCTGATGGGATTGTTTGGGAGGGTCATCAACCGCTCCGCAGAGTCACATGATCTCTAGATGTGCACTGTCAGGGATCTTCTAACTTGTCTACAACCTGTTCTCTTCAGGGTGAAATTGGCGTTCCAGGAAACAGGGGGATAGCAGGTCCCAGAGGAGTGGCTGTAAGTTAAATACTCTCACTATAAACTGCTGACCAGTCATATAGTAACATGATGAATTAAGACAAGCATGAGAGTAAACTGTTAAATATTTTTCCAGCATGTTAAAAAAAACTGATCTCTACTCCAGTTTGCATGTCCGAGTGCTTGATAAGTGCATATAATGGAAATAACACGAAGCGCCAAAGCTTAAATATCAGATTAACAACAAACAGTTGGCTTCTGCAGGTACTTACATGCTGCAAAAGCAATTTTTAAAAATTTACAAACATACCCAAGAAGAGTTAATTAGAAATGGAGGAATACATGGAGGGACCTGAAAAGAAAATCACCACTTAGTGAGGCTTACACAGAAAAGCTTTTGTCTCAAGTTAGTCTTCAGAAAACCAAAAAAATAAAAAATAAGTCTAACACGCTGTGCTGCATAACAAATATTTCACAGCGACGGCATTAGTTTGCTTATTTCCTGTTCTCTGAATCGAAATAGCCTCATAAATAGTCTAGTAGGATCACATGATTATGTCTCTTCCTAACAGGGAGGAATCGGACCAGTGGGCAATTCTGGGCCTCTGGGAGTAAGAGGCTTCCAGGTCAGCAACATAAAATCACAAATTATCATGTTATGTTTTTAAGTTATTAATATGTCAGGGTGAAGTTACTGATTCTGTGTATGTGAAATCTGCTGCAGGGAGTCAAAGGAGCCTTGGGTGACCCAGGCCTTCCTGGGCCGACAGGACTCCGTGGAGAGTTTGGTGACAGAGTGAGTTCCTGCAGTAAAATGGGTCCAACTTGAATAAGCCTTGAATTTTCTTTAAACCGATTGTTTTAAGTGAGTTAAATGAAACTAAGTTAAACAACCCTTAAGTGATCATCCCTAGTGGTTCTGTTTGGTTGGTGAGAACAATGAAAATGTTTGAAGAAATTTGACAGTTTGGAAACAATACCTACCTCCACACAAGCACTACATAGACGTGTGTGATCATGTGAGGGAGTAGCCAGGTCGTTCATCCTGATCAGTTAAAAGTCAGGCTGCAGCCAGGAGAACGTAGAGACACAAGGTGGCCTCCTGTTCAGA
The DNA here is from genome assembly GCA_033032245.1 of Poecilia picta. Classification (NCBI taxonomy): domain Eukaryota; kingdom Metazoa; phylum Chordata; class Actinopteri; order Cyprinodontiformes; family Poeciliidae; genus Poecilia; species Poecilia picta. The sequence goes on along the minus strand of CM065359.1, from coordinate 11,801,334 downwards.
ACCTGAAAACAGAACAAAGACGCCCTTTATGTCAGTGCAGGTTCCCCTCAGCCAGCCCACCTCGCTCCCCTCCCGTTCTCACAGCAACAAATTCTCTGTATGTCTCTTATATATTGACTCCGTCTCTGTTTCCCACCTCTTCAGGGTCCAGTTGGAGCTTCTGGAGCAAAGGGAGACATAGTAAGTCACCCAAAACCTTCTCTGATTGTCATGTTACAATGTTCCTCCTTAGCGTTTTCTCCCCAGCTCTCAACAAACAACAGGCCATGTTATTGTTCTTTCATGTTAATGAACATATGGTGCTTTAAACAGCATTTACCCAACAAATTGTCCTTCTTTAGGGCGTGGCAGGAAGTGATGGTTTACCAGGAGAGAATGGAGAACCTGTGAGTATTTTGTCCTAATCCAACTAGGGAAATTAATGGGGTTTTTTTTAACCAATCAGCTGTATGTTACAGCAAAACTCTGTAAAACTAAAATAAAACTCTTACCTTATCAATACATTTTTATCTAAAGCAGAAATCATAGCTTTCCATTGAACTTTGAGCAGTTGCATAATTAAAGATAACAATAAGAGAAATAATTATTTAATTTACTTTTTAGAAAAATAAACATTAAATAAAATAAGTAAACTAATACAACAAACTTCTCAAACTTAGAAAAAATGGGAGGCATGTTTTTTTACAAGATTTAAACTGATTAAGACCATGAAGCTTCTCTAGTATTCGTTTGATTTTCAGATACTACAGAATAAAAAATAAAATTTCTAATTCTATGACCTATCAGTAACGTTGAAGGGAAAAAAGAAGAGTTTGGGAGAAGAATAAGCCGCTAATGGGTGAAATTCACAGACTTCTAATGAGGTTCACCCTCAGGACACAGGAGAGTTAGTTGGCTTCGATGTTTACTTACTTTCAGGATAATCTGAACATGGACTGAAGAATTCAAGTTGTGTCAAGTCCTGTGCGAAGCTTTCATATTCAGTGGTGATTTGGGGAGCCGTGTGTTCTGCTGATGTTGGTCCGTTCTGTTTTATCAAGTCCAAGGTCAGCAGTCTGCTTGGACATTTTAGAGGACTTACTGCTTCCCTCAACTGACAAGATTTATGGAAATGCTGATTTCATTGTCCAACAGTCCTAGCACCAATGATCATGGTATTTTTGTGGTTGCTTTGGAGTCTTGTCAACCTGGACTTCCTTAAATCATCAGCAGTGAGACGAGGTTGATCACCTACTCAATGCAGTAATTCAAGCAGAAGGAGCCCTGACCAAGTCTTTTGTATAGACAAGCCTTTCAGTAGGATGGCATTTCTGAATTCAAATCCTTATTTTAATTGTCCTTTTATGCAACACTTTAGATATCTTCACCAACTACAACCCAATAGTCATCAAAACTAACACAAATCTCTGAAAAGATATAAATAAATAAGTGAAATAAATGAACTTTTTAACAATACACTGAAATGCATCTGCCTTGTTCGTCTGACTCTGATCTGAAACTAAATGCTTGGACAACTAAGATGTTTATCTACTTTCAGGGTCCGTTTGGGCCAGTTGGACAGAAAGGAGAGGTAAGATAATTAATCCATTTCCCCTGTCCTACATTTACAGAATCTCAGCCTTCGAAGTGTCTCTCCAAATACACTTTGTGTCTGCCAAACATGCATCAGATGCTGTGTGGGTGTAATTAGCAGTGCAAGTTTGCTCCAAACTCCCTCTGCGTCTGTTCCTTCTCCAAACATTAAAAATGGCGCCTCACTCTGAGCAGTTTTTGCCCGCACGTCAAAGTCACGGCACATGACGGCGCATTCCAGGTTTAATGGGATTATTTAGAGATAGGCACTGCAGCTTTAGCTTTACTGGCCTGTTTGCTGCTATCGCCATGGGGGAAAGACAAGTCGCACTAAGCTGCAGCACAATTTGTGTAATTAGCGACACAGCGCTGATGAGCCTCACTCCCTTAGTCTCACTTACTGTTTGCTGTGCTCTTTGGAGTAATTATCAGGCAAGAAGAGTCCATATGAACCCACCCCCGCATTGTCTCGACAGGCCCAGTTTGTTTTCCTCGTGGTGTTTAGTCAGCGATTAAATCTCAGGGAGGTTTTTAGGAGTTTGGATAAAAGATTACTTGTTTCTGCAAAACATACTGAGCAATTAAACCGATAAATCTTCCTAACCGCAGTCAGGAAAGAGAGGTGAACTGGGGCCTAAAGGTGTGACGGGTCCACAAGGCGAGATCGGAGCCAGGGGGCCTCCGGGAAAACCAGGACTGATGGGCTTCCAAGGGGAACAGGGTCTGCCAGGAATCGCAGGAAAGACCGGTGTACCTGTGAGTAGGATTGTTTCAACAAACAAGCTCTAGTTTTATCGTCCAACTTTAGGTTACATTTCATAAAAGGCTTCTTGTGTTCCAGGGTAAACTAGCAAGTGAGCAGCACATCAGAGAGCTGTGTGGTTCCATGATTGATGGTGAGAAATCTTAAACCTGTCCTCCAGTCATGATCCACACATTTACCAGAGCTTACCTTATGGTGTCCTCCATCATCCAGACCAGATTGCACAGCTAGCGGCCAACCTGCGGAGGCCCCTGGCCCCAGGAATGGTGGGCCGGCCCGGCCCCGCTGGTCCTCCAGGAAAGCAAGGGGTTGCTGGTTCAGTCGGGCATCCAGGGACTCGTGGACCGCCAGGATACAGAGGCCTACCAGGAGAACTTGGAGATCCAGGTCCCAGAGGTATGAGAAATTATACAGTTTCTAACAAAGTGCACAAAACAAGTCCTCACCTGGACTCCTCTAAACATGCCTCATCAATGAGGCCAAATAAATCAATCGCTGTCTTGTCTGACCATAAACTTATATCCAGAAGCATTTTGTTTCATCCATTATCGGCATCCAATAATGTTAAACTGCCTTGACTGTTTATGATGGGTTTGAATGTTTACGATTCCTGTGCTGTTATTGAACATCATAACACAGTGGCAGCATGTTGGCAGCATTATGCTGCAGATCGTTTTTCTGCCAGTGGTGCTGCCACATTGGACAAATTGAGTGAAATATTTAAGACAGAAAACTACCTCCAAAAATTAAAATTTCCCTTGTAACTGTCCAGCAAGAACATTATTACACCTCAAAACTGCTTTGGAATGGATGAAACAGGCTGAAATTAAGATTTTAAAAAGGCCCTGACATCAACACTATAAAAAGCAGTCATATTTTCTGGAAATTCAAAGTTAACGTTGTTTGTTGTCTCACTAATCCAAAATGAAAGGTCCAAAAGCTGTTTTTACTTACCCTGGTAAAAATCAACACTTGTTTTATGCTTTCCTTCGTACAGAAAGTCTGGACTAAACAATTGTCACTGGAGGCATGGACTCTGTTGATGTTTAAATTTTACCCAATTCATAACATTTGCCTGTGACTTGTACAATGTACAAGTTCAGCGCTATGAAACCTAGCAGAAATTAGCTATGCTGTAAATAATCACCCTGAAAAGAGAAATGCCAAGTCAAACAAGATGGTTGATTATGTTTAGAAAGCATGGTCAATGTGGACTGAATGACTTCGCTTACTTTCACTGCTACCATTACTAAAACTACAGGCAGACTACAATTCTAAAGCAGAGCAAAAAAATCAACAAAATTGTTAACAATTTCTCCAAGTGAAATCCAAGAGAATTGGAGAAAGCCCAGACGGAGCATTGAAGAGAGATTAGAATTGAGACAAAAACTGGTATTACATACAGCATAACTACGTCCAATTAGTTTTTGTCTTTTTTTCAGAGGTCACAAAGCTGAAAATAAATGTTTAGTTTTTAATAACAGGTGATGTTGGTGAGGCAGGCGATAAGGGATCTGTTGGCAAAGCCATTGATGGGCCTCCTGGAGACCAAGGACACCAAGGTATGAGGCAGATATTTTAAATCACCACATGGATAACTGCCTCTAACACTCACCTGACCTCGAAAACCTTTTCTCACCCTCATTAGGTCTTCCTGGAGTACGTGGGATTGTCAAAGATGGCCGTGATGGGTCTCCTGGAGATCCGGGTGAGCCTGGAGAGTCTGGCAGGGCAGGTAGGACTGGGCATCAGGGTCCTCCAGGGATCTGTGATACAACAGCCTGCCAGGGAACGTCACCAGCTGGGAAATCCTCAAACCCCAAAAACAATTAAACCTGACTTCCTGCAGCCTGACCGCCCCGCTTTTAGGAGGGAAGGTTAACACGAGGAGGAGAGGAACGACAAGAAAACATTCGCAACAAGTCCTCTTTATTTAAATACATGTATCACAAGGGAGGAGTAACATCTACAAGTGCGAATGGAGGAACATCCCAAGAGTGACAGGAACACCAAAGCAACCGAGAGACCCAAAAGATTACAGGTAACATCTTGAAATAAAGCAGATCAGGCAAGGACAAGAAAACAAGAGAACAACTGTAGTGACTCAGAAGTGTCACATAACAACTGGCGTACATTTCTAAATGTTTCGATGCTCCATTTGTTTCGATTATCATCAACGTGACAACTGTGACTGTCTCTGATGTGAACGCCCATTTGACACGGCTTATTGTGTGAATCACAGGTGTTACCTCAGTATACAAACTGACAGTGTAAAATATGGACAAAGGTGCTGGAGTTGTGTATGTACTGTAAAAGTAATAAAATAATAATTACCCAGGTGCCCAGAAATTGTGTAAAAAAATGCAAAAAAAAAAAAAAAAAAAAAAAGCGTAACTGTTTTACAGCTTGTTTTTTTATATAACTTGTTAAAGTGAAGTTGATTCACTAAAGCTAAGAGAATAAACAGGATAAAACTTGTGGATGCATAAATCAGACCTGTATAATTCATAAAGAAATCATTAAAGTTTATTTTTATTTTTTTGGTTTTTCAATCAGCAATGACCACATCCACTGTGTACCGCCGGTGCTGTAACTATTAAATATACATTACTTTAAATACTATTTATTATTGTGGGTGACTGTTGTATGTACAGTAAGATGCTACAGCGACATGTTGTAAGAACAAATAAAGCCACTTTTCAGTAAAACATTACTCTTCTCTACATATCAAATGAGCCCAACACTTCATTATAACTACATTAATCCACTATTGTCCCAAGTTTCTATATAGAAATGCATAAATATGAATACAAAAGATAATATATAGAGTGTTGCAAGTTTAAGAGCATCAGCTATAAAAGTAACACAACGGAACATTTAAATAAAACATACAAATGACACATTAATAAAACAAAGTGGGTGGAGAGCAGTCTTATTCCCATATTCCATTTTTCACCTAGTGTGAAATACAGTTTTTAAAGTTTATCTATTTCTGATACTAAAGTGACACCTAGTGGTCTTACGATGCAACTGCAGAAAACCTGCCATCTTTGAGCGTCTCTCAATTAGACAAAGGGAACTTCCCACTTTCTACAGCAAAGTTAAATCATAAACTTTTCAAACACATACAATGAACTTTTCAGTTAACCCCTACAGACTCCCTCGGTTTACTCACTCAATTTAAAGTGCCGTCTTACATGTGGATTAAACGTGAAGCAGGTCATTGCTCAGCTGCAAGAGAAGTGCTCAGTGTCTTGTCTTTCTTTGGGTTGGATGGTTGTTTACCTGGAGTGGGGCTGGAGTTTAAAAACCTCTCTCTCTCATTATTGAAGACCTTCTGAAACTCCTGCAAAAGAAGACATTTTCATTTCAGATATTTTCAGCATACCCACAGACATCAGAAAAAAGTTTGAGAAGTGGAACGTAACTTTTGGAGTTTTCTGTTTTTATACTAAACTGAACAATTAATAATATCTTATAAGTTGGGAATGCACACAATTTACAAAGATAATTATTAATTGGCAGCAAATCTTAATTATTCTGTGACTTGATCACAATTTGTCAGCTTCTGCTTTCCTTTATTCAGTCATGTTTTGATTTAAAGACGATTCAAAGTAATTTTGGTCCTGAAAAATGGTTCTCCGTAATGCTCAAAAATATGCTGATCATCACCAAAAAGTACAGCCCGCTAAAAGATTGTGTTTTCTTGACCATTTGCTGGAAGCACCATCACACAGAGAGCGCATCAGGACGCTTCATTGTTGGCACCGCCTGTAACTCAATAAAACTATATATAACTAGGGAGGTTATTTCCCTATCTGTATAAACATGAAAAGATAGTCTTAACTGACTCTGAAAAGTTAAAATTAATAAAAATACGTAAACACGAATCAACTAGACATCTATTCTATTCAAGAGCTGTTCCAGAAATGCAACCTGAATGGAGACCCGATAAGTGCAAAGTGTTCAGGTTCAAGAGACAAGATCAAGGCAGATTGAAACCTGATCACCACTAAGTAGGAAACACAAAGTGACACTCGGCCAAGAAATATTTGAAGAAAATCGGATCAGATGGACGGACCTGTGGCTGGATCAGTAACAGGAAACAGAGCTCCACTTCAACTCAGACAACAGAAAGGTGGAGGTGAGAAGACTCATCTTCTTCTGCTAGAAAATGATGAGTCTATCTTCACCTTCTGGTTGAAGATGGACTCAAAATCAACCCCTAAAACTACCACCAGTTTTTAGAAGTCACTTTTCTTCAAGCTAAACAATAAATAAAAAGCTATTTACAGCAAAACAGGTCTACATACAGGCATATCTTGAAAACAGAAACCAATTCAAGACAAAAGAAAGGCCTGAAAATGTCTTTATAAGTTGATGTTCTACACAGGTTTACCTCCTTGAAGCTGTCTCCATACATTTTTTTGATGTATCTCAGATAAGCTGTGGTCCACTGCAGCGTCGTGACTTTGTCTGTGTTCGAGTCACAGAATGGCACCATGGTGTTCAGCTCATCACAGCAGGAGCGGATCCTTCCTGTACGTCACCAGACACACACAGTAAATCAAGTAGCATTGTAACGCTGTCTATCGAGTCATTTTCTAAGGTTCACACACTACTTATGTTTATCTTTTAATAATTTATTCAAGTCTTATGAATTCTTTGTTAATGGCCCATAATTCAGCAATCAGCTTTCAAGAGTTTCAGGAAGCCCTGATCATCCATGTAACTTCTTTGAAAAAATCGTTCTTTAGAAAAGTGAACTGAGGAACCTTTGTATGTCCATAAAAATGCAATTGTGTTAAAATTTTTAACATGTCAAAATCAATCCAATTAATTAATTTAAAGGAACACGTTATAGTCCTGGCACCACCAAAAACATTCTGTTTAGATGAAAACAATGATTACTTCATATTTGGATTGACTATTTACCATCTTAGGTTTATGTCTGAAATAAAATGAAAGCAAAAGAGACATTACAACTGTTCAGTAAGATTTTTATCTATAGAAAGTCATGTTAAAGCAACATGGTCACCCACCGCATATTTTCCCGTGTGTCCACCGTCACAACTTCAGTGGGAGTTACGTAGGAGAACAAGAGGCAGCTAGACATTGCCAACCAAATACACTGAATACATAATCCACATCACTTGTGGATTATGTGAGCAATATCAGAGAAAGCGATGTTGAGCCAACATTAAATCTAAAGAAAATACTCTATAAGACAGAATACAAGGTGGAAATTCAACTAACACAGTTCGATATGGCTCACCTGCGCTCCCTTTCTTTGCTGTTGTGTTTCTCCTTGCGTTGGGTCAGTGACAATGAAGATTGGACTCTTTTGCAGCCGCCCCTCCTGGACTTCTTGGATGGTTTTGGAGCAGTTTTGGCAGCTTTGGGAGGTTCAGGGCACAAGCTGCTGCAATGCCCTCTGTAGACAGCATGTGGCACCGCATCCTCTGTGCAAAACAGCCATTGGATCACAGACTTAGAAAAATGCTGTGTAGTACAGCAGACAAAGAAATTAACAGAGTTTCTAATTAGAGTAAAGACTCGTACTTTCTGCGAACATCAACTCCTGCTCTTGTCTGGGGTTGCTGTTGTCAGCGTAGACGGTTTTTAACACAGAGGTCTCAGGGTGAAAGCTAAATGAAAAACTGGGGGGCATTATCAAACCCTGATGCATGTTGGGCTCAGCCATGTGTGCAATAACCTGCAATCACAGCAGAGAACATTAAGGATTAAACTGGTTGATTAAACTTGCTGCCTAAATGTATGAAATTGATTTGCGATGTTAATTTCTATCCCACCTGCCCAAAGACATTGGTTATCGGTTCGAAAACACCTCCGACGTGAGAGCTGGAGCGCTTAAAAGAATTTGCTCGGTCAGCTTTCACCCACTTTTGTGTTTGAGGATGTGTGGATGCCTCTTGAGCCTCTGCTGAGTGTTCAAATACTGTCAAAAGACTGAGGAAAACAGAAAAATAACAGTTGCTGCACACTATACAAAAAATAAATAAATAAAAATACAACAACGTTACACGTCTTTAAAAAAATGATTACAATATGTAACTGAAACTAACTTGCTGAGAACAGCAGAGTGGCTATCCGGCTGCGTTGTGGTGTCGGTACACATGCTGTTGAATCTTTTCTCCAGACACACTCTTGCGGCTGATATGGAGCGGTTCTTGGAAAACTCCTCTTTGACAGTCACCTTGATTGGGCTTTCTTCACCTCTGATTCTGGCCAGCACAAAACTTGGAACCTCACCATAAAACACAGGAGTCTTTTCCCCTGGCATTACCAGATTGTGGTCATCATTTGAGGTTGAAGTTGACAAGTCAATGGCTTGACTGGACGTGTTGGGGGAAATCCCTGTAGAACAGGTGGCATTTTGAACCACTACTGCAGCTGAGGAAGGACTGGTATCAGAGTCGTCTGAAAGCCCAGGCTCCACTTGCGACTGGTTGAGGTGCTGAAGGTGAGAGTAATCAAAATCTGACATCTCTGTTAGATCAAACTCTGAGCTATTCGTCAGCCCCTGACTCTGGGTCCCGCATGCTCCTTGGCTCCAAATCAAACCGATGGCATCAGAGGTGTGTTCACTTGATGTAGATGATGTGTTAAGAGTTTTATAAACTGGGTGAAAGGATGACATGTTTCACTCTGAAGATAGAAATGAAATAAATAAAAATATGATTTGTTTTAGAGGCCAAAACCCACTTCAGGTTAATCACTGTTAAACATTTTCAATTAAATAACCATTACACCAGCGTATTTTCTTGAAGTGCACTTAAGTATAAAGTGGAAGTAAAATTATGCCATTTTCAAAACCTGCAAGTCTGGCATGCATCTGTAACAACTCATCTTTACTCTGGCTCCCCTAAAAAACGTCACCAAATTAGTAAGTAGACTGCATCAGTTTATAATATCCATCCATCCATCCATCCATTTTCCTACACCCTTGTCCCTTAATGGGGTCGGGAGGTGCTGGTGCCTATCTCCAGCTAGCGTTCCGGGCGGGAGGCGGGGTACGCCCTGGACAGGTCGCCAGTCTGTCGCAGCAGTTTATAATATAATTTTAGAATAAGTATGGCTGTTCTGTGTATGCTTCAGAGTCTCAGGTGAGAGGAGTCTTAAGCAGCCAAGAGGTACGTAGTAACTCTGGAGGGGCTGCAGAGTCACAGCTCAGGTGGGGGAAATTTTTCACAGACATCTTAGTCATGCCACACTAGCCTCATGGTGATACAATGTGATAGCTGGCTCATGCAATTGGGATAATTGGATAGATTAAATTAAAGTTAAACCTTTTGGTCCCAATCTTGAGTTATTTTGCATAGAAGAATAGGCAAAAGAATGAATAAAATTGAACTCTAAACATGCTAAGCTAGTGAGGACCTAAATTGTTAGATGTTCTTCAAAAATATTAACTCAAAGTAAGTACAAATAGACACCAGTCTTTTCAGATTTTTTATTTAAAAGAACTTTAGAAACTATTTTGTCTTCACTTAAGTATCGTGTGCTATTTTGTTGTTTAAATAGCTGGTAAAACATTCAAGATTGTGGTGTTTGCGTAAGAAAATGTGAAAAGTATAAATTCTTAAGCTACTTGACTTTTATAATGGTTAAGCTAATAGTGTCGTACTAAGGAGCCCTACATTAAACCGCTGGTTGATCAAATTGAACAAAATTTCCTCTCATTAAAAGAAAGGGAAAAAATTGCAGTGTTTATTAGTTTACTGGTTATACTGAGACAAAATATCCGTGCATTAACACGTACATACTATAGCACGGCATATATTAAGTTATTTTTTATTTAAAAATCAGAAAAATACGTATAAATTGCTTATGATGAGATAGTGGAAAACGGCTACCTTAAGAGTAAAAAACTTTGATAAATTCTTAAACAAATGTACCTAAATATACCGATATCAATGAATAATTCTTACTCACGAGGCGGTTGTTGGAGGGATTTCTTTACAAATGGACGAATTTAGTTTCTCCAGCATTTAAGCGTTTTTACCATAATTACGCTACATTAGCATTTTAGCTAAGCGACGACCAATCTAACGTTCGGCTACGTACACCGTCGCCATCTTTGAATACACTGAAAAATTCCCATACCTAAAATAATTAATTTTAAAAGTTTGCTTTATATATATGGATATATAAAAAAGTAAAATAGTTCATTGCAGCTAGATCTCTTTTGCTTACTTCAGAGATAATGTCTGAATTGATGGTCGGAAAAGTAACGTTCGACGTCAATTATGTTCCCCGATGTATTGGAGAACTTCAAAGGAAACCTAATTATCTAAAACATGTTAAGTTTTTGTTTATTTTGGCATTCATTTTTATAAATCAACATAAACTCAAATGTACAAAAACCAGCCTTATCAAATAAAATATACTGAAAACATTATGGCAGCATTAATTAACCCTAGAAAAGTGGGAAAATATTCAGAATCACTGTGTGTGAGGAAAAGACAAGCACCAATCCCCTCATAACTCTGCAAGGCTAAGTGTGTTTGTATATGCAATATTCATTCTTAATGACATGTCAGTATAACAGTGAAATATTGGAAAATGTGGGTTATGAGAACAATGATTTCAGTAATAAACTGCTGCAAATAAAAAAAACATAACTATGCAAAACTGTGCACCTGTAGAATGTTGGATGGAGTAGCCTAATGTTATAGCTAAAATGTCAGATTCCCCTGAGTCCCCCAAAAAGAAACTGCGAAGGTCAAATCTGACCTTCTTGTCTTCAATCTGACATTGATCATTTTTTTGCTTACTATTGAAGCCTTTCAACACAAACACATCTCTTCTAAATGTAAAATTAAACACTCTCCTAGAAAAAGAAAGAAAACCCTCCTTCCACCTTATCATAAAAGTAAAACACACTTTTGGGGCAGCTGAAATAACATGAGAAGTTTTTATTCTTTTGGAAATAAAAAAAACTTAATTTTTCAAACTAATAGCCTATTTTGTCTTGATATAAGATGATTTCAACATAAATGGATATCTCTTAATGTTGCACCTAATCAAAACAAAAATCCAGTGAAGAAGCACTGACAAGCTAAATTTTATTTACAAGTTTTTAAAATGACGCTTTATTGACTTGTAGCATTCTAAAAGAACACCGAAACAAGTTACACTTTTATGAGCATAAAAATGTAATGAAGACAACGTAATACAGTGATGTTACGACTCTTAAAAACAAAACAAAAAAAAACTACTTTTGTACAAAGCTTTTCAAACTATTTCCTTCCAGAAATGCCCCTAGGTAATATAATATACAACAATTTACAAGGTGTAGGTCATAATCAAACAACTACTATGACTGGAAACAAAGTCGAACATAATTAACAAAAACTCAGCATTTCTGTATCAGTTAACCGTTACAGATTTTACCAATGGGCTTGCCTGTGGGTTAAGTTGTAATATAAATGAAAACTGCCTTTCCTTTACAAAACCATACATTTCAGGAAGCAATATTAAAGTGTCTTATAGCCTTGGAATCCTAAAGAAAACATACATACTTTGAGATATTTGCAAGTCTCAATATTAGATCAATATGGTTTTAAGATCCAAGACTGTCCATATTTTGTTTATTTCTTATTAAAACTTTGTCGTGTTAAACCTCTGTTTTAGTAATTTAACGACATTCAATCTTCTTACCCTACATTTCTTTAACGAGCAGGAGCTCCTCGTCCTGGCCCTCTTGCACGCCCTCTGAACCAATTATCCATTGCTCTGCCTCTACTTGTTCCCCTGTTCCTATTGAATGGGACATCACGACTTTTCATCACAGGATCTGAAACCGGACCATCAGGAGTTGGAAGTAAGGCACCTCTGTGTCTTTGAGGTTGCACAGTTTGTGGATTTTGTGGGCTGTCAAAGTCATGGAATGAATGTCCTTCTCTGTTTGGACAGGGACCTAAAGACCTATTGAAAGGTGCTGGAGGTCCTTCATGAGGGCCATGGTCACCTGGATGAGGACCTCTTCTCCCCTGCTAGTTGTTTGACCTGGATGTCTTTGTTCCCTTTCCCTCCTATCTACATCTCTTCTATTAGATTCGGGAAACTCTGAGTTTGAATCCCATCTACCAGGTCTAAAATCTGAATTATTCGGTGATGCTCCCCTACGTTCTGCACTGCTAGGCCCTTGTCTCATTGTTGGACCCCTTCTTACTCTCCTAAAGTTATGCTCAAATCCTTCAGGGTCTGCTCCTGCATCAATGTCTGCACTACGCCTTTCAGAGCTGGATTCCCCAAAATCTGAAACTCTCCTATCTGACTCGGGACCTTCATCATTGAAATTTCTGTAGGAAGTTTCTGGGTATCTTAAATCTGGACCTCTTGGAGCCTCCATCTCAAATGGTCTCCTGTTTGGATGTTTGGCTCCCCTTTGAGGCCAGGGCGTCCCATGATCATGGCCTCTCATATCCCCCTCAAAGTCCTGATGTCTTCGATCATCATCCATGCTTGCATGTCTTTGCTGAACTGATCCTCGTCCTCTACCTCGGACTCTACCCCAGCTTTGTCTTCTATTGCCTGGACCCCCTCTCCCTCTGAAAAATCCCCCAGAATCTTCTCTATCAGGCTCAGTCCATTCATGTTCTTCTCTTTCTCTATGAGGGCCAGGACAATCCATGTCTGGGTTGTCACGAACAGACCTTGGATGCCTAAAATCAGGCCCATCCCAGTCATTTCCAGAAACAGGAAACTGCACACTTTCTCCATCCTGTGTCCATTCACTATGATTATCATGGAAAATATGGCCTTCCCCTTGTTCATCAGGATGATCTTGGAAAGTCTCTAAACCTCTGTCACCACTGCTGTCCCAAATATCTCCAGAAGATTCCCCTCCCTCCAACTCTTCAAATCTTGGCCCTTGTCTGTCTAACCATTTCCCTTCAAAGGCACCGCCCCTCCGACTCGGTGCAAAGCCACGGGCATTTGGTCCCGGTCTTCTGATGCTTCTTCTCATTAGCCTTGAAGGTCTAAAATTTTGACCTCTCCTGTCAGATTCCAAGTCCTCAAAATCAGGAAATTCTTGAACAGGATCAGCCTCCCCCCAGTCATTTTGTCTGTCATATCCAAGATCCTCTGTATTTGCCCTTTCCTCCCTGGCGCCTCGACCTCTACAATCACTTGATTCTCTCCAGTCAGGTCTTCGGCTATCCATGCCTGGACGTGGTCTCACAGGCATGGGTTCTCTAAAGCTTGGGCCCCTTGGATTTTGTTCATCAGGGACTGGGCCCTCAAAATCTGGTCTCTTACAAAATCTTGGACCCACCCCTGTGGTTCCAGGGCCTCCAACAACATTTCTGTTATGTTCCACTTCTTCAGGGTGCGCCATGTTCCTACTAGGCTGCAGACCCTCCATATTTGAAAATGTTCTTCCTTGCTCAGGACACCTGAATTGTGAGCCTCTTGGAGGGCTTCTGTTTGTTTGTTTCACATTTGGAGTCACTCTTTCTGGCCGTGAGTCTCTAATGTTTGGGCCCTCGGTACATTCAACTGGAGGACCCATTCTCCCTGTTCTTGGAACCCCTGGTCCTGTTCTGTTTAATTCTGAACCTACCATATCTGAATTAGAACCTCTGAGATTTGGACTTCTCCCCCTGTGTTCTGAGCCTTTCGAATTTAGACATGCACCTTCTGTTACATTTCCCCTGAAGTGTGGTCCTCCCTGTACAGGCTTAGGACCTTCTAAACCCGGGAGAATTCTTGCTTGTCCTTGCTCTATGCTATCAGGCCCATCACGCCCCAAATATGTTCCTTTTCTTTCAGATCCTGGTCCCCAGTTTTCTGGTTCTTGTGATCCTCTCCTGTCAGAATTTTGGCTATCCATAGCAGGACTCCTCATTTCATTTACAGGCCTACTGAAATCTGGACCTCCCATCATTCTCCTGGCATTTGTATTATCAAACCCTTGCTCAATAAAATTTGGATGTTCAGATATTTTGTCTGGCCCAGGTCTTTGCAGAGTTAAGTATCTGCCTTCGGGACCTGGCCCTCGGAAAACTGGACCTCTTCCTCCTCTACCTGGGGGACCAGTATTTTCAATAGGAAGACTTCCTTTATTGTAACCTGGTCCTCTAAATTCTCGATTTTCAGACCTGTGTTGCTCCATAGACAAGTCTCTTGTTTCAGGTCCTTCTCTGAAATTTGGAACTCCTCCTCTCCATTCATTCCCAGGACCCTCCATATTTGGATCCCTTTGATCAATCCCTGGTCCAGGGGCATCTGGTCCTCTCCTTTCAGGCCAGATTCTTTGTTCAAGTCTTTGTCCCATGAGATCTGAACGTCCCTGGTCCTCTACTGTCATGCATAGAGTTCTCACTCCTAGGACCTATCCATTCAGGTCCCTGTATCTTAAAATCTGGACCCACTGGTTCTCTCCTACCATGCATTGAGGCTTCAATGTCAGGGCCTTGATTTTCTGACCATTTTCCCATCATATCTGAACACACAGGTTGTCTAGTGTCATTCCTTGTGAAGTGCAACTTAGGATTTCTTATTTCAGTTCTAAGTCCTACAAAATCTGTCCCTCTTGGTCCCCTAAAATCATGCTTGAAAGTTTGTCTGTCTGGACTTCGTTCTTTATTTCTTTGTCCATACTGAAAGTTTTGAGTGCCTATTTTGCAAGGTCCTTGACTCTCCAAATTTGTCACTCTTTCACCAAACTGATGGGTACTCCAATCATTTTGTGTAAATGTTCCTATTCTGACCGGATCTGTTGACTCCCTATTTAATCCTTTTTGAGCATCTCCACTGTCTGATTGGGGGGGATTTGAACATAAAGGTCTTTCAGGTGGACCAAGTCCCTTATTTTGACTTATCTGAAATGACCCTGGACCTCTCCAGTCTGGATTTGAAACATCCAGCTTGTCTCGACATTCTAGACCATCACTGAAGTCTGAATCTTCTTTAATGGGTTGAGATTCCCTTTTCCCAAGTCCTCTTTCACCAAAGGAAAGACTTTCAGTATGCTTTGAATGTGTCTGATCTCCTCTGAATCCAAAAAAGATGGGTTGTGACCTGTTTTATTAACCATTCTAATATGAGAACCCAAAGTCCCAGGATGTGAAACCCTTCCTTCAAACTGTGGACTCCCAAATGATGTGTCTATTTTCATAATGTCTGACTTGCTGTCTGCGTTCTTTGGCTGCGATCTTAACGCATCTGTTTTCAAAAAAGGCAAAGGTTCTCTGTAATAACCGACATTTTGGTCATCACTATTTGGATTATGATGTTGAACTGCTGAGATAGAATCATTTGACCCAGACAGAGATTTGTCTGACAACTGGCTTCTAACAAATTGATTTTGGGTCTCAATTTGTGTTCTTAATACTGGAATTTCAGAATTTGATGCACTTTGCACAACAATTTGCATCACTCCAGGAGGAGTTATGCCTTGGTTAATGACTTGGAAAGAAGAACTTTCTGTTCCTTGCATTTTATCTGGGGAAACTCTTGGGACAGTCTGTGAATTAGTTACATTGGGGTTATGATTTTTTATCAAATTTAACATTGAACATGTTGCTTGTTGCATTACACGTCTCTCAGAATCATCTGCATAAGTATTCTGAGTGCTTGGAATAGGTCCCAAAGCATTTCTCATAATATGCTGCACATCAAGCCCTTTTCTATCAGGCCCTGTAAAGTCAATTTTCTTGTCCACTAGATCTGTTTGGGGCACACTGTGTTTATAATCTTTTATATTTGCTGTTGGATTTCCAGTGCTTAGAAAATGTGGACCAGGTAGAACACTGTGTAAAACAGCATCCCTTTCTGGTCCTGAGTCCGGGATATTTGGTCCTTTTTGTAGACTGGAAGTTGTTTGACGACTAACTACCACAGAGTCATTTTCATCTTTAAGAAATGGTGCTGAAGCACTGTTTTGCTCCTCATAATCTGCAGTTTTAGCACAGTCATCGCTCTCAGTGCTGAAAGGTTTTGCAAACTGTGGTTCTGGATCTGGACTTTCAGGAGAATCTCGAAGAGGTGGATCAATTTCTCTCAGAGGAATTTTGCTTTCAATTTTGTCTTGAAGCCATGTTTCCTGCAAAGACAGTTTGTTTTCTTGACTAGGAGAACTGTTCATTTGATTATCGCACTGATCGATTGACGGTTCTAAAATCTCAGTCTTCACATTTTGAATAAGTGCAATCGAGTGTGTAACAGGGTTCTCAACCAGATTACACTCAAGCTTAAGTTCATTTGGCTCGTTTTTAATTCCAACAACTGGTGTTGTTGATTCTATGGATGTCTTTAAGGTCTCAGAAGGATTGCATGGACCACTTCTATGCTTTGTTTTATCAATGACTTGTAAAGGAGCCCCCCTGTGGTGTTTTGGTGAAAGAGAGGCAGACTGTTTTCTTCTTGGTGAAGATGAGGACCTTCTCAGCACATGAGAATGTCTGCTAGCAGCATGGTCTTTTCGATGGTGTCCTGGATAATCAGATGGATCTCTGGTTCTATGCCTTGACCATTCTCTTTCACTTCTGTGTCTATCCTTGTCTCTATGTCTCCTAGAATGTGATCGAGAACGCCTCCGTGACCTTCTTGAAGGGCTTCTATGGTCCCTTTCTCGGCGACTCCGTCTTTTAGGTGACGACCTTCGCCTTCTGCTGTGGTGTGAATTTGGAGAATTGCCTTTATTCCCAACACTATCCCCAGTCCTTGATGAACCATCGTTAGTCTTTGTACTCCCTCCCTTAAATACATCATCTTGGATTTCATCAAAAAGTGACTCATCTTCAGGGTCATAAGCCACATCAGAGTCTTCAATCTCTCCAGCAGATGAATATTTCTCACATTCCTTTGCATTTTCTTTTGTTCCCATTTGTTCTGTCAGTGTAGTTGTGGTATCTTTTAAATTATCACTGGCATTTGTATGTTCTAGCTTAACAGTTTCTGACTTTCCAGCAGAATTATCCTCCATCACTGTATTGTTGTTGACCTTTTCAGATTTATCTGCAGGCTTGGAGTCTGTTGGTATTATAGCACTCTGCACAGCTGACAGCTGACCAAGCGGCAAAGATTTTGTGGGAGGAGACATCAATGTATCAGAAACAGAAAAGTGAGCCATAAACATACCCACAGCTTCTCTCTGTTTACGCAGCACCTCTTCCTGCTCTTTTAGCTGTCGCTTTTGTTCTTCAATTTGCTTATTAAGTTCCTCAAGCATCCTCTGCTGTTCACTCAGTGTTGCAGCTGAGACAACTACAGCGCCTGTATGAAAAGTTGACACTACAGAAGTTGGGTTAGATTTAAGTGTAACTGGAGTGGAATCAGAAACTGGTGTTGGTAATGTTGGCGTCTCTGCATTTTGGGCTGGAATGGGGAGCTTTATTACGACAGCATCACTTTGAAATACTTCAAAAATAGTTTCATCTTCTGGATCATAAGCTACATCGTCTTCCACCAAGCCTGATAATGCAGAGTCATCAGTCTTATTACTGTCTGTGATCTGTGGAGTAAAAATTTTGTATCCCTTTGCAGGATCATATTCCTCTTCAGGGTCATAGGGCCTGTCAAAGTCCTCTTCCTTTTCTTCTTCCTGTTCGACCCGTTTGACTTTTGATTTCTGTCCATACTGCTGAACTATTGGATCAACCATAGGTCCAGACACTTTAGGGAACACTTGTCTCTTCTTGGAACTTTCTGTTGCTTTGGGAGAACTCCTGTCAGAGGAGGTTGTTGGGTCTGACTCCTTTGCACCAAACAATGTCTTCAAAATAGTCTGCAATGGGTTATTATTGCTGGATGATGGTGTAACATTCTTAACTGTTACAGATGTGGACTCAGTGGCAGCAATGGATGAGACTGAAGGAGTTGCTTTAATGGAACTTAAGAGGGAAGGTATGGTAATTGAGCCAGAAGAGGAAGAATCCGATGGTGAACCAGGAGGGGAGGAAGTAGCAGGAGTCTCTGGATCATATGGTTTGAACATGTCCAACTTGTCAGAACCATAGAGGACTGGTGGTTTTGGAATCCACATAGGGTCTTTGGACATGTTAATTTTGGGTTTCTTCTCTTCAATTTCCTGAGGCAGGCTTCCTGGACGCTTTAACTTCTGGACAATTGCCAGACCCAAAAGAAGATTGGGTCTGTTCTTTTCAAGGCCTGAAAAAATAAACAAAATAAATTAAACAAATTACTCCAAATTATTAAACTTAATACAACATAAAAGCTCTGAAATATTCCTGACTGACAATTAAAAACAAAAACATTGACCTTTCTAACAAGTTTCTGTAAATATCTCAAGACTTTAGCTGAATTTAGGCTACATAAAAAAACAGGTACTTTTCTTTGCAAATATAAACTCAGAAGATGTACCTATGAATTGTAAAATTTTCCCTTTATTGGTCCTAATGAGTGATTAGCAGGTCAGAAAAATTAGATTTTTGGTACTTTAAAACTAAAAACTCACTATTTTTTGTGATTAAGAGAATCAAATTCATCAGTACAAATTAAAGGAGGTTAGGCAAACTCATATTTCTTTCATCTTCTGTTGGATTCTAAACTCCTATCTCAATTAACAAACCTGTTGCACTTTTTTCTTATTTATATAACATATAGAAAGAAAAATTACATGTTATCAAAATAGAATCAGCAGCAAAAATCTGAATTGCTCAGAGAAAGCCTGATCAGTGCATTTTTAGTGGAAATAAAATTAAAATTAAAGAACTTTTAAAGATAGGGTGAAGTTAAACGCTGCTTAACATGATGTTAGCATGATAAAACATAAAAGTCAAAAATTTTCATACCTGGACCTTCAAAAGGTTGTAGTATGGATGGGATCGACTCATTTGCGCCAAGAGGGACAAGATATACATCTTTGATGGAACGGCTTATGTTGGCAACGACACCAAAACGGCCTCTGCTGCTGAAGTAGGAGAACAGGGACACGTAGGCTACCTCTTCCTCCTCTGTTGCAGGGTGAAACCGGATCACACACAACTCCTAAATGAAACAGAAGAATGAGTAAAAATAACTGATACACCCTCCACTCTATCTTGCAAAGTGGAGGCATAAATATGAAAAACATCTTGCTTGCCTTTGTAACCGAGGTTTTCAGTTTTACAACATAATCCCACACAGTCTCAGGTAAGATTCTCCCCCCAATTTGTATGGTATCAGGCAAATCCTGCACAACACACAAAAAAAGTAGTTTTACAACGATTTCCTCTATGAATGAGGAAGATGTGCTCAGCTAGCATTAAGCACCATTGTGCATCACTATACCGCTTTAATATTTTCAGCAGGTCCTGAAACCAGATATCCCTTCGTCACAAACTTGGCCACCGTGAGCATGTTTACAAAACCTTTCCACAGTATACACTGCTTAGCTAGGAACTGTGTAGTATCACCATCTGTTGGGGTCTGACAGACTGTGGCTCTGAAACACAAGCAATGGTAGAGTGCAACTTACATTTCCATATTTCTTCCCAAAAAGACTAAAACCAGATTTAGAATTGAAACTCTTTAAATACCTGCAGGATGCACCACTAAGTCTTGGGTCAGCAGAGGAGGATGGCTTCATTAAGATTGATTTGGGTAATGCTTTTGGTGGTGGTACTGAAGGTGGTGGGGCTGAGCTCGGTGCCAGGCTACCTTTTATAGCAGCGTAAGGAGCTGCTTGTTTGGAAACAATGTTACTAAGGCCAGAGTTGCCACCTGAGGAAGCAGTAAACCTGTTTGCTGCTGTTCGGGGGTCACGTCTTGTAATGGTTACAGTGGAGACAGTGGGAATCACAACTGGTGTGTATGATCTCTTTGGTGCAGGAACTGTGGATCCCTCTGGAGATGGAGAAGCGGGAGACTCCATGATGGGGGAAGCAGGAGACTCTAATGCTGGGGAGGCAGGAGAATCCATAATCGGGGAAGCAGGAGATTCAACAATTGTCAATTTTGGAGAATCAATGTCAGTTTGGGATGATGGCTCCATCAGTGAAGATGTAGGAGACTCCATTTCAGGTGTGTCAGGTGGCGCCAACAGAGGAGACTCGTCTCCCCCAGGCTTCTTCCAAGATATCTTATCAGTCTTGTCTCTTGATGTAGAGACCTTTGACTTTTTCTTAGCAGGTTCTTCACCTTCAGCAGCTTGCATCTGGCCTTGGAGAATGAATACAAAATCGTTTTAACCAATACATCTTAAGCTGGCTTTATGTGCTTATTTTAGGTAATGATACATTCTAAGTATTATTTAGATTGCATAGATAATATTTTCAGTTACTCAAAAAAGTTATTTTAAATGCGCATAAACAAGTTTAGATACTTTGTCTACACATCTCATGATCAAATAACATCTCTGATTTTCTTCTCCATCTCGGTGTAAGAAAACTAAGCAGTGCAAAAATACAAAACAAATTCTATCGCTACAACGCAGCACTAAAGTCAAAGAGGAAACCAAACCTGAAGCTCATCAACTTTTAATGTATAAAAGTAGTTGAATCAGTCAATAAAATTCTATTTTGTATTTACCTGTGCATATTTTGCATTTCAAGTCAAAGAGGTGAGCCTTGTGTTCTGATGTTGTATCCTTAAGCATGCAGGAAAGTATATCTGGCATCTTTTTGCTCTTGCTTTGTTGCATAACTCTAGATTTGGAAGGTTGAGGGGGAAGAACTTTCTTCTGATCCTAAGAGTCAAAGGTAAAATAACAATACAAAATAAGTTTAATAAACATTAAAAGGTTCCACCAGAAGTGACAATAGTACAGACCGTGCTCTCTGGCTTTTTTTCGGGTCTAGGAGGATTCAAACTGGGCAGATCGATCTTCACGGCCTCAGGTTTTGGGATATTTGTCCCCTTAGCAGCTTCAACTTTAACCTTTACAATTAAAAACAGTCAAAGCACTCAATTTTTTCATTTGTTTTATATAATTCATTAAAATCCATTTTTGTTTTCAGATATTATTTACCTGAGTTGTTTCCTTAGTGGTTGGCTCAGGGGCTTTAGTAGCCTGCATGTCCTTTTGGGTCATTCTGACCAGTCTGAAAGGGCCGATTTCTCCATTTACAACCCGATACAACAAGCCCTAGAAAACAGTAAAAAAAAAAAAAAAGGCAACTTTTGATTTCATAATGGAAAAAAGATCCCATCTGCACTATGAAGAATCAGATTTGAACATCAAGAGATAAGAAAAATAATATGAAAAAAAGCTCACTAAGATTTCAACCAACCTTATTTCTTGGATCTTTTATGTTGAACATTATAGTTCTGTACTTGTTCATGTATTTGCTGTCTGTATTGCGGAATATGTCAAACATTTCCTTCTCAATGCCAGCAACAAGTTTTACAACTTCGCTCTCAGACATCTCCAGATCTTCACAGTCACTTACCCTAAAGAAAAAATATATATATCTCCAATCATTTTACACACCAACATTGAAATGTTATTCTTGAGAACCAGACGAAAAGGATGAATTTTTTTAGTCACCAATACAAATCATGTCAGAAACGTATTATGCATCACTTTTTGATTTTTAACCGAATATTAGAGCCAAGTTATGAGAATTTTTTTATTATTATTTCAAGAATAAAGTCATAATAGTTGCAGAAAAAGATGCAATATCTACAAAAGAAAGTCATAAAATCGTGAGGGGGAAAAAATATTTTAATGAGAAAAAAGCTTGGATAGTTAAAGATCTGACGTGACCAGAAACGAAAATTGTGGGGTTCTTTCTTTAAAACAATCGTTTCTGCTATTGATAGCAACTTGATGCTGATTTGTAAGAGAATTAAGTATTTTCTTATTTGTAAAATCCATACCAAAGAACAACTTCACAAGATGCTCAACATTAATTATAATATTCTGGCTTTATTCTGTGATTTTTTTTCTTATCTTGGCCATTGTACTGAAGAGATTTAAAAGGACACAATGAAAATGGCCTTTGTTTCTAATAATCCATCTAAATTTAGTAAACTTGATACGATCAAAAGTTTCTTACACATATTGGTAAAAAAAATAAATAAATAAAAAAAAGCTAAAAGCACTGTGTAAAAAACTGACGATTAATATTTTTGTGGTTCTACAGCCACCAATTGTGGGAATAACCACAGGTGTATCAAGAAATAATATCAATACATTTTTAATTTTTTTTGCACTAGTCTTAATTATTGCTAATGAAAACCCCAATCTTTTTTGTATTTGAAATATTACCTACAATCAATAAATGAGAAAACATTATCCAGCTATATTACTGGAAAATTGGGTGGAAGGAAAAAGTGTAGAAATGAAAAGAATGCACAACTTTGAGAGAATGCTGACGCGCCACCCATTAAGGCGCAATGGGGAAGATTCACAAGGCTTGGACTGGTGAGTTTCATCACTGAAATAAATATAGTTTTGCATGATTTTCTAATTTTGGCTCCATGTTCTTTACAACAGCTAACCTTGTTTTGTTAAAGTCGTATTCACCTAATTTCATTATTAAAAACATTCATTAAAATGAAATTAGTCAATTATATGCTTCAGAGGCTTTAAGGTGGTTCTCACCTCTTGAACAAGATGGCGGTAAGGGAGCGCTGGATGCTCTGTCGGACCTGGTTATTGGGCTGAGAGGGTCTGGAGGACGGAGCGCTGGGTGCTGGAGGCACCAGCAGATTTCGAGTTTCGCTCAGCAGAGCTGGAACTGCGGACGGTTTCTGGGACGGCTGGCTGCATGAAGCCTGAGGTACGGGCTGTTTCTTTGGTATAACATACGTCGTCTTTTTGACTATCAGGGCACCCATCTCTAGATGTTGAACAGCTGAAATGGGCGGAGCTTGTGTGGTAGCAGGTTGATCAGATTTCTCAGATGTTGGTGGCGGTGAGACACTTTCTGCAGCTTTTTGCTGATCAGACACATCGGTACTTTCAGGTTCTTTTTCCTGGGTTGGACTTTGTAATGGGGGTTCCTCGGCTACAGGCTGGGAGAGTAAAGGAGCTGTCTGCTGTGGGCTCCTCTGGACATTGTTTCGGAAGAGATACAGCCTCAGTGTCAGGCTCTGGCTTGTCACTGGTCTCATCAGCTGCTAAAAAATGAGGACAAAAGAAAAATGTGGCCTTTTATAAATATGAGAAAAACATGCACAAATTAGTCACTGATTACTACTTATCTTTCTAGTTTTCTCTAGTACATTTATTCTGTATACATGAATGTTTGATTAAGATGAGCATAAAGTGAACATAATTTTGTTGTCTAATTCCAGCGCTTCACACGTATGAATGAACCAGAATATGAGTTATGGTCAGAAGGAATCAGATCTCCCAGATGTTGGTAAAAAAAAAAAAAAAAATTCCTATCTAGAAGACAACCTTTTTTTACTTGCATTTGTGTATACAACTTTCCTTTTTATTATTATTTCTGGACTGATGTGTACAAGAGAATCAGGTTTAGTTTCAATGCAGTAACTCTTGGAGGTAATTTCTGCTGTTATGTAACCAAGAAAAAAAATATCAGACTGAAACTGTATAACTAAATAATATCATTGAATGAACTTATCAGTCTGCATGATTTATGTTAAGATCTTCAGCCAGGTAGCATTTCACAGCTTATACTTTCTGTGAAAATAAAAGCTGCACCAAATAAAATATGACCAAACACTCCTGAATAACTACAATAATGAAATTATACAAATAAAATTTAAAATCAAAATAAGCCAATAAGTAAATCTAATTAGATGCCGCTGTGAAGACACAAAGACTAGATCGAGAATAGTTTCTTATGTGAACTTTACACATAAAACATTGTTAGAAAAGAAAGAAAGAGTAAATTCATAATTAATATTCACTGCTGAATAAACAATAAAAAAACCTTATGAATTAGCAGCAGCAAACAATTGATATATTTCTTGAGATGTTTTCCCTACTGACATTTTTCAGTTGACCTTTTTGCCATTTTGCTTATATTTCAAGGCTCTTTGAAAAAGTGTACCTTTCAATTCATGCTAAACAGTTCAGTGATGTTTTAACTTCTGTTTTATTTTCAATGTCTTTCCATTTTCAGTACCTGCAATAAAATTTGCAACTCAACTCCTTGAAAAGAAAACAATAAATTTGTAAATATTTTTTAAAACTGTACTACTTGATAGGGTTTTTATGTTTTTTGCACATATCCACAATTTAAGAACAGAAATGATAGTATTTGCAAACTTCTACATTTTTCTATCATTTGTGGTTAATGAATGAAGACATCATTTAGAAATTCACACCTTAAAATGAATTTTTTTTATCACTTTAATATGCAGTTACTCTGCCTAAAACTCTTCTTTACAAAAGGATCACTGAAACAGGATCAGTCCTTCATCATTGGCAATTTATTTCTTTGCATTTGTAATATTTACGCCCAATGGAGCCAATTTAATGTGGCATCAAAATGTAATTTGTTAACTGAGATAATGTTTAATGTATTTGAGAGGTGAAGCATCTTTCTGAGAATATTTACATCAATAGCTACATCAAATGTCTGTGTAGCTAACTGATTTCTTCTGTCCAACTGAAATATAATCCCATTATCATTGACTATTTGATTTTTGCATCATTAAGAAAAACTACTGCAGACATAGATCAATACTAAAATAAGAGTATCATCTATAACCCTACCTTTCGAAACAAAGAGTATATAATAATGACATTATTATTATTATTAGCTCTCTCTAAAAAGCAGATGTTTCATTGGGTTAAATGAATGTCCAAAAAAGGTTGCCACCTCTCGATTCAGAGAGCAATACCATGTTGCTTAGAAAGTATTCTGAATCTCTGTTGTGGCCAGTTTGATATTTAAACAGTTCTCCTCTGCTGAACTGAACAAGTCATCTAAGTATTACACAAACTGATTCTCCCTCTTCACAGCAGATGGGTTATAGTTTAGAGACAGAAACATGCAAAGGGTTCCATACCCTTTGAAGTTTTCCACATTGCCTATAAGTAAAGCCACAGGCTTCAATACCTTTTATTGGGATTTTCTTGAATCAACCAAAACAAAGCAATGTGTAATTGCAAAATACAAGGAACTGGATTAATGGCTTTCTAAAAAAGTCTGGACTTTAACTAGACCATGGACATGTTTTGATCTCAACTGTCCCACTGTTACTCCGGCTGTATGTTTTAGGGTCATTGTCTTGCTGTAAGCAAATCTTGAGTCCCAACAGGTTTTCTTCCAGCACTGCCCTGCATTTAGATCCATCCATCTTCGCATCAGCTCTGCCCAGTTTCTTATGTCTGAAGAAAATCATCCCCACCACACTTCACCTGTGTTGACTTTCAACCATGTACATCGTTTTGAATGTGAAGTTTAATTTTGGTCTTCCGTGACCAAATCAGACACCCTTCTCCTTTCTTGGCACTTTCCCAAAAGGGCCAAGATTTGTTGGAAGTTCTTCTCCCAACAAATTCAGATCTCTACAGTTCCTATGTTACCAAAGTCAGTTTGATTTCTTCTCTGTTCAGTGCTATGCCACACCCTGACAGCTTATGTAGATGGCCAAGTCTTGCTAGATTTACAGTAATGATAAATGTTTTCCATCTTCTGATGTCTGTAACGTAGCATGTGGAGATGTTCAAAACCTGTGAAATTGTTTTATAACTTAAACTTGCTTTAAAGCACATCCCAAATATACTCCTGCTCTTCCTGTGTTCTTCATCCTGTTTTCTGACAAAAGGGCCATTTTCACCAAACTGGTTCCAGTTCTTTGTGTTTCCACTGAAAAAGTTAAAACCTCTGGCCCCAAACAATTTAAACGTTGGCAAAACCCAGTTTGATGGTGGACCAGAGGAAACTATCTGTTTCATCAGGACATAAGAGGCGGACAAATGGCAAACGAACAATCGAAAGCACCATACTGGTTCAAAGCCATCATGTTTATGAGGGTGGTAGAAAATCAAACCGGTCCTTTGACTTGTTTTAAATTTGACCAATCATCTTTGACTGGTGAAATTTAAAACATAAATCCTTAATGGCACAGCACTTCACAATAATGAAATGTCAGCAAGCAGAATACCACAAGCTAAACTTGCAGAGTTTAGGTAAATGGGCCTTATAAGCTACCCTTATTATCTACAGGTAGTTTTGATAAAACTTCCTATTAAGTTGTGCTTAACCTTCTTTTCAGCATTTTTGGTGTGTAAACATTAGCTGATTAAGATTGTGTGTTATTCACAACCATTGCCTTTTTGTGTAAAACTGTGTTGTTAACTTAAGGCAACAGTTTGTGAAACTGGGGTAAATAATATGCTTTGTATTTTTAAAATGTTTCCATCCACTGTGATCCACCACCACAACAACAAAAGAAACAAGACATCTATGATCAAATATCAACTAGATGAGAAGTTTATGACTTGGCTCTTGTGTGGCAGAAAATCAAACCGGTTCTTTGACAGAATCAGACCTGGCTAACACCAGTTCCAGTGAAGGACTAGAGCCTCTAACAAATTTGATCATTTCTTGTAGACTTAAGAACAAGTTACATGTACAGCATTTCTTTAAAAAACTAAATAAATGTAGCACTTTGGGCACCAATTACACCCATTCCTGGTTATTTCTCTGCAATCTTGGAAAAACATCTTTCTAGCATTTCCCACTTCTTATCGGCATATGCTTCTTGACCTCTGTCAGGTGGCTTGGAAATGCAGGTGAAGACATTTTTGGGTCTTTCCAAAGACTCAAATTGCTCCTGAAGCCACGCCCTTGTTATCTATGCTATGTGCTTTGGGTCATTTTCATGTTAGATAAAAAATCGTTGCAAAGGTTTGTTTAATATGCATTAACGGCATATATGCATGACATTCTTTCTCTTCTGTTGTCTTTTCTGAACATCCCTTCCAAAAATAAATCGTCAGTGACTTTGAGGTTATTTTCTTCAGGAAATCGTCTTTATGTGTTTCTTTAGGATCACACAAATCAAATGTTCCACCATCAATTCTTCAGGCTTTTGCTTTTTCAGGATTTATTACCAAATATCACAGTCCGTGAAAGCCACTCATAAGCCAACTTTAACCTTGTTTTCTCCTGTTTAGTTGTTATTTATGGGGTGTATTTGAATTTGTTTTGGTTTGTAATGTTTTCTGTCCTGATATTTTTATGTTTTCTTGAACTAATTGGAATTTTTGCATTTACAACCATCTCATTTTGTTTTGAATTGATCAAGCTATACGCAGACATGTGTATACCTTAATGAAGGTAAAATGAAGGAGTTCTCCTTTTAAGTGTTTCAACTCTTATATTGTTAGATTCATACTTCCCGTCAATCACCCAGGTAAACGGCTCATGAAAGTCTTTAGGTTCTGTTTAGACTAATTTGCATAGTCATGTTTGCAAGTATTGTTTCAGGAATACAAATTACAAGACTATGTGGTATTTTATTTTGCTACTTGATTTGATCCAAAGAAAGAAGCATCATTAATGGCAACAATGTCATTTAGTTTTAAAGTGTATGGTACAAAGTCAGAAAATGTATTTCCAATCAATATAATTTTGGGTTTATGGTACATTAAACTCATGGTTTATTATACACACGATTGTAGCTAAAGAATATATACTCTTAAGACAATCTTAGGATTACTTAACACTTAGTATGCGTTCAATATATTTTAGGAGATATTTGAGCAGAAGACCTAGGAAAAGTTAATCCCTAAAAGGATTCCAAATTTTGTCCCAAAAGCTGTGGACAAAATGGTCATCTTATTTTAGGTGACTTTGGTATCACCAGTAGACTTAGACATCTTTGGTGAGTCTCTGACTTTATCCAGGTTGTTGTTAGTTTTAAAGCTGTCCTAAATGTCAACAGGAATCCCTGTTATCTGTTAAAATCAAATAAATTCATGTAAGCTAAATAAAGTGGTTTTAACCTAAACCTATTCCTGTTTGCCTCTGTGGTCAGAGTCTAGTAAAATATTGTAGTTAACATAAGTTAACCAAGATGTGTTTTGTTTGTGGTTTTTTTCTGAGTATGCCAGAAGGTATGTTTATGAAACTTTTGCAGCATGTTAACATTGTTTAAACCTTTGCAAAATATGTCCCGACAACTCCAGTCTCTGATTTAGAAAGTCCTTACATGTATCTTGCCTAACTAGTCAGAGCAGAAGAGTGGCTACCTTGTGTCTGCAGTAGCATAAAAAAGGCCATTTATATCAAAACATTTTCAGAATGTGTTTTGGGCGAGAGTAGTTTAGGGCCAGTTATTCGTGTTTCAAACGATGTCAGAAATGATCGAGGCTACCAGGTTGTCAGACCAATTCATTATAAGCCAGGGTTCAAGCAGGAAAATGAAAGAGTCAGTGTCATGTTTTAAAAAAAAATCCCAAGCCTGCATAGCCTGACCTGTTTAACCTATGAAGCATTAAAATCTTTCTCAATTTTCTGATATCTGGCGTTTTAATTCTGCGGCTACAAATGTTGCAAAAAATAAACAGTCCAAAAACTGTAGCCATCACCTTTTTATATAATAGATGATATAAACATCTTGTTAAGATCCTCTATGTAGCTATCTATAGTCACTAGTTTGCATTAAAAAAGGACAAAATCTGCTACCATTTACCTAAACCATAGTATTCCATAAAATATCAGACTATTTTTGATGAAGCTTAAACTACACAGTCCAGTCACATTAATGTGACCACCACGTACTTTCCACTTCAGAGTTAAATAACCAATCACAGAAGGCAGGTGGCAGCACAGTGCAGTTGAGCGTATATAAAGGGTGTGTGTGGGCTTCGGAAAACATTTCAATCGTTGGCGTAATGCAGAAACGAAGCGATTTATCCGACGTCCAAAAGGGCATGATCATTGGCTTTCGGGCCAAGGGTGGAAGCATTTCCGAAACGGCTGAGTTTGTGAACTGTTCGCGTGCCGCCGTGGTAAAAGTGTACCGTGCATGGCAAAATGGGACTGTCCAAAATCAACGACGTGGCAAATGTGGTGCACCACGGGCCATAGATGACAGAGGCGAACGACGGTTGCGGAGATGCGTTCGGGCAGATAGACGGGCTACCGTTGAGCAACTGACCACTAAAATGAACCAAGGGGCTACCACAAGTGTCTCCCAAACCACTATTCAGCGAACATTGCTGCGTCTGGGCCTCCGAAGCAGACGCCTGGTTCGTGCACCTATGCTGACTGGTGTTCATCGACGACGAAGGCTAGAATTTGCACGCCAGTACAGCAGCTGGACGTCCACTGAGTGGCGACAGGTAGCGTTTTCAGATGAATCGCGTTTTATGCTCCATCGGACAGATGGACGTTGGCGTATAAGGCGTGAAACCTCTGAAAGGAACCACCCTGCAACCATTGCAGGAACGGTCCAAGCTGGAGGCGGGAGCATTATGGTCTGGGGAATGTTTTCCTGGCATTCTCTGGGTTCACTGATTATTGTGGAAGGCACGATGGATCAATACAAGTACGCATATGTCCTTGCGGACCATGTCCACCCCTACATGCGCATTGTTTTTCCTCAGGATGATGGCATCTTCCAGCAGGACAATGCGAGGTGCCATACAGCTGCCAGTGTACGTGCGTGGTTCGAAGAGCACCAGGATGAGTTTACCGTCCTCCCCTGGCCAGCAAACTCACCTGACTTAAACCCAATCGAGCATCTGTGGGACCATCTCGATCGAGTTGTTCGCGCCATGGATCCTCAACCGCGTAATCTAGCGCAGCTGGCCACGGCATTAGAGTCGGCATGGCTCAACATCCCAGAGAAGACCTTCAGGGACCTAAGTGACTCTCTTCCTGCACGTCTCGTAGCAGTTCGCTCTGCGAAAGGTGGTTATTTGGCTTTCGACAGATGGTCACATTAATGTGACTGGACTGTGTAATTACTGTAAAAATACCTGGTAACTGTAAAATAATAAAAATTAAATTAACTAAAAATTAAAAAATTAAAGTAGTTATATCTGGTGAAAATCATTCAGTTTACAGCTTTGAAAGCCACCAAGAAAAAAGTATGAAAAGCATGAATGAAAAGGTTTGTTGTATTTTTCCTTAAAAAAGAAAAGGAAAGATGAATGTCAATGAATTTCTCATTTCAACATCTTCTAAAATAATTCAAAGGTATATGAATGGTGCTTATATGAATTCGATGAGATGAATTTTCATTTTTACAATTAATATTTTGCTATAAATTTTATTCAGTATTTAGCTATGGGCACTCATGATTATGTTTGAATGTATAAACAGGTTGAACCTTTGCAGCAAAGTTGCATGTCGTGTAAAACAGTCATACATGTAGCAGCTCAGGGAACAGTGCGAGTAAGAAAGGAGGTTCATTTGTGAACAGATGTGACATTTCTGCTGAAGATTTATCCACAAGTTTTTTGCAGACAAACTTATGGACCTAGAACTATTCCCTATCAGACAGATGGCCAATTACAGTCTTACAAAATGTTAAATTGTTTCATTTGAATATTAGGCTGTTCTGATTCACATTTTCTCACCTTCCAAACACACAAATCCTGCTATTTTTCTCAGATAATTATTTTATGTAAAGTACTTTTTTAAACACTTTTTTAAACACTATGAAATTATATTTTTGTAATACATTTCTCCACAGAGGTTCCCAAAATTTTTAAAATCTTCTCTCACACAGATATTATAAATTTTGAAATACTACGAATATTAAATTTGGTCTACTCTATGGGAGTTTTTCTTTTGGCCAGTAGAGGGTGCTTGTGTGTTACCATCAGCTGATCTAGACATCTGCTGTGAAGTGATTAAATTGTCAAAAAAATGATTTCAAGATATGTACGCCATGAAAGCATGTAAAAGTAAAACACTTTGCAATGCAACCAATATAAATCTAATACATTCTAGAACATGTGCTCTGTAAAATAAACAAAATGCTGCCAACACTGACCCTCATCAACAAGTCAAGCTTTTCCCATTACAACTGCTTTGGATTAATTTTCTCAAATTACACAGAGAAAAAGCAAAACGAAGTGTCAGCTGTTACTTCAGGAAGTACAATGAAAGAAAAACTTATTCAAGTGCCCTATTCTTCACAGAAGCTACACTAGTTAATTTCACAGCACATAATGGAGATTGGAGATGTAGGCGTGTGTACAATTGAACTACATCACACTCAAACCTTTTTACAGCTTGTGATGAGAGTCAACATGCTGTGATTTAAAAAGAAAACTAACTGCACTTATTGTTTAGACTGAAGTACATGGACCTAAACTTGACATGAGACAACTCATGATTTACCCAAAACAAACATTAAAATCACAAACCGATCATTTGTTCTTGCTCTTTTATAAATGACCTATGATTAAGGTCTATAGCAATTCTTTAATATTTAACATTTCCTGGCACAGACAATGCATCCTGTCCCTGTCAGTGATATAATACAGTTACAAGTCAACAAAAACTTTTCTTTCAGGGTTGACGTTGCGTTTTGCTCGGCAGAACGTAGTTTAGCACAGTCAGAAGATGGAGCAAAACCAACTAAGACTATAAGTAAAGTCAATGGGGAAATTAACAAAACAGAAACATGTCTGTTTATATGAATTGAATTTTTAAACTTTTACATGCTAAACTTTGTCACAGTGGTATAACCAAAGTATTGTACCACTACAATACAAATATAACTTCTGAAAGTATTACGCACATGCTATCGCAAATTGTCACAACAATGTAGTTCTTCCAGATTACTTAATTTATCAGATTTGTCATGTCTTTGTAATAAATATGTAAAAATTTTTGCTTGACAGTAGAGAACCAATGGGTTGCATTTAAAGACAAATTAAATTGATACATCTTCCCTGTGATTTGATATACATCTAATTCTAAGACCTGGTGTTTTAATAATATGAGCAGAAAAGCAACAATTACTCCTACTATTATTAAACAATAATCATAATAGAATGCTTATGTAAAAAATATGCATTATTTTTATATACTCAGACTTTAGCAAAAACAAAATACGTTTTTAGGTTCTTAAAGGCAGTTTTACATTTTTGTTTTGCTTTTAGTAGAAAAACACTGACAAGCTGCTATTAATCATCCAACCCTTTGAATACTACCGGCAACAATTGTTGCCTTACATCTGGGTTTTTTTCAAACCTCTGGAAAAAGTGTTGCTCTAGTTTTGTATACCTAATTGAGGTGTTAAAATAAGTTATTTATTCTAATCAATATCAACTTCATGTAGCGAGCATGAATGGTAACATGGTCAGATCCGTTTATTTCCTATTACTGCTGAAGGTAAATGTCCATCTCAAACTTGTACAAGAGGAAGTGGGTAAAATACTTTAATGAACTGATTTACCTGAAATGTTTTATACATATTATCTAAAAGATCATCTATTAATATAAAAATGACAATTTTATGTCTGCATGCATCTTTTGAGCATAAGAGAAATGTAAGAATGGCGATATTTGTTGTCGCTAGCATACCACATTGCTATGCTAGGTGCCAAGAGTTCGGCTGTTTATTTCATTGGCTTTTTCCACACAGCTTAAAACTACCAGATGTTTTAGCTCTTCTACACCTGAAAGAACCCCAAATTGATGTGTGCTACATTACAATCATTTCTAAAGTTAAAAAAGATGCAACTGAAAGTGACGGTGATAGTGACTGCTCGGATAGAGTTCCAAGCCGAAGCAGGCCATTTGCCTGCTAGACTGTAAACAGCATAATGTGAGACTGTTGTATCAGTGACCTAACCGAATAATAATGATATTAACAAAATGAGTCTGGACCTACCCACAAAATTCCTCCACTCACATCCCATCTGCTCATTTGCCCCCGTCCCTCATCTTTCACTCCTGCAACATTTTGTGTTGGAAGAAAACCATCGCCACTACTTGGTGAGTCTCCCACAGCATCAAGGCAAATGAAAGAAAGTTTCCTGTGATAAATGAGACCACACGACCAAGAAAAAGATGCCCTAAGATCAATGATACCCCAAAAGACCAGAAAAAAAAACAGAAAATGACCCGGGATGATGGTGAGTCTCCTAGAGCGCCAAGCCAAAAAAGAAGGTGTCCCAAAGATACTGATGCTCTACAAGGAAATCCCTGATAAAAATGAAACTTTGCAACCCTCCCACCCCAAAATAAAAAACATAAAAAACCCCTGGATTTTTAAAAAGTCACAATTACCAGCCACATCCAATATTCCAGTTTGTGACCTATGGCCCACCGCAGATTTCATTAAAGAAACTAAACGCGACCTTGTTAATTTGTTCGTGTTGACATATCCCCCCAATCGGAGGGAGCTCTCAGTTGAAATGTTAAATCCCTATTCAATACAAACCAAAGGGAAGGTACTTGATCTGGACATGGATGTAATTCTGTCCACTTCTGGCTTCAATGGAGGTACATGTATTGGTCATATGACCATCATGTCTAAAGTGAAACCTTCTCAATCGCAACAAGCAACCGCTTTCATGAAATAATGGCCCCAACTCATCCGGTGGATAAGTTAAAGGCAGCAGACAACCCTTTCTACGAAATGCTGCCCATCTTCAGTCCACTGAGATTCCTACAGAAATGACGACATACACAAGACTGCTATCCATTGTTGATACTCTTATTATAGCAAACA
Organism: Poecilia picta; assembly: GCA_033032245.1. Taxonomy (NCBI): domain Eukaryota; kingdom Metazoa; phylum Chordata; class Actinopteri; order Cyprinodontiformes; family Poeciliidae; genus Poecilia; species Poecilia picta. The sequence goes on along the minus strand of CM065359.1, from coordinate 11,767,451 downwards.
AGGCTGCAAACCGTTTATTTGGGAATTTGGAATGAAGTCATGGAGTCTTGTTTTACCCACAGTGTCCATGTTTCACATGGAGCCCTATTGTGAAGTCCACCCAAATCTTCTTGATGTGAATGTAGTGTTTGGTCTGGCAGAACAGGCAGAAGTTCCTCCAAGGTGCTCATTTGTGCATGGTAACCTTTTCACTTCACTTATCCTCACTGAGGAAATTACCAAACAAGGTTTTGGGTCCCTTGGTCCATTGAGACACTGATGTCTGCATGATGTGTCATAATATGTTTATGCATCTAAAGCACTTCGTCTATTTATAACCATACTTTGCTATTATAGGTTATGCATGTTATTGTAATTCTCATTTTAAATGTGTGTAAAAAAAGCAAATTAAAGTTATAAAACTATGTAGTTTCCCACTGGTAACCATTGCTGCTGTGTGTAAAACCTACACTTTCACTAACAATACCAACATAAATGTTTTTTTTTTTTTAAATATTGTGTTAGAGAGTTTTAAGGATTGAATGAACGCACTTATTTTGCGATGGAAAATGTAGAATTAAACATGTAAATTAGTCAGGGTACCTACTCAGGTTGCCAGGCAATCACCTGCCAACTATAGTTTTAATGTTGTGACAGATCTTTATTTTTAAAGTCATGAAGGGCATTATTTTTTGTGACTCAATAGTTGGAAGGAGTTGATTATTTTTTCCCTTGTGGGAACGGAAAGCGAGCAGTAGCCATCTCGTGTGGCTATACTTACCCATACGGGTGGGCAAGTATAGCACTACTGCTGTGCCTCGTGTAGCTCATAATATACTGATAACCAGCCCATCTATATTGACTTACTAACTTCACATAAATATATACAGCTATTGTTTTTGTATTTTACAAAACAATAGCAATTGTATTTTTGTATTTTACCGATTTTTGACAGATTCTTTCTTGTATGTTTTACTGTATTTCGAAAAAAATTACGATATTGTGTATTGTGTGATTATTAGTATCGTTACCTTTAATTGTGTTTGAGACAATTATCAAGCAAAATCTAGGAACTCCTCAAATCTATAACAGATGAAAAACTTCAAATGATCTCAGATCTTCTTGGGTTCTCAGGAATCTCCGATAAACAACATGCTGAGCTCTACAGATCTTTTCACAAAACAAATGCACTGACATTGAAGAAAAACTATGAAGTTTCTCTTCTGATTTTATTCATTTTTAATTTTTGAATTTAAGCCCTACTGAGGTGTAAGAGCGGAAATTCACCTTTTAAGCTTTGGATAACTACTGACTTTTGATGATATTGTAACAAGCTCAAAATCTGAGATGTTTAATTGATAGTAATATTTAAAATGGTTGGGTATTAAGGCTGAAAATATTTTGTGGATACTGAGCATTTGATAAATATGACAACCTGATATTAATAATCTAGTTTGTATGCTTTTATAAATGTCATGTCTGATCAACCTCTTGACATGTTAGTGCTCTACGTTGTGGGTGTTGGAAACCAAAATCTCCTTAATGCATTATTTAAAAAGTGGATCTACTCTCACAAAAGGATAGCAAATTACCACATCTGACAGGGTGTATTATGTAAAATGAGTTGGGTTGTATTGCTTTTTGCTGTATATACTGATGGAAAAGAAACATGTAGTTGGCATAAGGACCATAAAGCAATATTAGTGATCATCTAAAAAGATCACATGGAGTGCTTTGATTCACCAGGACAAAACTTCTGCTCTCAACCTCTGTGATCACATTTGTTCAGGGTAGATCATGGAGTGAAGACGCTGTCTCAGGTTGTCTCATTCCTTGATGTCCACCCTAGCGAGAAACTGTGCATCGTGTTGTTGTACCACAGCTGGAGACTTGACCGATTCCTGCCAGGGACCAGATGTTCAGTCGGGATCCTCTTCAGGAATGTGCCAGCACTTCACAGCTGCACACCCAGAGGCTCAGTGGTTCCACAAGGTGCGGAGCAGAGAACAGGTTGTCCCTTTGGTTATGATACACTGCAGGACAACTGGTGTTGTGGGCAAAGTTTTCTTTTTGCCATCAGTATATATCAGGACTCAGCCAATGCTGCAAGAATATTAGGATCCGAGACAGGACCCTGATGTTATTGTAATTAATCTGTTTATTTTAACAAAGGGGTTAAAACAGAAAGGCATGAACAGCCCTCCACTCCCATCAAATGTTAAATAGATGTGCAATTCTGGCTGTTTGACCAGCTGAGTGTACAAGCATCAACAGTAGGTACGTCAGTACCTACTTGAGTTTGAGGAGTGATCATTTAAAAAAAAAAAATCAAAAAGAAAAAATATTAAAAGCTGACCTTGGTAAAAATAATTTAAAAAATCTCAAAAAACTTCAGAAAAAGTAGTTTGCAGCAGTACGTGTGTGTATATGTAAGAAATATGTATGCTGTCATGTATTTGAGTAGAAAATACTCAAAGTACTTTGACACAGCTTACATTGCTGTATTCATGTCATCACTTGAGAGCAAAGTTGGCTTATTGTCATCCAACTTCAGCTTTTCAACACACCCCCTCCACGCCGAGATAAAAATGGTGTTCTGCTCCAGCCGAGGCTTGAATGTATAAACGATCTGTTACTCATCCCTCAGGCTAAGCAGGAGGACAGCCTTTCACTGGTGCAGACAAGTCTTCCTTCCACCGTCACAAAACTCTTAATTCGAACAGTGTATACCAGATTTATGTACCATGTGTAAAAACAAACTCTTCCTGCTCGAAAGCAGCTCAATAGTCAGCCGAAGACTTTCTCCATCCATTTTGAAGAAAGAGAGATGTCTACTAAGGTTACTGGAAGCGTGAACAGCCTAATGTGAGATTGTGTTTATCAAGAAAGCTGCTTTGAGACGGCATGAACATGGGGAGTTTTAAATACAGAAGCTACATGTATGCAGTGAAGCATCTAATGCAACAAAACGCTTCAGTTGCACTTGGATTGTGTTTAAATGTAACCTCAAAAAATATCAGGAAAACGTTGCCTGTTGGTGGCATCAGGTTGCTAAACAGTAAGTACCTTCTTTAAAATATACTTCTTCAAAAGAAGTAACTCTGAAGAACAGAGAATGACCATCAGTGAATTATATAGCATAAAGAGGGCGTTTAAGTTGCAATCTGAAATTAAACATCATTAACTAAACATTTATTTAACCTTTTGGTAACTGGACAGGAAATGTGTCTCCCTAATATGAAGCCTTAAAATGTAGGAATATCTTCTAAAAGCATTTCTTAGCCCTCAAAACTTTTCACATAACTTGGTTTTTAAAGTTTTTCACACATAAAATCTAAAACAAATGTGGCATTAATTAGTTTTTTTTTTGTCCTGGTGTCAATAATTTGTATAATATTCTTATTGTGGTATGTTACAATAATTTTTTAACACCTAGAAATAACATTTATTTTCCTAATTTGAAAAATATCTCAAACTCAGTCTGACTGGATGGACGAGGTTTGGATTTAAATCAGGACTTTGACATTCATTTAGTAGCATTATGTATTGTAAAACTGGTGACAAATTGTGCAACAACAACAAAAAAATCGTACTGTAAATATTTACTGTATGTTTAGTTTACTTTGAGAGTTTTCCCAGGCTTTTTGTATGAGGTGTGAGCTTCATAAATCCACAAAAACCATACAGTCACAAAAAAAAACCCGTTGTCACAATCAAGAACGAGGAAAATTGCTGCAAATTCTGGCTGAAAGTGATTAGTGAGGTAAGTTTAGCATGCAGATTTTGTGCATAGATTAATCCCTAGGGCTTCCAACGAGCCAGCAGAAACGTGTGTCTGGGATCTGACCTTTATGTTATAAGAACATGTTTACTTTTTAAACTGAAAACGAAGCAAGAGTAGCAATGTTTCTCATAAAGCAGCCGTCGAAATTGATTAAGATATTGTAAGAGCAAAAGGGAAACACTGTCACTAAGGAACATTTCTGATTGAAACTCAGACAGCAGGCCTGAGCAGCCTGTCTGCACTTTTCTCTTGAATGAAAGTTAAACATGGGGGCACAATATAAAGATTAAATATAAAATCCTATTGCAAAACTTTAGGAAAGGATCTTGATAGTTTTACTGGTCATATGATGAGTGATGCTCCCCCCCACCACCAAAAAAAAAAAAGGAAAGTTGTATCCAACATGTGAGGTTTTGTTCATTGTTCAAATGATCCTTCAAAGTTGAGGTTTATAGAGAGCTTGGGAGTTTGAAAGTGAAATGAAGTTGTATCAACACAGAAATTCAGAAGTACCCAGGCGTTTTGTTTTAGGGTTTACCTAATATGATGCATTAAGACTCTCTCAACACAACATTTTTGGTATTTAAATCCAAGAGCAACAATAAAATTGAACATACTTACCCAGAGCTGACCCCTTCTACTTGTCAGTCATCCATGAGAGCAAATGTATATGTACAGGGAATGTGTGTTTGTCTTATGTAGCCAATATATTTAAAGGGAAGGACAGCTCTATAGTATCTGAGGAGGTGCTTTGTGCATGGTGAATAAACTGCCTGAATGTGTACGAGTACTGAGTGGTACATACACGTGGTGTTTAGGTTAGATGACGGTATGGAAGTGGACTGAACATCTGTGAGATTGGGGTCACAGGTTTTAGGAGAAGCGGACGGCTCCTCCCGCTCTGCCTCATCTTCCTCCGCCTCCACCTCATCAGCAACTTCCACAGCTTTTCTTGCCAACCTCTTAGATGTTCGACACGAGCTTTCAGCCTGGAAGGAATATTTTTAAAACATATCAGCGTCAAAGATCCCACCCGTTATGTACAAAACAACTCTTAACTCTAAAACGCTTCATCTAGTCAAGGTGTTTACTCACCTTTGCTGCAGCTTTTCTCTGAGGTCGTCCTTTGGATTTAGGCACCTTAGGGCTGGAAAGAGTCTTCATGGTGATAGCAGCATGCTGAAGGATGCAGTCGGTGCCACAGTAAACCGAGTCCGGCAGCGCTGGTTTTGCGCAGCCAGGCCCAGTGCAGAGAGGGAACGAATCATCTGCCTCCATCTCACACTGAGGGTCAGATTCCGCTTCAGCTTTTGTTTCCCCCTCAGCTTCAACTTCACCTTTTGATTCCACCTCAGCTTCAACTTCAGCTTTTGATTCCACCTCAGCTTCAACTTCAGCTTTTGATTCCACCTTAGCTTCAACTTCAGCTTTTGTTTCCACCTCAGATTCAGCTTCAGCTTCAACTTGAGGCTTTATCGCAAGAGCCTCCCTCTCTTCTTCCTCCTTCTCCTCTACTAAAACAGCCTCCTAAACACAGATCACCAACTTAAATGCAGACTCATTCAAATTTGTCATACTTATGCTAAATCTTAAAATAAATCAGAGCAAAATTCAAAAACATCTATCATTTTCATTTAACTTCACTGAACCGTTTGTTGAATGGCTAACAATCCAAACTAAATTCAAACCTTGACAACTTGCTGCTGCTCCTCTTGTGGCTCCGTTTCCACAGCAGGAGGACTCAGTGTCAGACATTCAGGAAAGCTAAGGTCTGGCTCGAGGTGCGACTCTAGGTGGATGATGCTCTGCCTCGTCGTAGTGCAGGTTAAACACATGTAGTCTTGGTCTCTCTCCTCTATCGTCCCATCCCGCGTTTCACTGATACCGACACATGCGCTATGAAACCACTCCTGGCAGCTGCTACAGCAGATCATGAACCTGAAAAACGGACGTTTTCAGGAAGTGAAACAGGCATAAAAAAACAGGAATGCAAATCTCTCAGCTAAGAGACTTTGTTACCTTTTAATGTGCTTTTGGCTGCAGACAAAGCACATGGCGCTGGAGTCCTGTCCCTCGCTCTCTGTTATGCTGGAAATCTCTGCTATAATCTCACCCTGATTCTTGTCTTCCTCTCCTTCCACCTCATCTGGTGCATCATCAAACTGGCCGTGAGTTATGGCGCCACTTTGATTAAAATCGCTGTCTAGGATTACGCAGCCTGTGCTGACAGACTGGAGCGCAGCATTCAGAGTTATACCAAAGTGTGCAGATGTTGATTCCATCTCAGGAGGGATCTGTGGGTCGATCTGGATGCCGTCTTTGGGTAAATCCTGCTGCTCGTCTGCGTTAACAAGCACCACTTCATCGTCCGTGTCTTCGTTGACTGCCATGATGGACTGAAGCACCGCTGCCCTGCCTCGGCCTCTTCCCTTACCTTTTCCCCTTCCTCTGCCTCTACCCCTGCCTCTCCCTCTCCCCCTGGCTTTTCCTCTTCCACCATTCCCACCTCGAGCTTTTGAGTCTCCCTGCCTGCTACTTCTGGCCAGCTGCTCTTTAATTTGCATCAGAGATTTTTCATCACTGTCCTCTTCCTGACTGGAAATCACCACAACATAATTGCTCTCTCTTTCTCCGACATTGGCAGGAGCGACAGGCTGTGTGACCTCCATGTCATCCAGGTCATCCGCGGTCTCATTTTCTTCTACAGGCTGTGGATCAGTGGGCTCAATTGCATTAGCAGGCTCAAAGAAACTAGGAACTGCCAGAGCATCTGTCAACGAAAGGCCTTCGTTGCCGCCAAGCAGAGAGAACGCTGTGTGGAAAGCAGAGCCAAAGTCCTGCCATAAGCTGGGGTCAAAGCTCCCTCCAGCAGAGGTCTCTGGTGCCTCCTTGCTGTCCTCTGACGCAGGGGAGGAAGGGGCAGACCACTGCAGGTCCTCTATCACACTCCTAGCTGTTCGAGTAGTTTTCTGCTTGGTGTCTTCTTCTGTGTTCGTCTCTGGCGCCTGGTTGGTCCTTCGGCTTCTGCCCCTTCGAAGCGGCGGGGTATTGTGGGTCAGGTCTCCGACCTCCTCCATGAACTCCCGTTTAGCAATGGTTGTCCTTCTGAAGCCCCAGGACTTTTTAACCTGTGACAAGGACGGCCTGGCACCGGAGTCCACCCCACCTGATTGGCTCTGTTCATCTACAGGGAAAATAAATGATCAAAAATAGAACCAACACCGTGATATTTTAGCCGTTTAGGAAACTCATCCACGTACCTGTTGTACCCGAGTCACCATCGTCATTAACTGCATTAGTCTTTTCTATTGTGTCCATGCTGACATAAGTAGCCAGCAGTCCTGTTCACAAACAATTTAAGTTAAAACATCGTCTCAGTAGCAGTATTATGCATCAATTTATATCCACTTCAACAACAATTACATTGTTTTTTTTATCTGTTATAAGGAAATAGAGTTCTAGGAGACCAATAAATCTCTACAAATAGGATGTAAATTTAGACTTATGTGGGTTTGACCTGGGATCTTACGCTCATATTCCTGAATTAATTGTGCCTAAGAGGATAAAAATATGAGCAAATTGAAAAAGGCACTTTTATAAACTTTACAAAAAGAAAAATGAAAACAAAACTCATCAAGTTACATTTGAGCATTTCTATCAATAAATATTGCTATAAATTATGAAAAACACTCCACTACGATATTAATGATGTGATACTGAAGTGAATTGGTATGAAGTAGTTTGTGGAAGTAGGAATAACAAAATGGCAACACATGCCAAATGAGAAGAAGAATTGACTTGGGCCATGTTTCATTTTGGTTAGTTAATGTGACAAAAAGTTTGTTTTTATTTTTTATTTAAATAAAATGTTGAGAAAACAAGAATCTGAAAGTAATATTTATGAAAATTGATTATTATAAACAAGAAAAAATGTTTTTAAATAAAATCCATTTACACAAGCCTAATGTTTTTAAGATGGTTTTCCTTTTTCAGGGAAGCCATTAAAAAACTGCTTACATCAGATGAAACATAAACTCTATTTTATAGGGAAGTGGTGTTTTTAATTTACCCCTGCAAAAGTAAGTAAAGATGTTCCATTTTGAAAAAAATATCTGGTAAACTTTCAGCTGTAAGTAGGTAAAGAATCTGCATGCTGCAATAATCTGTGCAAGGCTGGCCTTTCAGGTTTAACCCCAAATGTGGATTTGGCATGAAAACGACACATAATGATTCATTTTGCGGTCTGTACTTTGAATACACGTTATAACCTCGATGTTAATGTTAATTAAACATTTGACCCTTGTGTCTGGACTACATTTCATCATGTTACGTAGCAGAGCAGAAACAGTGTGGCGCTAGTTTTTGTTCATACCCCTTAACGACATTTAAATGCATTTTGAACGTCGATAACACTAGTTAGGTAAGTAGTAATGAAACTAGTCTTCTAAATTTAAATAATAGACCTCAACCAGCGTGAAACCGCAAAAATAAAACCATTTATCTGCTCTCTCGACAACACAATCGCGTTATTCCGTTAGGCCACAGGGGAGAATGGCTACTAGTTAAAAGAGTCCGACGTTGTTGTCTGTAGCTAACTTAGCTAGCCGTGACGGTGAACTGGTAACAAAGGACTACATTTTAAAGCAAACTATATTTGATAATGCTTTCTGCGAACACCAGAAGCAGACAAGAATACAATACCTTGGAGTATATGATACTGTTTTCCAGTAGTTGTTAGATTCGTTCAGCTACCATGCTAGCAAGGGATTCCATTTTCTTTGCTCTACTATTTGGAATCTCGCGAGATTTCGCCAGAGGCGGAAGCAGTGTTGACGCTGCATCCATCTCATTATTGAGTGGGAAGTTTTCCTTGGAAATTGATTGTTTTCTAATTTAGTTTTTCGAATTTAATCATCTCTAATAGGCATGTTCTACTTAGTTTTATTGATAGTAAAAAATGTATGCAATGTAATGTCAATTTTATTAGTAATAAAAATAGCAATGTGACATTATTACTAAAAGAGCAATTCACATTTTAAAAAATTATTTAAAAGCGTGAAATTTATAAATTAAATTCTACATTGTACAACCAAACCTGATTAAGCATAAGTTATAATTTCTTGTAATAAGTTCTACTTTGCTTTGTAAAAATCTTAACGTGAAAGAGTTTATGTATTTTTGATGTAAAAGATTTCCTTTTTCAACAGAACTGCACATTAGCACTTGAATCTAGCTCCTTAAAGATCTGCGTGAGTTCGGTGGGAAAGAACTTTAATGGCCTACTCAAAGCCATAACATTAATGGAGTGAATCTTTGAAATGAATTAAAACTACGGAACATGCCTTTTAATCACACATAAGTGTTAGACATCACTATTGCGCTTCAGGAAAAATGGTCAAAATTCTATAAAATGAGCATTTCATCTTGTGAGATAACCGGCAAGAAATATTTCTCTTTTAGACCATTTTTTTTTTTACATGTACATAGGTCTAAAGAGTGAGTCAGCATAATTTTAGATCATATGGCTTAAGAATGGCGTGCCAGTCAAGTTCATATATTTAAAGATAGGTGGGAAAATATTTTTGGCAATATCCAGCGCCACTATTTTTTACAGCAGCAGCAGGACATTCAAGGTAAATCAACATCAACATAAACAAATGTTATTTTGTCAGCAAGGACATTGGAAATTTAGAATAATACGACAAATTCCAGCTGGAAAAGGGGTATGATTATATAAGTTATACTTCTTCATACTCCTTTTCAGACTCAATCACCGATGTGATGTGTCTTCAAGAAAGTTACAATGTACTATGTGTTTATTTTACACTATCGGTGAAAGGTTTGTCTGAAATAAATTATCATCAACAAGTCATACTTCAAATAAAAAATTTTGGAGTCCCTTAATTCATAATTGTCAAAACCCTTCCTGTGAGACTGACTTAAATAACTTTTGCAAAGAAGAGTGGCTCATAAAAATAGAATAACATGAATCACCGGTTTAGTAAACAATCTTAACTTTTGAAGAAGTCGTTAGTCCATATGTTTGTCTTCTTTTGCAAACTGCTTTTTGAATTTACTCAGTTTGGTAAGCTGAAACATCTAAGCATGACGGGGGGGTGGGGGGATTAGAGGAATCCAACAGTCACCAAATTACCTGAAACTTTGCCATGTAAATTCCTCAGTTTGCTTTTGTTCTCAAAAAATTTTTGTAAAATGCAGCAACGGCAATGCCAGGGTGCTCATGCAGCTTCTTTGCTTTTTGGTTTTAAGACCAATTTACAATTGGATGATCAGTAACTTACATATCAAGTAACTTATATATGCAGTATTTGCACTGCAATAGAAAGAAAATGTGTTTTCACATCCATTCAGATCAAATAAGTTGAGAAACGTCTTCACAAGTCCATTTATTCTTTTTACAATATGTAAACAGTAACAAGACATAGCTCAACACAAACATGCTGACAAGAAATATATGGCTGAAAAAGCAATATATATTTATGTCTACTCAGATGGGCGCATTTTTGATTGGATTTACATCTGCTTTGGGTAACTGGCTACACAAAGACTTCACTAAGAGCTGACATTCATGTGAAGAAGTTTCATTTCAAATAACTTTTCTCAACACATAGAAATGTGATTGCAATAAACGTACTATAAAAACATGTAACACTATAAATATTGTTCAGGTATCTTCTTACAAAAGCTGTACAGTTTAAATTTTTTAGGCTTTTTAATAAATCAGATTTTGTTTTTTGTTTTTTTTTTTTCATTTTAAATGTCTGGCTATATAACACAAAACTACAATACAAAACTGGTATGAAACCAAAACGCCACCACTGACATGAAGCAGACATGTTGGACTGAAATGTGTGGTTTAAACCTGCACTACTCGACATTAAGCAAGTGTGGTTTAAACCAACAGAAAAGAAAAAAATAAATCAGTCTAAGTATTTGTGATGGCACCATAATCATTGTGTATAACTGTTGAAGGCTGTTTCAAGTGTTTTGTCTCACAATATGGAGAGCAATTACAACAGCAGCAAAGTCCTGTGGAGCAGCAATGAGAGGGAAATGAGGAGATTATCCTGTTGGTGGATATAATCTGAGCAACAACGCAAAACTGTAGAATGGAAACATTTCACATCTCGAGACAGACTACTTTCACATGATTAACTGACTTAAACGCAGATGTGGAAACTGAAAATGAGAAGTGAGCTGAAAACAGTCCGGTGACCGCATATACAAATGGGAATGAAAGAGAGAGAAAGAAAAAAAAAGTGATTTGTCGTCAAGGTGCAGGGCTTGAAGCACCAACTTCGAGGCCACCTGCCTCACATTCACTCCACCGATGTGTCTGTAGTGTATCAGTTAGGTCACAGTGACACCAGAACTGTCCTTGTTTTTGTCAGTGTAGGTGGGAGAGTTGCTTTTGTCCGATATCGAGCCTGCGGCTGCGGGAGCGGGCTGCACAGCCGGAGAGTGGCCCGATGGTTTGACCGACGGCTCTGAGCTGGGCTCTGCCTCCGCTTCCTGCTGGGATGCTGTGGCTGGGAAAGAGCAAAAACCAACATGAGAGAGAAGACATTGTTTATGTTTGACAGTGACTTTAACTTTTTGTGCAACACAAAATCAAATCAGGTTATAAAATTGATTTTAGACAATTCGATTTCCTTCCGTTGTTAAAGGGACCTTGCCAATACATACAAAAGCAATCATAGCTTTTGAAATTTCCATTTTGTCAGGTTACGATCACAAACTCATATAGGTGATTAACTCCTTTACCTCGACTGATGCTTCTAAAATATAATCAACTGCAACCAGCTGCCTTTGAGTTACCTAATTTGTTTTGAACCGACCTCAGGGGTTCATTTGAGAAACACAAGTGAGTAAGTGAGTCAGGAGTAAAGGTGGACAGAAGTTTAAAGTCGGATTAGGTTATAAAATGATAACCCATGTGCTAAACGTCAGAGAGCCAATGATCCTAATTTGGATAAGGAATCACAACTGCAAACCAAAAAATGGTTTTCCATAAATCTGAAGAGCATTAATCACAAACAAAGCTAAGAGATCCACAGATTATGTGGGAACATCTGTTTGCAGTTTAACGCAAGAAGCATGGGAGCAAAACTGAATTCTTTGGTCAACGTACATAAAAACAGCAAATTTCTGGTGGCTGCCTTATGTTGTGGGAATATTCTGCTTCATCACATGGAAATTTATGATCACAATGTGAAAAAGGATGTGAATACTTTTGCAAACATTAACTTTTGAAACAAGCTAAGATTGCTTGAAAGCTGCAGCAGCAACAACAGATGCTACGTTTTAAAGCAGATTGAAAAACAGTAAAATGACTTAAAACTGAGAGAATTCTTGTTTTACCCGACTGTGTGCAGGACTTCATGTGCTCAGGCCAGTGTGCTTGCTGACAGGGGTAATCACAGTAGCTGGTATTCCAGCAGCAGTAGAAGATGGCCTCCTTCCTGCAGTTGGCGCACCACTGTTTCTTTTTGGTCTCATCCACCGCCTGCTGCTTCTCCAGCTCCATCTGTTTCTTCACCTCAGCAACCAAACGTTCCCGTTCCTGCTCAAGACTCTGCCTCATCTCCGCCATCGTCAGCTCTGCGTTCAAGCGGTAAGTTCAACATGAAACCATGCTAACCGTCTTAGAAAATAAAAGGTAATCGCATGATATCCATGCAGCCCTGGAAGCAAAAACCTACCCAGATTATGCTTCATCTCTGATAACTCCTGCTGATGAAGCCACTGGAGTTTTTCAATCTCTATCCTCAGCCGTCGAATCTGTAGGAAAAAACAAAAACGATCAAAAGTTTTTGCTGTATGAATAAAAAAAATCTTAATATTTTTACTCCAGAAATACTTTCATTTACAGAGGAGTTCACATAGTTGACGCAGTGACAGACAGACATACTTCTTGTCTTTCAGTTCATAAAACCCCATTTTCAATATCCGACATAAACTTTTCAAAGTATTTCATTGTTTTTGTGGCATTAGTGGTTTTCAAGGGCAGAGAAGGAAGAATAAACTACATATTTTCTTCCCACCACTAAACACGCAAGACCTCCAAGCTGCCTTTTTATTACTGCAAGTTTCTTTCACAACTTTTGAAGAGGCACCGATGTGAGAGGGAGGGATTACCTCTGCAATTGTGTTTCCTGATGTACTTTTAGAGAGATCGTTGTAGATTTCAGTCATTGTCCCTTTTATTGTGTCCATAATCTGTGAGAAAAATGATAAAGTTAATAAAGTTATACATTTTAAATCCTTGCAAAGCAAATCCAGAGAACAGAGCAGTAACTTTAAGCTTTAAAGTTTTCTAATATTTTCCAATATTAGAAAACTAATATTTTCTAATATTCTGTAAATATTAGAAAATGTACATGAAGGATATATTCTGTAAATATTAGAAAATGTACATGAAGGATTCTAACCCGTGTATTAGACGTATTATTAATGAGAATTGAGACTTACTTTGTTGGTGTATTTGGCGATATCTGCTGCTACATCTGCTGAAACTGTGGGGATCTGCAAGTCTGCTGACACCAAAGACGACGCAGCAGATGTGATCTGTCCCGCTGTTGATGAGGAGCTCTGAGCTGGGTCTTTTTGTTGCACTGCAGTTGACAAAGATGGAGAAATGTTAAGAGAAATTAAATAACCTCAGATAGTTGTTTCAAGTTTTGTGATGCATAATCCCAGTCGTGTTTTTATATTACCTTTAGCTGCTTGTCTGGTCTGATAGCGAGTGCTGGAGGAGTTCTGCTGCGACTGCAGCTGCTGGCTGCGCGTCTGACTCTGACCCTGCGCCGGGACACCCGACTGCTCTTCGTTCTGCTGCCTCTGGAGCTTCTGCACTTGCCATTTCTGCGACGACGTCTGTAACTTGGTGGGGTTCCAAACCACCGCCTGCTGCACATGCTGAGCCGTCTCTTTAGGAAGAAGCGGCCGCTGTTTTTTTACAGTTGTGGGTGCTGTGGACGTCGTGGAGCCAGAAGGTGGCGCAGTGGTAGATGCACTGGTGGTTGTGGAGGCACTGGGCTGACCAGATGCTGCACTGGAAACAAGGTTGAGCGCTGCTGTGATGGACGGCTGCAGGGAGTCCTTCAGGTTGGAGGCAGCTTCTCGTGTCGGCGTGGCTGACACAGCAGATGAAGACAGCTTACCTATACAGAAAGCAAGAAAGAATAACTAGGACTGCTTAATAATCCACCACACAGTCTATATTTACAACTTCAGCATTTTAAGCCCAAACAATGTGAAAAAGCATTACAATTAAACCCCATTTTGTAGAATGTAAGATGTACATTTTCTTTTTAATTGAGGGAGAAAGAGATCATTTTAAAAAAGGAACCAAAGAGTGAACTTAAAGTCAGACTGTTGCATTAACCTGGTTTGGTTTGCATTGTGTAAATCACTTGACCAGCATGTCTACACATTTCAAGGATTCTTCCAACGTTTAATAAGCAACAATAAATATTTTATGAAAATGTACGATGCAGACAGCTAGGCAGCATTTGTGGAAGAAAATTACACTTTCCTGTTTTTCCTCCCGAGTTTAATCACATGGTTTGAGTCTTCTTCCAGGTTTTCTCCAAGTTCTGCCAAATCTAAGACAGTTCTGATTTAAAAGTTAAGACCCAAGTGGAGTATGAAAAATTATGATTTCTGGCATTATAGCAAGCTTCTCAAACTTCAATGCATTCCTTCTGTTTGTCGTTTTATTTAAGCCAGTTTCCGTCGACATAATTCAGTCCACAATTAAAATTCCAGCTTTAAGCCAAGTCACAATAAAAAATAATCATGCCCATAAGCTGATTGTAGATAATGAAACGTTAAAGTGCTTAAACATGGACTAAGGCAGCTGCAGGAGCAATATTTCTTTGCAGGTTTACTGCAGAGGCTGAACAACTGAGGAGAAACACTCAACATACCTTGCTGTGTCTGTGCATCGTGAGATTTGTTGCTTTGGCACAGTGTACTAACATAAATAAAGATTACTAAGACCAAAAAATCCTGTCTTTAACAACAAATGAAATTTTGAATTCTATGGGACCCATAAGAGTAAAAACAGTTGCTCATACGTTAGGGTTGTGGCTAAAATGTTGGTCCGAAAAACAGAAAATGGTTTGCATTTTCATGAACGTTTTAAACTAAATAAGATCTGCCACATTAAGGAAAGCCATGGAAATCGTCACTTCTTGCAATCATACAAGTGCAAAAAGCACTTATCTTTTTGCTAATTTCTTTCTCTCCAGAAAGAAATTAGTTAGGGTTGTGGCTAAAATGTTGGTCCGAAAAACAGAAAATGGTTTGCATTTTCATGAATGTTTTAAACTAAATAAGATCTGCCACATTAAGGAAAGCCATGGAAATCGTCACTTCTTGCAATCATACAAGTGCAAAAAGCACTTATCTTTTTGCTAATTTCTTTCTCTCCATATTTCTTCTAAAGTGATAAAGTCCTAAACTTATTTTTATGCAAAACCAATGGACAAATAAAATCGGTTGAAAGAAAGAACAGATTTTGGCTCTGAGGAAAGCAAACACCAACTAATGGTAGTCTCTTGAAAATGTTGCCAGAGAATCACATCTACAAATCCGAATGTACTTATTCTACCAAAGATAGTTTTATACCAACATATCCAATCAAGACATGCAATAAAAAAAATAAAAAAATAAAAAAAACAAGAACCATGAGCAGCAGAGCAGACATGATCCTACCAGTACTTCGGCTTAGGCTTATTTTTAACTTGTATTTTGTCTTAAAATGCGATGGAAACAAAGCACAACCATAAAGTGGACAAAGCCTCACCTTCCACCTTGGCAGCGCTGGACTCTTTCGTAGTTTTGGCAGCGGCGGAGCTCGGGTCTCTTCTCTGCCTCTTTGCGTCCCGTCCTCCATGTTCGTCGCCCAGATCAATGACGAGCTCTCTCTCAGAATCAGAGTCCTGCTCAGCGGACGCAGCGGCTGTTTTGCCCTCCTCTGGTGGTTTAGGCTTTTCAGTGACGGGTTGAGACTGTGGTGTCCTGGGCTTGTCCTGCAGATCCCTGTCTGGACCGTTGCAGCCTGTCTTCTCTGTGAGCAAAGGCTCGAGGGCAGCGGTTTTGTCCCCCGTCGCTGTAACTCCCTCCTTACCCACTCCCTCCGCGCTCGCCTTTGACCTTTTTCTTTCTCCCTTCTCCTTGTCCTCGTGTACAGAGTTCTTGGACCGGTGTTCTTCATCGCTGGGAAATTCGCTGTCGCTGGAGTCAGATTTCTCCGAGTCCTCAGAGTCGCTGTGGTCCACATCTTTATAAACATCTTCAGATATCTCGTTAATACCTGTGAAGGCAAATGTAAAGTTCACAATTATTGTAGTAAAACACACAAATACACCATATTGGACTGAATTGGACTACATGTATTTGACTGAACTGAACCCATTTCTATTGCAAAGTAGCTTGAGATTATTGTTTTAAATTGGCACAAGATACAAAGACCTCTGTCTTTGTATCTTGTTTTCTGTCTTTGTATCAGTTTTCTGTCAGACTACAGAAAACTGTTGGGCAAAGATGAGCAAAGTAATTATTTTTATATATTTAACAAATCCAAAACCAAATCAATGTTTCAAACAGTCATAAAGTACATCTATAATTACCAAGCTGTGCCTTGCAGCTTTCAATGGTCTTGTCCAGACTCCTGATGGGTCTCTTTGGAGTGGCGACGGTAGTGGGAGCTGCTTGTTGCTGCTGCTGTTGCTGCACCGTCTCACTTAGTTCCTTCAGGTCCATTTCAGCCTTCACTCGATCTGAGTTAAACACAAATTACAGGACAACGGTCACGGAGATCACATGTCAACTACGTACAGCCTTCCAAATCAGTCAACAAGATGTTTACTGTATTCCGATAGGATTTTATGCGATAAATCCACACAAGACAAGTGCATAATTGTGGTGTAGAAAGAAAAGTTTACATGATTTTCAAGATTTAATATTTTTTTTTTTTTTACAAACAAAAATCTTATAAAAGTGACGCCTGCATGCAATAAGCCTCTGGAGTTCCAGCAATAGATCTTATGGGGGATGCAACTACTAGCTTTCCACCCAATAGATGGAAAGCTAGTAGATCCATCCATCTATTAGCTGGTGCCTGAAGAAATTTTACTGGGTTATCCCTCATAAATACTAGTTTATGCGTTACTGACCAAGGTTAAGGTTCAGGATGCCTCCTGTTCCTGCTGTCCTCTCCTGCTTGGGAGCCAGTGCCGAATTTATGGGTTTTGGACTGCTGCTCACACTAGCAGCTGGACCAGGCTTCCCCGATACAGGAGATGCTGTAATTACAAGATTTTGCTAAATATTTCAAAAGCAGTAAAATTGTCATCATGGCCGCCAAAGAAAAGGAAACTTGAAATATGATCTACCAGTGCAGTCCATCGATTCCTCTCCAGTGCTGTAGTGTAAGGCAGGGTTCCTGCTCGGCTTCTCGGCTTCTTGCTCCCCATCGGACCCCGTGTGGACCGAGGAGTTGGTGCTCATTGGAGACCGAGGCATTTCCATCATGGAGGCCCGCCGGCTAATCCCGCTGGGCGTAGAACTCTTGCTGAGGATCATCTTGGGAGAGGAAGTCATGTCGAAGTTGAAGCGGAGCTTGTCTGGCTTCTCCGTTTTCATTGTCCCTGCGTTGGGGTTGTTGGGGTCCATCAGCATCTGCAGCTGGTTGTTGGGTGTGTAGGGAGTGCGGAAGGGTGCGTAGTTAAAGATGCCAAATTTCTTGCGGATGTTTTCCACGTAGACCTCCATCTCTTGCATGGCGCTGTTGAAAATGCTTTTTGTTTTCTTCACAGAGAAAGGGATTTCTTTGGACATCAGGTAGCAGTTGTTGATAGGAACCCAGGCACTGAACGGACGGGGGCAAAAAGAATATGAAAATCAGCGACTTAGAAAAAATGTATTAACCGATTCGCAACAAGAGACGTTTCTCTTACCGATCATGTTGCCCAAAGAAGCGTGCGTCTACTTGACCGTCCTTTTCTCTGAGTGCTTTTGCCGGCCAAAAAGGAAAACCCTTCAGCTTAGCCCAAACCAGCGGGTGAGGCTGACTCTATTGAAAACAAGGAAAGGTAATTCAATATGCTTCAAACGTGTAAAACACTCTGTAAATATGGTATTCAAGATGAAGCAAAGACCTACACATGGCTCACAAAACCAGTTATCCCTTTTTTGGCAAGAAGACAAATAGCACTCCGGACACACCTCAATCTCATTCATCTAAAAATGAATTTAAAACATTAATGACACATTACTTATTTTTATTCTGTCCATAGAAACTTAGAAGAGAACTTTTACCTCATGTTCACAGATCTTGACAATGACCTTTGCAGTTGCTGTTAATTTATGATTACCTGAAAAAAGAAATTGTAGTAATTTTATTTTTCTTTAGGAGTTTGCACAATAAAAGGAGTAATTATAAATATTTATAAATGACAAACCTCCATTATAGATGATGCAGTTGTGTAGAATCCACTTCATATCAGCAAGAAAAGCCTCAGTGCAGCCATACATTTTCTTTTTCACATTCTATCAAAAAGGGAAAAAACATATTACCATTTTAGTAAAAAAAGTAGCATTTGGTAAAGCTGTTCCTTGCTTTGGGTGCTTAAAAATGTTAGTACCTTTTCTATAGTGCTTAGGTCCATAGGGTGGAAGATGTACTCTGCATAATCCGGATGCTGTTCCAGTGACACGGGTTTCTGAAACGGCTCTGTCTGCTCATTAAAGACAAGAATGGGCCAACTGTTAAAGCCTGAACTTTGAAACACTAACCTCCTGCAGCCACAGCACCTTTGTAGCCATGTCCAAAACGCAGTTACAATAAATTCAGATTTTATGGCAGTAGCATAATCTCACACTGAAAGTTTTGTTGCAAGATTTTGAAGATTTTTTTAAAAACCACCCTGATCCAGACTCTCACTGGTGGGCAGCAGATAAGAGAAATTTATCACTTTGTCACATTAAGTAATGGATTATTTATTGAAAGATTCGATATGGTGACCAAATTAAACTTAAATTCAGAGTGTTTTATAGGAATTTTGTTTTAAAGAGAACTAAAACTTTAGTTTTACTTGGAGATTTTCTGCTCCATATACTCCAAACAAAGATTGGACTTGGATTGGTTTCTAAATATTTCAGTATGAGATCAAGCAACAGCATTGAAAACTGTATTTAGAAATTGTAGGATTTCTTTGAAAGCATAGTTTTTCCCAGGGTGCTGTTTGCTGCAGGATTGGCCAATATTATTTCAAAAAATCTGTGTTCAACACAATGCAACAAATAAAACGGCTTCCTTACCCCAGGCTGTTTGATTTTTTGGAGTGCAAATTTCAGTAAGTAGGAGAGTTGGTCTATTGTTAGCATTGTCATTGCTTTGCTCTGGGTTTCAATGCACTCAGCAACTGTTATTTTCTGAAAGAAGATAATATGACGACAAGAATTATTGTATAATCTTAACAATAACCAAGCAAAGTTAAACTTCGTAAAGTTTATCCCACAGGTCATCTTAGCTGTACAGCTTAAAAAATAAACGTAGCAGTTTTTTTTCTGGAAATCCCCAGTTCCTGGTGTTCTTAAAGCATCAGGTTGAAAGGCCCGATTCTATAAGAAAATCAGAACTTGCACAAACTGAGTCGCAAATGCAGAGTGTAGCATGAGGGCATCACTGACGCCCATTCCCAAAGGTTTAAAAACGGTAAATAGCTTTAGAGTAATGCAAAACGAATTATTTAACAGATTACTTTCAAATAAATAATTCAAATTAAACAGGAATAATCAAATATTAAAGTGGTTAAAAAACTGATTAGACGAGACATAATATAATTTTTATATTCAGATTTCATTACAGCGTTATCGTTTTGTAAATATGCAAGCTGTAGTCATAATATCAATCAGATATTAAGTATTTGTCCATTCATTTGTCATTTTAATTTTATTAAACAGTTGTCCAGGTTTTAGGGACACTAAGAAATTGATCTATATTAAAAAAAAAAAAAAAAAATCACAAATCTGCTTTAATTCAAATCAAGCAGCTGCTTTAGCAATTCATTGCATGCAGAGCAATTACAGAGCATCTACATTTATACCAAGCCTGGCTCAAGGTTCTTCCATGTACAGGTGCAAGTCAAGCAATTAGAATATAGTTAAATATATATATTAGTAATTCCATTCAAAAACCAAAACCCATTACAGACGTTACACACAGTGATACATTTCCAGTGTTTATTTCAGGTAATTTTGTTGATTATAACTTAGAGGGAACAAAAAAACTCTCACAATCCTCTCGAGGCTGTGGGATTCCCACAACACCTCTTTCTTCCACTCAGTTTTTCATTCAAATGTTTGATAGAGAAGTGTTTCCCCAACCTTAGTCCTCCAGGCACACTGCCCTGTATATTTTAGATTTGTCTCTGTTTTAACACACCTGATTCAGATGATTGCAGTTCAGTAAAAGGCTGATAATAAGCCTAAACTGAAATTAAGGGAGCTGAAGCAGGGAAACATGCCTGGGCAGAAAAACCTGGGGTGTAGCACAGCTACTGCCTGCAGGACTATAGGATCACTTTTAAGTGAGTCGCCTTCCTCGTGTTTATGAAAGCCACCCTCACCAGCTATAATCATTCAAATAACACCTGAAAGTATCAGTGTGTGTAACGGTGTGTGTGTGATGAATTCATGTAAAATACAAGTTTTTACTTTAGGATGATTATTTATTGAGTTCATCACATTTTGTTATTTTGTGCAGATTTTCATTTCCTGCGATGACAGGATGATGTACCATGGTGGGCCATTTGTCTCCATGTTTCGGCCTGTACCACAGGCTGAAGCAGGTCATTACACTGATTTATGTCTTCACTGGGACACCTCGTTTTTGTCAGCTGAGCCATGCTGAGTCTAACAAGCATCTGCCTACGCCCACACCCACACACAAACACATGTCGTCCGTGCGATACCTCACACTCTGGACAGAACCAGTCGCCCTCGGGCTCGGCTGGTAGTTTGAGGCACTTGGCGTGGTACACCCTGGGGCAGAGCTCACAGCAGAGCACCTGACCCTCGCGGTGGCACAGCCAGCAGTAGAAGTCATTCCTGCCGTCCTGCGGTACAACATCAACAGGGTCTGTGGTGAGTGCTGGCTGCTTCATATAGTAAAAGGGACCATGTCTTAGCTCTGACTGAAATGCAGGCAAGAGAAACAGGGGGCAGGTTTCAAAAACACGCAGGAACACAAAAAAAAGGTGCATTGCAACAAAAACAAGGTAGTATCAAGGTGAGACAAGCAGGGTAAGTGGCACAAGGGATAATAAAGGCAACAAAATCTACACAATGGTGTTTTTTGCAAATAGGAGTACAATAAATCAATTCCACTAAGATTGTGCTTCCCTTTTTAAATGGTTCAATTGTGCTGATGGTGAATACAAGTGATAAAATTTAACAAGAGTCAAACCATAAACTATTTTGCCAAAAGTATTCATTCATGCATTCAAATTGTTGCCATCATGGCCACAGGTATTTAAGATCCCGCATCTTTTCAGGCAGACTGCTTATACAAATATTTGTGAAAGAATGGGCCGCTCTCAGGAGCTCTGTGAATTGCAGCAAAGTTCAATAACAGGATGCCACCTGCGCAATTGTAAAAAATTTCCAGGCAACACAGTTAACGTGTAGTGGTACTACAACAAAGTGGAAGAAATCGGAAATGACAGCAACTGAGCCAATAAGTGGCTCATGTAAAAATCACACAATGGTGAGATGGTGAAGCATTCAGGGGATAAAGGTCAAATTTTTGGAAGAGACACCAATTTTCATGTGGCCTTCTAATTAGCTGAAAACTTGTGTGTAGAGAGCTTCATGGAACTGGATGAGAAGCTGTGTCCTAGCCTTAGATAACCAACTGACATACTAAGAGTCAGTTCCTGTCACTGGACAATGCTCGTTTTGCATAAACCTCCAAACTTTGTGGGGGGGGGGGGGGGGAAACTGGGGATAGCCTCTTCCTGTTCCAACGTGACCGTACAGAGCACTGTCCAAAAACGAGTGAGTTCACGGAGGCCAATCAAGCAGTTCCTGACCTCAACCTGATAAAGCTTCAGGTTGAGGTCAGGAATACCACTCAATGCCATGCGCTTCAAGGCATCTGAACAAATACTTTTGGCAAAAGAAATTTCAGAAAATTCAGTATAGTGAATTTAATGACAGTCATATTAAAACAAAATATGCTCATGTCAGAGTAAAAACCAAAATCTAAATAAGTACAACTATCAAAACAAACTCAGTTTGCATAATAAGTAACTTTTTATGCATTGCTATTGATCCACAGAGCATTTTTGTTTCTCTCAGTTCTGCTGGTTGAGTTCGTTTACATGAGGTTTATATTGATGTTCTTTCATGCCAAACAGCTCTGCTGACTCTTTTAGGAAAATGAGGGACTGGACTACATTTCTTCAGTGACTAATTTCTGTTTGCATTCCTTCCGCTACTTGCAGCACTAAAGCAAGTTCAGAGAAGTCTGATTCATTACTGTCAGGAAACCTATTCACCTCCGTGGGCCTTTCAACCAATCTTAAGTGCGAAGAAAGTACCGCACAGCTCAAACAGTTCAACTAGACAAATATTATATTAGCATGGAAATTACAAGTTCATTAGCCAACAATTATTACACTCCAAACAGTTTGCAGTGTGAGTATTGCACACACTGATATTGTTATCATGATATACTGTATATTGCAGGCCTAATCAGCATATTAGACAACTACAAGTGAACTGAAAATAATTTGGATGTAATCAAAATTATATGTTTGGTTTTTGCTCAGAGAAAAAGGACTAGTGGCAGGGACTGGTCTAACAATATTTATGCTTTAAAATGTTACACAACACAAATACACTTCCAAATTAATGAAGAGAAGTGTGTGTTAAAGGGACTCCTGACGATCTCTTACAATCCGATAAAAGCAGCAGGCCATGCCTGAGTCCACGATGAGCCTCCAGGAGCCTTACCTGGTCTTTGCTGTTACAATTCACGGCTCCTGGCTTTTTCTTTTTCTTAAGGGGGCTGGGGGAAGTGTCTGAAGGAGAGTGTCCATTGGAGGAATGGGTGGGACTGGACACCTTTCGCTTCTGTGGTGCTGCTGATCGTTCCGCTGAACCTGGTGCATCAGGCGCTGAGATGAAAAGGTTTGTGTCATTCCAATTGCACCACTTGTGGTATAAAAGTAGACAAGCTAGACCATAAATAAATTCATAAATGCTCCAATAGATCACTTCCATTGCCCCGGAGTGCTGCAGTTGAGATTCTACTGATTTTGCAATAGTCAGGCATTTCAGATAAAAAAAATAATTTTAATAGACAAAATTAATCCAAGCAAATAGAAAAAGCACATAAAAGAGTTATCCAAAGCAGCCTGGCTGTATATAAGGATATTTAATGCCAATTCTTGTTAAATTATAAATATAATGAGACTAACCATATTTTTGGGTTCATTTTTACTTACTACACACAAGCCTGCCTGAACTTCAGAACCAAGGAAACATGTTAAGCAGAGCAGTAGGCTAAATTGTTTCACTAAGCAACACATCATGTCCTGCTCTAAAGAAACACAAGAACACATTAGAAACAAAGTCATTGAAATCTATCAGTTAAGAGGTTAAGGTTGTGTCAACCTTCCAGACCCCTCAGGGTTTCTGGTTCTGGTCTGCTCTGCATCCCCAGAAACCAGAACCAAACGAGGAGAAGCAGCTTTCAGCTTCTACACACCACAAATCTGGAACAAACTTCCAGAGAACTGTGAAACAGCTGAAACACTGAGTGCCTTTAAATCTCGACTAAAAACCCACTTGTTTAGATTTGTATTTGAAACGCAATCAATTACGAATTTAATGATGGCACTTGACTTAATGTAATGTTTTGATTGTTGATTCTATGTTGCATGACTGTGTTTGTTATGATGCACTTTGAAATGCCTTGCTGCTGAAATATGCTGTACAAATAAAATTTGATGGCTGCACAGTGGTGCAGTTGGTAGAGCTGTTGCCTTGCAGCAAGAAGGTTCTGGGTTCGATTCCCGGCCCCAGTCTTTCTGCATGGAGTTTGCATGTTCTCCCTGTGCATGCGTGGGTTTTCTCTGGGTACTCCGGTACTTCCTTCCACAGTCCAAAAACATGACTGTCAGATTAATTGGCTTTTCAAATTGCCCCTAGGTGTGAGTGTGTGTGTGCATGGTTGTGTGTCTCTGTGTTGCCCTGCGACAGACTGACGACCTTTCCAAGTTGACCCCTGCCTCTTGTCTGGAATGTTAGCTGGAGAGGCACCAGCACCTCCTAACCCCACTAAGGGACAAGGGTGTACAGAAAATGGATGGATGGAAATAAAATTTGATTGATAAAACGGCATATTAAGGATGAGAGTCTCCAGGAAACAAACAAAAAATCCTACCAGAACTAATCCAAGAGCACAGCAACGATTCCTCCAAGTCACAAAAGAGCCCAGAACAATATCAAAATGTTGTCCAAAATACTGCAAGCAATAGCTTTCTCTGTTAAAACATTGGTGCTTATGACTCAACAATCCAAATGAGACTGGGCAAGAATGGCATCCATGGGAACAGTTTCAAAGCCAAAACCACTGCTGATTTTGTTGAAAAAATAAAAATCCATCCAAATCCAACTAAGATGTTGATGCAAGACCCATTCGTGCTTGAAAATCCTCTAATGTGCTACTCCTACTAAATTAAGAAAATTCTGTAAAAAAAGTGGAATAAAAGTCTTCCACAGTGTTTGAAGGTAATGTCTAAGCTTAGAGAGCAGTGACTATTTCACATTGGGACCGTTTAGTTTGGATAGTTAAGGTGACATAATTTTGAAACTGCATTTTGTATGTACTTGGGTAAATCTCTCTGATATAACTCATTTGATGATTTATTTCAT
Source organism: Poecilia picta (assembly GCA_033032245.1). NCBI lineage: Eukaryota > Metazoa > Chordata > Actinopteri > Cyprinodontiformes > Poeciliidae > Poecilia > Poecilia picta. The sequence continues at coordinate 11,742,712 of CM065359.1, read as the reverse complement.
CCAAGTACAACTAACAAGGCAATTAAGGAAAAAAAATAAATCACAGCCATTTATATCCGAATAACAGGAGCCAAGCAAATATTTTAAATATAGCTAAATAAAGGAATGCATGAAATCTTTAACTGAGTACATGAATTAAAACAAATACCTAAAAGGCTTCATCTAAGGTAACTAGGCTGTGTGCTGATTCCTGATGGAAAAAGCCATAGAGTCATAACATATCAATGTTGCAAACCTAATGCCCATCAGCATGCATTAACCTCTCAAAATCCAATAATAAAATCCCGTTGTGTTCTCCGACACCGTCATGTTTGACTTCTGATAGGACATGCACGGCCTTAAGAGACTTACCTTTCGATCGCAGAGAAGCGTCCATCCCCTCTACCACATCCGGCTCTTTCTTTATCTCCTCCTCAGCCAGACTGCACAGCAACCAACACGAGCACACAGGAACACAGGAAGAGGGGCAAACACAGAGTCAGAGAGGGTGTTCAGAAACCACATCAGCGTTATCTGTAAACAAGTGGAACACCACCTAAGGCACTGGGTCCCAGAGGACCTGTCAACAGGGACTCTACCGGTTTCCACTATTTTTTTAATATCTCATCTGACTTGAACGCATCTTTGACTTTTAATGTGACGTTCGAACACTTTCCACATTTTCAGCTACTATCAAGTCGGAAAACGTTCTTTATACTCCAACAGAGAGACCAGTAACAATCACCATGGCAACACTAATTTCACAAATGGATGTTCACAACAACACGTAGGACCTTTCAGCCAACATTACCGTGCATCTGTGCTCGTCAGAAGATATCACAGGCGATGTAAAAATGTGGCTCAACTGGGCCACGGCCTGTTTTGTTTACGACAATCGACGAATAGGCCTACTACGCTAACAAGAAATCCAAAGGGAGCTGGCCCATGCTACTGAAGAGGACAGTCTCTCATTGTAATTAACAGTACATGGTTCTACCAGCTTCCAAGCCCCTTCAGTAACAACAGCAGACTCTCTGGAGGATTTAGGCCTTTTCTTGGAGACCATTCAGGTCATCTCAATATTCTTGAACAAAATCTTTACCAAATAATCTGTTTGGAATCCACCAACTATAGAGATTCACTTTCACAAATCCTGCTCAACATAAAAAAGTCAAAATATTAACCTCTGAACAAAAAAATAAATAAAGAAGAAAGAAAAAAAAAAAAATAATCCTCACTCCCTCTCCCCCCTCCCCCCCCGACTTTGCTCCTGCAAAGCATCTCGTTCCCTCTGTGGTTACAAAAAGCAGAATAAAAAGAGGGTTTGGCAATAAATGAGGGTCTTTGGCTATTCTTTTGTCCAAGCAACACAGGGCCTCGTTCCAAGGATGTGCCCTTTATTCAAAAGGTCAGGGAAAGAAGCCCTCCAGCGAACCCCTGACAGGTCACACACTCGATCAGTTAATAGCTCTGGCTGCTGCAGCTCTGGTTTCCAGCTCAATGATAGGGTTTCAGTCTGCAACTCAGATGCCCACAGTTGTGGGATGGTTTTATTTTCACTTGGAAAACTAAAACAATCCTCTTTACGCCTCCAGACTCCATTTTTACAGAGAAACTCCAGACAAAGTTGGTTAGATTGCACCAAAGCTATGGATATACGATGGATAAAATGTAAGCCCAAAAGCCTGAATGTGAACAGATGAGCCAAAAGATAAGATTTGATACCAACAATTAAACCCAGATATAATGCAATCAGTCAGTATAAATTCCTCTTTGTGGTCCTTCTACAACCCAAAGACTTAAACAAAATGACCATTACTCAAACCAGAAGAGACTTTAAATGAAGCAGTTAGACAAAGTTTATCAAACTGAAATAAAAACATTGAAGAACATTTAAGATATGACACATGGAGATCTTGTTTCAGCGTGCCAGCTTTCTCACAAGCGCGCACACATATTCACACGCGCACACACACACAACCCTTCAGGGCCTTCCTGTTCCGGACTGTGTGAACAAACGAGGCCCACATGAAAATAAGAGACGTTAGCCGAGTCTCCACCACAGCCCTGAAAAGGAGAGAACATTCGCCATTCTTCAGCAGAGCTGCACAACAACAACCTCATTTTCAAAACAGTCTTAGAATCATTGTCAAGAAATTTCTGCAGCCACCAAAAAGATAAAATGAGTAAAAAGGTATCCAAAAGGGCTTTTTTTCATATCAGGAAATAAGATCCATCAAGCAGAAAGCAGACTTAAAGGCAAATAAATCCCCAGCAGAGAGTCAGATATATTCCAGAGAGATCAAATAAGAAAAAAAAAATTACACACACACACATTTCTCGTCTGCAAAGTACTGTAGTACCTGATGGACAAAAAGGAAACAACACTGAGTCACTGCCTTCAGATTCCACTCCTGTGAGAGACGAGCAGGGTTCTCTCGTCACAGAAAATGGAGGCCACAGCTTGCTACCCTCCCCCCCCCCACTCTCCCCCATCCCCCACTCCAAGGCTGAGACTCGGGCACATCCACGCAGGAGGACCGGCAAGAGATCTGTGGAGATCACAGTCCGACATTTCTGAAAAAATAAAGACGGTTGTGTCAGGACGAACCTTCATGAACCAATGACAGAAACAAGAGGGAAAACAACAGCGAAGAGACACGGGAAAATCCAGCAGGACGAGAAGCACCGGTCTGGACTCCCCCTCTCCCCCCACCCACCTCTCCACCTCTTTCTGTATGTCTTCAATCCTCTTCCTTCTCTCCTCTGTGAACACTACTGTCACAGAATAATTAGATGTCATTTTTTTAGGAAGGAGAGACCCAGAATGTGAAACCACAGTCAGATCCCGACATTAACAAGCATTATTGCATTATTGCATTTCTATGCATGTCGTAAGAGGCTTGTTAAATTCTCAAATATCTGATACAAAGCAATTTGAGAGTAGAGACAATCCATCGTGTGTGAAACAATATGTTAGACTGAAACCCCTGATGAAAGCAACTTAGGTTGGTTCCACTGGCTAAAAAAAAGGAGCAGCAAATAAGAATACTGAGCAGAATTCAACATAAAAGTAACAAGAAAGCCATTTTTAGCATTACAACACAACTCAGAAGGTCCAAATGCACCGAAGAGACAAAGTTTTTCAACCCAGTAGTCACTAAATAACTACATAGTTCCTACATTTGATAAAAATAATGCATTCATCTGCAATAGAAAAACTTATCACAACAATATTCATTGCTATCATACACAATAAATCCTGTAGAAGAGAAAAATAGTAGACCTGTATTTTCATATAAGGCTGTACAGGATGAATCAAAGATGGCTGTGGAATTTTCCAGAAGGCCCTTGCTCTCCCTGCCGTGCTCCCTCCGATTGTCAATCTTTAACCTCAGCTCTCACTGCAATTGGCTGGAAGGCCAACAGGCTGGAACGCCATTGGTCGGCCGCACTGTGCCATACAGATCAGTGTGCAGGCTCCCCTCTTCCTCTTTAAAAAGCCTTTTTTGCTGCAATGCAGAGATTTTCCTCCTGCATTAGTCGGTTTTATTTTTCCCCTCTTGGTTTAGCTTATTCCCCATCTTCATAATGAGAGCATAAAACTCTAAAAAAGGGGGATTTTAATCAAGGATTTATGGGAGATTACATTTGTGCATATACAACTGCGTTTTATGGCTCTGCTATTCAACATCTGCCACCCTGTTGCCTCAGAAGGAGGCCCAGATTGGTTCCCCGACTTATCTCACTACCAGTGAGAAAATTACACGACATGCTGTCGATACCTAATAATCAAGCCGGTAAAAGTTTGACTTTTGGTTTTGATTTTACAACGTCAATTAGTCGCAGGCCAAGAAAAACCCTCTCTGATTTTAACGTTCCTATTTTCAGGTTTTATGTAGATCAAAACTGCCTCATGTCTGCCCACAAGAGAAAAAGATCCCTCTTTGTTTCCCCCACGCTGCTGAGATTGCTATAAGGGTGCTACATGACGCAACATGGTGTTCTGCCTATGTACTGATAAATACAGCATGACACAACGAAGCATTTGCTTACATTTTGAGGAATCTGTTTCATAATTTTACATAAAATCTCATTTTAAAAGAAGTCATTTTGAGATGTTTGAATATAAAATAACCTGTCTTACCTTTGTCCGACTTCCTACATTGAATCTTTAGTTGAAGACAAACCTAGCTGGCTTTTTTGTTTGTGTTCAAAGCTAAAAAAAAAAATAGAAAGCAGCAAGAGAAGAACGAGGAAAGCAACCTAACAAAGATTAGGTCCAATCACTGAAATTCTTCCTAAATCCTGTTCAGATGTTTAAATGTTACATAATACAAAGATCCTCTTAAATCTTGTGTTGTTTCTTTGTCCTGGTGTCTGATCTGTAAAAGGGAGGGTAAAGTTCTTTCAACATGAGCTCTCTGAACACAAAATGGCCACTGTGTGTATGCGTGTGTGTGTGCGTGTGTGTGTGTGTGAGAGAGAGTGGAGGAAGCAGCTTCACAGTACAGTTGAAGAAGTCGGGAGCGGAAACCTCAAGGCCCATGACTCTAATAAGTCCCGTCTAGTGTTTGTCAGCTCTAAAGACTCGACTGGAGGGAAAGAGTGGTTTCAAAAACAGGTTTGAAGCTGCAGTCATTCTTTGACCAGTGTGAAGATTAGAAACTCCTGTGTCAACAAACAGAAAGTCATGCAGATTTCAGTTTCAGGATATTTTAAACTGCTCGCAGTTTTGCCCTGAACTATGTTCACTTCTTCCAAACATGTATGTTGCCACTTGCTCTTCCTCCCTGGGTCTGGCATGAGATAAGAAGCCAGAGCAGAGCAAGTATACTTGCACAGGGTACATAGTACCCCAAACCTGCCCATCCCCCTCGTTTCTCTGCCAGGCTACAACACAAGAGCAGCAGCAGAAGCAAGGAGATGAGAGCGCAACTTTTAGATCAAGCTCTCCTTTGCCTTGTGCACAGGAAAAATAGAAAGGATTTGCCATGGTGGAATCTGCCTGCTGTATGGCAGCCTGGCTGTCTGGGGCACACATGTGACCCTGAGACACAGAGAGAGAGCAAGGGTGAGAGTCGTTACCCAACCCCCCAACCTAAAAAACCCCTGTGGAAGGCGCAGAGGCCTGACGAGGCCTCCAGTCCAGCCCAGCTCCTCCTCCTCTTCCTCCTGCTGCACACCAAGCTGACTTTAAAGGTGTGCACATTCATCATGAGAAACCCCACAAGTCAGCACGACAACAAGAAAGGAAGCCATGTTGCTATCAGAAGGCTGAGAAAAAAAAGACAGAGCTTACCTCTGTGGATGCATGGCTGCCTGACACAATGTTATGTCAACACTTATAAAACATGGAGGACACTCTCAGCCCTCAGCCGGGGAAGGCTCCGCTCTTCAGGCAAGGCGATCAGGCCCCGGCGATGTTAGCCAGATCCTGACTGGTCGCCTCCCTCGCAGGCGAGATGCAAGGCCGCGCCTGATTGGCCAAAATGTTTCCTGAGTAATTATCTTTGTTCAGTGCAGGCAGGGGCAGCTCTGTGAGAGTCAGAGGCAAGGGAAGAAAAATGAGCACAGAGCTAGGTCTAAATCCACACAAATATATGATTAAGAGGAGTATTTCTGACATACAAACCCTTTGTGAGAGTGTTCTGAAGCGTCCAGGAGGAGAATCTGTCGGCAGCTCTCTCAGTGGAGGATTAAAAGAGTGAAACTGTCAGCCTGTGGAGTGTTAGGAGCAGGACACCATGGCTTCCCTGAACAAGCCTCCATTTTTTATGTGGAGAGGGCCTTTGTTTAAACTCCTCCCTCCCACTCTGCTTCCTCTAGACTCGGAGGGGGTGGGGGGGGAAGAAGCCACTGCTGTGCACCTATTAAGAATGCAAAAAGGGAGAATTAAGCTGCAAGTGATAAATGATCTACACTGGCTAATACTACAGCTTGTTGTGAAGGGAATCAAATAAACTAGCATGACATTTAAACATAATTCAATACAGTCGCTGAAGTCATAACCTTGGCAACTAAAAAGGTCACACAGAGGTAGACGACCAAACAAAAATGTGTTCATCTAACATCTGAATTATTATTAGCATTTCAGTTGCTAATGGTTGATTAATTAGGTTTTCCTGTGCCGTATTTTTGTTGCCTCTTTGGCACTTCAGGATATTTCCACACGGCTGCAATGTCTTAATGATGACATAGCCAAAACAAGCATTTTAACGGGGGTGGGATCAAACGTAGATAGAAATCCCAATAAAAACCTCACACTAAGCTGACAGCATATTTTGTGACAATATTATGCTCTGTAAGGGATTGGAGCAAATATAAATCTTTGAAAACTCCCTGTATTTCAATAATGTAATTCAAAAATTAGCAAACTAATTACACAGAGTGATACATTTCAAACAGTCATTTAATTTAATTTTGATTACTATAGTTTACAGCTAATCAAACCCTCAATTGAGGTCTTTTTGCAACAATGCATGACAGCAACCATCCATTGTCTACACCTACTTATTTCAGGGTTGTGGGGGGGATGGTGTCTTTCTCTAGCTATCATTCGACAAGAGGTGAGGATATGCTCTCTTGATATGTCACTAATTCATCACAAGTACCCACAGAATTAACCACCAATAACTCTCTGCTCATTTAGAGACTAATTTACATGCATGCATGTTTTTAGACTGTGGAAGGAACCTGAAGAAGCCAGAAGGAACACTCAAACATCATGCAAAAGGCGGCTGGGATTTGAACAAAACACATTATTGTAACATTTTAGTGCAAACAACTGTTCTACCAAGCAGCCCCTACATACAACCCATAAAAAAGAGTATTACTGATACGCATGTCCATATATTGTAAAGTATATTCATTCATATATTTTGTTTTTTAAGTGAAAACTAACATTTATTTTATTTATGTATTTGCTAATATATTTATTGGTCAAAACTTTTCAATGGCCAATGTTTATATATTGGCACTATATATTGTTTGCAAAGTATTTGCCATTATTTTAGGTTTAATTCCCCATTTGGATGTTAAACATTTAGTAATTATTGTCTACCTTAGGTTATTCAAACATTTCCTATTTCCTCATCCCCCATAACTGAGGGAATAATTGTTTGACAGATACTCCTAGATTTGTTGCAAGGTCTTTAAATAACATGACACATTAAAGAAATGAAAGATTGCTCCACAAAAAGAGGTTTAGTGATGCCATGTATATCATATTTTAGTCCTAATTTTTCTTTGTATCTAGACTAAGACAACTGAAATTCTAGGAAATTAAAAATTTTATCGCCCAACGTGGGGCTCGAACCCACGACCCTGAGATTAAGAGTCTCATGCTCTACCGACTGAGCTAGCCGGGCTACGGAACACATAAAAACAGGCGCCATTTTTGCTTCGTGTATCAGCAAGTGTTTTAGCATCCATTCTGTCTAATGCTGCCCTCTACTGTTTACACGCGATTCCTTCAAATGAAATACCTTTATATCAGAAATAAAATATAGTATATGTGCCTTATGTTCGGCTGTAAGTTTAATTTTACGACAAAGTACGAAAGACAAATTAATAATCTTGTATTTATTGAAAAATAAATACAAGATTTTCACAATAAACTAAGTAACGGTTGCTTAAAAATAATTGTGAGCAGTTGGGGTGCTTGGCAGCTAATTGTGCAACGTACGTCTATTCCGTAACATGACATTGGCAACTTTGGACAGTAATGGGCTTAAAAAATAATACATCTAATCTGATTAAAACCTGTATGTTCATAAGTACTGAAAGATCTGCATAAAAACAGTTTAGAATTATAAATAGACATACCTGACAGGCGACACCAATGTACTGTAATGCCAACACAACTGCAACTTCCGGTCACTGTAACAAAGGACAAAAAAGGCGGAGTGACTAAAAGATGAGCTTTGAAAAGTAGCGAAAAATTGTTCTCAGATAAGATAAGCAATACAGCAATATATTTTATTTTACTCAAATAGAAATAAAACGTTGTAATCCAAAAAAATAATCAATAATGGTGAAATGGAATGGGAAAAAAATAAATGTTCCACATTTACAACTAAATTCTGAAAAATCTTCCTGCAATGCCAATTCACATCATAGGCCATCTCAGGCTACTGTAGATGGCAAACAGGTGTAGTCCATATCCAAATCCATCCAATTTGATCCTAAGTGTATTCAGTCCAATTCATACAAGTTCTATTTAAACTACAAAAGGCAGATTTAAACTGATATTGTGTGTGCAAACTGTTAAACTGCATATTAATGCAATACAATTACATTTAGTTGAAAAGATAAATGCCAATGATTTTTCCATATAAACAAAGAAACATGTTTTATAAATTAGGCTCTTTGATGGAAATCCCATGAAATAATTCTAAAGGAAGAATATGAAGCCATTAATTTAAAATAATACAGTGAGAGTTTGTGCTTCAGCAACAAAAAACCTCTGTTCACAACCTCCTCTATGTTGGTCTGTTCACAACCTTGATGCAGTTTTCCTTTAAAAAAAAAGATGACAAAGACTACTGCAATCTTAACATTAAACAACAATAGAGCATTTTCAGTCAGAGGCTTTTCCAGATTTGCTGTCATACCTACTGCTGCTACATGATATAATTCTTTCACAGCAGTTAAGACAACTTTGAAGAAACTTCATTTATTACATTTAATTTCTCTTTGGGGTGTACAAAGTATTTATGAATTGAATTGACAACTATTCTCTTTAAAAGGGTGGTCCATGTTATTACTCTATGATGTTTTAACATCACAGATGCCTGCACAAGTGCATCATACTCTAAGTCTGAGTATGATGCACTCATACATCATAAACAGGGGTGAAAGTAAGGGGGTACGGCAGGGTACTGCATACCCCTAAAAGATTTAGCAGGGATACGCATACTACCTGCAAGAGAGTGAAGCTGCTGTCAGCTGTGAATAATCAATGGGTTCACTGTGCAGCTGTGAGTTCACCCACTAATAGTCGTGACTGATTCGTTTTTCCAGAACAATCTAAAACACGACTTAATCAGTTAATAAATAACTTTTTGTCCCATTTCATATTGTTTCTGAACTGTTCGTGCTATAGAGCAGAGCTCCAACACTTCAATCGCTGAGGCTTTTGAGTCGATCTCGGCATTAGGTGGCAAACTGAACGGCGCCAGGGCGTTAAGAACGTTCTCCTCTGGGTCCTTATCAAAACATTCTAACTTTATTAAAGAACAACAACAAAAAGATCAACAAAACGTGTACAAATTAATGATCCATCAACAATAATAATCTCAGTGATTATTGTTTCAACAAGGTGTTGCACAATTCTGTGTGTTTCGGTTCCATTACCAAACCAGCAGAGCAGGAGGTTAAAATTAACAATCAACCACCGCTGTGTTCATGGAGGCTTATTAACCTATTTCACCCCACCGGTCACAATAGTGACCAATAATGATTTTTTTTTTTACTTTTAAGGACTCTAAAAAGCTTCCTGATTAAATTTTCAGTTAATGTTCAGCAAACATTGGAAGTTTAGAGTGTTTTGGATAATACTTACGCCGTATCACATGTTTAGAGTCAATTATCACATGACCAGAGCTGATTATATCTTCGTTGCACCTTGGCGAGAAAAAGACTGCAACAAACCTCCCAAAGAAGAGGCTAGAAATGTATGTTTAAATAAACATACAACAAAGATTTTTGGTGCACATCATCTTTAAAGTGTCTAGTTATGATATGCAACTTGACATTTACAAAAATTAGTTTGGTGTGTGAGCAGGATGTATAAACATGTTGCCGGTCACAACAGTGACCGGTGGGATAATACGTTTGACCTAGATCCGCTTATTTAAATACATACCATATTCTTCCGATTCCTAACTTCTTCCTTTTGAAGATTAATTTTGAGTGTGGTTCTTGATCTGTTGGACTTATTGATGGCCAGACAAATCATATAACAATACAGTTGTGAGAAAAATGGAATCCTTACTGATTTTGATAGTGGTGGCTTAGACATGGACTATATGGGGCAGATGGGCCATTTTCCATGCCTGATTTTGAATGCATATGATCAGTTCATGGGAAAAGAGGCTAAGCTGACTCTTCATCAGTCATGTGACACTCTGTTACCACCTGCAAAAGTTTATGATGAAGGGACAACTGTCTCTGATGTACCCTTTAAAAAAATAAAGATGATCCTAATGAGGTTCTGACACAAGATGAGAAACTGCTGATCCACTAGAAAAACAACAATATTTTCATAGTAGAAACAAAGATGAGAAAGAACTATACAGAGACTGATGTCAACTAGATCAATGAACCCATGAGAGGTGTAGACCTTCATGACCTAAACATGAAGGTACAGTGTCATGGTCAGGTCCAAGAAGTGGTGGTGGCCCATCTCAAAAGCGTACTTGTAAACAGGGTGCTGGTAGCCTAGGAGGTTGGAGTTTATCTTGTACCTGGTGGGTTGCCTCCTGGAACCTCCACTTTGTCTGTTAGTCATTGTGACCTTGATCAAGAGGACGATTCACCCATCATGCCAGCCTGTGGTAGTCAGAGGAGCCTGAGGTGCCAGTGAATGACTGCCTTACTTCTGTCATACTGTGCCAGGGAAGCTGTAGCTACAATATAGTAGCTTACTGCTATCAGTGTGTGAATGTGTGAATGTGTGTGTGAATGGGTGAATGACTAAATGCGGTGAAAAGCCTTTTCAGGTCATTTGGACCTGATAAAGAACTTTACAAGTACAGGCCATTTACCTTTCAGATATTATTTAACAAATGTGTCGTAGGAGGAACGACCGATTTGCTCATCATGGGTTGTGACTTATTATCTTATGCAAAGGTTTGGTACAAGACCAGTAGGTCATGGAAATAAATCTCAAATGGACACTTCTCTTCAAGTTATGACAAGATGTGACCAAGACACGTACTGGTCAGTCAATGCAAGAATTGTTTCCAGAGATGTTGCTTTTGTACCACCCGCCTTGGAGAAACTCAAGACTTTATTGCACATTGAGTGCTATAAGAAAGAACGTGGAAAGTAAGGAGCGGATGAAATAACCCAAAATTGAAGAAAACCAAACTCACCAAATGGTGAGAAAGAGTCATACAACTCTCCTTTGATTCCAGGCCTTGGGGTCCAGTATCCTGCAACTTTCAGGTGTGTTCCTGGTCCAACACACCTGAATTAAATGGATCACCTCCTCAGTATGCAGTCCAGTTCTCCAGAGTCCTGCGAATCACCTGATTCAGGTGTGTTGAAGCAGAGACGGATGGAAAAGATGTATGACACTGGCCCTCAATCCCTGGAGTTGGAGACTCCTGGACTAAGTCTATTGAGTCTTACTGTATGACTGTGTGACAAATGTTCATAATTTTCAGAAATATGAATGAAAGCTTCTACTGTAGATGTTATCTTTATGATCTATGTTACTGTGAAAACTGACTGAAGTTCAATATAATTATGCATAAACACTGAAGCACTCAAATTTACCTTAGTTTAGAATATAGCAATAGTAAAATTTGTACTTTACAGAGCAAATGTTGCACTAAAGTAATGCTGTGGCAAGATGTATTCCAATAAAGAAACAATGTTCACATATTATGATCATGTTTATTTGGAAAAAACACTTTTAGCTCATCTCAGTAAAAGAACACCATATTATTCCATCGGTCACAATTGTGACCGAACAAAAAACACACTTTTTCACATATTTTTCCACAATTTTTAAAATTATGTCCCCTTGATTAGTTCAAAGGGCTATCAATGACATTTGATTTTAATATTTTCATGTCTGGGAAAAATTTGGGATGAAATGGGTTAATGATCGCAAAATAAATATCAAGCCTGAAAACCTAATATCCTAATGGACTGAACGATTTTAACATAATCTCTGGTCGGCTTGTGGAGCGCAGGAGGTTGCCATGGCAACAGGTGTGCTTAAATGGCAGAGAGAGACGGAGAGAAAAAATGTTTAGAGTTGATCACCTGTTCAGGTTATTTTACCTTTGTTTACCTTTGTATTGGCTCATCACAGCCGCTGTTGTTTCTGGACATTCAACAAACGACAAACTTTTACTAATTACCTCGTTCTTTGTGAGCATATATATATATATATATATATATATATATATATATATATATATATACACAGTCCAGTCACATTAATGTGACCACCACGTACTTTCCACTTCAGAGTTAAATAACCAATCACAGAAGGCAGGTGGCAGCACAGTGCAGTTGAGCGTATATAAAGGGTGTGTGTGGGCTTCGGAAAACATTTCAATCGTTGGCGTAATGCAGAAACTAAGCGATTTATCCGACGTCCAAAAGGGCATGATCATTGGCTTTCGGGCCAAGGGTGGAAGCATTTCCGAAACGGCTGAGTTTGTGAACTGTTCGCGTGCCGCCGTGGTAAAAGTGTACCGTGCATGGCAAAATGGGACTGTCCAAAATCAACGACGTGGCAAATGTGGTGCACCACGGGCCATAGATGACAGAGGCGAACGACGGTTGCGGAGATGCGTTCGGGCAGATAGACGGGCTACCGTTGAGCAACTGACCACTAAAATGAACCAAGGGGCTACCACAAGTGTCTCCCAAACCACTATTCAGCGAACATTGCTGCGTCTGGGCCTCCGAAGCAGACGCCTGGTTCGTGCACCTATGCTGACTGGTGTTCATCGACGACGAAGGCTAGAATTTGCACGCCAGTACAGTAGCTGGACGTCCACTGAGTGGCGACAGGTAGCGTTTTCAGATGAATCGCGTTTTATGCTCCATCGGACAGATGGACGTTGGCGTATAAGGCGTGAAACCTCTGAAAGGAACCACCCTGCAACCATTGCAGGAACGGTCCAAGCTGGAGGCGGGAGCATTATGGTCTGGGGAATGTTTTCCTGGCATTCTCTGGGTTCACTGATTATTGTGGAAGGCACGATGGATCAATACAAGTACGCATCTGTCCTTGCGGACCATGTCCACCCCTACATGCGCATTGTTTTTCCTCAGGATGATGGCATCTTCCAGCAGGACAATGCGAGGTGCCATACAGCTGCCAGTGTACGTGCGTGGTTCGAAGAGCACCAGGATGAGTTTACCGTCCTCCCCTGGCCAGCAAACTCACCTGACTTAAACCCAATCGAGCATCTGTGGGACCATCTCGATCGAGTTGTTCGCGCCATGGATCCTCAACCGCGTAATCTAGCGCAGCTGGCCACGGCATTAGAGTCGGCATGGCTCAACATCCCAGAGAAGACCTTCAGGGACCTAAGTGACTCTCTTCCTGCACGTCTCGTAGCAGTTCGCTCTGCGAAAGGTGGTTATTCTGGCTTTTGACAGATGGTCACATTAATGTGACTGGACTGTGTATATGTATATATATACATATATATATATATATATATATATATACATATATATAGTATTGGATACTATTAATTCATTAGGATTATTCAGTCTGTGACTTATTATTTTTATTAATTTTTGCAGACAATTTAATGCTGTGACTATTTTTACCAAACATCAGAAACAAAAGCAGAAGAGCGATCCAGACCTGCACTACATAATTTTACTGAGGTCCAGAACCCAGAAGTTCTTGGCTTGCGTCATTCAGGAGCCTTGCGGACAAAAGGGCTTCATGATTGTATTTCAAAGGCAGATTTCAAGAACAACTCGGGCAAGAGTTTGGGTCAGGTGCTATTTCAAGATGTAGACGTGTGTAGGAATCTCCACCATGTCAGTAACACAGAGTAGCATGTCTTAGTAGGTGTGTGTGTGTGTCTGTGCAAGTAAAATGCTTGCACACACACACATACATACAATAAATAAAAAATTATTTATTTTATGTATAAATACAATAAATATTGTGAACTACTTTCACCCCTGATCATAAATGATTAGGACCAGATTAAAGTCAGAATTCAGATTGATTTCTCGGTATTCTGTCGTTAACAGGTGACGTAAAATGCCACTTCAATCCATTATGACCCTCCCGATTCTCCTCCTTACACAACTCACAGCTCTGTCATTACAGGCGGTTCCGAATAAAATCTGAATTCTTAGAGTTAAAATATCAAGATTCTGAGATTAAATAAAGAAACAGTAGCTCTAATTCTCTTCCGTACTAACCCGACCGTTACATCTTCACTTTCAAAAACATTGGAACGCAGAACGCGTACGTGAAGTACGTGGTGGCGTCACGGCGTAGGGTTCTCCCTCTACGTCAACGACGCTGGGCGGTTCATGAATGGGGCTCTGAAGTGGGAGGGCCCCTCATCTGACTTCAGCAGGCAGGAGGAAGAAAGTGGGTGTTGTTGCTTTGCGCCGATGCTCCTTCATGACTGTTTTTAAGCAGCCCAGCAGCGAGCGGTTGTCTGTGTTTGCGGATTGTAGCGGAGGGATCTTCCCCCCGCAGGGATCGATAGCATCCTTCGGCTGAGAGGAAGAGGCCTGCGGCCACAGCAGCAGCGGCAGCAGCAGCAGCGGAACCAGAGGGAGGCAGAGTCGTGTCGATGAGCCATGGGGTTCCGCAAGAAGAACAAGAGCCCACCGGTGCTGAGCCACGAGTTTGTGATCCAGAATCACGCCGACATGGTTTCCTGTTTGGCCATGATCATCCTCCTCGGCCTAATGTTTGAGGTACTCTGCGTGTGAGTGGAGCTGTTAGCCGCTGCTAGCTGACGTTAGCTCGCATGACAGCAGTGCTCGGCAGCAGGGCGCTAGCGTGTCTCCTTCCCTTCTCATGTGTCTCTGATTGCCAAAGAAGATGTGCAGGAGGCCCGCCGGCTCTCTCTCTGCTGATTCACCGCCTTCCACTGTAGCTAACCAAGGCTTTGGTCAGCAGGTTGATCAGACTTGAATGCTTGTCTGGAGGCTGCTAAGGCTGACAAGTTGTGTACTCCGCCACGGTTGAATCAAAACCAAGTAGCGTTTCTCTCACTAACCGGTCCCCACCCCAGATGTACCCTTCAGACTTCTACGATCCGTTTTTTTTAATTAAACTATTCTCAATATAAATGAAATTTGTGCATACTTAATTTAAAATGCAACACACACAACCCACAGGATGTAACTGTGGCAGGAGTGATGCACCTCCTCACTCTTATTTACCCCTCCAGGCAGCTCCTGGATATCTCTATAGGTCCCAATTATGATAATTTGGGAATTCAGGCTCTTTCAGAACTGCTTAAATCACACACATGCTGCTAAATGAGCAGGCAGGTATGCTTTGACAGTTTCACTCTGTTGAGGGTAATCTTGACTATAGGGTACAGTGGATTTATTGGATCTTGTCACCTACTCCCATTCAATCTCAATTTTTTTGATTGGTTTCCAGTCCTTTCAAATGTTATGTTTTATTATTTCCCACTAATACAGAGTTAATCTACTAATTTGAGTAATTGGGATGGGTGGAAATGGGACAGGGAAGAAAATAAGTTTGATGAATTTTGAGTCACTTTAAACACACAAAACCCCTAAAATGATCAGAATCAGGCTTCCTTCCAGGCTGGGTTAATGCCCCAAAGAAAAAATATTCACATTGCACATATAGATGGGGTACACATGAGCCTTTCTGTGTTTGTTTTTCAATCACCAAAGCTGAAATTTAAGGAGCCAAGATTGTGGAAAGATAAGAAAAGTGACTTTATTTCATCGTCTGGCATTTAGGTTTTGCTATTATTTTTTATTATCAAAAACTCCAGTTTGCATATATGGGATTATAAGGAAAGCTTCTTTTCTTTTTTTCTTAAAAATGACTTTAGTAACTAAAACCCACACTTAATAAGCTAAAAGCTCAGAAAACTGTTGAATATTTATGTTTAGTGAGAACTGATGTTACTGATGACTTTCAAAGCAAATAGAGCACTTTGTGTTCAGGGAACATCAGTGGAGGATTTTATTAAAGCAGCTACACAGAATTGTGTCTAATTATAGTGATCTAAATCTGTCATGGTGCCAATTTGCTTTCATAGGGGGGAAAAAACGTTTGAAAAACATGGATACATTTAATGATACATGGCAATCTTTAAAACAAAAAGTATTTGGTTTGTACCCAAGGAAGCAAAGTGGAGCACTAAGTGATCTTAAAAAGCATCAGCCATGAAAACTGAAGCGATAAAACTAATCCCGATTATTTCTCATCACTCCAGGTCACGGCAAAGTTTGCCATCATGTTCATCACAGTCCAGTACAATGTAACTCAAGTTCTCGGTAAGATTGTTTACTGCATTTCTGCTCTTTCCTTTTTCTTAATTACGCTTTAATTCTCATATGTTAGGTTATTTTTAATAATCAAATTTTCTTTTCTCTGCAGATGAGAAAAGCGAGCCAGTAAACCTTTACCAGTACGGCCCTAAAGACGTGGCTACAGTATTTTTCTACCTGCTCATAGCAGTCATCCTTCACGCCTTGATTCAAGAGTATATTCTCGATGTGAGTACAGATAGACGCCACTTTTCTCACTAATTGCTCATGCCTGAGGAAAAAGCTTTCCACGTCACATATGTTTATATTTTTAAGTAACTCATAAGGACTGATGGAAGCTTTATTCACCTAAAAACAGTCTATTTTTTTCTTCTTTTCCCTTTATCCAAACTGATCAAAGCATGGCAGGCTCTATTTTAGAGTGCCGTTTGTAATTGATCCACCTCAGTACCTCTTTCTGTTTATGATCTAATGCAAAGCGGCAGAGAGGATGCTCGTTCTTATTCCATGTCTGCTTCTCTAAAGTAGGATGTTTTTTTAATTCAAATATTATAATAGAAAAAAATGCACCATGCTTTAGAGCGTCCTTCTCGCTTCATAAGACTGTTTTCTGTGCATCTATTAAAACGGCCATCAGATGAACCTGTTCACACTGCAGTAATCCAGCTCCTTTCTGAATAAACCTCCTCAACACACTTCACTTCAAAGGGCCGATTCATGAGCTTTGTGATTGGATTTTGCTATTTGTATGTGCTTACAATCATGCATATGCCTCACAGAAATATGCATTGCACTTTGTTTTCAATGGAACGGTTTAAGATTGTTTTTTAATGTCACACCATTGTTATTAATTTTGGTTGCACTGCTCTTGCTCTGAAAAACATGTTTTTTTTAATCAGAAAGAAAAATGTCCTCAGGCAGCTTTTCCTTATTTTTTTTCTTGTTAATTTGTGCTTCTGCTATAACAAATGCAGTTATTTCAAAAGGAGGCAAAAGAAACTAGAGAATATTACATTTTAAATATCATGCATTTTTAAAATTAATGAAAAGCAAAAGAACTAATGGCATTGTAGGTTTCATTGGGGTTTTTTTAAGCTGGGTTTTGTAAAGTCCTTAGCAGACATTTTATTACCTGCAGTAGAGAGAGAAGCTTCAGGCTTATCTTATTTTCTTATTAAGGAACCATGCTTTTGGCTACGTGGACTAATGCAGATTCAAGTGAATCTACTCGGCTTGAAAGAAATGAAGCTCAAAACCTTTCTATTAGAGTCATCTTTGTTTGTTTTTATTTTTGAAGAAAGGGTGTACATGTTGCTCACAAAATCCACCAGGAGTGATTATTTATTATGGGAATTTTCATTTTAACCAGGCCACCACTAGAAGCTGTTAGTTTATTGTTTCCAGTTGAATTTCTCTTGAACTTTCCATGCACTGTTCCCTCATAGCTACTGCCCACAGCCTATAATGATCTGCACTCTGTGTAATTGTGTTCGTGTTGTGTGTTTATTCTCTATTTCAGAAAATTAATAGGAGGTTGCACCTATCGAAGACCAAACACAGCAAGTTTAATGAGTCTGGCCAGCTAGCAGCGTTCTACCTGTTCTCCTTTATCTGGGGCTGCAGCATCTTAACAGCGGTACAAGGCTCAGGAGTCACTAAAACATTATTGCATGTCGATACGAGGCTTCATGTTTATGGGGGTTTAACTTTTTTACTTTGACAGGAGGAGTTTGCGTCAAATCCCACGTTCTTATGGGAGGGGTACCCACACACTAACATGGTGTAAGTAAAGATGCCTTTAAGAGCTGTGTGGTCGCACTGTGGAATGATGTTAAGTTTATCTGCAAGTTAATACAATTCTCTGATGAAGCAGTTTGAAATTGCTTTCTTTCAGAGTTTTTCCTTTTGTTTTTTTTTAGTATTTAATATTTGCTTATTAATCTCTAAGCTTGTCTCTGCATTTCTCTGAATCTTGGATAGTAGCAACAAAAATCTTCTACATGTAAAAAATAAAACTTGCACGTCTCTTGTTTTTGCTCAACCTATTTTCTCTTTAGTTTTCAGGTTAAATTCTTCTACATTTGCCAAATTGCCTATTGGCTCCATGCACTTCCTGAGCTGTACTTTCAAAAAGTACGAAAGGTGAGTTTGGCCTGTGCTTGTTTTTTTTTTATTATTATTATTAATTTATTTTTAATAACAGCATTTTATCATTACATAATAATAAAAGGAATACTTTTATCATGTTTGTTTAGATCGATCTTTTTGCTTTTTTATCGCTTTTAATCATATATCAAAGTAAGTTGGGAACCAATAATGTCTTGGTGTTATTTTTAAATATTTTAATTACCCAGTTATATTGTTTAGACGTGGCTATTCCATAAAGCGTTAAAGCTAAACGTAATTTTATCTCTTGGTTAATTGAAATAATCTTTTGACAAAAAATTTATAAAAAAAACCACGCAAACTCAAATTTCCTTTTGTTTCCAGCTTAGGTGTGTTTACCTACCTTTTATGCTCACGTAAAATCCTGCTTATACTAACAGTAACTCTCCTTATCTGTTTCATTTCCATAGGAGGACATCCCCCGCCAGCTTTATTACATCTGCCTTTACGTTGTCCACATCTCTGGTGCCTACATCTTAAAGTAAGTCAGAGGGGTAATTGGAGATCCTATGATCTCTAAGCAGCTTCTAAAGGGATAGTTTGAAAGTTTTTAACATCCGGACAACAAGGCTTCTGACTGACACTCATTTGCTCTCGGTAATTAATTACTTGTGAAGTTGTAATAGTTGCTCTGTTACTGCAGTAAACCTTTTCTCCGTACATGCAGTCATGTTACGTTCGTCTTCATTTTTAAAGTCGGGTCAGCCACCTTTTCCTGGCCTGAGGATTTCAACACCAGAAGCTTTCTACAAGCTTTTTGACCTCAGACCTCACTGTTTCAGTCTTTGGAGTCTGTTCTCTTTGCTCATCTTCTTTCCTTCAGCATTATTGATCTCAGATGCAGGGATGCTGTCGAGCCAACAGGCTTGTTCTGTAGTTGCTGCTTATAGAAGGTGGTGCATCTTAATGCTTCACTTTAGTTGACAGGGTATCCATTCGTCCGTCAGTTCAATCAACCTTCCGCTGAACAATCTATCGATTTGTTCATCCAGAGTTTGACCATTCAACCATTCGTCCTTTTACCGATTTGCCCTCCTGTTCATTCATTCATTCACGTGTCCATCCATCTGTCCATCTTCCCAAGCAAGGCGAGTTTATTTATTTAGCAGTACTTAAAAACTAAGCAACAAACCTTAGAATCATCACAAAATTTTGGAATAAGGACTAAAATTGAATTTGTTTAATTTGTTTAATAATCAGCTTTCCCTTTCTGTTTATCCATCCATCAAAACATGAACCAGAGACTCATCCAGCTCTAGCTTTTGAGGACTGGTGTTGAAAACCTCTGCTTTAATCCGTCCATGCATCCCTTCCAACACATCTTTAATTTGACCCTTATCCATCTGTTCACCCCTTCATCCTCAGATTTTATTCAAAGCAGGACTTCAATAAAAGGGTCTTATTTAACTTTTGTATCGGTATCTTAAACATGTATCAGAAAAATTCAAGTACAGAAAAGTGTGAAACGTGTGAAAATTAGTTGGAAACCCAGAAGTTTCCGTCTTTAGCTGAGTCTTCACCGCCGTCCCTGTTTGTTTTTCAGCCTCCACCGACTGGGCCTGGTGCTGCTGGTCCCTCACTACCTGGTCGAACTTTTGTTCCACGCTTCACGCCTTTTCTACTTCAGTGATGAGAACAAGCAAAAAGGGTATTTGTTTTATTCTCATTCAGTTTTTTTTTTTATATGGGGTAATGGTATTTAACAGTACCGTTTACTTTTGGTTCCAGCTTCACCCTGTGGGCGCTGCTTTTTGTCATTGCCCGCCTCCTCACCCTTACACTGTCAGTGCTGACATTTGGCTTTGGTCTGCCCCGTACGGAAAACCACGGTTTTTCCTTGGCAGAAGGCAACTTTAACGTGCTCACTGTCAGGTATGCCCAAGAAAAAGCTCTCAGTTCTTCAGTGTATACTCAGCAAACATCCAGATGGGGGTAAAATAAAGTAAACTGTATCCTCTCAGGATGACCTGCCTCGCAGCCATCTGTCTGACGCAGGCCTGGATGATGTGGAAGTTCATTAATTTCCAGTTGAAAAAGTGGAGAGAGCACAGCCAGAACCAAGCATCAAAGAAGAAGACAGTGAGCCCAAAGAGCAAACCTCATAAAAGAGAAACTACCAAGGGTAAGTCTGCACAGACGCAGCGTTTCCTGCTTGCTGCAGCTCAGCTTACCTGCTGTAATTACTAATTCTCCACTCAACCCGTCTTGCTAGGAGGAGCTGCCAATGGAGTTGTCAAATCTGAAGATAAAATGTCACCACGAGCAAGAAAAGCCAAAGCGTCATAAAATTGGACAAGCTTGGAGAGATGAGAAAATAATTTCTGACAATGATTACAGGTGGCTTCAGGCTGCAGGAACCTTTTTAATAGTTCTCATAACAGCTTAAGGCGGATTCCTCTCTTTGTTTATGTTTGCGCCATGGCCTCCTTGCAGAGCTGCTTTTAGCTAGTGTTTTTAAGATCATGCTTCAGAATATTAGCCCTCCGCCTGCAATCGGGGACGTAGGTGGCCCGGTTGCATATAGATTGGTAGAGTCAGTTGTTCACTTGGTCGTTGTCTGGTTTTTAGCAACGCACTGAAACTGCACACAACAGATTTGAGAACATTCACCAAAATGAAGCGAAACAGAAGTTAGCTGAGAGGATTTCTAAATAAATTATGCAGGAAATTCAGAATTGCAGAAAAAAAAATCCAAGATTACACTTATGATGCATCAGGTAGAGAAGCAAGTGGTAAAAACTGACCCACCACCTCAGTTACGAGGTGGTGGGTAATATATGTCCAGGAAACATGACATTCCCTTTAGAAAGTGGTGCAACATCAGTTCTGTCCTGACATGGTTTATAATGTGTAAACAGGCATCGGTCCAGAATCACACATTCTTTTTATGTGTTATAAAGGAGGAGTTAACATTTTTAATTTAATCTTGTATTGCTTATTTAATAAACATGAAATATTTAGCATATCATTCATGGCAGAGTTTAATGATATCAATATTTTGAGGACAAATTGGCACCATATGAAATTGTGCTACTTTGTAATTTATCATTCAGACTAATATTTATCAACTACTCAACATTTTTATCAGTGTGATGTGACTTGGTTCTACCTTGAATTTAAAAGAATTATGTTTTTATTTAGTTTAGGGAGCTACTTATTTAACAGATTTATTTTGTCAGGTTCTTGTATCTTAATCTGATTTTTTTTTTTTTTCACTGGGGACAAGAAAATTTCCAGTTCTTTCTGGAAATCTGTCTCTCTTCACTTTGACATGGGCCAGTAACATTACAGTCCTTACCTTTGTTAGCGGTCCAAAAAAGGTGGAGTGGGATTCAGGCAAAAATGCCTGCTGGAGCTCGCAAATTATGAATCTTCAAAAATAATCTGAATTGTGAATTTTCTCATACCAGGTCAACTTGGCTCAACTTGGTCAAGTTGACCTGGTATGAGAGGTCGATTCAAAGTCTCAGTCATGTTCAAGATGTAAAAAAAATCACTGAGTGACATTGTACAATTTAAGTTTCAGGCAACTTTACAAAAACCGGAGCCATGTTTGTCATGGAAGAGCAAGGAAAAAAGAGCAATTAAATCTTCTCTTAAATCCTCTAACAGGAACTTCTCAACCACACCCAAAAAATAGTCTGGTTTGGCCAAAATGGAGAAGGGATGAAATGAACAGCAATTTCAGAAAACAGATGTTTTTATTTTTGTTTTCTCAACTCTGCCTAAGGTTTTTAACACAACACACACAGAGACCCGGCTCTAATTTTGTTGTGGCTTTATTTTGGTGAATGTTGGAAGCATAACTGACATTGCCACAATGATCGTCTGGCAGCTGCTATGCAATCACTGATTTTGTTTTTTTCTGGCAGTGCAAAAGTAAGCAAAAAAAAACAACAACAAAAGTTGTAGTGTTTCTTATTACTTTGCTGTATATGGGGGGTTCCTATAAATACAGGTTCTCCAAGAATTCTTAGAAAAGTTTGGTCAGAAGAAACTTTGTTTCTTACAAAATCTAAACATGCATCTGCTTCTCTTTTGGGGAAAATTAAACAACTTTGCACACTAAGAAACCTTTATATGAATCCCCTTTGGGGTTGAAAAACCCCCTTTCTAAAAATGTCAGTGTTACTGTGAGCTGCAAGTGTTCATTGTTCATTCGGGTTTGCTGAATGGGAATGTTGCCTGCTGGTTTTGATGCTTTAACATGATGGATTTAGCTATTTGAAGTGTCCTTTTTGTGTAAAACAGCGATCACTCCTTGGAAAAAATTTAAAAACGGGAGTACTTCTTCAGATGGAATCCCTTCATAATTCCTTGCAAAGCCAATACTTGACTTCAGGGGAACAACAAGTGTTCAGTGCACAGATTAACAGCACAGGGTGTCATTTTAAGTGCTGGCCTTGTCGTTAAACAGTCTGCTGTTCTCCAGGAATAGATGCGAAATGAAATGCGAGAGGCAAATATTGGTGAACCACAGAGCCTGTGCTGAACTCTCAGAACATTTACTGCCATTATCTGACGACCTCTGCCATTGACGTCCGACATGTTTCAGGATTGAGGCACTTAAATATTTCAGTCACTACTCTGGTATTCAAACCTGGATTGGGGGTTCGTCCGGGATGGGAGACTCACCGAGAGTAATCTGTAATCTGACTTGTGATGCTGTACTGTACTGTTTGTATACAGTTAACTCTTTATATTGGCATGATGGAAATTATGTTTGCTGAGGATGCATTTTGGTCTTTTCTATGGCAATGCATGATGGTTTCAGGCTAAAGGCTTTTACGGCTAGTTCCTTGTGCTGTTGAGTTTGCATCTTTTACATACTCCTACAAACACACAAACATTAAGTGACCTTTTTTAACAACTGCTGCAAGATGTTTCAGTTATTTATTTTTGTCATAAACAACAGAGTTATTATTTTATATGCTTTTAAACGCTATAACTAGCAAACACAGTGGTACATAGCAACTGCATTTACTCAATCCAAACAAAACAATCTTTTTCCAAGTGTCCTTACAAATGCTGAGGGTTTATATCACTCCTTCTATTTGCATTTTTTTGCAACCCTTTGGTATCAGGGGACAAGCTATTTACCGCTCACACCATAACTTGCGTCCCATGGTTCAATGGGAGGTGTGTTTGTGAGGGACTGTGTTTTGTATGCGTGTGCACTTGTTCTCGTGCGTGTACAGTGTTGTTTAGCCCGTAAATTATAGCTGGGAATGATGGTTTATTGCTTGTCTTGTTTAAAGGAAAAAAAAACATGCCTGTGCGGAGCATGGAAAAGTGACAATCTGTTCAATGACTCCTGCCTGTTGTTGGATATTTTTATTATTTTTTCTGTTCACCACTGGTATTATACTTTTTTATTCGTTCTGGTATGACCTGCCTAAGGCTCCCAAAATGCTTCTGTGTGTAAAAACACTGAATTGTGGATACTTGTGTTTTGTTTTTGTTTTGTTTTTTGGTTGGTGCGATACTAAATGCTTCTGTGTTTAATGTGTCTGCCCTGCCACTTGGGGCATGCTCTTGTCTCCCTGCCTCACCTTTTCAATGATCCTGGCATTGCCCATGCACTCTTTGATCGTAGATGAGGTTTCTGTGGACAAGATGTTCCTTATCAGGAAAGTCTGAACTAAATGGCTGCTAACAGATCAAATAGCCCTAAATATTCCATGGTTTCAAAATATTAACACACATATTACATTTTTAATTGAGGATGTCCTAGTCTTGATGAAAGGTATGTTTGTATGGGTGTTTCTGATTGGGTTTTATTTTTTTTTAATAATCAACTTTTTGAGTCATTAATATGACATACATATTGATATCTAGTGTTAATATACTATCTGCTGTTACACTGTTTGATTTCCATGTCATTTTTTTTTATTATGACCTACGTAGTTCCACAACACTTCGAAAAACGCTGCAGTTATTTGTTGATCAAACCTGAAATTTCTGTTCAGCTTTGATGCCTTTTTCACCCAATGGTTTTCTGCTCAATGTGAAACAATAGCTTTACGGTTTACAACTCCAGAAAAAATTATTTCTGAAGCAGGAGAACATTTTTTTCTAAGTTTTTCAATTCACAGGAAATGTTGGGGCAAGTCATTTTGAAATGAAGCGTAAAGATGCTAGTAGCTTAACATGTAGCTAACTGTGCCAGAAAACAACACTTCAGTAACAACCATTATGTTGAGTCAGAAAAAAATTATACAGTTGTTTATTTTTTGTTAGTCCCATAGATTTCTTGGTCTGCTGTGTTGTCAATGACCTACAGTCACTGGTTGTGACAAAATAGTTGTTGCTAATCAGAAATGGGAGAATTGGAAGAACAGTAGAAACTCAAGCAGCCATAATATTGAGAGATCTAATTAATCATTTCTGTGTTGTTTTACTGAATTTAAAGCTACTGGGTTTGTAAATATATGTATTAAAATTTGATAAAGCCTGAAGCAGGGACTAAATTGGCTGTTCTTATTGAGATTATCATAATTTTTTCAGCAGGTTTGAATTAGTTTGTCAATCTTCTGACCAGTAAATTTGATTTTGGACAAACACAGGGATCCAAGCTTTAGCAACTTGGGGGTTTTGGTTGCCTTTAAGAGCAATTTGTGTAACATTTGTGAGGCATTGTCAAGGGAGAAAAGGAAGAGCAGTGGAGTAAAATACCAGCCTCTTATTAAACTATTTTAGAAGCTATATATATATATATATATATATTTTATATATATATATATAAGAGAGAGAAATGTACACTGTACTAAATTGTGTCAGATTTTTAAGCTATTTTTATAAGGGGAGGAAAACTGTTCAAATTGACTGTTTAGTATACACATGTGAATATTTGTTTTGCATCCATGTTATGAGTTGTTTGGGATATTAATTTTAAATAGAATGACGCTTGCTGAATTGTTAAGTATACACATTGTGGTATGAGTGTAAACTTTATATAACCTATTGGTTTATGTAAAATCATGGCCTTATTAGAGCAAGTTGTACTCTGTTGTATAACACTAAGCTGCAGATGTACATTTGTGAGCTTTCACAACTTCATGTTTTTTATAGTTGCAATGAGACGTTTTTTTTTTTCTTTTTGGAGCAGGAGTTTAGTATGTGGATTTTTCCCTGTGAAAATGTAAAACTTTCCCCTCACTCTGACACAAGACATTAAGTTTAATCTAAGCAGAATAATTCTTGTTTGTTGTTTTTGGGGTTTTTTTTTGCGTTGTGTGCATCATGCACTGCAACACTGCTATTGGAACTGGACTGCATTTTCACGATTGCTGAAAACTGAAACAGAAGCAGCAAGGAAATAGATGTATGTGGAGCATCTCAGTCCTCAACTCTCCTGATATAAAAAAAACTCTAAACATTAAAGAGGCATATTTATCGTACTTTTTGAATTGTACCTGATTTTCTTTTTAATTTGCAGCTTCTTTATAATGTTTTTTATATTTTCCTTTTGAAATATGTCACTTCTGACCTTCTCTGAAATATATATAGATAGATATAAATATATATTTATGCAAATTGTTGCTCATTTGTTTTGTTTTTTTCTGTCACTTTTTTATTTCATGTTTGAATAAAGCTTTTGTTCACTATCCAAAACTTGAATGTATGTTTTTAGCATAATTTTGTCTGATCTCTTCATTGGTCTCCATGGAAACTTGATGGAAGAACACACAAAGTGCACAGAAAATTATGATGGCTGCGAACAATCATGTTTTTAAAATGGACCATTGAGGAAAATATATTTTATGCAGGAGACACTCTTGGTGCATTTGCTGTGAAGCCCTCTGTTATTTACCGGTTCACTTTGATAAACTAGAAAACATTTGAAAATACATATATTTTTGCTGTTTGAGTTACACAGTTTGATATGTTTAAAGTGTTCATTCCTGCTCATTTTTATGTAAAATTTTAAAATGTGAATCTAAGCATAAGAACAAAACAAAAAAATGTTTCGCCCTACCAAAAAGCATGTATGCATACTGTAGCATGTGCATTCAGATTGGTTTGCGTTCCTTTTGTGTGAATTAATATAGTGTGACATTGATGTAATAACTTGCTAAAGTCCAGTTTGCTCTCAAAGTGCACTTCAGCTCATCTTCATCGTTGAGTCTGATGAGTTTGCTTGGAAATCAACCAAAAGGCGTTGGTACCTTTGGAAACACTGGTAGGCGCCAAGTCCTGCTGGAAAATGAAATCAGCGCTTTTATGAAGTTGTGAACAGATGGAAGTATGAGGTGCATTGGACCAAGTCCAGCATAATGACACCGCCCTAAATTATTACTGACTGCAGAACGTCCCACTGCATCTTAAATAACCTGTAAATATGTCATTTCATTACTGATTCTTTCCCAAAGAATCACAAAGACTTTGTTACACAGTCCTCCCCAGACTGCGGTTATCCCTTGTCGCTTGTGTACTTTTTTCTTCCACTCAATTGTCCCTTTAATACACTTTGATTCATCCCTCTGGGAACATCTGCTGTTTTGGCAATGACCTTCTGTGACCTCTTTTTTGGACAGCTGTCAAGTTAGCAATCTTCCTTGTGACTTTGTGGGGCTTAATTTACATAATGAAATTTCTCACTTATTCATTTTAAGCTGTGTTTATGTTTTCAGAGTAGCTAAATGTTTGTTTTTTTAACTAAGCCAAAATTACCAGATATTTATCTTCAACACTGCAAAAACATAAAATTTTACCAAGTATTTTTGTTCTAGTTTCCAGTGCAAATATTTAGAACACTTGAAATAAGGCAAAACTAACTTACACATACCTTTTCAGTAAGCCAGGGGAGATTGTTTTAAGTAAATAATTCCCTAATATTTTAAGATGTACTAGTTTGAGTGGCAGATTACTTAACTTACAAGACACATTTCCCATGTTATAGATGAAAAAACTTGTCATTTATATCAATATTAAGAAATTATTGATTTAAACCAAGCTTCAATATGTTTTTAAAAGATATTTGTAAGTTAGTTTCTTTTATTTCATGTGTACTAGACACTACACCTTACACACAATCTTGGTAAGATTTTGTGTTTTTAATATTTTAGTAAAATATGGTTGTATTTACAAGCTTCACATTTTCAGTAGATATGCTGAAATATATTTTTTAATGCAGCTGTATTCCAGGATGTGTCGGCCTTTGCCTAGTATGTGGGATGGGTTTAAAAGGTCAGTAATTGAGAAGGAAAAGTGGACAATCTGTTTGTTTTACCTAAATACCACCAGGGGGCAACGCGGAGCTGCTTGCCTGAGGGACAGAGGCAGTCTGAGGGCATGGCTGCAAACAAACCTGCATTAATAAATCAGTACTCAGTGGCAGAAAGACAGAAACATTGTCTTGTGAAGAAATGCATCACCCTCACACAGACAGAAGGGCCAAAGAAGCAATAAAAATACGTCTGAAAAATATCTTAATATGGATATAATCCTGTTTTTCATGCAGAAAATCTACGGATTCCTCTTTTTTTTGACAGCTGGAGCATTGGAAATGTGACATCCATGAAGGCTGAAGAAGAATCACAGCACAGACAAGAGACACCTGCAGCTCCCAGCCCATGCATTGTGTTGTTTCAGACTAATGGCTTTTCTCCAGCCGATCAGACAGCTTGATGGATCAGAGGGAACTAGAGAGGCAGGCCGAAGCTCTGCAGGGTTAGCACAAGGACAGGAGTTCACTAACATGCTCTCCATCACTGCACGGGCGCCCGCTGATGGCTGCATCCTAAACCCAAACATTACAGCGCTGGACGGAGTATTCTCGAGGTGGTCCCAAAACGCAGAGGGGGAAAAAAAAGTTTAAAAAGCAGGGACTGAGTGAGACATCCTTCGTTTACCCCCCTCCATCCAATGAGGATAAATGTCCCGCTGAATCGTCAGTATTATGTGTAATTTCCATATAAATTAGCTTCATTAAACTGGGAGTACTTTCTTGTTTAACGAAGCTCATTTGGAATTCTGTATTTAATAAGACATGTAATCCCAGACTTGCAGACTAATAGCCAACAATTAGCAGGACAGGAGCTTGTGTGTGGGAGAATAGGGAGAGAAAGGGAGAGAGTGTTTAATCTCTCAGAAGTATTGTAGCCCTTCAGTGTTATTATCATTGATTGTCCCAAATAGGAAAATTGGACAGCAGCTGCTTTCCCAGACTGGTTTATTTTATGGTGATCCACCTAGCTTGAAGACATGAAAATGCTCAGAACCCTCCTGGTCATTTAAGGGGGAGCAGGAAAGGGGAAGTGTGTGAGTGAGGTGTGTTGTAGAGCAGGTGCAGACTGATGAAAGGGGAGGGCGGAGATGGGATGAAAACATCTGGAAGGATCTAATGAAGAGTGGCCAAAATGATTTCTAAAGACGAGATATTAAGCCAACGCTTTGATAAGAATGTTGTTGAATAACAGAGTCTGGGTGATGAGAGTTTTTAAACCCATGTTTGTTGGATCCAGAAATAAAACTCCTGCATCACAGGTAAGAAGCAGAAAGGTGATAAAAGAAGCAATGTTTAGTGTCTAAGATAAAAACAAGGCTATAGTAAGAAAGTAAATAAAAGACATAAATATCTCTGTCCCACTGGTAGCATACAGCTCTGCACCATTTGGAGTTTGCATGTCTGCAGTGCTTTGTAAAGTATTCATACCCTGGAAATTGTTCAAATCATGTCACTTTGCATCAAAGTTTTTATCGGGTAGATCAACACAAACTTGTGCATTAATTGTGTAGTGCAGGGAAAAGGAAACAGGGGTTTCATTTTTTAATTACAGTTATTTTTAAGAATGAACATTTCAATCGATAAGCATGAATATTTATTTGTTTCAACTCACCTACAGCAGTAGACCTTTTCTGTACGTCTCCTCCAGCTTTGTACATCTGGAAACTGAGTTTTTTCTCTATTTATTTGTTCAAAAAAGGAAAAAAGAAAAAAGCATATAGCGATTAGGACTGAACTTTGACTGGGATCAAAACCATATTCTTGTATCTCTGGTTGAGTGTTTGTGATTGTTTGGTAGGCATAACTCCAGCTCAGCTCATTTCTACTGGAAATATCCTGAATTCAGGATGGATCATTAGTTTTCCACCACAAACAGCTTTTAGCCTGCAAGTCTAAAAGTGATCATTTTGTCTCATCTAATCAAAACACCTTCTTTGTTGGCAAATTATAGACAAATTTGTGGAGTGCATAACTCCAAAAATATTTGTTGACATAATTATTAAAAGTTTAAAAATTGTGACTTTTGAGGGATGCCCTTCACTTTGGAAAGTATGTTAAAGTTAAGAGGGGACTCATTTCAAATTTACACCACACTTTTCAGATTTTTAATTTGTAAAAAACACATCAGTTTCCTGTTACTTTAGAGTGCCACCCTACTTAGTGTTGTTCTATCAAATAAAATGCTAATAAAAGGCAATAAACCTGTCATTTCAATTTGACTAAAACTGTGAAAAAGTAAAAAATGTCAAGTGATGTAAAGGAGAACAATAGAGCAGAGAATAATAGACAAAACATAATTAAAGATTGTAAGTTTAAACAGCACTGCTTTTGTACAAAAATTCATTTATTTCAAAATAACTAGAAGTGACTCATTAAAAAATGCTAATTTAAATGTTAATCTGCTTTTAGAGCTGGATTTATGATGGGAAAGAAACATTAGCACTGCCACAGAACTGTGAGTTTTGTAAATATTCTTTCTATGATGTGCTGAATAATTGTGAAGTAGAAGAAAAAAAATGCAGTCTTTAAATTTATTTGTGAACCTCTGGAGGCTGAAATTTCCCCTTTTTTTCTTTGTAAAATATCTCAAGCAGAGCTCAATTTTCACTTGTTCAAATCATTTTCATACAGCATTTTGATCTTAACTCACTTGGCCATCTTATAACATTTGAATTTTTATTGAATAGTATCTTTAAAAACAATCGTGCCCCAAAACAGGCACAGAACGAATATATATTGAATGCCAGCAGATAAAAACAGATCAGATTATGCAAATGCACGATGCTGTTTTGTTAATCAGATCACCAAGAGGTTTTCATTGGCCTTTTCAATCTGATTTAGCAATAAATCTTATAAAGCCAGATCAGCTCAGTCTGTTCTCATGCAGCTGGTCACAACCTGTTTTAAATTGTTGTTGAATAACACACAAAGCTAATGTTGGAGGAACAAAGATACTCCTATCTTTCTGGTTGTTTTTTAATAATACACCTATTTAAAGGACATTTCCTCTTTGGAATAGGACAAAATTACTTCTTTTACTATTTCAATGTTTTGAAACTGAATCCATTGTCTCCAGCATTTGATAAACAGCTATTTTAAACACATCTCTGTTAATTCATGATTAATTTACAAAACATCAGCAGCATGTACATCCCAATTCTGGTGGTTTTCCATTTTCTACTACATTCATAACTAGTATGTTTGTCATGAAGAAATATAATATCCACTAAAGCAGTTATTAATCTGGTCAGTGGTGCCGAACTGCTATTATTTTGAACATAATATAGAAATATGAACTGAAACTCCATGATTATATGAAGCTAACTATGATGAGCTAACTATGCTTTTTCTATACCAGCATGAAGCGATGCAACGACAGGCTGTGGATCTGGAAGGTGAGCACTTAACAAGCGCACACACATGTACGACAGCACGGTTCAGTCAGTAAATGGGACAGCTGACAGCACCGGGTCACATGAATTTACACAGTCTCATCAATCTCTTTGTTGCCTAAACTCTCCTGGCACCCAGTTTGTGCATTGAGATGGCAAACACGCAGTCCCAGACGCCATCTTTCTTCCTCAGTTGTTGCATTTCCGTTCTGTTCTGTTTTTTTGTTAGTTTTTTTTCTTCACAGAGATCAACTTTATGGTCCCCTGAGGCTTTCAGGCCAACAATTTAACAACTGCACCCATTTCTTCTTTAACTGCTCAATCATGTTGTATTGATTTTGCATTGCAAGATGCTGAGGGACAAACAGAAATGAAGTTTGTCTGTAATTTGAACCCCTCCAGACTTCACTGGGAGGGTCATGCCTTTGAATCTTGATTAAAAACACACCTGTTTAGAGTTGATTATGAAACGTAATCAGTGAAACATTAATCAATATTTTGATGTGCAATGATGACACTTGACAATTGTGGACTGTGTGTTCTACAACGTTGTATTTTGGTGTGTGTGTTTTTAATGATGATTTTAAATTGTGCTGTACGAATAAATTTGATTCATTAATTGATGATTTCTGGGTTTAAGCCAATAAAAAATGATGAATTTTGCATTTGAACGATGCTCACTATTGATCGGTTTCTCATTGACCAATTAATCGCACGTCCAACTATGAGGACGTCGTCCTTTCTCGAAACCTCACACTGAATTTAGACTGACAGATTGATCCCTTGCTTCCCTTCCTGCTTTAAATTCTCATTGTGTTGAGTAAAAATGTAAACGACTAGTTTGTTATTTTATTGTGTATTTATTAGGCTACCGTGACATTAAAATGTCTCCTTAAATTCATGGTAGTTAATACTCTCAGTGTAATTTGAAGTTAATCTGAAAAATATTTAAAATATTTTTGAATGTCCATCCTAATGGACATCAGGAGCTTGAATAAATTAGTCATGGTGTTACCATCTATAAGCGTTTTAAAGCTTATTTCTGATTTCACAATAAGTTTTATATTTTTATGTGATTTTTAGAGCATAAAATCTCAGACTCCATTGAACTGCTTGTAAAAAATTATCTTCCCTTTATTTTCATGCTGGAGTAAAACTCGGCTGAAAAGAAATTAAGTTTGAATGGGTTAAAATGGGAGCTTAGTCATTAGTTGAGATATTGCAATTATTGTTTTCCATTCTCTCCTACATTCATTCTGTGTATATTTTTATCCATGTTATCATTAAAAATAAATTGTAATAACAAACAGCTTAATAAAAAAACCCACCACTGATTTGTCATGAAATTTGAGGAAAAATGAGAAATAAAAACAGAAAACAACCCAGCATGAAGTTCTGTTCAGGAATGTCATCTGAGACTCGGATTTGTTATGTTTTCACCTGAGAGCCACTTGAGAATCGCCTTGGGCTGGAGACAGTTTTCTACAGGCCAATCTGATGTTTTGAAATGTTGTGCTTCATCTTATTAGCAGCACAAAGCCAACCTGCTCTACCTCCTGTCTCATTATGAGAATAATTAGGCCTAAATTTAGTCACACAGCTGACCATTCAAATTAACTCCACATACAAATCTGCCGGTGCGCTCTGCATATGTTTCTGCACACATCCAAGCGTGAATGCGTGTGTACGTGCGTGTGTGTGTATCTGTGCATGTTGGGAGATGTTCCACCTCCTTCCTGAAGGCTCGTCACTACCTGTTTCGAATTTTAAACAGCTTCCTCGTTCCTCTCACCTTCCCGCAGCTCTCTCTGCAGTCCTCTAGATTCTCACGGAAAAAAAAAGAAAAAGCATCTCCATAATAAAATATTTTCCACCCAACAAAACACTGCCAAAGAAATGAAAACAAATTGTATCAAATCAACTTTATTTTCTCATTCAAGATGAAATAGCTGACCCTATAGTGCTATTAACCATCCAAAATAAGCAAATGGAAACATTAGAATAAAGAAAACTGCAGAATGGCTCAAATATGAATGATTAAAAATATACAAAGAGAAACATTGACTTTGAGCTGTTTTTGAAAGCAACAGTAAATGTTACACTTTTTACCGTCAGTTGGAGGCTGAAAATGTATGAGGATGAATCTAAGTAGAACTGCTCAGATGACATAACAACTCTAGTGCACACAAAAAACATCAGATTTGACCTTTCAACTGCAAAACTGCTTTCCCTTCAAATGTCCTTTACGAATTATCTTTTTCTGTTTATTGTTTAAATGATCATTTGAAAACTGCATTTTGTATTTACTCAAGTTAAAACAAAATTTGTTCAAGGATCTGAAATGTAAGGTTCACAGAAAAGAAAAAAAGATAGAAAAATGAAGCGTTGATAAGAAACTTAGGTCTCTGTTCTATTAATGATTAGCTTTAGATGCCTCTGGGTTTTTGACTGAAACGTTCATTTTTCCCCCCTGTGAAATAATTCTGACAAACAAATGTTGCTTCTTTTTATGCAGAAGTTCCAAGGAAAGAGTCAGAAATAATCCTTCAAATTGATTTCTGATAGGTCATGACTGATTAATTTAACGCAGTTTGAAAATGCTCCAATAGGAGACAAAATAAGGAAAAGAAAATCAGGAAAATTTATGTGGGGAGGCCTATAATTAACTTACAGAGTTGACCTTTCTTAAAATCTGTGAAATAATCTGTGAAAAACCAATCAAGTGTGCTAAAATATTTGTAATAGAAACTTGACCAAAAATACTTTTTAAGTTAGCATGTTTTTTCAGTGTGCTTTGAGGTGTTCTAATTTGTTCCTCTCCAGAAATTAGATTTTGTTTTATGGTTCATTTCTGATATATTTTCTTCCTTGTTTTGTAATTTATTTCTCAGTCTACTTAAAAAAAGTAGATATTAAATACTAATTTGTCCAAAAATCTTAGAAAAATCTCCAAAATGTTTCACGTGGCTGTAAATCTGTCATCTACCTGGTAACAAAACTAAATGTTGTTCTTTATGGAAAACTCAATTCAAATAAGCATGTGGAATGAAAATGTAATTAGTCAGTTTGCATGTGGGTTTGGGGGTGTATTATATTTATATTTCACCTACGTATAGCAGCATTGTCAAAATCCATTGTTTTTGAGGTGACAAAAAAATTCAAGAGAAAATCACCCAACAAGTAATATTAGCAGATACTATTGTTGAAAGCACCGAACCATTCAGTAAATATTTATCAGTGAAATTAGCTAAAACAACAGGTTTGAGAAATGTCCCAGAAGAACCTTATTTTAATGTTGCAATCAGGATTTTAGAATTAGATCAAAGCGGGTTAAATGTCCATTTGAAGGAAATAGACCATCATGTTTTGTATTTATAAACATCTTTGCCAAAATTTTCCTGTTAAAATAAAATAAAACCCAAAAGAAAAAAAAGTAAAGAAATAAAAAATAAAAGCATAATTAGAAATAAAGAGATCAGATTTTGTATAATTCACTGCTCTAGATGAAGAAACTTCATTTTCTTTTTGTTGCGTGATAGAAATTGTTCAACAGGATGGCAAATAATTCACTTCAGCGTAATAAATAGAAAGATTGGCTAATTAATTAAGCATTGGCGTAATTGAATTTAGCACCAGATTCACTTCTTTCTGCAGGTGATGGATTGACAGATCAGCAGTAATGCAAACCTGTGGGGGTGAAGAAGAAGCTCAACCTAACAGTGAACATCTCAGATCAGCAGCTCACCTATTTTTCTAACCCAGTTCAGACATATTTACTAAGACACAAACAAAAACAAATCTGATACAAGCAGCTGAAATACTTCTTCCTCTAGTGCGGCACTGCTTAGACTCAGAGATAAGAGCTACTGCTTCTCTGCATTCACAGGGTCAGTCGAGGTGGTTCAGAGTTTGATTACAATGCCACTGACCCTTGGTGGGGTTTTTTCTGGACCCGTCCCACTGGGAGGCGACCCCAAACGGACCCAGAGCTCAGCTTGAAGAACTTTCCTGACTATAACTCCTCCAGTCAGATGTTGTTCTAAATGTTTCTAAGACTGCCTCCTCTGGGCAGGAACCAGAATCCTCAATTAACTAAAGGAATAATTAAAAACAATGTTCCTCTATCTCCTTGATAACTTCACTGAGTCTACAGTGGCTGTGGCTGAGCAGAGGAAAACTGCAACCCAATGGGAAAAAATGAACAAATGGATTTAATATGATGTTTGCAACCTGGATGTATTTGGCGCAACTCGCTTTGGGAATTTTAAAGAAATTCAGAAAATAGCAAAGCAGGATTTTTACATGAGATTTGTATAGAGGAGGAATAGCACCACTGAAAAGTAAAAGAAATTCAGACTTTTCTCATAAAAGTATTAGGGTCATTGTAGGTAGAAGAAAAAGAGGAGTGAATTTGTACCAAGAAAACTCAGACATTTTCTAAAAAAAAGAAACATGGAAATTTCCACAATTTCCAAAATTTCCAAAGTGAAATACTTTTTAATTTTTTATGGAAATCTCCTCTTCCATTTTTTTCTATCTATAATGACACTAATTAATCCAGCATCGTAAAATTTTTGACTTTTTTCTTAAAATTTTGATTTTTGACCTCAGAAGATTAAAGTCAAAATTCTGACAAAAAGACACATTTTTTCCAGTAATGAACAAAATCTCTGCTTTTATTCTTCACATCTTCTCATATCTCTTCATATAGCCTAATATCTTATGCCGTTATTCTTTCTTTAGCACTGTCCAGAATATCTTAACATTAATTTTCCTTATCCGTGTTTTATGCCGTCCGATGCACCGCGAGATTCATACTTTACCTTTTCAAATGAATCTTTCTCTCTTCCTCCTTGCCACACTTCAAGCTTTTTTCATTTCTTCACCTATATGTGCGTCTTTAGCACATTTATATTTTCCTCTTTTAGGCAACAGACACAATTTCATTTAATCTGTGTTCATGTTCCTGCATCTTTCAAGACTTCTCCTAACTGCACTCCACAATCCCATCATCTTGTCTCACTTCTCTCTCTCTCTGCATCCTCCTCTTGCTCAGTCTCAGTGTTATTGACACAGCAGGATCCCTTTCTGTCTCTGTCACTTCCTTTTTTTTTTTTATCTGTCCGTGTATCTGTGCTGTTGTCTGTCTGGCATCACCATGGCGACAGATTTTGGAGCTCTCCATCCCAGTTCATAGGCCACCAAGCATCGACGCCGTTGCTCGTCGTCGACCTTGCCAGCTTGCATATGGAGCCCACATATGGGTCTCATCCATGAGAGACGCGTGGCCTGAAGAAGTCGCATCCCCTCCAGGGAAACAGGACCAGTTCAGTAAAGGATACAGGATGTGAAGTGACATTTAGTATTTGTCTGCAACAATGAGCAACTGGAGGGATATGTAATGAATACAAGCATGTGGTTCATATAACCGGATATTTACAGTGCAGAGAGGTAAACGTCAAGGTGGGTTTTAGGTTGAGGGTGTTTGATTCTTTAGAAAGAGCAAAAGGAGTTATGATTCACCATTTGATGTCAACTATATCCTTGTCTAATTTGTTTATTGAAATTTAAATGAGTGTTTAAGTATGATGTTGTGAACCCAAAACAGAAACCACAACCTCGTAAATGTGAAACAGTTTTTATTGTCAAGAAATATGAAAATGTCCAAGCAGGAACAGGGCAGCATCTCTGCCAGAGATCTTTGGCTTTCTTCCTTGGAGACTTGAAAATTGACATGCTGGATTATTTAAAGTAAAGACGGCAAGACAGAGAAGAGGGTCCATTTACTGGGGATTGTTTCACCTGAAGGACAGAAACTGGAACTCCATGTGCTGGTAACTGGAAATGGTGAAGCCTTGATGAGCAGGGACGATCTGGTTACATCGTGGTGATGTTAAAGATCACTTTGAGTTTATTGGTCTGGTAAATAGTCCAGGTCAGCAACAGAAAAGGGAAATGAGACCTTTTGTATTTTATTGTATCCCATAAAAATGCAGAGATATGATCAGAAAAGGCAGCGAGCAGTCAGAGGTGACAGAAGACAAAAAAATTGGTCAAGTTAAAATCAGGATACTTGACCAGTGATTGACAACAGAAAATCTCACCCTAAGGGATTACAAAGTAAAAGTTTATGTAGACAGCAGCACAGGTGACAGCCATCAGCAACCAGCTGACACAAGTGCAGAAGGAGCAGAGCTGCAGGTGAGGCCAAAGGGCAAATCAGCAGGTATGAAAAATATATGGAGGAGCAGCATGAATCATGGCAGGAAACAGGGAAATCATGACAAAAAGAACATAAAGCATCTAAATTACGACAGGCTTCACTTGCCTTAATTAAGGTCAGTGTCCAAAATGAAAAAGTCTGGGCAACAATCCAAACGTTATCAAGTGGTTTTTGCCCTAGACCTTTCCCACCCATGGTAATGTTCCGCAGAAAAATTTATTAGTTTTCCCAGATATCTGACTAGACCAAAGTACAGGTTTGAAAAGTTAATTTGTTTGATGATCCCGAAAAAAAGTCCAAAACTCATCTGAAAGGCATTGTACACACATAGCTGGGTCTTTATAAAAAATAATATCTATGCTACATTAAAAGAAAACAAAAAATAAAACATTGTATTCCCAGAATTGGTTTCCGAAAAGTTTTCATCCCACACATGTGGTTGTTTTAAACATGCCACACGCATAGGGGGCAGTGTAGCGCAAAACTAAAACCTGCGTCAGCCAATCAGATTGCTTCAAAACAAACAGGACTCGTTATTAGGAATTAAACATGGCTCCCGGAAGTTCATTCGAGTGGACAGATATCTTGGTCTTACTATAGATAAACTACTTGTAAGTATCATATTAGAGCATAAAGTTAATAAGACACAAGACAACATCGACGGGGAATCATGTCAAAGCAACTTTATGGATATATTGGTGAATTATTTATTGCAGACTGTAATGTGCCGGACTACAAATAAAGCTCCGTCTGTATTTTCGAAAATACAGACGCAAACACAAAGACGTTGTTTCCTTAAATCTCCACTTTGGTCAGTGTTTTTTTATTATAAATAATCGTTTTTGGTGATGTTAAACAGAGTTGTGGTGAAATGTAGAAGCACATGAAAAACGTATTTGTTTTCCCAGATATAACGAACAAAATATATGAAAAGAAACATATATGAGGGAAACTTACTTGCTGAGCCCGTAAATGGGTGAGGAAATTAATTCCTGCTCAGGGCTCAAACAAACCTGAACTGGCTCTGACAATTTGCATTTAGCCTTTATATGAAATGCAATTGAACTTTATTTAATTTAATGAAGAAAAACTTGAGAGAGCTGATTTGTAGACTCGGTACATGTCCTTTGGTGAACAGATAAGACACCGAGGCATCATTATCTCCTCAGTGGCTGACATTCGTCTGTAGGCTGCCAGACAGACGGTGCCTTTTCTGTCACCTCCTCCGCCTCCTCCTCCGGTCTGGTGGAGTCTCGTCTGTAGTCCGTTTCCGTGTTGAACCAGGCAGCAGCCAACTCCCTGCTCCTCACTTCCGAACTCGCTTCCCCAGAAGCGACCGCGCCTCCTCAACTTACAGACCTGGCTAAGGGCTCCGGGAGTGTTTCCCATTTAAACAAACAGTGCCGAAGATGGCGGAGAGTTAATGGTGTAAAGAAGAAATTATCGATCCGGGAGGGAGGTAACGCTTTTCTCCAGGTAAGACCGCGCTGCGTGCTTTACGACGTTCAGC
The DNA here is from genome assembly GCA_033032245.1 of Poecilia picta. Lineage (NCBI taxonomy): Eukaryota > Metazoa > Chordata > Actinopteri > Cyprinodontiformes > Poeciliidae > Poecilia > Poecilia picta. The sequence goes on along the minus strand of CM065359.1, from coordinate 11,703,995 downwards.
TAATTAAGCCGGACTTTGTTTGCGGTTTGCATGTCGACACAAGTCGGAAATGGACTGAGACGGGTCTCCACAGTGGCGGTGCACACACACGCACACACACACACACACACACACGCACTGATGACTGGCCGGGTATCAGTGCGTTGCGGAGGGCACAGTGCACGGTCTCTCAGTGCATGACAGCAGGGAGATCACCCCGCTGATCTCTGCTCTGGGGCGGACGGTTGTTGTCACGTCTGTGTGACAAGTCGGGGCTGCAAAACGAGTCGATGTGCAGCTTTTAATCAACTTAACTTGGCGGATCAAGCGGCTCCGTTTACGCGCAAGCTGCTGCTGGATCACAGTTGCGTTTCCAACATAGAGCTCAGGGAACACGGGGAAGTTTTTTTTTTTTTTTTTTTTTTCTTTTTCCACACTTTAAAAAAAAAAACAAAAAAAAAAAAACATGGTTTCTGCACAGTTCAACACAGTTATATTCTAATCGTCTGGTCTCAAAGGCTGGACAGTCGCACCTGAACCTCCCTCTGTCGTAACTTGAAGGAATCGAAACGCTGTTAATTTTTTACTTGTATGCAGCATGTTTGCCCAAAGATTACCCTGCTGGGGTTTTTTTTTTTTTTTTTCAGCTTTAACCCCCGTGCATGGACGCAGACGATGCTGACTGCTCTCGCTCGGACTGTGTGTTTTAAAAGAGCGGAGAGGAAAAAGTGCAGCGGCTCTGCGATGTGTCGCCACTGTGCACTGAATAACCGATGCATTGTCTTTAAATGTGTGTGTGTGTGTGTGTGTGTGTGTGTGTGTGTGTGTGTGTGTGTGTGTGTGTGTGTTGTGTGTGTGTGTGTGTGTGTGTGTGTGTGTGTGTGTGTGTGTGTGTGTGTGGTGTGTGTAGCGGAAGAAAGAAGGATTTGGCAGTTTCTGTTCGCTGTCATGAAATGTGCCCGTGCGGGCCTGCAGGGGGCAGCAGCGTGGCCCTGTGCGCTCCCGCTCCCGCCGCTGCGCCTGTGCCCTGCGCCTCGCAAGGTTCAAGGCTTGATCCCTGACACAGCCAGGCATGTGTTGCTGTGTGTTTGTCTGTGTGCGCACACATGCAGAGAGGGGGAAAAAAAAAGAAAAAGGAAAAAGCCACCGTGTCCTTGAGCGTGACACCAGATCTTTACCACAGAACAGGTTTTCAGGGGGGATAATAGTCTTCTTTTCAGTGTGTGTGCAAACACAGGTTGAATGGATGTGTGGACTGCAGGTGAGAGATGTGAGCTTGAGGTAATTGCAGTGAAATCCGGGAATAAGTTTAATAAGTCTGTTTTAAGATTTTACTATCAGAAGAAATAATTTGTTGCTCTGTCTAAATTTTCGGTACTGTCAGTGCTTTCCCTGTTTGTCACTTCATTCGAGCCCGTCTCTGCTTTCTTTGTTTGAACTCATTCATCTGTTTCTTGCGTCCTCGCAAGTCTGCACACCTGTGATTTTTCACCTTATCATGCAAATCCCCACAGTAAAATTAAATGGCTTGTGCAATATTAATAAAAAAAAAGTAATCCCCCCCTTTTCTGTAGATAACATCTGACTCAAAATGTGAAACACATTTACTAGATCATTTTTTTTGTAATTTACCCTCACTAAATACACGTGAAAGAAAACAATTCAGTTAAAAAACGCTTTAAATGAACTTTCAGTTATCCAAAAATATTTGGCCAAGATAATTGGTTGTAGGATTTAATGAGCTTTTGCTTCTTCCTACTTTTCAAACTGGATACGAAACTTTATTTTATTTTTCCTCTGACATCTTCCTTGCTCAAAATGAATAAGGACTTTATTAAATTTCTTGCTATGATGATTTATGTAGGTTCAAAATTAAGTATTTTAAAATCTGAATGTTTGTGGTAATGTGTCTTTGGGAAAAGTTATGACAAAACAAACATTTTAAATTTGACAAAAGTTTCTTTATTTTTCTTTCTGCTAGTCGTCAAAATTAGTGCCAGTTAATTACCTTGCAAAATGAATGCTGCAAACAACATTCATTTTGCAAGGTAAAGTGTATTATTATTTACAACAATGTATAAAATCTATGTATTTTGAAATCTACTTATAAGCAAAAAAACCTGATAAATTCAGGCATTCTGCTTTACTTTGCACTCCACGTCTGTCTATATTGTTAGCAACCAGAAAAATTTACAAATGCTCAAGCCAAGTTTTTCTTTGTTGGAGGCAAGAACGCTGTTTCAGCCAGCTGACGGACGGTGTGCAGCAACATGTGGGGGGGATTTCTACTGTATGCTCCTCAGAGTGGGATAACGCTCATTTCACTCTATTATTATCTTAAAGTTGACCAAACATGAGTGTAAAAGTGCCACACTTGGGTTTACCTTCATATCTGCAAACTGCCTGTGTCTAGTTAGAAGATCCCAGACTGTAAAGCAGACATTGATTTCTTATGTTTGTGATTATGAACCTAGATTTAAGGCATTTGAAGAGATTAGTGTGGTCTCAGTGAAACTGTGGTGGAGATAATTTTATACACAGAGTGATTCATTTAGAAAAATGATGACAGTAGTCCCTGCCTGCAGTTCTTGCTGCCTGTTTTGCAAATCACTCCAGGCTGTTTTTATCAGTCTCAATGACATTGGGTTAAATTTAACTTTCACATATTTTGCCACCCTCCTTCTGGGTAAGTTTAGTGTTGCTCCTTTGATTTTAAGACGATACATTAATCATCAACAATACTAGTCTAAGCCACAGCATTGTGCTCTTCGCCGACTTACCGTCGGTTTTGCTGCTCTGCACACTCGCCTACAGCCTGGTCGCAAGGCCTTGAGGCTGGGTTGTGGAAACCTTGTGAGGGGTTTTCCTAAGTGGATGGAAGGATGGTGGTATTGATGATGTGGAGGAGGGTGACAGTGATGCATTATGTTTGGTGAATCGGGGTGGGGGAGAGAGGGACAAAGCTGAACTGGGGACGCTGGTGTCTGGGTCAGGCTCCAAGGGGGAGGAGGGTTCTGAAGATGGGACCTCATACACCAGCAGGGCTGGTCTGGGTGTGTGTATCCGTATGAGAAAGAGGGAGGACGTTTCAAATGCTGGGAGGAGACGGATCGAGCAGGGTGTCCTGCCGGATATCTGCCTGGCATTTTTGTCCTTTGTGCCCATCCTTGTCGATCTTGTTTCTCAAACCTTTGAGAAACCACAAAAACATGACTGTTAGGTTAAGTGTTTGCTCTATTTGCCCTGAGGTTTGCGTGCATGGCTGCTGGTCCTGTGGTTAACAGGGCTTGCCTGTTTCAGGTGGTTCCCTTCAGGTTGTTCTTGTGGAATCAGGAAGTTTCTGATGGTTTGTATTCTTTGCGGTGCACTGTCCCCCGGACCGCCTTGAATGCAGCACAGTGAGCGGCTCTGTTGTGCTGTTGTTATAGAGACCTCTCTCTCCATGTCAGCAGGTTTCCCAGATTTCACGCATCTCTACTCCAAGCACACCTGATTCGATTCTATATATTTTTTTAAAATTGCATTAAATTACCTAATTTTATTGTGTAACTTGATGTTACAGGAAGTATTACATTTAGGGTTGCAAGTGCAACTAACAATAATTTTAGTAATAGTTTAATCTGTTGATTCTGACGATTAATCGGATAAAAAAACTGACAGATTTCCACAAACCTTTTTCATGCAATGTTGGAAATAATTAGGAGATGCAAATAAACAAATAATTATTTTCTTTTTAAATAAGAAAATAAACATTATACTGCCTAAAATGTCATCACAGCATTCCTTTAGTGAGTGCTTGATCATTTGTAGCAAAAGATGCATTGCAGCTACAAAATGATTCTAACGTCAACATATGAAAATCTCAGCTCTTTATGCTCAACATCATTACAGTACAGGGCTGATCTGTTGATTCATTGATAGATTAATTAATAATTAGGTAGCAAAAGAAGCTTGATAGGAGATTATTTTTCTTTTACAGAATTTCAACAAGGTAAATAAATCTGTGCCACTTGATGTGTACTGGGTACAAAATATTTACAGAAAAAGTTTTCATTATGTTTTATATGCAAAATGCTTATATTTTTTGTACAGTTTTTTGCTCTGGGTATGTTGTCCGTTTTTGAGCCTATATACTCAATTAATTCCTAGATTAGTTGGCGATTATTTCCAGAATTGATTCATCACAATTAGTTGTTTCAGCCCTAATTACTGGCTTATTCCTAGCAGCAATAGATGAGGAACCGAGTCACCATTAAGTCCAACAAACAAGAAAATGTGGGGCTTGACTTGGACTTGAGGTCTGGGACTTGTGGTTTGCAAATTAAGGTGAAAATTAACTAGATGTGTGATAAACTGAACTTTGTATTAAAAATATGGCAGCTGGATAGTGAATAATGGAAATACTTTGTGCTGCAAATATGTTATAGAAAGAGTAGCACAGGCGTTTCATGTTTATTTATTTTTTTCAAATATAAGCATGTCTGTTTTTCCAGCATTTAAATCCACTTTTGTATTTTTTCAAAAGCCAAAACAAAGGCACACTAAATGAATTTTGTTTCCTGAATAAAAAGAAAAGTCCCAGAGTACTTGAGCTCTGTGCTGTTGTTCTATAAATGCGTTCACTAAAAGGCAGAAAACTTGGAGCCTGAATGACTCTCACAGCAGAGGAGGAAACGTCTTATAATCACTTCAGACTGAGATTATCCTTATTCCAAGAAATTACTGAGGAGCATTATTTTAAAACCCCATTACAGCTGCGCACAGCTGTGGCTGCAACATGTGGTGGCTTTTCTCTGAGAGAGCTTGGGAGGAAAATCAGGATGTAGAAAAATATGTAAGCAAAAAAATATGAAGGAATCACAAATTTTGTAACAACTTTTTCTAACAAGGCAATGACCTGGAGTTTAACCTCCAGTTATAATCTGATGTTTTTGTTATTCAGCTCAATGCTTGATAAGGCTTCTTTCTTCTTCTTGAAGCTAAAATGTGAAGCGATACATTTTCCTGCTGCTCTCCTGAAGGTTGGCAGCCAGTTTAATGTGTCAGTTGAGTTTGTATTTATCACCCAAATCAACCCTTTTTTTTAATGATTTTCGTTCTCACTTTTTATAAGCATCTCTTTGCCTATAAAATTGCTTTAGTTTGTCCTCGCCTGAATTGTTTTTAATTTATCAACCAGAGGAGACGGAAGTGTCTCTTGAAATGCTAAATATTTAAATTGCTTGTTTATTTTATATGATACGATAGATTTTTCCTCCATAGCTGGAGCTTTCTAAATATTTATACAATGATATTTTGTAATTCCTGTCCCTGCTACATTCATAATACTGCTGATTACATTACGAGTAGTTTGAGTCACACTGTAGCCCTGTGTGAGTTTGAGTCGGCGCTCCAGCTGCTGAACGAGAAGCTGTTGCCCTGTTTGAGTCAAGACAACACAGGAAGTGATGATAGTCTCACGCGGACACTGTTTCTCAGCATGGCTGATATTTTTCTTTTATCTGTGATCTATGTCAACGCAAAAACGTACTCTGAAAAGTTTAAGTCAATGTGAATATATGAACAAAATGAAAATTATAAGTGGTTCATGATCCTAGCTTCCCTAGGATCATGAACCTAGAGGAGCCTCTTGAGCCTCTTCTCAAAACGGGAAAGACAAGAGAACGTGCAAGTCAAGTAGGGGAGATGTATATTAATTTTTACACAGTAGTACATTAATGAGACTGTAAGTGAATTGCAGCACAATTTCCAGTGTCAGATTATGCTACTGCATAAAAGACGGTTCTTTTTAATAATGCAGTTTTAAATGAGATGTCATTAGATTTGTAGGATGTTTTCCAAAGGCATAAAGGCACAAGAGGGTGTTAAATATTTAAATTTATGAGCATAGTAGTACACAATCAGCAGCATATTTATTTTGTGAAGAGGTAGGTGCCAATTTTGTTCAATTGTATGTGCGGAGAAGAGAAGAGTTTTCAAACAACGTCCTAAAATGTCTAAACTGTTGTGATCTCGAAGTAATGAAACATGATGTTTTAAACGAGATTATAAATTCTTTCTCTTATTTGGTTACTAAAGAAAGAGGTCAGCTTGTGTTAAACGAAATGATGAAACCATAAAAGCGACGCAGGTTTTGGTGAATTCCTGCACGTTAAACGTGAAGCCTGTGAATTACTAGTGGCTTACCCTCCCCTCTCCCAAATAGGAAATATAAAAAGCATATGTAAATACGGGATATGCCCTCTCCATGAACTCCTGCTTGGCTTGTCCCTGCGGGTGTACTGTAGAAACACGGTGGCTGATATAAAGGTGATATCAGGCTTTCAACGCAGGGTTTGCCAACATGTTGATTGTAATTATCCACTCGATCTTTAAAACCTTCCTGGTGGGCTGCAGATACACTTGGAAAACTAAGTGCACATATGCATTGTGACTAATGCTCCATTTGGCAGCACCTCTCTCTCACCTGTGTTTTCCTTGTGTCTATGGTCAGATTTTGCAGCTGGATTCTCTCTCTCTTAACTTGTTTTCCAAATATACAGATAATTGGTGACTTTTGCTGGCAATGAGCTTTCTCAGATTTATCTCACTCTTTGAGAGTAGAAACCAAAAATATGTGAATGAGAGCAGCCTTCATGGGAACTGGGCTGGATTAAGACACAAGGTGGACAATCAGAGGCAAACAACTTGAGAATGCTTGAGTTGATGAACAATAAAAATAAAAATTTTACCAGTTTGTTCAATGTTGAAGATATGTTTTGGTTGTTTTTAGCTGGCAGACAATTTTTTAAGCAATGAAATACAATATTTTTCCTTGCCCAGTTGCATTTGATCAATTAATCCTATAGTCAAAAATTCATAAATTTTTCGAATTAATGCAGTTTAATAAATTAATAAAACATTTTTTAGCAGATTCTAAACAACAGAAAAAAACATCTAATTTTTTTAAGGTAGCCAATGCAAAGGCTTTTTTAAATCAGTCTTTTTTCTTATTTTTTTTGTTCTATAACAAATGACTCAGACGATGAACAATTTCTCCCTCTACTGTTAGACACGCACATTTGTTTTAGTTACTTTTACCCAGAATGCCATGCACTATAGTCCACTTCCTGCTTTTGGAGCGATCTTCAGTCCACTTGGAATTCAAATATGCATTCAAACTGCACTAGAATTCACTCCAACCGAGCCAAAGTCCAGGTTTATAAGAGGACCAGAGTTCGGTCCACATCAGAGTTTAATTGTCCGTTCACATCTCCCCTGCAAAACTGGACTTTACAGGCAAACAAGCTATAGTTTGATTAAAGTGGACCAAGCAGGGCTTGTCGTCATAGTCGTCTATGACTTTGTATTTTTATGATGGAAAACTCTATGAACTGCCTTTTTACTGATATGTGCCGCACCATTTAATTGATTAAATTAGCTTTACCATCATATTAGCAATTAGCATGACCATCATTACAAAAATAGCATTCATCTTTTTGTATATTCTTGCATTGATTATAATTTATCTTGCAGAAAGCTTCAAGCCTAATATTTCATCTTCGGATGTTTTTCTGTTGAAGGCTAAACTAACTGAGTTTAAAATAACTTTCAAAATCCTGTAGAGACAGGTCTTTTAGATTGTAAAGTGGTTAATAACAAATCGGCATCAAGACCTGAAAGAAATAGATCCTTATTCAGATGATAAGGACAAACAACCAAAAACTCAGATGAAATATCTAATCTGGTTGATCTTTTTGTTCATTCCAGGAAGAAAAACGTGCTAAATTTAGTTGATACCATTTATTTTGTCAGATTAAGTATTGAATGAAGTGAGGCAGAAAAGATTAACTAAGTATTAAGGAAAGTTGGGGGGTGAGAGGAGGCAAAAGGAGATGTGTGGGTTGAGCTGATGGGCTGTCAGAATCTTGCAGTGCATCCTCGCTTTCTATTTCCTTTCTTTCTCCAAGAATGCCTCAGTGCAGCTCATGTCCTCTGCCGCCTTTTTTTTTTCTTTCCGAGAGCTATTTCCTCTGTGAGAGGAATGTCAAGTGCCCATCTCAATGCGCTTTTCTCTGTTTCGTTTTGTTTTGTAACTTGTGGCTCACTCTTGATTTCTGGCTCTTTCTCTTTACCTCCGTCTTTGTCCTCTCAACTTGTCAGGGATTTCTTTTTTTTTTTTTCTCCTCCGCCTCACAGTCAGCGGGTTGCCAGGACCTGCACATGGCCAACTCGAATCAATTAGACTCAATTAGCTCATGTAAAACAAGCTAAATTGTCGCAGAAAGAGAAAAGCAGCCAGCTTGTAGTGCAGTTCCATGCGAGTCTATAAAGATTTGAGAGATGAAGGCGGTGATGAAGACCGAGGAGTAAAAAAAAAAAAAAAAAAGGGAAGAGGTGGGAGGGGGGGGGAGGGAGGAGGAGACGGAGAGAGTCGCTTTATTAACATCGTGGCACCCGCTAAAATTCAGGGAGTGCTGTTGCATCCAGCTGTTACTGGCTGCGCGAGGCTTCGTTGCCATGGCAACACAGCCCAGTGCGCGACTGCTCAAGGTCGTTCCATCCAACTCTGAACCGAGCAGCAGCAGCAGCAGCAGCAGCAGCAGCAGCAGCAGCAGCAGCAGCGCCACACATCGGATGTGCACTGAGAGGGAGAGAGAGAGAGAGAGGCAGGGAGGAAAACAGACGGGTAACTTCAAAGTGACCAATCAAAAGCACTTCAGTGACAGTGACGGCGTGGTCGGTGGAACAATCTCAGATGTCCCTTCGTCTGCCCTCTGACACTCTGGCACGCACGCACACATTTACAGACACACAGGCTTAGAGCTGCACTTTCCTACATATAGGGGCAAATAACAACAATAACAATCGAACAAAAGAATCCCCGCCAGTCACGAGACCGGTAGATTCTCCTTCCAGCTGATACAATATTTAGCTGGTCAGTGGGAGACGGAGGGATTCACTGGCTGGAAAAGATGTGAGCAGCAGTGCTTTTCTCTGTCTCTTCCTGTTTCTCATGGTGCATTGCTGTGAGGCTACCTGGGGCTTCTTCCACCTCCTCTCCTCTCTTCCACAGACAAATCTGCAGGAGCATCTCCTGGGAGTTTGTTGGCGCGGCAGCTGCACACATTGTACCCTGAAAGCTTTTCTACAGTCTCTTTGTAAAGATCTTACACAATTATTACACGCAATACAGTGCGACCTCTGTGAGAGTGGTATTTTCAGCTTAATGCCGCTGCTAGCATGACATGCCTATACTGGCAATACTGGTATTTTCATGCTTTCAGAGTAGGATGCTGGGCTACAAAAAACTGGTGCAATCAGGTCAGTTTATTTATTAATTTAGTTATTAGTATTGAATCAAATGAAAACTACAATGCTTACTTTCTTCTCTAAATGTTAGACTAGCTAATGGTTGGGCAACAAATCAATAACAATATATATTGCAACAAAATCAATGTGAAATGAATAATAATTGCACTTAACTCCGATCTAGAGCCACACGGCATTCTGGGAGTTGTAGGAAGAGAAAAGACTTCAGCTGCTCTGTCGGTCAGGTTGGTGGTTACCTAGCAACAGCCTGTTGACTAAGTTGTGCAGCAGCAGTTTCATGTTTTACGTCATAGCTGCTCAAAAGTAAAAATAATGGCGTGAAAGAAGAAAATGAGAAGAAAAACTCGAGAGGAAACTATAGATAAAACAGGAAAGGTCACCAGTTTGGCAGTATTTCAGATATTTAAAAACAAAACTATAAAGTCATACGATAGTTATTAGTCTGTAAAAACGAAAATAAAGGGAAGAGAACATTCATATTTTCTTATTATTACTGTAAATTTTTTCTTTTGATGTTTAGTGATTGAATAAAGTATCAGATTTGCTACCAGAGTCCATCATGGATCAGGTATTGATCTATCATCTGCTCCTGACAGCATGTTGCTGAAAGTCCCAAACACTTTTTTAAAATAGACATATCAAGCTTGTAAATTGTTTACGAAGAAATGTTTCAAATATGTGAATGGATGCATTTTTTAGCTTGTGAGATTAAAGTTTCAGCATACAAGTGTAGCCTGCTGTCAAAGTCTGCTGCACATTCAGATGTTTCACAGTAGAAAAGCAGAAAATAAAAGATAAATTAGTTTAATCTTTTCTATGAAAAATGTAAAAGTGGTGAGAGTTTTATCTCAAATTGCTGGAATAAAAACAAGTGAGAAAGCTTTGGACCTCTGTACAAGATCAACAAGAAGGCTAAGTTGAAAATAGCTGCTCTAGTTATTTCCTTTTTCATTCATCTGACTTGTAGCTTTAAAGGAAATTGAGAAATCACCATCCTGTTGACACAAAGAAGAGTTAGGAACCCAGATAATTTAATGTAAATAGTGTGAAGTCAAGTTTATTTAAATAGCACATTTTCAGCAACAGGGAAATTAAAAGCTTCACATAATAAAATCAAAGCACAATAAACAAAAGACATCAGACTGAAGTATATTTGTAGCAGAAATCTGTTTTCTAACATAATTATTAGTATTCCCATACATTTGCAAACTCTTTTTTATTATATATAAACACAAAATAGAAACACAACCTTGCTTGCTATATATATGATTTTATCCGACATTAAACCTCCCAAATAAGGTTTTGACACCGCTAGACCTGCTATTGTCGCCTCTTTAGTGGCTCTATAAAGAACGGATACAAACCGCAAGCTGTTGGCACAATTCAATGCAGAGCAGAGGATGGGAAATATCAAAACAAAGAGCTAAAATGAGACGGCTCATTTTATCCCAGAGCCAATATGGCCTTTCGTTATTACTGAAGATTTGTGATTTCATCTGAGATGATATTAAGATGAAATCCTTTTAATTTTCATTGTTGGTCTTCATTAGCCTGTCTCTAAGCTGCTGAAGGAAGTCTTTCATTCTTGTTGTCAAGAATGAAAGAGCCAGTAGTTGGAACTGATATTTAATGTTTTCTATTGTAGTTTCTTGTGGTAGTGAAAACTGATTCAAGTTGGCAGCAGTTTTAATTAAATTGCATTTACAGCTTGTAATCAAGTTGCCTTGATTTAAAAAAGTAGTTTTTTCCTGTGTGTGATTGAAATTGAATCTCTGAAAGTTAAAGTTAAAGTCTTGGGAAGCAGATAGCTCTTAAAAAAAACCCAGAATGTTGTCGTCCAGATGCCGCTCAATGGCAGTACTCCGTCTGCTACCAAATATTTGACCCATTATTTGTTTTTGAGATCTAATCTCCTGCACAGAGTGACCAATGTCACAGGGCTTGAAGAGTAAATATTCAGGAATCATCTGCGTCGTTATGATTAACTTTGAAAGGAGCAGTTTGGAAAACACAGCTTTGTTTGACAGACAGCTAAGTACCACTTTGTCTCTCTTTGGATGTTTTTGAGAAGGTTATAAGCTGTAAGACAATAAATAATATAAAAAAATAGACTTGTTCCAGATTGGTGCTTCATTGGTTAATATTGGTTAGGGTTGCTAAAATTGGGATGCAATATAACTAATGTACAATTAATGTCTCTTACTTCAGTAAGTAATAGAGTTGCTTCTGTTTTTGTTACTGATGAGGCATCTAAAATTTTACACCATTTTATTCTCGCGGTTTAAAGTAGTAGCGATTGTAGACAATGGGTAGATGAAAAACATAGATGTTAGTCTAATTTTTAGTTTATTTTTTCTGCATTCTGTTTAACTTTTCTGCATCAAATAGAGGCCATTAGATTATGGTAATGGATTGTGTTAATACTGTCTTATCATACCCTGACAGTATGCGTTGTGTGCATGCTGACTCTATCTGACTTTCCTTCACAGTTGGATTTTTGTTTTAACTCTTATTGGCCGATGACGTGATGCTGAAAGGCAGTTGTGTGTGAACAACTGTTTAAAAGTAAGAAAAACACAACGTGTCTGTGAGCCCCGTTCAGGAGATCAGAGCTAGTTTCACGTTTCTTCTTTGCTGTAAGGTAATAGACACTTGTTAAAGGCGTCCTTGCAATGGTGTGTTTCTAACAAGAAGAGCTCTGTTTTTCTTACTCGTTTTCCATTGTAAAAAAAAAATCTAGGCTGAGTTTATATGTTTTAAGGCTCCTCTCCTTGCTTAAACACTCACACACGCACACATGCGCAGCATTTTATGGGGTAGGAGTTGAGGTAAATGTTACCAGCTGCAGCACAGCAAGCGAGGGGGCTTTAACTCTGCCTGAACCCAACTGTTACATGACCGCCTCCTCAATTTAATTCACTCTGGTCCAGCCTTCCCCTCAGTCACCACATCCCTCCATAGCCAACGCAACACATGCCAGTGTGGACTTACAACAAATGTTTTCATACCACTTGAACTTATTCTCAATTTTGTCACGATGCAACCACAAACTTGAATTTATTTCCTTGGATTTTGTTTGATTTATGGCTTGTGATAAATAAAATTTTCTGTCCATGCATTTGTCCGTCCACTGTCAAAAAGGATAGTTATCAAAAATTAGCTATAATGCAAAATCGTAAAGGGGCAGTATTATGTAAAGTCCAGGCTAGCACAATCAAGTAACTTCACTTGTTAAAAATGCTGTATATATCAAATATAACTTAAAATAAATTTGACTGGGTAATTTAATGCCTTGAACTGGGCCTCTGTCTCTTTAAGAAGCTCCTGCTTTTCTGAACTCCATCTTCAGGATTCATCACAACAATGCTCCTCTATTAATCCTCTGACAATGTTTTTACCAGTGTTTTAGTCAGAAGTGGTTCATTTAATGAGCTCAGCTGATGCACAGTTTCACCAGGAGTTTGCTCATTTCTGCTGTCTAGTCTGAAGGATCTTAATGGGGGAGAGTGAAGCTGCAGCTCTGAGGAGGAGCTGTGTGTCAAAGATAAGGTTAGGTCCAGCCAGACATTTTTCACAGCTGAAAAATTGTAGAATTTCTCAAATATGAATGAAACACTCCATGTATATTTGTGATGACAGAATAACTTTTTAACAAGATGCAAAGTTAAAAAAGTAAATTTTACATAATACTGCCCCTTTAAATGTTGTATGGATGTGTTTTCAGTTCTGTGTTACCCCTTTACTCCCAAATAAAACCCAGTGCAGTCAATTACCTTCAAAAGTCCAACGGTTTGTAGTTTAATCTCAGTAGAGACCGAGATGTTCTGTGAAAACCTCAGAGGTTTGCTAGAGAACACACACCCTCACAATGACCAAGGAGCACTTTGCATCAAACTTTTCCAAAGTTACTGCAAAGTTAGATAAATAAAGCCAATATTAGTTGTGCTCTCCATAAATCTGCCCTCCTATGGACCAGTAAAAAGATTGTTGAAAGGATGCAGAAATAATTTTCCGGAGTTTACCACAAGCCTTGTTGGGGACACAGCAAACATGTTAAAGATGGTGATCTGGCATGAAGAGCTAAACATTTCCTTTTTGGGTTGCATGCAAAACATAGTGTGTAGCGGAAAATTAACACCCTGAACACAACATGCCCACCTCGAATGGTAGTGGCTGGTCAGAGGATTGAGCTAAAAAATTAGGATTATTGGATGAAATCTTGCAGAAATAAGATGGAAGTTTATCTTCTTTGCTTTCTAGAATATTTCATGCTGTAGTAAGCAAATTGTACCAAATATATCAGAGGAGCAGAGTCTGAATGTGTGGCACTAAAATAATTTATTGTTTTTAAACATTTCTTTATGAAATGCCAGTTGCACATAAGCATAGGTTAGTATGACATGGACTTAAACTGTTATCACAATTCTATTGTGATAATAGTAAAAGTGATGATAGGAACTATTTATTACTTCTTTTTTAGTTAACTGTATATCTGTGGCATGGCACTGCCATCAAGTCCCCACAAACACAAATACTGCTCCTGAAAAACATTCCAATTTGTAACATGATTCTTTAAGATACCAGTCACATAATAAATGTGATTTGTATCACTAAACTGAATGCAATAACGGCATTTAGTCATATTTTAAAAATGACTAAATGCAGTCATCTCATTGAACAAAAGTTGAAAAAAAAGTAAACTGAACAATCTTGTCAAAATGGACAGTTATGGGGTGTTTTAAGCATCATTAACTTGATAAATCAAAATTATTTTAATAAGCAATTTATCATGATAAGCAATAAATTATACAATAAATGCCGACCCCACCGACTGCAATAAATTTGCGACATATTCTGAGCCGTATACATAAGACATCAACATCTCATTTGACGGTGAAGAAGCAACACAAGGTCCACTGCCCTCCAACCAGCTCTGTCACCTTGGTGTGAACCAGTGTGCTGGTTGAGCAGGCTCTACGTCATTGGCTGAGTTTCCACCTCCCCTTTGAGGTCACAATGTTGGTGTTGTGACGACACCTGGACCTTGTTCATCAGTACCTCCGGTCAAGCCTAGTTTGCCGTGCACTGCAGCATTTAGCAGAAGCACTGAGCTTTCGTCGCTGCTTCGTTTGACTGCTTGCACACAAAGTCAAATGAGACGCAGCCGCCAGGTTTCGCCTCCTTAAAACTGTCTGTGCAACAATTTTTCTTTTTTCTTTATTATTTTCTTGCTCAGCCAAAGGTCTGAATGAGGAGATCCTAATGTATTTCATCAGGTGATGTGATGCGAGAGCCTGCAGGATCACGCTGCAGACACCTGCTGATTTTGCTGGTGTCCAGAAGTGAGCAGGGTCACTGCCATTATGCCATGCGTTTCTGCCAAGCTCAGAAGTAGAAAGAAGCTCTCCAAGCAGAGGCCCCAGCTCAGGCAGGGGGAGTGTCTTCAGTCGAATCAGCTTTTCCTCTATAAAACTTAACCCCTCTCATTTTCTCTCCCTCCCTCACAAAGAGTGGTAGTAAACAGTCTACAGCTCTCTGTGGAGAAAATAGGCTGTAATTTGGTCACTGATTTGATCCAGTGTGAACCAACAATTTTGGTTTCTTTTGCAGCTCTTGTTATTTAGCATTAATCTTTTCTTTTTAATATCCAAGTAAATCAGACCTTGCACTAACCCCCACATATCAGTTCAACCATTAAGAACGATGCGCCGGATGAAATATCACCTCCTGTTGTTGCCCACTCCGGTAACCAGGGTGAGCGCCTAGAATTTCAGGCACTTTGAAACATTTGTTAGGGTTGCATGAGCCGCGGCGCTCCCTGAAGTACGACATGCCTTTGAGGGTTTTTACTCTTGTTGCTCTGCCAAGCACAACACAATACCATCAAAATGGTGGGAAAAAAAGAAGAAAAGGAATGATGAAGTTTTTCCATCAGATAAAAACACTGTTGCTCCTTTCCTCTGCTGTTTGTTTACATACATATTGAATTGTATTAGGTCATATTGTTTACGTAACTCACTTTAATTAAGATTTGTAGCCTAAGGCCTGTGTGTTAAAGAATTAATTTGTAATGTGTTTTTAATGAACAAACTTGGAAATTATTTCTATTATTTTTTTCAATCACAATTTTTGTTGTCATAATCAATCACTGTACAGCTCTATTGTAGCTTAGCTGTTGCCTCAGGGCTGGTTAATATCAAGATATGAGGATTTCATATCATAATATAATTAATTATTTCTTTTTTGTTTTAAATGTCTAAATAATTGCCAAACTGGTGACATAACCTTTCCTCTTTTATTCACAAATTTCTCTGGAGTTGTTGCACTCATTCTCTCCTTTCACTCCACCCTGATGGTTTTTATTTCTAAGCAGTTATGGGACACTAGCAAATTTAGAAACTTATTCCAAATACTGAGGCGTACCAAGTGTGTTTTCTGTGAAATCTGTGCACCGTCACCTTTTAGACGTCATAGTCGAGTGTACCGATTGCCTACGTTGCTAGTGACAGATTCCTTCATCCCCCACAATCCAAATGGATACTGTTAAGAAAATACATGTAAAATAAGCGAGTTGTAAAAACTTAACCAGTATTAGGTAAAATTAATGGTGTTTCAAAATAAGAAAATTCACTTCAAATTATATACATGATTCAATTAGTGTAATCTCTTATCTAGGATATTTTTATTGAAACATTATACACTAAGTTGAATTAAAATAACCTAAAGTGTAGTTCCTTTAAATTAGAACACAGCTAGTTTCTCTGGTTTAACTTTCTGACCACTTTGATAAGATTGAGCAGCTGGTGTAAAACAATCTGGTCCTGCAAACAGGGTAGAACTTCCTCTTGGGACAGGGTCATAAAAAAAACATCTGTCTTCATTCAAAAGAAAATAACACTTCTTTGATCTTAGAAACAGGTTTTTACTGGAACATAGTTAACTAGAACCTAGCTAAGGACAGTCTCCTAACTTGAATACAGCAGAGAAGGGAAACACGCCCTCCCTTTAAAAGTATGGGACCTGGAACTCAGCTTCAGGTCGCTCCGGGGATTTATTTCCCCGTGACGCCATGTCCGAGGAACGGTCTGGCGGTGAAATGGTTCCCCGTAACGTTGTGTTGTGGTGTGTGGATGGATGTCTGTCGAATGAGGTAAATATTGCTGGTTTGTGATTTTATTGAGTTCTGTCAGTTTCATTAGTTGTTTGTCTAATAAACTTTATGTTTTGGACTTGGAGAAACGTTTTGTCTTGTCTTTATGGTTCAGCTGATGCAATGACGACTTCAGTGAATCCGGGCAGAAGAGAAAATAAAACGAGTCAAAAGAGTTTTAATTATTCGTCTTCTGATAATTTAACAATACTAGCAAGTCTGGCGCCTCGCCCAGTTCGTTCTCCAGCAGGGCAACCAACGAACAACAATCAGTACCGCTTGGAGCCCGGCAGTCACACTACGCATCCTTATTCTGACTGCTTGGACTGACTCAGAATGGTTCAATGTGAACGTTGTTTTCTACCGAGCAGTTTCCTCTGAGTCTTGTGTCGTAAAAATGTACCTTTGTGAGGACGTTTCCGGCCGACGTTCGCATGAATCCGCCTCAAAGTCACGCGGAGTGGACCTAGAAATATGCCAGAGTATGTTAGAGGCAACATGGATCTGCTGCTGCCCAAGTTACTCAACTGTTTATTATTATTATTATTATTATTATTATTATTATTATTATTATTATTATTATTATTATTATACACATACACTCAACTCCATAAAGGTACCGTAATGTATACATTATAAGATGACCGAACAAAGTCAACAGAGCCGGACAACTGGGACATAGGAAAAGAAAATGAAAAAAAATAATAATAAAAAGATATAACTTACAGAAGAAAAATAAATAAAACATACAACAGAGCAGTATATTAAAGTATGAAATGTTTCAAAAAAATGGACAATTTAAAGCATGTTTTGACTTCACTAGACGTAAAGATTTATAAAACAATTTTAAATCATCCACTGTCTAAAGTTAGGAATGGTTTTAGAGAAGCGACATTTGTGTATATGAAATTTAGCTAACAATAAAACATTATTTATTCCATAGTCAATGAGGTGATCATTGATGAAGATACCAAATTTAACATCTTGTATGGTTATATCATCTAATTGTATACCATGGCTGAGAAGTTACTCAACTGGTTGTTGCTAGGTAACCACTGAACTGACTGATTTGTTGCTAGGTAACCAAAGAACAAGCGAGTTTGCTGATTCCACCAAGCTTGCTTAGCTGGCCGGGAAAGAAACGTCGTACTGTTCTGGATCAGTTCAGTGGAATCATCAGCAACCTATCAAATGTATATCTATTGATTGATATTGATCACGTGTCTGTCGCGATAGCTGCCATTATTGTTTTATCCCACAGCCCTGCCTAAAACAGCATATTCCTTCACAAGATAATCTTTTCTGTTATTCTATTTTAAGGATATTTTTATTTTAGATTTTAAATCACACAGTTCAGTGGAGACTAAAGGATATTTCATGGAACATAAACAGTACTAGTAGTGGAAATAGTTAAGACGAACAACCCAAAACAACAAACCCAAACGACGTTGAATCTTCAGGGTATTTAGGTTATGGGAGAAAATGGTTCAGGGTAGCATAATAGAAAGATGCCTTTAAAGGCTCGTCTTGGATGGGTTCTGATAGAAAATTGAGCTTTCCCAACCAATCCCCATAAGACGTGATTTTATTTCATTCCCTTATCATTGAGCAACAGCAGTTGTGACCTACAAACATGACTGGAAACTACAATAGGAAATAGTTCCTGGAGTGCTGAAAAAAATGATCTACTACCAATAGATTTCAAGAACATGGAAATAGATTTTGCTGTCTGGAAAGAACCTACTGGTTGGAGTACTGACCCCAAGAAGCCACTGGGTTTTGTTTTTGTTGTATTGATATATAGTAAGTTTCTTTAAAACAAAAATGTTGTCATTTTGAAGGGGATATGGCTGAACACTAATTGTACTACATGATGCAACAGTAAACTGACGAACGCACTTTGGGAACGTGTGCACACTTTACCGTTTGTAGAAACTGATTTTTTTTTTTCTTACATCTCAGTGACAGGTTTCCAGTACGGGCCTTGTGGTGAGTATGTTTTTGATAGAGTGATCGTTCTGGGCTATCTCATCAAAGGCTAAATAAAACAATTTTTAGTGCTAGACTTAGAGAAAAGGAGGGAGGGGAGAGAGGTGAATGTGAGGATGGTGGAAGTAGAGTTGTAAAACTACAAACAGGGTCGGAGAAAGGGCAGAGATGAACAGAGGAAGACCAAAGGGTTAAGGCAGGAAATGACAACAAGCCATTAATAATTTACCTGCAGGACACATCCAGTTCAACCTTTAGGTCTGGTCAGTGGTGCTCAATAGTGGGAAGGCATGCAAAATGGCTCCAGCACAAAAAGCAAAAATTCATTTGTAAGAAGAGGAAGCATGATCAAAGGAGATCGGTTTACTAAAAGACTGAACCTGATAAAATCTGCACAGCTTTGCACTTTGAGGATTTTATAATCCTCAAATGTTGTAGTGAGAAAAAGCAACCTCTTTGTCATAACATTACAAATTAATATGTCATGAAGCGGCCTGTGCAGGATGGAAGATCTATTTCTGATCTGAAACCATGTGTGTGTAAAAATACTTCCACACTTGTCAAGTGTCATTGACCTTAATCATGTAAATAAAAGTGTGCAGCCTCAGCAAAACAGAATAACTGAAGGTAATAATAAAACTGTCTTAAAATGTTTAGTCTTTTTGTAACTGGAGATTGTTTCAGCTGTTGAGGGATTACACTTCTCAGTTTCTCTGCAAATAATGTTTATTTTAGAGTGTTCGAACGGAGGCTTTGACCGACTGCCAAAAGGTCAAACACAGGAGGAGCAGTTTGGCTCTCGCCACCATTTACCAGATCTTTCCTGAATGGAGAAAAAAATAGTTTATATTGGCAGAATATTAACCTGAAAACTTAATCTGCTGCATAGAACACTGTTGCTCAACCGAGTTTACAACAGAGAGTAATCACAGAGAGACTGAATGTCATCACTGAACCCCTACGCTCCAAGTTCACAATATTTTAACTGCACAACAATTTATGTTGGAGCAATTTGGAAATACAAAGACAGTTTTAGTCTTTGTATTTCCAGCTGCTATGGAGGCATTATTGCTCCTTTTTGACATAGCATTACTCATTGATGCACACTCTCATATATTCAGCTTCGACAGCTCAGGACTAATTTGCGGCTGTTCTGCATTTAACCTTTGTCCTGACACACTTCAGCTGCTCAAAAGAGCAGAAATACAGCCAGAGGGGTCAAAGGTGGCAGGGTCGACTTGTTGCTCTCTGATGACTGTGACAAACATTGTGCTGCTGGTAGTTTTTACATTTAATTAGAGCTAAAATGCTGTGATACGTGTTATTTTGTTCACAAGCTCAATTTTTCTTACAGTTTACCTAATCGTCTTCTGCACAAAAGACCGGAGTCAGAGGTGATGAGGCGAGAGAAAAGGGAACGGTTTTTGATTGTTCTGCCTCAGGAGGGGTTGGAGTTGAAAGCAGCACATGTGGCTGACACTGAATGCTTTTTCCATTTATTGTGTTGCCTCAAACCTATAGGTATCACTGCTTGAGCTGGAGAGGTTTCAAAGTGTGACATTTAAACTAAAGAAAGTTAGTCAGGTTTGAGAGTTTTTGTCATTATTTGACCTTTTTTTTTAAAAAAAAAAACATTTATCCACCGAGCCCTTCTTATTCCAAGCCCCCCGACACACAAAATACTTCGCTGTATTCTGATTTCGTAATGTAATTATATTAGTTGTATTATATTAGTTGTATTGTGACCCCCACGTCACTAGAGGCAGTACCAACCCAGAAAAGATGCTACTAAGGAGCAAATTTAGACTACAGAATTTGGTAAAAACTGTGAGCTTTGCTGAAGTAATTAAAGACAAAGGTTCAAATCCATGCTGAGAGTGGAGCTCCGCAGCTCTGATTGGCTAAGCAATGTAACTTGATCCTCTGCATCAAGTGATGGCAAAGCGGGGGTCATCACGACTTTACACAAGTGTGTCTTTACCTCCGCGGCAGAGGCTCCGCCGAACCCCTGAGACCGACTCACCGAATCCCTGGGGTTTGGTCGAACTCAGGTTAAGAACCACTGATTTAGAGGAAGCTCAGAGAAAAGAACATTGTCACATCAACGTCTCCTTGAATGGGTTTGAAATGGGTTTAAGATATTAAAGCGGTTCAGAGACATTAAGAGCTGGCAAAATCTGAAACTGTACAAGTTACTCAACTTGCCAAGGTTATCCAGCAGGTTGTTGCTAGGTAACCAATGAATGAGTGAGATGCTTGGTAACCAAAGAGTGAGTGAGTTAGTTGATGCCACTGACTTTTGCTTAGCTGACAATGAGAGGTTGAGAGGCTAAAGTCTTTCCTCTGCTGTGTGGTTATTAGTGAATAAATTGGATATTCTATCAGATCGATTATCTGTTGACATATTTTTTGGGATATGTATTGCTATTGATTTGTTGTCCTGTCCTAATAGGAGTATTCTACATCTGAAAGTAGAATATTTCTACTTGTACAGCTTCTATAAATGGTTATATACAGCCTGTGAGAACAGCTGATGTTCTGGGTTATTGATTTGCTTTTGCTCTTTTATGTGGACCTATAGCGTTTCAAAGCGCCTGTCCTTCATGTGCAGCTGTTGTAGTGGATGTATTTCACTCTCTGTGCCCGGAGAGCTGAGTGAAAAAGCAGCGTCTACAAGGCGAGCGTCCGCCACAGGTGGAAGCAGGCCGTATATCTCGTCACATCTCGCCGTCTGCTTTGTCTGGTTTTTGTCTGGTTTTTGTCTGGGCTCCTCCAGAAGATTCACGGCAGCTGCTCCCTCTGAGGAAATACGCTCTCGTGCGCACGCCTCGCAGCCAGAGGGATGCAGCCGCAGTTGTGCTGCTGATATGTGGAGAATAGAGCAGCGGGGAGCTTCTTTAGTAGCTGTTAATTAGTCAAACACACCGCACACACACATGATTAATATGCACTTCCCTGTCTCCTTACGAGCGGCTCGCAGCCGCTCTACGTGTCGTTGCCTGACATGATGCCCACTCTCTATTTGCAGGGCCGCCCCTCCCCTGCCTGGTGCTATGATCTAACTGCAGCCTCCTCCCCCTGCACTGGCATGTGGATGAGCACACACACCCTCACACGGCGCTCTGGCAGCATGTGGGGTGTGTCGCTGCTGTATTTACGTGTGTGTTGTTTGGAAGTGACCTTAACATGGACTCTGGCTTGCCCTGTGATGTAACGTTTTGTAGATCTTCTTTTTTCTTTTATTGTGTGTAAAAAATGCATTTTTTCTCAGTATTCTTTCAAATAAATACTTTTCCTTACCTGTGTTTATTTGAAACTCTTTTCAAATAAACACAGGTACAGGTTTGCTCTGAACTCCGCCCTCCCCCCCCCCCACACACACACACACATTTCCAAAGTGATAAGAAAGGAGAGGATTGGTTTAGAAGAAAAGGCGAGTTTTGGATCTTTCCAGTCACATTCTTGGAGTAGGTCAAAGTTCCCCCAGCACCCGGAGACGCGTTCTGATTGGCTGCTGAAAGGTGAAATTAAAACCACTGTAAACTTTTGACCTCGTAGGAGCCGTAGAGAGGAACGCCCATCGCTGTATCGAGAGCGATCGTCCCCCGCCTCCTTCTCAACACTACCTTCCTACCCCTTCTCCATCCTCCATCTTCCTTGCTCCTCTTTTTACTCCCTGTTTGTTTGTCATCTGGTCTTGTTTTGCTACCTTTCATTTCTTCCCCCCTTTTCTCTAGTTTTTATTCATCTTTTTCTCTCTCTCCTCCTTTTGATGAATTTGTGCCTTGCTTGCATATAGCCTGATGAGACAGGGAAGGAGGGAGGGAGGTACAGAGCAGGAAAGAGCAGGGGGAAGGGTATAGAGTGGGAGGAGATTGCCAGAGAAGGGGGGGATGGGGAGAGGAAGAAGAGCGAGAGAGAGAGAGAGAGAGAGGGGTAGGGAATCAGCAGCAGCAGCAGCAGAAGACATGGGGAGAGAAGGGCAGGAGGAATGCAGAATTGTTGACTATGTTGTGCACAAACTGCTCTGTTAGAGGGGAAGAAAATCCAAAGAGGAGTGAAGTATAAATAGACATGTAACGGCAGCTCTGACTAAGATCTGCTGAGCAGTGGGGCGGGGAGAGCCCATTTTTACTGCTAATGGTTTCTCTCATTACACATCAAACGGCCGGGGGTTTGTGCGTATGAGTGTGCGTGTGCAGATGATTTTAAACGATTGTACGAGCCAAGTGAAGGAGCAGTCGAGTCGCTCGCTGCTTTGATGCCACGTGGGCAGACATACAGTCTTGCAGATGCGTTTTGTCAGCAGCCGTTTTGTAGCTGTACAGTGAGGTGAATTACTGTCTAATCCTCACTGCTGTTCACAAGCAGCCGCACCAGGCCCGACTGAAGATGCACACCGCCGGCAAAAATTGAGATGCAGGGATGTTTTATCGACGTTATACCTGCTGATGCAGATTTTTGATTCCGCTCTAAGATCTGTAATTGACAGTGTTCAGAATATTTATTTCTAGCTGTTATTTTAGGAATAAAGGCGATGCTTCCGTGTGCAAGTGTGTGTGCACTTGTTTAGCTACTTTATTTAGAACCATTTTTACTGACCTTCTGAAAACAAGTGGGTCTAAGGTGGACACTCTTGTCTAAGGTTAGGGGTTTGGATGCCAGTTTTTTGTTTGATTCCGGTTTTGGCTGATACTGAATTTTTTTGTCTGAAATTTTTCTAAATACTGAGTTGGCAACAGTGGAGTGACTATCATTAACTTCAAATGCCCAGACATGACTCATTCAGAGCAAAAGAGGACAGTGACTGGTTTTTAGACCTTTGGTGAAGATGAAAAGATCTGTAGATAATCACCAATTACGTGAAATTAAGAAAATCGGCTGGCTGATTTATTGGTGCACCCCTAGTGGACATTCTTGTTTATAATTAGGGGTTACATTTAGAGGCATAGGAGACAATTAAACTGCAAATTTTGAACACTACTATCTACTAGTCTTCTATTGGAGATTTACACAATTGTTACTCTTAGCATTTATAACTGCGTCAGGTAGTTGGGGATGAGAAGAAGAGCAAGGTTCTTTGTATTGAGCTAAGAGAGGAGACTTTGGAATATACATTTAGACGCTGTAGATGGATAGATGGACAGATGGATAGATGGACAGATGGATAGATAGAAAGCAAGCTTGTAGTTTGTCCTGCCTCCCTAAACCATCTTTTCTCCTCTCCTTTTTTGACCCCTTTATTGCTTTACTAGGTAATTACTTCACCCAAGAGACAGCCCATTAGATAAAACACACACATGCAAACATACACAGACATCCACACTCCCACCATGCATCCCATTAGGTAAGGAGCACCCCACAGGCACACGCCATCTTCTAGATAACAGGCGCCTCTAACAAACACTCGGGTCTACAAACATCTACGCAAACAGAGCATTGGGAGGTGGGAACCCCTCCCCCTCTAATAGGAAGTAAGATTGAGAAAGTCACAAAAGATTACCCAACGTGTCGTTTAGCTCGTTCTTCTTAAAATTTTCAAAGCAACCATAGTATGTTGATGTTTGTCTGTTCTTGTTTCTGATTTCTGTGTAACTTTGGAGTGAGCAGCTACAGCTCTGCAAATGAGCCCATCTCTAAACGTGCGATAGATGTGAGCTGACAGTGATGTGCATGGGAGCGAATGGAAGTTGATTTGTGACTGTTCGTAATGAGATTGCGTTTTCCTGTGTGCTGTCTCCTGGTTTCAAGGTGTGTTTGCTGCTCTATGACCGATCGTGTGTGTGTGTGTTTGTTTGCGTGCGGTTATACATGTTGCCATGCAGTTTCCCCCGCCCCTCCTGCATGTGCTTTTGTCTGTGGGAGTGATGGATGGCAGGCAGGCGGCTAATGTGATTTAGATGCTCAACCAGGAGTGTGTGCTTGTGTGCGAGTCGCATCCACGTGTGTGCAGATGAATTTGGAGTGTGTGTTTGTGTACCTGTCTCCAACCCTTTCGCTACTGTTTTATTCCCGATGCTTTGCAGTTCTTTGGACTTGGAGCAAATAAATAGATGGAGGAGGTCGCTTAGTGTCGCTTCCTCTTTGTTGAAGCGGAAAACAAGCGAGAAGAGGAAGGTAGAGGTGGACAAGAAAATGGTGTGCTCTCACTTTAAATAGTAAAATAAAACCTGTGTTAAAAAAGTTAGTAAGACTCAAACATGTCACATGGCTTTTATGTCACCGCGCTCGAATACCGGCAGAAGTGCTAGTTGACCCAGACAGACTTTTATCTGTAATCTTGTGAGCAACGACATCTTTTAAGTTCTTTTGCTTGTATTTATTTTATACCACACTGTTTTTTTACCCTGACTTTAGTGTGCTGTAATGCTCTCACACAGAACTAGTTTGGTGGCCATTTCTTTTAACTTAACATAAACTTTGGAATAAAAGAATTGAGAAAAACTTTGCTGTGTACGTTCAGCCTTCCTGTTTCTCCAGGTCAATTTACCCATTCCCCAAATTAATTAAACATCAAGGAAATTTACCTTTCTTGTATGAAATTGTGAAAGAGTAGCTCTATGTTGTAGCAGTATGAATGATTAGTCATCATGCCAGTAACGAATAGTTTTCATAACAACTTTCTGATGCTCCTACAACATTTCATCTACTGATGAAATGTCCGCTAAAGCGCTATAAACCAGGGTGGACCCAAGTCCAGTTCTGGAGAGCTGCAACTTTCTGATACATACTTGCTCCAGCACACTTGAATCAAATGACTGAATTCATCACCATTCAGCACCGAAGAGGCCTTGTAGTAAATCATTAATATGATTCAGGTGAATCTAAAAGTTGCAGGATGGTTTCTCTCCAGGACTGTGCTAGGTCAACGCTACCGCTGTGTTGATGCGGTTCCTTGGTTCTGGTAGAGAACTGGTTCTCAATAGTTCAATTCCTTGGATTTGTTAATCCACCTGACACACTTTTAGCTACCCCTTTCATCGAGGCAGGTTAAAGTAAAATGAGAGAAGTGGAAATAAATAACATTTGAACGTGTGTTTTCCACATCATATTTTGTCTGAAGAGGTGAAACATCGATTCATTTGAATGAATGTATGTGTTTACACAGTAGCTTGTAAATGTTTCTTAAAAGTCCCAATTAAACATAAAGTAGTTTGTACTAGCTTGTTTGTATTGCATAGTAAAAACTGGTTGCATATCTGAAATGTTTGCATATCTGCCTTAAATTTCAATAAACATATGATATATCTGTTTCAGTGCATGGAGCCCATAATGCAGTTTAATGACAAAACAGTTTCTGGATTAAAGAGATTCTCACTGAGCCAATTTTATCCTTTAACTAAACAGAACACTTCAGTTAGACCAAATTAATTTACATAAATGTGACAATTTTTCAGTACATCTTTTATCAAACAGCCTAACAGATGGAGGACTATGCAAGAGGGGCTTTTCAAGCAGTGGTTATATACAGACAAGCCAGTGATGCAAAATACATTTACAAGGCCTTAAGTCTAATAAAATTCGGCAATAAATCCAGTTTTTAGGTCCTTATGCAAACTTACACTGTTGTTTTCATCAACTAGCAGTTAGTTGTCGTTCTTTGCGTAGATTGTTGCTGTGGCAGCAGATTAACAATCACGTTTGTGGTTAAAAAGACAGGGAGGTGACTCTTTGATTGCACTGTATGGCTTATTAAAGTCGACCACAACCATAAAACTGATATTGTTTATTTTTAATTTATTTAACAACTAAGTTAAAAGCAAAAAGAACTGACATTTTCAATTCTTTTTCAACCAGATTAGGTTTGTTTTTCATTTAATGACATGTTTTCAGCATTCAGGCATGACCCTGTTTGTATAATTAATTGTTACATTCATAATAGAATGAATCCCTTTGATAAAGCAGTGTGTAAACCTGGCATAGTTGGTGAGAACCAGTAAAGTTTTCAACACGTTCACAGGATTTATTCCTGCACAGCAGTTTTCTTCTCAGTTTAACCGAAGTTGACAAATGAGTATGCCCATGCATAGGCATTTATTTTTAGAGAAGTTTAATTTTTCTGTAACATTTGTGCGACACACTGGAATGCTCCTAGGTTTCCGTATTGTAGATAACACTTTTTTTTTTTCAGCTGCTGCAGCAAATTGTGTTTATACAGTAACTTAGCAAAACTTTTTAATAGTTAGAAGAGATCCCCACTGTGGCCCTAAGTGAGGCTGATCAGTGATAACACATTAAGTTACACAATTTTGAAAAACAAAAGACCTTTACAGCTTTAGACTGAATAACTATGAACTGTGTTAGTGCTATCTATAGTATCTTGCAAAATCCATAATGTTTGTCCCTATGTGCAAACAGGATTTCTTATTTCAACAAAGTTTTTGTCTTTGACCAGATTTATGGAGTGCATGACTAATAGCTTTCATGTTAACTCACCTGAGGATCTCTGCAGCTCCTCCAGAGTTAGCAGTGGCTTTCTGATTACTTTTCTAAGTAATCAATCAATCAATGCAGCTTAACGTGTTTTACATCTTAAAAACATAAAAAATGTCATAAATGTCATACAGTTACCAATTATGAAACCAGTAACAAACATTAAATTTTACTGATAAATTCACATCAAATATGTTGGTGAATGTTTTATTTATTGTGGCACAACAGCAACTCTAGACATATTATTAGTCATGATTTAAAGGAACTCAGTGTTTCAGCTGTTTGGCAGTTTTCTGGACATTTGTTTCCAGATTTGTGGATTGTAGATTGTGCAGACCAGAACCAGAAGACTTGAGAGGTCTGGATGGTTACTACAACAACGGCAGATCTTTAATGTATTTTGATGCTAAGCCATTCAGTGATTTATAAACTAACAACAGCATATTAATGTACACAAAGGGACCAAAATAACAGATCGGTTGTTTTTTGTTTGAGATTTATCCACCATCAGAGATTCGCTGCTGTATCTCTACATATTATTTATTAGGACTATAGGTAATAAAATGTTGCACTCGAATCCCTGGGTGAGGATGAATTATTCACATACCTGAAACTCTTCTCTTTTTTTAATGTAAATCTACTTATGATGGCAGCTAACAGCCAACGCACCCTGGATGCTTGGATGAGTTTGAGTTTCAGACCTGCTTGGTCTGTTTCTTCCTTGAGCCAGACAGACACTCTGCTTTTCTTCTTCCGCCACCCCATCTCTTCCCTCTCTGGAGTGTGAAGTTTGACGCAGCCGCCTCTATTCTGTGATGGCAGTAATTGGTCTAAAGATGGACCTCACTCTCACTCTGTCTCTGAGTTAAAGAAGCAATTTGTTTCCAACGACTGAGTTTGTTTTTTGAGACACAAAGAACGATATTAAACCAAAACAACATCTAACAGTAATAAAGGGCTGTTGTGTATGTATGCATCTGCAGGTGAGGCTTGCTCTTTTTGCTTCTTGTGAATTGCACTATTCGGTCTTCTGCAGGGTAGCTGAGAATAGCTAGCTCCCCTCTTTGGTACCTCCTTGTCTGTGGAAGCAAAGGTTTCACTCAGACATATTTTTATTAGTCTCCATGGTCTGATTTGTTTAAGAGGAGGCAAGGTGCCAATATGTGGCTTAGCTCGTATTTTACTCCAATGTGTTCGCTGGGTTTGCTGGACGGAGGCTGAATGAGAGTCATCCAGAGTGCAAACACTTCCATACGATGTACTGTTAGGTTTTCCTCACTGTGCTGTTGTGTAAAAGGCTAGCAAATGGGATTTCTGCTAAATTAAAATCATTCCACAGAAAAGAAAAAATGCAAAAGGTAAAATGAGTAAAAAGAGTAAAAGATCATTAAGACAAACTGTAGCTGTGGATCAACCTTTAATGTCTGTGAAAACCTTTTAACCGTTTATGAGAATATTAATAACATAGTATTCATACCCAATGAACATTTTTTGCTCACATTCCACTTTCATTTTGTTACTTTGCAATAAACAAACTTTATAGTATTTTATTGGGATTGTATATGGTTAACCATTGCAAAGTAGCACGTAACTTTGTACTTTCAATATTGTTCTACCTTGTCCATCTGGAAGGTGAACCTCTCTTCCTGTCTTAGGTTTTTCCTGCCTGTTTACGGGTTTTCTTCCTGCACTTTCCTGTTTTTAGCTCCATACGTGCTGAACATCTTCCCTGATTCTACTGAAAATCATTCCCATAGCATGATGCTCTCACCACCATGTTTCACTCTGGGAACGCATGTTCGAGGTGATAAATAGTTTCTGTTTTCATTTCATTAGCTTGTGAGATAAAAAGTAAATTTTCTTCATATGACCAGATCTTCATAGTTCAACAAACCTCTGACCATTATTATTATTATTTTATTTTATTTTAATACTTTTTTGTGGCCTTTATTGAATAGTTAATTGACAGGAAAGTGGGTAATGGGAGAAGGGGGAAGACATGCAGCAAAGGTCGCCAAGCCCAGGAATTGAACCTGCAGCAGCCGCGTCGAGGACCAAGGCCTCCATACGTGGGTTGCGCTTAACCTTTGCACCACCACAGCACTCCCCAGAACATCTGTATTTAACCTGAAATTAAATTACTACCAAGTGGATTCTATTTATTTTATTATTAGTAGTAAGGCATTTTATTTAGAATAGGACAAAAACTCCAAATGCACACCACACTTCTCAAAATTGTATTTACAAAAGGAATATATCAAAAATGGTTTCTAGGACTGCACAATATCATGGTAATATGTCTCTAAAGATTTAATATTTTACCTCATTTCAGTCATTTACCTACATTTTTCTGATGCTAAACAGAAAAATGAGTAAGTAATAGAAAACTAAAAGTGTGTCAATATGAACTGACCCTCCCATCCTTTAAGTAGCAAAATTATTAATTGCAAAACAACCATAAATGAAAAGTATTGAAGGGACATATTGACTTCACCTTGGGCAAACACATTTATGTCTCTTACAGCATGTTGTTGTCACTTGTGCTGGTATAGAAACAATGTTGTGGTGGGTTTGCCTGCTTCATCTGGCTGCAAAATGCAAAGCAGACAAAATTTAACTTTATATTTAAATTTTGGATAAACAAAAATGTTAACAAAATACCAGAAACAACTGCTATTGCTTTTGTACTTCTTACTCTGAAGAAAACAGTTGTCAGCTCTTTTCAAGGCTCAAGCTGACTTCCAATCCATCAACTTTTGATTCACACATTGTATCATTTCCAAAGGCTGCACACTCTTTGGAGATTTTCTTTTGCAGGATTGATTGTTTTTACCCAGCAACCCTGCAGTTGTTTGCTCTGCAGAGGGTGGGAATGATGCAGGCACCAAGGTCTAAGCAATGACATAGAGTTGACATAAAAACTCAAAGTTTCCGCTGAAATGGCAAATGTAACCCAGGGTAAAAAGTAAAAAAATAGTGCTGCACAAACAATCTTGTTTATACAAAAAGTTGTTAAGTAGCAGCCAACTTTTGCATGACTCAGTTTGTTATGAGTCAGGAACAAATTTAGAGTGTGTGTCAGCAGCTCCAACTCAATGACTGAAACACCCTTCAATTAATAAATGATTTGCCTTAGTAATGTGTCCTTCTTACTTCTTCTGTTACCCTGGTTGTTACAAACCAAAATATAACAAAAATCAGTTGAAAATAAACTGTGACTTAAACTACAAATAAATTATGTCATTCACAAATGCATAATATTTGTCTTCAGGTTGTTTTCTGATTTTTAGCTTGAAGCTTCTCACTGATAACTACTTCAAAGTGTGATTAAAACGTTAAGATGCAGCTCCTTAAAACTTAATTGCTAATGTTTTAAGCTAAACCTAATCAGGTTTGATGAGGGATTTTAAAGGATTGGGTTTTCGTAAGAGGATTTCACGCTGGATCAAATTCAATAAAATGTTTATTTGCTTAAAAGCTTCATGATTTTAACTGATTTAGCTCAAAAATGTTCCTTTTTCAATATGTATAACACAAATTCAAGTTATTTGTATTTCTGAAGACTTGAGTTCAATCAGATGGGAAACCCTGTGGCATTTTATCCTGACATAAACTATGGACTAAATCTGGATTGGGAGGGGCTTTTGCATTAAAATGGATGTCAAATGTTGGATTAGGCTCTGGAGACTAGCACAGTGTTCATCAACCCTTTAGAGGAAGCTAAATCACATCTTCACTTCCAAGATAAATTTGAATACGCAATAAATTATTTGACCTTATATGTTCTTAAAATTGGGGAAATATGTCGGGTAAACAACAACTAACAATAAATAATTAACACTAAATAATAAAATACTAAGGGCTGCACAGTGGCGCAGTTGGTAGAGCTGTTGCCTTGCAGCAAGAAGGCTCTAGGTTCAGTTCCCGGCCCCGGCCTTCCTGCATGGAGTTTGCATGTTCTCCCTGTGCATGGTGGGTTTTCTCCAGGTACCCCAGTTTCCTCCCACAGTCCAAAAAACATGACTGTCAGGTTAATTGGTCTGTCTAAATTGCCCCTAGGTGTGAGTGAGTGTACATGGTTGTTTGTCCTGTGTGTCTCTGTGTTGCCCTGCAACAGACTGGCGACCTGTCCAGGGCAAACCCCGCCTCTCGCCCGGAACGCCAGCTGGAGATTGGCACCAGCACCCCCCGACCCCATCAGGGGACAAGGGTGCAGGAAAATGGATGGATGGATGGAATAAAATACTAACAATAAATTAATCAAAAAGCAAACATTCAGCCTAAACCTCTTCATTTTATAGTTAAAATGGCAATTTGCAGTTAGGTGCCGCAATTGCACTGCTCCTGGTTTTTCAATCATTGGCGTCACTGAAGAGGTTCTGCCAGTTTGCTGTCATGAATCAGTGTGCTAATGAGAAAATACATTGACTGTGATTTTAAACAGATGCAACTGTTGCTGCTAATCTGTCAGATAAAGTTATGGAGTCATTTTCAGATTATCTGGCCTTCATCATATAATAAAGTATTTCTATAATTGGAAACACTTCGCTTAAAAAAAACAGACCTCACGCTTTCCATGAGCAGATATCCCAGCAATGAGCTCAGCTTGACATCAAACATTCTACAGCTGATTTTTTATAAGTATTTGTTCGAATGCTGGGAATTAATTGTCATGAAATCTATTTTAGAAAAAGGGCAAACACAATAGCTTTTCTCCTTTTTGCAAAATTTTATTTTATAAAACCACAAAACCTCTGAAACATTTTCTGTTGGACAGCCCTAACGCAAAAGATTACTTTCTATTTTTTGTTGATCTTGTTGCCTAAATCCTACTTCTGTTAGTGCAGTTCTTTGATTAAATGTTTAAAATAGTAATTAAGCCTGTTCTTTATCCATGTTTCTGATTTTTTTTTTTTTGTGTGTAAGTTGCTATGGTTGTGTTCGACCCAGGTTAGTGTCATACTCTAGACATTTTTAAGCTGTCTTCAGGGTTCCTATTCAGTCTAGAAAAGTGTAAAAAGTATGGAAGTATTTTTCACGTCTTTACTCCCTGTCCCATTGTGTCAATGTTGCGTTTATCTATCTATTCATCGGCCTGTCCATCATCCATCGATCTATATACATGTCTATCTGCCTGTCCACTTGATCTCTGCTGAATCAGAACTCTGAGTGTTTCTCGAGTTCTGACTGGTACCGATCTCGGGTGAGTTGTAAGGCAGTAAGACGTGACTTTCACAAAAGCTGAAGATTTTCTATTCACAACGACTCATCTGTTTGTCCTGGAAGCCATGGAAAGATTTCTTTGGAAACCTACCACCAAACTAAATCAGTTTCTCTGACAGTTGGAAATGCGTAAATCTCACTGAGATAAGATCTCTGCAGCACATGTGAGTCTCTTTTTGCTGCTAATCAGCACAGGCTAAGTAGCAGCTTCTGTTCAAGCAGTCGCAGCCAAAGTTGCACTTGAGGTGCATCTTTATTGGACCTTTAATTTGTGTTTTTACAACTGAAAGATGATTATTATATTGCTCGAGTGCACTGGCAAAAGACAAGCTAGTAAAAATTTATAGACTGCTATCAGAGATTTTATTCAGCTTTCTGGTTGTCAAGCGCAGGGAGATGATGAGAGAGGTTTCTAATACCAGAGCTGACTGTGAGAAGACCTTGGCGTCTGCGAGCCGAACATTTCTCCATTGATTCACAATCTTAAGCTCATTCACACCGCTTTCATAGTCAAGGTTTTACGCCGGTATGAGCAACCCCACATGCCGTTAACTATCATTTTATTCATTCCTGCCTTTCGTGGCTGTGTGAAAGTGAGCACAAAGAAGTGTAATAATCACACTAAAGGCATTAAAGGGCCTGCTCTTGCGTGTCCCAAATTAGAACCTTTTAACACGTGTAAAAAACGAATCGGTTTGTTTGTCTTTATCAATGCAGATTTATAGATTCTCCCAACTTAAACAATGATTTGTTGGCTCTCTTTTCTACCCTGCAATTAATAGGAAACACATCATTTGAAGTGGGGTCTTTGTTGTTTTGTGAGAGTACCATGCATCACCTAAACTAGAGCACCCACTCTTCCTCCTCCTCTTCTTCCTCCTCCTTTCCCTTCCTACCCACTAACCCACACATGCACACTCCCGACAGTCCCCATCTGCTCCCAATCAGGGGTGCAGCCAGCGGTCAGGCACGTGCTAACATACTCGCACACATAAACATACACACTGCAGCCACTCCAGGCATGAGATCAGCCATGCAAACATACGCACACATTGAGTGGACTGGACTTTGAGATTTGGTAGTAAACGTGCCCGCCCTGCTGCGATGTTCTGCATGACTGCTCAAGGAAAACAGAAGTGTACTTGGTTGCAAAACTTATTTCTAAAACAAGATTCTTCATTGAGAAATGTTGTGGTCTAACACTTTTTATCATGATAATTAAATAGCAATGAAGACTTAAAATAATCATATTAATCATGGTGAATCAACTACTGAAATTAACAAACTAATTTAGTAAATGAGTAATGCTCAACTTTTGTTGAAAAACAACAGTCAGTGAAGCAGTTAAGCCTAATATGTGTAAAAATATTCATTTTTGCATTTACAATAAAAACCCTCTGTAAATCTGTTCTACCCAACAATCTTTCGGTGGCAGGCTTAGCTTCACAGGTTCAAATTCTGTAAAAAAAATTAAAAAAAATCTACTATTAAGCACCTTTTGCCATCTATTTATTAATACAACAAATAATCAGCAGATTAGTTGACAGTATCTTTAGTTGTATATGCGTCCTTTGCTGCAAGTGATCAAGCATAAGCTAAAGGAATGCAACGTTATTGCATTTTAGGCAATACAATTTTTATTCGATTAAAAGTAACTGATTTGCTTATTTGCATCTTTTAAATAATTTCTAATAAATAAAAAGTGGTTAAATGGAAAATCTGCAGAAGGTGGCATTTCTTTAATCCAATTTAATTGATTAATCATCAGAATAAAATTTCTAAAATAATTGTTGTTTGGAGCCCTAATTTTCTGTCAGGCTTTCACATGATTTGAGCCTGTGCATTGAAATGACCAAAGAAGAAGTTAAATATTTAGTTTATGGATGAATCCCCATTGTTTTGTCTGTGGAGAGTATAAAATGCTATAAACAAACCCACAGCATCACAGATCTTCTACTGTACATAACAGCTGACACGATTTACTTCTCCACATGTTACCCTTTATTTGGATAAACTGTTTTAAACCTCCATTTTAAAAAATGTCCCTTAAATGAAGAACAAGAATGCTTTTAAACAGCAATTATCAAATTCTTTTGGTTTTCTTACTTGCAACCAAAACATAATTAAACCAGGTTTGGCCTTATTCTGATGTTTAAGTTCCAACTTTTGTGGAAAATGGGATGCAACATAAGTACCATCACTTGTTCACACAGCAGCATCTTCCCAGAGGGAGTTGTGGGAGTTTTGAAGCAAAAATCAACGTTCTTGAATTACTAGTTTAAGTTCAAATAATTTAACTTATTTGTTGAATATATTTACCTAAATAGCTAATAGCATAATTTCCTCTAACCACTTATTGCAATAATTACTGGGACAATTTATCAGCCAGCAAAATTTATCATGACAGGCTTAAAATTAAATGTATTTTACCTATTTTTTTACACATTTTTCTCTGAAGTTGGGTATAAATGCGAAGGGTCATGCAGTTAACTAATCCTGACCTTTACCTTGTGCTTTTGTGGCCATAATCCTTAAACCTGTATCTTAATCCTCAAAAACTACATCATAGCTGCAGGAAAAGCAATTTGGTCCCCACATTCACAGAATGTCCCCAAAGTATGTATCCTTGAGGGGTGTGGACCCCTTCATGATGTAAAAACCAACCAACACAGATACACACACACACACACACACAAACATATTGATGCGCAGAGACAGATGAAGATGAGCGTTCCTGTTGGTGTGCTTCATGGATGACAGGGTGTCATGGAAACGCCCAGTGTTCTCATGGTTACGAACTGTTTACCTCTACAGAATAGTCTCTTGTGATTGTTCAGACAGAACACTTGAGCTACTGCAACAACTCAGTCTAGTCAAAATACACAGGCGAACACACTCTGGTTCTTATCGGGATCTAAATGGGCACAAATTGGTCTGTTATATGCTACTGGGATTAGCGCTGCAATTTAACCTAATAGTTTGCTGGCATGGTGGGGGGTTCTACTTTTGCTCTTGGGTCCTTCGAGCGCAGATCTTTGACATCAAGTTCTTGAAGTTTACATTCCTCTTTTTCTGGATCTGTAGGGCTTGTTTTAGATGAAAAGATACAGAGGTACTCTCCGTTCATTGGCTGGTTTCTAGAAGTGCCACTTTCAGGTTTCAGCTGTGTGGCTTCCTGTAAAAGTTATGTCTCAGCGTCACTTTTTCTGTGTGTAGTTGTGCGTGTGTGGTCGGGCATTTTTGTCTGGTGAGTGGGAGTGGTCTGGGCATCAATGCAAATGAGCAGGAGCCACAGTGCGTGTGCTCTGCACCCGTAATGAAGACAAAAGTGCATACAGATGCTCTCTCACAGTTCCTTACTCATTAGGGAGCTAACACAGCCTCCTGTTTGGTTTTTTTTAATGCTTCTGATTAATATGGCTGCTGCCGGTTATTCATTAATACTGCCCTAATGAACTTACACTGGTGAGCGTCAGAGCTAAACTTTTCCTGCATGTTTTTCTTTTTTCTCTCCAGAGTCAATTGATCAACCCAGATAGGAGAACACCCCCAGAGTGAGGGGAGGGGGGCCATCTGACCGTCTGTCATCTTGGCGCCATCACAAGGTGGGCTAACATCCTGTATGGTTGGCATGGTAACGGCCTGCTGGGTTTAGGATGAGCCGCTTGTCAGACTCAGTTTCTTGTTGTTGCCACATTCTTGCAACATCCTGCTGACCTGAACACTGAAATTCAGAGAACACTGCATGTTTTCTTATGTGGATGTTTTGTTGAGATGTTATTTGGTTTTTTTATTGTTGATTTTTTTGCATGTATGCTTAAGGTTTAAATCTTGGGTAGCGAAATAGCTTGCTTAAAAGAAAACTGATGGGGTTTGTGATAGGAAAGGAAAGAAAGAGAGTTGACTACTTTCAGACAGTCGAGAGAATGAGGAAGGAGGAGGAAGACGGCAAGGAGACAGAAGGAGAAATCAAATTATTCTTTGTGCTCTACCTGCCACAGAGGCTGTAGAGAGAGCATTAATCTCCCCCTCCCCCACCCCACCCTCAGTCTGCAGGTAACAACAACACACACACACACACACATACACACACACAGTACTGTACCCAGGCTTCACCAAACCACACTTTCTCTTTCGCTCATGTGCGTTCTCACACAAATGTTCTTGCAGACATGCTGCTGTTGCACAGGCAGCAGGAGTGACAGTGGGAGGGTTGAAGTTATTTGGAGTGGGGGAAGGCAGTGAGGAAGAGGAAAATCTGAAAGCACTAAGAGTTCGGCAGGCGAGAGATGGAGTTTTTCTACAACCACTAAAACTAAACTCACACAGCGTCTAAAACATGTTCTTACAATTTGAACATTTCTGACGTTACAACTACGAATTTTAATTAGATTTTATGTTGTAGAACAATACAGAACAATACAGAATAGTGCCTAATTGTTATTTAGATGGGAAAATGCTGAATAAATAAAAAATTGATAAATAAGAATCTGAAAAATGTGGTGCGTATTCAGCCTATTTGAGCTGATCAGCTATTTTCACTGCAGCTGCAGATTTTCTACCAGTTTTATACATTAAAATTGCAGTATATAACTTTTATAAAAATATGTTATTTGCATATTTGTTAAAACTGTTACCATGTCATGACATTATGAAATGATGAATTATGAATCTGTGAAAAGATCGATCTCCTCCACCTCTTCCCATTGCTGAAGAAATGCAGCACTCCCAGACCAAAAACAACCAATCAGAGCCAGGAGGCGGGACTTAGTGCTGTCAATCATCCTCACGAAAAACAAGTTGTCGGTACAGGAAAACCGTCATCTTTGGCTTTGCCAACTCGCCTTAGCATTTATGACAGGCTACACTAGCTGCAGCTTAGCAGAGAGCAAGCGGGAGGGCAAAAAATAGATGAGCAGCACCAAACGAAATGGTGATCACAGCGCCAAGACCTTTCTCCTGGCTGTGATTGGTTGTTTCTAATTAGCAGTGGGAGAAAGCTGAGGAGCTCAGTTTTTTCACGTATTATCTGTCTCCTTTCATATCGTGAAAACATGGTGACAGTTTCAACAAATATTTAAAAAATAGGTTTCTTATAAAAGCTACATACTTCAGCTTTTACAGACAGAAATGTTTTCTTGTTCACCTTTGCAAAATAGATGAAGAGTGTCTGGAACAGCACATTTCAAGTCCTGCCAAAGATTCTCTGCTGAACTTTGACTGGGCTGTTCTAATGGCGATACTCAGCCGTCCAACAGGTTTTCTTCAGTTTCTTGTCTCTGTTAAAGAAAAGTTTTCCCACTGCTTGATCCTGCCACCAGCATGCTTCACCTTTTGGATGTTATTTAGGGTCTCACCTTTCTGTCACATATGCTATCTTGGCATTAATTATTGTTTTCTGGCTAAAATGTTCACATTTGGTCTCATCTTATCAGAGCACCTTTTCCCCATGTTTGCTCTGTCCCCTGCATGAATCGAGGCAAACTGCAAACAGAACCTCTTATGGCTTTCGTTCAACAATGCTCTTCTTCTCTCTTCTTTTATAAAAGACAGATTTGTGAAGCTCCATGGTCACCATGGGCCTCTTGGCTGCTTCTCGTTTTAAGGCTTTCCTCATCTGTCCTGTGAGTTAAGGCAGCCGACCGTGTCTTGGCAGGTCTGGACTTGTACCATACTCTGTCCATGCTCATATGAAAGATTGAGCAGTTCTGTGTGAGATGTTCAAAGCTTGCAATGTTGGTTTATAACCTAAATCTGCTTTAAATCTCCCTGGAGTTTCATCTTTTTTATCTATGTTCTTCAGGATGCTGATTGTTCACTAATGTTCTCTAATAAATCTTCAAGGCTCTCAAGGCGATCTTGAATTTTTTAATAAAATGATTGATGTTATTAAATGTGTAAGCAGTTTACCCCTCTAAATCAATTGTATAACTTCGGGTGCATTCACAGCAGCTCTGCTTTGTCTGCTTTAATTAACTGTTGTTTGTTTGCCTAGCAAGTCTGGTTCATTTGGGGAGGTTTAAAAAGAAAAGAAAAGAAGCAAACTCTGGTCCTCCTACAAGCCTTAGTTTCTATTTAGTTGAAGTGAACTCTGGCGCAGCTTGAGTCCATATGTGAATGCCAAGTGGACTGGCATTCACATATGCAGGAAGTGAACTATAGTGCAGGGCATTCTGGGTAAATACAACCAAAACAAACCTGTTTGTCTGGCGCTAACCGGAGAAGTGACTCGTGGTCTTTTGCCAAAGACAAAAGAGAAATCCTACAACCGCTAAACTCTGACGCTACTCTTTTTTTTTTTTTTTTTTACATTTCTTGAAGAATTAAGTCGCGCTCATGTCTTCTTCAAAAGTTTTCATGTCGATTTCTTCAGTGGTTCTTGGTGCAGCACCACCACAGGTTAGGGGCGTGAACAGGTGAAATGGTTTCAGTGTGAAAGGGAATAATACCAGATAAGAATACAACAAATGTCGTAATTTGAAAATCAGATGTGAAAACATTCTCCCAATTTTTACGACATTCTTACTGCTGATGAGCGTATGTAATCTT
The DNA here is from genome assembly GCA_033032245.1 of Poecilia picta. Classification (NCBI taxonomy): domain Eukaryota; kingdom Metazoa; phylum Chordata; class Actinopteri; order Cyprinodontiformes; family Poeciliidae; genus Poecilia; species Poecilia picta. Next base: position 11,665,360 of record CM065359.1, on the reverse strand, counting down.
CTGACTGAAAATGTATTTAAATGTTCTTTTTCTGGTTGGATAAGTGATTACCCTTAGAGGCACGTCACCAGTGTGAGTTCACATGTCCAGACCAGGGCTGTGCGCCTCTGTTTTGCCAACAGATATTATAAAATAGCAGCGGGCAGGCGGCTATTTGCATCACTTATCCAGTGCTGTTCTGTCTCTCTCACTCTGTCACTTTACCTCTTCACCTTCCTGCCTTTTGTCAGCAGCAGCCTGCTCTGACCCTGCTGTCTTCTCTGTTTTGTCAGCTTTAATGAAGAGAAAAGAAACGGATCCATTCAGGAGTTTGATGCCTCCCAGCATCTCGGTTTCCTCATTTCAGTCAGCGGTGAAGCTGTCAAGCTGTTAAAACAGATCTTTATTTTCTAATTAAATTAAACTTTCTTTTATGAACTGAGTTCTTTTGTGTTCCTCGAAGTGTAGGGGCCTGAATGAGGCGTTTTATGATCAGGGTGGGGATTCCCTAGAGGTTAGTAATGATGTTCAGACAGGAATAATCCTTCCTTTGTTAATGAAGTTCATGGCAGGTTGACTGTGGATCAAGGTGGCGTTAGTTGCTCATGTTTTCCTCGTCTGCCCTCAGTATCTCTCTTGTTTGTTGCATTGTTTCAGACATCCCCCCACGTATGCCGTGACTCACTCTGCTGTGGGAGTTCTGCCGTCTCTCAGCTGTGTTTTCTGTCTTCCCAAAACCATAGTTTTGCTTTTGTAGCTGCCATTCGTCCATTTTGATTCTGCTTTCTTAAAGTCTCTTAGCTTCGCTCACCGGTGATCTGCTGCTTGTTGCTTTTTGCACATGAAGTCAGGATGGCCTGATGTGACTGAAGAAAACTCTCTCCACTTGTATGTTTGCTGTTTAACATTTATTATATGAACATGCAATACTTTAGGATTACTCCTCACACATTTTAAAAAGCTTGTGGGTAAAATTATTGAATTCATTCGCAAATTTCCTTTTCTTGTGGCACTGGAGGGATTTTGGAACTTTCTTGCCTTCATTTTGTTCAAGCTTTAAAGCAATAATCTCCCATTGCACATTCTTGATTGTTAAAACTTTAACATACAGGATATTGGATTTTAATGTAAAAGAACTGCAGATAAGTTGGTACCAAATGATAATATGGAATATTTAAGGACCATTTTACTACAAAGAATTTAGAAACATAGAAATGAAGCAACATAATTTAATGTCTGTAGAGAGTTTAAATCTAATTTATGTAAACACTGGAAGCTTTTTGTCATCCTCTTCACTTGTGGCGAGATAAACTTGGCTCCTTGTCGAGCCTTTCTTCTTGTAGTTGTAAACTAGTGTTGCTTTGGCTCTATTGGCAAGCTAAGGTGAGTAGTGGATTTTTTCTTTATTTTCTTTCATAACCAATCAAACAAATGTTTATATCATTCAACTATTACCTTAGTAAACAAAAAAGCAGTTTTCAAATGAATGTTATTTATTAAGGGGAAAAGCTGCCACAAAAAATCCTGACGCAGAGGTTCCCAAACTGTGGGGCGCGCCCCCTAGGAGAGGCACCGTGCCATTGCAGAGGGGGGCGCGGGAAGCTGTCTGGATTAAAAAAAAAACAAAACAAAACATGAATGCTGTATGCACTAGGTTTTTACCTTAGAATGACCAACTTTCTGTTATTCCTATGTCAATTTGATACAGTAGGAGCTTCCACACTTCCCATATCTATGTCTTCTGTCACTTTTATCAGCAGTTAAGACTGTTTAATCCATTGTTAACATGTTGTAACCTGTTTTTCCAGCTGCCTTCAAACGCAGCATGAGCGCTACGACGCTCTGCTGGGTTTACACCTGTGCAGCAGTGAAGGAGACCTGCTGCTGCTGTAGAGCTACGCAGGTGTTAGAATCATGGCAGCAAAGCAGCAAAACGCAAAGAACTTTTCACAGTTTTTCCCCCAAACTAACTGACTGAGTTGAGTAAAGCTGTTGGAATCGGGTAATGTTAGCTAAAAGATGACTAGCTAATATCAATACAGCACGTTAAGCTTAACAGGTAGCCTGTAGGCTACTGATGTTGTTGTCTATGTTCAGCTACGTAAATTCATTTTGCCCTCATAAAAGTCGATAAAAAGCTATTTTGGATTATTTGGAGTATGAGATTTATGAGGCAGTTATTTTATTTTGATCATTTTCTCCAGGTTTAACCTTTAACCTTTGGATTGTGCACAGCTTTAGCTGGACTCCCAGGGTCACTGTTGGGTTTGGATCTTTTAGCTTTAAACGTTGTGTTGACACATCGGTGTTGATCCAGTGATTCTTCTGACCTGGAAAACACACAGGTCACAGCGGAGGTCGTGACCCTGGGGGTCAAGATCAGGCTTGAGAGTCAGGTCAGAGTTCATGGTTCACAGTTCAGAGCCATTAAATACTCTCTAACTTTTTGCAGGCTGGTATATTTGTTGTTGTCCTTTCTTGCCATTAAAATCCTCACTTCTGCAACAGACTCTCCTGAAAACAACCAGAAGTGTTAAAAGCAAGTTTTGTACTTAAATTTTAAATTTAGCATTTAAACAGCATTTATACTTTACCTCCTGATGAGTTTTTATGTCGAATTGAACAACAAAAGTAATTTTCAGTATACAGTATTTTCTATGTACCATTGTATTGGAACTATTTTATTTGGGTTTTGTGATTATTTATTTGTTCGTGGAGTTTTTTTGTGCACATTGACCTTTTTTGACATGTTTTAACTGTTTTGGGTGGGAGGGTCTCTTTTTAATCCTGCTAAACACCTTGTTTTGCACAACATTGTATAAAAAGTCCCTTACAAATAAGTTTGAATGATTCGAGTCTCTAAAAGCAGCTTTGATTAAGACCTTTAGTATTCTCGCTCTGCTTGATGCCTTTATTGAATCTCAACAATGTGATTAAGCCTCCAAGCTCGCAGAAGAAGTCAATCTTATCCAGTTAAGTGGCTCTTGTGTCTCTCTTCTTTTTGCACTTAATTCCCACAAAGACTTTTTCCCCTTTCATTTCTTTTTTTACACCTCTGATGTCCTGCTGGGTGTGTTTCTTAGCATTTTTACCTCAAAATACTCCCCCGTTTTCTTTATGTCGTCTAAGGATCTCAAAAAGAGAGAGATGCAGTCTGAAAAGCAGCAGGTTTATATGCAGAATTGCCCTCAGACAGAGTGAGTTTATGCAGAAGTTTGTTCAGCCCCATCAGAAAGCAACACCACACCCAAACAGGGACCCGTTTGGATTTTCTGTGACATAAATTTTCCATGCTGATGCTGGAAATTTCCTGAGGACATGGACGGGGGGTTTCTGAAGTCATTCAGCCATCTGAGGAAAACTTGGCACTTAGTAAAGTTTCCTTAACTCTTCTGTTGCGCTTATCCCAGCATGGCACCACATATGTGAAGGGGTGTAAAGTCAGCCAGAGGATTTTAGTTTCACATGCATTTCGGATTCTTCGTTTTACTGCTGATCCAAGCAAGCAGCTCCAACTTGGACCCTCTAAAGTATTCACATCTCTTAAAATTATTCACATTTTTTCACACTAAAACCTCAACCTTTCATGGATTTTATGTGATAGACCAGCACAAAGTTGGAGGAAAGTGATGCATGCTTTTCAGATTTACATATAAACATCAATCTTCCTATTTTGGTTTATTGGAGAATAAACAGCATTACAAAGAGCAAAACAAAAAACAGCACAGCAGACAGGTCAGGGAGAAAGTCGTGGAAATGTTTTCAAGCAGAATTAGGTTCTGAGAACCTGTAAGCAGAAGATTTCCCCTCCATCGTTCATGGAAATCCCCCACCTGGTTTACACCTACTGGGATTTGTAAGCTGCTGCCTTAGCAGCATCATGCTGTGGGAATATTTGTGTTTGTTTGTTGTTTTGGTCAGAGTTGATGAGGAACTGGACGGCGCCACGATAACAAATTTTACTGGACGATAAATTGTTCCAGAAATTATTGTGATAAACGATAATAGTGTAGTTTTTGATCCCATTTTCAAGTGATATATTGATAATGGCATCACTGATAAAGATACATTTTTGTACTGGAGCTGGAAGATAATTGAAATATCCAAAATAAACAACAACTCAAAATAAAAGAGACACGCAACCGAAACTATGAAAAGAATGGATTATGACATCTGTAAACAAAATTGAAATTCAAGAAAATATTACTTATCAGAATGGAAATGATCAAGCTCGATTTAATACATTGTGATTAATTGCTTAATTGCTTTTTGTGCTAAGCTTAGCGCTAAATAAAACAGTTTTGCAAGAAATAATGGGCAAAAATATCAGTTAAAATATAGTTCTACATTGTACTTTTAGCTTTATGCCTTTTATTTTATTACTTTTATGAACTGTTAATAAATTGTGGAGTACTTATTACTTTAGTTCAACAATTAGCTTTATATTTTTAATATCAGAGCAAGACCTGAGAAACTCCTTTTAGCAAAAATTAAACGTGAAGAACCAACTTTTAGCTTTATACTTTACTAACCAAGAACAAACTTAAGATTCAGAAAACCTACTACTTATTCTTATTAAACATGTGGAACCAGTATTTAGTTTTCTTGTACTTCTTTTTTGTTTTGTTTTGTTTTGTTAGCTTGTTTTTGTTTGTTTTTTTTGCTGTTTCCCTTACCTTTTAGTCTTTCTTTTGGTTTTGTTATGTTTGTATTTTCTTTTAATTCATGAACTACCTTGTTGCAATACAAATAAAATTATCTCACCTTTCCTTACCACTCAAAGAAATTGAATGCAATTATGCTCCACATCTTTTAGACTTTTATTTGGTCCACTACATAAAATCCCAATGAAATATTTTATCATTGGTGGTTGTAACACCAGAAGAAATTAAACATGCTCCTGATCAACCATCTAATATTTAAAGGCTGCATCTTTCCGTTTCCATTTAACTGTATGTGATAATTATTTCCCATCAGGCCCAAACTTAACCTAAAACATGAAGTAAATAAATTTGAGAGAATCAAGCTGAGGGACTTCCTTTTACCTCTCCACCCTATCCGCCCACTCGATTTTTAAAATACCATCTTCATGCCCATTCCTATTTTTCTCCTGCTGCCCTCGATTCTGCCATCACCCTCTCCTGTTTCCCCTCTGTGCTCATCTCACCCCCCCACAGCGCTGCTGCATTGTACCAAGTGCAGCCCCCGCTGCACCCTCTGCCACCAGGCCCCAATGCCTGTAGCGTGTAATTGACTTTCTCCCCGTGCTGGAATAAGCGGGCGGCCCGCGCCAGGCTGGAGGTGACCCATTTCCCTGGGGCATTCAGCAGCCTCCTAATCAACCATTCTCTGGGGCAGCCTCATTCACTCTGCAATTAGAGCGGCTCCCCCTTTGAGAGCTCCATCAATAGGCGACCGGGCAGGCGGGCTCGATCGGTGCAAGAGCAAAGGCAGAGTTTTTTACTCCAGCACTTTGAGTTCTCAATCCTCCCGACTTTGCGCCGCCTCCCTTTGCTTCTCGCCTCCTGGTTTTGCCTAATGAAGAGCAGCAGAGTGGGAGGCAGGTAGACAGGAAGCAAACCAGGGGTTTAGACAAGAGACGATGCAGGCAGGTAGACAAAGACAGACAGCCGGTCTGATGGGAGGACTCCAGGGAACGATTAAAGCAGAAATCTGAAAGAAACTCTTAGAAGAAGGGACGGGGCAACACCTTTGAGAGTGCACAAGTGTTGTCACCAGGCCAGAAAATGCTGTGTTTCTTATTCAAGAACATGCATAGATGCATGCAAGAGGGATGCAAACAATTTATCAACTTACTTGCAATACTTTTGCGTGGTAACACAAACTAAAAAAAATTCCCAATGATCCCTCTGTGGCTGCCGTGTTTATATTTTATAAAGACGTCTATGTTTAATTGTCTGTTTATTCAGTCAGCATTTAATACAGCTGGCACAAAATAAGGCTTTATTTTAATTCGGCATACCATGAAAAATTCAGCCCTCTTCAATGGCAGTCGACAATCTTATCAATTAATCGTCAGTTGATTGATGAAGTCAGTTCATAAATTGATAACTTGCATCCCCAATGCCTTATGTCTGAGAGTTTGTCCCAGAAAGAAAGGTGTGTTTAGGACCTTGTTGCCAAAGAAGACAAACTCGATTACATGGCTTCTTGGGCTCCTCGTATCTCCCATGAAGGAGTCAGAGACGACGCTGCGTGATGATTAAATAAAGGCCTGGCATCTCTCCCCTGTTGCTGGCCTGATTTGCCATGCGGCGGAGGCAGTCCTCTGGTCACAGGATAACCATGTAATCAATGGAATGAGAAAGCTGCGCTGGCTGTGAAGGTTAAGAGGGGTACTGATGCGTTCAGCGCTCTCTGCACCGCACACGTGCATCTAAAACACACTCCAGACGCTCTGGATGCTCCACACCTCCCTCCTCCTCCTTCCACCTGCTCCCTGTTCCTCCTCTCTGTCTTTATCTCTCTCTCTCTCTCTCTGATTATCCCTCTGTTTTTTTCTCGCCCTGTGCTTCTGCTTTCCTGTCTTTCCTCCCTCCTACCTTTCCCCAGTGTCCGCTGCTGCCGCCGTGGCGGAGCAAGTGACCAATCAGCAGCCACTTTCTCACTCCGGCTCCCTCCCTCCCTCGCTGATATCTTCCACTCCTTCCCTCTCCTCCTCTTTTTTTTTTCATCCCATCTGCGTCTCTTCCCCACAACCTTTATCAGCTCACTTCCTGGAGACGAAGTGTGATGCATTATGGGAGAGAGACGCCTGTCTGACGGGGTTAGTTGTGCTTATCATCAGAGACACTGCTAATCCGGTGTGTGTGTGGACTGAACTGATGAACTCATGAATGCACGGGTCCACACACACCAAACATAACCTCACATTCTCCACTCAGCAGCAGCAGCAGGAAGAGGAGGATGCTGACAAGACATGTTTATGTTCATCAGTCGCTGCCAGGAGAATATGATTTGCATGATATAAGCATATTTCCCCCCTTCTGTTTTTGCTGCTGCTGCTTCACGGTCGTGCCTCTTTCTACATGACAACTGTCTTTCTTTCCTTCGCAATTAGCAGAGTAACCCCGTCTAAAAAGGCTATAAGTGACCTTATAATCCCAGACTCTGCTGTAATGTGTGTTGCTGTTTCGTCTTCCCCTCAGGTGCTGATATGTGCACACGATGAGCGGACTGGGGGACAACTCCATGGAGCCTCTGAGCTCAGAAAACCGCAAACGCAAACTGTCCACTTGCGACACGCCCGGTCTGGGGTGAGTTCATGGCGTCGGCACACGAGGAGGGGGGAACTGAAAGAAAGTGGGCTAGTGGGTCAGTCAGCGGTAGCTGGAGAATGCTGGACCCAGACGTGAACAGAGTGATGTCTGCTGTGATGGGGAGAAAACCCAACCAATGAGAAGACTTCAGGCTTCGAGCTGAGAAAATGTGGCTGGACTGAAAGATTTCGGATGGTTTTTAAAGTGAGATGTTTCCAAAACACAAGATCTCACATTTTGGCTTTTCTTAATTGGTATTTTTTTCTTCTTCTTTCATTAGCTGTATCACACACCATTTCTTATTTTTAGATTAGTTAATTATGTAAAGTATACATTATATTGTATAAAAAGACAACAGGGATTACCATCATTAAGTCTATTTCTTTTATTAACCAAGAACAATTGAGGGATTATTGTTTGATTTCTTCAAATTCAGATCTTTGGTTTTTTATTATCTTTTTACTCTCACAAACATAAAAAATATTAATTAGTTTCTTTTTGTGTATCTTCTCTGTCCTCTCAAACCCCCAATAGGTCATGGAAGATACAGAGTCTGGTTCTGGTTCTGCTGGACGTTTCTTCCTGTTAAAGGGAAGTTTTACCTCTTCATTGTCGCTACATGCATGCTCGGTACCATGAATAGATGTAAAGTCAACAACACAATGTAGCTCATCTAGAAGGAATAAATGCAGCTAATTAGTGCCTTAATGCAACATTTCCTTAGATACAAACTTTTTTAACTACTTTGAATAAGTGTCTTTCTGTTCTGCTTGGTAACTAGGATCAATTGGAACGTGCGTTACTTAACGAAAAGCTGCAAAAAGACATTTGTTGTGAATTGGAAATAAATAGATAAACTGAATTAAAACAAATTGTCTTTCTGTTGGGATGATGTCATGACATTAATTTTAGTTTCCCAGCAACAGAGAAGGTGTCTTCCAAAATGAATGGCTTTATCCAGAATTGCAAGGTGTAATCTGGTTTATTTGCTGCTTTCTGAGTAACGGCCTCTTCCTCTCTGAACGGCCCTTCAGTCCATGCTGGTACAGGACTCATCTCCTGTAGATAACGACACAACCTCAGCCAGTTTCCTAACAAGGTCTTTTTCCTCTTCCTTGGGGTTGACATGCACATTTTAAAGCAAGAGGAAGTGATCTCAAAACACAGAACCCCTCTCCTCGTGTTTATACTTAGGTATTATTGTTTTAACAGATGTGGCTTCTGCAGGCATCTGGAATTTCAACCTGGAGGTGACCCAGATTTGTGGAGATCCACTATCGACTTCCCTTTTTGTGATTTCATTTGATTTTCTCCATGATTAGACAAAAAATAGGAGGAGCATTTCAGGTGTCGCCTTAAAATCTACCCACAGTTATGCTGCCAATTAATTCAAATGTTGTTACATAAGCATAACGTTTACAATAACTTTGGCTTATATAATGAAAATCTGATGTAATATCAGGCTGGGAGGAGAACATTATTTATACGTGGTATTAAATCCTCGAAATTCCTACGGCTTATAAAATCATCTGCAATTGAGAGCATCTGGTTAGGGTTTTTTTTGTAAATATTTTTGAGAGTTAAATTTACGAAATTGAGGCCCCTAACAAACATCAAACTCAGACTAACGTGTTTTGACGAAAATGTTTCCAAATACAAATGTTAGAATTTCATAATTTATTTCTGCTTCTATAACTTCTTCTCTGATTCATTCATTACATTTTTAGAAATGTGCTCTGATCGCTGAAGAATGAAGAAATTCTGATTTGCTTTTGTCCAGATTATTCTTCCAAGAGCCATTCAGATTCAATGGCGCCATTTCATTTCATTTCCTACTTTTAAGATGTTTACCTGTGTTGTTCACACATCATGCCTCAAAAACAGAACAGAAACCTAAAGTTGCTAAAGGAGAAGCTGGTTAGCGCTAACCTCATCTTGTTTTGTGGATGCTATAAAAAATGGAAATAATCACATCGACGCCATCTCCCGTCTATAACTTAAAGGTTTTTTTCATGACAGGATAGATTTACAGAATTTTGCATTCTGCTCTCCTTGGAATCAATCAATCAAATTTTATTTGTATAGCACATTTCTGCAGCAAGGCATTTCAAAGTGCTTTACATAATTAAAATAAAAACAGAAAGACGATGAGAATTTTTTAAAAAGAAAAAAAAATGATTAAAAAAGATAAAAACATTAAAACCCGCACCTTTTTCAGGACTTCAGTTAAAAATTTCACACCTCAAAGTTTTAGTTAAAACACCATTTAACAAGGATTCTCAAACCTCAGAGTTTTAGTTAAAACGCATTGATTTGTCTAACTGGGACGTTTTCTGGGGGGGCTTTACACAGTCAGTGTGAAAGAGAAATAAAAAAGTTAATAAATAGATGAGAAGTAAACATTAAAACATTTAATTGATTGGAAGCAATCAGCTAAAGTTTTCAGAGTTATGAGGTGCACTGAAAATTACAGACAAATGTAGCAATGGCTTAGTTTGACTCCAATCTCTGTGACTCGTCTCCTGCAGGTGTGAGAGGAAGCGTCGGGAGCAGGAGAGCAAGTACATCGAGGAGCTGGCCGAGCTGATCTCGGCCAACCTCAGCGACATCGACAGCTTCAACGTCAAACCGGACAAATGTGCCATCCTCAAAGAGACTGTGCGCCAGATCCGCCAGATCAAGGAGCAAGGTGAGCAGACGCCCACGTCTGGAATCGCAGAGGCCGCACAAACACAGACTCCTCTGAGCCCAGGTGCAAGGACAAGTCAGTCATTCATCTCCCACAAATTTCACAGCTTTGACTGTTTTGGGTGGCGTTTGTGTGCGTGTGTGATGATGAACAGCTGTGTGCGGGCCTCGCCAGGGTCTGCCTAATTGGATGTTTGCAGGTAGACACATGGCTCTCCGTTCTTCAGATCGGCCAGGTAATCAGCTCTGTTGCAGCTGCTGTTCTCTCAGCTTCTGATCTGGTACGTTTCTACCGTTTCCTGCAGCAGCCACATGGAAAAGCTGCCGGCTGCGACGTTTGCTTTGCAGATGCTCCATTAGAGAACAGATCAGCACCACACACGCCTCTTTTCACATTACAACCGCAAAGTTCGACGTAGTTTGTTTGAGTTTTAGGTGACCGGGAAAATAGTGGAAAGGAAATTATGCAATTAATTTAAATGGTTAAACGATTATTGAAATAATCGTCAACTATTGTAGTAATCCATTAATCATTAATTAAACAAAAATATTGTATAAAAAATACATAAATGTTGCATTAAGATAAAAACACCTTTGTCTGTAAATATGTTTGAGGTAAAACTCCACAAGTTGTGAAATTTTAACTTCACTTGGTTCAGATTTATAAAATGTTATTTGCATTTTAGGCAATAAAATGCTTGAATTCTTATTCAAAACATTTGATTGATTAATTATTTGCATGTTTAACATACTTCTAATATTATATATAAAAGAAATACCTAAGTGATTAAATGACAAATCTGTAGATTGTGCAGTTTTCTTATCCAATTAATCGTCAGAATAGTCGAGGGATTCATTGATTACTAAAATAATCGTTAGTTGCAGCCCTGAAAATAAGACCTTCTCTACTCTGATACCCCTAAATTTACAGCTCAGGTGGAAGAATCTGCAAGCCAAACACCTTTCAGTCATCTACTCCACAAACCTCTATGAAACTTTTAAACAAAACCTATGTTTGAACTCTGCAAGCATGTGATAGAATATGGTCTGATATCACATGCTCATATCTGATATTTCTGGGTAAAAGTGTGACCCTGAACTCACCGCCAGTGCTATAGGAATGTTTTTCTTCTGAGTTGATAGGTGTATGGATGGAGGTGGGGAAAACCTGCAAGAGGCAGCTAGCAGCTTGAGATTGCTGCAAAGGTTCACTTTCCACCACAAAAGGGACCCTAAACATACAATCAGAGCTGCAATTAAAAGGTTTAGAAAGTCAGTTAGAGACTCTTGGAATGTCAGTCGCACTTCGTCCACTCAGACTTGGTCTATTTTGTAAAGAAAAGTGAGTAAAGCCTTCAGTTTCTGGATGCAGAAAAAGCAATAAGGGGTCTCTAAAGTGGGACTGACTGCACTTTTAAGATTTTTAGTTGCAAAAACACAACTCTGCCTTAGTGTCTCTCATCAACTACACAAAAATATCTTATTACAGTGTGACAAAATGTGCAAAAGTCCCAGGAGAGTGAATATTTTTACGTGGCTCTGGATTGGAGCACGTGTGACATTTCCTTTCCACTCAGGCTGAACTACTGGGAGACAGCTCTGCTGATTGCTCTTGTTTCTACTGGGGCTCAGTCAGTCAGCGTCTTCAGCCTCAACAGGAAGGGGAAGAGGCAACGGCCGGCCCTGACTGGCTGCTGACAGGTTGCCATAGTTACAGGAAGTGATGACAGACACGACACAGGCGCTGAGGCTCGTCTGGCCGCTCAATACCTGTTCGTTTCCCCTCCGCGTGCGCTGTCAGCTGCTCAGTCTTCCTGTTTCTCTGAACTCCATCGGTTCTTCTCTGGTTTCCTGAAATCATGTCTCATCTGTTTAGCTGCACGACGAGGCTGGCTCAGAGCATTTATCTCCCATGTTTCTTGTTGTTGGTTTTTTTCCTCCTCTCTCTGCTCATCTTACTGAACTTCACAATGCCTAGTTGTTTGTGGTAGTGTCCTCTTTTTTACCCCCTTTGTGGGGATTTCTGTGCCTCTTGGGAGCTAATCAGACAGAATAATTCCTGTAGTCAAGCAGCCGCTGCCTCGCTCTCACTCCAAAAGCCCACATTTACACAACAACCCAACCACTATTAGTTTTTCCCAGCATCGCCCCAGACCTCTCTTTCTTCCTTCCTTCCTTTTTTTTTGTCTTTATGCATCCCCCCTGGATGCCCCTGCCTCCCTCCCTCTCTTGGTCCCAGCTCCATTAATTCAGGTGCCTCAGCTCCTGCCCCTGCACCATTACGGCTTCTTCCACAGCTCCTCTGGCTCTCTCCCACTCCCTCTCTCTCAGACAATCCCTCACAGTCTGACACTGAATATAAAGCATGAGGACAGCAGCTACCTGCTCCACATGCTCCTCTGACGGGCTCCCTGCAGAAACCTGCCTCTGTCCGTCTCCCTCCTCACCTGTAGTTTTAACCCCCACCTGCCTCCCCCTCCTCCCTGCCTTAAAAAAAAAAAAAAAAAGATTGGAAACTGTGGAAGCACTGCCCCCTGCTGGTCTGTCTAGGTAGTAAAATGCTAAAGTTTTGGCTTTTTCAGGGTTTTTCTTTTTCTGTTTTTAAGGATATTCCTCTGCTTTCTTTCCCACAGGAAAAGCTTCTTCTAACGATGATGACGTCCAGAAATCAGACGTGTCGTCAACCGGTCAGGGGGTCATCGACAAGGACCACCTTGGGCCGCTTCTACTGCAGGTGAGTCCTGGATTTGATCGAATGTGCTGCTGTTTTTATCTATTGGTGATGATGATGGTTGATCTTCTGTCTCTGCAGCAGCGACTCTGTTTGGGTTGGGCATTTATCATATTGTTCATCATTTATCGTGATCAATTTCGTACTGTGATAGGAGTTTTGATTCATAATTTTCACTACAAATTCTAGTTAATGATGTTTAATCCCCCCGAAAAACTGTCTGTTATTACTGTTATTTTACTGGCGTCTCAAAGAAGCACATTATAAATGGAAATGTTTTTTCTATGCATTTCTATTTATACGGTTAACTGGAAGCGATGTTATAAATATTTCTTATCGTCACTTTTATCATTGTCACAATAAAAATCCTAGGCTCTGGACGGCTTCCTGTTTGTGGTGAACCGGGAGGGCAGCATCGTGTTCGTGTCTGACAACGTCACCCAGTACCTGCAGTACAAGCAGGAGGAGCTCATCAACACCAGCGTGTACAACATCCTGCATGAGGAGGACCGCGAGGACTTTCACAAGAACCTGCCCAGGACCAACAGTGAGCAAACGAATATGGGACAATTTAATTCTGAAAATGTGTGTAGTGTACCACAGGGGTGTGTGTTCAGATCATTTTTTTCAGAATTTATACCAACTTTGACATCTAAAAATCTAAATTAATAGTTTCTGGGTAAAGTAAAACAAAATCTCAGACAAAAATTGAAGATTTTTATGTAGAAAGTACCTAAAACGCAATTCCTGACTGTGTCAATATCAAAATTTGCTGGAAAATGTTAAAAGTTTTACATACTTTTATAAAGTATGTAAGGAAAAAATTTTTCCTTACATACTTTTCTTTGGTGTAGCCATTCAAGTTATTTTCTAGAGGTTTGGGTGAACACTTACTATTACAAAAAGAGCAGGAAGAATTACACATAGTCAGATTTGAGAATGTCAAATAAAATCTAATCTGGGTTTGGATGAAATTGTGGAACATTTTAACAAAATTCTGGAACTGGCTCAGATTAAAATGATTATTGGAGATAATCTGGGTGTTTGAAATGGGATTAAATCAGTGTGAGTGCCCTACTCAGTTCTACAGACATAAATATATTGAATACTGGTGGCTGATTTCTTGTTTTATTTCACCTTCAATAAATCAAATGCTTCACCTCTTACATTTTATTCTCACTCAGAAGTTAAAACCAGACAATACGTTCCAAGTCGATAAAAACTTTGTGAGTAAATTACATGAAAATTCACGCTTCTCAGCTCCTCTTTCTAATGAGGAGCTCCTGGGAAGAGCTGCTCATACACACATACTCACCTGACAAAACATACACTCGCTACACGGATGCTCCCACCTACTCTTTGCTAATCAGGCAGAGCGTAGCGCAGCCGTCTGTCAAACTCAGTGGTCCAGACAGCGTAAAACAGGCCGGGCTCTATTCAGATCCCACTGCTGCCACATAAGGGCTGAATAACGCACCTCCTCGCTCCCCTCTGCTTAATTCAGCATGTGTTTCGCCGTGATTTGCTCCTTAATATTGTACTTGAGTAAATTCACTTATTTACACCCCCTCATTATTCTCTGTATTGACGTGTAAATGACAGTGATGCATTTTTTAGGGAGCAGCATGAGCGTGTAAGCCCATAAGTATGTGCACTATTTATAATGGCGATTAATTATGGATGTGTGTGTGCTCGGCTGAACCCGCTTCTCCATTAGCTCTGCAGTGACGTTCTCAAGCAGAAGTCGGCTCATCGACTCGGCCGCCTGCTTCACTGTGCGCCTCGTCATTCATTCTCTCGCTTTTCCCCCTCTAACCATCCCTCTTTATGCACTTTTCCTCTCGCCGTCCCTGGTGCCTTCCTCAGCTCGCTCCTTCTCAGCCTCATCCATACTTAATATGGCTGCTTACTAAGATGAATATTGTGGCTATCCGTTTCTCAGGCTGCCTCCCTCTCTGCTGCTCCCACCCTCTCTCTCTCTCTCTCTCTCTCTCTCCCTCTCTCTCTCTCTCTCTCTTTCTCCCTGTGTCTGCATTATCTTTTTGGCTCATGAATGAAATGCCTTCTCTGTGCACATTCCTGTGGGATGAACACATAGCACAGTGGTTACAGTTATACACACACCCACACACACAAACTAAAACACAGATTGATGGTGAGACATAGTTAGATGTTGTGTTTTTGCAGTTCGATAGGTTTGTGCTCCATTATTGCTTGCTTTTTTTTGTCAATGTTACACGTTTCAGATTAGTAAACTAATTTTATTACACTGCAAAAACACGAAATCTGAGAGTATTTTCTTTCCAGTTTCTAGTGCAGATATATTAGTGTACTTGAAATAAGATAAAACTAACGTACAAGAAACTTTTAAGCAAGATTTCTTAATCAATTCCTTAATATTGATGAAAAAACTACTAGTTCCAGTGGCAGATTATTTCACTTACATACATCTTTCCCCACATTATACTATGCACATAATACATAATTTTTTAATCAATATTAGTGAATATTGAACTCCTGTATATTGCTGAAAGGTCAATTGTAAGTAATTGTGTTTTATTTCAAGTACACTAATATATTTCCACTAGAAACTATACAAAAAAATACTCTGATATATAATTTTTTCTGTGTACGGTCCACCACAGACATTTGGAAAGGACCTATAGTTCTTGTTGGGGAAGAGTCCAGTTGGAAATGTTTTTGTGTTCACTACAAAGCTGAGTAATCGAGTCTGGCTTTGACTAATTTATGACAACAGTGCTGCTGTTTTGTCAACTCTCACACAAGGCACACTTAGTGTCTTACAGATTGCTCGCTCCCATGAATTACCCTCTACACCTGCCAAACGGAAACCTTTTGCCAGTTGATTTAGTCTCCAGACAAAAAAAATAAACAAATCACATTTTGTATATTTTTATACTTCCATTTGCTTCTAAAAATAACCCAAGTGCTTAAAAGAAAAACTATTCAGTCTTTTTTTTTTTGGTAGTGTGTTTTGGTGTTTGAAAATGAGCCGCTTCAAAAGCCTCCACATTATTAAATCGCATTCAACAGGCTATGTGCTGTTACCTAGCAACCTCAGCCAAGCCCAGCCCGTCACCTAGCAACCAAAGCGGAACTCCAGCAGGTTTGCCGATCTGGTTTTACTGCCTGTATGCTCTGAATAATGGCGGCTGGAAAAGAAAAGTGTTTTGTTGTTGACTCACCATCCAGAAACCATATTTGTCAAGTCTCCCGTTTTGGCCGGGAAGCTGCCGTTTTTCACTCACCGCCGCCCGGCTCCCGTATTGGTGTTTTCCTGTAAATATCCCGTATTATAAGCACCCGGGTTAGGTTTGCTCAACCGTCAAAAACGCCTCCAACGATTCAAGTTCGACGAGTGTGCATCTGACATTTTACTCTTGACGCGGATTAGACGCGTCAAAATCGCTGTAGGCTGACCGTAACAGCAAACTCCTTGGCATATCTGTCCTTCAAACTCTTCCACCGTCTCCTGCTTATATCGTCTAAATAAATACGTTTATTTAACGTGACTCAACGTTCTTCCTGGCTAGCTCAAAAGCAGGGAAATATTTTTCAAATGGTTTAAATTATAACTAACTCGACAGTCCAACTTCCTCGCTGATCCTTTCTATTCCCGTCTCTGTAGTCATAATTTGATTTGTCGGAGATTATAGGCGACAGCAAACAAGGACAAATAGTTTATCCCCGGGGTCACAAACTCCAGTCCTCGAGGGCCACCATCCTGTAAATTTTAGATGTGTCTCTGCTAAAACACAGGTGAATTCCCCAGTCTAGAGTTGGTGTCACCAACTCTAGACTGGAGTTGTTGACCCCTGGTTTATCCTCCATAGTTGTTGTTTAATGCACCACTACGTCACACAGCGGAATCTTCTCTGATTGGTCGACTGTCCGTGTCGAGCGGTGAAAGTTCAGATTTTCCAACTGCAGGGTTGAACATTTTGGTTGCATCAAAGGCTTGAAACACTCGAAATGCTTCAAATTCGCTGCGCTCGACGCTCGAAACGAGTTTGGTGTGAACGCACCATAAACGTTGAGTTGGGGGCGTGGCCTGCAGCAGCTTATTCGGATTTAAAGTAACAAGAGGGTCCAAAACAGCTCATTCTGACAGAACTGACCAGATTTAAATCTCAATATCTAAAAATGATTTTTTTGTGCAAAATAATGTAGTGCACTTGTTTTGTAAAAGACCTAACCTAACCTGTTCATGAAAGCACCTTTTAGTCACCGTTAAAGGACGTTTTGCTGTCGCTCTCTAAAGTTTGCCTCCTTTTCCTTCTCTCTGTGAAGGTGACCCCTTCCAAAAGCATCTGTGTGCATGTGGTTGTGTGCTGTGATGAGTAGTCAGGACCTAAAAGAGGATAGATGGTTGCATGTCCCCGGCCTCGGCCGGCTGCAGAGCCACCGAGAGAGAGAAATATTGGAAATCGACGCCTTGGCTACATTAATCCCATGGTCCATTTAGCCAGCGGGAGAGGCTTTAGCTTCTCGGTGTTAGAGACACAATGCTTGTTTGTGGTGGTGTTTGTTTGTTTTGCTTTGTTTGTACAATTGGATGTGAGCCATTGGTGATATTTAATTAAAGTTTACAGCTCCTGTGGTTTTCAGTCCCAGAAGCTTTGGGTTTATTCCTCTTAAGTAACCGTTTCTTGGTTTGCTTTGTATTTTTAGTAAATGGCGTGTCGTGGGGGAATGAGGCGACTCGACAGAAGAGTCACACCTTCACTTGCCGGATGCTGGTCAAATTTGGCCACACCCACGGCCCAATGGAAGAGGGGCCAGGAGGACCGCGCTACGAGACAATGCAGTGTTTTGCTCTCACGCAGCCCAAGGCCATGATCGAAGAGGGAGAAGGTAGGTGGACGGACCAGCAACGCCCAAAAAGGGGCAACTAGATCCAGAAATGTGTTCCTGCACATGTGTGACATTGTCTTTCCTTCTAACTCCCACAACACATTACAATACTCTACAACACACTTAGTTGGAAGCCTCACATTGAATATATTTGGAATAAAGTTGCAAAATCTACTGAATTATTGCTTAAAATAAAAGATTTACAAATAATCTACTCCTTGGTTATGCCCTCATATTGCTCAGAAATATGGGGAAATCCAAATAAAACAACTATTGACATATTATTTAAGATACAACGAAAACTATTGAGCATATTATTGTAAATTATCTACTAGATCTTCCATTCAACGTAATACTTTAAAATGTAATAAAAGTCTTCAAATTATTTAAGTTAAAAGAGAGTAAATATAAGCAAGTTAATCTTTGAGAAAGTAAAGCCTACTATGAATGAACTGAATGATGATCTCAAATTATGTGCTTTGCTTGGTGAGCTTTAAAAGACCCTTAAAAAGTAAAATGATAAAAGCTTACACTGTTTCCCTCTACTTCACTATTTATTTCTTTATTTAAACTTTTTCCTGACCTTGTTATCTAGTGGTAGTGTTCACAAATGGTAGCAAAGCAACACACAAAAACCTTTTTTTATTTATCACACATACATTTAAGATTTAACATGTTATGTTGACAATGTAAAAGCTAAAACCGATGGTCGTCATCGCTGGTGAGCGGTGTAGCGATTTAACGCATCTAATGTCACGCTGCAACTTGTTTATTTAGCAAAAATTACCTAATATTTCTTAAAAAAAAAAACAAAATAAGACCTGAAATATGAAAAGAAATCCCTGATGATGAAAAATGAGATCATTAAAAAGATGAATGGAATCATTAGAAACACATAATGGTATTTTTATGGGATGTAAACCAGCATAACTTGTCCCAGCATTAACTCTGTCTCTGCTCTCCTTTCCTCCGCAGACCTTCAGTCATGTATGATCTGCGTGGCCCGCCGGGTCATCGCCGTGGAGCGGACCGAGAGTTTCAACACCCGGCACGAGATGTCAGGTCAGGAGCTGGACTCTGGCTGAGCGCCGTCCAAAAGCACGCTGTGTTGACTCGGTCATGAGCGGGTTTGACCCATCCTCCCTGTGTCTCCCTCTGTCCGCCGTGTCTCAGGTAAATTGATTCAGATCGACCAGAGCTCCCTGCGAGCGTCCATGCGTCCGGGCTGGGAGGACTTGTTGCGGCGCTGCATCCAGATGTTCCTTCAGCACAGCGACGGGCAGCCGTGGTCGCACAAGCGGCACTATCACGAGGGTGGGTTCAGACCTGGAACCTCACAGCAGCTGTCAACAACTACAGTGCTTTTTATTTTAATAACTAGAAAACTGGAGGTGCGAGCAAAGAGATAACTGGATTAAACAGCGACACTGTTTGATTCAAAAGCTGTTTTTGTGGGAAGATGACTCAAAGTTGGCTTCATTCAGACAAAGCTGAGGGTGAACAAAATATTCAGCAGACAACAGGGAAGGCTAAAGAAAATGTGTTTTGTTTGACTGTTTAGGTTTTTCTCCTCTATAACTTAGGTCACATTAACTAACTTTAACATTTCTTGATCACAAATTTATATTACACATCACACAACGTGAGTTAGAGGAACTGTGTGCAGTTGGTGGTTTAAAAGCACCAAAAGAACCTTAAAAATCACCCATAGTGTAACTTTTTCAGTTCCCAAAGGTGCTATAAAATATTGTATTCACCCATGAATCACAGGAAAACATAAGTGAGGAGTTTTACTTGAAAAACAGATGTGAACGCATAAACAGTTGGATGGAAGGTACTTTTTCTGACCGTTTTAATATTTTTACTCTGCAGCTTTTAAAGTATGTGTTAAGATAGGATGCATGAACATAGCAAAAACTCTCAAACAAAACAATCCCTGACTATAAGAAAAGCCTTGTAATATTCACATAAGACGAGCTTTATGCAGAACTGACAACACTGTTAATGTGACCTGGTGCCTCTATGTGTGGTGCGTTTACTTGCTTTTTTCTCCCAGCAATGAATAAAGTTTGAGGGATTGTTTTTGTTGCGATTTGTGCGCAGCTTTTCTCCAGGGTCATGCCGAGACGCCCCTGTATCGCTTCTCCCTGTCTGATGGCACCCCAGTAACAGCCCAGACCAAGAGCAAGCTGTACCGGCACCCCATGAGCAACGAGCCGCAAGGATTCATCTCCACTCACCTGCTGCAGAGGTCAGAAACTCTACATTCAAACATATAGCACACGTACAGGTCAGATAAAAGTAAGACACCACTTAAAATGATCCGTTTCTCTGATTTTACCCTTTATAGGTAGATGTTTGAGTCGACTGAACTTTGTCCTCTTGTTTTATAAACTACTGAGAACATGTCTCTGAAAATCCAGGATAAAAATTTTATTTATTTGCAGAAAATGAGGTCTGAAGCAGAGCTTTCAGTCCTCAAATAATGCAAAGAAACAAGTTCATATTGATTTAGAAACATCAATGCTGAAGGTTTGACTCGGGAAGAGTTCAGGAATTAATATTTGGTGGAATAACCACAAGGTTTTTAATGGAGTGCAGTGGGCTCTTCATTTTTACCAGAGCTGTACATGCAGAGTAGGTTAAATAGTTATATTTACTCAGTTATATTGACTTGAATATATTTTTGGACAAAATGTACTTTTAGGATTTTGTTTGCTATGCTGGACTTTCTACTTTATAATATTATAATTATAATATGAAGTGTCACTATTCTTACTTGATTAAAGTTTCTCAAACTTTGAGTAACTTCACTTCATGATGAATAAGATCGTTTTTACCAAAAATTCACCGGACACAGACGCACTCCTGCAGATTTTGTTAGTTTCATAGACTTTATATTGAAAAAAAATCGTTTAGAAAATTTTTTAGTTTGCCTGAATTTTGTTACAAGACAACAAGACATTTAACTTCAAATATGGGGGAAATGTTTTGCGCCACCTTGGTGAAACCTAAAAAATAAACCGCAATAAACCTTCTTTCGAATGGTTCAGAGTGCAATCAGGACTACTAAATAGAATTTAAAAATAAATATGAAAGCATACTGTGGCTCAGAGCACCAATCATAGACTGTTAAGATAAATGTTTGAGCATGACTAGTTGGCAACATTTTATTTGTGATTGTTTTTATCATGAAGTCTCATTCAGTAAGTAATGACACTTTTAAGGCAAGTTTTAAAGCAACATCATCATTATTTAATGAACAATTCAAAGTTGACCCTTTTCATGTAACTTCTAATGCAGCTTTACATTAAAAGTGCTATAATTTACAGAATCACACTTCATGGTGACCTCATAAACATTCGTGTTTATGTCAGTCTTATTCACACTCCCTCAAATAAATGTTACCGAATAATTTTGTAAAACTTGGTGCTTAACCTTAATGTTTTCATGGTTTTCCCATTTATCCAAATTTTCTTTGCTGTTTTTCCAATGTAGGGAACCCAATGGCTACCGCTCGGCACCAGGCGGCAACATGATGCCCAACAACATGAGGCAACAAGGGATGAGCAGCGCCAACATGAACCCCCAGATGAGCGTGAATGCAGGCGGCGGGATGGGGATGGGAGGAATGGGTGGCATGAGCCGGGGCTTCGGCATGAGCGAGCAGAGCCACATGGGCCACATGGGTCCGATGGGAGGCGGCTCCGTGTACGGAGGCAACGGCGGAGGAGGAAGTGGTGGCGGAGGCCTGGGCAGCCGCATGATGCAGATGAATCAGATGAACCAGATGAATCAGGTGGGGCACATGAATCAGATGAGTCAGATGGGTCCCATGAATCACCCCGGGCCGGGCATGCAGCAGCACCCGCAGCAGCAGCACCCGCAGCAGCAGCAGCACCCGCAGCAGCAGCACCCGCAG
Organism: Poecilia picta; assembly: GCA_033032245.1. NCBI lineage: Eukaryota > Metazoa > Chordata > Actinopteri > Cyprinodontiformes > Poeciliidae > Poecilia > Poecilia picta. The sequence continues at coordinate 11,643,885 of CM065359.1, read as the reverse complement.
CAGCAGCACCCGCAGCAGCAGCACCCGCAGCAGCAGCACCCGCAGCAGCAGCACCGCAGCGACACCCGTTCCAGAGCGCCGGAGGTTTCGGGCTCAGTGGGATGAACAGTCCGTCAGGGAGCCCCAGGATGGGAGGCCCCCAGCAGGGACTGCTGATGTCCCCCCGGACCCGAGGAAGCCCAAAGATGGGGGCCAACCAGTTCTCACCTGGAGGTAGGATTTTTTTTTTTTTTTTTTTTGCTGATTTAATTTTATATCGTTAGTTTGGAGTGGAAATAAAATAAGAATCAGACAGAATCTCACTTTTTTCCTTTTTTCTTTTAACCTTCCAAACATTTTCTTCCCCATGCTTGTAAGGATTTACATTGACGATGATTAAAATGACATAGCATACCATATCATACCAACTTTATTTATAAAGCACTTTAAAAACAACCACGGCTGATACAAAGTGCTGTACATTAAAACACAACATAACTTATTGTTCACTTATAACTAGTACTTTTTCATTAATATTAAGCGTCAATCTTAAAGTGATTTTGGACTGGAAGTAAACTAAGATGCAGGCAGAAGTTCACTTTTTTAAACTGATTTTCATGCATCAGTCGGATCCTGAAGGATTTTTATTATAAATTATTCTCTCAGGTCATAAAAACTAATGACAAGTAACAAATAACCTTTCACTTTACACTGAATTTTAAAAAAGTCATTATCTGCCAACAACCTGAAATTTTAATGTATTAAATTTGAAAAAGGAGGAATTTTCACTGCAAAAACAAAATCTTACCAAGTATTATTGGTCTATTTTCTATTGCAAATGTCACGTTACACTGGAAATACGACAAAACTACCTTACAAGTAACATTTTAGCAAAAAACAGGAGCTTGTTTTAAGTCAATAATTCCTTAATATTGATGAAAAAGTATAGTTATCAGTGAAATAATCTCCCAGCAGAACAAGACATAATTCCCATGTCGTCAACTTTAAAAATGTCTTCTTTTTTTTTCCAAAATCCCTTTTAGCAAAAAAATCACTTAGGCCATTATTTTAGGAATGTGACAATATTATTATGAGTTAAAGTGTGAGGAAAACAAACAATAAAATTATAAACTAATAACGTTAATGCATTTAAAATTTGTAATCAAAATGAAAATAATTCAGAAAGCTAAAAGTGTACTTGAAGTTGATATTGAAAATCCTTTCCACACCAACAGTTTATCAGTTTAGCAAATGTATCAGTTTAGAACATTATAAATATTAAATTGCAAAAATAAACAACACTGGTCCCGACACTGAACCATGGGGAACCTCATAAACAACCTCCAAAGAAATTATTTTGGTACTTTAAACATGTTTCAATTTCACTAGAAACAGTTTTACCATCATTAAACATATGTTTTTTTCTTTGATAGTGCATTAACCTGCATCTCTCTCTGCAGGGATGCACTCTCCCATGAGTGGCCTCGGTGGCGGAGGAGGAGCCGGAGGAAACACCTGCTCCTTCTCCAGCAGCTCCCTGAACGCTCTCCAGGCCATCAGCGAGGGAGTCGGGAGTTCGCTCCCCTCCACTCTGACGTCGCCCTCAGCAGCCCACAAACCAGACAGCTCTCCCAGCATCCATTCCTCCTCTCAGCCCAGTCATCAAGCTAAACCAGGACAAGATGGCTCCAAAAGTCCGGCCGGCAGCCTGGGGCCCGGACCAGGAGATCACCACCTCCCAGTGCACCACCACCATCATCAGCATCCTCAGGCGGAGAGTTCTGCAGAGCGACCGGACAGCCAGGCAGCTACAGCAGCTAAGGAGTGTGGCGAAGCGAGCGGCGAGGCTGGGATGGCGGGCGCCGACCCGCCTCGGAGGCTGCCGGACAGCAAAGGACACAAGAAGCTGCTGCAGCTGTTGACTTCCCCAACCGAGGAGCTGGGGATCAGTGGAAGCGGACCAACGGGGCCCGCCGGACCCCCTCCACCGAACAGCAGCGGCGCCCCAGTGGGGTCGGACAGCAAGGAAGCCACCGGCGGGATGACCAGCCCTTCCTCCACAGGCGTCACCTCCTCCTCCTCCGCCAGCGGCGGTGCGGGGCTGGCAGCCGGCCCGGGCGGCGCATCGGCTTCGGCTCACTACACCGGGTCGCTGCAGGAGAAGCACAAGATTCTCCACAAGCTTCTTCAAAACGGCAACACTCCGGATGAAGTCGCAAAGATCACAGCAGAGGCGACGGGGAAAGTGACGCTCGGAGGTCAGGAGGGCGGCGAAGGTGCAGCTGGAAGCTCGGCGGCCGGGTCGGGCCCCGGGATGATTGCAGACCCCAAACAGGAGCAGCACAGCCCGAAGAAGGAGAAGACCCACGCTCTCCTCCACTATCTCCTCAACAAGGACGACTCCAAAGAACAAGCAGATGTGAAGCCCAAACTTGAAGATCTAGAAGGGAAAGGTCTTCCTGGAGCCGGCGGCGGCGGCCCTGCGGCGGAGCATGCAGAGAGCAAGATCAAATCAGAACCTCCTGATGATGTAAGTGCATATCTCCATTAAATGATGGTGAGTTTTATTGATATTTACAAAAATAAAAAACAAAAAACTCTAAAAAACTCTATTTTTAAAATGTAGTTGCACAACCTGGAGTCTATTCTGGGCGATCTCAGGGGTTCAACCTCCGACTTTTACCCCGATCAGACCGGAGGTGCCGGGGCAAACAACGCAGGAAACAAACCACAGGGGTGCCTTGATGACGGCCTGCAGGGTAAGCGGTTCAAGCACTAAATAACTATGAGAAGTGACAGTTTCACACAGGGTGGGTGTTGTAACATCACATGTGATGATATCAAAACAAAATGCCACTGAAACTGCATCTGGCACCGTCAGAGGCTGTCTTTTCGGATCGCTTTCTTCCTAAAGCAAATGTCATGTCTTTTTGAAGCTGGTACTTTTATACCCATAAAACTGAAAAAACAGACTTAGCATAAATTGAAAGAGACAACCAGCCCTGTTCTCTGGTTTATAATTGGTCCTGCTGGAATACAGCATTTTAGTTTTCTTGTTTGCAGATGTACATGTAATGTTGAAATGTGTTTTAAAATTGCATTGCTGCTCGGTTTATGGTACAGAAAATTAATTATGTCTTCCTTATTTGTGTAAATAAGTGTATGTAAATGCAGTAGTGTTAAAATGAGAGTGAGTGCATGTCATGTACACAGTCCAGTCACATTAATGTGACCACCACGTACTTTCCACTTCAGAGTTAAATAACCAATCACAGAAGGCAGGTGGCAGCACAGTGCAGTTGAGCGTATATAAAGGGTGTGTGTGGGCTTCGGAAAACATTTCAATCGTTGGCGTAATGCAGAAACGAAGCGATTTATCCGACGTCGAAAAGGGCATGATCATTGGCTTTCGGGCCAAGGGTGGAAGCATTTCCGAAACGGCTGAGTTTGTGAACTGTTCGCGTGCCGCCGTGGTAAAAGTGTACCGTGCATGGCAAAATGGGACTGTCCAAAATCAACGACGTGGCAAATGTGGTGCACCACGGGCCATAGATGACAGAGGCGAACGACGGTTGCGGAGATGCGTTCGGGCAGATAGACGGGCTACCGTTGAGCAACTGACCACTAAAATGAACCAAGGGGCTACCACAAGTGTCTCCCAAACCACTATTCAGCGAACATTGCTGCGTCTGGGCCTCCGAAGCGGACGCCTGGTTCGTGCACCTATGCTGACTGGTGTTCATCCACGACGAAGGCTAGAATTTGCACGCCAGTACAGCAGCTGGACGTCCACTGAGTGGCGACAGGTAGCGTTTTCAGATGAATCGCGTTTTATGCTCCATCGGACAGATGGACGTTGGCGTATAAGGCGTGAAACCTCTGAAAGGAACCACCCTGCAACCATTGCAGGAACGGTCCAAGCTGGAGGCGGGAGCATTATGGTCTGGGGAATGTTTTCCTGGCATTCTCTGGGTTCACTGATTATTGTGGAAGGCACGATGGATCAATACAAGTACGCATCTGTCCTTGCGGACCATGTCCACCCCTACATGCGCATTGTTTTTCCTCAGGATGATGGCATCTTCCAGCAGGACAATGCGAGGTGCCATACAGCTGCCAGTGTACGTGCGTGGTTCGAAGAGCACCAGGATGAGTTTACCGTCCTCCCCTGGCCAGCAAACTCACCTGACTTAAACCCAATCGAGCATCTGTGGGACCATCTCGATCGAGTTGTTCGCGCCATGGATCCTCAACCGCGTAATCTAGCGCAGCTGGCCACGGCATTAGAGTCGGCATGGCTCAACATCCCAGAGAAGACCTTCAGGGACCTAAGTGACTCTCTTCCTGCACGTCTCGTAGCAGTTCGCTCTGCGAAAGGTGGTTATTCTGGCTTTTGACAGATGGTCACATTAATGTGACTGGACTGTGTATATACGCCATAAGTATTCATATCCTTTTTTTTTTGCTATGTTACAACAACAAACCCCAATACATTTTATTGGAATTTTATTGCTTCAAAACACAATCAGTTGTGCTAATCACACAACAGTGGAAGAAAAATGGGTAACACTTTATTTGAAGGGTGGTGAATAAGACAGACGTGACACTGTCATAAACATGACATAACTCCTGTCATGAACATGAATAAACCTTCATGAATATTTAAGACTGTTGTCATAAAGCGTCATTCGATAAATTATGACACTTTTAATACAAAGTTGACATTATTTAAAATGTCGTTATGACAACTTGACATTAACCAAGAAATCGTTACTGTTTAAACTTTACCTTTAATAACATAAAATTACCTAATTTCTAAAGTGCAATCAGTAATACTTTTATAACAAATTTATATTCAGTAATGATTTCTTGGTTAATGTCAAGTTGTCATAACAAAGACATTTTGAATAATGTCAAGTTTGTATTAAAAGTGACATAATTTAACGAATGACGCTTTATGACAACAGTCATAAATATTCATGAAGGCTTATTCATGTTCATGACCGGTTTTATGTCATGTTTATGACAGTGTCATGTCTGTCTTATTCACCACCCTTCAAATAAAGTGTTACCGAAAAAGGACACATTTTTTCAGCCTTTTATTTATAAAAGTCTCAAAAAGTGAGGCTTCAAATAAGTCTCCATCTGTATTGAGGAATGTCATGCCACAGCATAATGCTGCCACCACCGTGTGGTGGGGACGATGTGTTCATAATCAGATGCATTAGTTTTGTAAATCCTGCTTTAGTTAGCTCAGTTATTTTCAGGCAGGTAGTTTTATATGATTTCATTCTAGCAAGGTTAATATCCATACTTCAACACTTTTTCTAATTTCTAAAAGCATTCGAAAGCTGTTTCGTATTCACCTTCCACTTAGCAGTTATACATTATTTTTCTAGTTTATATCCTATAAAAACAATAGAAAAGACCAACGTATTTAGTTTTAAGGTGAAAAAAACTGCAAGGATTAGTAATTCTTTTGTAAGTATGTAATATTTAAGCAAGACATGGTTTTTCTGAAAAGGTTTTTTCTCTCTTTTTTTTGGCTTGCTCTGTCCAGGGAGTCCAGTAATGGGTCCAGGACCTCGAGGGCCCTTCCAGAGGACCATGTCCATGGATGGGAAGCCACTGGGTGGGCCTGGAGGAGCTGTAAGACGTCCGATGCTCATCAAGCAGGAGAACATGATGGGCAGCCCAGACAGCTTCCCAGGAAACATGGGTGTGTGTCTCAATAAAGAGGAAATATGCTGAGATTGTCTCTTTATTGCCTCTTTATTGTCTCTTTGCCTCTCTCTCTACCTGCTCTCAGATTCAATTAGCTTGTAAACAACCACACACAAACCCAGTCTTTTAGTAATAAAAATCTGAAAAAGTGTGGGTTCGAAGAGATCTCCAATCATTTTGGGATACGTCATAAGCACAGCATGATACTGGAACTCCAAATCCTACTATAGTTGGACCTACAGATCTATGATTCCAACTGGGGATGCAAAAACGATTTATCGTTGTAGTTTGATCGCCAACCAGCAGAGAGCAGCGCTGGTCATTTTTATGCAAAGCCAGTTGATTAAGAAATAAAGATGGTGGGGGCCTTACCAGACCAGGAAATTGCCGAGCTGCATAATTTCAAGCAGTGTCAACTTTTCTAACAAAAGTTACTGGTGTGTTACAAAGGCGAGAATGTGATGGCAAAAAAAAAAAAAACAGAGTAGTGGAGAAAACTTCCAAAGTGATGAAAAAGAAATATGATGCCAATAAGCAAAGTTGATTGTCAGTTAAATAATGCGCTTCATGGAGTGAAGTTTTAATATTTTGTCAAGAGCAACTACAGGCAATACTTCTGTTTATGGGGAATTAAGTGTGTCACATATTTTATACTTTTCATTTATTTTTTCTTCTATTCAGCAGCTTAATAATTGCTTTCTGTTTTGTTTTATTTTATAAATAAGTTGAATAATGTGAGAATACCACAATTTTCAGTTCATTCAGTCAGTATTTAATGCAGCTGACCTGAAATAATGAATTTGTGTTTTCTTATGGAAATTTGGTCGTACTCTTGATACAAGAGAAAACTCAGATTTTTATCAAATGGACGATTAGCAATTAATCATCAGTCGATGGATAAGATCCGTCAATTTTAACCCATTAGTCGATAACTTGCAATCCTAATTCCAACCAATCTCTTCTGTCATTTGTGCATATCCAGGACCAATGAATAGAGGCATGGGCCCCCAGAGGTCTCCCATGGGGGGCTCTGGGGACTGGAAGCCCCGTTCCAGCACCAGCCCTGTGAGTTCAGCAGGACATCCGTCCATGATGCGTCCAGGCATGGAGTACAACAACGGGAAGAGCGTGATGTCCGGACCGATGGTCAGCCGCTCCAACAGCGTGCCGGGCAGCAGGTCGATGCTGCAGCAGCAGCTCATGGATATGGGTACGCTGCTCAAACTGTTGCCCTGTGGTGACGCAAAGTAAAAAAACTGAGAATCTGGGAGAGATTCAAAATGTATCCAACCCAGTGACTCAGTGGTAAAGATGCATTTCTGGATACCGAAACTTTTTGGAAACTTTTAACGTTTATTTCATGTTGGTCAGAAACTGTTTCCACGGTTTAAAGGCGAACAATAGAGTGGGAAAATTAACAATAAAAGTGGGTGAAATTGTATTTCTAATTGATGCACAGGCTCCAATAATCCATTTATGAATCATTTAATGTATCATGGTTTGAAACTCGTACAGTTTTCTTTTTATTCATATCATATTTTTGCAAAAATTGGACTTTTGTTGCAGAATATCTACTGTAACCTCTGCTTCTTGTTCACCATTAACTTTGTTTGTCTTTCTTTACCGGTTTAGGAGGTTCTTCTGATATGACATGGGTATGAGCCCCTTCAGCCAGCAGGGCCAGCCCAGCCAGTCCCCATCCTGGCACGAACCCATGATGAACATGGAGGGAAACAGGTCAGGGGATCGTTTATCATGAGCTGCATTTCCATTGACCGTGTAACTGGAAATCTGAAAATAAATTAAACGGAAACACTAGGATGAGGTGGTTTATCAGCTGTGTCGAAATTAGTGTATTTCACCAAACTGCAACTTTTTTCGCATAAACAACTACTGGCTACTATTACTACTGGCAGAAATGACGAAGAAAATGACAGGAAGTGGTAGGAAGATGCTGATGAAACACGTTTCAGCAAACTTATTCATATGTGACTTTAATTGTGTTTCTAATTTAATGGAAACACTGCAGTTACAAAATAATTGTTTTAAACTTTAGCACACTATTTTTAAAATGAATTAAGCACACATTTGCAATGTTTTAATGGAAGCTATAGTTTGCATTCACATCTAACTAAAAGCCGTGATTCAAACCTTTGAATTTTTTTCTGTTTGCATGATGCAGACGCCAGTTTGGTAACCCCTTAGATGACCTTCTGGTCCCTCCCACCACCAGTGAGGGTCAGAGTGATGAGAGGGCGCTTCTGGACCAGCTGGATTCGCTGCTGAACAACACCGACGGCATCGCTCTGGAGGAGATAGACCGAGCGCTCGGTATCCCAGACCTTGTCAGCCAGGTAAGATGTCAGAGAGACCCACACTCTGCAGCGTAGCGCTCCGTGAAAGTGCTGCAATGGGGGGAAAAAGATTATTTGTCATAGTTACGACACACCATCATATAAATTTTTGCATTCGATATTTCAGTCATGACTCAGTGTGTCGAGGCTGTCGTCTCACTGAAGAGAGATAGATGAGCCTTAAGGAGTCCGTCTGTGCTCCTTAGAAAAAGGCAATTACCAAGCTGACCAGGCGGAGATGAATCAATTAAACTGAGAAGTTTGACAAACTTGTCTTTGTCCTCCTTGTCTTGTGTGCTGCAGACCCAGGGAGCAGAGCAGCAGCTGGAGCATTTTGGAGGACAGGACCCATCCATGCTGCTGGACCAAAAGCCTCTGTATGGAGCAGGCTATCCCGGACCCCCTGCAATGCCCATGCAGTCTGGCTACGGAGGGAACCCCATGCCGGGGCAGGGCCAGCAGGCCGGGTTTGGGCCCATGCTCTCACCGATGGGCCAAGGCGGGAGCTTTCCCGGTATGGGTGGGATGGGCAGCATGGGGCATCCTCGAGCCAACATGATGCGACCCAGGATGATGAACGCCAACAAGCCCATGAGGCTGCAGCTGCAGCAGCGGCTTCAGGGACAGCAGGTAGGACGCCACACTGTACATACAATCAGTTACAGCTTTGGGAGGTTTCACTATAAGCTTGTTTTAATTTTTATTTTATTTATTGACTCCTACCATCTCATTTTGAAGGGGCTAGTTACAAAATAAGAAAACAATAATAGCGTTAAGCTGAAATTCACAACGAACAATTTCTTACCTAATTCTGAGTGTGAAAAAAGGAACCTATCAGTAAGTCTCAGGCTAAATGGTATTAAGTTTTGTTTAAAAAAACAGTGGAAATTTAAAATAGGTACATTTAAAAGAAATTAGGTGTCAGTCAGTCTGGAAAATGATGCAATTAATTTAGATTATTCAGGTTTGAATAAGTAGGAAGAAGGAAAGTAGAGCTTGAAAAATGTTCATTTGTTCATCCATCCATGGTTTTAATTTTAAACAATAGATTCAATTGATTATTTTACAGGCTTTGCTGATAATTGTTTTGTAATTTTTTTTTCCTGATTAAATCAGCAAACAATTTTTGTTTTGCTTTTTTGTATTTAGTTGTACCATCGTGATTGGCTGCAACTATTCTGTCCCTGTATACTGTAATCTATTACTTGATTTTAGAAAAAAAAAACATCTTTTACATTACTCTTTTGGACTAATTAATTACCAGAAAGTTTAAATATGTTATTTCTTCTATTTTGTCAAGTTTATGAATCAGACACGGCAGGGCATGGCGATGAAGATGGAGAACCCAGGGGGAAATCCTGGCATGAGGCCTGGCATGCAGCCTGGCATGGGAGGACAGGTAGGTTATGGAAATTACTTTTGGAATATCTCAAAATAAAGACTATTTATGGTCATTTTACCAATAAATACGATTTCCACATGACAAACGTCTCCTTCAAATGATTCAAATCAGAACATAACTAAAACCACAGAGTAAACACAACATTACATCTGCTCTGTGCAACAGGGCTTTCTAAATGCTCAGATGATGGTTCAGCGTAACCGAGACGTTGTCAACTTGCACATGAGGAGGCAGCGCATGATGATGCTGATGCAGCAGCAGCAGCAGCAGGCGGCTGCAGCCGCTGCAGCTGCTGCAGGAGGGTTCAGCCCGCCTCCGAACGTCACGGCTCCCGGGGGCATGGACAACCCCATGGGGGGGCCAAACATGGGCCAGCCGGGACCGCAGCAGTTCGGCTACGGTGGGAGCTACGGTGAGTTTAGTGAATGCTTCTGCTCCCTTGTGGCGGATCTAACTGTGCAGCAAACTTTTGGTCAAATTAATTATTCACAGAGGACCTAATGAGGTTAAATGTTATTTTTGGTGTCTGATGCTTGATATTTTCAGTGTGTAGAAGGAGAGAGCTGAAGGTTTAGGGTTTTTTTCAACAGGCATGACCCAGCAAGGTGACCCCTCTTTTGGCCCATCAGGTGGAAGTCCGCCTAACGCCATGATGCCAGGCCGCCTGGGGCCTCAAAACCCCATGATGCAACAGCACTCACAGGGGGGGCCTATGTACCCAGGCGCTGACATGAAAGGCTGGTCACAGGGCAGCATGGGACGCAACAGGTACGACACCATCACTTATTTTAAAGTTTTCCTCATGTTTTTTCACTGATTAGTCCTATAGACTGATTAGTCCTACAGACTTGGTTTGATTGGGGACCAAAGCTGCAATGTTTAACATTTTCAGCTGGTGCGGCTTAATTTCCCACTGCACTGTGTCAAACAAACCAAACCCTTTGGAAAAACCTGTTTAGCTGCTCACCTGTACACCAGAAACCACCGAAGAAGACATGAGTGCAGCTTCCTCCTTCACAAAATGCAAACAAAACGAAAGTAGCATCAGATTTGATCAGTTGTAGGATTTCTCTTGTGTCTCTGAAGTTCACTGAGACCTAGCTTTGTAGGTGGATCAGAGTTCGATTGAGCACCTCCCCAATCAAACCGAACCGCAGTTTTACTAAAGCGGACTAAACAGGGCTGGTGTGAATGCACCCCTAGTTAAATCCTGTCTGTACTTAATTTTTTTTTAATCTCCAGTTCATACCCTCAGCAGCAGTTCGGACCGCAGGGACCGCTGGGTCAGCAGCAGTTCGGGCAGCAGGGAAATCCCGGGCAGTACGGAGGCATGATGATGAACGGCGGCATGCCGGCCAGCGGAGGAGGGGGTCACATGGGGCAGATGGGAATGAACCCCATGGTGATGGGGCGCATGCCTATGGGGCCTGATCAGGTGTGTGCAAAGAGTGGGAGTCTCAATACTTAAAGAACATTATTTAATGTTTAGTCTGAGGATGGTTTACACATCTGAATGCGTTTCAGGAGGATTTCAGCAAGAGGAGTACCACAGGGATCTATTGTTGTCCCCCTGCTCTTCATAATTAAAACATACGAATAATACATTTTAATTTAAAATCAGTTTTAGCGTCACATACACTAAAAGTGGCTAGAAAAACAATACATCCTGCCTGGATAATATAATGATATTGACAAACGCATTTCTGTTGTCACATAGGAGAAAATAAATAAATTTTATTTGTACTTTTAGTCTAATTCTGTTGTGAAACTCCATGGCAATTATTGCATGAAAAAACTGCTAAAACCTGCATTTATTATTATATTTTTATCTAAAAACATTAGTTGGATTGCTATGATTTTCAGCCAAAGTGTTTGAGAGTTAGTCGTGGTTCTGAAGACACTTATTATTGATATTTAAAAATCCATTTTATAAGCTTAGATAAAAATGTTATTGGTGTTTTTTGTTCAAATATCTAATTTCTGTCTTTTTTTGCTACATCTCAGCATAACAATCATTTTTCTTCAGATACAGGAATCAATCATCTTTGCTGCTTTACAATGTTTTTCTTGGTGGGTTTCTCTTTTAATGCTCACACTCTGCTCTCTTCCCCCCGATGATCCAGAAATACTGCTGATGGACGCGCCAGAAGCTTTTGTCTCACTGTGATCTCCACCCAGATTTGGCAGACGGCTTCTGCGCTGCAGTGTGTGTGGAAATAAACCAGGCGTGTTATGATCCTCCGTGTAGCGCCACATTCCCACCAGACGGGGGAGTGAACTTCCCTCTGGAATGAAGGCCAGTAATGTCAGCCACACCGCCGGAGGAGAAACAAGACAGACTGTCACATGAAAACCCCCAGCCTTCCTAAAAATCTGACAAACTGTTTATCCATCATGCACAGAGAGACGGACATGAGTTCAGTGTTCCTCCCTTCCTGAGCAGCCAGTGTTCCTCAGTATATCCTTTCCTTGGACCAAACGGTGAAGCTACATTATATGGACAAACGTATTTAAACAGCCTCTGTTTTGTCGAATGTATCACGAAGCTATATTCAGATGTAAAAATGTCTATTCTGAATTTTCCATCCGCCATCGCTCTGCCGCTCCCGGCGGATCCCTGCAGACACGACCAGCAGCTAAAGAGCTGTCGGGTTGTGACGCTCACATGAATGTTATTAAGAAGTAGCACATCGTCTCGTCGTCCAAGATGCCGCTGAGTAGGATCGAACTAACCCGTTGGCTCGTTGCACTTTAAGGAAAGCCAACATCAAATGGATTGTGGCAATTTAGAGGCCTTTATTCATGAATTACTAAATAGCCTCAGAAATTTCCTCTTCTTTTTTTACTATTCACATTCTTTAAGATTGGGTCAACTTTGCAGGTTTTGCTCCTCAGAGGGAACCAGAGAAGAGTTGTGTTTATAAGAAGATAAATTAAGATTTTAAAATTGTGCCTAAAAGGGTCATTTTCCTTTGTGAAGTGATTTTTTTTTTGCAATTGAATGATGACTATAAATTGAGATGTTTTTTGACAAGTTTAAACCACTTCATGGCAACCATGCCGGTTCGTCCACAACTCATGCAAAACGTGGATCTGTCCTCGAGGTTCATTATAGAAATATATAAAAAAAATAAAACTATACATTCATCTAATAGAGATGCACAAAAAAACCAAGACTGTTTTACACCTCGCCAAGACCAATCAGTGGTGAGCCAGTCAGAAGCTAAAATCTGATCTTTTAAAGTTGTAGAGATAAAAAAAAGAAAGCTCAGAGCTGCAAATCCAGTCTAACTAAGCTAATTATCTTCACAGAAATTATATCCACTCACACTACAAAACAAAGTGCTAGATGATCGTATTGGACTCAAATATCGAGCAATAATCCTTCCTCCCTGCTTCCCTCTGAGGACAACACTGACACATTGTTCACCCAAAGATTGGTACTGCAGTATTAAGCTCGATGTTTTGTTTGAAACATTTTATTCCTCTTCTTTTCTGTAAATATGATCTGTAAATATGCTTCAAATGTACTATATATAAATATATTTATGCTTTTCTAGCTCACATACTGTTTTTTGCACAGATTGTAAGGCTTGATATTTAAAGGTGTAATTTTCTTATTCCGTCATAGGTCAGCTCTTCTTTTCAATACATTAATTGGGAGGAAAACGCCTGTTTTTTGGAAGCAGTACATGTATATTTCTTTGATATACTGCCATTTTCCCGCTCTCTGGAAGCACTTTTTTTTATTTCTAATTATCCTTAAACCATGAACCCTCTTCCTATTTTCCTAGAATGTAGTCCGAAGCATACAGGTGCTAGTAGGTTGTTACGCTTTTTTAAATAAGCTATTTTTCTTTTTAAAAAAATAAGAATTATTAAAACAAAAAAAACAATAAAATATGTCTATACAGCAAAAGAAGTGACACATGATTGTGTTGTTCTGTGAGCCCAGATGTCTTGCCAGTCAATCCTCTCCTGACGTGCTTCAAAAATCGTAGTTTTAACTCAAATTCAGGCTACAAAAGGAGGAATTTAGATCATAATTTCATCCATAAATCTCTTTTGTTTTTTTGTCTTGTGGAGGTTTTTGTTGAGAAATCTACCTTTGAACACATGCTCAGTCCAAAGATTTCTGTTTGTCATCCTGCAGTGCATAGAAACAGCTCAGTAGATTGTGTGTGTTTGTTTTTTTACTGTCGCATATAACGCAAGGGGAGCAAAAGTTGGATTCTGTATAAAATACTCTGATCTGCTTGAAACACAGTAGAGAGGTTGCTGAGGTAGTTTAAATCTTTGTCTTTCTGTGAACCTTACAGCCAGTTGATTTTTATGTGGTGCTTACATTCATCAAGAATGTCCTTTTGAGTTTGAGAAGAAGTTTAATCCATGATTCGTGTTATTTTTATGTCAAAACAACAGGCTGGAATCGAGGAGAAAATAAATATTAAAATCGGGGAACGTTGCTCTTTTGACGTCGCAGGAGCAAATCTGGAAAACACACGCAGGATGTAAAATACTGTTGGGTTTTGTTTTCTTACCTTGTTTCTTGATGTTAATATTGATGTAAATACAAATTTATATTTAAACATTAAAATATGTCTGGTGTAATTTTTCCCCCCCAACCCAAAAATACCACAAAATCTTACCAAATATTTTAGGTCTTGTTTCTACTGCAAATATCTTAGTTCACTTGAAATAAGACAAAATCATTATGTCAATGATTATTAAGGAATCATTGACATAAAGGGGACCTACTGTGGAAAAATTTACTTTTTGGATGTTTTTATCCTTCCCTTTTGGATCTACGGCTTCTAAAAATTCCAAAACACTTTGAAAAATCTCCCAGTCATTTTTTGGCAATACGTTAATGTCTTTTTGGTGTGTGGAAAATTAGTAATTTCAAAATCCTCCTGATTTTGAAATGAACAACCAACAAGCTTGTTGAGCCGCTGCACCGTTACCTAGCAACCTGAGTTGCCATGCGTTTTTTTTTTTTTTTTTGGCTGGTTTTATCACTGTAAACGCTGTACAATGACTGCTGGAAAAGAGAAGAGTTTTGTTGTTGACTTTCCATCCAGAAATCACTTGCTGCACCATTGTTGGTTGTGCAGGAGACTCTGCTTCTGCTTTTCAAAGTAGAAGCAGAGATGGCAAAAATAAGCCTTATATTAGCAATATAATATGTTAGCAGCCATTTTCATGTGCGAGTGCAAACGTTAAGTTTGTGGGCATGTAGCCAGCACATTTGGCTGTAAAGTAACAAGAGGCTCTAAAGCAGCTCATTCTGAAAGGAGCTCAAAATAGGCAGACGTGACCAGACTAAAATCTCATCATCTGAGAAGGATTTTGTGCAAAAAAATGTAGTGAACATGTTTTTGTATAGGCTTATCCCAACCTATTCAAGGAAGCCTAATGGGTCACCTTTAAAACAAGCATATTAGTTAGGTCTTATTTAAAGCATACTAAGATATTTGAACTAGAAGCTGGATCAAAGATTCTTGGTAAGATTTTGTTTTTACAGTGTAGTGCTGGATCACAGCTGCGGTTTTTTCCTCTTAGGAGGAAAAAACTGAAAGAAAAAGGTCTACTGTGGAAAAAAAGGTCATCTTGGCTGGGATTAAAAGGGACCATGAGTGTGTTTGAGTGGATGAGGGGCTATCAACATGTGAAGGGGATCAGAGTGTGAAAAAAGTCTGAGTCATTGTCCATGTTGTTGTCTACAGACTCACTTTCATCCCCTCATTTCCTGTCCCTCCTACATGCGAGACCCGCTCTCCTTTCTTGTACTTTCCCCCCTGAAAGGATCTTACACCACTTTTAAGGACTTCTAAAAACCCGACCCTGCATACAGTTCAGAAGCTGCTGTATTTTAAATTTTTTATAAACACTCTGATAGCTCTACTACTTTTGAAGTAGTTTTCTAAAATACAAAATATCTTTGTATCAAAGGCTGACATCTGATACTCATTCACTCATGCATGGCCTTCTCAATCTTTGCTGTAATTTTATATACCAGATCAAAAGTGTTAAATTCG
Source organism: Poecilia picta (assembly GCA_033032245.1). Taxonomy (NCBI): domain Eukaryota; kingdom Metazoa; phylum Chordata; class Actinopteri; order Cyprinodontiformes; family Poeciliidae; genus Poecilia; species Poecilia picta. The sequence goes on along the minus strand of CM065359.1, from coordinate 11,628,388 downwards.
TTTGTTGGAGTTTTTTTGTACCGTATATTATCCTCCTTCTGTGTTGCACATATCCTGTTCAATTTACATGGAAATCAAACAAACCTGTTTGGAATAACAATGAAATTAAAGAAGCTGCAATAACCTGATTGCATAAATATGCACAACATTAAACAAAAGCTGTTTACACCTTATGATTTAATCTAAACATTTAATCGTCTGTGTTTAAAACTTACCAAAAATATGATGCAGAATTTTGTCTTATTTTTGCCATCATGGTTTTTTTTTTCTGACTGATTTTATTCATGAATATGAGAGAATATGTGGAGGGAGTTACAGATTAGGGTAATGGTAAAAGTCCTTCCAGCTTTAAACACTTGGAGTTTATCATTCAAGGTAAATCAATACAGAAACATGCAAAAGGCTGGTCAGATGTCTCACTGGGAACTTTGTTAGAATAAGTAAAACTTTACATTAAAATAAACTTTATTTTAAAGTCTCTAAAGAGTCTCTATAAAGTCTTTAAAATAAAGTCTTGAGACTTTATTTTTATGTGAAAGCACTTAATCCAAATTTAAAATCTTGAATGTTTCTCCTGTTAAAGAAATTATTCATCAGATTAAAAATTAGCTTTTGAGTTTATAAGACACAAAACGTTTGGAGTCACCATGTCTGGAATAATGGTCTATTGAAATGTTTTTATACACATGTTTTCCAGCAAGATCAATTTTCTCTGGTTTTTTCATCATAAAATGTGTTTATCTTTGCAGAATATTTCCAGTGCTTCAAAATAAGTTGCACAAAAAGTGTGGAAATTTGTGTTTGGTTAATTTCTTTGTTCATCCAGTGAAGCTTGTTCACATTTAATCCATCCAATTTTGACTTCAGGTCCTATTGACAGAATTTAGACTAATACTGGTTAAGAATTGAACAGAATCCCACAGCGATGTGTGACCAGAAAAAGAAGGAAGCAAAAAGAAGGTAGAGCCAGTTTATTATGGAAAATATTTTTTTTACTTTACGTCTTTTTATACTGTTATTCTCTCATCAAGATCACATATATGGAGTGTTGCTTTGGAAGCAACACTTTCAAGGATTCTGGTGAATCCTTCAAACTCTGCTATTAGCATTAGCTCCGTCTTAGATCTGCGGTCTCCAGCCAAGCCTCTTCCCACTCAGCTCCTCCAGACTAGCGGCAGCAGCAATTAGCAAATACCTGTTGGAACTGCGAGTCTGCAGAGCTCAGTGCAACGCTGGTAAGAACTATAGTAAATGGTATGATGGAGAAACATTGTGATTTTGTGCTGAAGGTGGAGTGTTGGAAAGAGAAGAAGCTTCATAAAGAGACACAGATCCAATTTCAAGTTTCTTTTAAGTCATGTTCGACAGTCACAGTATTTTTTAGCAACTGGAGGAAACATAGTTGTGCTGTAAAATGGCGCGATGTGCCTGGAAAATACGAAATCCACCCCACTCCTTTAATAAATTAACTGTAGGTCTTGTTATAGCAGTCATCCTGTACAGAAAATATCCCCCCAAAAAATGAGAGTGGTAGAAAAAAAAAGTTGTCATGCATTTTTTTTTTTGTTTTTCTGTTTTCTGTACTTTATCTGGGAGTCAGTCAGTCGCTGCTCTCACGTCTGAATGCCGCTGCACGACTTTTAACAGGAACTCGAAAGAGGGAACATGTGACCCCTGTCCTGGCCTCACTTCACTGGCTGCCTGTATATTTTAGGATTCATTTTGAAATTCTTATGTTTGTTTTTAAATCACTACATAATCTTGCCCCGGCTTAGAGCTTCTTCACCCCTACATACCCTATCGGTCTCTCAGGTCAGCAGATCAGCTGCTCTTGGAGGTACCGAGATCCAGAAGGAAGCTCAGAGGGGACAGGACTTTCTCTGTCATAGGTCCTAAGTTATGGAACGACTTGCCTTTGCAGGTCAGAGAGGCCCCTTCACTGTCCACTTTTAAAGTTTGTCTTAAAACCCCTTTATTTTACTTGGCTTTTAACTCCAGCAGGATCTAGTGTTAAAGTGTGTTTTTGTTTTTAAAACTGTAAGAGTTTATTTTATTTTATTTTATTATGTTGTGTTTAAATGTACAGCACTTTGTATCAGCTGTGGTTGTTTTAAAGTGCTTTATAAATAAAGTTGGATTGGATTGGATTTTTTTTCCCTACAGAAGCAGCCAATAAGTAACGTTACATCGCATAAATAATCGATATTTTCAGGTGAGTCGCTTGGTCAATTCAGTGAACATGTGTTTATGACTCTCTCCATCAACGTGTTCAACAGTTCCGTGTTATGGTTTGGGTGGGTGGGGGTTTCCTTTGTGCGCGTGCAGCGGAGGCAGGGTGGAGCTGAGGGCGGGATGCTCCGACGGGGACAGACGCACCGCCTGTCGATTGGACCACAAGCCAAGAGAAGTACAGCGCCGTGAGAGTTCGCCGGAGCTTAAAGACTTTGCATGGGATTTTTGTCGTGTTTTTTTTTTTTTTTTTTCCTCTGTCCCCCTCCAGGACGGGAGGTTTTGGAGACACCTGTCCCCGCTTGAGCCGCATTTCCCGGCAAACTCCGAGCGACTCTGAAGCATGGACGGCGGTTTTACCCTCATTGTTAATATTAATATCATAGGAGGTTTGTGCGACCGCCGCGCGTAAAGTTATCCTTCCTTTCTCTCGTCTCGCTGCTTAGTTTTGGGTTTTCCACCGAAGCTTTATGACTTCGCCGCTGTTTGTGGGTCAGCTGCTCGGGGTCCCGCTAGAAATAATGCCCCCCACCATGGAGAAGGACACAACTTACACCAAGATCTTCGTCGGCGGGCTGCCCTACCACACCAGCGACGCCTCACTTCGGAAATATTTCGAGACTTTCGGGGACATCGACGAGGCGGTGGTGATCACGGACAAGCAGACGGGGAAATCCAGAGGATACGGCTTTGTGAGTTGATATCTGGCTTTCAGCCGGTATAAAAATGACGCGGATTCATTTTGCTGACTACAAACTGATTTCTTAAATAATATCTCAGCTCCTGTCAGGGCCTCCTCCACACACACACACACACACACACAACACACACACACACACACACACACACACACAGAACACACACGCGCACACACTGCCACTTTGTTTAAGCAACAGCCGTATGCAGCGTGTCAGATGCTGGCGGTCACATGCTGGCGGCATGAGGAGCAGGTTATTTCTTGAAAGTGTGTCATTAATTATCCCCGTCCTCCTAAACTACAAATGAGCTGCAAAAGACACTCCGCTTTGCAACAAGCAGCTGCAGCTGTGGGCAGATGTCTCTGCGGGGGGGGGGGGGGGGGGGAGTCTTCAGTCTCAGAGGTGTGACATGTCGGTTGGCTGTGCGAGATAAGGCTGCTGCAGTTTCATTATAACTTCCTCCACCTCCACCCCATTTCTCTCTCTCTCTCTCTCTCTCTCTCTTTCTCTCTTTGCCAGATTTGGGTGTTTGTGAATTTCTGAAAGAGATAAAAGATGAGAAGGAGTTGTGGGTATTGGACTTCCTGATAATTTGTCTGTTAAAGGAGCAGTGTTGTGTGAAATTGACTGTATTTTATTTTTTAGCTTTATATCATGCTGAAATGTTATATCCTCATCAAACATACTGCTGCTTTTATTCGTTTGTGAATGCTTGAGAAAACCTTGAATTTCCTGGAGGTTTCAGCTCCGCCAGACTAGCAGCAGCAGCAGTTAGCAAACACCTTTTGGAACTATTATAGAAACTACTTATCAGGGCAAAAATGTTGTCAAAAGCTTAATGGAGGAACATTGGTGGAAAAAGCAGGAGCTTTTTAAAGAGACAGAGACCCAATTTAAGCCATGTTTGATATATGTAAAGCATTTTTAAAACAACTGAAGGAAATGTAAGTACTTGATTGTGCTGCAAAATGATAGAATGTGTCAGGAAATTACATAATAGTGCTCATCTAATGATTCAATGCTATTACATTGGAATCACTTTTTACCAGTTGGCAGTTTTGCATCATAGGGTTGAATTGGGATTTGTCTTCGACTGACTTTATTACTGGATTGCAGTAAAATCAGAAAAATTGATTTGAGAAAATTGCAAACTGGAATTTCTTTTAAGTCATGTTTGAATAGGATTTTTTATAAGAACTGAAGGGACCATAATTACTTGATTGTGCTATAAAATGGAAAACACATAATACTGCCCCTTTAAAATGAGCTGCAAAACCAAATGCTGGTATGTTTTTAGTTTCACTGCCCCACTTCTTGGTGGTAGAGTCATCTGCAGCTGTGGTTTACCTTGTATCTGAAGAGTAGCAGCTCTGTGGGTGTTTGTTAACCTTCATCGGCTCGCCCAGCTTCCATCTGTTCCCTCCTCGGCTCCCTCCCTCAAGGTAAATTCCAGTATCTCATCCTCCTACCCACCAGAGATCAGCCCACGCCGGACCCGACGCCTGGCGTAAAAATGCAGATTCCTCCTCTCATCAGAAGGCAGAAAGGATGTCCTGTTTCGCTTTTACACAAAAAGAGAGAGGAACAGATAGTGGTTGTAAAATGTTTTCTGTTGGTTGCAACCACAATTTCAGTGTCAACTCAGGAATTTGCCAACTGATACAAACACTTTTACTTTAAGTAAAAATCTTAAAGGTGCGGCGTGTGTTTGCATTCAGCTCATACTTTATAGAAGCACCTTTAAAGTAATTACAGCTCCAAGTCTTTTACTGATATTTTTGCCCATCTTTCTTTGCAGAATTGTTCAATCTCAGTCATATTAGATTGAAATTTTCTGTGATAAACATTAAGAAGATTTACCACATATTTTCATTGGTATGGACAAACTAGCTCATTGATATGCTTTGATCTAAACCAGGGATGTCCAATTGTTTTGCACTGTGAACGAAAATAACCAAATTGAAATCACTGGGTTGGGGTATCTTTTGCTACAATGAAAATGCAAACATAATTTTATCGTCAATCTTTGATTTTTGTGATTTAAACATGCAATATTTTCATGAAACAAAGAAGAAAATAATCATTTATTGCAGGTTATTTAATTAAAGAAAGGAGTGAAGGTTTCTAACTTTTTGTTTTATATTTTTTTGGGTTTGAAAATGTTTTTTAGTCATATCTCAGCAACAAAAACAAGAACTTTTTCCAGTTTGATAATATTAAAAATATAAGTAAAAAACATGGTTAGTAAAAGAAATAAGACTTTCCAAACATTTTCCATGTATAGAAAGCTTTTATCTGCATAAATTTATGCTGAGGGTTGCGAATGGTCCCCGGACCTCATATTGGAAACCCTGATATAAACCATTCTCCTGCAGCTTCGTATGTTTAAAGTAGTCCTACTGAAACATGAACTTCTACCCCAGTTTTAATTACAGTATACAGGGTTTTTTCTATTTGTAGCTTCAGTAATCTTCCTTTTAACTCTGATCAGCTCCAGTTCATGCTGCTGCCACCACCGTGCTTCACCATAAAGTTGCTGTGTTAGAGTTCCACGCTGCATTTTTAATTTACAGCAATGAAATCTGTCTTGGCCAAACTGTAAATGCAAATCAAACTTTAGCCAAATGTTTAAACATGAATCCTTAAACCTGTCTCACAGAAGTGGCTGTTTTCTTGCCAGTCGTACATAATAGTAACATTTTTGGTTTTATCAGATTCTCCTGCAGTTCCTCCAGAATTACCAAGGATCTTGTTGCCACTTTTCTGAATAATCTTTGCCCAATCTGTCTTCTTGATAATTGACCTGTGAGATGTTTAGAGTTCAGGTCATTTTAATTGTAGCTCAGTGGTTTTATAACCCTATTCTACCTTAAACTTCTCTACTATGTCATCTCTGACCTTTCTAGTGTGTTTCTTGATATTCCTGGTGCTGTTTGTTTATTAATGTTCTCCTGCACAGTAATTGAGATTGAGAATAAACAAGTGTGGAGTCTTAAGATCTTCAGAAATTAAACGAAATAATAAAAATCATGACATCTTTTATATTTTTGCTGTAAATAGAAACTAGCAAAAATAGTGGCTTCTGAAACCGTTTGTGTTGTCATTCATGTAGTGAATCAGTAGTAACTCTGGCATATTTAGTAATAATTGAGGTTAAGAAAGTCCTCCAGAGTCACGTTTTGGGTTGAAAACTGTAAAATTTGAGAACCACTTACCTAATAAGCTCCTTGACCACCACAGATCGCTTGTTTCGATGCTCATTTGATGCTGCATCAGATCTTTTTTTAGAGGAATCAGAGTAAAGGGGACTGAATACAAAGGCATGCTACATTTTTTTTTAGCTTTCTTTCTCTTTTACAGATGTTGAAAACCAGATATCCGGTCCAATCTTAATTTATGAATGTTCACCACCTTGTGTCGATTTATCACTGGAGTCTGCAACCTCAGGCTCTGGAGCCACAAGTGGCTAATGTGTTTAAAAACAGCTCTAATAATACCATATGCAAATTTTAGCAATTTTTCATTGAATTATTAGATTAAATTTCCACTGTGTTAACATTAAAAGCACCAGGGAGTTATACTGTGTAATTTGTTTTTGTCATTACTTTAAAAATTTGCCAAACACGCAACATAAAAAATTTTTTTCCTCTTTTTGGCAAAAAAAAAAAGTTTTTCTCTCTTAATTTAAAAACTAAAAACAAATAAAACTTTTTATAATAACACATTTATTTCAGTAGATATTTTTTCAAAAATCATAAGATGTGTTTGTCATAAAGGTCGTGTAGCATTTATGGATCTAGTGAAGCTTATTGAGCTCTTTGGCGTCAGACCCCTGATCCAATAAAATCCAAAGGAAATTCATTGAATTAAATGTATTTGCAGTAAGGTGACAGACCCCCCTTTGTCTTCAGCGCGTGGCTTTAGAGAGTTTTCTGAACGGATATTGATCAGCATCATTGTTTGCAGGTGACCATGGTGGACAGGGCAGCAGCAGAGCGGGCGTGCAAAGACCCGAACCCCATCATCGACGGCAGGAAGGCCAACGTGAACCTGGCGTACCTCGGAGCAAAGCCTCGCAGCTCACAAACAGGTGAGATTACAGCTGAACACGCCTTCTTTCATCTGCTGGTGCAATGATGGCCATTTCAAAAACAGACAACACAATAACAAAAGCAGGTCTGAATCTTTCCTCTTTAGGACAGAAGTGTATTGGTAAATTTCAGCTTGTTTAAATGAGAATGTTGTGTATTTGATCAAATTTGTTTTTTAAATTCCTGCTGATTGAGAAATATTTAGGATACATTGGCAAAGGATAGGAGATTTAAGATGATTAATATTAATATTCATCTTCATAATTCCTCTATATAAAGGGCACATACAAACAATATTCTTATTTTCCTTATGATTCAACACACATAAAAACATAGAATTGTTTTTAAAATTAATTTTCGCCTCCATATCAACCGGAGAAGTTTTGCATCTTTTTTCTCTGGCTTAACATCATTTATGCTTTAAAATCCCTCATTGGGCCTTTTATGCCTTTACATCCTATCATACTATGTTTTTTTAAACTATCATACTAAATACTTTTTTTTTCCTGTCGTGTCGGATGCTGATATTTGTAGAAAATTGTGTTAAAAAAAAAAAATAGTTTTCAACCTAAAGATAAAGAAAAGTAACACATTTAATAGGCATCTTTTGTTTTTGTGATGGAATAATTCAAGGTAAACATTCAATGACAAAAACTACTGGAAACCTGTGTTTGTTGTTATAGCTATAATTAAAAAAACATTAGTTGGTTCTTTATCATTTTCAGGGAAGGTTTTTCAGAGTCACTGTGGAAGATCCAAAGAGTCACTTGCGTTTCCGGACCCTCAGGTTTCAGAGTCCGACTGTAGAGGCTGAAATGATGGGAAGATTCTTCTTTTCAAAATAACTAAAGCTCGGTCAGATTGAATAGAGAAAGTGTGTGAAGATTGGTTGGTTTTCCAGTCTTACCACAGATGCTCAGTTGGATTCATGTCTGCACTTTGAATGAGTCATTCTGATACCGTAATGTGCTTTGATCTAAACTCTCCTATTGTCGCTCCGGCTTTGTGTTTGGGTTTGTTGTTCTGCTGAACCTCCTCCTCAGCCTGAGGTCTTTTGCAGCTCCTAACAGTTTTCTCCCTTCCAGTATTGTCCAATATTTTTCTCAATTCCCCTTCCTGTCACATCAATTGATCAAATATTTGGCTTTTCTGGATTTTTTTCCATAGTTCAGAGTGACGTCAGCCCATCCAGAGCCGCCATCTTGTTTGACAAGCGTGTTTTATTCATTTGGCGTTTGAATTAATGACAGAATATAAGGGTCAGGCTAAGATTTATTTATTTTAATTAGAAGAATAAGGTCATAATATTGCAATAATACAGTTGTAATATTAGAAAAATAAAGTAGTAATTTTATGAGAACTCCAAACAAAAAAGAGGAATGTTGAGCATCTTGTAGAGATACTCATTGGTATAAGTTTTAATACTTTGCAGGAATACTAAACCATAACAAAAAATTATTATCTGTAACAGAGACAATTTTCCGAACAACTGCTTCTGTTTCCAAGAAAGAATTGCATGAACTGAGCTGCTTACACCAAATCCTGCTATCTTTATCAAAGATTTTTTCTTCACTAAAACATATTTTTTGTTGTGATTTTGGGACATTTTTCAGGTATAATTGCATCTTTATTGTGCTAATGTTGTGACTACATTGTTGTAAATAAATAAAAAGTCTTATAGCCTGGCCCTTGTACAACTCACAGAAGGGACGATTGAGATAAAAGCCACTTTTTCAAAGTATTTTCTGATACTTGCAATTTCTTTCTTAGAAAAGAAAGTGAGAGCGGAAAAATATAGATTAAAATCGGAAATTGAATCTGCTAAGAAAAAATCATATGTTTAATTTCTAGTCATATCGCCCTTCCCTATTAGAATCTGAGTATATTTAGGTTAGGTGGATAAAACTTGGTAAACCACAGGTATGCTTGTCACTCAGCTGAATATATCATCTCCACCCTTACATTTGGTCTCTGCGTCAGCTTTACTGACGCCTTTTTCTTTCTTCCCAGAGATGCTGCATGCTTTCCCTCTGAGGTCTGACCTTGAGAACCTCTTTCCTTCACTGCTTCTTTTTTTTTTTTTTAAATTGGCTTGAAAACAGTCAAGCGTAGGTGTGATTGACAAACAGTGGCGCCAACAACAACTGACTGTGTTGCCTTTATTCTGGAGCCCGGCACTGCAACGCAGCTCCCCGAGCATGCAGCTGAAGGGAGATGGCAGCGCTTGGTATTTTGTTATTGTGTTTCAGAGAGGCAGACAATGCCTAGAGAAAGAGGGGATGGGACGGTTATGGGGAAGAAATAACAGCATGTCTGTCTCGTCTTTGTCCTCCCAAAGAACGAAAACGTGCGCGTAAATATATGTTTGAACAAAAGAAACGGTGAAGTCATGCAAGCATGGTAAAGAAAAACAGATTAACGGAGGAATGAAGAAAACAAGTTGCAGAGGAGGAGCAGAGAGGAGGAGGACAACTTTCTCCTTTCTTACTCATCCCCAATTGATTCCTGATGAAGTCTAGAGGCAACAAGGTCGCAGATGTTTGTCAGAGAATGTTGTGCAACTCCATTTGTGTGACAGTAAATGTTGAGGGTGTAACAGTCTGTGATACCATCATAAGCATGCTAATATCTGAGCGAAACAAACAGAAACACTTCAGGGAAGAAAAGCAGCTCTTGCTCTGGATGTCTGTGCTACCAGAAGCTATAAAACGTCCCCTCTGTCTTTCTCTTTGTCTTCCTGTGCAGCTCTTTCAGCTGGAGTTCACCAAGTCCTTCCTACGTGGGCTCAGAGGCAATATGGGTAAGACACAGAACAATCAATAAGGCTGTTTCCACCTCTCTTTCTCTCGCTCTCTCTCTCTCTGTTTCGTGACATTTGGATCCCTGCATCCTGCTGTGACTTGGGTTTTGGATACTGTGGCCCTGCAGTGCTGGAGAAAATAAACACTCAAAATAAATTATGTCTTTATAAACTCCAAATCGCCCATAGAGGAGTGTGTCTATAAATATACTCTTGAACTGGATGCATCCTCTGTCTGCTTCTCTTTCTGGTCCATTAAATGCGTGAGAAGCTCAATTCTGAATTTCACACACGCATTAGCTGAGCTTCACTGAAGCTGAGAGGAATTTAGTTAAACTCCCTCCTCTTCTTCCCATCGTACACACACTCCTCTTCACTTGATGCGCACTGTTATTGATATTAAAACTTGTCTTCTGAGGCAGAAAGAGACACAGAAAAGATGCTTTGTCACGGATAACCTTTAAATATCTTCATTCGACAGAAGTAGCATCATACTGTTGTCAATAATAAGGAAAACATTAAGCTACATGTGCTACCATGCTAATGTTTACTGTGGCTTTTGTTTTTGAAAATAAAGCACATATATATAGGTATATAAGACAATCATTAGTGGTTTTGTAGATGTGCTGGTAGCACATGGTTGAAAAATGTCAGTCGTTATCAATATTATTGATTAGTTTGTTATTTGAAAGTCTGCCAAACTGGAGAGATGACCCTTCCTCTTTTAGCCACAGTTTCCTTTTCAGCTATTCTTTCATTTTCTTCTTTCACTTCACTTTGTTGTTTTTGTTTTTAAGCAGCTATTAAACTGCTGCTGCACAAGTTACTCAACAGGTTGTTGCTAGGTTACCAAAGAACTGTTAGCTGTTGCTAGGTAACTAGAGACAGAGGGAGTTAGTTGATTCCACCAACTCTTAGATGATTTCCTGTGTTTTCATTGGCTGAGAGTTACAAAAGAAGGTGCTAGTCTGGATTTATGCCATAAAGAAAACCAGAAGTAATGGTATTAAGATGTGAGTTTCATGAAGGGTGCTGCAATCATCTAATTATTGAAAATATATTTTACTTAAAATAAATTTGGATGGTTCTGGATAGAGGATCATTTAAAATTTGTAGAAGTTCAGGTGTAAAAGACACAAACAGATGAAAAGAATATGAAACAGGAGACTGTGCAGCAAGGGCAAATATACTACTTGAGATGGTGTACGTGTTCTCTTGACAATGTTGCATCATAACAGTTTTGTTTTAATGTCAAACATTATTGCTCAAAACAAGGGTTGGCTTCATCAGATCAGAAAGCTTTCTGCAATCAGGCTTCAGGGAGATTCAACCATTGGACCCGGATGTTTAAGTTTTGACAACTCAATCCTTCTTCAGTGTTGCTGTCAGCCCCTTGGTGTCTTTCCTGACCAGTTTCAAGCTTGTCTTTTGAATCGTTTTAATGAAATTTCCGTTTTGTTATAATGTTTTAGTCATTTGACACTTTCTCTAATCACTGTTTGCTTTGTGTCATGGTACATAGATAATACCACTGAACTTTTTGTGCTTTTCTCTGGACTAATATCTTTGTACAGGCGGCATCTATCGGACCATTTGTAATCATAAACATAAGACAGGTTTTATTGTTCTACATGTTGAGCAAAATTGTGATGCAAGGCTTTGTTAATATTACAGAAATACATAAATAAAAAAAAACATGACAAATTGCTAAAATAACTAAATAATAAGTATAAGTGTAAGTGTCCAATATTTTCAGGAGTCACAGCTGCATCCAAACAGTCGTCGCCATGGCAACAGCCATTGTTTCTGACCGGCTTCAATATATGACGTGATCTTAGATCAGGATACATTTTGATTCTTATTAACTGTTTTCATAGGGTTAGCTATTCTTTAGCAAATAAAGAAAGATGCTTTTGATACCTGAATCTTCTAGTTTTAAATTATTTGGAAAAAAAAATATCTCCCCTTTCCGGCTTCCCACAGGCCGACGTGCTGCAGCTACAAAAAGCCCATTAAAAACCAAAACTGTTGCGAGTGCTATTAATATTGCAGCCCTCAATTTGTGAATGAGGGATGAGGGAGTTTAAGCTGACCCAGATGGGCCTATGAATGAGTGATGAGATGAGGTTTGATAGAAAATCTTCCAGAATGAGGGCAGACATTGGAAACACAGCGGGGGGCTTTGGTCTTTTAATCTCTGCTTCCAGGAAGACTCGCGGTTTGACACCTCGCAGATGGAAACAAAGCAGGCAACAAACATCACCTGGTACGCTAAAACTAACAGACAAACCCAGGAGGCGAACGCAGACAAGACACAGAAACACCCCCAGTTCAAGCATTTGGATTCTTTTCCTACAGTGTCTGAATAATTGATCAAATACGTGGATTTGCTTTTAACTTTTTTTAAAAAAAAGAAGTTAAGCACAAGTTTTTCTATGTTGAAACGAAGTGAACGTTTTGCTTTTAACGTTAATCTTTAAAGCTAATATTTATTATTAATTAGAGTCTTGGATTTTTATTTTAATTTAGCTGGAAACATCTATTAGAGCTACAAGACAGCTTTGTGTTTTATTTCTTAGCAGCTGGACAATTATGATAAAAACTTAACTGAATAAGCAGATAAACATTTCTACTGCATGAAAGGATGTTTTTAAAGAACACTCTGAAGATAATAAGAGTAGAATATAATACTAGTAGATAATATTATTATGTATCTAGTATTCTAGTATCTAGTATTATCTGTAGATAATACTACTACTAAATTTTTATGTAATATTCTCATAAAAAACATTACTTTTGTGCTTTTTTTGATAGATAGAATTAAAGTACTCAGCTACTGAATGTAGTTCATTTCAGCTCCTGAGGGTCTTCCAGGGTTGTTGTGCCAAAAAGCTAATCACAAGCTTAGAGGAGGCATCACTCTTGCTGTGGCAGCTCTTAAAATGGATAACGACCAACCGTGCCACATCAAACTGGCTACATAACTGCCTGCTACACCACACGGGATGTTTATGTTAATTTGTGTTTATTTTAGCTTAGTTTTTAACTGCATGACTGGTTGTCTGTCATTTTTAAAGCAGTCATTGTTGTAGTTCTGTCATTTTACTAAATGTGTGTTAATTTAGAGTTCTTTATAAATAAAGCCGGGTTGGATCGGATTGCATGGTCTTTCTTTCTCAGCTGAGGTTTCTCACCTACAACTCATCACTAATGTCTCCAAGCGATCTACACAGAATGTGAAACGTTTAGGTGTATGTTTTATGTAATCAAAACACTATCTGCAAAGAAAAAGCATCTGTGGTTTGGCATCTAGCCCTTAAGTTTGAAGTGAATCATAATTATGTGAAGTAAATGTCTAGAAATGTGGAGTTGCTGTTGCTTCAGAGTTGTTGGTCAGAACTGGAGCAACATTTCTAACATCTAATCTGAAATAAAGTTACAGTTTTTGTTATAAGTGGTCATTCAGGTAGAGTAGTCTCACCACAAAAAACCTTTAAATCCCTCTGCAGTGTGCTGGTTTGATATGTTTCTAATCACTCTTTATTTACATAGAAGTGAATATAATTAAGAGCTGCAAACCTTAACACAGTGAACAAAGCAAAGTTGTGAGCAGGATGATATCTGTCCTTTAAACGGAAATGAGAGTAAGACTATAAGAATCTCAGAAATGAGTTTCTGTTTCTGTATCTCATCTCATTTGTTAACTACAATTAGTTTGAAATAATTACATAAACAAATATTATTATGTTAATTTTTATAGCTCTGTATTTTTTGTTTATTTTTATTTTTTGCTTGCATTATGCCAGGAAAGCATCACTGAATCAAATCAGGTCTGAGATAATTTCAGGAAAATATTTCTGATTCTAGTCCTGACATACTATTCTTTCATCAGCTTAAGGATGATGTGGCTCAAATTCAAACATGTAAAACAAGAGAATTGGTTAATTTCTTTACTAATTGATTGCTTCGTTTCATGTATTAGTTAATAAATTCTGTTTTTGATTGGAGGTGAGCAGATTGTCTTCATGTAGCCCAGCAGGATAACTACTTGTGACTTTCTGCTTTTCGTTTATCCGTGTTGTGAAAGTGAGCGGAATCCCCCTTTACCCAGACAACAGTTTTAATATTTGTATGTTTTCTTTCATTTTAAAACACAAAATGTGAAATAGACGGTGAACAATCAGTTTGTGGTTCACCACAGTTTATTTATCTGTTGTGAAACAAGAAGTGAGACCAGAGCTTGCGACATTGGTAACCTCAAGAGGTCTTGGTGCTGCACAGCTGCATGAGTTATTGGGCCTTAAGAAAAAAAATAACAATAATTTGCCCATTTAAATTTAATATAGTCACTTCAGGCTGCACAGTGACGCAGTTGGTAGAGCCGTTGCCTTGCAGTAAGAAGGTTCTGGGTTCGATTCCCGGCCCTGGTTTTTCTGCAAAGCACTCCAGTTTCCTCCCACAGTCCAAAAACATGACTGTCAGGTTAATTGGCCTCTCCAAATTGTCCCTAGGTGTGAGTGTGTGTGCATGATTGTCCTGTGTGTCTCTGTGTTGCCCTGCGACAGACTGGTGACCTGTTCAGGGTGACCCCCGCCTCTCACCCAGAACGTTAGTCTGAAGATTGGCACCAGCAACCCTCCCGACCCCATTAGGGACAAGGGTGTAAAGAAAATGGATAGTCACTTCAGATGCTTTGTTATAAATGTTGGAAGTCAATGGTTATTTTAGAGCTAAACCGATGGAAAGAGACTTGAGCCAATGGTGACGTTTTAAATTTAAATAAGTAGATTTCAACTTTCTCTTTAAATTCATGGTTAAATATTGTACCAAAGAATCCTAAAACCTGTGACATAATAAATAAATATCTATTTTTTTGTCCTGCATGTGCAAAGGACACATCTGTCTCTGCTCAGATGTTTTTGCTCTGAGGCCGTGTGTGTCTTTGACATGATCAGTATGACTGCAGTCAGTTCGCAGCTTTTGTTGGCAACATATTGGAGTTTTTATCTGAGGCAAAAGTAAAAAAAAAAACAGAGCTAAAGGTTCAAGCTAAGCAGGGCTGACAACAAAGAACGTTTGGTTTACAAATTATGAATATTTAAATGCAGATTTGTGACCCTCCGCAACATTTTCCCAAACTGTTGGGGAAAAATGTTCAGTGGTATTTAGTATTATTATTATAGTATTATTTTTAATCTCTGCCTTTAGAGTATTAACTTCTTTTTGAATGCTTTTCATTTTGGATAAAAGTAGTAATATTGGACATTTTTACAGTATTCCACCAGATGTGGATGTTTACATTTTTATACAAAGAGATGCAGATGATTAATTGTAGAAAGGTACAAGGGTTGGGAATTTAGGGGAAAACATTGGTTTTGTGTATTTGACATATTAATTACACATAAAAGATGACAAACAGGCTTTGGCCAGTTCATTGGTGCATTTTTACTAAAAAAGAAATTGGGAGCTGTAGCTGTTCCTGCCACAATAACAAATTTTGTCCCAAAAGTTATTGCGATAAATGATAGGATTGCTTAGAGACCATTTTCAAGCAATGTGATGACAACAGATTAATAATGCAAGAACAAGTTCACAGAAATCATTAAGCTTTAAATTCTGATGAACATTCAACACTGGAACCTGAAGACATTTCAAATATTCAAAATAAATTAACAAAACAACAAAAACAAGAAATTAAACAACTTATGAAGTCTCTGTAAACAAAATTGACCTTTTAAAAAAGGACTAGTTGAGACCAAAACTGAAGACTTTTGTCATCTAAAAAAAGTAGAAAAATTATGCAAATAGAAATTTTTGAATTTGTTTTAATTTATCACACAACTAATTGACATATTCTTATTGTGACAGGCCTAGCTATAACAACAAACAAAATATAATTTTCAAGAGAATTCAAAGAATTTAATCTTGTCTGATTATTTAGGATGCAAAAATATCTGGAGTTTTTTTAAACTAATCTGATTTATTTCCCAAATAAACATAAACTCTATTTAAACATGTCAGCAGGAATTTGGTTGCTTTTCAGCCCTTTTCTTCCACCAGTTTGCTCAGACAAGCAGAGTATAAACAGCAAATATCAAAGACAAACAAGGCACAGCTCTGTTTGCTGCCTCTGCGTATTTGCTCAAAGTTTTAAGAAGACGGCGTACGCCTCGACGCCAAATGTGCCTCTGAGATAGAAACTGAATCTGGGTGGTTCCAGTTTAAAGGAGCGACTGGAGGGAGGGTGCGTCTGTCGCCTGTGGTCGTCCGCTTGTCTGCCTGCAGAGACAAGGTTAACGCATTTCCTTAGCAAAAAGAAAGTTGCTCTCTTTTTTTTTTACAGGCTTTTTATGTTTCTATTTCTTGAGAGAAACTAAGAGAGGAAGGAGATGGATGTGTGGTGAGACGTGTTTAAGACGGTGTGAGAGCAGCTGGGGAGGGTTTCCTGTTGAAGCAGAGGAACTGGATGGGGTGACAGACTCGTAGCACACCTGCGGCCGAGGGTCTTCAATACTGCTCCAGAGCTGGTGATGGGCACAGTGCTGAAGTTCATTTCATATATTCTTACCAGAACCCCAGTGCTTATAATTCCTCTTATTTTTTTACAGTCACACCCTGATTGTTCTCTCTTTTCCTTTCACCTATTTCTCTTCATCTAAAGTTATAATTTCCTCTTTGTTCAGGGCTTTGCGATAGATGGCAAACCCTCCGGTGGGTTTTTTTTTCCCTCAGCTGGGGACCTAATTAGAGGAGGCCCTTCTGTTGGATGAAAAAATAAAAAAAGTCTGAGAAAAAAAAATCTGACAGTCAAAGCACAGCTGAAAGCTTTTCAAAATGCTCCTGTTGTCGTTCAGCTTTGAGCTTTTGTTCCTGTGAATTGTGTGTCAAAGTGCTACATTCAGCTGCCACCTCTTTTTTTTTATATTTCCCTGTCAGAGCAATGAATGTATGTGAACGGTGTTGAAGATATACGTCGAGGCAAGTTTCTGTCGAGTATTTCAGGAAAACTTAAAGATTTTGTATATATCATGCGCCTGCAGGCGGACAAGGAACGGGGGAGAGAAAAGCTAAGGGGAACTAGAGAGTTTAGAGCTAAGCACAGGGCCGGCACAAACCTTTTGTCACATGTAAATTTTATAAATTTAGCTTCTGTATCCTGATGTTTCTTTCAAGTAGTTAAAATAATACATTTTATCATTAATTTCTCATAATCTTGCGTTTTGCTCTTGTGGGCCCCCTGGTGGCCTTTGGGGGCCCTAAGCAGCCGCATAACTTGCATATGTCTTGGGCTGGCTCTGGTGACCAGAGTTTTAAAAAAGCAACACTGATGCAAAACAGAGTTAAAGTTGCTTAAAAACTAACTTTTTGACTTTGTTTATTGTATAGATCCATATTTTTTCCAGTTCTGGATGCCCTGCAGTGCGTTTATTCGTTAAAGCTAAAGCTCACAGCTCGACTACACTTGAAGAAGTCTTTTCCGTTTCAGGCCCTTGAAGACGTATGATAGACCAGTCAATAGTTTTTGTCTGACATTAGTTTAAAGCCCAGCCGTTTGAATGGAAATCAACAGCTTGCAGGCAGATTTATATAAAGTGAAGGTCTGTGAGACATTTTCAGATTCCATCCAAATATTGAGTTGCTTGTGTCATTACTAGAATAACTGATGTACTTGAAGCAGAGAGGAGAACAGCAGAGAGCTAGTAATCATCGCTGCTTCGGGGTTTTAACCTTTTATAAATGACCGCTAAGGAAACTGCATCCACATTTAAAAGAAAAACACAATTGAAAATCATTGAACATCATGGCTTGGGAAATGAAATAAACATGCTCAGTTCAGATAGTTTTTACTGCAGCTCTGCTTATTTTAACATCATTGAGCTTTAATAACTCTTATATATGTGATACTTAAGCCAATTAGATAGAGCAGAAAAAAATAAATGTTCTTTTTTTACTTAGATAAACAAATTCTTACCTTAACTCTGACATTTCCAAGAGATGACCAGCATTTAAAAATGCTCTTTAACATGCAAAATAATTAAACAGAGAAACTTTGCTGTATTAGGTTTGGCCTTCCTATTACTTGCTAGAAATGATGCTCTCTCCTTCTTTTTCTCATAACGAATAACCTGCAAACCTGTCTCAACATTTCACCAAATACCGATTACTTTTACGTTGCTTCTTAAATCGAAGTGTAGGTTTCAGATCCGTTTTAGTACTACCACTGCTGGTTTATATCTGTTTTTCTTGCAGTTAAGTTTGCAGTCTATGCACTTTTTGTTTTACACATTGTTTTCCGTCCTACAGAAAAAAAATAGCTAAATTTCATGTTTATTCATGTTTTAAATCCTAAAAATATAAAAATAATGGCAACAAATTTCCTATAATAGATATTTATCTGAAATTCTAGGTTGTCAACATATTTTGACGTTTGCAGTTCTACTGTTTTATTTGGCTCGTCTATGAGTAAAAGTGTCTCTCTATGTTGTGAAAGTTCAGACTTGTGATCTAACCTAATTGAAATTCAACTTTAAGCCTTCAGCCTGTTGATCTCCGCATTGATATTGACCAATTTGGGGTTATTACTCACTCGTTTATTACACCAGCTGTGTAACGTACCCTTCAGAGTGAAGTCTGATTCGCACAGAGACCATCATGACTGAGTTGTGATATTATCCAGTAAACCCGTCAGTTGTTTTCTGCCTTCTCTGACTCACTGAAACAGGGGTTGGTGATACAGACAGGAGCGTCCGGCTCCGACGCCGGCCCACACTCCCTCAAGCCTCCGCGTGTTTATGAGGACGGAGGGTCATGAGTGTGCGCCTCTTCGACTGACTCACATCCCTCATGCGAGCGCTTGAAAGTGCGGCTGGCTCAAGGCGTGAGAGATACCGTCGCCGATCCTTCACCTCAGACGCAACCCTGACCTTCGTAGGGAAGAAAAGCGGAGGAATAAGCGGATGTTTTCACGTTTATTCTCTGTAGTCATTGTTTGCTGTCTCTTTCATCCCATGCCTGGTTGGAGCGCGGATGGTGAGGGGGAGTGCTTTCTAGTGGAAGATGGCTGTGAGGGAGTAACGTCCACAGAGGGGAGGGAGGTGGGAGTCAGCGGAGGTTATTCTGCTCTCATGAGTCTGTTAGTGAGCGTACACCCATGCAGCTGCGCCAATTAGTCCTGCCATGCTTGAACCCCCACTCATTCACCACACACACACACACACACACACACACACACACACACACACACACACACCATCTCCTTCTAAGCTACTAAACTAACGACACACAACCTTAGACGTGTGTATTACCGTCTTGCCTGTTCGCTCTCCCTGAACGTTGATGAGTCTGAGCGTGCTTGCATCGTCACTGTGTGTGTGTGTGTGTGTGTATGAGTGTGTGTTTGACAGTCTGCAGTGATGTCAGGCCCGGGAAGGAGCGAGGCGAGTCGAGGCGAGGCAGCGCTCCCTCCCTACGATAGCGCTGTCACATCGGATCAGTCAGGGCGAAGCACAGGCGGGCGGCCGCAGCAATGACACTGCACTTCTGCTCCGGGAGACGGGATTCAGGGAGGACAAGGAGGAGCTTTGTTTTGACTTCACATGTAGCTGGATGCCATTAGCTTGCAGTTTCTCAGGTCTGAACATGCCCACAATATGTCCAATGTAACGGCACGTTTTCAGTATTTTATTCAATTTTAGCATGTTCATCTTTGACTGAACATTTTTAAGTACTAAGTGCAAAGTCGGATAATTAAAGAGTATTTAACAAAGTATTTAATTAACTATTATGAAATCCTAATAGAGAGGCACCGATAATGGTTTAACTAACCAATACTGATTTTAGGTCAGATTGGTGGATTACAATTTGGACAAATTTCATATATTATACTAAAACCTATAACACAAAGACGAAGGTATTGACAAGTTCCTATCTTGTTAAAAAGTTACTTTTAAGTTACTTTTGTCTTATTTCAAGTGTACTTATGTACAGCTCTGGAAATAATTCGTAGACCACAGCACTGAAGCCTGTTACAAACCTCCTGGTTATTCCACCAAATACTGATTTCTGAACTTTTCCTGAATAAAACCATTAGTATTGTTGCTTCTAAATTATTATTAACTTGTTTTCTTTGCATTATTTGAGGTCTGAAAGCTCTGCAGACATGTTGTCAGTAGTTCATAGAATAAAAGAAATATTTTCATTTTACTCAAACATATAGCTATAGAAAGTAAAATCATATAAACTAATCATTTTAAGTGGGCTCTTAATGTTTTCCAGAGCACTAAGAAATAGACAAAAATCCTTGGTAAGATTTTGTATTTTTGCAGTTTTTGTACTCGACTTAGAGTTTTTAGTATAGTATATTAGATTTGCCCACAGATCCAACCTAAAATTAGTATTGGTTGATTAAACCTTTACATCAATAGTGTTTTAAGGATGATGAATCTCAACTGGCAGATTATTTCACCTTAGAAATAATCTGCCAGTTGTTTTATTTCAAAAATATTGACTTTTTAAAATCAATATTTACTTTTCAAAAGCTCCCCTATCCTGCTGAAAAGTTACTTGTAAATTAGTTTGGTCTTATTTAAAGTGTGTAAAGATATCTGCACTAGATATAATACTTGGTATAACTTCAGAGTTTTTGCTGTGAATTTATTCATCTCTTTGCAGATTTAGCTATAAAGTAGCATTTTAGTTTGACCAACATGTCTCTTCTGACTTTTGGAATGGCTCAGCTAAAGTCTGTAAAGATTAGGGTGATGGCAAAGAGGCCACCCAACTTCAACAACCAAGAATTTTGTCAGCAAACATAGCTAAAAAAAGGTCTGGTTCAGAATTATTTAAATCTAACTTCAAAATGGAAAAAACTTTGCATTATAACTCTTTCATGTCATTGGGAGCAATTTTTTTCTCGCTCTTGATACAAAATTGCTTCACATCTTACACTTCACTGCCGTGCTTTAGCTGTCACAAAGATGATCCATATTTTATTTATTTTCCCTTTGGGATTGATAAAGTATTTTGAACTGAGCTGAATCTCACTTTTGACTCTGAAACACTTC
This sequence comes from Poecilia picta, assembly GCA_033032245.1. Classification (NCBI taxonomy): domain Eukaryota; kingdom Metazoa; phylum Chordata; class Actinopteri; order Cyprinodontiformes; family Poeciliidae; genus Poecilia; species Poecilia picta. The sequence continues at coordinate 11,607,507 of CM065359.1, read as the reverse complement.
AGAGGAGTTCATTATCATCTCAAATCTGGAACATTCAAACCTCCTAAGGCTACAAAACAAACTCAATTCATCGCCCCTCTTTCTCTGCACTTGACACTTAGAAATAGGTTTTGTTTTTTAGAGGAAAGAGGCTTTTGTCTTGAACCAAACACATACTGTTATATACTGTAGTTTTGTTTTGTTTTTTTTTTTATAATTGAACTGTCAGTCACATTGGTATTTATCATGCTAAGTCATACCTATAGCATCTGAGATGAATCTCTTTGGGGTTAATTTGCACTTTCTAACTCTTTGTTGGTTATCGTTTCACCTGTTTTCCACTTGTAAATATTCTTAAGGGATCTCAAATTACTAAGATATTACACCAGATACGTAGATGGTAGCAACTGCTCCTTTAAGGTCATTGCTAATGCTTTTTCACTGTAAACTATCACACTAACTTCAGGAATATCTTTAAGCCCCAAATAAGGGTTAATATGCCATCTTGTCTTTTCCCGGAAACAGAAAAACAAACATTGAAGAATAAATGTCTTCTGTTGTGTTTATAAACAAATACTAATTGAACTTTAGACATCTTTTCAACTTGAATGCATGCAGACCAACATGATGTCGGACTCTTCTTACGCTTAGAATGACTTTACCTTTGGTCTTGTTTTTGCTTCACTTACATCAGCAAAGTTAAACACATCTTCTTGTAGTTGGTTTGTGATTGGGACCCATCAGGGTCAGAGGGGTTAAAAGTGGAGTTATTTTTGGCTGAATTACTTCACGGGCTTCATGAGAGCGATGACAGGCACGTTCTGGTGTGCGTCTGTGTGTTGTGAACACAGCAGAGTGGGTGAGAACGGGCCGAGACGCCTTGCTTGTTGTGAAAGCACACTTGATCGCTGCTCCGACTGTGTTTATGGGTAAACACCTTTCACCTTTCACTTGCTCCCATTCAATGACAAACCTACAGTCACGATAACGGGAACGTCTGCAGGCGTGAAAAGGGGAAGGCGAGGGTTGAGAACAGCCTCGCTCGCCTGTTAGCAGCGTTTTAACACCGCGGTGTAACCTAATTCTTCTGACATGATTGCTGTTGCTTTTGCCAGATGTAACTGAGGCAGTCTAGGTTAAGTGGGCAGCCTCAGGCAAGGGCATGAGTGAATACAGGAGGACAGTAGAGAGCTTTTCCTCTCATTGTTGAGTGTTGATGTTCTCATAAAGAGCAGCTACTGCTGCACTTTCTGCCTCCGAGTGCAAATGGTTCAGAAACTGGAATACATCCAGTTCAGAAATGTATGATATGAAATGATGTATAAATGTTTCATTTGGATTAAAGTAGGATTTGCTTGACGTTTTTTCAGTGAGTGTGCTAATTAAATTTAAACTCAGGGGAGAATATCTATTTTCAACCAAGTGATGAGAACCGCAATTAAGGGAGAAGGAAAACGCCTCTAACGAGATCATTATTTTAGATATAATGCAAAGTACTTTCCATACAGTATGTAGCAACATTTATAAATATATAAAACCCAACCGGGTCCAAATAGCAATCAAATAGTTGTATTAATTTTACTACAATCCCGTCATATAGTTACATTCAATTACAGCATAGCTATTGTTTAATGGCAGTTGGTAAAAAGTAATTTATTTAGTGATTCCAATATAATTGCATTGAATCATTAACTGTGATGTAATTCTGTCATCTGAGTCTTGTGAAGAGACAGTTTTTAATTTAGATAATTAAACACAAGCACTAAACCAGCATTTTCTATAGTTGGTGCATGAAGGTGATGCACCAATTGTTTAGAAATAAGACACAAAAACACGGCAGAAGGAGTACTTTACAGAGGAAAGACAAATAAAAAGAAAACATCACTGGCTCTGTCCATGAGGGAGAAAAACAAAGAAGCTGAGTCACTTTCTATGGAAAGAAGAACAAGAAAAGCAGAGATTCTGGAAAGGGAAACAAATACTTCCACAAGAACGAATGGAAGGTTTTAACATTTAGGTCAGATTGTTTACAAAATGCCAATTCACAAACATCTTTGGAAGAAAAATACTGTAAAGTTGAGGAGGAGATTGTAATGTCTGTCACATTTCTGTGTACATAAACTGTTACTTTCTCTTTTTTTTGAGCTGCATTGTTTATTTTAGGATTAAAAATTCTCATTTTAGAACAAAAATGGCAGCAAATCTGACCTAATTCCTGGTACCCAACCTAATTCCTGTATATCAGGAATTAGATTGGATTTGCTGCCATTTTACAGTATTTATACAATGAAAACGTTAAAATTTTACCTTATTCTTACAATAAAGTTCTGGTGGTATTTTAAATTACAGATGTGGTGTTGTTTTTTTACAGTGTAGGCTGCAATGGTTTTTGGGAGGAAATATATTACATATTTTAATGTATGTGAAAATACATGAATGTACCAATATATTTTTAGTCTTTGTTACTTAAAAGAGGTTATGGGTTTCTTTTGCGTGATTTGCTGTCAACCTTTTCAGTCACCTATCATACTGTAGCAGAACCGTTTGACTTTTGTCAGTAGATAATATAAAACAGACGGTAATCATCCTCCTCAGAGCCTTCCTCGTTGGTCCCCCAGCTCTAACCTGGTCCTCTGTCCCTGCAGGTTCGCCCAGCAGTACGTCTACCCCAGGCGTTCCTGCAGCCCAGCCTGCTGCTGCAGTCCCACCTGAGCCCCACCGCCACGGCCCTCACCTCCCCTTACCTGGAGTACAGCTCCGCCTACAGCCCCTACGCCCCGTCGGGACTAGAGCAGTACCCCTTCGTCCCCTCGCCGTCGCCCTCCACAGGCTACCTGGGCTACAGCTTCTCCCCGGGTACGCCGACGCCCGCGCTCACCGCTCCTCCCACCCCTCCAGCGGCCATCCATCCTCCCCTGGCCGCGCTCACCGCCGTGTCCGCCACGCCGCCGGCCTTCCTCCACTACCCCCTCCACCAGCCCGACCGGATGCAGTGAGCGGAGCTGAGTGGCCAATCAAAACACTGGGACTGGAGACTGGACCGGGTTTATAAAAAGGGCTTTTTGAGAGAACTGTCTTTCCTCTGTGTAACAGATAATGATCATCCTGCGTTGTCGTCAGCACACACTGTGAATGTTTTCCAGAACCGGCAGGACTCTGTTGTGATCTTTAAGATGCTCCTTATGGGCAGGAGGGAAAGTAAAGACACAGAGAAATCCGTCTTTCTGCCATGTTGCTGCAGCAGCATTTTCTCCAGAGGTACTGCACTGATTTCTGGGCTTCAGCCAATCTGAGAGCCAGGTTCTCTCTGAAACACGGGGCCTGTTCCCTCTGCTTCAAGGTTACCTTTCTATCTGAGAGAACAATTTCTCTCTGCGCCCAACTTATCAGTTTTATTATTCTCTCCTTTCAGCGACGAACAAAAAAAGTTTATTGTAATCCCTCTTTGTTCCCGTTATCTACTGATATGAGGTTATAACATGAGCATCTTCTCAGAATATGCAATTAGGATTACTAAGGATGAGTAAGAATAAGGTAGGCAACACTGGCATTTTGTTTTTGTTGTTTTTCTATTCCTAGAGCATTACTCAGAGCACAACTCTGTCAGGATTTAAACACAACATTCATAAGATTTTTTTTATTTTATTTTACTTCTTTTGTCTTCTGGACACATTTTTATATTTCTTTCATTTTAGTGCCCTCCACAGCTATTAGCAGCTATAGTTAAAAAAAAGAGAAAAAGAAAAGAACCTCAGGAGCAATTAAGTTGAAAAAAAAACACATTCAGAAAAAATAATTGTGCCAGACTTACTGTGACCTTTAAATGCAACTGTAAAATATATATTTTTTGTATTTTAACATTGATTTTTAAGTTGATCAGTGTCTTTTTTTAGTCATAATCTACTTCTTCTTGTGGGTTAAATATGACACAAGGAAGGAACTAACATGTCTTAGCAACGCTACAGACAGGAATTGTCTGTAAATGGCTTTAGCAATTTAAATAAGCAAAAACTAAATTATTAATATGTAAAAATGCACCAATATTAAGTGTGGTGGAGGATGTCTGATGCTGGGGGTCTGTTTATCTCATAAAACTTTGTTAGAGAGCATGAGATCATGAACTCTGTTTAGTTTTAAACAAAAGAATCTGGTTTACGCCCCCAAAAAACTGAAAGAGCTGAAAATATGTTTGGTCTAATTTCTAGTGCAAATATATTAGTCCACTTGAAATAAGACAAAACTAATTTGCAAGTAGCTTTTTAGCAAAATATAGGAGCTTGTTTTAGGTCAATAATTCCTTAATATTGATGAAAAAGTACTTGTTATTCCACTGACAGATTATTTCATGCTTAATATGGGAAACAATTCATAATAAGTGAAATAATCTGTCAATGGAACAGGAATTTTTTTTCATCAATATTAAGGAATTATTATCTTAAAACAAGCTCCCATATCTAAGTGAAAATTATTTGTAAATTAATTTAGTTTTATTTCAAGTGTGCTAAGATATTTACACTAGAAACTAGACCCAATAGAATTGGTAAGGCTTTGTGTTTTTGCATTCTGGTGTCATTACGAATTAATTACACTGTGAAAACAGTGAGTTTCTAATCTCAGTTCTAGTTTCTAATGCAGATATCTTAGTGCACTTCAAGTAAAACAAAACTCATTTACAAGCAACTTTTCAGCTAGAAACAGGAGCTTTTGTAAGTCAGTAATTCCTTAAGTGCTATATAAGTGAAATAATCTGCCAGTGAAACAAGAACCATCTTATAAGTGAAAATGTCCACTACTCGATTATATCACGTATAACTAGTCCTTTTTTAATCAATATTAAGGAATAACTGACAAGAATATTGGTTTGCCAATATATGTGGAGGGCATTGAAACATGTGTTTGAATGTTGGTGGCCTGTATGTGTGAATGGGACTCAGAGCGCTGCAGCTTGCTGCACAGCTCTCATCCAGCCTCTTGTACCATTGTCCAGTTTTTTTTCTTTTTCTTTTTGCTATGTTATGTAGACAGGTTCTTTAGCTAAGATAATGGAGTCTTCTGGTGTGGAACCAATGTTAGTGGTCTAAACCAAGCCATATGTCAGATTTTAAACAAATATGCAAAATAAAAATGAATGTTTGAAGTGAGGTGGCTCTCGGTTTCTTAGTTCTCTGGTAACTATGCCTGGTAATAAGCCACTCATTGACTCAGGCGCGTTAGAGCAAGGATGCATCCAAACCCTTCAGGACAGCAGGAGAGACATAATGTGGCGCTAAATTAGTTCTACCTCTGAATTTGAGCATGAATTTCAGAGCATGTATGTTCTTAGTTAGCCTGTTTGCTTTGTCTTACAAGAACCCACAATTTGACGAAGCAAATGTTAATTTACACATATACAACTCTGGAAAAAATAAGAGCCCACTGCACTGAACCCCATTGAAAACCTTGTGGTTATTTCACTAAACATTGATTTCTGAACTCTTCCTGAGTTAAAACGTTAGTGTTGTTTCTAAATCAATGTGAACTTAGTTTCTTTTCATTATTTGAGGTCTGACAGCACTGCATCTTTTTTGTTATTTTGATCGTTTCTCATTTTCTGCAAATGAATACTAAAATTTTGCTTGGGATTTCAGAGACATGTTGTCAGTAGTTCATAGAATAACAGAACAAAGTTCATTCATCTGGAAATATAAAAGCCATTATACACAGTCCAGTCACATTAATGTGACCACCACGTACTTTCCACTTCAGAGTTAAATAACCAATCACAGAAGGCAGGTGGCAGCACAGTGCAGTTGAGCGTATATAAAGGGTGTGTGTGGGCTTCGGAAAACATTTCAATCGTTGGCGTAATGCAGAAACGAAGCGATTTATCCGACGTCCAAAAGGGCATGATCATTGGCTTTCGGGCCAAGGGTGGAAGCATTTCCGAAACGGCTGAGTTTGTGAACTGTTCGCGTGCCGCCGTGGTAAAAGTGTACCGTGCATGGCAAAATGGGACTGTCCAAAATCAACGACGTGGCAAATGTGGTGCACCACGGGCCATAGATGACAGAGGCGAACGACGGTTGCGGAGATGCGTTCGGGCAGATAGACGGGCTACGTTGAGCAACTGACCACTAAAATGAACCAAGGGGCTACCACAAGTGTCTCCCAAACCACTATTCAGCGAACATTGCTGCGTCTGGGCCTCCGAAGCAGACGCCTGGTTCGTGCACCTATGCTGACTGGTGTTCATCGACGACGAAGGCTAGAATTTGCACGCCAGTACAGCAGACTGGACGTCCACTGAGTGGCGACAGGTAGCGTTTTCAGATGAATCGCGTTTTATGCTCCATCGGACAGATGGACGTTGGCGTATAAGGCGTGAAACCTCTGAAAGGAACCACCCTGCAACCATTGCAGGAACGGTCCAAGCTGGAGGCGGGAGCATTATGGTCTGGGGAATGTTTTCCTGGCATTCTCTGGGTTCACTGATTATTGTGGAAGGCACGATGGATCAATACAAGTACGCATCTGTCCTTGCGGACCATGTCCACCCCTACATGCGCATTGTTTTTCCTCAGGATGATGGCATCTTCCAGCAGGACAATGCGAGGTGCCATACAGCTGCCAGTGTACGTGCGTGGTTCGAAGAGCACCAGGATGAGTTTACCGTCCTCCCCTGGCCAGCAAACTCACCTGACTTAAACCAATCGAGCATCTGTGGGACCATCTCGATCGAGTTGTTCGCGCCATGGATCCTCAACCGCGTAATCTAGCGCAGCTGGCCACGGCATTAGAGTCGGCATGGCTCAACATCCCAGAGAAGACCTTCAGGGACCTAAGTGACTCTCTTCCTGCACGTCTCGTAGCAGTTCGCTCTGCGAAATTTTGGTTGATTTCGGCTTTTGCAGAGATGGATCACAATTAATGTACTGGATGTTATTAGCATAGTTTTGCCTCATTCTATTTTGAAACTAAATTTTAGGGAATTTTACAGTCTCTGATTTGATTTTTGAGGAGTTATCGCTCGTTTGTACAGTAGAAATTATAAAAATGTTCATTAATTTTCCAAATTGGTCTGTCTGGCTGTTACTTGCCTGAGAAATTATTTATCAAGACCACTGACAAACAATATATTTAAAAGAAACAAAAGGTTTGTCAATGTTTGAAATCAAACTCAAAATACTGTTTCATTTACGGGCTTTGCCTGACGTCCTTTTCCAGCTGTAGATTATTCTCATCTTGGGCTCCTGGGGCCTGGATTATGTGGCATTTACCCAAAATCACAGCTGCTTTAGGGGTTAAAAAGTCTCCCCTCTTTCTTAACATTAATTTAATATTTTCCAAAGTAATGCACCATAAACACCACTATTCGTATTTATTCTGTTTGAGGTCACTGAGAGCTTCTATTTCCTGTTTCAGGTTTTTCGTGTGTTGCTTGTGCCCTCTTCTGGTCACGGTCATACATTGCAACTTAAACTCTCGAAACATCCATTATGATGCCTTAATAATGTTGGTTTGCTCACAACTTAAAGTGAAAAACCAACACAAAGTGGCGAATAACAGTACAGCAAAAGGGAAAAGAAACATAGCCTATATTCAGTTCCACTGATTTAATCAGGCAGCATAATTTTGGCTTTTGTCTGAGCCGAGTTTTGAGTCTCTCTGACATAAAATCCTCCCACAATACATTGAAGTTTTATTTTCACACTGTTTTGAAATGTACTTCAAATGCTTAAAAGTTGCGTGTTAAAAAAAGGAAAAAAATGAGCCAACATTTGTGAAAAGTTTTGACTTTTTTATCTTTTTTTTTTATTATTGAAACACCATGTGCTCCCAGTACGAATCAGATAACTAAAAGAAGACCAAATGCCTGGGATACAACATCTGTTGTGGATTATGCTGGTTCAGAACAAAAAAAGCAGATGATTTATGTAAAAATTAATAAAACAGCAAATAACTGTGAGACAGCAAACAAGGTGGGGGAAGAGAAATGGTCATGGCATGACAAACTGAACACAGGTAATGGTACGAACCAGATGAGCGGTTATGAAAATAAAAATAAGAACAACTGGATCTGCAAACTTGATCACACAAGTAAGCACATATACACACACTCACCTCCAAACACACACACTCTCTCTCTCAATCTCTTTCACTCTCTTTCCCTCTAAAACACACACACCTACAGATAAAATGTGGTGATTGAAATGATTGAAACCCTGTTAAAATCAAACGGGTTTTTTTGATTTTACATCCACATCTTGTGTCTGAAGTGCAGGACACAAAGAAAAAAAAAAGAGAGATAAGCTCAGATGAATCCCGAAAAGCAAGCCCATCTTTCACTGGTCTAACCCAACCTAAAAATGACAGCGTTCCCGTCTCTGTCATATCCAAACCCCGTTCCCGCTTTGCTCCCATCTCTATCATTCCCTCTCTCCTTCGTCCTGCTCCCGTCTCCCACTTTCTAACACCCTTCTCCCCTCACAGCTCGGTTTGATATCAGGCTTTCCTCACGCTTCTGCAGAGACGACACAGCGAATAGTTCAGGCTTTGAAAAGCACAATGTCCTGTTGGAAGTACAGAAAGAGGACTATTTGGGGGGAGAGGGGGGTTGAGGAGTCTCGTTGTGTGCTGAGGTTGAAGGTGGCGAACCTACATTTTAGGATATCTGAGAACATTTTGGGTTAGTCTTGTACAGAGGAGCGTGTGAAGGCATGAGGTCGAGGGGGAACAGTTGAGGTGGGGGGGGGGGGGGGGTGTCAGCGTAGGTCAGGGATTTGGGGTCAGCTTATAAGGATTGCGTTTTGAGCTCGATGGGTTCCCCTCGAGTGTCCTGCTGAGTGTCGCTCTGGGGGGGTCGACTTCCCTTCAGGGTGGCCAGGCGCTCTGAGAGACCCCTCATACGGGGGAACAGCATGAAATCGTAAAAGATGGCACCCATGGCACCCCCGATCATAGGCCCAACCCAGTACACCTGCAGGAAATTACATATAAGTCGTCAACGGTTGAGCTGTACACGATGCAGACACTGTCTGTTAAAAAATTTTAGGCGATTTTCTAATAAATTTTATGTAATCTTATTTTTGGATGACGGTGGACATATGTATCTGTTTAGTTTGTTATTTTATTATTAGAGAAAGTTTCGAGCTAGCTAGCTAACCAGCTAGCTAGTTTTCTAGCTAACAAGGTAGCTAGCTAGAAATCTATCTGTAGATACGGTAGATATGGATTTTTTTTATCACCATATTTTATAGTATTGTGGTAAGGACAAAAGTAGTGATAATAAGTATTTATTACCTTTTTAAGTAACTGTGTGGCTGATACAGCAATTCTAGCTCCAGAAAAACAAAAACCACTGTTGGAAAAAAACATACCCATGTGCGATATGCTTCTTTAGGATACTACTTACATAAAGTAGTGGGATTTGAATCTCTAATCTGCACACAATAATTTAATTTAATCACATTTTAATTTTTTTTTTTTTTGGTAATTATTGATGCTCTCAATGAACAAACATTGGAGCTGACTCATAAGAGTTTTGGTTAAACATCATTAATCAGAATTTAGCATGACATCGATAAATCAAAATTCTTCTAAATGACACAATAAAGTTGAGCTCTTACCCAGTGGTTAATAAAGTTTCTGAAGAGCAGTGCAGGGGCAAAAGATCTGGCAGGGTTCATTCCAGCACCGGTGTAGTACATCTAAAATACAATTGCATTTGTTAAACATTGTCTGTGTGCACAATTTTGCGATGCTTTTTACCCTTTTTCTGCAACTCTCACCCCCATGAGATGCCCAATGGTGACAGAGAAGCCGATGGACAGGGCTGCTGATCCCATACGGCCATTTCTCCTCTCATCAGTCACAGAAAAGATGCAGACAACAAGCTGGAAGGTGAGAAACGCCTCCACTGTGGTGGCCATCCCCAGGCTCATGCCAGGCTGCAGCTGGAGGCACAAAAAATTAGAGATGCAGCAAATGTTTGACCCATAGGATATTGAACATTAAGCCTCGACATTCACCATGTTCATTGCCATGTTGCCTCTCATGTTCCCAGGCGTGACCCCGTACAGCACTGCAGCTCCCGCCACGGCGCCCAGGCACTGCGCGAAGATGTAAAAAAAGGCACGGAAAAAACGACATCTGTGAACCGACAAGGTAGGCAAAGGTAACCGCGGGGTTGATGTGGCCGCCGCTGATGTGGCCAATGGACTGGATGAAGGTGGCGGCCGCCAGACCGAAGCACAGGGCCACATGAAGGACGTGATAAGGCCCGGTGGTCCAGCGCAGGGCGGCACCCATGCCGAAAAATACAAAGAACATGGTCCCGAAGAACTCAGCGAAGACCGCCCGCCAAAAATTCATAGACCGAAACTCCCACATGATGAGTGATTGAAGTTCTTAGCCAAGATAAGAGGAGTGTTGGTGATTCGAGAAAAGGTAATTTACCTTTTCAGTCCTTCATAAAACAGCTAAAACAACAAAAAGTCTCCTTTTTTAGTGTCAGCTGAAAAACAGCTGCTTTAAACGCAAATCTGGACTCTGCTGGTCTTTACCAAACCGTGCAGTACGCTGGTAAAGTCAACTCAGCTGCTTACCACCTCTCTCCACCTGTCGCAAAGACATAGGTGTGAGATGATGTGGGTTGTGAGTACAGACCAAAGATGCTTAGATTCTTCAAAAGTAGGTGGGCATCAATGCTAACTGGGGGATTGTAAAGCACAGACGGGGATAGACGGATTGTCCAGTGGACCTTTTAGCCTCTGTGAGGGAGGGAAGGGGGCCAGACGGCCGCTTTATAAAACCCCCTCCTGGGGCCCCAGGTGACGTAATAATCCCCCTATTGGGCTGAGGGTGGGGAGGTGGTGAGGTACTGCAGCGCTAAACATCATAAATCAAACTAATGTAACCCCTTTTGTTGCTTCCCTTCTTACACCTCCACTAAAACCACCAAAGAGCCAAATCAGATGAAGTACATGTTAGAAAAACCAATCTAATCAGAAAACCGATAGGATCAAGAAGGGTTATTTTTTCATATTCAGATCAGAAGCGGAGCCGAAACTGCACTGGGAGGAGCAGCTGAAACTCAGAGGAGAAGGTTTTCTTGAGGGCACATGTCATCTGTTGACATATCATAACTGTCACAACGTGCAGATATAAATCCTGATGGACAAGGGCAGAAAGCACACACTTGTGCACAAAGAGACAGGCATGCTTGCGTGCACACGCACACACATAGACATACACGCACGCACACATGCATGCAGATAATACAGCTGGGGCCCCACACGGAAGCGCCCAAAGCTAACAGCGCTAACACTGAAATGCCTGACCCTGTGAAACCATTGTTTGCAACGAGGAAGGGCGCTACATATGCTCAGAGACAAGACAAAAATACAAATGCAGTGAAGTTCAGGGGAATGTTTGCAGCTTCACTTTGCCGTTGTTTTAAAGACATTTAAACCATTGCAGAGGATTCAAAATGAGGCAGTTAGATAGAAAATGAACAATGGAAGCAAAAAATAACCACACACACACCTACATAAAAAAGATGAAATGTGATGATTGAAGTGATTGAAAACCTTTTAAAATCAAACAATATTTAATAAGAAAAAGTGATTTGTGCAAAAAGGAAATAAAGAATGCTAACAGAGCAGCAAACCAGGAAGTCAACCAGAATCCCACTGGTAAATAACCAAAGCATTTCTGTTCATTTCTGTTCACAGACCCCACTGATCAGAGTGGGGTCTGTGTGTGTGTGTGTGTGTGTGTGTGTGTGTGTGTGTGTGTGTGTGTGTGTGGTGTGTGTGTGTGTGTGTGTGTGTGTGTGTGTGTGTGTGTGTGGTGTGTGTGTGTGTGTGTGTGTGTGTGTGTGGTGTGTGTGTGGTGTGTGTGTGTGTGTGTGTGTGTGTGTGTGTGTGTGTGTGTGTGTGTGTGTGTGTGTGTGTGTGTGTGTGTGTGTGTGAGAGTGGTGTGTGTATGAGGTGGGATATGCATGGCGCTCGCCAGAGTGAGCATCAGAGAGTTGCTGCTGTTAGTGTGTGTGTGTGTGTGTGTGTGTGTGTCGGTGGTGATGAATGCAGAACGCTGATCTTGTTGTTTTAACTGCCTTTTATACATGTCAGAAAGAACACACACAATGCTGGTCCTGTGGTAGATATTGTGCATTTGTGTGTGTGTGTGTGTGTGTGTGTGAACTCCTGTATGTAGTGTGTTGTAAAACTGCAGGCCTTTCTGAGTGTGTGTGCGCATGTGCAACCAGAATATACACAGTAAGAGCAAAGCTCATTTATGGCAAGAGTTTTATTTAAAAAATATACAATAATCGTCAACATCAACTTGTTTTAAAGGGTTGGTCTTATGCGGTGTCTTGCAGAAGTTTTCCTCAATCATTTTCTCATGTAACTACCACAAACTTTTATAGTTTCATAAATAAATCAAGTTCAGTTCAGATTATTTAAATTTGGATCATTCATTAAAAAAAGTGAGTTAAGTTCAGTTTGGTAAAAGGTTTTCTATCAAATCAGCAATCCCTCCTGAGCGACCATGTAGTCATTGAGTTGCATCACCCCGTTAACTCTGCAGCAATTCCTTATAGGAGCATCTTAAAATTAAAAGTTCCTACTTGCAGACTTTTTCACTTTTGAACCAAGTTATTAGTAAAAAAAAAAAAAAATACCAATGGAACTGGAAGTTATTTTAAATCAATTTTAAGGAGTTATTGACTAACTAGTTATTCTACGTTAGGTCTGTCCTACATTATTTGTACGTAAACATTTGCATTAGAAACTAAGCAAAAACACCTGGTAAGATGCTGCGTTTTTTTTTCAGTGTAATTTCAGCAGCTGTGACTATTGGCTCTATCAGAAAGTAAAAACGTAAAAACAGACAATGTATCTGGGATAGTAAACAGAATCTGAGAGCAAGCTGCTCTGTTATTATGGAAAAATCTGATCTCTAATATTCACTGATGCTTGATTATTAAGGGTTTTTATGTGAAGATTTCCACAAACAACTAGACAATAAAAGGGGCCATTAGAGTGAATATTAAAGGCTTCCTCAGACTCACCAGAGATAAATTAACACTAAACTATAACAAAACAAACTTTCTTATGCAACACAAATAACAACAATGTCCAGTCTTGTGACGATCGACATTCCAATTACAAAAGTGAATGAAATCAGAGTTTTGTAGTTATAATTAATCATAAACGGTACCAGTAGAAGCCTCATATAAACAATTTAAAACAGCAAAACGTCCCAAACTGTTGCATTATTTTATAAAACCAGACATGTTGACGTGTTTGAGCTGTTATACAAAGATGAATAAATAAACATTTCTCTCTCTAGATATGCAGCCTTGGTAGAAATATACATCTTAAAGACTTGTAGCTGTCGCTGCAATAAAAGCTGCTTCTGAAACCATTTTCTCTCCTCCTTACAATTATGCATTGCTTGGTGTTATACAACGACTCAATAAAACACAGAGATTTTTGTGTTTGCCATATGAAAAACATCTAGAAATAAAACCAGCTAATATCTAACAGAAATCTAAATTAGATAAATATCAGCTCATACAGAGACACAACAATTATTTGAGGTTTTACGAAAAAACAAAACCTTTCCTCAGAAACTGTGCTCATTGTTTCCATTTTAAATTACAAAGCTTATTCTGTTCTCCCTGTTGGACCACAACAGAGGTATGAAGGTCCATTTGCCTGTGAATAGCAGGTCGTATGAGAGGAGACAGAGCTGGACTGTTTGAGAGCATCACTGAACCCCCAGCGCCGGCGAAGAGCCGCTTTAGCATTTCAAAGCCATCACAAACACGAGATGCATCTGGAACATCAGGCCGTTATTCAGCAGGATTTCAATTAGCCCCTTTTTTATTTACATATTCTGATTATGTGACAGAGAATACTGAACCTAGCGACATTAGCTCCCAGCCTCATATTTGGCAATGAAGGCAGTACTTATCCTGCCTTGTATAAATGGTTTTATCTTTTTTTAATGTGAAAATGAAAAAAATATTATTTATTTTTTGTAGCCTAGGAAGTTTTACAATTCTGAGTAAAAAATGAGTCTCGTGAAGAGGATGCTCAGGGTTTTCTTAAGTTTATGTAAAATCCTTTTTTCCACCATCATCTCCCTTGAAGATTTTGAAATAAAGTGAAGAAAATTACGAAAAAATTATTGGTTAACCAAAACAAGGACAAAGGACAAATTCTTCAAGGTCAAATTCAATGGAAAGTGTGTCTGATAAAATATCCAATAACTTCACCAAACTCTGATTCAGAACCGCACAGCATTCTGGGGGATGTAGGCAGAGGAAAGCCTTTAGCTGCTCAACCTCTCACTGCTATATAAACAAGACTGATGGCATCAAGTAGCTCACTTGCTCTTTGGTTACCAAGCAACAACATGTTGAGTAACTTGTGGTTACCTAACAACAACCTTTTGAGTAAGGTGTGGTTACCTAGCAACAACCTGTTGAGTAACTGCCGCAGCAGCAGTTTAAGGTTTCAGCACTTTGCCTCTTAACTGCTTAAAAATAAAAAATAAAAACAATGGCATGGAGTGGAAACTGTAGGAAAAACAGAAAACGTCACACCACCAGTTTGGCAGGATTTCAGATATTTAGAACAAAAAAAAAACCTAATCAATAATTACCAATAGTGACTGATATGAAACTCTTTGGTTATGATATGGTTTTCTTCTGATTTAAGTGAGTTATCATAATCAGGTTTGTTTTTATTGCACAGAGACCTTCAGATCATTAGTCTGATTTGTGATTTTTTGGCACAGGACGTTTAAGGAGTTTAACAGTTGGTAACTCAGCTCCTGCCTTCGCTCATCCCCATCGAAGGCTGACTAAACCAGCGTCCGTCTTCAGTTGCTTTCCTGTTTGTTGGCATGTTTGGCTCTCATGGCGTTCTGAGTGACTGTGGACAGAGACGAGCCGGTCATGCTGGCCGTCTCAACGATCTCAATGTCCTTGCAGGTCAGACAGGCCACCAGCTTCTGGCGAGAGGCGCTGCGGGCGAAGAAGAACTCATGGGACACTCCGGCCAGTAGAGCGCCGATGATGGGACCCATCCAGTATACCTGGAGGTGGATGACAGAGTAGCAGAGCGGAGCTAAAATTCACAAATTCGTGTAATTGCACAATCATTGTCTGGACTATGCATATTAGATTGCAATAAATCTTTGCTAATTATTTAATGGATCTCACTGCCTGTAATACATTACATGCAACCTGTTTAATGCAGTATAAAAGGTTAACATAAAGAATAAAAATGTAGTTACTTATTGTAAATCATTTTAAAAAGTTAATGTGAAGCATCTTCACGCTGCAGAGTGAAAAGTGTTTCTTACCCAGTGATTTTCCCAGAATCCAGTGATGATGGCTGGACCCAAAGAGCGTGCCGGGTTCATGCTGGCACCAGAGAAACGAGCCTGACACGCAGTTATTGTTGTTAATTGGTGGCGTGACGTAGTTATTTAATGGCTAACCTTTCTCAGTTAAAGCAAAAACAAACTGTAATACAATACGTGTATGTGATTTTACAAATGACAATCTGAAAGTGGTTTGTGATACACCTGAGGAAAAACCCATTTGCAGTTTTTGAAAAGTGGTTCTGAATACAAATGCACTCCACACTTTTCAGATTGTTTAATAAAATATTCAGAAATTTATGCATTCTTTCCTTTCGGTTTATAATAATGCATTAGTTTTTGTTGGTCTATCTATTAAAATTCAACATTTTTATGCAAACAAATACACCAGGAGTTTTGTTTTTTGTTTTGTTTTTACCCCTATTAGCACTCCAGCAGTGTGAGAAAATCCAATGGCCAGATTTCCTGGCTCCACGCTCTCCTTCCGTCTCTGCTCCTCCACTGAGAAGACGGTGAAAACCATCTGAAAGGTGCACAGAACCTCGATGGACAGAGCCTGTGCTGCATTCAAATCTGCAGGAACCTGAGATTTAAGAGGAGTCGAGACAGAGGAAGCATTAAGAAGGAAAGTGTGAGAAATATTGATCAGAAACTGAGTGGTATCCTGCAAACTGACCTTGTTAACAAAGTGCTCTGCTGTGGCTTTGAGGGGCAGGGCCAGGTAGAGGGCCGAGGCCCCTAAACAGGCCCCCAAACACTGAGCCACCAGGTAAACGAGCGCCCGCACAGCGTCCAGCTTCCGGGTGGCCAGCAAGGACAGCGTGACAGCTGGGTTCACCTGGTCAGACACACAGACACAAACTGCTTCTCTGCTTTCTAATTAAATCAAATTCAGCGTTTTTGAATTTCATCTCACTGTCGGCATTCACTACAAGATTTCACAAAGTGTTTTTTTTATTATTATTATTTTAGGATTCTATAAGATGCATGTGTGTATATTTTATTATAACTTTATTTTCTGCTTTCTTTTGTAAACAATTTCTATCCTGATACTTATTATTGTTACCTACCTAAAATGACGGCCTAAGCCTTTTTTTTTTTTGCCAAAACTGATTTTAACAACGACAACAAAAACAGAACTTTTTTTGCCATTTGATGATTTGGGTCATTATTTTAGGACGGTGACATTACTGAAGCATTCAATCAATAAAACCAGAAGACCAAAGAGAAGCTGCAGTTATCTGCTAGCTGGTTTACTTTACACAAAATCTTCTGTTTTTACCAACTTTTAATTTAATCAACAATTTCATCACATTTATTCAACATCCTTTAGGCTGTTTTGTGGAAAAAGTCAAACTTTTTTCTCTAAATGTTGCTGTACGGTGTTTACCTGCGCTCCACTTATTTCTCCAAAGCAGTGTGCCAGTGCAACAATGACCACACCCACTGCCACAGCTGGATACAGGGGCCCCACGGGGGCCTCGCCGGGCCCTGGAACAGAGGCGCCCAGCACGGCGCTCACCAACACCAGGGTGCCAAGCAGCTCTGCTAAGGCGGCGCTCCAGAACTGCCGACTGCGGAGCTCCTCGGTGGAAAAAGGGCAACCTTAGCTCGTATTTAGTCCTTCTATTCGATTTTTATGACTACATTGAATCAAAACACGAAACTAAAATGTTGTTGAAAGTCGGAGGTTTGTAAATATGTGTTTGCTAAAATATTAGGGGGACTTTGAAATGTAAATATGTGCTAAATTTGAGGATTTGCAAACAGGTTAAGACGTCTTTCTGCTAAACATATTCTGATATAGGTCTGGATTGTGACACAAGAATAAAATAATGACAAACATCTCCTAAAATATAGGTTAAGTAGGAGTGGGATAATGATCGATTATAACATGTTAAACAGAGGATCATGCTGTGATCCACAGTTTTACAACAAGATTTGATCGATCCAAAGGAAACAAAGTGTGGCCTGAGTTGTTTGGGTCATTTGTTGGGCACATCGGGTTTAGTTCCCCGTAGAAAAACTGAGGAAAAGTAGAAAAGCGATTTAAAGTTTTGTGTTTTCAGCAAAAGCTGATATTTATGTTTGAGAGAATGTCCATCATTGTGACAAAATAAGAACAGGATTGCTTTGTTTTTGCTCATATACTACATGTCTGCTGAACAGATGATCTGTGATATTATCAAAATAATATAATATGGTTCTGAGTTTTCAGGACGCAGGACTTTCAAACCAAATGCAACAGAGAAACATTTTGCTTCTACTGCTGTTGGTACTCTAGGTTCTTAAAAACAAAGATTTGTCTTTAAGCCTAAGTGCCAAATATTGGAATAATTTTAAAATCTTTGTTTAAAAGCAAACATGAATAAATCAAAAAACCTGGGATAAATTTGGTCAAATCAAGAGCCTGTGATCGGGAGCTTCAACATAAACTCATAAATTACAAATTCCTTCTAACTAATACACTAAATCATCATAAACAGCCACTTTTATTGCAAATATACTTATGCAAGGACTACTTGGTGATGACGTCCCCTTCCAGGATTATAAAGAAAATGTATAACCTTCCTGTTGCTCAAATCCAAGCATTAAATGAGAATCCTCACCTCCCGCCACATCATTTCAGATCCAGCGTAGACGTTCCCCTCCGGCTCCTTGTTTATCTCTGCTTCTGTGTGTGGAGCTGTGGGGGTCTGAGGGCTTTGGGGTCTCATTAACTTGAGAGCTCTTTTGATGAGAACAAGCCTCCTCCCTCTCCGCCTCGCGCTCTCCTTTTCCGCTGCACTCCAGGCCTTGCTCTCACACACACACACACACACACACACACACACACACACAGAGCAAAGACGTCCCTTTGAGGGTGCATGTCTAACATCCTGTCCTCCAAAAAACAGCAAACAAATTAATCAACCTTATGCCTCTATAGAAATCTGCAGGGCTTCTAACATACAAGCAAAATGTCTCAATAAATTAAATAAACTTGAAAATGTGCTGCATATGAAAGTGATGGATATTAATTCTCAGTTGATACAATTTGTCAGCACTAAATATCATCCCAAATTGCATAAACACAAATACACACAATGCCAAATTAAAGCTTAAAAGCGACACATTTTTGCCAGAAATCCATAAAACTATAGGTAAAAATTCTCAGACATAGTTTGGATTTCACAATTTAAACATCATTTAGACTTAATTTTTCTCTATTTTATTTTGTATTAATAAAAATACCAATAATAGTCACCTCTCATTATAAATTACAGTAAACACCAACCCAGACAGCACAGAATAACCCTTTTGAACATTAGTTACATTGTATTTATTTCCATTATAACATTACAAAATGTATATTCCAATCTGTTTCATTTGCATTTTCGACATTGACAAAAGCGCATTAAAACACCCGGCATTTTTTTTCATACATGTCACAGAACAATACTTTGGTCACTTTTAAAAACGTTTCCAAACTTTTCCTCAGCTAAAAAAAATCTAAATGTATATTTTGTTCAATAAGTGAATCTATGTTGTTCTAAATCATGTGCAGAGATTAGGCATTAAAAAAAAACCCTGAATATTGAATTATTCATCCATTTTTTCAAATAGTGATATCTCTAACTTCCCTCTAATCACACCAGCAGCACACAAAATCAAATGATTTCTGCTTTTTAAATATAAATTACACTTAATAGTCTATAAAATTGACAAGGAACTGTTTCAATCTTGAGAACAGATCTTTACCTAAACCAACCATTAAAGCATGTGTGTCTTGTTATAAGGCTATTTGGCTTATTTTGTTTCTTTTTTATTTATTTTCTTCAGGAAGATTTCAGATGTACACCACATAGAAAAAAGTTTTATTTTTATTTTTTGGTCAAACTGTGTTTGGTGTGAACTGGTCACCTAGAAACTGCCGCTCAGCATGACTTTCAAACCGGTAATAGCAGAAGGAGCCAATTAGTGAGCAGAAGTGAGGCGAACAACAAGAACAAACATCGTGCTTTGATTTCAAACCATCTGTTTCTCTAATATGCAGAATTTCTGTGCCAGACACGATCAATCCCGAAAACCTTTTTTAATCGTTTCAAAAGGCCCATTTTCGCCTCTCTACATGCTGCTTGTGAGGTATCCCTCTGATCGCCATGGGGACCATTTCTTTCATGATGCTGTTGCCATGGAGGCTTGTGGACCGCTGCATCTCTTTTCATTGTCCCTCTTTGATATCAATGCGCACTGCACTTCGATCAGATGATGCTCTGGGTCTGACCCGAGCGAAGGGGCAGAAATGACCGGTACGTGATGGTGGTGGATTTCTGCTGGTGTGTCCCATTATGTCACGGATTACCCCCTCCTCACTGTGGAAACTGTGTGACTGTTATCCCCGCTTTTGTGGCGGTAAGCCCCAAATGTGCGGCTCTGGAACCCGCTGGCGTGAGGAGTTTTCAGGCCGCCTCACTCTCCCAGAGTGCTGACACTGACGCTATTTTCACACATACACTTGAAGTGCAAACTCAGGGCTTTGTGCTACAGAGCAACGGGGAATTAATAGAAGCACTGGCTATATGGCACAGACTCTAGAAATGAATGTAAGGTAAAAGGGAAAAAGAAAAAATGAAAAAAAAAGTCATGTTTTTCCTGATTTCGATTGTAGATTCATTAGTGAGTTTGAATCTGGAGCCTCCATCAGAGTTGAGCAGCTGGAAGTGATGGCAGGAGGTTTCCAGCCAGCAGCATGTGCTCCAGGCAGGACTTTTTATTTTCTGAAAAAAGAAAAAAAATAATTTAAATAACAAAAGAAAGAAGAAAAAAAACAATAACAGATGCTCCCAATATTTATATGGGACACAAATATCTTTAACATTTTCCACGGTCAAGTTCAAGTTTACTTTATAAAACATGAAAGGACAAAACGTATTAATGAACACTGACTGTAAATGCATGAGATTATAGCCAGGTGGCTAATTTCCAGCTAGTCCAATAAATAACTGATGTGAAATCACATTTTCGGGAACTTTGTAGCTCACAGCCATCTTAGTATGTATCTGTCATGCTATGGAATTGCTATGACAACAATAAAGAACTATCTCCCGCCTGGTTCATATCTAAACTTACCAAGCTCCGCCCAGAAACAGCCCCTCAAAAGTCCCACGTGGCTGCATGTCTCACAAACAAAGCCTGGCGTGCTTAGTTTCTATGTGTAAACATGGCGTTTTTCATTTCGACTGACTCTCTGCAGAGTATTTCTGAGTCGATTAGTGTAGCATTTCTGCCGGATTTTCAAAAAATATCAGCCACGACGATGGACAGGGGAACCAACAAGTTCATGTCATTTTTTTTGGACGACATCAAGGTGTTTGAGCCACAAGATGCCTCCAACATTGTGCGTGTCACAGCGAAAAGCTAGCGGTTGATGAAGAAAACAACCTCAGCATAAATATAAGCTGTGGACAAGATCACTGATGCCTGTTGTTCTTGCAAGGCTGGGTAAGTCGGACATTCATGGTTTAGAGGGTGATTTCTGAAATCACTGATTTCTGTTGGCAAATGTTCGAATGTGCATAGGCCTGATGCACTGTACTCGGTGCTAGCGTGGCTAACACGATTACAGTTTAGTAAAAAGCCTTTTCAGGTAAAATAAAATCTTTAATGTATGTCAGATATGGTACACATTGCATATTGATCTGTTCATCTAAGGTAAGGCTGTAACAGACAGGCTTCAAGGTGTAGAAGTTGTATTGGTGCTGCCTTTATGCTGTACTTGGCTAAAAGGTTTTAATAATGGATGTGTTTATTATTGACTTTCTTTTTTTCATTCACTAAACACAAAGAAAGCAAAGCATTACTTACACCAGCAGACACTCCTTTGTTCTTATTGATCCTACTATGGTTGAGCTGCAAATGCCGTCGTGCACAACCAAGGCATTCCGTTTCAGATTTTGGAAATCTGGGAACGTTAGTTCCACAAATACCATCAGGATACCTGACATCGCCTGTACAGATTCCCCACTGACAGTGGAGAACCATTCTTTTTTGAGTCCTGACGCAAAAACCTCCTGCCGTCTGCTAGTCCACAATGTACATTAGCATGTATTTACTACAGTAGCTTGTGTTTGTGAGACAGTCACGCACGTGGGCGTAAAATGGGCATTAGCCAATGAAATGCGGCCCCTGTGGTAAGGGCCATACAAGTACAAAGCAAAGATCAAGTCTTAAACCTTTTAAAAGCCATAGTTCATGACGCTGTGCTACTCTTGACTAACAAGATGGCGGTTCCGTGGCGCAGATCACTTCCGGTTCAGACTTGTGGGAACCGGGTCGCGTTGATGCTTAAGCACATAATAAATGCAGGGATAAAAATCACAAAATAAAACTGGAATAAGAAATACTTTAATTATAAAATCGATATCTCTGCATATATTCAATGTTGAGATTTTAGCTTGTTTTACAAATGTTTTGCAAGTAAATTGAAAATTAAGACAAATTAAATTCTCACAATATTTCACTTAAAATTGTGAATCCAAGATAACCCCTAAAAAATTGAACTGTTTAATTTCTAGATTTTTGCTTGGACAAAAATAACTAGAATCACCAAGTATTTTCCTTTTATTGAGAAACAAAGTGTGTGAAGATTTGAAATCTAAGTTAAAATTCTTGTTTGGACACAATCTTGGCTGAAAAACAGCTAAAACCTGCGTTCTTGTTTTATCTTTATTTACAGCTGGTTTGTGGTACCTGATTAGAATTAAAATGAAAAAAAAAAACAAAGAAACAGCAGAACAACTCCTCTCTACAAGATGTGTTTTTATTCAACTCACAGTACATTCTACAGATGCACACGTGTTACATCACCTTAATACAACAGAGTCCTGTAATACCTCCTCTTAAAAATGATGAATTGGTCCTAAAAATATAAAGAATCAAATTTAAAGTCACCAAAACTGTACATTATTAAAAATTCACTTAACACCACATTTGGTTGTCATGTCTTTTTTTTTTTTTTTAATACATTTTCTGAAAAAAGGAAAAAAAAAGTTCAGTGTAAGGAGCAAGTTTAAATAAACCCAGACTGTGGAGTCATCCTGTCACCTTCGTGGCAAACCAACCGTGCAGCGTCATACGTTGGCCCCCAAAAAAGAAACAATAATAAACCAACGAAAAGGAATGTAAGACAAAGGAAGAAGGCAGAAATGCGCCCAGTACATCAAAAATCAGCTCTTGAGATATTCTAGTCTTTAAAAATCAAACTTCAGTATGCTTTAAATATCTTTATTTTTTAATCCGATCTAATGAGCTAAAAACAAAATGTGAGTTTTAATTTAAACCCTGCTCCAGAGCGGGCCTTGCAGCTGAGGACTTGATGTGTAAAACATGCACAGACGCTCCTAAAACCTGCAACTGACAACAGCAAAGACTTCCTCCTAGTGTCCAATCAGCACAGCCTATTTACAGATGCGAGAACGCTTCTTGGCCGCAGAACGTCTTGCTCTTCACAGCGACGTCTACGAGTCTACAACGGACCGAATCTAAAAGCCCTCCAGCTTCTGAGTGTTTCCCACAAGAGCAGCAGGTGAGGTTGTGGGTAAAATTACGTATACACAGGTGTCGTGTGTGTGTGTGACTTTAAGTGGAGGTTATACAACATCTACTGGTAACAGTCCAACAACAGATTCCTTTAAGTTTCACTGGCCTTTTTTTTTTTTCATAAAATGTCTAAACATCTCTATTGGGTCGCCTGTACACATTCACTACCAGCTATTGCTATTAAATAATCCCAGCTATTGTAATCTTTATATATATTTATATATAGAATATATAATAAAAATATAGTGAGCCATTGAAAAAAATTACTCCTAGGCATAAGACCACATTACATTACATTTTCAAACAACAGGTAAGAAATGCTCAGAAGAGTCTGGGTGCGTTCAGTTGACGGGCGGCGCCGAGCAGGTCCGGGATGCGGTGATGAGGTCACACGCTGACCTTCAGTGCGAGTGAGGAGCCGGCCGAGCGGCCAGATGGGACGCAACGGGAAGAACACAGAACGAGGGGCCGGGGTGGAGAGACGGGGGAGAACGGCGGTAGAAAAAGATTCAACCTGTCCAGGAAACGATAACAGACAAAGAGCCAAAACCTATATATATATATATACCTATACATGAGATAATACAGGAGGCCGGAGCAGGACTCCAGTTGGTCTCTGCAGCACTGGAGAGTCCACAGCGCCACCCTGAGGCCGAACCTGGCAGGCTCCTATTTGTCCTTGGAGTAGAACTCCGCCCAGCGGCTCTCGAAGAAGCGCCTCATGGAGTGACCCGCCATGCCCACCTCTGACGTGTCCTCGTTGAACAGCTCGCAGTTGTTGAAGACCAGCTGAGCGTCGGCCGCAAACTCATCGCAGCTGCAGTAACTGGAGAGGAGAAGAAGAGAGGATGGTGAGGCGCGCGAACCAGGAAGGGTTACAAGCAAATCCTTCATGACTGAAGATTTAATAGCGTTTTGGAAGAGTTATATACTCTGTGGCACATTTCAGTTAGGATATGGCCGTCTAGGGATGAAACAATCAGTTTAAAAGTGATGAAACGATTAGCGAAATAATCGGCAGTAGGGATGTGCCAATCAGGTTTTTTTCTGCCGATACCGATCACAGATACCGATCACATAATTTATTTATTTTTTTATCATAAACACTACCGTTACATTATGTGGAAAAAGGAACCATAAATTCACCTTAATTTAGACAAAAACTTGTTTGTAATAATGTTTTCCAAGAAGAAAACTAAACAAAACAGGCATTGTGCAAATTGTACTGCTATCAATAATACTATCTTTAACAGACTGAAAACATATGAAGGCTGTTTTTGTAGCGTTAATAAAGGTTTTTCCCTTTTTTACTGAAATATTTTACCACTTCCTGATTTAGATGTTAGCTGTGTAGAGAGAGGAGGCATGACGAAGAATGTGTGATTTCAAACATTATTATTATTGGTGACAAAAATTTTAGAAAAAAATATTCATATACATAACTTTATACAAGTAGTAGATTATCCACCTGAATTAACAGATTAATTTGTTTAAAGCCAGATGGAGCATTATGGGAATTCTTTCCCTTAAATTTGGACTGTAACGAAGTCCTGCGTGTGAAAGCTAAAAGACAAGAGTTCCTTCTCTTACGCTCCCTGCAGCAGTCTCTCCCTCATGGTGAGGAAGTCCATGGGGTTCTTGATGATGCGGCGGTAGCCCGGCACCAGTCGGGGGTTGACGGGTTCCAGGAACGGCCAGGCGTCTGCATGAGCCTCCATCTCCATCAGAATGATCCTGGTGGGAAATTGAGCCAACCATCACCAGCTTTACCTCATCAACTTCATTTTACAATCTAAAAGAAGGACTGGAACAATGTTTGAGGAATCCGGCTGGGCTGACTCACTCGCAGAAGGTGAGGTCGGGTTGGTTGCGTGTCGTTATGCGCCGGCGTTTGCTGCTGCTGCTGCTACTACTGCTGCCGCCGCCGCCGCCTCCTCCATCTCCAGAGTAACGGGTAGACGATGAAGATGAAGGCGCAGGGGCCTCCTTGTGCCGCGTTGTCATGCCGCCGCTGCGTCTTTTGCGGTCTCGTCCTCACTGCTCTCCTCTTCATACCTCCTCTTCTTCAGCCTGGTGCGCTTTTTGGACGAGCTCTGCAGCTCGTCTTCCATCTTAAACAAAAATAAAACATATCCAACCTGTCAGAAACTAGACGGTATAGTTGGACCAAAAAACGGAAAGATATTGTCTTTGCTTCCAAATCACCTTAGGGACACAGGTTGGACAAAACCAATCTCCTTCTGGAACCTGGGTGATTTTGGGCTTCAGGCAGTACATGTGGCAACCTCGATCACAACCGTCACACAGCAGCAGGCACTCGTCGTTGTCCCCTTCCTGCACACCTGGCAGGTCTACACACACACACACACACACACACACACAGAAAGAAGAAAAAAAAAGCTTAGAGTGACAATTGTGTGTAGATAATCTGCAAAAATATTCATATTTAATCAGAGACTGAGAGCATTTTGTTAAAAATCCAGGTCATAGACCAACACAATGTAATGCACAGCTATGAAATGCAAAGAAACTTGTGCATATTTTTTTTAAAAGACTATTTCTGAGAAGGACAATTACTCCTCATAATCTCCACAAACCCGAACCTTTAGTGCACAGTTACAGTGAAAGTCAGAAGAGGCCTGGGTTAAAATGTACCACATGATTTTCTTCACCAGTTGAAAACCTGATTGGTGTGGATGAATCAAGTTTCTATCAGCCAAAATGACTCCGTTGTCTTAATCTGTCACAATGAAACGCGTCTTCTCACCACTTTGGTGACCGATCTCTCCCAGGCGATGGCCTTGTCCAGCTGAAACACACAGAGGCAGAGCTGCGGCGCGCTGCGGCAGCGATCCAGAGCCTGTCGCCACGTCCGCAGTCGAGACGTGATCTCACTCTCCAGACTGAAACACAAAACGCCCAAATCCGTTACAAACATGCCTATCGGGCTGAAACTAATGAGCATTTTGGTGATCGATTAATCGGATTTTTTAAAAAAAAAAAGCCCATTCTGCAGATTTTTTATTCAACAACTTTAGCTTATTTTTTACAATATTAGATATACTATAAAAGATATTGGAGATAAAAATGATAAATTTCTTTGTTAAAAATCAACATTTTTTGTCTGAAATTGAACAATATGACATTTCTTTGGTGCACAATTGATCATTTGCTACTGCAGCTTAAAAAAACAATCTAACCTGAACATATGAGAAGCTCAGACAGGGATGAAGGGATGATCTATTAACTTATATTTGAACTGATTATCAATTGAATGGCAAAAAGGTGTTTAACAGGATTAACAAAAAAAAGAATAATGCTGAAATTGTCATTTGAGGAGTTTTGGGTAAAGCAGATTAACAGACAGGACTTTTCATCTTAAATGTAAAATGTGTGTACGTTTTGTACAGTGTTGACACATTGTCCTTTCATAAAATAGCCTTTTTTTAGTCTGTTTACTTTACCGATTACAAAATACAGACAATTAGGAATTAGGGGCAGGATATCAAATCTTCGATCTTGCAAGCCAGGGAACATGATAATTTGTTTTATTTTTCCTTCCCGTTTTCACTTTTTGCCTTCTCAAATTAAATAACTCAAAGAATTGATTCATCACGGTTATTCTTACTTATCGATTACACACGTCTCTAAGCTCTTCTCTGATGTAGAACCGCTCCTTCCCACCTGAACACGTCTAGTGAGAGCTCCTCTCCGGGTGTCGGGGTGAGCGGCGCGAGGCGCATCACTTCCGACGGGTTCCACAGCGGCTCCTTCAGGTAGCGCCTCTCGATGTTCCTCTCCAGGTTGGCGAGTCGCAGCACGGCCAAGTCCAGCGGGTGCGTGGCGATGCGGGGCAAACCGGACCACTCCTTCTTGGTCCGCACGATCCAGTCGTCGCGCGGGTCCACGTCGTGCTCGTAGTACTGCAGGTCGTCGCGGGTGGAGTCCAGGTCTGGGATGGTGTAAGGCTGGAAGGAGAGGAAACATTCACGGCACTTTTCAGCACTTTGGAGATGAAAACAATGAAAATGAACTTAAAAAAAAAAAAGAAACTGTTTCAATTCACTGCCATCATTTATTACTGTTGACGTCTTGTGATGATTTTCTACACAGCAGGGACACTAAAATATAACATTTTAAGTTTTAAAAATTTCGTCTCAGACACTCCCTGAACGCTTGACTGGAGTGAGAACAAAACACAAATTCAACAACATTGAAGAAGTCGTCTCCCAATTTCAATAACTAATGTATAAAATAAAAAAACACCTTTATTCCAGTTACACAGATCAATAACTCATCGAGCCATTAGAAATAGTATTCATTACATTGAACAAATTGGTTTCTGTTGAGGTAAATGCTTAAACGCAATATAAATATAACTTGACTTTCTGTAAGGAGTATTTTCTGCTAAAAGCTGAACTGAACGTCATTACAGAAATGTGCAGATAGAATATCAAGCACTTTAAATGACTTTATACAGTAATCAAGCACTTCCCAGACCTTGAAAACACCTTATTGAAATTCCAGCATTTTCAAGGATTTCAGACACTCACAGAAACCCTGGAATAAAGACGGTAGGTGGTTTTGGGCCGAACATTCGAGAGCTCACCTGAAATTCAGTCACTGGCATTTCTGTGCTGTTTTCAGCTTCGTTCAGAGCACCCTGAGGAAGAGCCTTAAAGAAAAACAGTACAGTTACTAAAACACATCAACACTTTCAAACAATTACTACATTTTGTGTTTTTAGAAATCTCAACACATTAATGAACCATTTTAAAAAGTGAATTTCAGTTTGTCTTAAACCTTTAAATGTAGATCAGCAGCGACGACTCTCTGCTCCAGGTCCTCCACCCACTGGAGGGCGCTGACATCCACTTCCATCGCCTTCTCCTGCACCTGCCAGGGCTGCTGCAGCGCCTCCAGCAGCACGTCTTTGTCCTCCGTCTTCAGCTCAAACAGTGGATCTACGCAGAGAGGACATGTGAGGGGAGAGGATCACAGGACGACGTAGCGACGGCTGTGGAGGGGGATAACTAGGAAAAGGCGGACCGGATGGTGGCCTCACCGTTAATGGGTTTGGTGCACATCTCAGCTAAGCTCTCCATGTGTTTGGCCAAATGCTTGTGGAGAACTTTCTCCCGGATGCCGCGTGGATGGAGCGCCTGCAGCGTGTGGTAGAGTTCCTCTGGATCCTTGATCCACCACCATCCTCGCACCATAGCTGGGAGGCAAATCAGAAAACACGACAGCAATTAAAGGGGATTTTAGAAAGGACTGAGTCTGCTAGGGTGAGGAGAAGTGAATTCCACACTTTTCAGATTTGTGTTTGTAAGAAGACAATACAACAAAGCATGCATTCTTCTCCTTCCACATTTTTTAACTTATTAGTGTTGGTCTACCACATAAAATAGAGTTTAAAATCTCACTAATGGTTTACAAAGTACTTACCATTAAAAGTCCAAATTACATACCTAATCTTCTTCAATGCTATAAACCATTAAGACCTTTAAGATCTCCTGAATCAAACCAACACAGAATTGAACATGCTGAAGCAGCCTTCAGTTTTTATACACCACAAATGTGGAATAAGCTTCTGATTCACTGCAGAAGCTCTCTGCAGTGAGAATGCTCTCACCTGTTCTACTAAAACAACTTTCTTTTTTATTTGCCTACTCTTAATACTAGTTTTTAATTTACTTTATATTTAAATCTGTAAAATCTAAATCTGTTTTGATGCGTTTTATCTTAACTTCTATGTATAAGCACTTCCAATTGCCATCGGCTGGAAGGTGCTATATAAATAAAGTTGACTAAGAGTCCAATGAAATGCGCTAAAGTAGTAAACCCACAACATTCAAACACTTTGGAAACAGTTTGTATATTTAACATTTGACAAACTATTCAACAGCCACGTTATTCAGCATAAAAACAAACAACAAAAACCCCAACATACATGCTGGTATGGGCTTCACCACCAGTTGTGTGAAGTATTGTTGCTCCAGTTCCTGGAACACGGCGTTTGGCGGGCGGCCGCGGCGTTTTGCCGCTGCGCCGCGGGGCCCCTGCGGGCCGGACTGCTGCCTCTGCTGCCCCGCCTGCGCCTCCGACCGGGCCGTCCAGGAGTAACCGGAGCAGCTGGAGGAGGAGCAATGGCAGCTGGCGGAGGCGGAGGGCTGTGGGTGGAGCAGCAGGAACCAGATCGGTGGGGGGAC
This sequence comes from Poecilia picta, assembly GCA_033032245.1. NCBI lineage: Eukaryota > Metazoa > Chordata > Actinopteri > Cyprinodontiformes > Poeciliidae > Poecilia > Poecilia picta. The sequence goes on along the minus strand of CM065359.1, from coordinate 11,578,354 downwards.
CATCCTGAGGTGCTGCTGGGGTCACGGGGTCAGCAGGAGTCAAAGTAGGCAGGAGCTGGTCATGCTAAAGAGGAGAAGAGGGTTTGGTTTTAATATCGGCTCCAAGTATTAACTGCTTTAAAAAGTGTTTGAGCTGCAGTGGCGAACCTCCATGAGCGGAGCAGCAAGTGCAGGCAGCGCACTCGGGATCTGAGGGAGGAGTTTGGGCGGGGAACCCGGTGACGCCGGCGTTTGGGGCTCGGTCAGAGAGTTATCGTCACACGGCTGCTTGGGGAGAAGGTTGAACCACTGTCCGTGCTTCTCCGCCATCTCTTTGACGCTCTCCTCTGAGCGGCCGCCTTCAGGAGCTTCGCCCGCTATCCCGGGGCCGCCACCGTTGGTCATGACGTCCTGCGACTGGCTCAGCCAGCTCTTGAACGCCGCCTGGGTGAGGTCCAGCAGACCGCTGTTGGGCGACCCCGGCCCCTCCTCTCCCACAGACCTGACGCTGCTCCGACGCCGCCGGCGGATCTTCGCTGTGCGGAGGTGCAGCTCGACTTCCGGTTTGATTTTCCGGGGGCGTCCGCGGCCCCTCTGTGTGCTCATGAGGGACGCGGTGCCGGGAAGCGGGTCGTCTTCCACAGAGGCGGTCTGAGGTTGGCTCGGCGTGGCAGAGGGTAAAGTGGGAGCAGGTGGAGAGGTTGACACTGGGATCTCTTCAACTTTGGGCTCCTTTTTCAGGAATGTGACGGGAACCTCGGCAACAAAGACTTCTTCTGAAGCTGCAAGATGGAGGTGTAAAAATTAAAGAAATGTAAGACTTTCTAAGACGTTAAGGCAAATATAAATGAAATTTAAGACCTGCATCGCCAAAGAAATGTACAAACTTTATCCATGATAAGCGCAAAAAAGCTAACGAGCTAGAATGCCATGAAGGTGCCTGCAAACTTATGCTTGACAGAAAAGTCCCATGAGAAAAAATACAAATATACGAGATTTGTTCCAAGACAAAATTTAAGACCTGTGATTTAATTATGCATGTCCAAATTACTTTTTTCTACCGAATTGAAGACGTTTAAGGTCTTAATTTTACATGCATGAATTCAAGGCTTTTTCAAAGTTTTTAAGGATGCGCAGACACCCTGTAGAAAACGAGAGTAAAGTCTTAAAGCCCAGCAGAGCCTCGGACTCACTCAGCAGCTCCTCGGGTCCCTCTACCAGAACTCCTCCGAGTTGAGGAAGGGCCAAGTATCTGCGGCGGTAACGGTCCTGACCCAGCATGACGACCCGCATGGAATGAGACGACTGGAGCAGCTTTTTACGGAAAAATGCTTGACGCTGCAGAAGAAGAAAATCTGATTTAGTCTTTACCAAAACAAAAGAAGCCACGTCTGAACTGCATCAGGCTTACCTTAGTTAGCTTATCTATTTGCCTTTCAAGCTCAGGAATGCTGGCAGTGGTGGGGCTCTCACTCTGTAACAAAGAGAAAACTTTGTTACAATATGGCGGCTGAGGTTTAAATCTAAAACACAAGAGCAGGTGCGCACATCGCTGAGTTTGGGTTCTTCTTTGCGTGTGCGCCTGCTTCCTCTCTCCAGGACCAATCCGCTCTCCTCCAGACTGAAGTTCTCCTCCTCTGCGACTCTGGCGCTGCGCCGCCTCTCCTCGAAGCACAGCTCCTCCTCCGAGCGTCCGGTGCGACGCGCCAGCACCGACTTCAGCCTGACAGGGAGAATCCAAACATCAGTGACATAATTCAGTTTTTAAATGGACATCTGATAAAATCAGAGCACTCTACGTTTTAAGAAAAAAAATGGGGGGGAGGAGAAATGATCATACTTGCGAAGTTTTCGCTCAATAATCCATTTATTCTTCCTGTATGTTGCCATGTTCTCCAACGTGTTGTCAATGTCACTGAAACACACAAAGTCAAAAATATAAATTTGGACTTAAATATAATGAGACAGGCTCATTCGTATGTGGTCAAATGTCATTTATCAAGTTGACATTTTTGAAGCCTTCAAGGTTCCGGCATAATTCTGGTTTCATATTTAGGTTCCTGCCAAGGATTTCTGTTTCAAAGTCTATAAATATTCAACTTACTTTTCTAGAAAAATGTAACCAAATTATATTATAAATGAGAAAAAAATAATAAGAAAGGGATAGGTGGAGTAAGAAGTTAAAAGAAAAGAAATTAGATTAGAGGAAAGAAAGAAAAATCAACAGGATACAAGTAAACATCATAGAAGTCTGCTTCTACTCCTTCAGAACGAGAGAGAAAAAAACACCAGAGAACCAGGAAACCACAGCAAGTAGATTAGATCATGCTAATCAATACAAGATTAAACAGGGTGAGATGAGGGTGTGGCTGAAGTAGAATAATATTAAGCTGCTGGTATGTGGACCTGTTAAACTACTTTTAAAGTACCGTATTTTCCACACTATAAGGCGCAGCGCATTAAAGGCGCATAGAATAGACACTACAGTAGAGGCTGGAGTTATGTTATGCTAGATGGTAGATGCTAAATGGTTATGCTAGATGGCGCTGCACTAAAAGGAATGTCAACAAAACAGTCCGACTCCAGTCAGCGAGGAGAGCCTTCCGCGACTGGAATGGGGCGTCTGGGCCGGATGATGGTCACCCTTCTCCGTTCGCGCACAGCATGTTCGTGGAGAACGTGGTGCTAAATGACCTGCAGACGACCTGATTCTAGACGGTCGGTAGGTAGCTGGGTCTAGCTTTATTAATAGATTACAAACCAGCGTTGTGACAACTATCCCAGCATGCACTGCGCGCTTCATCTTCTACGGGGAAAAATTAAGTCGGCGGCTGCTTACCGTAGTTGCTAGACCTGTTGTGGCTCAATATTGGTCCATATAAAAGGTGCACCGGATTATAAGGTGCACTGTCGGCTTTTGAGGAAATTTAAGGTTTTTAGGTGCGCCTTATAGTGCGGAAAATACAGTAGTTCTGATAAGGGGTCTAATATTCAGTCAGAATTTTGCTAACAATCTTGTGGATGGCTACAAAAGCTTGCAGTTTCTTGGTAACTTCCTAAAAGACATTTAACCAAATGTTTTATGGGGTGCATGTAGTGCACAATAAATTCAAACTTGTAATATATTTCTTATTTTCAATATATATATATATATATATATATATATATATATATATATATATATATATATAAACAGGATAAGTTGAGATAATCATTAAAACCTTCAAGCTAATGCAACACCAGGTCAGGGAGGAAACTGAACTTGTGTGTTATTAGAGCAGGAAGTTGCGTGTTCCTGACCTCATCACGATGTTGCTGCTGTTCAGCTCGTCCACCAGGAAACCCAGGATGGCTGCCTTGGTGTCAGGGGGAAGGATGTGAAATGTTTTGGTCCTCAGCGTGTTGCACACTTCCGTCTCGTAGCCGTGAGACTCCAAATAGATGCGGAGAACTTCCGAGACCGTGTTGCGGGTCAGCTCCAAATCAACCAACTTCTCCCCAAGTATCTTCACAGACTGTGAATTGGGATTAAAGTATGTGAATTAAAACATGTTGGTGCTTGTTGATGTGTGAAAAATGCTTGTCTTAAAGTAGTTTACTCACCTGGTAGTAGGACGGGAGGCCTGGATCGTGAAGCGCCGACTCCACCAGCTTTATAAGGAGGTCCTGGACTTCCCCCTGGCTGTCGCCCAAACCGAGCAGACCCTCCTGCAGGGTGGAGAGGCTGGGAATGTCCTTCGGCACGTTGATGCCGATTATCTTTCCGTAGACATGCAGGAACTCGACCACAGCCAGGCAATGCGCGAACGCCGTTCCAGAAAGAACCAAACCGGGAACGCGGCTCAGCTCCGGCAGAGGCTGGAGGACGTAGAGTTTTAATTTAAAAACTCAAAAGAGTCAAAGAGTTCAGCTAAACCGGGCTCAGTAGGAACTCACTTTGTGGTCGGTGAGACACATGTCTTCTGCGGGCTTCTTCAGCTCCTCTGCGATCAGCTGCTGCCTCTTGCGTTCCTCCAGGCGTCTCTGGGCCTGTGCTCTCCGCTCCGCCGCCCTCTTCGCCGCCAGAGCGGCCTGCGCTGCTGCCTCCGCCTCCGCCTGGGCTTTAGCCAAGGCCTTGGCTTTGCTCCGGGCGCTGGCCGCCCTGTTGCTCTGGACCACCTTCTCCTCGGACGGCTGCTGGGTGGGTGTGGCGGCTTCAACTTTGGCTGCTCGCCTGCGGCCGGGCTTTTTGGGTTCCGGAGCAGGTTCTGACTGCGTGAGCTGTGGAGCAGCTGGATCCGACGACTCAGCGACGCCTTCCAGAAGTTTGCTGTCTTGCTCGAGCTACGAGCCAGAACAACAGAAAATATTGACTGGAAGCTGAAGTGACGCTCATGACAGGAGGGCAAAATATTATTTAGTGTTGTTTTGTACCTTGGCTTTCTTTTTCTCCTCTTTCATCTTCTTAATCTTTAAATCCTCCCTTCTCTTCATTCGGGCCTACGACAGAGCAGAAGAAACAGAATAATGAGATCTGGACAGTTTAACGAGCCAACTGTGAAAGAAGGCAGCTAGGAGGTCAGACCTTTCTTTTCATTTTCTTTTTGATTTTTGCTAGTTTCTCCTTCTCCTCCTCGGTGAGAGCTTCTGGAAATGCAGAAACAGCAGAAAGTCACTTCTGCTCTCCTTTGAACGACTCGCATAATGGAGCCAAAACGACACAAACATTCGCTCACCCTTGGCCTCCAGACGATTTAGCAGCTTGGCGTCAACTTTGCTGAGGAGGTCGACGGCGTTGAATTTAGGAGGTCTACCCGGGCGGCGCGCTTGTCCAGCCTTCAGGGCTCCAATCCGTCGAGGTTTCTCTTTGTCGGGGTTCGGAGGTCGACCACGCCGACCGGTGATGGCCATGATCATCGATGGGACCTCCTCGTTAGCTAGCAGGACCCACTTCACACCCTGTGACACATACACAAGGATGGTATTTCATTTTAGGGTTCAAACGATTAATTAATCGGATTAATACATTTTTTCAATAGCCAATAAATTTGGCGCCATATTTTCAGTATACAGACTCAAAAGAATGAAAATTTACTGAAAGAAAACAGTCGGGGCTGTAATTATGCTAAAAATGTGCAAAAACATACGTCTTCAACCAGTTTTGTTCGCAGATCAACTCAACTTCTGTCCGATTTATGTTCAGGTCTTACCACAGTTTTTCAGTTAAACAGGTCTGGACTTTGACTAGGCCATTCTAACATGACTTAATCTCTGATCCAAGTCATTTCGTCATGGCTTTGGCTGCATGTTTTGAATCCTTGCTCTTTAGCAGAAAACCACTGCCTCAGTTTTTAGCCTTTGTTATTTATTCAACCTTTTAAGCCTTCACAGAAAAGCTGCATTTCTACAGAGATTAATTTACACAAAGGTAGACTTAACTTACTCATGAGGTGACATCAGCAGGTAGCTGGTTGTTCTGGTTGTATTTAGGGATATAAATACTAAAAGGGATGGAAATTAACGCTGCACCTTAGGCTCTTTCTTAAAATCATTTTCATTCTAGTTCACAGCCAGTTATGCTCAGTTTATGTCCATCACATTAAAATGAAAGAAAATTGAAAAAGCTCAAGAGGTTTAAATACTTCTGGAAGGTATGATACAACCCAAAAAACAAAGAAACAAACAAAAGTTTTACCTCTGAAGTTTCTCTTTCTTCATAAAAGTCTCCAACAGGCATGCGTGGGCTGAAGCTGAAGTGCTCTCTGGAGACCACGCCATCCGAGTGTTTCTTGAGGTACTGAGAGAGAATAATAAGGTTTGTTGATACAGAAGAAAGAGGAAAATAAAGGCCACTGGGGAAAAACAGATGCAGAATTAAGAGCAGGAAGACGCATGTGACATTGAAAACACATGCGTCTTAAAAATGGTAAAAAAACTCACCTTGATAATTTCTGGAAACTGCTTCATCCTCCTTCCACATGGAGTGTAATACCAAGTTTCCCCCTTCATGCGGTTATCCATTTTCTTCACACGAATCTCCCTTTTCCACCTGAAAATTAAGAGGGGTTGGTGTAAATTTGGAGTAGCATCATTTAGGAAACAGTTTCTACTCATAAGACATTTTTAATGCAGCAAACACGTTTTCCTTCTACATAATGTTTAAATAGACGACTCAGATTCTCTAACTTATCCTAGGATTTAAAGGAAACTTCTGTAAAAATTGGATCGCTACCCGTGCTGCAGAGGGAACTGGACCTGCTCTTCTGTTGCCACCCTTCTTCTGTTCGATTCGCCTGTTTAAGACAGAGAGCCCAATCAGAACCAAATCTGAAACCGAGCCACGTGATCCAATACGTACAAATCTGTGAACTTGCTTCATTACCTGCAGTGGAGCTGTCATCGTTTTCGTCAGCGTCGTCAGCAGTCGTCTCTGCGTTTTGTTTCTGAGCTCCCGCCGCGCTTCCGTCTTGGTCTTGTTTTCTGACCCGCTTCATCTTCTTGGGTTTCTGCACCACTGTGCTCAGGGCAGAAGCGTTGGCCAGAACGGCGTTAATTGCAGCCGTTATTGGATCGACCTCCTGTGCGAGAGAGCCAGCCTCCCCAGACGTCTCTATTGTTTCTTTTACATCAACCTTGAGCGTTTTCTTCCTCTTTCTGCCCACGGCTCCATCCTCTTTCATCCCTCCCTCTTCGTCGGTCTTCATCTTCTCTGCTTTGGGTGTTCGAACCCGAGGCTTTCGCAAGTTCTCCCCAGGAGCTTTAGGAAAGAAACTTTTTTATAGCATTGCCAACATTTACCATTCTTGCATATTCCATAAATTAATAAACAGAATGCTGTAGGTGACCTGAGGGTCTGCAAAAAGCCAACTTCTTTAGCATGTGGGCAAACTTATATCAGCTCCACTATCTTTATTAGTAAAAATTAAAACAGAAAATAAGTTTCAGTTTGAATTATTAAAAAAGGTACTTTAATTAAATTTGTATTTTTCATATTTTATTTAATTTCCAGTTCACTTTAAAATTTCAATTTCAACTTATTTCCCAGACAGGGTTTACTTGGTAAAAGGAAATCTGATGTTCACTTTAATGTAGAAATCAGAATATGGAATACCTGCAGCGGTAACCAGCACTGTCTTTGGAGTTCGAGGTCTGCGTCGTTTGCTTGTGATCTTCAGAAGATCTCCTGCAGCTTCGCCGATCGGCCCGGTTAGCGGTTGGAGAGGATGCACAGCGGCGCTTTCTGCCGGCGTACTAAAGGCGACAAAGTTGTCCTCCCTCACTGTGAAACTCGGGGTTGTTGCGTCGTCAGCGCTGCTCTTAACGGGTCCAGCTGAGTCTGGTGCATCATGTCCACTTGGTTCCCAGTCTCCTTCAGAATCTGAAACAAAAACAACAACAAACCGTTTACAAAATTCACTTAGCAACAGCATCCAAATATATTCGATACAGTGTTCCTGCACATTTTTACAGCAGATTTCCTGAGTTTGTTGTCTTTTTAACAGCAATTTTCAAAGCACGAATAGAAATTTTCACTTTGAATTAACAGCAAAAAATTTAAGGATTTTAAATGTATGAACAGAAAAACAGAGGAGCGGTGGACAGAGCAACCAATAAGACTGAAGCAACCTTTTCATCCAAGACACAAAATAGAGCCGCATAAGTTTTTCTAAATATGCACAACAAAAAATGTTTTATTATGAACCTTTAATTTAAACTGAAATTTCTTTTATTTCCAGATTTCAGAACAAATTTTCTACTCTTGTAGAATGAAATTAGCCTTTTTAAAAATCAATATAGAAAGAGAAGATAAATAGGTAGCAATGTTTGAAGCAGTTACTTTTAAAACCTGTTAGATATTAAATGCGCCGACACCCTGAAACTAAACAAAATTGGTGTCAAAAGTTTGTGCAGGAAGCATTTTTGTTTGTGTTGCTATCATTTTAAAGACAATAAATGTTTCCGAGGTCATTACAGGTCAAACGGCCAGACTTTATTTACAAAATCAAACAAATTGTCAATAATAACTGCTACATTGGTGCAGCAAAAATGCTTGTTTGTGCTGTTATAATTTTTAAGGTTTAAGAAAAAAAAAACATTTTATATATACATGTATATATAAAATAACACAAAATGTACATGAATTAACTTTGATATCTTTTTGCAACTGACATTTATGTAGCAGTTGTTTGGTACTGGTTGACCTTTTATGATCTCTGGAAACATTTACTAAAATCTTTAAAGTAAAAATGGCACAAACAAAAATTTTTGCTTCACAAACAGAACAAAATTTTGACACCGATTTCATTCGAGGCGGCAACTTCACTTGATGTAGATAATATTTTAATATCAGACTACGTGATACTTATACAGTGTACCTAGGAATCCGCTATGAAGACAAAGAGAAAAAAAATACTTTTAAACTTAAAATCTAACTTTAAATTCAAAATGTTTCAATGTACCTTTAGAAACTGGCTGAGACGATGCAGATAAACACGAGTTGTTCATGTGGTTCGAGTCAGCAGCAGCGTCTCCGGTCTGAGAGCTTGTATCTAAAGACGACTCCAGCATTGAACCTTCTGTGACCTGGCTGCTGTTTCTGGTCACCTCCACCTCGGAGGCTTCCTCTTCCTTGGTCGACTCCATGGTGTCATCTCTGGAGTCCTTCGCCAAGAAGCTGCCTTCTCCGGAGCTGTCAAATGAAGCAGACTGGTCCTCCTCAACGCAGGATGTGGTGTCCAGCTGAGAGGTGTCGAACTGAGAAGAATCACCTAAAAACGAGGCATCGCCATCGATATGAGAGGTCTTTTCTAAGATGGAGCTGGAACAGAGTCTAGAGGGGGAGTCAAATGTTGATTTGTCATAAAAAGAAGCAATTTCAGAGATGTCAAAGCTTTCTTCATTGGTTTGATGTTGCAGCCTTGTGCTTTTGAGATGCGGGGGCTTTCCGATTGGAGTAGACGCCACAGGAGAGTCTGCTGCATCTGAGAGGATGTTGCTCTTCACTTCGTGCTTCTCCAAATCTGAAGCGTTTTGGAGATTTTCTTCAGACGTTTGTAGCGATTTTCCCGGCGGATCAGTAGGAGATTTATACTGCCAGACTTCCGTCTTCTTGGTTTCAACCGCAGCCACGTGAGAGTCGGTCTGTACTGGGTCTGAATCCAGCTGGGATAGGCTCTCCTCTGGTTTTATGTTTCTTTTATTTTCCACTTCCCTCTTCTCCTCAGCAGGAGCATGACGCTCTGACATCAGAGAAGAAGCTGCAAGGTTTGGAGAGTCAGAGTTTCCGACAGCTTTAGAAGACGTCCCCATCGGTCGAGGCATGTAAACCAAGGCAGGAGGGTTGGAAAACGGTGCAGTCCTGGAGGCTTGAGTGGTTAGAGGTAGGGTGAATGGAGGTCGGACTGGAGAGCCGGTTTGGGCCGTGACAGAGGGTGCTTTCACCAATCTTGGTGGCGTCAGTGCTGCAAAAGCAGTGGAAAGACTTTTGTCGACAGCTGGAGGAGTGTGTTTGCGATACTGGGATGTTGCTGAAGTTGGTTCAGAAAGTTTACTGCCAACTGCAGGGGTTCCTGCTGCAGACGCTGATAAACTGAGGACAGGTAACGTTGAAGGTGAAGACGCTGGAATTTTCAAAGACGCCACACTGGGAGACGAGGAATTTGTACTCAAAGATGAAGGAGCAGATATCAACCTTGGGGGAGCAGGTATGTCATGCTGACCTCCAAATGCATTGGCGACAGATGGCGGCAAAACTGGCTTGGACCCGTGAGACATCGGCAACCCTGGAGATGCGATGGTTGCCGATTGAGAAGTGATGGAGATGACAGCAGGAGGAGAAACACAAATAGGTTTAGAAGCTGTAGGAGGAAGTACAGACTTGGTTTGATCAACTAAAAAGTCAGATGAAGACGAGGCAGGAGGGCCCGAAGAAACTGTGCCAACAGACATGCTCTCATTCGAATGAATCAGAGAAGAAGAGTGCCCCTGTGGCAGAAGCTTGAATCCTAGGGCAGATGTTTCTGACGCTCGCGAAGTAGAAGACCTCAGTCCTTGGACTACAACAGGAGGTGAAGAAATTCTTGAAGAAGCAGCAGAAGACGAAGGGAAGGGAACATCCACATCACCAGATAACACGACAGGAGGTCCGGAGGCAGATGACGGAGATCCAGATGAAGTGGAGACCCCTGGTGGAGTCGAAGCCTTCATAAGAGACATCGAGGCCCCTGAGCTTGATGCTGAAAGTGGAGAGGTCACATGCTGGACATGTGAGGAAACGACTGCATCTCTGACAGGTGGAGTAACTTCTGGATACGGAGCTGCTGGCTGATCGGAATATTGACGATAATCACTTTTAGGACTCGCATGAGGAGCAGAAGGTTTAAGTTGGTAGCTGTCAGTCTTTGGTGACCTCTGGACAATAGGTGGTTTTTCACCGCCAGCGTGGCTTGCATCAACTTCCTTAGCAGCTTCCCGTGAAAACCCTAAAGGAGAAGAGAATCAAAATGTCAAAATTTATTAGTTGACTCAATCAAAGGTATTTATAAATGGTACATTTGGTACTTCATCTCTGTATGAACAACATCCTATTATGCAGACACAGACAAATTTGTAGAAAGATTTAGACAAAAGTTCAATCTATAATATAATTTGGTTTCATTTATTCAATGGGGAGAAAAAAAGGACATCATTTAGACTCCTAAAATGTTTAACAGACGTCCAAGTCTTGTTTGCCTCTTCTGCTCCATACTCTTGTCGGGTTTGTACTACAAGTATTTGAACTGAGAAAGTCATGAAAGAATGTTGACTTTGTGCCTCATGAACAATTTCTCTGCTGGAAGATCACATGATGACCCAATTAATTTTTTTTTCCTCCACTCATCTATTTATTACAACTGTCCTGGTGTTTTAAAATTTGAAGTTTTACAAAGTTACCAGGGGTCCTTCAAACATAAGCAAGTTTTAGGTTGTCTATACTCTATCAAACAACAGTTGGAATGAGGGGCTTTTCCGCATTTTCATCTTTTATCACCAAATCTCCTTGATAGGTTTGTTGTTAAACATTTTTGAATTAGTCTTTTTATGGTATTAGTGAAGATTAGCAAATTGAACATGTTTATATTTGTAATCATATTACAGACTCTTCTCATTATCTCTTAATTTTCTAAAATTTTATTTTTCAACCTTTACAGAAGAATTTTCACAACTTTATAAGATGTATAACTAAATTCCACTCTAAATTAGTGATAGATATTCATTATATTATTTATCATGATAAACTTCTTATAAAAATGTTGATTCATCATTGTCACAATAAATTCTAATCAATCAAAAGAAATGCCCGTATGCTCAGGATTGTTATTTTCTATTTTTCTCTTCAATGTTTTTTCAATGAGAGCATCAATAAATATATATATTTAAATATATTATTAAATGAAGTTAATTTGTGCAACTTAATGATACAAATCACACTTTCTAAAGAAGCATATTACCAACAGAAATGTTTCTCAAGAGCAGTTGTTTGTAGCACAAGTTACCCTAAAAAAAACAAAAATAGCTCTTATTGTCACTTTTGCTGTTATCACAATAGTACCACAAGATGTTATGTTAGAACTTTAAGTCCATATCACCCACCCCTCCTGTAAATAAAAAAGTTTCTCTCCAAAAACAAATCTTCTGGATGACATTATTTTCCAAAAGTAAAACAGTGACACCTGCTGGTGATATGTTGGTACTATCCCAATGCCCGATTGTAAAAGCTGAAACTAAAATAATAATGCAGTAGATGCACAAGCAAAGTTACGACTTAGCCTGTTTTTCCTTCGGAGACTTCACAATCACCATTATAACTTCTGTTAACACGGAAGTGCAAGTTTTCAGCAGAGGTGATGATGTCAGTAATAGCAAAGCAGAAATAAAACCATATGACGAGCATGACTCATGTCCAGACATTGGAAGGAGGAAATAAGATTCTAGACAAGGAAAGTATGAGTTGTCTTCAAAATCAAAGACACAAAATGTCTTCAACCTTAAGGTGGCGATGACAACATGCAGCAGTGCAACATATCAAAATGAAGATCTGAGGAAACGGCGAGAACATAACCATCATAATCAGAAAAAGTCACCTTGCAGTGGAGATGACATCCCTGCACTGCTAGTGTGGGGGCTGCGATCCCTGCTGATACCTTTGGGTGACCCACAGTCCTGTATTGGTGGTGACACGACTGGTGTTGGCGACATCCCCACCGGCAGAGGACTGCTGCTGCTCCCTCTGCCCAAGCTGTGGTGCTGCGGGCTGCCATGGGGTGGGGTGAAGTTCTGGGCAGCAGCAGGGGGCATCATGCGAGTTTGGGACTGAGATTGCTGTGGCAGCTGCTGCTGCTGGGGGGGCTGGTAGAAGGGCATCCCATTTGTCATCATACTGTAATGCTGCTGCTGCTGCTGGTGGTGGTGGTGATGGTGAGGCTGATGGTGGGAGAGGAGGGGCTGCTGAGATGGTTGATGGGCGGCCGGTTGTAAGGTCTGCTGCTGGTGATGTGGGGACGGCGCAACGCCAGGATGAGACTGACTCTGGAAGCTCCCATACATGCTGGGGGAATTATAGCTCATCTGTTGTTGGGTGGGGTTGCTCCTGTTCCAATACTGGCTGTTGCCTGTTAGAGGGGCGTTTGTTTGGCCTGCGATGGGGGGCTGGTGGGACGCTTCCACGCCGCCGTTCAGTTGGTACTGGCCGTGGCTTTGGAAGTGGTGCTGTGACTGAGACTGTGCTATCCCAGGTGCCGGCTGCTTCTGGTGGACCCCCTGCCCTGATGACGAGCCCATGCCGGGGCCATACTGAGGGAGCCCCCCCCACAGGTATTCGTAGCCCACGGCGCCCTGGTGGTGGCCGCTCATGTGCGGGTAAGGAGCTGACGGGGGGTGGGAACCAGGCACACTCGACCCGTGTACAGTAGTGACGCCATTCACATTCATTTCGCCATTCAGATCTGTTAGAGAGCAGAAACGGCTTTGAAAAACTGTTCAAACAGAAAGAACATGTTTATTCCTACAAACAAATAAATTAAGAGGAGTTCAGTTCAGGAAATGTGTGCAATGGTTCTCTGTGTTGTGACAATTATTTAATTTCACATGGTAGTTAATTAGCCAGAAGTTCTACATTTTACAATACATAAACTGACCAATAAACAGAGAGGCACCAAGATTTAAAAAAAAAAAATTAGGGATCCACGATATTAACACCAACATTGATAGACAATTTTAGTCTTTTTTTAAACATTTATTCATTCATTAGGTTTATTTAATATAGACAGATACATGATTCTTATGGTGCAACTTGCAGCACTTGTTAAGCTTTCCTACACAGTGTATATATATATATATATATATATATATATATATATATATATACTGTATATATATATATACACAGTCCAGTCACATTAATGTGACCACCACGTACTTTCCACTTCAGAGTTAAATAACCAATCACAGAAGGCAGGTGGCAGCACAGTGCAGTTGAGCGTATATAAAGGGTGTGTGTGGGCTTCGGAAAACATTTCAATCGTTGGCGTAATGCAGAAACGAAGCGATTTATCCGACGTCCAAAAGGGCATGATCATTGGCTTTCGGGCCAAGGGTGGAAGCATTTCCGAAACGGCTGAGTTTGTGAACTGTTCGCGTGCCGCCGTGGTAAAAGTGTACCGTGCATGGCAAAATGGGACTGTCCAAAATCAACGACGTGGCAAATGTGGTGCACCACGGGCCATAGATGACAGAGGCGAACGACGGTTGCGGAGATGCGTTCGGGCAGATAGACGGGCTACCGTTGAGCAACTGACCACTAAAATGAACCAAGGGGCTACCACAAGTGTCTCCCAAACCACTATTCAGCGAACATTGCTGCGTCTGGGCCTCCGAAGCGGACGCCTGGTTCGTGCACCTATGCTGACTGGTGTTCATCGACGACGAAGGCTAGAATTTGCACGCCAGTACAGCAGCTGGACGTCCACTGAGTGGCGACAGGTAGCGTTTTCAGATGAATCGCGTTTTATGCTCCATCGGACAGATGGACGTTGGCGTATAAGGCGTGAAACCTCTGAAAGGAACCACCCTGCAACCATTGCAGGAACGGTCCAAGCTGGAGGCGGGAGCATTATGGTCTGGGGAATGTTTTCCTGGCATTCTCTGGGTTCACTGATTATTGTGGAAGGCACGATGGATCAATACAAGTACGCATCTGTCCTTGCGGACCATGTCCACCCCTACATGCGCATTGTTTTTCCTCAGGATGATGGCATCTTCCAGCAGGACAATGCGAGGTGCCATACAGCTGCCAGTGTACGTGCGTGGTTCAAAGAGCACCAGGATGAGTTTACCGTCCTCCCCTGGCCAGCAAACTCACCTGACTTAAACCCAATCGAGCATCTGTGGGACCATCTCGATCGAGTTGTTCGCACCATGGATCCTCAACCGCATAATCTAGCGCAGCTGGCCACGGCATTAGAGTCGGCATGGCTCAACATCCCAGAGAAGACCTTCAGGGACCTAAGTGACTCTCTTCCTGCACGTCTCGTAGCAGTTCGCTCTGCGAAAGGTGGTTATTCTGGCTTTCGACAGATGGTCACATTAATGTGACTGGACTGTGTATATATATATATAGAGATCAATATCAGTCTGAGAAATAAAACTGAGCCCATATCAACAACCGATATCGATTTCCATCTTATTGCCATTCGTTTCTAGGAGTTGGTCATGTGGTATTTGTTTGATCATGTGACAGTGATGAAGTGCAGGATTCTGGGAAGCTTAACTGAAGTTTTTTGTTTTATGAAGGTGTCAATCGAACATGACACCAATGACATGACATGACAACAATATGTAATATGTAATATGTACAGTATTGGCAAATAATGGTTATCAGCCATACCAGCAGTATTTATATCAAATATTATGCCAAATTTTTATATTATTGCTTCACTAAAAAATAAAAAAAATACATACTGATTTGCCTTTTTCTCAACAGTTATCTATATGTGTTTGTGGAGGGCATCGGTAATTATTTTAAAGACTCACTGGTGCAGCCTATTAAGCCACTCACTGCAAAGCACTTTAAATTGCCTTGTTGCTGAAACATGCTGCACAAATGAACTTTCCATGCTTGACAGTTCCTGGAAGGTTTTAAACCCAATTTAATACAATTATTAAGCAGTTAAGAACAAATCAAACGTATCACAGTTTTTGCAATTGCAGGCAAGTCAGGATGCAAATGCTGACCCCTCTCCAACGGCAAACGCATATGATCATCTTGAAGCAACAGCCTTGTGTCACTGTCTCTGCATTCGATGAGTACTTGTTAAAATAAAATAATGTTCAACATCTCTCCAATTTAGAAGTATACAGCTAAAAATGCTTTAATTTGATGAATACAAAATAATATTTAAGCACACAACTGTTATGCTGAAAGTTTTCTGTGACCCTCTAGAGCAGTGGTTCTTAACCCGGGTTCGATTGAACCCCTGAGATCGAAGGTCTCAGGGGTTCAGCGGAGCCTCTGCTGACACACTTGTGTAAAGTCGTGATGACGTCCCGCTTTGCCTTCACTTGCTGCAGAGGATCATGTTGCATTGCTTTGCCAATCAGAGCTGCGGAGGAGCAGCACTGTGTTGAAGGAGCTCCACTCTCAGCATGGATTTGAACTTGTGTCTTTAATTACTTCAGCAAAGCTCACAGGTTTTACTAAATTCTATAGTCTAAATCTGCTCCTTAGTCGCATCTTTTCAGGGTTGCTACTGCCTCTAGTGGCATGGGGGTGATTACACAGCTAATATGATTACATTATTACATTACTAAATCAGAATACGGCAAAGTATTTTGTGTGTGTGTGGGGGGGGGGGTGTAGGGGAATAAAAGGGGTTCAGTGAATGTGCATATGACACTGGGGGGGTTTGGTACCTCAAAAAGGTTAAGAACCACTGCTCTAGAGTCTACAGGGCGGACCAGATTTGGCCCCCAGACCTTAAATTTGAAACATGTGTATTAAATGATGTTATACTCACTCTTCCCCTGCTGAGGAAAACTCATTGAGGACCCGTTAGTATAAAGAGAATCCCCTGAGGAGAGTTTCAGTCCTGAGTTTGTTGAGGTGCCATAGTTGAAATGGTTATTCGAGTCCATCTAAAAGAAAAACACAATAATAATAAAATAAAAACAGAACCACAACTCTAGTCTGTTGTTAAGTCTCCATTAAAATTCAAGAAATCCCAAATAGCCAAGCTCTGCTCTGTTTCATATAGCTTGGCTAAATGAATTTGTGACAGCATTTTGGGACCAACGGCAGCAGCCGTTAAAATGTCGCAGCCAGCAGCAGATACCAGGCCCGACCGAGTGTAATGGACAAGCAATGGAATATTACGGTAGGAGCTCATCATTACCGCTGATGAGGCGCTGCTAATACGGGCACACACTAAAAAAATGTTCATTACAGGTAGAAACACAAGCACGAAACATCATCAGGGCGGCAGTGTTGGGAAGGCGACGGGATAAACTAATAATGTATTGATATTTAAAAGAACAGTTGACAACAGCAGCGGCTGTTTACCAGTTTTTTTTTTTCCGATAGTCCTCCGGGATCTTGATTTCCTAATTCAACGAGGCCGTTGCAACAGCAGGCGCCGCGTTAGCTTAGCGCCCTCAAATGAACCAGCCACTACTTTAAAGCGCTGCCAGACGGCTGTGCTGGACATTTTATCCTTAATGTTAGATTAAAGTGCGAGTCCGAAGGGTTCCCGGCAACTTTTCATGCCCGGAATATATAACAGAGAATATCAGCGTAGCACCCCCCAAGGTTATTTAGCTACATCATCACAAAAGAACAAAGCTAACAGATAAAGCTAACTAATAGCATCCTTATCCGGAGTAAGTAGGCTGCGACGTTAGCAGGTACCATAACCACGCTGGTTTATCCCTTGGTGAATGCTAAAAAAAAAAAAAAATTCAAGCCGGTTTGTTAAAAATTAAAAAAAAAAAAACGAACTCACAAAAACAGACTCGCGGATTAATAAACGGAGGCGTACTCCCATTTGAGGACGGGCTAACGTTAGCTAGCAGCCAGATGAAGTTACATTGTTTACGCACACAGACAATTTCTGCAGAGCATCATCCTCCTAACACCGCCACCATCCAAAGTTTCACCGATATTCCACTCAAAACAGGCCAACCTTTTTTTTTTTTCTGTTTTAGTCCTTAGGTTCCGGAGGCGCCGACGGCTTTAAACCCCCTCCGTGTTAACGGGTAAGCGTGGGTGAAGATGACACAGCGATAAATTATAAAGAACTATTCCCTAACCTTTGGGTTTTAAATTAGCAAACATGGCTGTTGAGGTCCGGCGCAGCCATGATCACAGAAACGGAGTGAAGCTGGAGCCGCGTTAACGTCCCAACAATGAGGCGCAAACACATCCGGTCAAAGTACTTCAACAAAGTTCAAGACGCGTTTATACACGCAGAGCAGGGAAATAAAGCCACAAAACTTATCCATTTAAATCAGAGCCAACGGCACCAACTATTTCACCACTTAGTAAAAAAACATTTTTTATTTGATTCAGCAAGTAAAATAATTTTAAATATAGAATACATTTGTGAAATACAGTTGAAATAATTATTTCTAGCGACTAACACAGGTATTAAAGAGCAATTTTTTCATTTAATATTTTCTATTTAAAATTTTTACACTTAAAAAACGTAATAGTTGTGTTTTTAATATTAAATTTATTATTTGAGCTCTAAACTTTTATTTTATCGCAGTCGGGTGTGTAAACAGGAAGCTACATTATTGCATCTTGTGGCAATTTTCTCATAAATGGCAATCTGTGAGGAAATCGGGCCTAAAGAGGAAGTATGCTAATATATTATTCTAGGCCTTAAATCCTGGCGCTTTCTGGGTCCTAGCGCCGATGGACTACGACTCAGAAAGCGTATTTTAATATGAGTACTAAAAATAATTTTCAGATAATTAGCACTGCAAGTAGAATACATTTAATTCAGTTTAATAAAGTTGGTCTAGATTTGCGTCCTAAAATATTTTATTGTGCACATGAATTTATATGTGCTGCCCAAATGTTCTCAAAGTACAAATTTGGTTTTAAAGTTCGTCTTAAAACCCATTTATTTTACTTGGCTTTTAATTCCAGCGGGATCTAGTAAAGTGTGTTTTTAAACTGTAAGAGTTTTCTATTTTATTATGTTGTGTTTTAATGTACAGCACTTTGTATCAGCTGTGGTTGTTTTAAAGTGCTTTATAGATAAAGTTGGTTTGGATTGGAGGTGTAGTTTTAGCATTGAGGTTGTCATTTGATTTTAAAATGTAAATCTAACTTTAAAGGTAGATAGAGGTGTATAGAAAGCATCTCTCAACATATTTTCAGCTGAATGTCTGAATTTATACTGGAGATTGTTCAGTGACTCTCCTGTATAAGACATTTTATCCTCATTCCTACTGTACAGTTCAGCTGACCAGTCACTGCTTTTCCATATTCACAACCAGCCATTTGAGGCTTTCTACAAATACAATTTAATGTTATAAATCCATACATTTTTTAAAAAGTTGTTTCCCAGGCCTTTTGGAAAACAAGTCATCCTTTTTATTTCACTCCACTTTTTTTCTCCATCGTAATATCCCAATCAAATACATTGACTTTTGTGGTTGTAATGCATCCGACTTACAGAGAAAAGGGGCTTTTGTCGACAACTTAAGTTTTTTTTTTAATTAAGAAAAGGTCCAACATAAACTGAGATTTTATTTAATTGTTAGAAATTGGCTTTACATCTGGCAAAAATAATTATTGGATCAAATGTCTTGTGTAAAGTCAAAACCTGAAACTGAGAAAGACAGACATCGATTCTTAAACTGTTTATTAGAAAGATGTAGACAGTAAAAAGCAAAAACATTTTCACTGTAATTGAATAGTACTTGCTTCTCCTTACATTTTCAACAGTGCAAATATGATTTGGTCATTACTTATTTTAGTTCCAACAATGTCCAAAAACCATGAGGGAGTATGGGTTAAAAAAAAAAACAACAAACAAAACTGTAGGAGAGCAACAAACCGCATAATTCTGAGGCTTAACCAACTTTAACAGCTGCAAAACACTTTCATTTGCCTCTTCCCAGATATATGTGAAAGCTAGATGATAGAGTAAGAGAGGAGCTTTAAATAAATCCATCCAATTAATGGAAACCAAGCTGTTGTTGCAGTAGGTGACAACTGGAGAAAAGCAAGTCGTCCTGCAATTGTTTCAGATTGATCCAGGTTTACAGACATTTAACAGGTGAAGGGGGGGGGGGGACATGTAAGCTGCAAGGTCAAGCTACAGATACAGGCTTCCTGGATAACTAAATTACAGCACATGGAAATCTTTAGAGGACCCAGTCAGTCAATGCATCTAATCGTTAAATCATGAGATACACTACACTGGTCGACTACCTTTAAAATCACAACATCGCCATCGGGGTGGGGGGGGGGTCCAATCATTTTCAAGCAACTCATTTGAAAAACTGCAACTTTTAACATGTATTGCTCAGTTAGGTACAACTATACAGTTTTTCCCCAACAAATAAAATGTGTGCTTAGTTGTAATATTTAACATTAAAACAAGATAACCCCCAAAAAAGGTGCAGTACAGCAAATGGACATGGAGATAGCTGCTCTGTACAATACCATGCAAATCAACCTTAGGTAGACTGACTGGTCAAAGAGTTTGGAGCTGAGGCTATGGATTTAAATATGGCTACTGACTCATATGTACAGTTGTTTGTCACCGTCTTCAGTTTCAAGATATACATTTGTTAAGATTCTCCCTCATCCTCTGTTCTTCCATCTTCTTTACAGCGCCTTACTCCAAGTCCGGCATTTCTGAAAGTGAAAGATAGGCGTTGCTGAATCCATGCAAAGAAATTCATCGCTCTGGTTGCGCTCTGTAGAAATATTCATGAATACTCACTATCGTCGTCGCTATCTGCAGTGTCATCCTACAGTTTAAAGACAAACAAAAACGGAAAGATCAGGTTAAAGACATAAACTTGACTGTTAGCTTATGCAAATGGCGCAGTGGGAGGGTTTGCCGTACAGTGTCAGATTTACTCAACAAAAATTTCCGTAACAGAAAAAAAAAAACTACTAGATTTGTCACTAATTGCTTTTTAGAAGAAAAGATGGTTAAATAATGCAGCTAAGTTGGTAAGTGTTGAAATGGAGCCATAATTCCATCTTCCTTCATGGTAAAGCTCAGTGTTTCTCTTGTTCATGCTTCCAGATGGAAGACCATGTCCTCAATCTTGCTACCACCCCCTTGAATAAGCATATTTTTTATTCCAGTCATGCAAAATATTGGTTCAAATGTCATCTTTAGGACTGGTGCTTTGGTATGTATACGTAATCGGTAGGATTATGAAAGGAAAATGTTTTCTGTAACTATTTTTTTTTTTTTAGAAATCTAGATTTTTCATTTGAAAATGAGAAAGAGGAAATAAAGTCTGGAAATTTTACTGTTACTGGATCTGAAGAAATACTACAAAAATATTTCAGATCGCGCAGATTTATTGAGTTTGAGTTTTGATAAGCAAGTTTATTCATGTACACCAAAGATTGAAAACCTAATAATTTTTACTTTTAACTTTTAATAATGTTTCTATCTTTTTCTAATCATTTTCAAAATCTGTCCATTTCTGTTTTCATTTTTATTTTAAATTGTGGAAAGCACTTTGAAATGCCTTGCTGCTGAAATGTGCTATACAAATAAAATTTGATTGATTGATAAAGCATAAAAAGTCAAATAAAAATTCATAAAGTCTTACATCATCTGCACCATCTGCATCAAGATCTAGATTATCCAGGTCATCCTCTCTTCCCATGTTGTCCATCATCTGTAACAATAAAGTCAATATTACATTCATTTTTAAAATTTTTGTTCAAACAAGCTAATGCTACCAACTTAAAAGCTAGCTTAATACTGTCATAACACTGAGATCAGTATTTCTGGTACAATTGTTTGCGAGATGATAAAAATATACACCAAGTATATTTGTATATACCAAGTATAGTCAAAAACGCAGCCATGCTGAAAATGCATTTATTTAATAACATGTTTGTATTGTATGTCATCAAAATTGAAGGTCAACATTTGAGGCGTTTAATGAGTTTTATTATTCAAACTGAACTGCTTTTAAAAAATCAACTTAATGGGACTAATTCATATGAAGGCACCCACAAGCCCAAATAGAGGAATTTTCTTTTATGTTCCAACTCAATAGCAGTAATCTCAAAGCACTTACATTTGAGAATTGATCAAAGTTGCCCATCTCCTCCTCTGAGTCGTCTTCCCAGTCCTTCCAGTTGTTGAAGTCGACACTGAGCCAAGACAACTGTGAACAAAGAAGACCAGGATTATTATCTTTGCCCGTTTAAAAAGATGCACATAGATATACAAGTAATAAAATTGATGTTTTGTTTTCTAAACGTTTTATTGGCTCTCGTGGCCTTTATTTGATAGTTAATTGACAGGAAAGTTGGTAATGAGAGATGGGGAAAGACATCCAGCAAAGGTCACCAGGCCGGGAATCGAACCGGCATCGGCTGCGTCGAGGACTAAGGCCTCCATACATGGGTTGTGCATAACCCCTGCGCCACCACACACATACAATTGATGTTTATTTTATTCAACATTTCAAACCAATCTTATCCTCAGACAGGGATTTTTTTTTATAGTAACTGCTGTAATCGTATTGTAAATTTCAGGTTGATAACTGTACAGAAATTTCAGCAAGTTGAAAATCACCAATTCTCAAGTTTTTCCATAAGAATGAACCTGCTGTATTCTCAGCGTTTCATGCGTACTTGACTAACCTTAGCCTTCTCTCTTGTTAGTCTTGGCCACGCCTTTCCTGGTTGTGCTTTTCGTAGATAGCACGAGATCGAACGATCTGTGCGGTTATGTTTGGATTGCTGCAAGAGAATCAAAGAGAAAAAGGAAAAAAACTTTTCATTAAACTTTTCAGCGCTGTCTCCATTTATTGAATAAAGCTGTATCTTACATTTTCATCAATAGCGTCAAAAAGATCTACTTGGTTCTCCAATTTATTATCATCAGGTCCAACACAGCTGTGGGAGAAATTTGCAAGGACAAAGGGTTAAATTTTAGCTTTGTGGATGAATTTAACAATAATATTGTTATACACCCAACTCTATGGACACATACCTGAATTCGAACTTTGTTTTATCAAAGTTAACTTTAACATCTTTGCTGTCGGCCACACAGAACTCTATAAAAACAGAATCCCTCCTGTCGTACCACTTAGCAATTGCTGGAAGCCTGAAAGAAGAAGAATACACATACAGAAGGTTAAGACTTCTTATAACTATTCAATGAGAAGCAAGAGGCAGAGATACACGAATCAGTTATCTGAATTGACTCGGACTGTTAAATAACCGGTTAAATACTGAAGTAAAAACTGATTTTTAACAACTTCCACCATTTTCAATTAAAGCATCAAACGGCAAATGCTTTGTTACATCAACACAGATAGTGTTGCAATGCCTTAATTTTCTTTGATTTTAAAACCACAAATTCTACTGAAGAACCTGCAGAATATTTCTCTTGAGTGTTATGGACCTGGGAAAAAAACTAAGAAAATTGGCAACCTGCAGGTCAAAAAAATGAAATAAAACTGGAAATTGGCATCAGCCAGGAAAAGCCTACTCAGGGAATCTGCCATTTCAG
Organism: Poecilia picta; assembly: GCA_033032245.1. Taxonomy (NCBI): domain Eukaryota; kingdom Metazoa; phylum Chordata; class Actinopteri; order Cyprinodontiformes; family Poeciliidae; genus Poecilia; species Poecilia picta. The sequence continues at coordinate 11,555,627 of CM065359.1, read as the reverse complement.
ATGAAACTAATCATGGTAAGTGCCATAAATCAAGTTTTGGTTAATTACGGTGCTCATATTTAATTACAAAACCATATCTCACTCTATTGAAGATCTGGCCATCATTTTTATTAGAACCAAATAGTCACATCAGTGGTTTTTCTGCATCTAAATCACATCTCTTACAGAAAAATTCTTACTGAGCTTCAGCTGGGAGAAAACCAAAATATATGCTAATGTGCAGCTGTAATGACAAATACTCAATCGGGAAATGTTTAACAACACAGTTGTGGGAGTCTAATCTTATTAAACTTCTCATTATTTTTAAATCTAGAGCTTTTTAATCGCACAGCAGGGGTAACTACAGACTACCTGTGTCAACACACGCCAAATGTTTTTGCTACTGATATCTGTAAGAACAGATGGCCTTCAACAAGACCTTGTGTCAGGTTGCCACAGAGCCTCACGTTACACTCTTCCTGACAAAAGTAAAGCATTTGTGCATCCTCAAGCCTGACATGTTATTAAATTAATAATTAAGTTATTGACTACTATGGAAAGACTGGTGTTTCAGCAAAAGGGCAACGTTTAAGTATGACAACAGAATTCCTCCACTGATCCATCTGATCAGACTGATTTTATGTTTTTATCGTTGGGGTTCATGTTTCTGAATAGTCTGGTCCAGGTTCATTTACACATTTTTTTAAATAATTAACCCATCTATGTATTTTTTAAATGGTTATTACAGACTAAGAGTAAGTAACACAGACTTGAAATGTCTGTACCTGTATTACCTATTTTAGTAGGGTAGGCAGTCTTAACACCTTTTTAACCAACTTCTCTGACTGGTGAATATTTTTTATTTTGAGTTGACATTGGAATGATGTTGAAAGGATCACTGGGACTCAAACATTGTCATGTAGTACAACTCTACTCAAAATTAGCTAAAGAATGATCTGACATCTTTCTGCACCAGTCCATCCTTCTGCTCCACATAAACTGGTTCTGTGTTTTATCTGTGCCAAACGTAAATTAAATCCAATTCACATGGGGCTCCATCCGTTTTATTCTGAATACAAGTAAACGCATATTAACAAGGAATTGTTTTAAAATACACCAACAAACACCAGAGCCGTTAACTGCCTGGTGTGATGTCATCAGAAGCACGTGCACATGGACCCTTGTTTTTAAGAGGAATCTGTTTTTATTCTTCCCTTCTCAAATTAAAACTAAAAAGGAAAATTATACAACGAAAGGTAATTCGATAGGAGGCAACCCATTTCTAAACAGTTTGGTTAATTACACAGCTAAGTTTCGCTAGTAGCTTTATGTTTCTGCGTTATCTCTTAACTGCTCTCTCTCTCTCTAAATTAAAGCAGCAATTAAAGGCTTGGATTTGCTGTTAAAACCCATCAGATTTTCTGTCCAGCGGGAACATCCTGACTACTTCCACAGCCCAGGTGCTAATCTAATGACTGAGCCTTCCAGAAGTCTCAATGAGCATAGCTAGCTATGCTAACAAGGCTACCGTCCTCACTGAAACCATGCGGTGCCCCCGCAGAGCCCGCAAAAAAAAATAAGACAACTTCCCTGTTTAACGGCGGGCTGACTGGATATTATTGTGACCGGACACTGCTAGCTTTTCACTTGCCAGATTAAAGTCAGGTTAACGTCAACCAGCCCTCAGTACATATAAGCAAGGCCAAACCTCCCGCCTTTGCAAAAGCATGTTATGAAGGCAGCGACACCAAAGCTACCGCACTTTCCACACGCTGCCTCCACCCGTTCACTCTCCACAACTTACATTTCTCGGCGTGAAGTGGGCTTCTTTCCAGAAGATAAACCAGTCTCAGAAGAAAAATGATAATTGCTTGTTTTTATGTTTTTTTGTTGTTGTTTAAAAAATAAACCGCCGTTCACACACGACCCGGGCAAACGCCGCTAGCTTGTGGACCACACGCCGGATTTTCTTACGTACACTGGAATGAGAATAGCAGATCTAACGCAGTCGGAAGTGAAGTGGATGTTTCTAGAGCTTTCAGCCACAGCCACGAGTGACGCGAGAGGCGGGGCGTTTCACGACGTAACCGCCTGTAAAGAATAGATACATGAAAAATAGATCAGTGAAAAAGGGGAATAGAGAAATGGATAATCTGAAAAATAAATGAATGAAAAAATGGGTTAATGAAAAAGGGAAATTGAAAAGTGGTTAAATGAAAAATAGATAAATGAAAAATGGGTAAATGAAAAAGAGAAATTGAGAAATCGATAATATCAAAAACAAATAAATAATATATTGGGTTAATGAAAAAGCTAAATTATTTATTTAACAATTTTTTGATTTATTTTACTCATTTTTTATTTATTTCACCCATTTATTTATTTATTTATTTAATTTTGGCTGAAATGGCTCTCCATATTAGTGAAATACAGTTTGATAAACAATTTACCGACAGGAAAAATACATGTGTGCAACATGAAGTAATATGATTTAAAACTAGAGCAGGGGCGGATCTAGCGGGGTGGCAGGGGTGGCAGCTGCCACCCCAAACGAGAGCCTTGCCACCCCTGTTGCCACCCCAGCTTGCGACAATGAATCCAATAAATAGTTATGGCAAATCGGACATTAAGCGCATGAAACTCTTTTTTCCCGACAACATTGAATGCAACACAATGTAACCTGACACCTACTGGTGAGTAAAGGGAAGTGCGAGAGAAGGACAGAAGGAGACCAGCAGCATTGATAGATGTATATATTACTGGACTGGACTTTATGTGATTTATCATAAGTCACAGATGCGACATTTCTGTCCATTGAGGGTTGTCAGGAAAATACTACAATCAAGCAAAAAATCAGAACAACGGTTAGCAGTTAATTCAACCATAGATAATGGTAAGAAGGGCTTCAGATGCAACAGGTGAGGAAAACGTTTTAATTTAAAGAAAACATTGAACAAGTGCGCAGTGGGTCAGTTATACTAACTGTTGGTGGCCTGGTATTGACTTTGATAACCTAACATGAGCTGCGCAGTTCGGTGTGTTTTGGTTCCGTTGGCACTAAAACAGGTCAACCCGCCACCAAGTCATCAGTAGAGCAGCTGGTTAAATCAGCTAATCAACCACCGCTGTGCTCAGCCGAAAACTTATTAATAATCACAAAATAGACATTAATCCTGACAGCATAATGCAACAGACTGAATGTTCTGTTTTAGTGTTTTTGCTGCTTTTTTGTGTGGAAAATGTTTGTTTTTTGGTGTTGATTTCCTGATCGTTAATTTCTGCTCTATCTGCTCGTTGAGCTGTTGTTTGTCGGTTGCCATGGCAACGGGTCCGCGTAAATAATTTTTGGTATTATTGACAGGATTTATTTGTAGGTTGATAATTGTTGATTTTATTAACTTTTTGTTTTAAAATCAACAATTTTAAAACAAATTGATTTTAAAACAATTTGTTTTATGGTTCAAACATTGAACCATGAACCAAACTAACATGGTTCAATGTTAGTTTGGACATTGAACCATGTTTTGCCTGTGTCTACAAACTTGACCCCAGTGCCTCAGTAGTGGCTTGGTGGAACTTTAATTGGATATTTGGCTTGGCGAACAAATATCCAATTAAAGTTGGATATTTCTGATTGTTCGCTTGGCGAACAATCAGAAGTGGTTCAGTCTAGTTTGGTTCTTCACCTGTTTATCAGCTTTATTGTTCCTTTATTGTGGCTCACTGCAGCCGCTGCAATTCCTAAAAACAAGTGACAAAAACTGAGCTAATCCCCTGTGTTCTCAAAACATGGTGATATTTATAACAGTCATCAAACTGCGGCTCCTACAGCATATTTAAAATAAAACGATTGACCAATATAAGTAGATATTGGCTCTTTCTTGTATCTTGACAGAACTAACAGAAACTAAACTGTTTATAGATTTATATCATGGAGAATTTATCAAATATCAGTTTTCTAATCTTTATTTTAAGTCATATTTAATAGATATATCTAATAACAAATGATGGCGCTATTAATACTTTTGTGACACATTTCTCCTTGATAAAATGGTTTTCTGGACACAATGCATGTCCATTGATATGCATATCAGTAATTCATATCAATTAGCAGGAGTATGAGATCTTCATTCTAATCTCAGAATGATCACCTGCCTGGCGGGTTTAAATACTAGGTCTAAGATCGAAGTAATCCCAGTTTCTAGGTCACTTAAACTGGCTCTTTTAAATACTAGGTCTCTTTGTGCTAAAGCCTTATTAATTAATGATTTCATCACTGAGCATAATATTGACTTTTTATTTCTGACAGAAACATGGGTGAATGACATTAATGAAGCAATCGTACTAATTGCATCAACGCCTCCCACTTACAACTTTTTAAGTAAAAATAGAAAACTCAAAAAAGGAGGAGGCGTGGCTTCAATATTTAAGGATACCATGAACTGTAGCAAAATCTCTCTGGGTCAGTTTATGTCTTCTGAGTATCTTGCAATCGAGGTAAAAGGCCACAAACAAACCTTGACCCTAACTTTATACAAAAGTCCAACATATGTGGAAAATTTCTTTACGGACTTCAATGAGCTTCTATATCTTATATGTATTGATTACGATTGTTTGATAATTGTCGGTGATTTCAACATTCATGTTGACAACCCCCAAGACCAAGGGGCTAAAAAGTTTTGTAATATATTAGAGAGTTTTGGTTTAACACAACATGTCAAACAAGCAACACACACTCATGGACACACACTGGACCTGGTTATCAGTAAGGGTGTGAATATTTCCAATGTCTCCCGTAACTGATGTCGCCCTGTCGGACCACTTTGCTGTTATCTTTGACAGTTCTTTATCTGCTAACATACTTGGACAAACAGCCGCTATCACAAAACGTACTTTCACAGAAAACACTGCAGAAATATTTAATCAAATCTACTCTTCTTCCTCGCCGTTAAGCCATAATGACGTAGATAAGTTAGTAGATGATTTTCAGTGCAAACTTTCAGATATCATTGATTAGATTGCCCCCATTAAAGTAAAGGTTGTGACTGGTAGGAAGAAATCTCCATGGAGAAATGCACAAACAGTTCAATCTGCAAGACAACTCTGCTGTAGGGCCGAACGGAGATGGAGTAAAGCTCAACTTCACGTCTACTATGACATCTACAAAGAAAGACTACGTAACTATCACACAACACTAAAACATGCAAGAGAAGCTTTCTTTGCAGATGTCGTAAACAAAAACATTAATAATGCTCGAGCTTTATTTGCTACTGTTGACAGGCTAACAAATCCTCCAATGACGTTACCACCTGAACTTCAATCTAATGCTGCCTGCAACAAATTTTCCAGTTTCTTTTCAGAAAAAATCCAAAAGATCAGAGGATTAATCTGCACATCCACTCCAAAGCCAGTACCAATGCTGTGCCCAAACAAAACAAATGCAGGAACAATGACCCATGTCCAACTACTTAATTATAAAACTTTAGAAGAAATCATAAGTCAATTAAGCTCCGGTTCCTGCTGTCTGGATGTCCTACCCACACATTTCTTTAAGAAAGTCCTGCCAGTCGTTGCTAATGATCTGATCCAAATAGTAAACTCATCACTGTCTTCAGGTGTTTTCCCCCAGGCTTTGAAGACAGCAGTTATTAAACCGCTGATAAAAAAGAACAATCCGGACAAATCAATACTACAGAATTACAGGCCGATCTCCAACCTACCATTCATTAGCAAAATAATTGAAAAAGCAGTTTTTAAACAATTAAATAACTTCATAACAATAATGAATCACTTTGACTCCTTCCAGTCCGGTTTCCGGGCTCACCACAGCACAGAGACGGCCCTTTTAAAAGTGTTCAATGGCATCCATATAAATACAGACTGTGGGAGAACCACAGTGCTGGTTCTGTTGGACCTCAGTGCAGCTTTCGACACTGTTGACCACGACATTTTACTGAATCGGCTGGAGACTTGGGTTGGACTCTCCGGTCCGGTGCTCCACTGGTTTGAATCCTGCATAAAGAACAGGGACTTCTTTGTTTCAATCAGTAATTTTTCATCGGAGAGGTCAAAGGTCACATGTGGGGTACCCCAAGGTTCAATCCTAGGACCCCTTCTCTTCAATATTTATATGCTCCCACTGGCTGAAGTTATAACAGGAAATAAGATCAGCTACCACAATTATGCGGATGATACACAGCTCTACATCACAATGTCACCAGGTGACTCTGAACCCATCCAATCAATGAACAGATGCTTAGAACAGATCAATGTATGGATGTGCCAAAACTTTCTCCAGCTGAACAGAAACAAAACTGAAGTTATTATCTTTGGACCGAAAGAGGAACGAAACACAGTCAATGCGCAGCTTCAGTTACTACAACTACAAACCAGCAATCAGGCCCGAAACCTGGGAGTAGTGATGGACTCTGACCTGAACCTTCAGAGTCACATCAAATCAGTCACAAAGTCGGCTTTCTATCATCTGAAGAACATCTCCAGGATTAGAGGACTAATGTCTCAGCGAGATCTAGAGAAGCTCATCCAGGCGTTTATCTTTAGCCGCCTTGATTAGTGCAACAGCGTTTTCACAGGTTTGACTAATAAATCAATCAAACAGCTGCAGCTGATCCAGAAGCTGCTGCTCGCATTCTCACTAAAACCAGGAAAATAGAGACATAACACCAGTTTTAAAGTCTCTACACTGGCTCCCTGTAGCTCAAAGGATAGACTTTAAAATACTGTTGTTAGTTTATAAATCACTGAACGGTTTAGCACCACAATACCTTTAAGATCTGCTAGTGCCATACCAACCGTCTAGGCCCCTCAGATCTTCTGGTTCTGGTTCTGCTCTGCATCCCCAGAACCAGAACGAAACGAGAAGAAGCAGCATTCAGTTTCTATGCACCACAAATCTGGAACAAACTTCCAGAAAACTGTAAAACAGCTGAAACACTGAGTGTCTTTAAATCTAAAATTAAAACCCACCTGTTTAGAGTCGCTTATGGATAGACTGAATGTTTTTACTTTTAATAATGATTTTAACTCTTTAAATCTTTTTCAAACTCTGTCTTGTTTTGTTTTTATTCTTATTTCAAATTGTGAAAAGCACTTTGAAATGTCTTGAATCCTTGTAAGATACAAAAACTCTGAGGTTTGAGAATCCTTGTATGATGTCGAGGTTTGAGATGTTTTAAAATGTTTTCACTTTTAATTTTTACTTTTAATAATGTTTCTATCTTCTAATCTTTTTCAAAATCTGTCGATTTCTGTTTTCATTTTTATTTTAAGTTGTCTAAAGCACTTTGAAATGCCTTGCTGCTGAAATGTGCTATACAAATAAAATTTGATTTTTGATTTGAAAGACCTGAAAATAATTAACTATACTACATTAAGAAATTGTATTTAAGCCTCAGTGCTACATGAAGCTGATTTGAAACAAAGCAAGTTAAAAACAATATTTTGTGTATATACTGTATATAAATATATATATATATATATATATATATATATATATATATATATATATATATATATATATATATAATTCCCTTCTCACCCTCCCTGAGGCCCTGGTATTTCTCCAGTTTCTCATGCTCCTTTTTCCTGATGTTGTAGTCACTTGGTATTGCTACATCCACCACAACGGCTTTCCTCTGTTCTTTATCCACCACCACAATGTCTGGTTGGTTCGCCATTACCATCTTGTCTGTCTGGATCTAGAAGTCCCACAAGATCTTAGCTCAGTCATTCTCCACCACCTTTTTTTTGGGGGGGGAGGGGGGTGGTGGAGTTTAACATTAAATACACCTATCTCAACAGGCAGGGGCTCACTTTCTCTGTCTATAATCAGACATTTGAGCGACTTGAATCCATTCCTCTCTCCCTGGCACCTCCAGACCCGGCCCCCCCTCCGGCCCGGTTCGTGGGGGGCAACCGTCTCCCCAGCCCCCCATATAGCTCCGCCCCTGGCCACCCCTGAAAAAGTCCCTGCCACCCTCTTGCCACCCCATAAATATTTTTCTAGATCTGCCCATGCTAGAGTGCAAGTAATATGGTCATTTATTTTCTATTTGGGATCAATAAAGTGTTTGATTTTGAATGATCACTTCTATTAATTCAATGTGACTTGTTTTATTTTTCGCACAACAAAACTATTTCACACGTATAACAACGTGCATTGCAGATAGAGAGAAAAAAACAGGGCTCTCTGACGTTAATCCAAGAAATGTTTAAGAAAAAACGTATGAACTCCAAAGTCGAAAGTTTGCGAAAAAAAAGAAATTTTCTGTATTTAAAAAAAATATATTTCTGAGCTCTAAAAGTCTAAATTTTGCCAGAGCAAAAGGTTTTGAGGAAAAGGTTTAAGAAATTCTATAGAAAAAAAGTATAAAAAAAATTGTTTGAGTTCGTAAAGTCGAACATTTTCAACTTTTTAAATTATATTGATCTCAAAACTTCTGAGTTTTTGCTTGCAAATTTTCAACTTTTGGAGCTCTAGAATTTATTGGGATATCTTAACATTCTTAATATTTAGATTTTTGAAACTCAGAAAGACTGAGATTATTCTCAAAATACCTGAGTTTTGGCGGACATGTACAAACATTTTCCATCTATAATTGCCCTAATGTTACTCACACGTGGTGAAAATGTAAGATTTGGTGAAAACATAAGTATTTTTAAGACATTTTTACATGTGCCAGAAGTATAGATCAACACAAAGTAGAACATAATTGCCAGGCCAGTTGTCGTTGGATCTTTCACAATGACTCAATAACTTTGGCTGAAAATAATCATGTGGATTAAAAACCAAAATGCAGCATTTAGCTGTTTTTCCGTTGACTATTTGAATTACGCTTCCACAAGAAAATGACAAAAAGTACCATTAATACTCTTCAGATCTATTTTACCATTGGAAATGGTAAAATGTTTACCACTTTCCATATCAGCATTCAAAAATGTATCCACCCACGTCGATAGTTTTTCTTCTTTATTTTAAAGGCTAAAAATGGTTATTTAAATGAAATTTCCTTTAATGACATTTTGTCTTTAAAAAAAAGTCATGTAACAATGGCAGCTTTAAATTGGCTTTATGAAATAAGCTATTTTTTTTAGATCATGTAAAAATATTCATATATATATATATATAGGAATAGCAGTCAAACACATAAAAACCTTAAAAATCCAGTTCTCTAGAGCTTTAGTTATTCTTTTCTATCAAGTTGATAGCTGATAAACACTGATATTACTATCCATAAAATCTGGCAAATCAAGATGGTGTCATGGCTTTGTTAATAAAACTCCTCTGGATTATATGAAATAAATAAGATATTATGAAAAGAATTGCAGACCTCTTCATATCTGCCTCCTGCCTGGGTAAAACCTTGTTTTGAATATCTAATAGAGAAGTTGACATTTAATAGTTAAACATGTTATTTGAATATTCATCCAAAGTTCCCTTAGCAAATCTTGTTAAATTTTGTTTTGATTCCATTCTTAATTGATAATAGTGGTTGCTAATACATTAGTGAATATAATAAAGTTTTAACTGCAATGTCGGTGTCGCTGTGGTTACTTTGAGTGGGAGGCCGAAGAGACCATCAGCTTTAATTCCTCACTTTTGTGATCTACATTTCTAAAAGCTGGTGTGGATAAAGCAGAGGCTGTCAGACATAGCATTAAGCCATGTGATGGGAACTACACAATCCTGCCTTTATTATGTAATCTTAAATTATGCATGAGTGCAAATACAAGGTAAAAATGTGAGTACACCAAGTTTTAATTCTATTGTTTTACATTTCAGGTCATTAAAAACTCATTTAGTCTTTATGGTGTAAATAAATAAGCCAAATACAGACAGAGGGGAATAAAACAGCAAAGGACATGATATTCTCATCTGGAGGATGGTGTAATGTTACAGCTGCAATTCTTCCTGCTCATCACTCTGAAAAATTTACTTTTAAAGCCTTTATTACGACTAATTTGGGTTTCATCATTGTACAAGGACAAATACTTCACCAGTGGAAAAAACAAAAGTACTAGAAGTCTTTAGTTTAACATTCAATCAGGTGAAATTCCCCTCGTTTCCCCAAGAGTCTCAATAAATGCCAGATTTTAATTTCATCAAGCCACAACTTTATTTCCATCTTGGTATAAATTGTATAAATGAGCTCAGATCTAATCAGCAACCTTTCTTCAACTCTTTGTTGACAGGATCCCGTTACATCGTCAACTCCTGCAAAGCAACAAAACAACACCAGGTCAGTACAAGCTCAAAACACCGTTAACAGTGAGAAGAGAGAGAGAGTTTCTCTCTTCTCAGGACAGAAATGTTGGCTTCAGTAGAGTCAGAAGAACGAAAGTCACTGTGTTAAATCATCACTGAAGAGTCACACATTGCTGACTAAATCAATTTTCACCAATAAAAGTTTTGAATTCTCACCATAATAGCGTTGACAATGTCGTTGTTGTTGTTTTCAGGGCGCGTACAGCCTTTGCCCGCGACACGTTGGCTTGTGACATGACGAGTTCGATGTCCTTCACCTCGACTCCGGTCTCATCAACCTACATATAAAATTGCAGTAATGTTATGTTTTCCCTCCCATATTTTCCTTACCGTAAAGCGGCATTAATTTACCACTGGAGAACAACGACATCTTACCTCTTCCTCTTCGCTTTCCTCCTGTACTGTGGCGTCTGTGTGTTGTCCTGGATCTTTGCTGTAGCTTCTCCCTGTACCTTGAACTTTTCTGCTGCAGCCAGCTGGGCTTGCTGAGAAAGATCTTCAATCTGTGGCACAGATGAAATGAGGAAAAAACAAAAAGCAAAAAGATTGTTACATGAGTAGGCTTCAATAGATTCACTATCAATATGATGCCATTAGAGGCATTTATAGGTAAGCAGGGCTGCTGTAATTCGTCAACATAATCAATCACTTCTATGAATGGAAGTGTCTGTACTGATATTTTTAGTCCATCTTTTTGAGAGCATCCTCATTTGCCCGATTTCTTCTCCTGTGTTTGTTTTATTCTCCTCCAAAACAAAAATGGCAGAAGAACGAAAGTCACTATGTTAATCATCATTGAAGAGGAGAAGTCATGCCATCAGGGCAGGATGTTTAAGCGTCCAACTACTAAATGAGCAACGCTGTAAGTCATTAGTAAGCAGTGGCTGCTGTCAGGTTCTGTGAACTGCAACAGCAGAAGTGCTAATGAAGTAGCTTCTAAAGAGATATGAAAAATTTGATTTACTTGTTATTTTATAGATGGAAATGCATATCGAACTTAAAATAGTTGTTATATTATCACCTGAAAGAATGTTTATGGAAATGTTTACACATTTCTTCATATGTAGACTCTGTATAGCTGAGTAAATCAATTTTAACTGATGTCCAAATAAATAATTTGAACCCAATAAAAACTAAAAACATATGTACAACAGTGAGTTTCAGTCTCCATTTCATACATATTAAGTTGATGCTTTGATACAAGCATATAAGTGAGGTATATTTTTAATGTGATGTTAAATATTTTGGCTTTTAAATCATGAGGGTTTTCTTTTTACTATAGTTTTGTCATGCTAAATTCAGCACACAATTCATAAAATTGATATTTCAAGTGCTAATCTTTACACATTATGTAATGTATGCAATAAGACAAAAAAAATTAGTTTTAAATAATTAGCTTCTTTGGATGATAAAACAAAATTGGTTAATAAAAAATAGTGGTTATTATAAAGTGGTTTGGTTCATGTTGAGCACACTGATGCTGGCTGGTTACCTTAGCTTCGCCGAAGACGATGTATGTATCCGACGCAGGGCTCTTGTAGACGTCTGGTTTGGTGATGACGAACAAGATGTTCTTTGATTTGCGAATGGTGACCCTGGTGACCCCTGTTACCTGCCTGAGTCCAAGCTTTGACATCGCCTGCAATCATGTGGAATAGTGTTGCAAATGTGGCGGAAATCCAGAAGAAGCGGTCCGCATTTGTACAAGAAGGAGGGAGCAATCATTACCTTTCGTGCCTTCTTTTCACTGCGGCTCTGTTTGGCTTTGCTTACAGGCTCTTCGTCTATTTCAGCAGCTGCTGCAAGCTATAAGAAATAGAAATTTTATGGATTAGCATAGCATGGAAATTAAGAGATTAATACATTTTTAACATGACAAACAAATCTTCTCAGAACATAGAAGTGGCTTCAGTAAGCTCAGAAGAACGAAAGTCACTATGTTAATCATCATTGAAGAGGAGAAGTCGTGCCTTCAAGGCAGGATGTTTAATTTAAACCGTGGTCAATACAAATAAAAAAATATGCTGGACTGAACTTTAATCCTTACCTGAGCTTGTTGCGTCTGTGTCTGTGCAGAGTCCTGTTCTTCCAGCTCGGGAACTGAGTCATCACTGTCCGACTCTGTGCCAGATCCTACAGAAAACCAACAATACATTTATTTATAGGGTACACCTTCAAACTGTTTTAGAAATAAGCTGTAAAAAAAATAGCAAACATTGTCAGTGGGTCTGAACTTTGCTACAAAAGAGCCACAGATGAATAGATTCTGCACCAAACAATCTGAACACTTTAGTTACGAGAAAAAAACCCCATGTTTAATGCGCCAACAGGTAATCTCTGTACCCAATACATCAACACTAACAAAAGGCCAAAACAAACAATGAATACAATGCTAAACTGCCAAAACTGCCAACAAAAAGAAAACTGCTGACACTGTCAACCCAAGTCGATGTAAACTCCTCACACTAGATATCTGTGAAGGTGAATGACGCCATCTAAATATCTTAGAAGTTTCCAGAACATGGGGCTGGGAAACAGACAGCACAAAAATGAGAGAAAGAACAGGTACCATTGTCGTCCTTGATCACGGACTCCATCTTGGCTGGGGTTTCAGCAGGTTTAGATGATATGACATGATTAGAGGGAGCAATGCTGATTTTTTCAGCTTCAGGCTTGATGGGTGCAGGTTTTGCAACTGCTTCAGCAAAAGTAAGCTTACGTGGGGCAGGGGGCGGAACAATAGGCTCAACTGGAGCAGGTTTTGAGGGGACTTCAGTAGTTTGCTTGGTTTGTTTAGGTGCCTCATCAGCTTTCGGTTTTGCTGGTTTAGGGCTCCCAGTAGCTGGTGTAGGACTCTCAGTAGCTGGTTTAGGTGCTTCAGCAGCAGTTGGTTTGGCTTGCTTTGGCGCCTCGACTGGTTTGGGCTGCTTGGTTTGGCCTGCACCATCAGGGGCTGTTGCTTTGGCCGATGGAAAAGCCTCAGTTGTTTTAGGGGCATTTGCAGACACCTGCTTAGCCTGTTTGGGTGCCACTGGGGACGCCTGCTTAGCCTGTTTGGGTGCCACTGGGGACGCCTGCTTAGCCTGTTTGGGTGTCTCGGGGGACCCTGCTTAGCCTGTTTGGGTGTCTCGGGGGACACCTGCTTAGCCTGTTTGGGTGTCTCGGGGGACGCCTTTAGCCTGTTTGGGTGTCTCGGGGGACGCCTGCTTAGCCTGTTTGGGTGTCTCGGGGGACGCCTGCTTAGCCTGTTTGGGTGTCTCGTGGGATACTTCCTTAGCCTGTTTTGGTGGCTCGTGGGACGCCTGCTTAGCCTGTTTTGGTGTCTCGGGGGACACCTCCTTAGCCTGTTTGGGTTTCTCGGGGGACACCTGCTTAGCCTGTTTTGGTGTCTCGGGGGACACCTGCTTAGCCTCTTTGGGTGCCACGGGGGCCGCCTGCTTAGCCTGTTTGGGTGTCTCGGGGGACGCCTCCTTAGCCTGTTTTGGTGCCTCGTGGGACGCCTGCTTAGCCTGTTTTGGTGCCTCGTGGGACGCCTGCTTAGCCTGTTTTGGTGCCTCGTGGGACGCCTGCTTAACCTGTTTGGGTGCCTCGGGGGACACCTGCTTAGCCTGTTTGGGTGCCTCGGGGGACGCCTGCTTAACCTGTTTGGGAACCTGCTTTGCCTGCTTAGGCGCCTCGGTGTCCGCCTGCTTTGCCTGCTTAGGCACCTCGATGGACACCTGCTTAGCCTCTTTGGGTGCCTCTGGGGCCGCCTGCTTAGCCTCTTTGGGTGCCACGGGGGCCGCCTGCTTAGCCTCTTTGGGTGCCACGGGGGCCGCCTGCTTAGCCTCTTTGGGTGCCTCGGGGGCCGCCTGCTTAGGTGCCTCGGGGGCCGCCTTCTTTGCCTGCTTAGGTGCCTCGGGGGCCGCCTGCTTAGCCTGTTTGGGTGCCTCGGGGGACGCCTGCTTAGCCTGTTTGGGTGCCTCGGGGGACGCCTGCTTAGCCTGTTTGGGTGCCTCGGGGGACGCCTGGTTAGCCTGTTTGGGTGCCTCGGGGGACGCCTGGTTAGCCTGTTTGGGTGTCTCGGGGGCCGCCTGCTTAGCCTGTTTGGGTGCCTCAGGGGACGCCTGCTTAGCCTGTTTGGGTGCCTCGGGGGACACCTGCTTAGCCTGTTTGGGTGCCTCGGGGGACGCCTGTTTGGGTGTCTCGGTGGCCATCTGCTTAGTCACTTCCGGGGCTGGTCTAGGTGCCTCAGTGGAGGTGGCTTTGGCCTTCTTGGGTGCCTCGGTTGGTTTGGCCAATTTAGGAGTCTCAGAATCTGCTTTAGGTGCCTCAGCAACTATTGGTTTGGCTTGTTTTGGGGCCTCAGCAGCTGTTGCCTTCGAGTCAACCGACTGAGCCTTATTAACTACCACAGCACCCTTTTCAGGTGCTTGTTTGGTAACATCCGGAGGGGTTGACCTAACACCAGCATTTGGCTTGGTAGCTTTAGGAGGTGAGGCCCTAATATCCTCAACCTGTTTAGGACCTGTGTTAGAGTTCAATTTGATCTCATCTGCTGGCTTCACAGCAGCAGCAGGTTTATCTTGGCCAGTCTTGCCAGCAGCAGATTTAGCCATGGAATCTGTAGATGGCTTAATGACCTCCTGAGTTACAGTTTTCACTGGGGCAGCTGCCTTAGGAGGTTCGATAGGCAAAGGTTTGGGTTCAGTACCCATCTTGGCTTTACTCTCCTCTGGAGGAGCAGAAGTAGCCCCTTTAGGTCTAGGCTCAGAAGGAGACAAAGCAGGCTTTGCACTCTCTTTGGCAACAGAAGGTCCCGAGACTTGCATTTTACCAAGCTTCTCAGGTGGGATAAGTGGAGGAAGCTCATCATCGACCATGAACAATACAGGTTTTGCAGAAGCAACCTTATAACCAGATTTTGGAGGGCTTGAAGCAACAGTATCCGAGAATGAAATTGGTGCTGCAACAGCAGGCTTTGGGGTGACTTTAAATGCAGGGGGTGGCTGAGATTTTGTCTCAACTGGGACAGCTTTAGTTTCAGTAGTCATAGATTTCTTCAAGTTAGGTTCCTCTGACTTTTCCTTTACCTCTGGGACTTTGTGGTCTACCTGGACAGGAGCAGGCTCAAATGTCTCTCCTTTCTTAGCCTTTCCTTGTTTGCCAGCCTTCACCACTTTTGGGGCAGAACGATTGGCAGGGGAGCTACTGGCTGAGGAAGCCAAAGGTGATGCTAAAGGGGATGCCAAAGGTGACACCACAGGTGACCGAGGAGTAGAGGAGGGAGTAGATTTAGGTGAAGTGGGTGATGAGGAAGAGGCAGACATAGAGGAACGTTTTCTTCTGCCAGGTACAGCCTTTGGGGCAGAAGAACCCTGCCCACTCTTGGCATCTTTGCCTTTGGCCTTTCCAGGGCCAGAAGCTACCTGAGGTTGCTGGGTGGAAGCTGGGGCAGGAGGAGGAGCTGAACAGGAAAGAGATTCTTTTAAATTTGTATCCCAATAGTTCAAGATGTAGGCATGCGGGTTGAACACTCACAAATCAGAAAGCACTCTCGGGCTTACGTTAGAAAAAAAACCTCAGCACATCTTCCATAACTTTAATACAAGCCAACGCCACAAAACACAAACTGCATATTTCCACACAGAAACCTTCTGTCTGTATTACATTAGAAAATAGCTTGGGGAGAGAATTTTGCATAATTAATAGAATTGCCATAAAATACTGCACATCCTTTGAAAAAATTCACACAAAGATTTGCATATAAAAGTACTCAATGATTTTGAAATATCAAGAAACTTATTCTAATAGTGCAAATGTGTTTAAAATCCCGCTTTATTATATTCTTGACTAAATTATGACAGAAAAAGAAAATAAAATGCCATTGGCCTGCCACTGTGCTTTTGGGATGTAGAAATCAAGCATAAGAATCTACAATAAAACTCGGAATATCAGAGAATTTGTTAATTTGTGCTTGTGGTCTAATGTCTTAACTTCTTAAAACCTCAATGACTTCCATGATAAAATATCTCAGACTGATCAGTTCCTGCTGCTCCTGGTCTGTCTTATTTAATGAGACCTCAACGACAAACAATTAAACCAGTTCTTACAATTACCATTGGATGAAAAGCTCTACATCTACAAAGAACAAACTTATGCCAGAGAGCTGATTTAACTCCTTGTAAATATTGTTGATTTATCAATAGAAGAAGTAAGCTAATGATAACTTTTCTCTATTAAAGTAACACCAATGATTTTTTGGACATGATATATTGAGTATTGTAACAAATAAAGTTTTGCTCTTTTAAATGCAATGAAAAGTTTATTTCCAAACTCAACAAAAAAAATGATAAATTTAATATGTATGCCATATTTGAGAAATTAACTTATACCCTGGTTTAATACTTATTAATCCCTGGTTAATAAGTATTAACCACATAGTGACATTTTAAAGTCACTGTCTCCTGTTAATTGTTTTGCATTTAAGTTGAAAACTTGATTGGTCCTATAACGAAGCTATATAAACAAAAACTGACAATGAGTAGCCAATAATAAGTCTTCCTGTTGTGCAAAATAATCTCAAACTGCATGTATTATCAAAAAAAAAAAAGGGGGGACACGGGTATGGTTTTCATGGAGGATAAACCAACCTGAGGGATGATGAGTGGCTTCATATTTATTAGTCCCCTTGGTCTGAAATGACTTTGATAGAAGGATAGGAGGTGTGTTCATGTCACAAATATTCTCAAAGACCACATCGGGATACATTTTATCCTCATTAGCTTGACAATCAAGAGAGGTCTTCGGTGAAGCAATCCTCCCATCTTCATGTCCAGGACCAACATCTTCTCCAAATGCCTTTGTATCATCAGAAACTGGTTCGATATCTTGTGTGGATAATTTTTCAACCGCAACAAAGCAATCACTTTGTTGGCCTTCACCAGAAATCACATGCGGCCCCAAGGAAGCCAAAGAGGCCTCAGTAGGAGGGCCACATTCTTCATGAGCTGCCGGACCAGCTGAAGCGTCTGCTGAGACAGCAGTCAGCTCTTGCTCTGGGACAGCTGTGGCCTGAAAGCTGCCCACTTCTTGATTTGCAGCTACACACTTGGCTTGATCACAGAAAGCATGAGTTTGTGTTTCTTCTGCCAGCCCTACTTCCTGAGCAGATATAGCTGAAGCTGGAGGATTTTTACTCATTGGAAGAGGAGCTGATGAAGGAAGAGCAACAGAGATGACAGGAGGTACAAGAGGTAAGACTTCAGACCTCACAGAAGCTAATAAAGAGAAAATGTGTTCCACAAGTGAAAAGATGTGAATAAAAAAAACATGAAATTGTTTGGTTTTGGAAAAACTAAAGGGTGAAGAAATGACTTTGATTAAGAGTGACAGTGTCCCAAACTTCATGCAGTGTTTTAATGTGACAGCAGGTAAGACATGTTTTATTTTAGGAAGTTTAGAAAAACTAACAAATATCACACTTATTACTGTGATAAATTCTATAAAGCCACTATTAAATACATTTCATCTTACAGTAAGACCCTTTAATTCTTACCACTTTTCTTCCAGTGACAATATTCCATGTTTAGTTATTTAAGATAAATGTTTGGAAGCAGATAACCACTAAATAGAAGAGCTGCTCTGCAACCTTGATGAATGATTGAAAAAAATATTATGTGAAGGTCAAAACAGAGTCACACAGAAGACGTCATCTTTAAATTAAGGGTTGTAATAATCTCACATTGCTAAACTTTAGTCTAATGGTTCTTAGACTGAAAGCAAAAAGAAAATGGATGGTTGTTGGCTTAAAAGTGATCGTAAAAAAACTTAACAGTAGCTCTTTTTTAGGAGCCCAACTTCTTTGAGTCCTATTTATTTTTGTACTCTTGGTTACCTTTCAGAGCTTTAAAAGGAATCTTATTATATTTCAAGTTTGTTAACACCTTTAGACAGTATTGTAGGCACACCTGCTATATATTGTGGGTAAAGTGTGGCAGCGTGTCTTGATAAAGTCTGCATAAATGGATGTTTTTTAAACAACCATTCTATATGAAAGTGTTGCAGTTGTAATATCACACATAAGTTCCTGTTCTTATTTATTAGGTGATGTTTTTAAGTAATAAGTTTCAACAGGAGATGGCAAGAAAGCAATTTTGATTTCTCATATGTCTAGCACATATTGACAATAAAGAAAACTTTGTTTTTTGTCAAAAAAAACTATTCTAAACTACAACATTTTAAAGACACAGCTTTAACTAATCAAAATGCATAGGCAACCTAAATCTGCCAAAACATCAAATCCACACACTAGATTGTTTTAACAAGCAGTGTTACAACGATGTACCTCAATGTTAGTCATTCTGTGCAGAAACACAAACACCACTCAACATGCATTGTGTGCCAAATCCAGTTAGCCAGTCCTTGTAATCACACTCTATTGTGAGTTTGAGTGAATGAAAGAGGGGTCCTGGATTACACTTTACTCCGAATCCTAAAACGGACAGATACTGTCACCAATCTCAGATCACATGAATCCTGTCAGCTTTTATATCAACACCTTATCCTGCAGAGTCCATTCCCTAAACCAAACACAATTCTCGATTCAAATCAAGCAGAAGCCACTCGCTGACAGATGTATAACCTCTTTAAGATCCAACACCCCACTTTACACAAATGCAGAACAGCAGCGTGCAACAAACACTGAGAAGTCGGGCTGTACAAACCAGTCTCCGCTTGAGGCTGCTGCATCTCCTGCTCGGTGACTGGGACCGTTTCTGTTGCTTCGCCAGGCATGGTCGCTGGTAGGGGAAATAAAAACACAGGCTTCAAGTTGTTTTTCTGCGACCTGAAACCAAATAATGCCTCTGTCGACTGCGGAGATCGACTGGACAGGTAACAAGAGTCCAAGAGTCTTTGCGAGTCGTTTGTAATGCATTAAACACTAGCTTCAGCTAATTGCCCCTTAGCCTGAACCGAAAGAAGATAGCTGCTAGTAACTGTATGTTGACATTTTTCCTCCTGCTAGTCATGTTTATAGCTATCCAGGTGGTTGTCATTGATATTACAATTAATATCTCGACATAAACAAGTAACTGCGGCCCTGACAGACTGCTAGCAGTGTGTTTTACATCATGCTCCCCCATTTTGAGCCGGTAATCAGCGCTAACTGAGGCAGATTCTCGTCAAACCGAGACCTCTTAAAGAGTAATACTTGGAACGGCTTAATGGTCAAACTTTAATCAAACAGACCAGACCTACCGCAAAGACAGAAACGAGTGGAAAACAAGGGGATGCAGATGGATTGTTAGCGGAGAACTCACCGACTCAGGACGCTATTTCCAAGATGGCTGTGAGAGAGAACGCCTGACCTCAGATTCTACGTAATATCCGGTGGAGACACCGCTTCCGCATCCGGGTCAGCTAAATCAATAGCCATAGACATGTCAACAGCGATCTCAGAATAACAATCATATCAATGATAGAGAACATTTTATGTCCAACTATCATAATTTGGTTATTTAATAATAAATTACATAAAGTGCATATATATATATATATATATATATATATATATATATATATATATTATATATATTATATATATATATATATATATATCAGTGATTCTTGAGAATAGGGACAAAACAGGTCCTATGGATAAAGCACAAAATTTGAATAAAATATACAAATAATATAATTTTTTCAAATATTTGACTAAACTAACCTGGGTCATGTGAGCACAACAATGTATATTTTTCAGGTATTTGCTGAATATTTTTTTATTTTAAACATTGCAGTCGGTGGATGATGCCTGTAAAAGCCTTTGTCCAGGAGCAGAACTCAGTACATTATAATAGTTTAAAACAATTAAAGAAATACTAAAATTATATATTATGACAATTAAGTATAAGTAGTCATATAAATAATTATAAAATTATCAATAAATTGAATTAAAAATCATTTTTATATATTTTCCAACTCCATTGAAATTTGTCCTTAGTTTTTGTCAACACCGTCAGAAATGAAAAGAATGTAAAAAAAATCAGGCATTATTGGGGGTCACCAGAACTTCTGAGGACCCCATGACCACTTCCTTTCTCTTCCTTTGCTAGGAGGCTAGTTAGCTCTGGTTAGTTTATGTTATTCTTTAGTTTTTTTCTTCTTTTTATTCCTAAGTTGTTTATCACAACCATGATGTGTCAACACCGTAACTGACATTTTACGAAACTTTGATGAGATTTTGTGAAATAAAAGCTTAATTTTGGTAAAATGTAAAGATTTTATGGACCTGATGAGCTACAATATGGCCTCCTTCAGAATAACGTCATATAAATTGAGGTAGTTTGGCTTTTTGTCACCTCCGTCAGATGTCAACTCCATCAGAGTTTTTCTGACTCTTTCAGTGAAATTGTTGTCAAATATCACTTAAATGTGGAGTTAATTTGAGAAATAACAAAAAAAAATATGGGAAAATTGTCCCCATTTTCAAGAATCACTGATATATATATATATATATATATATATATATATATATGATCATCAAATACATATATTTATGTATTTGATGAGCACATTTGTAGCTCATCAAATACATTAATGCTATATAGTTATATTACAACAATCATTTTTCAGCTTCATAGTAATGAAAATAATCAAAGGTTGGTCATACCTACTTGAGCAACTTTTTGCTAAAACAAACATTTATTATTTCAGTATTATTCTAGAAAGTATTGTTACCCTTAATTTTATTTGTGGTAAAATTAAAAGCCTGTTACACAAGCTTTTAGTTGTTTTATGAGCCTGTTGTGCCAATTTGAGCTCAAATATATACAGTAAGGACAATATATTTTACCTAAAGTATCTGTTTCATAAGTGTTATGTTGAAAATAAGTGATTTGAATAAGTGTTTCTTCTGCTTTTGTATTTTTTCAGTCCTTGAATGCCAGAATTTAATTTTAATTTTATCTGACATTTTTAAATATTACACCGAATGCTATCAGTTGCTCACTTGTAAATTACCCTTTCACCAAATTTTTACCCTACTCTACCTTGAGTAGGGGAGAGTCATTACTCTTTACTTGTTCTTGAGTAAAAATATATAGTCGTGCTACTCTTGAGTAAATATTTGTTCCATGTCC
Source organism: Poecilia picta (assembly GCA_033032245.1). Classification (NCBI taxonomy): domain Eukaryota; kingdom Metazoa; phylum Chordata; class Actinopteri; order Cyprinodontiformes; family Poeciliidae; genus Poecilia; species Poecilia picta. The sequence continues at coordinate 11,534,243 of CM065359.1, read as the reverse complement.
TAATGGATTTGAATGCCATTTAAAAACATTTGAAATTATTTAGATTTACAGGCAGTTTTCTGTAGCTCATCATGTTTTGGTCATTTGAGCTCATTTGTAGCTCATCAAATACATTAATGCTGGATATATTACACAAAAGGTGAATGCAACAATCAAAATAAGAGGGGGAAAAAAACCTCAAACAAGGTTTACAACATATGAATTTAATTTCACTGAATAGCAACAATTTGCTGCCATTTGACCCCTGAAAGAAATTTCTGCAATACAGTCAGCTTTATTTGGCGGTTTAAAACACAGATATAACATGACTGAATAAAAGAGCATCAAAACTGGTGTGATCAGATGGTATTGTCCAAAAACATTTTATCTCCACAAACTGAACCATAAGCATGGGTCCTCAGTTACATTGAGCAGTAGGGCAGGAAATGTGATTTCAGATTGACGAGCCTGTTCAAAACTCTTTCTGAAGATCTAAAGGAAGAAAATAAGAAAACATCAAAACAAATCAAGCATAAAGTTCTTAAAAATGTGCTTCACCTGTGTTAAACTCACCACTCTGTCTGAGAAGTGTTCCTTTCCATGAATCAGCCATTCCAGCCAGAAACTGATCAAAGTACTTCACATACTTTGCCAAACTGGTTCGCTTGTAATCTGAAAGGAGACGACAGACAAAATTTACTTGAATTCCAACATTGAACTTGAACCAGGCAGAAGATCTGAGCAGCTAGGCCAGTTTAAAACTGCAAAGAGGAGCCATTTTGTAACAATTTCATATAAAATTTATTTCGCCCCCCCTTTGTCACCTCTGATTTTCCTCTTCTCTGTTGAGTCTTGTTCATTTTCCTTCTCCTTCGCGTCCTCTGACTTTGCTTCGTCCTCATCTGCCTTGGGTCGATCCAGCTCGTCACAGATCAGACTGAAAAATAAATAAATCAATAAAAGTTACACGTACAGCACACAAAATAGTACATCAAAGCAACTTTATTTACTCACCTGATTGTGGGCACTGCAAAAGGATCAAACTTCTCCACGTCTTTAAGATCTATGGGAACAGAGATGCGTCCTGGACAAGCGAAGAGGTGAAGTTAGAAAAACATTTCCTGGTGACAGCAGTTAATGAGGGTTCATGCTCACCTGTTTTGGGATGAACACTGAAAGGGCTTTTCAGTAAATGGTTCACGCCTTTACTGACATTGACGTCCAGTCGAGGGTAGCAGTACTGCAGCATGATCTCCTTTTCAAAGTACTGCCGCTTTTTGGCAGTGGTCTGGAGGAGGAACGATTATCAGTCAAAACCAATTTACAAACAAAATAAATAAAACAAAATAAAAATAATTATGAAGAAAGTCTAAATCCAGAACAGCTGGAATGTTTTTTAAAAGTACAAAATAAAATATGTTTAGTGATTTTGAAGCCCTTTTGTAGCATAACATTCTTACAACCTGGTTAATCGTATTCATTTCCCACTTTTGCAGCCAAATTTGCAATTTGCAAGAAAATGTCTGGATGGATCCAACTCATGTAGTGCTATTCAACAGGTTCTAACCTTCGCATTTGCAACAGACATCTTTTCACAGTAAGGTTAATTTGAAGGGTTCAAAAGACACAAATTTACTTGGTACCGTATTTTACGCACTATAAGACACCTAAAAACCTTCAATTTCCTCAAAAGCCGACAGTGCGCCTTATAATCCAGTGCGTCTTATATATGGACCAATATTGAGCCACAACAGGTCTAGCAACTACAGTTAGCAGTCGCCGACTTCATTTTCCCCCATAGAAGAAGAAGCAGTGCATGTTGGGATAGTTGTCAGAACGCTGCTTTGTTAATAAAGTTTGACTGACCTATCTACCTACTGAGCGTTTAGAATCAGGTCATCTGCAGGTCATTTAGCACCGCATTCTTTGTTCGAACATGCTACGGAGATCAGAGCATGTTCGAACGGAGAACGGAGAAGGGTAACCATTGTCCGGCCACGCCCCGGCCCAGTCGAGGAAGGCTCTCCTCGCCAACCGGAGTCGGACTGTTTTGTTGACATTCCATTTAGTGCAGCTCCATCTAGTGGATGCATAACGTAACTCCAGCCTCTATTGTAGCGTCTATTCTATGCGCCTTATATATGAAAAAGGTTTTAAAATAGGCCATTCATTGAAGGTGAGTCTTATAATCCGGTGAGCCTTATAGTGCGAAAAATACGATACATAAAATAAAAAAATGTATTTAGATGAATCAAATTTACAGATTTTCAAGCTTTTCTGGAAAAAGACTGTGTAAGACAACCATAACAACCAACCTGTTTCTTTTTGGCTTGGGCTTCAATGTGACGCCAGCGTCTCTCTGGGTTCCTCTCCTCCTGAAATATCTCCTGTAATTCTTTTCTAACATGTAACCAATTATGTTAAGGTCAAATCGTTATCGCATTTTTTTTCTAATTTTAAGATACTTGGCGAATAAATGTTTAATGATTTACCATGGGCGTCATTGGAAAAGCCCCTTCGATTATGGTAATGAAAACGTAAAATTAATGTGCAGCTCTATGCACATTAAAAATGTAAAGGATATCTTCTGGTACAAGAGCCAGGACTTTCTCTTCAGACTCCTTGCGTCCCAGTATGTTCTGATCCTGTAGTGCGTATTGTGGAAAGTAGCGCTTCACCACCGTTAAAGACTCTCTGTTAAGATTAAAAATGCAAATTGTTAAACACATAAAGCCACATAACCAAATAATGATAAAAACAAGACAGTCAATTTAGAGTCAAATGTTGAATCCCTTAACCTGATGAAAGGATGAATTGGATCTGTCAGCACCACTTTCTTCACCGTCTCTTCACCACCCTGTGGAACAAAAATTAAAAAGACAATATGTACTTCTTGTAGCTAATTTCTCAATATTGGAAAAGAATAGAAATCATTTTATAAAGCTTCATGATCATCCTAGAAGTCAGGTTCCAAATTAGGGATGGAGCCCAACTATCAAAGTTATAATCATCCAAAACATATTTTTAACTAATTCAAACAAAAATGCATAATTGAAAAACAACTGATAAATGGCACACGTTTCCTTTAATGAGATGTGTGCAAAAATGGATGGTTTCTACAGTTTTCATGTCAATTTGTTTAACTTTTAAGACAAAACATTCTAAGTTACCCATCCTTTTTTAAAACGTATGGATAAAAAAAACTTCATTATATCTCTACAGGAGTCAGACTTTAAACATGAAACCTAGAGAAACCACAGAAAGCGTTGACAGACAAACAGATTTAATTATAAATGCATGGATTGAAATGGATGGAAAGAATGATGGATCGATTTAAGATTAAACACAATAACAGACAAATGGATCGACCAACAAACGGGTAAATAGATGCATACAGATGGATTGATGGATGGATTTCAGAAAAAACGTCTAAATAACCAAATCCTTTTACACAGAGAATGAAGTCTTGAAATACAAATATTGTTCCACAATCTACTTTTTTATCTTCATTCACACCTTAAAATCCAATTTTCAAATCTTTGCAAATAAATCCTGTAAAGCGAACATTCAAAGTGCTGACATCCTTACTATGCCTTACTTACAGATTCCTACTATTGTTTATGCCTTATTCATACTGGCTTTTCTGAATATGTTTATATTAAAAAAGAAGTGAAACTGTTTTACCTTAATCAGGCTGAGATATTCTGCCACAGCGGACCGTGCGGCTGCAGAGAGCTTCCGGGCAGCTTCATCACACACCCAGCAATGAACTCCTCTTCTGCCTGAATACACCCACAGCAGGTGGTGGAAACCAAAGTCCTCTGCAAAGAGGAAAAAAATCTAAATAAACTCAAGTGATTGTGAAGAAAATCAATAAAAGAAAACTTCTTAAAATAAATCATCAGCATACGGCGAAGAGATCTGTCCAAAATACGGATGGCGATGGTCATCAGTGTCCAGCACTTGGAGCAAATATCTGCAGCACTGAAATCAAGTTTTTAAAATGTTATTGATAGAGAGTATATTTCTGAACATGTGCAAACACAGATCCTTAAAAAAAAAAGTAAAATAATTAGTTTTACCTGCAGCAGCTTCGAACATCATCGTAATCCGTCATATCGATATCAAACACCAGCTCTTTCTCCAGAGCCTGGAAGCTGCCTGACTTCACCGTGTTGTGTTGATTAGGCTGCGGATGACAAACAGGAACACTAACTTATCTTTAAACGTGTGCAACAACACATGACCCCAGAGAGGCACGCATCAGACCGGAAAGGTTTACCCTGTGACTGTACACCGCTCCAATGTCGATCTTGTACGGGTTCATTTTCTGAATTTCCTTCTCCAGCTCGCTCTGCGAGCTGAACGACTGGTAGCGCACGTAGATATCGTCTTTGAGCGTGAAGGAGAACTCCCGGTTCTGGAAGTAGTTCTTCTGCACTGAGGATGTAGGAAACGTAAGAGTCAGGCACAGGAGGCAAACAAAGCAAACGACATATTTCAACAGAGGTCTAGATAAAATTGACCTGATTGCTATAAAACACATTTGTGCAGTTGCTTTGAATCTCCTCTGGTCTCGAGATGATTAATCAGATTAATTATTATTAATTGTTTATTCAAATAGTTGTCAATTAACTTACTAATTTATTAATCACACTGGAGAATACAGACTATAAAACTATTTTCTGAAAGAGCAAGCCAAAACTATACAAAAATAATAAATACATTTTGCATTTCAGATGAAAAACATTCTTTGTCTCTAAATACATTTAAATATTTGGATTATTCCTGTTTCGCTTGCAATCTACAATGATCTCTTCTCTCTCGCTGTACTTTTTGCTCATCGACAGGATGGACACTCCTTTGGTTTGTTGTAGTAAAGAAAAAGTTGAGCCAGGCAAGAAAAGTTCCTAAAAATATTTGCCTCTGCTATTTTTTTTTCTATTAAACAACCTAAAAGTGTCCTAAAAACAAACCCAAAATAATATTTTATACAAAACGTATGAGCCAAATAGGCTTTATATTTAAAATGTAACAATGTTATTTACAAACATTCTCAGTTCTATTACGTTTTTATGCCATTGTCAAATAAAATCACAAGTAATTTCTTACATATAAGTTCAAAAATGTTATAAGATCAAAAAGGTAAAGCTAAAAGCTACCGGATTTTTTTTTTAATGTTGATTATCGTATATCCTATTGACTTCAATAGGGAACAGAGGAACACATTTTCTGCAGAAATCACACCCAGGTAGATCATCCACACATGTCTCGGGTCCCTCCAGCTTCCTAACCCGGGATTCGGGCTCCCTTCCCCGGCCTGTTTGAGGACACTTACCTGCCCCGTAGTTCAGCCAGCGGTAATACTGAGCGAAGGGGAACAGGCGGCGATAGTACAGCGGCAATAGGTCCGGCAAACACGCCGGATCGTAGTCTGAGGACGGCATTTTACCTAAAGTTTGGAGTTTATTTCAAATATAAACCTCCTCACTCTTACTGGCGATAGTTCAGCTTAATGAGAACAGCGCGGGAAAAGTCTGAAACAACAGAGACGACCAATAACGTAAAGTCAGGACAAAGACGTCACCGGAACACGGAAATGTGCTAATTTATAAGCTCTTCCTCCAAATATATAATATAGCTAAGTTCATATTTATAATTTCTATCCACTTTAAAATGAACAGAAATGTTAAGACATTTTAGAAATCTTGGGGAGCTAAAACATGGGTTAAAACCAGAAATAACTGCTGATGATGTCATGACGTTGACTTGACGGGTTTTTTTTTTCAACTCGGCCGACAGCTACCGGGTGCGCTCCATTTGCTTTCTCGGCACAGCCGCCGGCTGCTTGGCGGTGTAGCCATGGCGTGCATCGGTGTATGAATGGTGCAGACCTCAACAAAAGGCGGTCGTGACGCACAGAAACAGAATATCACATTAAAAGTGGAGGTTGTACATTTGAAGTTTCCTTCCTGACCGTGGAGTCAGACCCTCTTTATGGGTGGCTGGACGAAACAATCTCTCAAAATGAGCTATTTTATAGTATATACACTTAACACACTTGAAGTCTTAGATTTTCATAGCTGTAAGTAGCTTAATTAGGCTGCCTACAAAGACATTTGTAACCCAGAATGTATCATACCCAATCATTTTTTCAATCCAACCAGAGTTTGTTCTTCCACATTTATCCTAAACATGCATTTAATTATTTATCCTTGTCTGGAAACTGGCTTCTGTTCTCTCTTCTGTACAAATGTCTTCTTTGTACAAATGTCTTCTTTGTACAAATGTCTTCTTTGCAATACATTTATTACCTCTTGTGGAAATAATTTACTGCCTCAGTCAGAAAACACATTGTAAAGATTTCTTGTCACACTCTCCAGTTCAGTTTATAGAATTGAACTCATTTTCAAAATTCTAAAAGAATTTAAAAATCATATGCTAATCCAGTAAAACAATAATTTCTGATGGAACAAAAGGAACTTAACTTTAAAAAAAAAATATATATATATATATATATATATATATATATATATATATATATATATATATATATATATATTTTGCAGCACGAGAAGTAGGGAAATTTGTTTTCTGTGGAATGTTTCTTTTGGAAACAAATCTCATACTGTTGTAAAGCTTGTTTATTTGCCACATTTAAAGAGGAAAATGCATTTTTTGACAGAGTTGTTGACTGTCAACACCAGATTATTTATCTCCTTCTCTGCACTTTGTGCTCTACACCTTCAGATGGCAGTGAAGCTTTATAGCAATATTTTAAATGTTGCTACACCGAACCACATTGAATGTTGGCATGCTTCTGTCCTGCTAGAACTAATGCACCAATCTGCAGCATATATATGTGTTTTTCGTGTTGTTCAAAAGAATGTGGAGCTGCAGAAACACAGAACTCGAGAAATCCAAGGATCTGCTGAAAGTGTTTGTAGTTTAAATTTGAAACAATCACTGATTTGAATTATTTTTTTTTTTACTATGGCAGAACATTGCACCACCCTTCCCCCATTTTTTGCCCTGACAGCTCATAGCTTCACTTTGTTATGTCTTTTCCACTGTTTGTATTTTCTAAACCAAAGCGATGCTCTTCAGTGTGAAGGCTGAGAGCTTTGCAGCGGTGAGAGCGCTTGCTGGTTATTGTAGCTGTAATATTTAACAGCCACACCTTTTCTTTCTGCTGTTGCACATTAAATATGAACCTCTGTGATTTTATTTATTCTGTTTTATCCTGTTTTTGTGAGGATTGACTTTGACTGTGACAGTTGCAAATGAAAACAAAAAACAAATTGAGTAAGGCAGCATTACTGGTGGTTACTGTGAACTGGATGCTATTTTAATCATTCAGAGAAAATGTGAGTGCATGTAATTACAAAGTGGGAGTGTTTAAGTGTAAATGTATTGGTTTTAGTTGTTTCTGCACAACAAAACACTGTTTAATTTTTACCTTTTAATGTACAGTGCTTTTTAAAGGTTTGTTCTGCTTTTCTTTATTGTCTCAAAAACAGTTTTTAAATGAGGACTTTAACTCGTAAAGGGGAAAAAAAGCACTTCAAACTGTCTCTATGTATGAAAATGATTGCCTCAGCTTGCTAAATTATAAATATCTTTGAACAATCCCAGCTTTTGGAAGCCAAAGCTGAGTTCAGTTTTACAAGCCACATCCAGGAGTAATTACTGACTGACCTGAAGAACCGAGAAATAATTTGAACACAACCTGTCTGACAACATAAAACATGCTAAAAGATATTAAAGCATTATATAAAGGTCCATCTCAAACCTGAAGAATATTCTGTTGACGGACGAGAAGAATGAGACGTTTTTATCCTGATACATATGGTGTAAAAATTACACAGGATTTCAAATTAAGAACATTACAGTGAAACATGGCAGTGGCAGAGTGATAATGTGGGTCTTCTTTGCTGCACCAAGAACCAGACAACTCTCCAGAATGGATGGAGCCAAAACCTTGAGGTTTGTGAAGGAGAATAGATGTGAAAAGGAGCATTTCCCCTCAGTTTATGACTTTAAACTTAAACACACTTGACAGATGCAATTGGGCAATTAAGATTTTGGAGTGGCCTAGTCAAACTCCAGACTTAAATCTAAAGGGAAAGCTGTGGTGTTACTTTAAAGAGGTTGGGAAAGCCTTATAGACACCCACCACTGTGGCTGAATCAAAGCAAGACTAAGAAGACGAAGGGCCCAGAATATATATGTGCGCAATAATTTAAAAGTGTTGTTGAACATTATAGCAAACACTGTGGGAAAAAATATAATACAAACCTACTCGGTGGAAGCTGTTGTCACCCATGATGGCACAACAGGCCAGTACGTCTATTAGGGAATTACTTTCTCACATGGTATCAGACTGAATTGGAAACCTTTTTAACTTTTAACATAAACATGATTTGAAAACAAAATGTTTGTATTTTCTTAAATTATCTTACAATTTGTTCACTTCCCTTAAATGTTTGTGACAAATAAATAAAAATAATTTAGTAGGAGAAAGATTCTATTTAGCAATACTTCAGCATATTTGCAAGTAAAAGTAAAAGGTAGCCGTCCAGGAAATTACTGAAGTAAGACTAAAAACGTATTTGGTGAAAAGGCTTCTCAAGTATTGAGTAACAGATCAAATTATCAATCTTCTAATATTTAAAAAATATACCATTAGAAGGAACAAAATATAAAGTTAAATACAAATTTTGTCAATAATTCATATAAGTAACAAAAACAATAAGAAAATTTAAAAAAAATTCCCAAATTGGTTCATTTCAATATAAAACTTATGAAACTTTACCAAAAACTGCCTTGTCCTTTTGTCTTTGTTTGTTTTTCATCCAGAAGTTTTAATCAAGTAATGAAATTACTCTGGTAAAAGTAAAAACAGCATGGTAAAATACTCCTAAAAGTGCATTTTGTCAAGGAAGTTACTCAAGTATATGTAATTAGTTATATCCAACTGGGACAGTACTGTTGCTGCCAACTTCCACCTGTTAACATGTAAAAGCAGATGGTGTCTGGTGTGTTTCCTCTTTGTTTCAGTGGTGGACGCCTGTAGTTAAGAGGATTTAAACAGGAGCTATTAGCAGCACATTTCCACTTTATGATTGCACTTGAGCATTTTCTTTCATCACGTCCTGATTTACATAATGCAAGAGCTCTATGCAGGCTCGTCCGACTTGAAATATGCAAATGAATTCACTTTGAGATTCATTAGATGTGAAGGATTTTCTGTCTGTTTTCCTCTTCTCAGACACACTTTTTAATGATATTTGGGATTTGTCTGATTTCAGGCAGAACTGTCGACTCAGCACGGCAAAGTGGGTGGATGAATTAACACCACCTGCTTTCCTCTGCTTTCTCCCACTTGTCCTGTGCTATCTTATCTAAGGAGATTTGCAATCTACAGCATTAGTGACAAGTTAAAAGTAGAACTAAAAAAAAGTTAAATTCAGAAAGTGACATTAAGTGAAATATTTAAGATGATTATAGATTACAGATGATGACAGCCAAAAATTAATTGTTTAGAAAACATTAATATTACATCACTACTTGATAGATGATAGTCACTGACACTCTCCGCAAGAAGAGTAAGTCTCAAAATGTTATTGCTAAAAAGAGAACATTTATAGAAGGTTAAGTGGAAGGAAGAAGTGTGGTAAATAAAGAATAATCTCAGCTGTGAGAGGATTGTCAAACAGTGAGGAGTGAGGCTGGACATCAAGAGCCACTACAAACTAGACATATCATGGGCGATAAGTGTTTTTTCTGGGCTGAGGAGACAAATATCTGCACTGTTCCTCTTTTCTTAGATGGAAATAAACTTTGCATTTCATTTGAAAATGAAAGTACAAGTCTGCAGGAAAAGTGGACTCCACCTTACTTGAAGTCCAGTTTGAAACTTCCACAGCTCAGTGAATATTTGGGTTGCCATGTCATGTCAACGCAACCATCTACCAGAAAATTTTGCAGAAGGAATCATGAAATGTTTCCTTCTGCAGACAAACTTTATGGAGATGTTGATTTTATTTTCCAGCAGGTCGTGGCGTCTGTTCACACAGCTAAAGGCACTAAAAGCTGAATCAGTAGCCGTGATGTTCCTGCGTTTGATTGGGCTGATACATTCCTTGACCTCACAAAAGGTTATGTCACATTTTGTGTCTCCAAAGGAGTTTTAAAAAGACTCTAGGTTTGGTTTCAGACCCCTTCTCTATATTTATGAGGTTCTATTTTTTGGCAGATATTTTTTTTTTTGCCACAAATGGAATCCCACAGATCTAGAAGGCCTTATAGGATGCGTTCACACTACAGCCTGAAGTGACTCAATTCCGATTTTTTGGCAATTCCAAATTTCTTTTGCCAGGGCCGTTCACACTGCCAGTAAATGTGGCCTGTATGTGTTCTGCAGTGTGAACGGGCAAATGACCTGAAAGTGTCCCACATGCGCAGTAGAGGGCGCTATAGCGTCAGCGTTCTCAGTGTTCTGCCAACCACCATAAAAAGAAGAAGAAGAGCTCAGTGTTTGTGGAAGTAAACATGGAGGCTAACGGTGGAGCTTAGCTTACATATTTGAAGTTATCCAGCCGGAGCAACACATTAACAACTTAAACCTCATATAGTCCGTCATGGTTGTTGTTTTTCTTCCCACTTGCGCGTATCAGACGTTAGGTCGCATTTGAATCGGATACATATCGGATATGGGTCACATTCATAAAAGAATCCGACCTATGCTGTTCACACTGCCATGAAAACATGCATTATGTCAAAAAAAAAAAAAATCAGAATTGAGCCACTTCAGGCTGCAGTGTGAACGCACCCATAGAAAGTTGTGGTGGGGCGTGCATGGCCCCCGGGCCTCAGGTTTGACACGTGCTGTACATCAAGACAAAAACACTTCAGATAATGCAGATGTTGTAATTAGACGGTAAAATCTGAGTTTTTAATCGAAACGGCTTTGATTTCTCTCATATTTTTTAAATAAAAGTTGTTAATTTGCTACGTATTTGTTTCCCTGCGGCTGCTAGTGATAAGCTGGGCATCTTCTCGTGCGCGGTCCTCGTGCACGCGACGCACTGCGCCGCTCTCATTGGCTGGCGCGACAACATAAAGTCCCGCTGCGTCTCCGGCTTCTTCACTGACTGAAACTAAACCGCTGCTGCTGCTGCTGCTCAGCTTCAGAAACACTCCACACTTTACCACACACTTTAGCCCCACTCGTTTCTCCTCCAGTTTTATTCTGGGCTGCAGTCCTAACAATGAAGGAGAGAAGACTCCCGCAGCCTTTTGTGGCGAGGTGTAAACTGGTCCTGGTTGGAGACGTTCAATGCGGTAAAACAGCGATGCTGCAAGTGTTGGTGAAGGACTGCTATCCGGAGGTAAGACACTGCTGCGCTCATCTAAATCACTGGGAAATATTGAAAAAGCTTTTCTGTTTTTACGTCCTTAGAGGTAGAAAAAACTGTCATACGGTTTTATATTCAAATTGAATATTCTAACATTATTGATTCCTTCTGATTAATCCTTGGATTATTTGAGTATGGAGATTACTTTAGTATGATGTCAATCTTATAGTAGGAGAAAGGTAGTTTAGTTAGAACACATTTTTTTAATTTGTGGAATATAGATTTTCATATAATAACTAAACCGTATCAATAAGAAAATCAAAGAAATTATAATGATAAGAATTTAGCAGCAATGATTAGTTTATTGCAAAACCCACCAATTCCTTTAGAGTTAATCTAAAATGGAAACCTGCAACACTGTAAATATGTGATGAGAATGTATCCTAATCCCGTTCTCCGTTCCTCCTCATCCAGACTTACGTCCCCACTGTGTTTGAGAACTACACGGCTTGTCTGGAGCTTGAAGACCAGCGTGTTGAGCTCAGTCTGTGGGACACATCAGGTGAGATTCGCAAGCCCTGAAGCTATTTTCCTTTGCTAAATTTCCTGAAACCGGATGTGATTTCCTGTGTTCTCCATCTTTGTTTAAAATTCTCCCCAGTCTGGTCAGGGCTGGTCTCAGAGCTATATTGATGGGTTTCTATCTGCAACATGTTTACTCTCCCAGAAAGCTCTGCCGGCCAGGAGCCGGGTAACGATTATGACTGCAAATAAAGCAAGGTCTCATTCTTTTGTTATGCTTGCAGTGCTATCTGTGCTGTTTACGCAGGCTTCACTATCTCGCTGCCTGTTTGTCTGTCCTGTTTGAATGGTGTTAAGTAGCTTTTTATTCAGTGGGAAATCTTCTGAGGAATCTTGCCTGATAGCAGAAAGCGGACAATTTAGAGTCTGTAATGTTTGTAATTTAAATTGTCTAATTGTTTTGCTGCTCACATAAAATCTTTGGGTTAATCACTCCTGACAGAAAAACCACATTTCTCGGATAAATCAATAAATCGTCAAGGAAATAAAACAGTACAATCATATTAAATTATAGGAAATTAAATGTTTATTTATCCTTTTTTTTGCTTAAAAGTAGAGATACAACAGTCAATGCCAGATGTTTCAGGCATCAAGTTAGTTCCATTTCACAGTATCCAGATATTTCTTTTAACATCTATGAAACAAAATAACAAAACTAAATCTTTATCAGCTCTGATCTGCAGGTCGAATGCTGAAAAATATGATTTTTTACCCCTGTTCATTTAATGCATCAAAACAAAAGAACATATACAATTTTAAGTCTATTTACTTTATATGCATTGTCATACACTTTAAAGCATATTTTGAGTTTAATTAAAGTCAGATAAAGATTAGGAACCATTGTTTTGATGCCTACATCACTAAATTAATTCTGTCATTTTGGATTCAAAAGCACTACCTCTGTTCGTTAACCTTCAATGTGGTTTTCCTCTCCTTAGGGAAAAACAACTGAATCTTTATTAGCCTATTTAGTATATTTCTACAGCAGATATAATAAGATTTTTAAAGTCCCATTGTGAGCACAGCAGTTGTGCACCAACTTTGTAGTTATTTTGTTCCATCTGAGAAGGTGAAAGCAAATGTTTCTACCCTCAACATTGAAAGAAGTGGTTACCTGGTCAAAAAAAAAAAATTCCAATCTGCTGTGTTTACGCAAAGACTTAACTATGTGGTAACAATCTATTTTACCTGAGGTTAATCTAAAGAAAAAGTAAAAAAAATCCCTCAGCAGATATTAAATGACTACATGTGTTCTTGGATTGTAAAAACCTAAAAAAAAAAGGTTAATTGTGACGCTAACCAGCAGATTAATTGATAACACAATCGGCCAGAACGGCTTTTAGGTTTCTGATTCAACATGTGAAAAGATAAACTGCATGCAGTTGCAGTGTCATCTAAGCACACAGAAGTCATTATGTAAATTAAATCGATAAGAAAAGCCACCAAGTGCACCAGCGGAGCTCTTTTGTAACAGTGCTGGCTGCAGCCTTAGGCTTGGTGTTCAGAGGAAGTCGAGTGGTGCCAGTTGGCCTTCAGAGTGGTTGTTTCACAGGGGAGAGGGGGGGATGCCTCGTCCATACGGGGGGTGGAAGTCTGCAAGAGTGAAGCTAATCATGGTTCTTGTGTGTGTGTGTTGTTGTGAACATAAGGCACAAGCGATGGATACTGAGAGAAAATACGTGCTTGACCTCTACGCTTATGTAACCCAAAGCAGCACTGAGATAATTTGGGTTTGTACATTTGTCTCCCACGACGGAAAAACTTTCTTGACAGTCACCCATTCTGGAGGAAATGTTGCATAAGACCGATTTCCATTTGTATAAATAAATATAGACACACCTTCACTGCACTGTGCATAAATATCCAAGTTGTCTTTACGTATACGTCATAGTGCTTTGGGTAAAGTCTTTTCTAAAATTGAATATTGTTTTTAGCAAAAATAAAGCTTTCACTATCCATCCATCCATTTTCCTACACCCTTGTCCCTTAATGGGGTCGGGAGGTGCTGGTGCCTATCTCCAGCTAGCGTTTCGGGCGAGAGGCGGGGTACATCCTGGACAGGTCGCCAGTCTGTCGCAGGGCAACACAGAGACACACACAGGACAAACAACCATGCACCCACACACTCACACCTAGGGGCAATTTAGACAGACCAATTGACCTGACAGTCATGTTTTTGGACTGTGGGAGGAAACCGGAGAACCCGGAGAAAACCCACCATGCACAGGGAGAACATGCAAACTCCATGCAGAAAGGCCGGGGCCGGGAATCGAACCCAGAACCTTCATGCTGCAAGGCAACAGCTCTAAGCTTTCACTATTAAATTAATAAACGTATCTTTTAGCTCAAAAACAAATTTGCTGTCTTGTTTTATAATCGCAACAGAGAGAGAGAAAAAAATGCTTAAATTCCTGAATAGAAATTTGTCCTGCAACCAATCAATCAATCAATCAAATTTTATTTGTATAGCACATTTCAGCAGCAAGGCATTTCAAAGTGCTTTACATAATTAAAATAAAAAAAGCATGTGACATTGAATAAACAGTGAGAAAGAGAAAAATGTAAAAAAAAAAACAGTGGGTTGCCAGCTCAAAGCCCAGTCCGTCCATCTCAGTTGTTGTTTCCTCTGTAAGACACTTCATCCACCTCGCACCATCCGTATGAATGACTAAAAGCAGAGTAAGCCGCTTTGGAGTCCTCTGACTTGATACGCCATAAAATGCTGGCCATTTTGCCATTTAAGGAGAAATTGGAATTGGCTAATATCTATATTTGCTGGTCAGATCTTTGTATTGATCACCTATGGGCCAACAACCCATATATCAATACTAAATAACAATTCTTACTCAGAAATAGGACACATTTTTTGTGAACCTCAAGCTTTGTCTTATATAGCTATTTGTCTCATTTTGCATCTTTTCCCAAGACACGGTGATGAGTGAAGGCGCGCCATTCACTTTTTTTGTCTTTCACAGTAAACCAGACAGTTTGAACAGATCGGCTTCTGTTGCTCAGCTGAAAGCATTGTGCGTCTTTGTGTGAGTGAGCGTTATTCGTGTGTTCAGGCGAGGTGGAGGTGCTAAAGTGTGGGAGGCGGTAGGAGCAAGTTGTGTCCTCTTTAGATCTGTCTGCCTCCTCTTTCTCAAGTCTTACATCACCTCGGATGGTTATATGGGACATGGATTTAGCTTTTCATAAACAGAACACAAAAGTATATTGATAGATGCAACTTGTGTAATGTATCCTACTTTGCAAAGTTAAGTCAACAGCAAAGACCGGCTAAATAAAACATTGGGTGTAAAACATTACATTTCACCAGGACGCCCTGATTGCTGGTTGCTCTTGCTAGCAGAAGCATCTATTCCTGTCCTAATTGCTTTTCTTATATTTGCTCCTTGTGCACATTTGGCCCCCCGAGGACAGGACGAGGAAATTGAAGCTTGCTGTGGTTGTGTAGGTAGTGATTAGGTGGCAGAGGGAAGACAATAGAGCGCGGACATCCTGCCAATTTGTTTTTAGCTCTGGAACTTGTTCTGTTTATAGAAATGCAAGCAGAATCAGTTTCCTTCATTCTTATGTTTCACAATACCTGAGGGGGAATCCCAAGGCCTTTAAAAAGACCAGCGTACACAACTGATATGATATGCAGGTTGAGTGATTGGTCTTGTTTTCAGTTAATTATCTGAGGAAACATTTTGATGTGTTATGCACCACTGCAGTTAAATATTTAATGTCTAGGTGTGAAGTGCAGGTCCTTGGAAAAATATGCATAGCCATAGATCTTTTTCACAAAATGCCACATTAAATCCTCATAAGTAATTGACATTTTATATGATACATCAACACTGATGATTGTAAACTGGGAGAAAATTTAAATCGAAATATTTTCAATGAAACAAACAAAATTTCAAATCTGTGGCATTTTTATGTTCTATTCAGCCAGCTGCACCTGGATCTATATTTTGTATGTCTATCTTTTGCAACAAAGTCAAAGTCCTTTAGGATGTGTCTCTACAAGCCTGCGCATCTAGAAAAGTAATGTTTTGCTCACTCTTTGCAAGAAAGCACAAGCTGTGGCAGATGAGACGGATTTTGAAGTTTTAATGCAGATTTTCAATTAGACTTTGATCTTGGACTTAAATGGACTTTGATGTAAACCACTCTAACGTAGCTCTGGCTGTATGTTTAGGTTTGCAACCTTGCAGGTTTTCTTCCAGTTTGCAAGGAGCAATGTATTGTGTGGCTTATTTAAAATTTAAAATATGAATTTAAATCACTTATAGAATGCTGGTTTAAAGCAAACAAAGGATATGTGCTGAGACTCATTAATTTGCTTTCATTTTAGTAGTGTTAGATTTTCTCTTGTGCAGATCCAGAGGAAGTGGTGGTGATAAGTAAGGGAAGGACAATAAATCAACAACAATACTGATAAACATGTGGTCAATATTAATAGATAATCCATCCATCCATTTTCCTACACCCTTGTCCCTTGATGGGGTCGGGAGGTGCTGGTGCCGATCTCCAGCTGGCGTTCCGGGCAAGGGGCGGAGTACGCCCTGGACAGGTTGCCAGTCTGTCGCAGGGCAACACAGAGACACACACAGGACAAACAACCATGCACACCTAGGGACAATTTAGACAGACCAGTTAACCTGACAGTCATGTTTTTGGACTGTGGGAGGAAACCGGAGTACCCGGAGAAAACCCACCATGCACAGGGAGAACATGCAAACTCCATGCAGAAAGGCCGGGGCCGGGAATCGAGCCCAGAACCTTCTTGCTGCAAGGCAACAGCTCTACCAACTGCGCCACTGTGCAGCCTTGCTTAATAGATAATACATCTGATAAATGTTTCAAAATTTTACTGAACTCCAATCCAGAACTGCACAGTATTCTGGGAGATGTAGGCAGAGAAAAGACTTTAGCCACTCGACCTTTCATAGCCAGATAAGCAAGGTTGGTGGCAACAACTAACTCACTGACTCTCTGGTTACTTAGCGACATCTTGTTGAGTAACTTGTGGTTACCTAGAAACAACTTGTTGAGTAATTTGCGCCGCAGCAGTTTCATGTTTTGCCTCATAGCTGCTTAAAAATAAAAAACCCAACATGGAGTGAAAACTGTGGTTAAAACAGAAAATGTCACACCACTAGTTTGGCAGTATTTCAGATATTTAAAACAAAAAACCTAATTCATTCATAACAACTGATATGAAATGCAAATATCATCCAGCCCTATTATATTTATGACTTTATGTTGTTACCATGTGAAACCTCCTTGATCTGACTCCTCGCTGCCCCTTTAGGCTCTCCGTATTACGACAACGTCAGACCCCTCTGCTACAGCGACTCGGACGCAGTGTTGCTATGCTTTGACATTAGCCGGCCGGACACAGTAGATGGTGCTCTGAAGAAGGTATGAGCAGCTGAGATTCCTGCTGGGTGGCATATTTGCTTTACTATCTGCAGTAATGATAATTGATAATAATAAACCTGCTTGTTTTATTTGCAGTGGAAAGCAGAGATTCAGGACTTCTGTCCCAACACTCGAATCCTGCTCATAGGCTGCAAGACAGACCTGCGAACGGATGTGTGCACGCGCATGGAGCTGTCCAATCAGAAACAGGCTCCAGTCTCCCATGAACAGGTGAGCTTTTGTTGGTTCCCTTTTCCTTCTTAATGTACTTGTATCACTTTCTCAATTAAAGGTGGGCAATATGGACTTAAAAGTTTTAATGCAATATTTTGTTGCATTATTGTGATAGTAATAAAAGTGGCAAAGAGAAAATTTATTACGTCTTTTTTAGGTAACTCTATAGCACAACTTCTACTCTTGAAAAATACTCTTTTTTTGTAATATGCTTCTTTAGGACACCAGTAATATCAATAAATGTGGTACATAAAATTAATTAAACTTAAAATCGTCACTTAGTTTCATTATACTTTCCAATTTATTGACATTTTTTGATGTTTTCATTGACCAAACAGTGGAGAAAGTAGTAAAACTAACAAATCCATTAATAAGGACAGTTTAATATAAACATCATTAATTGGGATTTGTCCTGTCAACAATAAATCAAAATTATTGTCATAGACATACAGACACACTGCATTCATTCTAACAAGAGAGAAGCTAAAATGCGCAACATTAATTATAACAGTTAAAACCACAATACAAAACATGGGAAAGTTAAATTTAACATGTTAAATTAGTCTAAAATGTAATACTTGTAGAAAGAACACATGAAGTTACAGAAGTCAACAGGAAAAAGGGGGGGGGGAGGGGAACTGTCAGTTACTGGTTGCCATGGTAACCAGCCACCAACACTTTATTTAAAAAAAAACAAAAAACAATCCTCTTCATTTCATAGGGTTCATCTTTGGCCAAGCAGCTCGGAGCCGAAGCTTATCTGGAGTGCTCGGCTTTTACTTCGGAAAAGAGCATCCACAGCGTTTTCCGCACCGCAGCTCTGGCCTGCATGAATAAACTGCAGCCTCCCACCAAACCCAGCCCGGTCCGACGCCTCTCCAAAAGACTGCTACACCTTCCCAACAAGACGGATCTCCTCTCCACCACCTTTAGCAAGGACAAGTCCAAAAGTTGCTCCATCATGTGAACACAGTGAGGAGCGTGCTCAGAGTATGGGGAAGAACAGCATCCCTCCTGGTTCAGGTGGGGTTCAGGGTGTGCAAGGGAAAGAGAGCAATCGTCGAGATTTTCACAAAACTTTATACTCTTTTGCATCATCCTCCTCCAACTCCTGGCTGCCACAGTTTCCACAGAGAGAAACTATTTGAAGTGGAGTTTCATGATCCTGTACAAATGGAGAGTAACGTGTTACAGCCCCACATAAAGGTTGTTGTGAATCCACTTAACAATGCTCCGTACATTAGCTCGTCCATGAAGGAAGCATTGTATCCTCTCCATTAAAGTGATGAAATCCATTTAAAGCTCTGATAGCAGTGCCGTATCCCATCCATCTCTCTGTCTGGATGTCTTTTAAAGGTCACAGCATGGGCTGACTGATGAGAACGTAAAATCTGAGAATGAAGCTGCATCTGCAGAAACATCGCTGAGGAGATCTTAAGAAATTATAACCCCCACCAGAGCCCTCGCCCTAATATATATTTTGAAATTAAAGTTGACAGTGGAACAAAAAAGATGACAAAAAGAGAGGGATTTGGCAAGCGGTGCGCTCATTTGCAGAAGGCAGTGGGAGGACAAAGTGAGTCCATGAAGAAGTGCAATGTGACTCAGCACTACCACAAGCCGCAAGGTCGAAAAGGGTGGATGCATTTTGTTAAATACTTTCCACCTGTCTTCAGGAGGTTCTCTGCCATGCACCATCACCACATGAGTTCAGCAACCATTGGTATTTATTTTAGTGCTGTTACATGGAGCAATGATATTTCCAGACTGTTTAATGGGTTCAATTTTTATTTTGTTTAGTTTTTTCTTAGTCTTTTTTACAGAAGAGACCAAGAAAAGAGGATTTTTTTTGGTGTGCTTCAAAGTAAGTCTATGGATCATCTATGTTTCAGAAATACTCTTGATCATTGACAATAAGGGGAACAATTGTTCAGCTTGGTTCTACAAATATCTGCTCATTACAGTCTGCTGTCCTGAAACCTGGCCAGAAGACTTCACACCAGTGAATAATCAGTTAGCACCCAAAATAAAACTAAACTTGATAAATCTTTTTTTTGCATGTTTTTTGCCTTTCATACTCCATAAAATGTAGGATCTTGTAGCACAGAGGTGAAAGTAAACACAACAACACTGTGTCATCCTCATCCAAGACCTTCTTGTTCTTAAAGGGAAAGTTCAGAATTTTTATAGCAGGTTCTTTTACAAGATTATGACTTGTGATTTCTGAAACCCTGCCAGCATTCGAAAATTCGGCATGAGCCATGATAGTCGTCAGCCTTACTGTTATCTGCTGAAAATCTTGCTCTTATTCATAGCCTGAACGAACTGAAGACATGGAAACAGTTTTTCCCCCTCTGTAACAACTTTAACACCAAAGAGTGTTGCTATTAGGGACGTGGCTAAAAACATTGGTCATTACAAGATTTTTCTTTAGATTTGATGGCTCTCACGTCATAATTTGTATGGATTTAGAGTAGTTGGTAACAGACGCTAAAGCTAACTGCTAGTCCAAGCATAACTAAGCACAACGCAGGCTTCCAGTCCTAAAACTTCTCTAAAAAATGTTTCATTGGTTTGTGCATATACCATTTTATAAACCTTTGAGCTGCATTGATGGTTATTTATAGACGAGCTATGGTTATTTACACTGGAAATAGAGAATGGAGTCGGCGTGCCATCAATTAGCTTCCCTGTAAAACATACTGAGAACATTTTTCCATTTAGAATAAATGAAAAAGTAATACTGTGCATAAAAAATAAACTAATGAACAACAACCTCAATTTTCTACCTGTTTAAATAAACAGGTTTTGTGTCTAAACATTCAAACAAATATCACAAGAATTTAAAGATGAACAACATAGCATTGCATAAACCATAAAGACATTTTGTTATTGTGAGATTTTTAAGATAATAAAAGTTGGAAGTGCTACTCTGATTAGCTGTTTTCTATAGTCTCCAGGAGCAATGGTAGATGGTGAAAGAACTGCAGGAGAAATATAAATTATTCATAACCTTCTACAGAATCCAACTTCAAAAATCATGGGCTATCACTTTTTTTTTCTGCCATTGTCATTTAGGTTTTGGAGTTTGTGCTGCATGCTTCTGTGAAGAGGAACATCTTGCCCGATACCTTAAACTCTTTCAATTTGTGAAAATAAATTTCTCCTTTCTGGTTGCCAACATCCAGAGATTAACTGAAATAATCAACACTTTCCTCAAATTTTAAAGACGAAACAAAAGATTTTCATATACCTGCACAAAACTCACTTCCGTTATCCAAAAAATACAAACTTTGTCACCTCAATGCCCAATTAAGGCTTTATTCATCACAAACTGATATAAACTCTGTGTACAGGACTAATTTTGCAATAGAGTAAATCCCTTGAGAAC
This sequence comes from Poecilia picta, assembly GCA_033032245.1. NCBI lineage: Eukaryota > Metazoa > Chordata > Actinopteri > Cyprinodontiformes > Poeciliidae > Poecilia > Poecilia picta. The sequence goes on along the minus strand of CM065359.1, from coordinate 11,513,282 downwards.
AAAACAGGAGTTGAATCCCTGGGAACACACTGGTCCTGTCTGTATTCGCTTCCTCTCCAATCATTACAGAAAGCATAAGATTTGATACTGGATGCTTTGCTTATTGTTTTCTCTGGCGTTGTGTTCACTGGAGTCTCCTGGCATTAAGCTGTTGACAGCTTGGCTAATGGAGGGCTTGATGATTTGTAGGTCTGCACCGGGAAGCGCAGCAATGTGCACAGCGGCGGAATTTAACGCGTTGCCTAGCAACAGTGTTAGCAAGGGCGATGCCTCTGTATCTCCGAGGGAGAGGAGGGGTGACGCCTCCTCACCTTTTCCTTGTAGCCTCAGCGAAGGTGACGGCGGGACGTATCAGGGAGAAGCTTTGTTCTTCAACATGTGTTTTCTGGTTGGAACACTGCAAAAACACAAAGTCTTACCAAGTAATGTTGGTCCAGTTTCTTGTGTAAATATCTTAGTCCACTTGGAATAAGACAAAACTAGCTTACGAGTAAGTTTTCATCAAGATATTGGACCTTGTTTTGAGTCAATAATTCCTTAATTTTGATGAATATGTACTAGGTTCATTGGTAGATCAAATTTTCTGCCAATGAAGATAAAATGTCTAAGTGTCAAGCAGTTTAAAAATAAAAAACAAAGCTATGGCTGCGTTCACACTGCAGCCTGAAGTGATCTAATTCCGATTCCTTTCTCTTTTTTTAACGTACTGTGAGCTGTATCTGATCTTTTCATGACAGTCTGAACAACACAGATCGGATACTTTTTGAATGCTTGGGTATCCCATACATATTCCATACTAATGTGACCAGAGGTCCATCCCCCCACCTGAACGTCACTGATACTCGACAAACGTCACTGTTCTGCGTCCTGATATGTGCAAGCAGGAAGAAAAACAACAATCATGACGGACTACAATGAGGATTAAGTTGTTAATATGCTGGTTCCGGTCGGAAAACAATTTCAAATATGTAGCTAAGCTCCACCTTTAGCCTCCATGTTTACTTCCTCAAACTCTGAGCTCTTCTTCTTTTTATGGCGGTTGGCAGAACACAGAAAACGCTGACGCTATTGCGCCCTCTACTGCGCATGCGGGACACTTTCAGGTCGTTTGCCCGTTCACACTGGGAAAAAAATCCGATTTGACGTAAAATCGGAATTGGGTCACTTCGGGCTGCATTGTGAGCGCAGCCTGTGTTACTCTCGTTATACAGAGAACCTTGACTCTATGTCAGATTGTTATTTACAATTGTCATTGCTACTGTTAGTATTATCCATACATTTTCTTGTCTCATGAGAGTTAGTTTGTAACCATTTCGTCTATGTAATATAATTTATCGTTGACACTTTAGCATATTGGACAGGGACATGAATATTATGACATGGTTTTAATTACAAGTTTTTGGTAATTATTACAACTGCTTTTCTAACAGAAAAACAGTTGTAAACAATTTTTTTTCTTGGTTATGCATGCATTTGTTCTCTTGTCTTATTTATTTTTAGATAAATACGAAATGGTTATGACATGGGAAAAATGTCTTGTTATAAATGAAATGATCTGCCTGTTTAACTGGAACGCTTTCATCAATATTAAGGAGTTTTTGACTTAAAACAATCTCTTATATCTTGCTGAAAAGTTACCTAGGAGTTAGTTTTGTCTTATTTCAAGTGTACTAAGATATTTGCAATAGAATTTTGTCCAGAAATAATTGGCAAAGTGTTATGTTTTTGCAGTGAAAGGCCTCCCGTATTAGTAGCAATCATCTGCTTTAGAATGGAGGCAATACCAAGTTTTTAAATGTGAATCTTCAAGCTGTGCTGCAGTGCTTATTTAACCTCTCTGTGCTGTCTGGAGCATCCCAACATCCCAAACCAGTTCATTATAATTACACTGTTTCACGGCTTCTCTTGCTCTTTTTTTCCAGATTTGTTTTGTACATAATCTTGATAGCGCTGTTTACTCCCACAGAGGAATGTTATTGAAGCAAATCAACATGCTTGTATGAAGTTGCCTCTCATGGCTTAAATTATTGCCAAGATCCTGTATTTGTTATTGTTATACCGTCTTTAAAAGTTTAATTTAAGTAAATATGCCTGAATTTTATTTACAAGTGTTACTTCTGTGATAAATCAATAAAAGATAAACATTTGATGGACATATTATGAAATCCAGTCAGTTTTTATGTTAGAATGTTTATGTTCTGAGTTAAAACCATCAATCTCAATTAAAAATATATCAAAAAGACAAAAATAAGAAGTGTAGAAATCCTACATATATTCAACATACATGATGAGTTGAGACATTAACTCTTCTGTAAGTTCATAGTTGGTTAGAAACATATCAAAAACTATCAAAGTAGAGCAAAAAGCTATTTTGGGGATTTATTTGAACTCAAGGCTCTTTTGGAGTGAGAAGCTGATAGCTTGGTGGCACATTATCTGTTTTGACTTCAGCATGACTGATAATATATCTTCATTTTCTAATCCAGGGCAAAGGAAGATGGACAGAGTAAAATGCAATAGAAAGAAAAAAACTTGCTAAATGAAGTTTCCTTTTTGGAAGACAATTAACCAAACCATACATACATAGTTCATGGTGAAACCATGTGAAAACATTCGAGACGTGTGAATATTTTTGCAAGACATTTTACATAATGTTTACACAAAAAAATGAGAGATACATATTGACTAAACAGCAGCTGAATCCAAGTTGTTTTGTTAATGCGCAAATCCTATTGTATGACTTTAATGCTGTGCAATGCATGTCTGTTTTCAGAATAAACCTTTGATAATTAAGCCTTTAATTTCTGTGTGGCATCTTAGGTAAAAAAGACTGAATAAACAATAGAAACAAATATAATGAAAACATAAAAGACAGGTATTCATAAAAGAAAACTAGTTTCATTTATGCTTCAGACAAAGAAGGGATGGAAAAACTTTACTGTTTGGAGTGTCACAGTAAAACTTTCATCGTTTTATCCAAAATATCATAAAACCTTCCTTTCAGGTAAAGAATTCCTTGATATTATGTTTCTGTGCCCCTTCCTCTCAGCCATCCATCATGTGCTCCGTCACAGTGTTTGCAGTCTTCCACAGGACTTGCCAGATCTTTGCCGTTATCAGCTTCTCTCTGTCGGCTCTTCGATGAAACCATATAAATAAAGTGACCTGAATGTTTGCCATTCCTGAGCTATCACACAGGATACAGCTTATCCGCTACCTTTACACAGCCAATTGGGGGAAACAGCAACCTTCGATAAATTTCATATTTGCTGCTGCAAAGCTGATTTTATACTGCTAAAGCAGAACGGCTGCATGACCGTCTTTTGGATAAGCGGAGCTGTTTCTGTACTCCTCTGTCCTATCTCTTTCTGCCATTTATGCTCCCCCGAATCATTTATCAAGAACGTTACATGTCTCATCAAATCAGATAGCCTTATGACAAACCTGTCGCTCCAGGGCGTGATTATGCAGTTTGGCACATCCATGTGGTTCCTGTCACTGTCCTGTCACTGTCCTTTCACGAAAAGCGTCTACTTTCTGTCTTTTTATTAATACTGTGGTGCTAAAATATTCTTGGAAAAAATGTCACAACACATGTACTGTAAATGAATCAGTATCTGAGTTTCTTAGCTTGTATAAAACAGGTTGAATGAATCTTTAAAAGTAACTCAGCCAAAAACCATAAGGTGAGCTTTTACACATTTAAATAGGCAGATGTGATCTGCATGCTACTATGGCTAAGCAATAAAACACTTTAATAACTTCTTAATATACTTTGTTGTTCCAAAAACATGAAACCCTCTTCTACTGTTGATAAAATGGTGGAGAAATATTTTGAAATGTTTTTGATCTTTAAACTGATCAGTACACTAATAGAAATAAATTGTGTAAGTGACCTAAAACAGGAAAAGTTTAGTCTGATTTGACTTCAGGCTGTGAGGGGAAAAAAAGCTACATTGTACGCAATCATCTTGTTTCCACTGTATGTATAGGAAAGGTTATTACTAGATGGAGAACAGACGAGTGACATGATAATAGCATGTAGGAAACAAACACAAACTTTAAAATTATGACTTGTAACCTAGTCATTATAATAAACATTTTCTGCAAGTTTTAGATTTGATCTCTAACAAAAGTTTAAGTATTATCAACCTCATTCTGAGTCACACTTTAGATTTGTGGAATAAAACTGAACATGTTGGACACGTTTAGTTGCTAATGTTGTCCCACATGCGCAACTTGTTGGACAAAGTTTTTTTCAAAGACTTTGAATCAGTTTAAAATGATGCAAACAGGTCAGTATGAAGAGAGACTCAACTTCTTTGGTAGAGATAATATGAAACGATGTGAATCTCTTAGAGGTTCATTTTTTAAAACAAAATGTTGAATTTGACATCTTCAGTAGGTTTTGACGATAAGCTCAGGCCTGAAATTTGGCCTGAACAGGACAAAGAAAACCAGAGTTACTCTGAAATGTTTGACATGAACCAACGGCCAGGATTGTTCCCGATTGATTTTGGTCGAACTGACGTGTGTCCCCTCCTCTCAGCTAACATTTTAACCTCCAACAGAGAAGGTGGAAATGCTAACATTCATAAAAAGAGGCATGGATGAAAAAAATAAGACTTTTGCCATCTGAAACCCTCTGAGAAATTTAGACAAGAAGGTTGCTTTGTGGCATTTTTCACTGGCACGTAGTCTCTTAATCTATCAGACGGGATGGTGCAGATAACACACACGCACACACACACACACACACACACACACACACACACACACACACACACACACACACACACACACACACACACACACACACACACACACACACACAAGAAGCAGGGTCACACATTCCCACAATCAAGCCCTCAGACGTGCCTCACACTGCAGCAGAAGCAGCAGAAAGAAGATGATGAGGGGGTGGAGGGCTTGAAAAGGCTTTGCCGCCTGGCTGCTGGTGAGGAGCGATCTGCAGCCTGACATATGGGTAGCATTCCTTCGTGCAGCAGGCTCTGTCACAGCTGCTCTGACAGTGTTGTAACTCCTGTCTTTGTGTGCGAAATAGGAGAGCATGTCAATGTCTCTCAGCCAGGCGAGGAGGAGAGAAAATTAGAGTCGTCTTTGACTATCTGCGGCCCAGTCAAAGGAACAGCGACTCCATCGTGTTGTTCCATGTTTCTTTATTTAGATTCTTCAGCTTGTTTTATTGCTCGTTTTATTATATGAGAAAGATAAATAGAAGCTTTTTTTGTAAAAAAAAATGTGTTGTTAAATTGCTTATCTTGGAGGTACACCTGTTGCAATTAATTTGATGATAAATTTAAATAATCTCAATGATTTCCATTCTGATTCTTAATGTTGTTTGAAGAGCAAGTTTGTTTCCAGAGACATTATAAACTACTTTATTTATGATTTCAGTTGTGTTGTTTTATGTGTTGTTTTTAGTTACTGTATATTATTTTGTATATTTAAAACATCTTCCAATTTCTGTACAAAATTAAAGTGTATTAGTCTTTGGGAGGGAAAACTTGCATGATTATTTTCTCTATTTTAGTTAAAACTGCTATCAAAACAACATTATTGCCGTTTACTTTAACATTTTAAAGAAATGTTACAAGTTTGCTGTGAACTTGTAGAACAAATCCAGTAACTGATTTGAATCAGAAGTAGGGAATGGATATGTTTTGTAAGACACTTTACGTTTTCCATGAGAGATATGAGAGTGCGATCAATCTTCCTGTTCTGGGAAATGAAATAAAATAGCAAAATGTTTTCCAAAAAGGTCAGCCAACATATCTTCTCAAAATACAAGCTGTCAAAGTCAAGTCATGTCATAGTTTGTTTCTCCTGTCTTTCATCAAAAAAGGTCAGACAAATAAAAAAAGAAGGCCAGACTGACTGCCCCATAACTGCCAGAGAAATGATAAGAATCAGAGCTGACCCGCTCCGATTTCACAGGACTTATTGAAGCTGAAGTTTTGTTTCATAAGTCCATTCGCATATTTATGATTTTTCTTTATATATTTCAAAGTTGCCCCGATGTGAGAGCATCAGACAGCTGACAGACTGCTGGTTCGCCGTCTTCAGTCCTGCAGCCTGAGGACTCGTGTTAATACTAACTAAATTATGCTCTATTAACATCATCCTGCGATGCAAAAACGTGCCAGAAGTCAATGAGTGTGAGGGTAATATGTGTCACTGGGTCAATTTAGCTTGGCACAGTCTAATTATCAGTTCATGTGTGTTTTTATAAAGTCTGTATTTGAGGCTAGAGGCATCCGTGTGTGAATGTGATTTGGCGTATGATTGTGGCGCATGCTAAGCAGCTTATTTCATGCGCTCTGCAAATTTTCTTAGTTTTAATCGTAGCAAGGTGAGCCAGATTCATACATGCTAAGAAGAGGATGGTGATGGACCCCCTGCCCCCATCATGTTCCTGCCAGAGTGGAATAAATTCCCTTGGTGGGTCTCCTCTGCCCTCCAACCCCCTCCGCCTCCCCTTTCAACCTTTCTGCCAGAACCCCACATTTTACGGCTCTGCTCACCTTCTACAGATCTAACCTCCACCCCTTCCCTCATCCTGCACATGTGCCCTGCTTGGCACGCCCTGAGGGCATGTCAAGAGCAAACGCTCCACAGCAGCTTAATTAGGCAACTATACCTGGCATCCAGAAGTACCGAGAGGGGGTAGGGTGTCCCAGTGCTGGGGGCAGCTGAGGTACGTCGGTATACGGGGTCGACTTTAGTTAGGATCTAAGGGATATGCTTTAGTTAAAGGCTGTACAGCTGGGGAACAGCTAAACCCCATCATATCCGTGTTAGCCAATGATCTGAATCCAGCTAAAGCCTGTTACTGGGGGCCGAACTTTTACTATTGCATGTTATTCAAACATGCTACAGCTACACAGATTGACTCCAAAAGAGCTGAATTATTTTTAAGCAACCCTGGATATTGTTTCCTTACTTACATGAATCTCACTATAATCAGTCGCCAGGTGTTAGTGATCAGAGTGACGTAACAGCCGACAAATATCCAATGTTAGATGAAACAGTTCAACCTCCGGGCAAGATGAAACACTCTGAAATTTATAGCAAAACATTAAAAAATGTGCTTTTTTTTCAGAAGACCAAGCTGTCCTGAATTTTAAGTTGATCTTTTTCACTGGAGAATAAAGAAATGGTTCAAAGCCACACATTTTTCAGCTTCCAACTCACAAAATGACACCAAAAGGGACTCATTAGGTGAACTATCTGCTGAGTATACAGGACTGGAGTACACTCAACAAATAAATAAAGACGAACATAACTGAAAAGTTCATTTATTTCAGCAACTCAAGTGTTAATCACACACAGACGGATGTTTTTAGCTTTAATTTATGTAACTATTTTCTGCTTACGCATAGTGAAAACAAGAGATTTAACTCCAATAAAAAACATTTTTAATAAAGGTGTGTGATCTTGATAAAAAAAGTATGTTTAATATCTGCTTAAAGACTGTTTTTAATGTAATCTGACCAACAAGCCTAATTTGAATTCATATTTTAACTTATTGAATATGACCCTAGTATATGTCGTAGTTTTCATTTTTTATTTTCTCTTCAGATCGCACTGTCTTGAAGTTTGACAAATGTGCAGCTAGTTTGATTTTTGCATAAAAAGCTCAATAATGTGAATTACTTTTTAGTTTTAATTAGAAATAATGCTTGTTTTGCACCTTTAAAACTGTTATGCTTTCTCATGCAATGATTATGAATGTTGTGCTTGGAATTAGTGTCAATGGTTATGCACATTTAAGTTATTCTAACATGTTTTTGAGGATTTCCAGGGGCAATGTGCGACGAAATCTCCCAATAGTTATCTACCTACTCACATTAAAAATTTGTTTTTGTTGCATCTTCTAGTTGAGCACCTTACCATTACTGACTCCTTTTAACAGCATCTGTATACCAGCTGAAACTTGGCCAGATTTGGTCGTGCAATAAGATGAGAATCCCACAGGTAACTTGTCTTGTTGCATGTCAAACACATGTTGTGTACAACGTGTATGTAATGCTTGTTGCATGCTCAAGAAGCAGCTGCTGGACTTCTATTCCACATGTTTACAAGAACACAAACTGTATAAAATAAACCTGTTGTGTAGAATTTATTGAACATATTATGTGCAGCAAGACAGTCAGCCTTTCATTCTTGTTGTCTTTTAGCAAAAACGTGGGATAAAATCCAGTAAACTAATAATCTGTAACTTTTTCGGTCTCACCGGTCTGTTGTTTTCAACTTCAGGAGCTTTTCATTTTTTATGTATGTTTAACAATTGTTTTTTTCACCATTAGTTTTGATCGTCTCCACTGAAACTGTTCACCTTCAGAAGGGCTCCATAAATCTTCTTTGATCTGAGGATGGAAGGAAAGGAAGGTCCAGAATATGAATAAGTGAACGAGCCAATCCTGACTCAAACACAGCAGCATCTAACATGTCTTTTATCTACATGCAGTAGCTTGTACACACACACACACACACACACACACACACACACACACACACACACACACACACACACACACACACACACACACAGAAGACGCTGCTTTAAATTACAAGAAGAAGAAAAAAACGGATTCTTGGGAAGACAGCAGTTCTTGAATTTTAATCTGCTGCAAAGGATGGTGCATGTGTGTACAGAGCAGACAGGGATATTTCATCATCATGGCTGCTGGTCTGCATTACAATATAGTATTGTGTTGTGTTTCTTTTTGTCAAACTCTGGGAATCCCGGCAATGTTGGCAGAAAATTATTTTTTATCCTGAATCTTTGATGTACTTGTTAAATGCCACAATTTAGTTTTCCTGTCAATTAATTAGAGTAAAAATTATTGAACACTTTTTTCTGTCCATCCAGAAATAACGCCATTATCAACCTCTTGAATAAGTACGTGAAAATCGCGAGAGGTTGCCATTTGTTGAAAGAAAGAAAAAGAAAGAAAGAAGGAAAGAAAAAGATGAGGAAAGCAAGACAAGAAGAAAGGTCCTATGCTGCAACTTATTGTTTGTCGCCACCTGGTGGCTAAAAAGATAAATCCCGTTTAACACAAAGACAAATTAAACTCAACTAATAATAATAATAATAATAATAATAATAATAATAATAATAATAATAATAATAATAATAATAATAATAATAGCAGGTTTTTAAAGGGTTTCACATTCACCTCTAAAACATTATTTTGTGCCATTGTACCGTTTAAACATCAAAAAGGTATTAAACTTAGTGGTTTGATATATTTTCATATTAATGTAATTAAAACCATTGTACATCGCAGTAGTTGTACTTTATTATATTGATTTGGAGATCATATTCAGTTTTTCTCTCATTGAAAGCTGTTAATATGAAAGTGTTTCTCTCTTCACTATCAAAAAAAAGTTATTCAAAATTAGTTGAATGTACATTTTAGTGCCACTGTTATTATAGCAACATTCAATTTGGAAGCAGATTAGCTATTTTTCAATAAGAAGTTTACAGACATGAAATAACCCTTTTTATATTAGTATGCAGTAATCGATTTTTGACATCTCAAAAAGTCGAACAACGCGACTTTCAAGCATATCATGACCATACATGATGACGCGCCACAAGTCTTTTTAAGAAGGCACTTAGGCGTCCGTGTGCTAAACAACTGGGGTCCTTACAGAGCTTTTGCTTCGTGATGGATAATGTAGTTTCCATAAGAGATTGTCTCACTCTAACAAAGGCACCCTGGACTTCACATCCCAGAAGCCTTTGCGCGTTCTGCTCGTGGAGAGCATTATGGCGTCTCCTTGAATCGTCCATAGATCGCTAGTGTTTTGTTGACAAGCTAAAAAACGAGAGTGTGAGTTTAGTAATAGTTGAACTCTCCTGGTGTTTTTGGCTCTCTGCTCGCAGCTGGAGGTAAAGTAGTCTCAGTTTTGCGCAGTTGAGTAGTTTTTATTTGGGGGGAAGAAACAAATATAATCTTCGTTTAGCCTTTAGCTAGCCAACTTCTCACGGTTGACGTTCTCATTACAGAAGAAAAATTACAAATTGTTCCGCCATTGCAATTGTCGTTTGAATTTTGACAGCATCCTTATAATACTGCTTTTTTACACTGTAGTTTAGTGTCTGTTGAAAGACATGCCTTAATACCAAACGAGATTGCAGAAAATGTCTTCTGAAAATGTGCTGTATAAATAAAATTACATTCTGTCATACAGGAGACGTTATGCTATTGTTGTTGAAGTTGTTTGCTGTTTTTTTAGTAGTTTTGTAATTGCTTCATGTATTTTACCCGTTATTATCTTGCTTAAATAAATATTTATTTAAAATTATGAAACGTCCACTTGTTACAAGGGTCACAGCCTTTTTTGATGAAATTTTATTATATAAAATGTAGGTTAAAAACTGACTGATGTGTCTATAAATGTAGAAATCCAGAATAAACATCTGTTCAGCTATTTTCAGATGACCACGTTTCTACCTTTACTTTCCCAGATTATATTTTTACAAAATACTACTTTAGTGCAGACTGCAAGAATACATTTTTGTGTATAAGTCAGTAATGGAGATAAAGGACAATAAAGCAAAATAAAAAAAATAAAAAATCAGTTTCTATTTGTTACAAGAAAAGGTACTCGAAGTTATATTTTCTGAAATTGGTCCTGGCTGTTTATTCTTTTATTTCAGGGCTAAAATGCTCTGAGAAAACTTCACTCATGTACTTGCACCTTTTTTAACTTTCAGATGGCCGCTGACACAGATAGGAAGGATGCAGAGTCATCAGGAAACAAAGACCGGGACAGGAAGCGCAGCCGTTCACGCGATCGAGATCGCAGAGGATCACCTACACGTAAACGGCATCGTTCCCGTGAACGAAACCGCTCCAAATCTCCAGACAGGTGACTTTAACTGAGGCACACAAACAAAACTTAAATGGTTATGTACATGTGCCATGGATTGTTTGCTTCTTTCTAATTTGTGTTACAATTAAAAGGGATCGTCGCATGAAAGATAAGGACAGAGACAAGGATCGGGACAGAGACAAAGACAGAGACAGGAGCCGCAAAGACAGAGACAGCCATCGGCGCGATAAAGATCGCAGCAAGAGATCAAGGTATGAAAAACTCAAATATGAGACATCATGATCCGAAATAAAATATAGAAATATGAAAATTTTTGCAAAAATTTAGAGAAAATAAATGTAACTAAAAAACTGCCAATTCCGACAAAAATATGTGGTGTAATTGATTTTCTTTGCATGACCATAACACATAAAACATATTTTTAAAGAATTTCTTTAAAATATGATTATACATTCAAGGGAAATGTCTCCAATTCACTTAAATGTTATCATTTCTAAAGATTTACACACCTAATCGCCGCCTAACCTTTGTGACTTATTGTTTCCTTTCATGGAAAAACACCTAAAATCTTCCTCTGAAATTCTGCTTTTGTTTTTATTTTACTGTTATTTCCCAATCTTGGTGTTACTAATATTAAAATTTAAGTGCCTGATTTCATATTTAGCTGGTTCTAAGCTAGATTCTGAAATACTGTTATTGCACAAACTAATTTTTTTAAACTTTATGTGCAATTATATGTGCAAACATACAATTGTATGTGCAATTGTATGTTTGTACATACAATTGCAAACACCGACTTTAAAATATTTTGTAGCTTTCCTGATAGAGACACTGTTTGTCAATCCAACACAAAATGAAAGAATGATCAGATTATCCACATTTATATATCAAACCATATGTGCCAGACATTTATTTATGATTAAAGATAAATTAAGTGCATCAAAGTATATGCTGTTTTGTTGAGGTGTTTGCAGAGAATTTAGATATGTTGTGTTTGCATAAAAGGCTAAATGAGTTCAAGAGATCGGGGTAAACAAATCTTCCAGCTTCCACAATGTTTAGGAGATGATGAGAATATGAAAATTTTGTGTAAAATGTCTAACTATCATGTGTCTGTCTTTTTAGAAGCCTGTCACCAAAGTCAAGGGACAACAAGTTAAAGAAGGAGAAGGATATAAAAACAGAGGAAGAAGAAGATGACAAAAAGAAGAAGGAGAAGGTAATGAAATGAAAACACAGGACTCGTGTTTTCATTTAATTTATTTGTTCTGTAATCTCATTTCTGATCACTGCTGTAAATCATTGCAAGAATTGAATAAAACTGTCAAGCTGAATTGATGTAAGGAATTTGAAACTTGGCAAAGAAAAACAAATATTTTCTATCATATTTTGAAGTAGAAATGTTATCTATAGGCCGAGTGCTCTTTTCTTCAAATGTTTTATGATTTCCGTTATGTTGTGTGTCTCAGGTTCAGCCCCTCTCTCTGGAGGAGCTTCTGGCCAAGAAAAAAGCAGAGGAGGAAGCCGAGGCAAAAGTGAGAATTTGCACTGCGTATTTATTTTTTTTCAGAGATTTTATTTTTAATATTTTTCTTTAACTTTATCTGCTTTGTTTTTAGCCAAAGTTTCTGTCTCGAGCAGAGCGAGAAGCCGAGGCTATAAAGCGCAGAGAGCAGCAGGTGGAGGAAAGGAAAAAGCTGATAGACGAGGAAAGAAAGAAAAGACGAATGTTCCAGGACATTGGGAGGAAAATGCTGGGTTTGTTTCACATTTTAACTTGAAAATGTTATAGTCTTGTGCTAAGCTCTGGACGCATGTTTGTGAAACTTGAGATCTGTTTCTTACAGAGGATCCCCAAGAAAGGGAGAGAAGGGAGCGCAGAGAGCGAATGGAGCGAGAGAACAATGGGAATGATGAAGACGATGGGAGACAAAAACTCAGAGAGGAGAAAGACAAAAGCAAAGAGCTCCATGCTATCAAGGTTAGTTTCAAGATACCAGACTCAAGAGAGGGCCGCAATTAAATTATTTTAACTATTAAATTATTTAACATGACACTCAAGGTGACAAAATTATCCTCCTCATTTGTTTTTTCAATATGTTACACTGTATTTGATAATGTTTTTATTGCTTTTCATTTTGAATCTGTTGTTTTGTATGTGTTTTCATACCTGAAATCATTGCAGTTTAGGTTTTTTATTATTTTGATTAAAAATTAATTACATGCGTTCTTGTCTTACTGACTAAATATTGCAAACAAACACATGAAGAACTCAGCAGTTATTGCACTCAAAACAGCCCTTAGCAACATGAATATTGTGCATACTGATACTGCGATGGTGATTTGAATATGTTGTGCAGATCTAGTTTCCATCAAAAGGGAGTCATTCTCTTATTTAGATCTCTATGACTTTTACGTCTTTCCTACTTGGAGAGATGAAGCCCAAAATAGTACTTATAAAAGTACTTATCTGCTTTCAAAAAAAACAGAGACTAAAACCTAGAGGTTTTTAGGTTTTCTGGGTCTGAAATGTGTTTATTTTTTTGCTATGGTTCCATGTTTTTACAGTAAACATGAATGTGAAACTAAACTGATGATGCATGCTAATTGTTTAACTTAATTACAGGAACGATATCTGGGTGGAATCAAAAAACGCCGGAGAACTCGCCACCTGAACGACAGGAAGTTCGTATTCGAGTGGGATGCTTCTGAAGACACTTCAGTCGACTACAACCCGATGTGAGTGGATTATAAAGTTATCTTGAGTGGGTTAGTAAGTGTTTCTTTCCAGGTTTAAATGTTAGATTTTAATTTCCCCCTGCAGCTACAAAGAGAAGCATCAGGTGCAGCTTTACGGGCGCGGATTTATTGCTGGCATCGACCTAAAGCAGCAGAAAAGAGAGCAGTCACGTTTCTACGGCGACCTGATGGAGAAGAGGCGTACGCTGGAAGAGAAGGAGCAGGAAGAGTGAGTATAATGATACGAAATGGTGTAAACTGTCTGGTTGAAGGAATCTCACGCCGTTTTCCCCACAGGACACGACTGAAGAAGGTGCGAAAGAAGGAAGCCAAGCAGCGCTGGGACGACCGGCACTGGTCCCAGAAGAAGCTGGATGAGATGACGGACAGAGACTGGCGAATCTTCAGGGAGGATTACAGCATCACCACCAAGGGAGGGAAGATCCCCAACCCCATCAGAAACTGGAAGGAGTATTCGCTGCCCGCTCACATCCTGGAAGTCATTGACAAATGTGGCTACAAGGTTTGTTCAAGTCTTCAACCCTGCTCTGATGTGCAACACCGGTTTTCTTAACGCTGATTGGTGTCTTCTGTAAACTTCAGGACCCAACACCCATTCAGAGGCAAGCCATTCCTATTGGCTTGCAGAACCGTGACATCATCGGCGTGGCTGAGACGGGGTAGCGGTAAAACAGCTGCTTTCCTCATTCCTCTGCTGGTCTGGATTACCACTCTGCCGAAGATCGACAGGTAGTAGAAATAATCCTTCATTATTCCTCAGTAAACCCTTCAATCCGCCTCCGTCCTGCCGGTTACAGCGATCTGTTCTGTGCGGCAGGATCGAAGACTCCGATCAGGGGCCTTACGCTGTGATTTTGGCTCCGACTCGTGAGCTGGCTCAGCAGATTGAAGAAGAAACCATCAAGTTCGGTAAACCGCTCGGCATCCGAACGGTGGCGGTGATCGGAGGAATCTCCAGAGAGGACCAGGGCTTCCGACTCAGGATGGGCTGCGAGGTGAAACATTAATACTTAATATCTGCCCTGACAAAACCACTAAAACATTCGATCTTTAAAGTCAGAACTGAGTGAAATGAATTGAAGACGAAATAACTCGTTTGATTAAAAGCTTCCTAATACGCACTTACTTTTGTAGTTTTCTGTGACATTGTAAGCGACCCTGCCTTCTCTTTCACCAGAAAGCTGAAACTTTTTGGTTCGTAAACGTCTGAGTTTTTCCTCTTCTAACAGATCGTCATAGCAACGCCCGGTCGTCTCATAGACGTGCTGGAGAACCGCTACCTGGTGCTCGGCCGCTGCACCTACGTCGTCCTGGACGAAGCCGACCGTATGATCGACATGGGCTTTGAGCCGGACGTCCAGAAGATTCTGGAGTACATCCCGGTGACCAATCAGAAACCGGACACGGACGAAGCCGAGGACCCGGAGAAGATGATGATGAACTTCGAGTCGGGGAAACATAAATACAGACAAGTACGTGAATCTTTCTGCTCCACGCTGTCGGCGATGCCAGGCGCTCTCTGAACTTTCTGATTGCGTCTTGCAGACCGTCATGTTCACCGCCACCATGCCTCCCGCTGTGGAGAGGCTGGCGAGGAGCTACCTGAGGCGCCCCGCGGTGGTGTACATCGGATCTGCAGGAAAACCCCACGAGAGAGTGGAGCAGAAGGTCCTGCTCATGTCGGAGGGAGAGAAGAGGTGAGAGGCAAACCAGCACGATCTCCGAGGATCCCAGAAACCGCAGCATGCTGAGCTTCTCCTTCTTTGTGCTGCGCAGGAAGAAGCTGCTGGAGGTCCTGGCGCACGGCTTCGAGCCGCCCATCATCATCTTCGTCAACCAGAAGAAGGGCTGCGATGTGCTGGCCAAGTCCCTGGAGAAGATGGGGGTGAGTCACTGTGGAGCAGTAGAAGACGACATGGGCTTCCTTCCTTCCTTTCTTCGTTCTTGTCCATCTTGTCTCTTGCCTTCCATCCATTTTTCCATTTGTCCATCTTTCTATTTATTCTCTGTCCTTCCTTCCGCCCTCCGTCCCTTCCTTCTTTTTATCCATCCATCTTTCTACTCGTCTCTTTCTATTCTTCCATCCATCTGTTCATCCATTCAGTTTTCTTGTTTTTATTTATAAATTTATTGATTTATTTGTCTGTTGTAAATTTTTCCATCTCTTTGTTTGTCCACCATCTTTTCCTTTTTTCTCATTCATCTTTTTGTTTGTTTTCTGTCTCATTCTGTCAGACTTTTTCTCCATTTCCTAACGAGGTCTGTTTTTGTTGAATGTTTACATAAACCCTTGTCAATAAAATAAAAATCAGGGGGACATTTACACTTTAAAATGTGTAAGACAGAAGGAAAACAGAATAAATCTGAGTCTCTAATGTGAGCAATAAAATAAACAGGAACCCTGACTGGATGGTATAATAACACGTGAACGTTCCTCTGTTTCTCTCTTCAGTACAATGCTTGCACGCTGCATGGCGGAAAAGGCCAGGAGCAGAGAGAGTTTGCACTTTCCAACCTCAAGGCTGGAGCCAAAGACATCCTGGTGGCCACCGACGTTGCTGGTCGAGGAATTGACATCCAGGACGTCTCCATGGTCATCAACTACGACATGGCAAAGAACATTGAAGGTGAGGAGGCCGCCGAGTTTCCAAAACAAGATGTCTGTCACCAGAGTTAGGCAGTAACTAGTTACATTTACTCAGGGAGAAGCCTTACTGTGCTGTACTTTTATGGATTTTCTACCCACTGAGCGAAAAACGAAATTCAAAAATTCACCAGACATTTACACACTAAAGCAGATTTTGTTAGTTTCATATGTTTTTTTTTATTGAATGAAACTGGTTGTTCTTGTTCTTTTGCCTCATTTTGTTATTTTTTGTTACTTGTGTCATGTATCATCATTTTGGTTTTAAAAATGCCAAAATTTCCACTTAACTTTATAATTCGGTCCGTCTGATTATGTCATTTTTAAATATTAAATGCTGATAACTTGAGGAGTTACTCAAGACTTAAGTAGATTTTTTTTACCAAACACTTTTTTATTCTTACTTGAGTAAAAATATAATAATTTATAATAATATTTTATTGATCCCCAAACAGGGGGAGAGGAAAATTTTGTTTGTCCCAGCATATCACACAATAAAAATTAAAGCGATAAACAAAATAGACATACAACAGTAAATAAGAGTGAGCAGTGTTAGTCTTCAGGATAAACACACATCGCTCTGTATATTGCTAAATATATATGAGGCTTTCCCCCGGTGTATCGTAAGCCTGGCGGGCCACCAGGCTTTACTTCTGCCCCCACCAGACTAAGCTTTGCTTATTTGTATAAGTCTTTTTAAAATGTTTTCATTTTTTAAGACTTTATAGTTGGTGTTAATCTTACAGTCTTCCAATAACACATAACCAAGTGATGTTTTAAAATTTCCTGTCAACATTTTTTAACTGTAAAACACGACGGGCCGCTGGACAAAGGAGCGCCCAACCGCCAGGCTTAACAAGTTTTCTGAGGGAAACCTTGAATATTCAACATTTAAAATGCACAGCTCTAGAGACTATGTGTGTGTATTATATGTAGAAGTAGTGCTGTTCTTACTTGAGTAAACATTTCTGGGTTTTCTGTCCGTTACTTCTAAAAACAACACAAACATAACCAAGTCTCACTTTTTCTCCCACAGACTACATCCATCGTATTGGTCGTACTGGTCGTGCTGGTAAGAGTGGTGTGGCCATGACGTTCCTGACCAAGGAGGACTCTGCGGTGTTCTACGACCTGAAGCAGGCCATCCTGGAGAGCCCGGTGTCCACCTGCCCTCCGGAGCTCGCTAACCACCCAGACGCCCAACACAAACCTGGGACGATCCTGACCAAGAAGAGGCGCGAGGAGACCATCTTCGCCTGATTTATTGGTTTCAGTTTTATTTTCCGAACACAAGACTTATGCCTCCTTATCATGTATATTCATCTTCCCTCTTTTACCTCCGTTTTGGTGTTTTATTTCTTTTAGCCCATTTGTGGAAGAAAAGATTACTTGGTACCAAAAGGTGAACGGGTTGATAAATTTTACTTGCTAAATTTGTTTATAACATCAGTAATGTGGACCTAGAAACGCTGTACAAGTAAAGAAAATGTGATTAATAGCAGACAGTGTTGAGGATGCTGAGTAGTAGGTGCTGTTTAGTGAATATTTGTTATTTTGATCTGGATCCTCTCCAGATTTAAACATGTAAGAGACCAATACCAGATTAAATGTTCATTTCTTATGATTTGGATGTGTCCCCTCAGTTTAAATCCATGTGTTAAACATTTGTACGACCTGACTACAACATATGTAAGTGGCGTTTGTTTCGCAGGTAGGGCTGGAAAATAAATCATTAACAATATATATCAAGATAAACACACGATCGATATCGGCAGATGATGGAATATTCAATAATTTCACTGAACTCCGATTCAAACCGCACAGCATTCTGGGGGATGTAGGCAGATTAAATGCTTCAGCTGCCCAACCTCTCACAACCAATTAAAATAAAAAATAAAGCTTCAAGGCTGGTGGCTTCAACTGACTCCCTCTCCTTGGTTTCCTAGCAACTCTTTGGTTACCTAGCAACGACCTGCTGAGTAACTTGGTCAGCAGCAGTTGAAAGCCATCACAACAATACAGCTTTATAACTGCTTGAAAATAGAAAATGGCGGCCTAAAAAGTTGTGGATGAAACCAGAGAGATCACACCACCAGTTTGGTAGTATGTTATTCACTGTATAAATACTTTTCTCCTTTGTATTATAAAAGACACACAACTCAAACAATTAAAAGTACATAAAATGTCATGTTTATTTAGTTTAAGTCATATTTCACTTAGCATCGTAAATCTGTTTTCCAATAGAAAGCATTCTATACAGCTTCAGGCAGGAAATGTCTCACTCTTTACACCTTTTCTGTCTCTTGATAAACAGAAGGGAAGAGGCGTGTTGGGGTCACGCTAGCACGCTGTGGTAGTCTGGTGGATACATGGTTATATTTAGTGCAGTTATTGCATTACAAAGCAACCATCCCAAAAAACAAAGTAGTGCAATTTTTTTTTCTACTCACACAAAAGAGGAAGTCCAGATGGTCTAAGGCGTTTAGAGTTTTTCAATGTTAGGCTTCATATTGCATACAGAATAAGACAGAAAATTAAATCAGAACCCTTGTAAAAATTGTGCTTCAAAATTGAAAAACCTCAACTGATTTTATCAGTTGCTAAATTGGTCCGCTTCAAAAAACATACTCCGCCAAAATATAATGAAAGTAGCTAATTGTTGAGCTAAGACATGCAGGACTCACTCATTTTGTCACAGCCTTGATCTGGGACTTTGTTTTTTTTCTTTTTGTGGAGTGATTTTAAAAGTGCAACCAGCAAATATCGTGGTAAAATCTCCTCATGTTGAGGTGTTTGGAGGGGGAAACAAAATTTTCAGGGGTTTGTAACTGTAGCGAGGAGTGAGTAGCCCCAAAGACAAGACTATCATCACTACAAGACGACGAGGAGTCAGAACTAATGCATTACTGAAATACTTAACCGTAAAAAGAAACAATCAGAAATTCATGCAACACTTGCATAGATTTTTTTCTTTTTTAAACCATGCTGATTTTTTCTCTTTTAAATATACAGAACACTAGATAAATACCTCTGACACATGGAAGCAGTAAACGAGTAAACACTGACCCTGTGTAGGAACAGAGATGGGTCGTCGCTCGTCAGTGTCACGTCAAACTAGTTGTTGGCTTGTGGACTGGAAATGGCGCGGGATTTAGGAAGGCCAGGACTGCCAAAATATGTGACTATTTGTGTCTGATTTTTTGGCTTTTCTGGCTTTCCATACAGTAGTATTATATGGAATGCTAGTAGGGCCACAAACCCATTGTCTTTGTCGTCAGCGTGTACGGCATGCAGTTCCGCTCAAAAAGTCAGGTTTTTGACTCTCCCGGCCTTCCGCAGAGGAACAGACAAACACGGCATCATGGGTGCTACGAGTCTTTTCGAAGCCCGACGGGTTTGTAACGTGGAGTTGAGGACTTGACACCTGAGGATCCGCCTTGGTAAAAACCAGCCTTTTAAAACTGCGGTGTTCACAGAAATGATGCCATGTTTTCCACAGAGGGTGCGATCCGTGCGGGAAGTGTGGATGCTACAATCAGTTAGCGTGCTACAATCGAATTACGTTGCGATTGGTCAGGTCAGAGAAACCAGGTGGTGCTGGAGGTGCAAAAGGCATGCGAGCTTACATTCGGTGAAGCATTGATTTCAAGAGGAGCTGCAGCTGGGCAGCAGCATGTGCTTGACATGTGTGAATGAATTGATGTAAACAAACGTTTTGGCAAAGAATTTGTCCCCTGGAATACTCTGAACATTCCCTTCCTTGGTTGTATTTACATTCTGTTTGCCCATTTTTAGATCAATAGAGGTGTCAGTGATTGTGCAACAGCAAAGACAAGGGATGTCCAGAACGTACTGCACTGTTGGTGACATATGAGGTGATTCATGTACAAATGCATGGCAAGAAATATCTGCCCATAGCCACAAAAATCAGACAAAGAAAGTAGCAATGAAACAAAATCAGGTGGCCATTCAGTATATACATTGTATTCAAATGCATTACAATTAACCCTAAATGGATAAAACACGGGACATTCCTACATTAGTTTATTCCATAAAGATCATTCACTTCCTGTACTGCCGTAATGTGCAAATCGTCTTGAAATAATTATACATGCAATAGTAAAGATAGTTAAAAGTCTTAGGAATTTTAAGGCCAGTATATGCGACATCCTACAATAGAGAAACCTTTAGGCAAAGCAGCTAACGTCTGATTCTGCATTCAGCTGGTAGCCTGAAACCTTTCTGTTGCAGAGGTGGATAGCCCTGATGAATTTAACTGGAACTGTTTGACCCCAGAGAGACGAGCGTTCATCTCGGTTTACAGAAAATAGGAGCCTGGAGGAATAAGAACTAGATCACCCTTTCACAACAACTGACCTGTAAAGCAAAGAGTTGGACTTTTGATACGTTTTTTTTTGTGTTTTTTTGTTTTTTTAAATAATGTGTTTGGATCTGTGCATCAGCCGGGGGCTCAGGGAGGAGGGGAGCCATGTTGGCGGCCTGGAGGCCAGAAGGGGGCGCTGGTCCTAGTAGTTGTCTCGGGGCCAGGGGCGGCTGCGCTGGCGGTTGTTCCTCTGGTTGTAGCCCTGCTGGGCTTCGCGCTGGAGCAGCCTGTCCTGTGATTCGTGCCCGTTGGCGCTGTGGTCGCTGCCCGGATGCCCTCGGTGGGAGGGATACCTGTCCCTATATGAGCGGCCATGACAGGGGGAGGCGCAACCATCCTCTTCCTCCTCCTCCTCCTCTTCCTCCTCCTCCTCCTCCTCTTCATCCTCCTCGACCCCGGTGTGACATGGGCTCCCCCTGCGGCCACGGGACAGCGAGTCGCTGGCCTCGTCAGATGGCATGAGACTGTCCTGCTCCAGCGGAGAGTGGGCTTCCTCACCAGCTTCCTCTTCCTCCTCCTCGCCCTCCAAGCCCACTGCGTCCCGCGGCTGTGTCTGGTTCTTGTTCTGCAGAATTGAGACGGTCATGAAGGAAACTGGGAGGAAAAAGAGACGGTTCTAAAGAAAACACTTTTAAAGCTGCAGTATGTAACGTTTATAAAAAAAAAAAAAATGTTTTTTTATGTATTTGTTGAAACTGTCATCAGGTCATGACAGTATAATATGAGACAGGTAATTTTTGAAAACAAAAAAAAAAGAAATGCAAAATCAACCAATCAGAGCTAGGCGTGACTTAGCGTTGTCAATCATCCTCGTGCTGCAGAGAAGCAACTTACCATTACATGAAAACCATTATCGGTGGCGATGCTAACGCTACTTAGCCATAGCATTAACAGCAGGCTCTGCTAACGAGTAGCAGAGAGCAAGGGGAGGGTGTGAGCAGCGTGTACACAAGCATGATGGACAGTGCTAAGGCCCCCCTCCTGGCTCTGATTGGTACTGCATGTCTTCAGATAGCACCAGGAGAAGCCGAAGGAGCTTGATTTTTTCCCCCACAAATTACGTGTTTCATCCACACTGTCACACCACAGTGACAGTTTTAATAAATACATTAAAAAATATATATTTTTTTAACTTTTTTTTTTACATAAAAGTTACACATTGCCATTTGAAAGCAGCTCAAAGGAATAGTTCTGATGTTTTTGGAGCAAGCTGAAGTTTGGGTTATCAATCTTAGTTCTCTAACCTGCAGCAGACTGTAACCTGCATCACAGTGGATTTGAAGAAAAGTAAACAAATCTTCAAGCAAACATTTAATCTGATGGATCCTGGCACCGCCACTCTCCTTCACTCCCCTTACTCCAGATTTTTGTTCTTTAAAACAACGCTAACTAAAAAATGAGGAGAGCTGTGTGATGGGATACCAGCTGTACTTTGTAGCTGTTAATCATCCAGACTTTCACAAGAGGCTGCTGGTAAATTTGCTTCCAGTTTCTGAGCCGAACACGTCTTATTATGCAAAGTTATGTTGACTGATGTTTTTGCAAGTTGTGAAAGCTGATGTGCCATTCAAGGCCTTACTGTTTTATTTCCTATAAACACATCATGTGGGTAGTTGTTTGCATGTCGTTAATTTGATTTAACATTATTTACATCAAACAAAGAAGCTGTATATGTCAAAAAATTATTTTAAAATTCCAGGTTTTGATGTTTTCAGCAAATGTTGCCACAGATCTTGTATGGGTTTTTTTTTAATTTAGCCAAACAATCAGCTTAGAACAAAAATGATGGTGGAACAATAGCCATAACCAGCATTTCATTGACTTAGTAAGGTGATTAGAAAAACAGCAACAAACTTACAGCCTCTTATAAAAAATGTAGTTTGTTATATCTGCTATTGTTGTGTGCCTTGAAAAATGTATATCTTAAGTTTTTAGCTGTTTTAAATTGTTTTAAATAATCAGCTAAGGAGCTGCACAGTGGCGCAGCTGGTAGAGCTGTTGCCTTGCAGCAAGAAGGTTCTTGGTTCGATTCCCGGCCCCGGCCTTTCTGCATGGAGTTTGCATGTTCTCCCTGTGCATGGTGGGTTTTCTCCGGGTACTCCGGTTTCCTCCCACAGTCCAAAAACATGACTGTCAGGCTAATTGGTCTGTCTAAATTGCCCCTAGGTGTGAGTGTGTGTGTGCATGGTTGTTTATCCTGTGTGTGTCTCTGTGTTGCCCTGCGACAGACTGGCGACCTGTCCAGGGCGTACCCCGCCTCTCGCCCGGAACGCCAGCTGGAGATAGGCACCAGCACCTCCCGACCCCATTAAGGGACAAGGGTGTAGGAAAATGGATGGATGGATGGAATCAGCTAAGGAACTGGATCCATCTGACTAGCAGTTTGCATTTTACTGCTTTTCTAAAAATTCACCGCAATTCTGGCATCCGTAACAGAAAGGGAACCATTACGGATAACTGCACAGAACCTTACTTCAAAAAATAAAATAAATAAAATTATAACTTGAACAATCCCTTTAAGACTCAGACATCAGCTAGAAGACAGGAATGTAAAAGACTGGATGTGAAAAGGAATCTGAAGAAGTCAATCCTACAGGATAAGAACTGCTTCTAATTTTAGCCTGGCGTGTGATTCCTTTATGTGTTTATCAGGTCATAGGTCATGCAAGCACCGAACTCAACCGCATCACTGACTTGAAGATAGATGAATAAACTTTTGTTCAGATGTCTTCAGATCAGTTACAGCCAGAAACAACAAGTTTTATTGTAATTCAGATTGGGAACCTTGTGAATTATTGTTCACCTCCTAATTTCAACAAATCTGCAGAGGCCAATGTTTGCATGACTCATAAAAGTCACATTATTGAGAAATATGATTGATAAAAAAAAAGCACAGTTATTCTTTAACACTGACAAAATGTCCCTTTGAAGGAGTTACATTTTGCTGCAGTTGTTTCTCCTGACGAACATCCGCCATGCTGGAATGTTTAATCTTTGATTAAACGTCTCTGAACAATAAGGCTGTATTATTAGGAACAATGACTAAAAATAATCAAGCTAAAATTTACTACAATACTTTCAGTTTAAATAAAATGATCAGCCATCATAACTCTTTGTCCCCTTTAAGACTGAAATGTTGTGACTTTGCAAGATTTAACCTTTAATAAAGCTGTCAGTAATCATAATATAATGGCCACTGTGAGATTTGACCATTTCAGGTTTTATATTTGCACTTCCAGTCAAATAACTCAATAACTTCTGCTATGAATTCAAATTGAAGCCATGAAAACCAACTATCACGGCATTGTTTTCATTACTTCGCTTCAGATTTTAATCAATTTATCACAGTTTTAATTTAAAAAATACTAAAAAGGTATTACTAGAAAAATCAATTGGATAGGTCATTAGCTCTTCTACCAGATTATTTCATAAATAATCCTGATGAACAAAAACAAATATTTCTTTCAATTCCTAAACAGAGAACTTACTGACGTATTATTGACTAAAACAATCCAGGTTTCCACAAACTCTTGCAGAAAAGAGGATAATTAATCAGCCATTTCATATTGGTTTCACCAAATAACTTTGATATATAGATGAGAGAAAATGGAAAGATTTAAAAACTGAACATAATAGTTTTCAGAAAACTTCAGGAAGCAGGTGATTCCTCCTCCCCGTCCACTACACCTGCATATAAACAATACTAAAACGTATTCAGGGCACATCTAACGTACAATTTATATTTTATTTTCTGGGACTTGTATGCCAACCCTCTTGAATGAAGCCCTGGGCAACTGCCACAATGGCCAGGAAATTGTTAAATATTCTTTTTCATTTAAAAACATGTTTCTTCATATAAAGTATACCTGTTTTTTCTGTTTGCAATAAAATGAAGTGACTGAAAATCCTCCAACAGTAAGTCTATATTTTTATGTTTTTGAGAAACGTTGAGACCTGATCAGTTTTTCTGAGTTTCTCTTTCAGAAGTCAACATGTCCATGAAATGGGAAATAATAAATGACTGGGAAAAAATAAAACAAATTCATGCATCTCAAATGTAGATATGCATTGGATTTTGTTAAAATGGTATAATATGACTAACTAAAAAAAAACAACACACAAACTACTGAAAAGGTTTTATTTAATTAAATACTTGTAATCATAAACACGAAAATGTCATAAAATATGTAAACAAAATTTGCTGATAAGATTTGACTAAATTAATAGTGATTTTACCAAATTTCTTTATCAGACAAAATGGGAAAGTGGTGAAATTTGGAACCAATGTGTTGCCGTAGAATGAACGAAATAAACCTGAGGTGCTCAATGCTGGACAAGCCACAACATTAGGCAGATTTGACAAAACATTTATTTTAGAAAGCTAAGGAAATTAAATTAAAATGTACGTATTTTCAGATTTTAGAACAAAATGAATCATGTGACTTTTATAAAGTGATAGTGAGTGAGTGCTTTCCACAAATATAAAGAAAGACAGGCAGCAAACTTAAAAGTATTAAGTTACTTTTAAAAGCCTGTTGGTCCATTGGAGGCCTTCAGTTGTAGACATTTTATGCAGATTTTGCATAAATATAATATAGCAGAACTCCTAAAATAATCACCCTGTATTATCACCTTTTTAAAATTAAAAAACATCGACTTATTTAATTTTACTGAAGCCAAAGCTGAAGGGCCAAAGAGAAACATGTTGCGTTAAACATTGATCTCTTTTCTCTTAATATTCACTGTGAGCAGGAACAACATTCACAACGCATGCTTGGAAAGGATAAAAACGCTGCAGAAAAAAATGAAATGTTTTTATCTCAGTTATGACTCAGAAATGGGGCTTCGCTGCATTATGAATTCACCCTAGAAGCTTGTAAAAACAGGAAATCACCTAAAACCATAAGTCAAAGAACAAAATACAGGACGCGATAAAAGAAAAAATACAAGCAAACAAAAACCATTTCTGGTGAGATCTGAGTGAATAAAGCATGGTTCATTCACTGCCTCAGCCGCCGTGTTGTGTTCAGGTGTCAGGAGGAGTGTAAAGGGGACGAGGAGGAGGAGGAGGAGAAGGAGGAGGAGAGGTGCACATACATAACATATAAACCCCACTACTCACCCCATTGTGTAAGCGATCATTCAATTAATCCCTGTGTTTCAGAAAACTGCAAAAGTGTTAAGCAGGGATGAGCGAGAAGACAGACAGGACAACTTGAGACAAATCAAAACACACGAGTGAGTCTGAGATGGCAACAAAAACACTCAGTAACATTCAGCTTCACAAGAGTCTTTAGCCAGGACTGAAAGATGTGGATTCGGGCTGCTGGGCCTACCTGCAGGCTGGAGATGGCGGAGGGCGGGGTCATCAGGCTCTGCTCCAGCAGCGGGTTCAGAGGCGTGTTTCCTGGCAGGTGAGTGGCGCGCCAGTAGACCTCCAGGTACTCGGCCAAATGCTCGCAAGCATCCTCTAGCTGGTTCTCATCCAAAATGACATCAAACATATCCTGAAATAAAAAACGTAGCAATGTCTTTAACCCTTTACGACCGGAGTTTAAAATGTCCGCCTGGATATTTTTACTTATTTTCATTGTATGCCATTCATTAAATGTCTTATGAGTAAATATATTTGCCCATTTATCCATAACAACTGGAACTTGTCTTATGGATACTCCAATGATGAGTATCGTCCTTAAACAATAAGATCTGTCAGTTGCAGTGGCTCTGACTCAAATAGAGGTAAAAATAGATCAATACACAACCGTTAATAGTGATTTGACTTGCAAATTATAGATAAAAAGCTCCAGACGGTGAGCACTCACAGGGGGGCACTGAGAGAGTTTGTCTGCAGCCATCATCTGCACATTCAGGTGCTTGCTCTGAGACTTCCCCCTGGACTTGACCAGCCTCTGCAGCACCTGAGAGACGAAGCAGAAACCCTGTGAGGATCCTGAGAGGACGAGGCAGCGATCCAGAGCAGAACGAACCTTTGGCGAGGAAACTTTCACGTAGACGATGATGGGAGCGAGGGAAGTTTTAGCGAGCTGTGCGGGGTGGTTGATGGTGTCAGCGTCCAGAACCACCAGCTGCAGGGTTTTGGCGAGCTCAAATATCCTCTCAATCTCACTCTGGACCTCCGCTGCACAGATGAGACGCATGTGGCGTAAACTTACGTCATAGCTGAAGCAAAAAGGCTTTTTGTGCTGATGTTTGCTCTGTTACCGAGACTGGAGCGGGTGTTGGATCTCTCCATGATGGGTCTTTTGTTCAGGACGGATCTCTTTGCTAAGGACAGGTCGGCAGTTACACGGGTGATGGAGATCCTGCAAATTCAGCTTACATAAATAAACATACAAAAGGATTTGGGACTCAGAACACTGAGAAATTTTACTGACCTTCCTTCAAATCTGTGTTTCAGAAAGTCAAACAGAGCTTTCTGCATCATGTCTGTCACCTACAGGAGAGGACAAAATCATATACTGTGACAGAAGAAGAATTGTATATTTTAAAACTGATTTTCCAACTTTCTAGTTAATCCACCAAGTTTTCATTTAAAGTGGATCTATTTAGAAAATGTTATGGTTTTCATTCAGGTTTTTTCTGGTTCTAAAAACAACACAAGCACTTCAGCCATTATTTGGTCATAAGTTAATGTTTCTTTGGTGTCTGGAAAATGAGCCGTTCTGAAAACCTCCATATTGTTGAATCTCAAACTATGGGTTACCTAGCAACCCCAATCCGTTACCTGGCAACCCAAGCAGAGTTTCAGCATGTTTGGCCCTGCTTACTCTCAAAGCTCAGCTCTTACACTGAAAAAAAATCCTACCTTTTAAAAATTTCTCTCAAAACTTTCTGTGCTCGCATTAAATTCCTCGCCTGCATATCTTCTCTTCTCCTATTTATTTCCTTCACATCGCAGAAAAAACTTCCTCCTAAACTTGATTGGTGATTTTAGCTGGCAGGATCTGTTTGCTCTCCTCAGGACCAAAGTACTAAATTCTGCCTAGCAACAATTCCAGCCAATAGAATGAAAGCATTTGATTGCGTCTTGGGTTGCACTTGTTTTAAAACATATAACAACCAACTTACCAGATTTTAACATCGTGGTTTACTGATTGCCAACAGATACACATGTTGTACCAATTTAAAACAACATTTCTGAAACTCTGGCACATTATTTTTATTTGCAAGCAGAAAGAACAGTAGTGAGCAAGCAGGATTAACCTGCACAAAGCAGAAGGTTGTCAATAAGAAGAGAGAACATCAGGATGTTAAATTAAATCAAACTGCAGAAAACTAAGTTTTGAAGGAAATTTGATATTGAAAATAAGGACTCCCTCCCTTGGATTCAAAATGTATGCTCTAAAGAATGAAGATTTCCTTCATATTCCACACATCAGCATCTATTTCAATCAAGAACTATGTGTTATTTTTTTATTTTTTTTTGAAGAACAAACAGATTTTGGAGGTAAAATGAAGAGAGGCTGACCTCATAGCCCTTCAGTGATGGTCCCACCAGGACCACGGGCCTCATAGAGGGCACCACGTCATAGGGAGGGACATGCTCCTGCCAGAAATAGGTAAGGACGGAGGAACAACGAGGACAGATTTATTTATTGTTACAGCACAAACAAAATAAAATATCAAATTTTTCACTCGCACAGTCTCATGTTCAGAGAAGGCCATTATTTTATAGTCCTTTTAAGTTAAATCCAACAATAATTCCAGGTATTGTATAGTCACTGTGCATAATTCAA
This sequence comes from Poecilia picta, assembly GCA_033032245.1. Lineage (NCBI taxonomy): Eukaryota > Metazoa > Chordata > Actinopteri > Cyprinodontiformes > Poeciliidae > Poecilia > Poecilia picta. The sequence continues at coordinate 11,484,865 of CM065359.1, read as the reverse complement.
CATACCTGTTTTTGCTTCTGTTTAGCTTGTGAAAACAAACATGACATTAAACGACAGAAAACCAGAAGAGGCAGCAGATACTGTTCGGGTCCCACTGATGTAAGATGGGGCTGCAGTACTTACATTCTCCTGCAGATGGCGGTGTGGTCCTCCAGCTTCCGGACACCATGTCCCCTAAACTCGAGGAGTTGCCTCCTGTTTTCCTGCAACAGCAGAAAGCAACATGCCGGCTCATAGCTCTCATTTTATGAAACAAAATTATGTTGGAAGTAAAAAAAAACCAAACAAAAAGCAAACATGTGATGACCTCTGACCTCTGTTTCTGCTCCTGTTTGAGCCTCATGGCCTCTAGTCGCAGAGGGCTGGGGATGAAGGCGATGTCCGCTCCTTCTTTCACTAACCGCCCGATCCACCAGTCATTGTTGTACTTCTGTTAAAGCCAGGAGGTCAAGGGTCAAATCTATCCATGCAGAGGGTTCATCAGCTTTAGCAGAGGGTCATAACTCACTTCTTTGATGTGCAGGAAGTCTTTGGCATCAAAATTAACTGCAGCTCCTTGGACAGGACAGTCCTCATCCAGAGCTCCGCAGTAACTCACATTTGTCTTTACGGCAAACGCTACAGGTTTGGACTGCGGAGCAAAAAAAGCGACAAGAATATTAATTAGTGAAATGCAGAAGTCTCTTGACCTGACTTTTGGGCTTAAATATTTTAAAGCTGTTAAATACGTTCTTTCCCTGCTTAAACACTAAAATTAAACTTTAAAAATTATGTAAAATGATGCTTATGTACTCACAAAAGTATTTAAAAACTGTAAGGTGAAAATTGGGAAAGCAGATTACTAAAATTAAAGATAAATGTATGTCTGTATACCTTCAGGTTTCTGTGCACATGGTGCTCCAAGTCACTAATTTATTAATATTGATGAAGTAATCTGCTAGTTTCACTGGCAGATTATTTCATTTCTAACATGTTTCCCAGGTTATAAGTGAAATAATCTACCAATGGAACAAGTATTTTTCATCAATAATAAGGAATTATTGATTTAAAAGAAGCTCCTGCTTCTCTGTCAAAAATGTCTTCTAAGTTAGTTTTGTCTCATTTCAAGTGTGATAAAATATTTGTTCTGGGAACTAGACAAAAAATAACCAGTAAATGTTTGTGTTTTTTCACTGAAGGCAACTCAAAGTGCTTTAACATCAAGCTAAAAACATTACATTGCAGTACTATTGTTAAGGAAAATCATGAAAAGTTGGAATCCAAACTAAAAGTAATCACGTTTCTTAATAGTTTTCATGTTAATTTAAAATAACAGTGTTAGAGCATTTTGAAGTTTGCTGGAAGTTTGTTCCAGATTTGTGGTGCATAAAAACTGAATGCTGCGTCTCCATGTTTGGTTCACTTGATCCAAAACACCTGAACAGTCTGGATAGTTGATACAATGACTAAACATCTGCAATGCATTTTGATGCTAAGCCGTTCGGTGATTTATATACTAACAAAACTATATTAAAGTCTATTGCAGAAGGCTCCCTGTCCTTTTGCAGGTTAAAAAAACTTAGAAAAAAAATGCATAAAATACTGCAGGCTAAAGACATAAATCTGCATGATCTGCATATCAACAACACAATTCCTGAAGCTATTGGCGTTTAGTTTGTTTTTTTAAAAACTAAAATGATTAGCATAGTTCTTTGTAAGCCGTGTGGAGGCGGCCCTGGTGTGGTACCTTAGCTCTGTCGAGCTGCTGCTGTGCCTGGCGTTCGGCTTCACGCCGATACGCCTCGCGGTCCTCCTCGGCTGACAGGTCTGAATCCGACGGTCTACTGGTATACGAATCAGCCGACCCCTGTCAGGACACAATCAGACCCAGATTAATTCATTCTGCACATCTTCTGCTGGAACCTCCGAGGAGCAGAAACACAGACCTGCCGTTTCTGCTGCTCTCAGACATGCACACCTGCATGTCTGTCTGCATGCAGGTGTGCATGTAAATATGTGTGTGCATTCATGACCGAATTCATGTGGGGATCTATGAAACAATGCACTGCTCTCCCACACCAGCTATATTATTACAGACCAAATATAGCACAAAGGAAGCAACGCTTCCTCTTCTCTCCCGCTTGGCCCCAATCCATTCCAACATCCCCCTCAGTGCAGCACATACATCCTTTATTCCCCTGTTTATCCTCCAGAGGCTCCTTCTCATTAGAGAAATACACACTGGCTATCATTTTTCAATGTAAGCAGTTTCAGAACATGTCCCAGGAATGGCTAGCATATTAAGCTGACAGCAAAAGATAGCAGAGATGCTAGCGGATTTGTTTTTCAGTAACTTTATGGTCATTGCATGTTTTAAAAGATACATTTTAATCCCAGCGAAGCATGAGTTAAAACAAAGTAGTTTTTAAACAATAATTTTATTTAATAAGCAAAAGAAGCAATTCTCACCCAGTAATTGTAAGTAATTGTCATCTTTCGAATAGCTTTTTTTTTTTCTAAAATGGGTTGTCGTTTTCAAAAACACATTTAGAAATGTTGATGTTTATTTAAAAATGTTTTCATTCACACAGGAAACACAGAAAACATTTGATTTCTGTGTTTCCTGTGTTTTTACTACCTGTAAGTAGTAAAAGATGCTCCTTACAGGTAGTATTTTTTACCTGTAAGTGACACTAAGCATGGAGCGTGCACATTAAGCCTCCTTAAGGTGGCAAACACAAGAAAACAAGAAAAGAAAAACAAGAAAGGCAAACAGCAAAGTGGAAGTGGTGTCTTCTGTGGAGCTGCTGCAGCACCATCACAAACAAATAATCCACCATTTTTGTTGTTGCGCATGATGTGTGCAATACTTTTTGAGCGATAAGCTGGGTGAGCGGTTGGGCTAAAATGTCGAGTAAATACATGAGGGACATTTCCACTGGAATTTGTGTTGGAAAAATAAAAATCTGTTCTGTGTGTGGATACAGATCGAGAACGGTTAAAAACCTTCACGTTTTAGAAAAAAACTCTCCTGTGTGGATAAGTTTGAATTCCCTCATGATTTTGGAGAGCTGGTTCACTTTCATAAGCAACACATGGGTGTGATTAGTGCCAGACATGTAGAATTAAGAAACCACTTAAACAGGACCTGTCTGACAGCACGAAGTAGGATAACAAATCTCAAAAAAGAGGCAGAATGTGCTCTGACCCAAAGCAATTTAAGAACAGATGAGAATAAATGTCTTAGACATCTATCAGGCTGCACAACCAAATCACAGTGAGGTCACACTTGGTTCAGTTTAGGTCAAAGTTTATGAGTCAACAATAAGGAATAAAGATAGGAGAAAAATGGATGGACAAAACAGGAACTTTTAAATCTGTTGCAAAATTAACAGCACAGCCATACACAGCGGTGGTAGGAGATGGTTTAGGCCAACTAGTATTTTCTGGATTTAAACAAATTTTTAGGAAGTATTTATTTACTTTTAAAAAGTTAATATGGACAGTTTTACTTCTTCTACAAAATAAATCCTAATCTGAGTGCAACATTTTGTACTCAATTAGGTCGGTGCATCAAAAGAGCAGGAACAAAAAAATCTGAAAGGAGGCAAATACTTTTTCAGAGTCCTGAATCTGTCAGTGAGAAGAACTGCCACAGCAAAACCAAAATGAAACCAGCCCAGAAGAAACTATCACAGAAAGCTGGTAAAAAACAACGTTTTTGGAAAGAAAAGGCACATTTTTATAGAGCTGAAATAATTAATTGGGAGAATTGGGATTAATTGATTACTGAAATGATCATCAACTAAGTTAGTAATTGATTAATTGGTAACTTGTAAACATTTTGCAAATAAAATAATAATAAAAGAAAAAATCACATGTTCAGTGTCTTTTGCTATTCAATTATCGATCGGTTAATTCAGGAACAAATCAGCTTTGTATTAGAAATATTTCCACTGTAGATGCTTCCTTTGCTACATTCCTTTAAAAAAGGAAGTGAATTGCTTTTTTCCATCTTTTAACCCATCTCTAATATTTGATTAAATAAAAAGGTGTCAAAATAACCGATAACTAAAATAGTCATTAGCTGCAGCCCTACACCTGGACAGTGTGGTACTATTTTCACTGAGGCTCAGTGCTGGTCATCCATCTTGCCAACATATACAAGCGGATCCTCTGGAGGTCCAATTAACCAACATCTGCAAAGAAGTTCCCAAACAAAAACCAGAACCACCAACGGCCTTAGCAACCCAAAACGAAGCGTTATTGACAGCAGCTCTGCGAGCGAACACCTCTCCTCATTTCTTTTTTTGGTCTGGCGTCTATGTTAGATAACTAGATGTGATTTCTAGCACTCTGCGAGGCACCACTGCACCAGAGCCGGAGCAGCGCTGACAGAGAGGAAAGGAGGGTGAGCAGGAGAACGGAGCAGGAGAGAGAGATAAGAGCAGCGTATAAAGATACACCGAGAGGACGGGAGGGCTCGAGTAACGGGGGGCCAGAGAGGGGAAGAGTGGAGGAAACCTCCAGGGAAAGGATGAGATCCGACAGGACAAACAGGAAAACGAAAATATGAGACGGAGATGTGAGGAAAAGTTGCATACCTGGCTGATTAGGAGCACGGCGCTAGAGCCTGATGAAGACATGAATGTGAAATCTCTGACTGTCTTCACTGGGAATGCTCAGAAATCCTCACAGACATGAAAGCAGAATAAATGTGGTGGTGGGCGCAGAGTAGAGGCGTCACATTTAAGGTTTTCTACAGAACAGGAGGCGACTGCTGCTCTTTGTGTTTGGAGATGACAAAGGAAAACTCTCCAGGCTGCTCTTTGGCCTCCTGGCCACTTGTTTAACACGAACACACTAAAAGAACGCTTCGGCATGAAGAGTGGCAGGACATGAACTTATCTAGGAGAAACTTCACTGCATTGCAGACTGTAACAACGAAAGCAACATCTTCATTTTTGTTTTCCTTTTTAGGATGTCTTGTTTTATTCCTGCTAACATCTCTGTCTGCAGGCTAAATTTAACTCTGCTCCTTCCTCCTCTGCCTCTGTGATTATTCTTCACGCGCTGCAACACTGATGTCCCCGACTCTGCAGGGTGGGGGCCAAGCGAGAAAAAAAAAGTGTGTCACCCAGCTAGATGAACCCAGAGAGGGCCAAATCATCTAGCAGTCCGGCCAGCGGCTCCTCAACGACAGAGTTCAACGCTAAACACATTATGGTTTTTATTTTGTTCTCTTTATCCTGTTAAAGTCACAGTGTTTACACAAATGGAAAAACTCATTTAACAGAGTTCACAGAGACAATGAGAGCCAACCCAGTTAGCTGGATGTTTAAGTTTTATTCCAAATCAGTAGTTCTGTGCTCAACATGGTCCTTAAAAAGATGCTCTAAAAACTGACTGGATCCCCGACCTACTGCGGTCAGATTTCAGTTTGTGTCCAAATCATCTGGTTCTCTATTTGGACTTATTCTGTTACTTCACTGCAAAAACACAAAATATTACCAAATTTTTTTTGGTCCAGTTTCTGGTGCAAATATCTCAGTACACTTGAAATAAGACCAAACTAACTTAGAAGAGACTTTTCAGCAAGAAATAAGTGAATAAATCAAGACATGTTGACATAATAAGAAACAACCGTCTTTGTTTCATTGGCTGATTATTTATTTTTTCATTAATATTAGAAAATTATTAATTAAGACAAGCTCCTATTTGTTGATGAAAAGTTAGTTTTGTCTTATTTCAAGTGTAGCAACACATTTGCACTGAAACTACAAACCACAAATACTTTTGTGTTTTGCAGCGTCTGTATGTATTTCCCTAGATAAATACTGGAGAACATGTACAGGTAAAGCTCCAATTAGAGCTGGGCGTTTTTCATACCATTTTCTTATCACAATAAGAATTATAATTTATTATTGTCACAATAAATTCAAATTAATCATGTTTAACACCCCACCAAACTGTCCTTATTGTCATGATTGATACTTTTAGTATTTTCTACAATGTCAGTTCAATGAGATCATAAATAAATACCAATAAACCTGAAAATAAATTAAGCACATTACAAATGGCAATATTTGGTAACACTTTATTTGAAGGGTGTGCATAAGACTGACATGACACTGTCAAAAATATGACATGACATCTGTCTGAACATAAAGAAGTCTTTATGAATGTTTATGATAGTTGTCATGAAGTATCATTCGTAAATAATGACACTTTTAATGCGAAGTTGCTCTAAAAGTTGCATAAAAGTCCATTGAAATGCCAACTTTGCATTAAATTATCATAATTTATACAAAATCATGTGAAGTTGGCACTTTTAATAGACTTCTAATGCAACTTTTAGAGATACTTTGCATTAAAAGTGACATTATTTATCAAATGATACTTCATGACAACTGACAAACATTCATAAAAGCTTCTTTAGATGTTATGTCATGTTTATGACAGTGTCATGTCAGTCTTATGCACACCCCTTCAAATAAAGTGTCATGGAAATATTTTTCAAGAGCATTTTTTGTGTTTGTGGGGCTAAAATTGCTGTGACACACAGTCACTGTTATACACTTACCTAAAAAATAAGTAACAAATAGACCTTATCATTGCATTTATCGTTATCACGAAAGTACCACTAAATATTTTGATGAAACTTTAGATCCACATCGCCCAGCCCTAGTTTCACTGTTTTCATGATTTGTCTGCTTATGAAGCTAAAAGCTTTTCTTAGACATTTACTCTTATCTTTAGGAGCAAAGCAGCTTGATAACTTTGACTGGAAGCCAGTCAGAAAGAAGGGAAGAGCAAGGCAAATAATGTTTCCCTGAATTTCTCCTCTTGTGAAACAACAAAAGCTACATCTTCATCTACATCTTCAATAAGTTATTTTAACTTATATTTTACAATAATGATTGAAAAACAGATTCAATTTCTAATCAAAAAATAACATTTCTGATTTTAAAATGTCTTCCCTCCAACTTTCTGAAATCCTCAGGTTGCATAAGTAACAGCATCTTTCCATCCTTGTTCAACTTCAGCTGACCTGTCTTAGAGCAGCAAAATCTGATTTTTTTCACCAAGTAGTTTCTTGCATAAATCTGCTGTAGTATGTTGGTTCAGAAGGAATTATTTAGTCCTTATTTATTCAAAATGTAAACTATCCTTAGCTCTATGTGACTGCTGTGTGCATGTGCTGGACTGGTGAAACATACAGGACGTATTCCTGTCTGTAAAACATTTAATACAATTTTATGCAAGGATTAAAAAATAAACTCAATATTTATTGACTGTACTGAGGTAATTTTAGATCTTGGTTCCCAGGAACAGAGCTAGGAACAGTGTTGCTTTTTAAGCAATAATATTTAAAAACGCATAAATAGCATTCCACCAATTTCTCTCTTCATTTCTGAACCTGCAGCATTTACTATTTATTCTCCAGTAAATCCAGGTTCCCATGTGTTTTGTGGAAATGCTCAGAAACATTCATATATACTGTAAATATGCTCTGCTTGTATAAAATGCAACACAAATATCAAAACAGTGACCCAATAAAGACATTATTTAATCAGTGCAGACGCACTATCTGCACCGACGAAGGTTCACTCACCTCGGCATGCTAAATGCTGTGACTATTTTTTTTGTTTGAATCAATAATATTTTTGTTATAGTTTCAACCAATAAGATTTGAACCACTTGGGAAGCCCTACAATCTGCATAGAGCATTTAACTTCATTGATCATTAAGCAGAACAAGAAAGTTTTTGTTCTTTTCTCTATTTTATTAAGGTAAAAATCCCACAAATAGTAAAATACAGGTGTAAATAATTATTATACCAGATCGTCTATCAGGTTTGTACCAGTGTGTTGCAGCAACAAAGACACTATTTCTGTATTATTTTGTACTATATGCCATTTTAAATTTAATTTTCATTTAATTTCCATTTGGGATTAATAATAATTATATATTTTTAATATTATTTATTTTTAATAAAATATTTTTTTAATTTACATTTTGTCACCGTTTTGTTTTCTGTTGAAATATGACTAATATTTGTTCTCAGTTTCTGACATTACAATCCGACTTTTGGTATTTTATATGATTAAACCAAAAAACAAAGTAGCACATAATTTTGCAGTGGAAAGAAAGTGATGCTTGAATTTTAAAAAAATGTTTTAGATTACATCAGATTTGGAGGTCTGAACCTGAAATCTTTGCTTATTTTCATTTGCAAGCTCCATCAAACTCTGAGATTAAACAGACAGCATCTGTAAACAGCAATGTTGAGTCTTGCCACAGATTCTCATTTGGCTTTAGTCTCGACTTTGACTAGGCCATTTAAATAAATGAATACGTCTTGATCTGTAGGGTTAATTTCCAGCTGGAATATGAACCTCCTCTACAGGTTAACAAGCTTTTTTGTTGTTGTTTTTTCTGGGACTTCCTTGTATTTATCTCCATTAATCTTCCTGTAACTGTGACCGGTTCCCTCGTCCTCATCCCCACAGCATTATGCTGCCACCACCACATTCCAATGTGTGGATTAGTTTTCTGAAGCTGCATTGTGCCTTAGATGAAAGCAGCTGGTTGGTGAGTTATTATTAATGTAGGAATGCCAGAGTAAAGGAGGCTGAATACAAATACATGTCATGCTTTTCGGATTCTTATACAGAAAACAATTATTTGTCACTTGGAATCAAAAATCAGACTAAAAAAAAACCACAGCTCAAACATCTGCTGCATGATCAAATTACTGAAAAGCTACAATATCAGCCTCTTTTTCTGCAAGTTGGACAAAATCAAGTGAAACAACCACAATCAGGTTTGCAACCCCCAAAATCCCAAACCAAACATTCATCCCCCAAAAAATTACCCATCAGCTTCGGTGTTAATAATCCACTGGACTCGTAAGCACCATGCAATAAATCATTCTGTTAATATCAGCCGCGCTGCATGTATAATCGATCAACCAAAGGCTGCAAGGACCTGTGCAGAGCGCATGCAGCCGGACTGAAACCAGAAAGTAAAGCAGGTGCAGGGAAGGAGGAAACAAAAGCCCCGCTGGAGGAGGGGAGGGAGACCAGGTGATGGAAGACAACACGGGAATCTTTGACAGGAATACTTCATACTTACTCAGCTAATGACGCTTCTGCTGCTGCTGCTGCCGGTCCCTCCCTCTCTATACACTACCTGCTGGATGCAGACAGACTGCGCTGTGTCCCGTTCCCTAAAAAGGGACGACCTGCACTGGAGCAGAAACTGGCAACACCTTCTTTTCTATTCTTACCCCACATCCTCACATCACAACACAACAACCAACGCAGCATTTGCGTCACTTGATAAAACCCACCTCCTCAAATTGACATCACTCTCATTTATTATTCCGTGAGTCCGAGTGAACGTGCGGCGGCCGAGAGAAGAATCGGGTGAAACTGCTGTTGCTATCGATGCCTCCCTTAAGGTTTCTCCTCCTGCTCATGTCCTACATCTAACACATGTATCCATACAGTATCCTGCTGCAGAAATGAGTCATACTCCGCTGCTCCTCCATAGTCACACCCCACCCCTATCACAAGCAAGAAACTATCTGCTCTGTGTGTGAATGTTACTCCCTCAGTGTGAAAGCCTTTGTCAGTGGGAGCAGGAGGTGGTGCGTGTGTGTGTGTGTAGAGGTAAGATAATGATTGGAAAGACACTGGAGGAGCTTGTTTGAACACTGAACCCACACATCAGCATCACATCGGCCTTCACCATGAATATTTGAAGCTGTAAGACATTCCCTGGAAATCTGGAGGTTTTCAATCGGGAAAACTAACGTCTCTGCTGAAGGAAAGCCCGCTCAGCACTTTTCCTATTCCACTGCTCCACATTCCCCATAAACAATGATAATAATATCACTGCCTTATATGAAACTGATGTATTTTTTAATCAATCAAATTGAATTTGTATAGCCCATTTCAGCAGCGTTTCAAAGTGCTTTACATCATAACAAGCACAAAAACACAGAGTCATGCAGCAATCAAATCATCACATTCAATCATTAAATTCATAATTGATTATGTTCCAAATACAACTCCAAACAGGTGGGTTTTTAGTCGAGATTTAAAGTAGGTCAGTGTTTCAGCTGTTTTACAGTTTTCTGGAAGTTTATTCCAGATTTATGGTTCATAGAAGCTGAACGCTGCTTCTCCTCGTTTTAATGGTTTTTACATTCTCAGAAGAAAGTGTGAGCATTTTGAATCTGAAGGCAGGTGATTCAGGTAAAGTTATTCTAAGCAAGTCATATCTAGGTAAAACAAAGTAGTCCACATTTTTTTTTAAAAGGAAAGCAATATAAATGTTGAGATAAAACCTGAAAACAAGTTGTGTTCATTAAAATAAATATATTGTTTAGATGTACACTTGTAAATTTTTTTTAATAAAATTTGCAAATTAATAAATAAAGAAATATATTGAGTTTGCGCATTAAGAAATTGATTCTATTCCCAGCACAAGAACATAAATCTCTTTCTAACAATACCTGCTGTATTTGGTCACGATTAATTCATTTAAATGCAGATTTGGATGCATTAAAGTCAAAATAAATGTGGTCAGACTTACTGAAGAAAATACAAAAACAATGTTTACTAAAAAGATCAATATTTTCTGTCGCACCTAACTTTTTTTAATCTTTCATATTTCTGTCCTAGTTAAAGATAAAATACTCACCATGTCTGTAAACCGTCTTTGCTGGGGGACAAATTTGTCCTCTTCTTGAATTGCAGTTGAGGGCCTCAGAGAATTAACACAGAGGTCGCAAACAGCCCCCGAGCCACGCTTTGGAAAACCCTGCATTAATGGGTACCATTTCATAACGATTCTGGATGCGTTTAGCTTTACAGTTCATTTGAAAAACTTTCAAATGGACATAAATTTCTTAGCAGGCTGATGCGGATCCTTCTTGTAATCTCTTATTATGGATTTATGAACAATTCCCCAGGCTTTCTGAACACATTTCCCAGTTTTATTTGAAATATGAAACTGCTTTATCACTCTGTTTCAGTCCTGTTGTTTTCCCAGACATAAGAGCATAATGTGACTTGAGCTTAAAAATGAGCAAAACATTTCAGGGCTTAAAAAAATACTTTGCAAAGTGTCTGAAAATATGCATTTTTTGAAAAACATCACTTGGAAACTGGATTTCTGGAACTGGACTGATTCATCAAACAACCCATGCTTGTTTGGGTTTAAGATTTAACTGAACAGAACTTGGATTAATTAAGCATTAGACCAGGACAAAAGCAGCTGAAATACGGAAGATATTTTATGTTTTTTTATTGCATCTGGATCATGTGATGTTTTTCTCCCCATCTTTCAGGTTCATAAACTAAAATTGGAAATAGATAAACCAGATGAAGTTTGATAAAGCATCTCCTTCTATGCTTCTATAGATCTGGTGGTGGAGACATTTGTGGCAGATTGTGTCAACAGATCTTTTCCCCACACTTTCCAATTCATAACACTATAGTTTATGGATGATTCAGACCAACTAAACAACTGAATTCATCAAACTGGTCTGAAACCTGGTCTGAAAAAGGACTGAGGTCTGACAGAAATGAGCTGCGACTGAAGGAGGAAGTTAAAAAAAACTAAATGCAACAAATCACTTTTTGAGTAAACTGCTTGTTAAGTCTCAATAGACCAAGAAAAGTAAAGCAAAAACAATATTTGAGCTCCCAATACTCTTTCAGAGTTTAGTTTTCTCATTAAAATACCATCCGGCAGAAGAGCATTTCCTGCATTAGCCGCTAGTTTCTTTCACTGAATGCAACTTTCCCTCTTTCACGCATTGAGGAAAGTAGCCTGTGATGATTTGGGTTGTCTGCACAGCCCCCCTTTAAACTACTGGACTCCAATATCAAATCTTTGATGAACTCTAAAAGCAGTTTAATTTCTTTAAAAAGGTCAGATCAAGTCAAATGCTTCTTCTAATCCAGGACTGCCAAACTCATTTTCATGTTGGGCCAAATCAAAATCATGAATGCTCTTAATGGGCCGAATATATTGATAAAACCTGTTAAAATATCTATGAATTCCTAAAATTAAATATTATTGAACATCTTTTCAGGCTCTCCAGGATTTTGTGACTCTTTTTGTAATTTTTTGCTATAAAAATTAAACAAATTGAGAAATATTTACAATACTTCTGGTTATTTATAACAGTAAATGTGATTTTCATTACTTGTTGCGCAGATCATGGACTATAATCTGACATCAATTAAGATTGAGGCAGCTGTTTAGTACAAGTAAGAAAATTTTTCACAGTTTTTGAGAAAAATCTACAATAGTCTTCCAATTATTAGTGCAAAAAAGTTGCGGGGATTTCCTGATTTTTTTGTGAATTTCTACGACATTTCTCAAGAAACTGAGGGGACCGATTGATATAATTTGGTAGTAAACATATAAAAATTGAAGACATAATATTTAATACTTAGTGTTTAGTCTAAAGTATATAGGGCCACAAAAAAGGTTTTGGCAGGTCGGATTTGGCCCACGGGTCTCGACTTTGAGCACAAGTTCTAAAGCAAGATGTGAACAAATATTTCTTCCAAAGCAACTTGTCACAACAGTTTCAGCCTGAATATTATTTTAATCACAGCATAAATCTTAAATAACACCAAAGCACCAAATTAGTTTCCTAAAAGTGTCTGACCTGAAATTACTAATTAAAAAATTCTGGGCTGCCTTGAGATTTCAGAGCAACATTCCTCCATTTCCAAGCTTTTTGCTGCTCTCTGCTGGACACAAACAACACCTGCAACAGCAGACATCTCAAATCCAGACCATGCAAACTCAATACTGTTACATTAGAAATAAAAATTAGACATACACACACTCTGGTGGTTTTATATAGGAAAGTTTCCTTCACTGCAGTTAATAACTCAGGAAACGTTTACCTGTCGTTTGATGAAGCTGGACGTTGTGTCTGAGGACGTGCTGCCATCTGAGCGTTTGAAGCGACTCTTACGTTTAGGCAACTTCCTGGGCAGCTGTGCAGAAAAAAAAACACTTTCAGCATATTAATTACACACATGTGTGCTTCATTTGAGCCATTCCTAAAAAAATGATAACCAGATTCCTTATAAAAGGACTTTACTGCACCATAATGCTGGGAATTTACTTTACTAACAATAGATTTATTATGTTTTATATAAAATAAATAGATTGATTGATAAAATGTCTAAATTAGCACTAAAAAAGCAATATTTCGATGAAAAAATATTAAATTTCTTGTTAAAATTAATTTGAAGAGATATGTAACATACAAAAGACCATAAATGCAAAAAAAAATAAAATAAAAATACAGTTGAATGTGAGTGGATGTAAAAGCAAAATTGGCCAGAAGTTGCACAAAAATAATGAAAAATAAGAAATAAAGCAACTAATTTGTCTGAAGTTTTCAGAGTAGGAAGATTAAAAACAAAACGCTGATAACATTTTTCATAGGATAATGAAAATTACACAATTTAATTGAATTTTATCATTCCTACAGCTTGTGAATTGCATTGAAAATAAATTATGTCAATGAATTACAATATTATTTGGTCTGAATTACTCTTATATGTTGCCTTCTTATGATATAGCTTTGCACTGCAAAGTCAAACTTTAGTTGAATATTAGAATAACCAACATTTATTCTAAGGTTTAAAATAAAAAAAACAATACTTAAAGAAATACCTAAGCCATCCCAAGATATACGCAAAAATAATCATTTTCCTGCTGCAGACTCCCAACAGAAACAGAGTAATAATATTATTTCCCTCAGGGCCGGTCCAAGCCTTTTTAGGGCCCAAAGCAGATTTTAATTTGGGCCCCCAAAACAACAACCATTCCTAACACACCTGCTATCATTAGCATGTAGTGTTTAATTGTGCCATTTCATTTTAATTAGTTGAAAGTAACAACAGCTGATAAACACTAAATTTACTGTAAACAAGTTTAATATCTTATATTTTCCCAAAAGTGGCATCAGAGGGAAGAAATCAATCTATTCTTTGTTTAAAGACTGTAAAAATAACATGTAAATTGCTGTAATTTTAAATATATTTTTAAATTTCATCGCTAGCTTGGCGCTCTGGGGCCCCCTGGTGGTGGGGGAACCTTAAGCAGCCATTTACGCGCCTCAGCTGGCTCTTATTTAATCATTTCTACACCTTTGTTCAGCTGCTGCTGCATGTAGAACACAATGTGACAGTTTTCAAATAAATCTGAATGCAAAATGGAGCCCGAATATCAGATTCTGCTCTGGGCCCCATAAAATCTTTGTCCGGCCCTGATCTGTAACATACACATTTTCTTGCAGGGTTTGTGGTTATTTTGAATCTTTCTCAGTGTTAATCATGCATGTTCCCAGCACTACTTCGTCTAAATATGATCATTATTTAATATAAATAAAACAGATTTTGTCGTCGCGAAGACGCAGAGGGTATTTCATGCCCCCCCGAGTATTAGGCTACATGAAGCGCTTCTGGTTTCAGGCTACAGGTTGCAGTTGGAGCCACGACCTGATTCAAAAAGCTGCAATCCCGTCATGTTTGCTTGCTGTGCTTTTCTGCGTTACTGACGATGCGTGGCTAGAAAAAAAAAAACCGCACAGAAATAAATAATAAAAGATCAATGTAAAGGAAAGGCCTGATGTGTGAGTTTGGACCAAAAAGCAGCAGGTTTGATCATTTTTTTGTTTCATTTTTATTTCTAATGTGTGGGTGGATTAAAGCCTCCATGTCTGAGCCTGATGCTCCGGTAAAAAAAAAAAAAAAACATAAGATAAAATAAAAAAATCTGCGATTTGATAGTAAGATGAGGGGAGGAAAGAAGTAGAAGACAAGCCAAACCACGACGCCTCAAACGGAACAACAAGTAGCATCTGACACGGTCCCTCCTAACAACCTGCCCGGACAGACGGAGCCGCAGTGACCGAGCGGGTTTACCTGGAAATAATGCGACTGGGAGCCGGTTTCCACAGCAGACAGAGGGTCTACGGGCGATTTGGACATTTTGACTTGCACCATCTATTGAGAGCGCAGGGAAGCGGGCGGCACACAGACAGACATGCGTTACTGGAGGAGGAACCAAGACGCTCCAAATACATCTATATGTAGGAAGGAGAAAAAACACTGGAAGGAGGGAAGAAGCGACCCGTAACATTAATGCAAAGCTAGGGGAAACAAACTATTTCCAGTCGGAGGGTAGAGAGACTGCAGCGAGCAGGAGGGACAGCGGAGCTAAATTAAACCTTCAACGCCGAGGCGTCAGTCCTCACAGGTCCGTGCGCCGCTGAAGTTGGTGTCCGATTCGGAGCCTCTTCGCTGCTTTTTTTTAGGACTCTGCGCCGCTTACAAGATTTACAAACCTGAACTGAACGAGGCTGCGATGCTTAACGTTTAAAAATATTACTTGGGATTTGTAAAGCATTAACTTCATTAATGAAACTCAGAAGAGAAGAGCAGTTTTGAAAATGTTGAATTTTGTGGATTTTCTGCTTGAAACTCGGTTGCGATTCCGACAGATTATTTAAGTAATCTGTAATAATCTGTATTCCGAGCATGCGGATCCATTTCTTACTATTGTAAATATTAACAGACAATATTTGGTCTGAATTACTCTAAAAGATGCTTATATGATGCTTTCTTATGATATAGCTCTGCACTGCAAAGTCAAACTTTAGTTGAATATTACTAGAAGAACCAACGTTTATTCTAAAGTTTAAAATAAAAAACAATACTTAAAGAAATACCTAAGCCAAACATAAGAAGTAAAGAATAACACGAATTCAATCCAAAAAGTGATGAAAAGAAGCACAACTTATTTAATTCCAGCTCAAGTCAAATGAACCCAAAACAATGTATCTTCTAAATCCTCATATATGTTATTCGTGTAACGTTTTTGTCTTTTAAAATGCTCTTTTACTTTGCATTTCCATCATTTCTTTTTAGAATTGAGCAAATGTGATAACAAGAATAAACATTGATTTGAACAATAAAGTTCCTGACGATGGCAAGTTTTAACACTTCTACATTTTACATATCTGGATTTAATGTTGACATCAGGACCATAATAATAAAAGGAGTATTCTATAAGATACTTTGATTTTGTTTGCCATTTCCCCAAAATATGGATCGTTCAATCTTGCAAAAATGTTCGTCGATGTCTCTTCGGAAGACGTTTCAAATTATTTGACATACTTTAATTGAAAACCATCTAAACTCGAAACTGAACCCGATCTAAGGTAGATAACATTCCCAAAAAGTGACGATTCTGAAGCCAACTTCAGCGTCCTCGGGTCCATACTAAGTGTTCGGTCCTGCTGGGGGTGTCCGGCTGCACAAACACAAAAAACACCAATTCATGGCAGCACAACACAGGATCACTATTTACGTATCTGTCATACAACCCCCCTTGTTTAATCGGGTTGTTTGATTTGCTTATGGAAATAAAAATGGACAAAAATGTTGACTGGTTGTTTCATAATTGGTTTCTGTATTGTGTTTTTATCACGTAGAGCATTTTGAACTGTCCTGTTGCTGAAATATTCTGATTTGACTTGACTCAGGCGTGTTAAGTCAAGTTGATCTATATAGAATTACAGCAAGAAAACTGCAGCCGTAGTCGAAAAGAACTTTAAATAACAAAACCACAACAGAACAAAAAAAAAAAAAAAAACAACACCAAGTGGAGGAATAACACAGAAGGAATATTTATTTTATTTTACTTGAGATTTTAAACTTTTATGGAATTATATACTTAATTTTGCATCATGTTAGTTCAGTCAAACTGTATTGTCTCCATGGTAACCAGCTGTTTTAAAAATGTATATGCCACAAGTAATCAAATTAAGTTAATTCAAGTAAATATATTAAGTTTACTAAGTTGTCATTTTTACACAAATTAAGTTTGATAGATTTAATTTTAGCTAAATTCCTTAAAGTTGGAGCTCCATGTTTTTCAGTGTATGTTAGCTGATGGGTCTATATTACTGGCAACACTGTTTCCAGTTTTACTCCAGAAAGACACTGCAGCATAAGGATACAGAAGCTATAGCAGGCGTCATCTGGACAGAAGGAGAATCTTAGAGAATCTTTTGTTTTTTTTAATGTTTCCATTCTCACTCTACAAATCATTTGCAATCAAAAGTATTTCTGCTGTTTCCTGATCTGTTTTTGTTTCTTTATTTCTTTGACTCTCAGCAGCTTGTTGATCAGACAATGAAAATCCAGAACTGGATTTATAAAGGAACTGGATCCAGTTGATCTTTTTCTAAAAGCACATTTTATGAATGCACAAACATAAATGCAGTCAAAGTGGCTAAACTAAATTCACTCAATCCCTTAAGTCAGTCATGCAGTTTGATCTTTTCTAATCACAAATAGTGAATTTAAGATTTAGTACTTGAAATATTATGGAGGATTTTACGTCATCTTCCTGCATCAAGCTCTTATCTTTGATTATTTGATACATAGTGGCCATAGAAAACTCACAACAATGACTAGAAAATATGATCATGTGGTTCGAATGCAAAAAAAAAAACTCGTCGTTTGATACTCAGGCGTGTTTATTGACCTAAGTTTGCTTTGTCTACCATAGCCGCTCATATCTGTTTGTTCAGAGCTTCCAGTTTTATCACCTGACAGCTTTTGTAAACAGTTTGTATCTGACACCAAATGACATAATCCTTCTTAGAAACTAAACCATCAGTTTCCAAGAATTTAACTGTGACAACATTTTGTTTCTTTTTCAATACACTTGTTTTTTTTTTCCATACCAGATTTTGTAGAGTAAAGATTTTAAATATTTTTGGATCATCCTTCAGAGTTCTGCTCAGGTAAGAAATACAATCTGGGTTATCTTTTTCACTGCACTGTGGAAACATGGCAGGTCAGGCAGAAAGTTGTGGAGAAATTTAAGGTTGGATTTTGTTATAAAACAAACACTTGTTATCAGAAAATACCAGACAAAAGGAGCAGCAGTGAAAGAAGCAGCCAGTCCCTCTGGAGAAGCTGCATAGATCCAGTGCGAAATCCGTCCCCACAACAACTTCTACTTGTGCTCCACAAATTTAGCATCTATGCAACAACAAGAAGAAGAAATCAATCGTTGAAAGACAGTCACACAAAACCCTGTTTGGAGTTTACCAAATGTCAGGCAGAGCAAACATGTGGAAGAAACTGTTCCAGTCAGATGAAATTAAAACAAATCATCTTTTTCTTATGTGCATGACTCTGTAGGTGCGGTGCAAGAAACTAACAATGCGCATTACCCTGAACTCACCATTCCCTAAGTCCATTTAAGAAAACATACAGAACTTTAAAACCTCTGTTCATGAATGCCACCTGCCCAATCTGACTGAGTTTGAAGTATTTTGTAATTTCAGCCTGGAAGTGCAAAGCTAGTGGTATAAACACGACTGCATGGCACTTTTACCTACAAAAGACTTTCCTCATGTCTTAGCAACTAATAAAATTTGGGGAAACACGTCAAACTCTAGTCGGATAACTAAATAATTCTGCATTGTTAAATTTTTACGTTTTCCCCTAATTAACTGCAGGAATATGACTTACATGTTTGCATTTATTTCAAACGCAATATTTCTGTCACTCAGATGGAGGCGCAACTGCGACCCCTGCTGGATGTTCGCATAATGCCAGTCACACGTGGAAAGCAGCAGCCTTTCCCTCCATCAGCTTTAAAACGGCTCCTCTAATGATTTCTTAAAAAATGTCCCATTTTATCTACACTTCACTGCATGAAAAGATGCGATGATGATTGAGAGCGCTGACAACTGAATGCATCCATTGATATAAAGAAAATTGCACTTCGAAGAAACAATGCCTTCTTGCACTTGCACAGCCAGTTTGGTGAGTTTCCTCTGTTTAACTGATTCTCTTCCATTGGTCAGGTTAATACACATGCAATAAACTTTTCCTCAATGAGGTCAAGTGCAGTATTAAGTTTCTTTTGTTGATCCTCAGTCTTAAATGTGCTGTTGGTAGATGCTCCATCAATACATGTAGCCTATTGTAAAATATTATGAAATACATTCTATCAAAAAAAAAAGGAAAGGAAAACAATGTGATAACATCTAGAGAACATGCTGGAGGTTTATGCGTTTAAATATGTTGTGATGTAACGAAACAAAAAAGCAAGAAAAAAATAAAATATTAAATGAATAGCAGCCAAAATAACTGCTGCATGAGTTTACATCGCTAAAACTAAACGCTAATGTCTCCACTTTCTATGTGATAAAGATTTTCAGTTTTATTCATTTATTTACATTTTTGCTCAATTAATTCTGTAAAATGTACAATTACTGGCAACAGGATGCAAGTAAAGCGATTGTGGGATGTCTGTGGTTCTGCAGCAGGAAAAATATTTGCAGTATCAGTACAGAAAATTATAAATGAAGAAAATAAACTGTGCCAGTAAAAAGTATGTGTGCAGTGACAACTGCCTTTTGAGTTATAGCATTTACAAGTTCAGCTTACAGCATGATTGCTTGATTTAGTTTTATTTAATGTTGTACTTTTATAATTTGTTTTTATCATTTTATAATACAAATATCACAATATGTGTATTTATACAAGTAGTACAAATATCAAAATATTAATACTTTAATATGTGATAATTGTGATGATAGCTGAAATGATTAATCTGAGATATTTTTGGGAAAAATTACAATTAATCTGGTTTTAATCTGACATTTTAACACATTAAAAAATAGCCAAAATAACATTTCAATGTCCTTTACAATACAATAAATCCTTAGTTCATGTAATCCAGTGAAAAAACAATTACATTATTGTACTTTTAAACATTTTAGATATTAAATGTGTTGATTATAGTTTCTTACATATTGCTGTTTTGTAAATGTGCAAACTGGACAACATTATTGTGTACTTTTATATAAAACGTGCCCACATTTAACAAAGATTTGACAGAATACATCAGAATGTCATAAATAAATAATGCATTCACATATTCATGTGTACCATGACAAAATTGCTCACATTGTACCGACTTTTGTTGGAGAAAGATCTGAAACTTACTTTCTAGTAAAATCAGGCCTAAATCTTCGTGAAGACGATAGAAAAGGGTCAATTTTTTTCTCTGATCACTTAATGCAAATGTTTATGGGAGAGGATTAGGGCCACCGGAAAAAAAAAAAAATTCTGAGATTATAGTGAGAATTCTGAGATTAAAGTCAGAATTCTGAGTTTAATGTCAGAATTCTGACTTTAAAGACAGAATTCTGAGTTCTGAGTTTAAACTCAGAACTCAGAATTCTGTCTTTAAAGTCAGAATTCTGAGTTCTGACTTTAATCTCAGAATTCAGAAAGTCATAATTCGGACTTTAAAGCCAGAATTCTGACTTTAAAGTCAGAATTCTGACTTTCTGACTTTAAAGTCAGAATTCTGAGATTAAAGTCAGAATTCTTTTTTTTTTTGTCGGTGGCCCTAACCCTCTTCCGTATGTTTCCATATGGATCTTGCTGGACTCTGAGTTGGGGCATCGCTTTCCGCCTGTAGGGGTCGTGCCGAGTGGGAATGAGCGGTGAGAGCAGCAGCAGCAGCAGCAGCAGCAGCAGCAGCAGCAGCAGCAGCGCCTGGGCCGAACCGAGCTGCGTCAAACCAGCCGAAATCAGAGACCGACACACCGGAACTGAACGAGCTTCATCCAAAAATTATAGCAACGAAAGCAAAGCAAACGGGGTAGGGAAATGTTAAAAAAATGAGGGACAGAGAAACAAACTATTTAAGGAGTGTAAACTGTGTAAATATAGTTTTTATCTACACAGCAATTTGAGCGTCTTTCTTGCAGTTTTGCGTGTTTTTCTGACTGACGTCTGGCTCACATTGGTGAGATTTCATAGTGGTTACATTTTATCTGGGTGATTTTAGCGTCATGTCTTACTTTTTTTTTTTACATGTATTGGAGTAGAATTTTTTTTGTAATATGGTTTGTACATTTACTGAAGGGAGAGTTTTTAAAACTTAGAATAATAGCACTCACAACATCCAAGGCTAGATTTTATTTAATTATTCTTCATTTTGTGCACGTTGCGTTTGTTTATTTTTTTTTATTAACTCCTTTGTAATAATTTTACATTCTACTCTACCTACTTTATGCCACGTTGGACATTTTGGGTCTTAATACTTGTAAAAATGGATGAATGAATGGGAACTTGATTTTTCGGGGTCTCAGTAAAACTATTAGCAGGGTCCTGCAGAAACCTTTTTTATCAAGCCAAAAGTTAAACATTAACCTTTCTAACTAACTTGATATGAGTTAGTTACCCCATGCGGATCAAACCTCCTACAAACAAACAGTGTTATAATGCCACAGGTAGTGGAACTTATTTTGAGTAATACATTTTTTGAGTCAATGTTTGCCTAATAAGCCGCCAATGAAGCAAAGAGGACAGGCAAGAAAATTCTCCAACTTACCCTACATCAGGTCTGTAAAGTTATTTGCAGAAAATAATGGAGAAATCAACGTTAAAGCCCAAGTTTTTCCTGGCCAGAGGAAGAATAAGAGGGACTAAATCTCATTGGATGTGAAAGTCGTGTTGGACACATTTTGCACGTACAAAACGATTGAATAAATGCTTAAAAATAAACATTAGATTCAAAAAGTGCTCAGATGTAAATATCGCAGTTATGGCAGTCATGTTTTCATGCTGCCATTGAGCTACCATTGGAATTTAATTTACACTTATGGATCTTGGATTTAACTATCAAAGAGTGTCACTATGACAAAAAATGGGATTTTACCACAATTGCCTTTGGGCAGACGAACGAAGTAGTTTCCCGTCGATCACAGTTTCATTCAAGTGGACAAGGGGTCAGCTGCAGCTAACATTTGACCATGACTTCCTATTATTTTCTGGAAATCTCTCTGAGTGCAGCACATTAGCCCTGATGAATCCTGCAATCCTGATGGAGGTTCAGTTCCTCTTGATAAGCCAGTTGCTGACTAACTGACAGGTGGTATCAAACAGGTGATATTATTGTGAAAGATAATAAATGTAATATTAAGCAACATATTTGATGTGTACTGATGATTTTAATGAAGGCACTTGACAAAATGTATCGTCTGTTTCTAGCTTTCACAATTGTTGACTATAAGATGCCTCTATCATGTTTGTAAGCACTTTGATGGCATTATCGCTGAAATAAACCTGAGCCATAAATCATTATAAAAGTACATAAGCTCAACGGAACGAGTCAGACCACGATTCTAAGTCTTATCTACGAGACTGTGAGCGTGTTAATCACGCGTATGAGGGTTTTATTTTGAAAGGCCTTGTCGGATGTGCGGCGTTTGCGTTTTCTCCGCCTTGACAGCGGTGCTTGAAGCCGAGAGGGTCAGGGGGAGGAGAGGCAAGAAGAGAGTGTGGAGCGAGAATACGACAGGAGGAGATCCTCCACAGGGTGACCAGCTTAACCGAGCCATCCTTGACCAGCCTGGCTACAAATGCTCCTCCACCCTGGCCGCTCCGACCGACCAGCGCGGAGAATCGGATTGTCAGCTGCAGTCGCGTCCGGGAATAGAAACAGAAGATGATCACAGTGAGTCCCGTTTTTTTTTTTTTTTTTTGTCTTTTTATTTCCCTCTCTCTCTCTCTCTCTCTCTCTCTCTCTCTCTCTCTCTCTCTCTCTCTCTCTCTCTCTCTCTCTCTCTCTCTCTCCCTTCTCTGGAATTACTGCCTCATGCTGCAGGCCGAAATAAACCCCCATATATGTCATACAAACGCGCCATACGCTGTTTCTCTCTGGGCCGTGTGCGCGTCCGCCAGCTCTCCGCCGAGCGCTTCGTTTGTGCCGGAGAGAATGACATAGCGCTGGCGACGGACCCTGCGAGGCCTCGGCTTTCACATTAGCGGCGGTGGCAGAAGGATTCACGGTCAGTACATGTTCTCCACTGGCGGACAGCAACAACATCTCTGCGCTTGTGTGTTTGCGGGGAATGTAGAGGGAGGATGAGACGCATCGCTCTGCGTTTGCGCTTCTTGGTGCAGCTTGACGGCTCCGGAGGGTGTTAAAACGGGCAGTTCTCTCTCTCTGACAACTTCAAACCAAAGCGTCCCAAAATGGGTTGGATTTTTTTTTTTTTTTATTATTTCTTGTTCAGAGCATGCCTGTTCCTCCATCTTCTGGCTGATGCTGAGGAATGTGCAGGATTATTATAACTTGTTTATTTCCCGTGTGCTTCATGTTCCGTCGGTTGCACTTAATCCTGGGAGTGCATCGCGTTGCTGCAGACTGAAGGACACTGACTGCAGCTAACACACAATGCGTGCAACTCTGACTGACAGAGGCGTGTTTGTGTCCCGACTCGGGAATGAGTCTTTCTGGTCCCCGCTGTGGTTGTCACACAGGCCACGGTGTTATGTAACAGGAATCCTACGCTGTTTGAATGCGGGCCCTCTCTCTTCTCTCTCTCTCTCTCTCTCTCTCTCTCTCTCTAACACACACACACACACACACACACACACACGGCCTTGCCTATGTGTGCACGGCATCCAGACACCAGAGCCGCAGCAGATGCAGGGACTAAAAAACCAGAATAAAAATTAAATTAAGCAGTTTTTAATTTCCTTGAAAGGGTTTTGCATCTGCATCATCTGGGTGAGAAGTGACCTGGGGACAGACGCGCGAAATGAATGAGTCAGTGCGCGCTGCTTGCGGCCAGCGTCCGGTTGAAAATGCCCCCTTAGAGCAACGGTCACCCACCCACCTACCCTCCACTGCCTCTCTCGCTTCCCCCACTGATAGCAGAGGGACGGAGAGAGAGAGAGAGATGGGTGGGGGGGGGGGGGGGGTAGAGGGAGCTGAGCCAGGCACCGAGCGCGACGCGACGCTGGCAAATGGGTATGAGCAGGTTGAGCTGGTCGACCTTGTGCGGGGGGGGGGGGGGGCGAGGGACGCAGACGGGGAGGTAGAGGTGGGAAGAGAGCGAAGAGGAAAGGAGGGGAGGGGAGGTGCTGGTTCCCCTTGAATCTTGTCGATCCAGCGAAAGGGGGAGGGGGAGGAAAGGAGGGGGAGGAGGGGGAGGGGTGCTGGACGAAAGAAAGCGAAGTACGGCGAGAAGAAGCTGTTTTCTCTGCAACAACTCACTGCAGCCGTGGAGGATCTGGTCGACTGGACTGGGTGATCTGGGAAGATCCACCGTATGTGGATCCACCCTTTTCATGATCCAATCAGAAATCCGCGCAGTGCATTTCTGTTATTACCCACAGGGATCAGGCATGACATTATGACCACTGGCAGGTGAAGTGGACACACTGATTAGTATCTCTTTATCAGGGACATCAGCAGGTGAACATTTTGTTCTTAAAGTTGATGTGTTGCAGGAAAAAACTGGCACCCGTAAAGATTTAAATGAATCTCAAAAACTGGTCTGCATGGTCAACATCAAATCTGTGAAAAAGTGTTTCTGAATGCAGCATTTACTAGATAATAAATCTGAAGTGCAATTCAGTAAAGCTTTGCATGCTGATGATACATTTGACCAGTTGACCTGGTAT
The DNA here is from genome assembly GCA_033032245.1 of Poecilia picta. Lineage (NCBI taxonomy): Eukaryota > Metazoa > Chordata > Actinopteri > Cyprinodontiformes > Poeciliidae > Poecilia > Poecilia picta. Next base: position 11,460,317 of record CM065359.1, on the reverse strand, counting down.
ACATTTAACACACTATGGTTTGGAGCGAGCAAGGCTTTTGGTTTCTTTTCTATTGTTATAATGGAAATGAAGTGAAATTATGGATTATTTGTAGCACTATGGTCATCAGAATATTACCCAGGTTATAATTGCTTGTTTCCCCAAAGTTAAAAGGGGACTGAAATATAAATATCAATAACATTTGAAGAATGTAATGCGTCAGGTCGACGCTATAAAGCTTACCGGAAGTTGTGCTGTAAACAACCATCCTCCATTGCGAAGAGAGAAGCACTGACCTGAACAAGATGTTAATTTAATATTTGGAAGTGTGACTAACACAGATTTTGTTCACTTCTTCTGCTGCTTTGTTAAAACCACAGGCAAACCACAATTCTAAAACAGCGCAGAAAATTGACATCATCGTTCGCAGCTTTTCCTTATGTTCGCTGATTGACCCGGTTGAAATTAAACCGTAGGAATCCCAGTGAATGGGAGAAATTCCAGGTAGTGCTGCAAGCAGAATTGAACAGGAAAGTAGTCTGGCCGCTGATAGACAGTGTGAGGATTTGCACAACATCCTCCTGGGAAGCCTTGGGTCCCACCGTCAGTTTGGATTTTGCTTTGACACACAAACACCTGCATTGTTGCAGAATATCTACATCCTTTCTTGGAAGCAGTATCACCGATGGTTGTGGAGTCTCTCTGGAATACAAAGCAAAATTATTTGAGAAACACAACATGTGAATGTTGACTCACCCTCAAATTTTCCCAGATTTCTATCCACTTGAGCATTTATGAGATGTGCTGGATAAATTGATCTTTTAAAATAAAAGGACTAGAAAGACCTTTTATATAAATTTTGGTTAATGGAAATAAATCTGAATAAAATGTTATGTTTTGCTATTTACTCCACTGCTTTTTCTTCTTTGAATTAAAAAATAGGATTAAATCAAGTGTCTGTGGACAGCGTAATGTAAATCATGTTTCTTTAAGTAAATGAAGTCCTGGAAAAGCTTGATACGTTTTTTAAGAGTAGTATTTGTGCTTAGTGTTATAGATGCTGTGCCTCTCAGCCACAGCCATAGTGTTACCTATTAAAGACATGATAAATAGTTCCTTTCTTCACTTTTATTTGTATCACATAATGCACAGATCCAGTATTAATGTTTGTATCGATCCTCATATTGAAAATAATTCCAGATATAGAATAAGGGCAGATCTATCTAGTCTAATGCTATGCTGTGAGCTCTGAGTGACATCATGCCTTATTATTCATCTCACATTATATTTAGAATTGCTTTTGTTGCAGTTTAATTTTACATATTTGGCCTATTGTTTTTGTCAGTTTCTTTATTGTTTATTTTACATTGATTGAGCAAATTAAAGTTGTGTTGATTGACATGTTTGAATATACCAGCTTGTGAAGCTGCTGGTACATTTAAATGTTCTGTTCTGGTGCAGAGTTATCAAATAAATTTGTAGTTCATCACATTTATTATTTTTTTTAAAAGAAACAGTTTAAGTCAATTCAGTACCGATGTTAAACCTCAGATATCTGTAACGGTATCGGAAGTGATTGGTGCAACAGAAATGCAAAATATCTTGATTAAATTCTACGTCCATGTTGTTCACCCCTGGTGTCAGCACAAACACAGCTTTAAGGGTTTATTCTGGCTCAACAGATCAGAGCTACACTCAGACAGAGCGTAATTAATGTCTGCTTGATCAGTTATACAAGAAATACATATCTGAAAAAATACATAAATACAAATGCATATCTGCGTCCATCCATGTGTCCGTCTTTTCATTCTTCTTCTCAGTGATTCTTTCCACACCGCTCTAGGAAATTCAAGGCAATCATCAAGCAGAAAGTATTTATATTTCTTCCTCGGTCCTAGAGTCTCCACTTAGTGGGAAATACCTCTAAAGGGAGGCAACCAGATGGACAAACACCTCAACTGACTCTATTTGTTACTCTTTGCTAACCTATGGATGAAAGATTTTGCTGCTTGTAATTAATATCTTATTGTTTTGGTCATGATCAATATCTTTTGACCGTAGGTGGGGGGTTGAACGTGTCAAACAAATTTTTATTTTGCGCCACATCATGACCATGAATGTTCTCAAAGGGCCAGAATGCATTGGTAAAACCCATGAACAATATGTTAAAATTTTAGTAAATAGTTGTGTACTTATTTAACTTAAATGGTGTTGAACATCTTTTCCACCTGATCAGTTCCTCCAGGATTTTGCAATTATTTTTGCAATTAAAATCAATGATCTGACATTTTGCAATATTTGCTCTTATGTATGACAGTATATATGACTTTTTGTTTCTCGCCATATCAGTCATGAACTGCACTTTGACATCCAGTAAGCCAGAGGCAGCAGTGCAGTCGCATAACCCCAATATTTTGCAGAAAATTCCAAATACACTCACAGTTATGCATTGGAACGAAAAAGTGTGGGGAATTAGAGATTTTTGCATGAATTTTTGCAGAATTGTGAAAACTGAGGAGGGACTGACTGGTGCAATTTGGCATTATACAGATAAAAACCTGCTTTTATTTGACTGATAGAATAAAATGTAGGCTCACACTGTTATTTGGATGCTTCTATTTATGTGTCCCTCTGGTCTAGAGGGCTACAAAAAAAGCAATGGTCCGGATTTGGCCCTCGGGCCTTGAGTTTGACACATGGTTTAAAGCTTTGGTTTCTGGATCATCTCAACAGAGCACACACACACGCACATTATTGCAAACGAAGCTCTAATCCATCTACCCATCTTTCTTGTTCTTTATCCAACACCTCAGCTTCAGAATAACCTCCAACTTGAAGCGCGATGCATATTTTTAGAATAATAATATTGTAACATGTAATCCATAGAGCCGAAATCCTCTGCTGTAACCTCTGATGTGGATGGAACCCTGACATCCTGACTTTCTGGATGTTCCTATTTGTACTTTTTATTTTGGCCCCACAGGCCTGCAGAGTCTGTCACTTTGAATAAAACATTATGGTTTTGACAATGTCCTGCTGTCTGGCAGCTTTTATCTGGATGTTTTTACTTGTCTGTTTATCATTGATTGAGATTATAAACAGAGCTTCGGGTAGTCCATCTGTTCTTTCTTGTCCTGGCTGACTCCAAAATGCTTTTTTTTTAGAGAGGTTATATCAGAGAATGGGTCATGCTGGAGTCAAAAAGGATGAACTTATGCCCACAAATAGGATCTGAAAAAAATAAAACAACTCTGTAGCTTCTGCTTTACTGCCAAAGTTTGGAGGCTGTTCTCCAATAAAACTGTCCTACAGTTTGTTACCACGAAGGTAGGAAATGCAATTTATGGGAATTTGTGTAGTTTATGCATGGTAATTAAATGCAATTTAGATTTAATTGCTATTTTAAAAATATATTGTGTATATGTATTCCCCCAAAAAATATCTGCTTTAATTTTCAGATCCTGATGTTACTTCTTATATGTTAATTTATTGTTAAAACACGATGGCACGTCTATTTATCAACTTGTCACTCTTCTGTATGTTTGACTTTCTTCCCTCCAGAGCCAGCAGAAGCCGTGGAGATAGGCCTGGCACTCCAGTCTTATTTAAATTAGGCTCTGTTTGTTGGGTGTGGCACCACCATCTGGAGTTTGGTGTGTCGGTCGGCCCGCTGTTTACTCCCAGCCTCCGGCCGTGCAACACGGCGCCTGCAAACCTCTCCTCTCTTCGTCAAAATTTCGTCCAGGGGGATAAATGAGTGAACCGGTCGTAAGGGAAAGGGCTGGAACATGTACCAGAACCCTGACAGGTAAACAGACAGCTCCTACAGGTAGGGCTGGGCGGTAATTTGATTTGATTGGTTAACTGAATTTTTGGTTTTTGAAGAATTAATTTTTAGAAAATCTGTATCATTTTTCACCTTGGGTTTCCACAATTCTTGTAGATCTGCCTTCTTGGTTGACAATTGTGTTTTATAGCTTTTATTCACTTTCACTTTGAATTTAACTGAATGACGGATTTTTTTTTATTAGTAGGAAAAATAAGTTGCAATATTACCAGAATAAAGTTGTAATATCACAAGAAAAAAGTATGAAAAATAAGAAATTACATGAGGATCATTGAGCATCTTGTGAAACAATACATTGGTTTAAGTTTTACACATAGTACTTAAAAACCTATTAGAAATAGTTAATCTTTTAATACATCAGCATCAAATTATTATTACTAAAAGAACTAGAACTTAATGCCAACTGATGTCATATTTAATGATAGTTATAAAAGTTAAAGGATATATATTTTTAGTATAAACAATATAGATTTCTGGTTGTGAACTAAATATGTTACACTACATTAATTATGTTTTTAACCTAAGACTGCATGTATTTTTCCATGTCTTTTTTGCTTTTTGTTGGCTGCTTATTTGTAATTTGTAAAAATTGTTTTATTGATGTAAAGAAATGATATATGAACCTCTGTTAGAGCAGCGGCAGCATTGTGGAGCCTGAATAAACTAAACTAAACTAAACTAAACTAAACTAAACTAAACTAAACTAAATAAACTAAACTAAAATAACTACAAACCACTATGCTTATTTGTTGAACAAAGCTGTTCATACAAGACTTTGATAACTCACTCAAAGCTTTTTTTCCTCGTTGAAAGAAAACTTTCTTGTAATTTCAAGATGTTATTTTTTTCTGGTACAATTATTCTGCTAATATTTTGACTATATTCTTGCAATTAAATGTTCTCATAGCTGACCCTAATAATCCGTCATTCAACTAACAGAATGTAAGAGAGTTTCCCCCAGAAAACTTGTTAAGCCTGGCGTTATAGGCCGTGTTTTTGAGTTGCATTATTGGAAGACATTATTGACCATACTGACAAAACTTTAACACTAATTATTACATTTTTAAAAAGACAAATGCAAAATAAATTTTGATTCTTGCCACTTCAGTTATGTTATCCTAATTAAAAGGATCCACATTTTTTTCATATTTTATCTGTGACTTAATTTGCTGAAGTTGTTAGCATGTAGAACCGTAAAACACGAACTCAGTTTTTCAATCTATTCACACACTGACCAGACTGTGTTGTCATTATGCTTTCAACCATTTCAACAAGAAAACTCTTCAACTATCATGTTACCGGTGTATAAAAACTATGATAAATAAAAAAACAATGCTTAGCTTGGTGGTAGCACAAGTATAAGTCTGGTGGCCCTCCAGGCTTATCATACACTGGGGGAAGCCCTGACTGAAATGAAAGCCACTTTTTAAAAATAATTTTCAGCCATTGTACTTTATTTTGTAAAATAGAAAGTGAAATTGATTAAAATAGAAAATAGGAGTCAATAGGGAAAAAAATCAGAGGTTTAATTTTTAAGCCGTAACGCCCAGCCCTACCTAGAGGGAGTCAAAGGAGGGGGAAGGTGTCACGTTGTCCACCATAGCATCAATGCTAACTGTTGTTTGTCTGCTCAAACAGAATGTCCTGGTTCAGTGGTCTCCTAGTTGCCCGAGTGGACGACCGCAAGACTGCGTGGGGTGAACGCAATGGCAAGAAGTCCAAACGGAAGGGAGGCTCTTCTCTCTGCAGCCCGCGTTACATGAGCTGTCTGCGGGACCCGGATGCGATGGAGCCTCCTTCCGGAGCCCCCCTCCCTCAGCACCATCGGGAGGGGTGGCCGGGGCTATCGGAGGCGGGGGGAATTTCGGCGTCCGCTGCGGATGGCAGGAGGATCACTACGGCAAGAGGGGAGGGGCCCTCGGGGAAGGGGTGGGGCTGAAATCAGTTGACTTGGGCTTCGAGGATGGCGAATTGAAAGGCAGGAAAGGGGGATGCAACGGAGGAAGCGGCGACATGGGAGATGAGAGTCCCAACGGGGCAGGAGGTGTGGTGACGGCGGCAGACTGCTGGCTCAGGGTGGTGCGTGTATTCCAGTCGAAAAAATTCCAGTCCCGCAAACTGGAACGCCTTTACCAGCGTTACTTCTTTAGGCTGAACCAGAGCTCCTTGACCATGCTCATGGGGGTGCTTGTGATCGTGTGCGGCATCATGCTGACCTTCCACTGTGTCCACGCCGCTCCGGACGTGGCCTACTCTTCAGCCCTGTCCGTGGCCATGGCTCTCTTCATGGCTCTCATGGTGGTTTGCAACCGCAACGGCTTCCACCAGGACTACATGTGGATGGTCAGTTACCTGGTGATTGGAGTCCTGGTGTCGGTGCAGGTGTTTGGAGTCTTCATGGTGGCGCCCAGGAGTGCTTCAGAAGGAATCTGGTGGTCTGTGTTCTTCATCTACATCATCTACACGCTGCTTCCCGTCAGGATGAGGGCTGCGGTGCTGAGTGGAGCGGTGCTGTCCATCATTCATGTGGTGACCACATGGCAGATAAACCAGGAAGACAAGTTCCTCTGGAAACAGGTATGACCTGTTTCATTTCTCTGTTGTCTCTCTGGTTATTAAACATGAACAGAAAAGATGTCAAATTACTTTGTCAGCTACAAATTTGAGACGTTTTTCCAGGTGAATTAAGAAATGCAGGTCTCCAGATCAACCTAAATTATGTATGCATGTGTAACATAATAACACTGTTCCAGTTTGACGGTTTTCATCTCCTGACACTCACATGGGTTGTTTTCGCACCTGATAATCCAGTAGACTTGGTTCAATTGGAGACCAAAGTCACAACTTTTGCTACATTTTCAAACTGCACTGTGTCAAACAAACCCTTTGAAAAACCTGTTTACCCTCCTAACCTGTGGTGGCGCTGCAAACACAACTACTGAAGGAAATGACATGAAAACATGAGTACAACTTCCTTCTTCACAAAATGTAAACAAAAATGGAATAGCGCCAGATTTCAGCGGTTGTAGGATTTTGCTTTTGTCTTTGGTAAAATACCACAAACCATTTCTCTCATTGGCGTTAGACTCTTACATTTGTTTTGGTTGAATTTACCCATAATGCTCTGCTCTAAAGTCCACCTCCAGCTTTGGAGCAGTCTCCGTTCTGCTTTGCATTCAAACAATTCACTTCAACCAAATCGAGACCTAGGATGTATTAGTTTTGTTTGCTCTTTTGGGCCACATCAGAATTTGTTTACAAATTCACACCTCCCCAAATGAATCAGACTTTCTGGGCAAGCAAACTAGATTTTGATTGAAGTGGACCAAACAGGGCTGGTGTGAATTCACCCTATATGGTAAGAGCCACAAAACACACTTGATAACTAAACTCTTTAGATGAAGCATTGACATTCTTTTGTTTTGTGAGGTGTTTTGCAAAACAACTTTTCTGGACTCTGTAAGTTTTTCTGCCTGTTCTAACTTAAGACATTTCCTACTGAAAGACTTAAGTTTTAATAAATAATATTTTCACCCTGTTGGATAAAGTCTCCATGTAGATAGTGTCCTAAACTGAATCATTTGAAACTTGACTTTTCATCACAATTTAACATTTTCAATCAAAGCAAGATTTCCACTAATACCAAATATATATTTAAACATAAACTTATGTAAACAATGTAGAAAAATGAAGACATGATTTGTGGAATCAATACTTTGAATCTTCATTTTAAACAAAGAACAATTTACTAAGAATGTGCATGGTTGCTTATTTTTCATAGTTTCTTCTGAATTGGAAGAGATAAAACAATTCAAGTAGAAGATGATCTATATAACAAGTTATTTGTAAAAGAAGTGCCTGTTTAGAGAGCATTGTCTTCTTGTCTATTGGAGCAATCACCAGCTACTTCTTCATCCTCTTTTTTCCCATACAAAATCCAACACTTTCCATTAAAAACAATTATGTTTACTACTAACTTCACATCATTTAGAGTCCCCCACCTGAAAATAAAGACAACAGCTGTGAATCATTATAGTATGTGTGCAGCTAAATGATTAAAAAATATTTGTCATTAACTAGAACATTTCGATTATGTAGTTTTTTTGGGAGTTTGTGGGAACAAGCTGTCACGGCTGTAATCTCATCACGCTGTAAAAGTGACGTGTCAAATGTCAAACCTCCAGAGAGATGCCTCTTCTCACATCCGGTCTGCATGGAACAACAGCAGCGCTAGTTTCAAGTGGGGTTCCTCACCACTTCATGAGTCACTGACCAAAACCCACTGCCAGTTTTCAGATCAGTTTAGTGAAGGAGCTGTTCAGGCTGCTGTGGTTTTACTGAATAGTTGGGAAATTTGAAATTTTTTGCTTATAAATACCAAAAAAGTGAGATGAACGAAAACATTTTGTGGGATATTTGAGTTAAAGATGCGTGCTTATTAAAATCTATCCCTCAGAAATTAATGGACTCCTGACCGCGTGGCTTCTTGTCTGGCTACGCCGAAACACAGACTTGATATTTACGATGGGGTGATAGTGTGTTAACTGGCAGCGCAGCCGCTGCAGTGTGAACCGCTCGGCTGTGATTTGTCACCGTGCCGGAGCTGCGTATTTGGGGCTTACAGGGTCTCGCTGCACAGTGTCCCGCTTGTACGTCATGCCAAGGACCTGAGGGCTCGCTGAAGGTCAGTGGGCTGAATGAACCGCTCCGGCTGGACAGCAGTGTGTGTCTGTGTGCTGCTCTGTGACAATGGGAGAATACCATGATATAAAGCAGCAACACTCAGATCTCTGTGCTCTTTCACAAGGGACACTTTGTACTTTTCTGCTCTGGTGGGGTGACGGGGGTGAGGCCAAAAGGGAGGACGGAGGGAACCGCAAAGGGACGGGGGGCAGGGGTTGTTGCGGCTGTTTGCCTCTTTTACTATCTTAGCTGTTTTACAACAGTCATCTCCTTGGAGACGAGTTATGTAAAGCATAACAGGAGGGCCATTAGGTGAAAACAATGGGAGGATATCAGACTTAATGATTGCTGATTGTCCGAGGTGTGCATTCGTTACCATATCCTTTCACTTATTTGTCCTGCTGCTGAATCAGTTCTCAGCAAACAACTTCATATTGTGACTATTTATTATAAATTCAATACAAATGAGGGGGCAAACATCAGGGCTTGATGGGAACTCAGTGTTTACAGTGCTGCGCCTAGCCTCCTGCATGATATACCGTGGTGTTATCCATCACAGACCCAGCGTTGTTTGCCATCGTTGAGCGAATGAATGTCATGAGATAGCTGCGGCCCAGCGAGAGCAGCATATCTCTGAGGTCGTCTCTGTATTGTGTGACACGGTTATTACATTGTCATCAATCACTGCTTCATGCTTTTCTGCAAGTATTTCCTCTTTCTCCAATAACTCATTAACCTCAGGGACGCTGTAGCGCCGATGAAGGCCGTGGATGATTCCAACTCTGAAACGAGGAATCCTTCTGGTTCAGGATGTCTGATTTCACTTCCTGCCTCCCTTTTATAATAAGATAAACAGTGTTTGTTTTATTTCTGTAGCAGACTGGAGAGTCAAAGGGTATTTCAAGAGGAGTGTTTCCCATCGTTCAGATCAAGACTTGAATTTTGTAGTAATACTAAGATTATTCAGATTTTTCATGTATTGTTAGTTTTATGGTCAACTTTTGTCCTATATGGCTTTTTATTCTTTTCAAACTCTGGCATATGTTGTGATGTGCATTGTCTCTTTGGAAACAAGTAAACAACAACAACAGCGACTACATTAAAGATAGTTTTTTAAGGTGAAGGAAAACAAAACTGAAGCATCTGAAGCAGAGCACAGACCTGCAACACATAGCATGTAGCGTATTGACCATGGCGTGATTTCTATGCTTAACAGGCTGTCAGCACAGGATCTAATATTTTTATATTCTCCACTCACCCATATCAGTGTATTGTACATAATCTCATTTGTTTTCTTTCTCCAAAAGTGTTTTTCTGTTTTTTAACATGAAATCTGGGCATTCGATTAGCTTAGCCACTCCATCCTGTCCATTTAAGGACCAGCCGCTGAACTTCAGCGACTCCTACAAGCTGCAAAGTTATCACTGATTCTGATTGTTATACAGCATACAACAACATCTGGCAGGGCTGGGTATTAGCCTTGGTGTTACTCTATTCCTCAACCAACAATCCACACTGGCAGGTTTAGACATTTACAAAGCATTTCTTTTCTACAGATGTCAATGTGCCTGAGTTGATGCTAATTGCTGTAACAATAGAAGATAAACTTAATAACAATGTGGCGTTACACACAAGGGGTAAAGCGGTTTGCACAAACCTCCAAGCTTAAAGGAGCAACTCCTTTCTGAATGTTGAACTTATTAGTTTTTGGTGTTTCTAAAACCAACTTTTTCAGACATGTTTTGTTTGATCTCTGGTTTGTCTGTTCATTGAACGGTGACAGTTTATAAAACTTAGTGTGTGGATTTGAACCTTGAAGCACGACAACAAATATTAGTAATATGCAAAAAGCAACACAAAGCATATCTACAGTTATTGTCATGAAATTGTTCATTACCTAATAAAAGTTCAAAATGAAAAAAACCATGAAAAACATAAAAAATAATATGCACCTAAAGTCACAAACTTTCTTTCCCCAGATATTCATTTAAGGTAGATTTCAATAATCTATGTGAACAGTATTGTAAAGTATGGTTATTTGACTGTAGTAAATGTCTGTTAACAAAAAGCATTTTGGTTTATCAGGCTTCATAATTGTCAAATTGGTCAAATTGGTTTGCATCAAAGTCTTCTGAAAACAACAAACAATTAAATAAAAAACATATTAAATTTCCGCATTTTAGACAAATGTATTTGCATCAAAATGCAACTTATCGAACAAGGAAAGATAACTGACATTCATGGTTAAATAAACAGATATGAAATGGAATCAAGAATGGACTTTATTGCAACCGTTGGTGACAAAATTGGGCACAAATTGGCAAATGGGAGCCATCAGCAGCATGTTTCAGTACATGGATGTGTGTAACCCGTCTTTGTTCGTCTCAGGTCCAGTAACAGGCACACTCAGGTTCACTGTATTTACTCTAAAAACTAGAAAGAAAATCAAGTTCGTTGGTCAACAAGTTAAGTCCATCAGCTTCTGCAACTCAGTGACAGAAAAAAGGGGGTTGCTACGGTAACCACAAACTGCCAAGAGCAGCGTAACAGAACTTATGTAGCAATAAATGTCAGGAGAAAACAAGTTTTTGACGAAACAAAATAGATCTGAAGAAGAAATAAACCAATTTTGACAAACGTCACATTTATAATAATGCTAAAATAATTATAAAATAAAATAAAAATAAAATAAAATAAAATATTTCAAATATTACACTACAGTGTATTTGAAACATGAGGGGTTTTGTGATAATTTTAGCACACGTTTCCACCCTGATTTGGGGGAATATTTTTAGGACATCTTTTATCACCAAAGCCTTTTAATAACCTTGTTTTCGTGAGCTTCTTGCTGGAATTTCACAATAACAAATTATGTTCTGCCAGGATAATATTCAGTGGGTCATAGGAGGAGCACGTGTTAGTTAAATGTCTGTTTCTGAAACGTAGCTTTACAGCAGGTCAGGTGGTGTGTGCTGTAACACCAGTAAACGGATCTGGTCGTTCGGGTCGGATTTTATTGTCTGTCTATTGGGAACCGTCGTTCTTAAAGCTTTCTACTTGAATCTGAATCAGCCAGATTAATGCCACATCTGAACATGGCCACAGAAATTCAAAACAGTCTCAGAGCTTGTTTAAAAAGCCTTGACAGTGACACGAAAGCTCTGGCTTTTTCTGGTCATTAAAAAGTCTTGTGTCCTTTGTAAACATGCTTCCTTTAGTCCTGGTTGTTTACAAAGCAAGCATTTTAGTGGATGATGTTATACTCTTGTGTTTGATTTTGGGCTGCTTAACGTGAGATCTTTCTTTTGTGTCTTGGTTTTCAAGACAAATACTTTCAGATTATCAGTTGTCAGTCAAATTAAAGACAATCTGTTGTCACAAAATGAGAATATTTTCTGATTTTGGGACCAACATATTCCTCGCATGCTGTTAACCGGAGAAACATGACCCTCAACAAAGGGATCAAAACTTGCCAATATTCTAGAGTTTAACATCATTTAAAGGACAGACTTCATCTGACAGGTACGAAAAAGGGCTGTAGTTCAGTCATTAAACTAATTCTTTGTGCAGAATATTGCCTAATGCAATCAGACAAATCTTGTTACGAAAATGTTGAACCTGATTACAGCGCATTCATGCATGAAAATGAGCATTAGTGTGTTTATTCTGATGGGGATTGCCTGTGTTTTCTTTCTTTTGCTGTTGTTGCCAGCTGAATCTGTCACGTCGGACCTGCCGCGACACTTGCTCTCAGTCTTGAGGGTCTCTGGTTTGTAAATGTGGACTGCTTCATGGTCCACTCTTGAAATTAATGGCATTTTGTCCCAACAAGTCAATAATAAGCCGTTGAGGGTGAATGATTACCTCCTTGACTGTACTGCATGTGTGTTTTTACAGCTGCGTGGCTGTTCCAGGATCTTATTGTGTGCTTTTCTTCGTGCTTGCACAATCCAATTCAACACGAAGCCGCCAGCAGCACCTGGAAGTGCAGGAATTATTCATAGAAACGTTTTCTGATGGAGATGTCCTGCTGCATGCAAGCTTCTCTCGTATATAAGTCTTTTGTTTTCCTGATCTTCAGCTGAAATCAATTAGCCACAGCGGCACAGTTTGGACATTAACGCATGAAGTCGTTCCACCCATCATTCCAAACACACAAGCGCCCCACGTTCTTTTTGTTATGGTTGACGCCTTCCCTTTTTGTCGCTGTCAAATGTTTGTCAGAGCTGCTGCTGTTTGTTATTCTCTGGGAAGTTACATCACAAAACAGCGGTCCTGCCTTCACGTGTGGGTGTCCGTTCGGGGCGTGCAAGCTGACATGTACTGCATGTTCTTCTCCCGGCGTTCGATCAGACAACTGCAGCAGGCACATTTCAGGCACTCAAAAGTTGCACACTGCTCTCTGCAGATAAGCTTGTCAATGACTTCTTCGGATTTTGTCACATTCTTCACCCGGAGTTATTTGCTTTGTGGCCTCTGACAATGGTTAGCCTTGCTTTGTGAGCGCTGTTGACACGACTGCAGCTAGAGGTCAAAGACTGGTTCCTAAAAATACCAGGCCCTCGGCATCTCTGCGAAGCGTTGCGTCACAGGGATTGGTCTTATCAGAGCTTGCGTCAGAGCAACAGGCAGGCCGACGCTCCATCCAGCGCTTCTCTCCGGATGCACACAGGCCTGGATTTTCACAGCCAGTCCAGCGTTTTTGTTATCTTACGCTGTTTTTTTAGTGTGTGTGTGTTAATGAAGGATTACCTAATGGATCTTTGAGCTCTGCCCACAAAAAAATTACTAAAAATCATTAAAGTTTAACTCTTATTTCAAGTAGGTTCATTCATTTGTAAGATTGTAAGTATGGTGCCTTCCAGATGTGTTCAGCCACACTCTCCTATAATACATAATAGCAAGACAATGGTTTTCTTCTTGCCTTCTGTCATAAAGACAGTATTTGTAGATTGCACCACCAATAGTAATTTTGTCGACTGATTCTTCCACCTGAGTAGGGCTGTGCCAAATGACGTAAAATACTAAATATAACTTACAATTTTGTAAGTTATATTTTGGAAATCAAATACCATGGTATTCGATTTCCAATTGTAAGTTTTTTTTTCTCTCAAACATTTCCAAAAAGCGGGTTTTATCTCAATCATCTCTTCTGTGAGTTGTATGATGGCTTATTAGGGCCAGGTTACAAAATGTTTGATTAGCCATAATTGGCAGAATAAAGATGCAATTTTACCAGAAAAAAGTTATTTTAATGACAAAAAAGTTTTGATTATTAATTTTCTGTAATGTTTGGTGTTGAAGTTCTCCCGTTCTCCTAATACTGTATTACGACTGTACTGTCATTAAAAAAAAAGTCATAGTCTTACCTTTATATAATTTTTCTTAGAGTTGACCTGAATTCAAGGTTCAAATAAGTAGAGGTTGTAAAACAAGATGGCGACCTTGGACGTGCAACATCCCTCCAAACTATGTAAACCTAAATTTGTATTTATTTTATTTATTTATTTCAAAGAGGCTGTTAAAAACAAAGAAAACAAGGAATCGGTAGGGAAAGAGAAAACGTGCAAAATAATTAAGAACAAAATAATTAGCTTACGTCTACAACAATGCACTACAAAGAGTGGAATGGTGACAAAAAATCCAGATTTTCCAAAAATTAAATCTTCAAAAATCTATTTATTTCTACACCTGAGTTATTCTGCAGCTCCTCCAGAGTTACTGCACACGGCTGCTTGTCAGATATTAAAAGCTTGGGGTCTTGTTTTTAAACTTTACCTGTTTGGCGGAGTCCTTGGTGTTCACATTGCTGTTTGTTTAATAATACAAACACACTATTCACTCATCAGGTCAATAAAGGCAACTGGTTGCTCTTTACTTAGGTGCATCAGAGTAAAGAAGATCCTAAAGAAATACATATAGCCCTTCCCAGATCTTCATTTGTAGTCATTTGCCTTCAAACATAAAATCCACTGTAGTTTTGTAGTTGTAATTTCTAAAAAAAAATGTGAAAAAGTAGCTGGCCTATGCAGCTCCAACCAGACATATAAAAATTCCAGTAAATTTTGCCAAGAACTCGTGCATTTGTGTCACAGCAAAGCTCCCAGCGAACCCTCAGGAGCAGCTGTTCCAAGCTTGGCAGCAGCCTCCGGTGCGAGAGTAACCTTGTGTGCTTTCTGCATCCAGACGATAGACTCGGAGCTCAGCGGAGGAAGTGTCAGCCTGTGATGATCACCTGTGCAAAGCCGCTGCTGTAGAATGCGGCCGTACAACGGAGGAAGGAAGAGGCAGGCGAGGTGGTGCGTCGAGACACGAATCTGATATTCTCCCCACGCGCTCCTTCCACAGCCTCCTTGATAAATAATTTGTGTGTTTAACTTGGCCGCGGCATTTTAACGAGGATACCTGTCACACGCGTGCTTCGCTCACGGCTGGGATTGGGTGCAGACGGATGGAATTCCTCAAACCTCAAACACAGAAAAAATACGGGCCACATACAAAGAAGGGAATCGAGATTTACATCACAGCATGAACGCGTTTAACATACTTTGTCGTTGTGTAAGCGTTTTATTATTACAAAGTGACATTATTGTATGCAAACAGACACACACGCCACCATCCACAGTCAGCCAATCTGCTCTGGGGAAGCAGTTGTTAGTTTAGCATCACTTCTGAGACTGACAGGGAATAAACAGCA
Organism: Poecilia picta; assembly: GCA_033032245.1. NCBI lineage: Eukaryota > Metazoa > Chordata > Actinopteri > Cyprinodontiformes > Poeciliidae > Poecilia > Poecilia picta. The sequence goes on along the minus strand of CM065359.1, from coordinate 11,445,111 downwards.
TTGCTAAGTGTCTCCGTCAGCGCTCGTGTCGAGTTGGTCCAGTGGCTGCCATGGAAACAGCTACGACTCAAGCAGCCGAGACCCAGTTTGTTCCCTTTTGACTGAAGTAAAATTTAAAAAGAGGGGGGGAGAGGAGAGAGGAAAATTGCAAAAATCAGGTCAAAATTGATTTGTTGCGTTTAATTTTCCCTCTGAGGAAGTGGAAGCTTCAGGGCAGGTGCTGGAGCGAGCTGTGGAGATGTGGCACTGTTTGGTTGTTTGGATGGATTTCTGCTCTGTTTTCCTCCCTGTCCACGGTCCAAATGAGCCGGTCCATAATTAAACATGGCGATGACGGGAAAGAGGTCACATGAGAGGAGGTGGGGGGGTTTCGCAGGACGATGTTTGTCAGTTGTCTGTTTCAGAGGAGCTTATCTGTGGCCGGTTTGCTGTGACAAGGCAGCTTTGTGTCCGTGCTGCTGTGGAAACATGTGCTTTGGGACTCAAAGTAGCACAAATCTTCAGGAATAAATGCTTATTTAGACTCTGTAGGCTTGTTAGTAGAGCTAGGTTTTTTTCTTGTCACAAATAATATCTGTGAATGTCGCCATACAGTTGAAATTACAAGTAAATGTAGTAGAGTAATGCTGGTTGTGTAAATTAATCATTTATTCATTGTATGTTCAAAATAATAGCAGTCAGTAAGTGTGAATAAACGTGGTATTTATTTACATGGTTATGGTGGATTCCTTTCTGAAAATATTAGCATGATTCATACCAGAATAAAAAAATTACTTTGATTAAAAAGTTGATGGTAGAGTAGAAAATACATAATCCAAAATGAATCAACCAAATTTAATTTATATAACCTCTAAATCAGTGAGTACTGCACCTATACTTTCCATTAGTTAGGGAATAAAATTGAAGAATGAAACTAGTCCAAAATACTGAAGACTCAGCCAATAATCAGCTTCAGGTTGGTCAAAAGTCAATATTCACTTTGCAGAACTGTGGCAGATAAAAGAAGTCAAGCCTCCCGTAAACCATTACTTGGAAAAAAGGGATCTGAACTCTTCAAATAATATTTATGTTATTAATTCTGTTTACAACTTTTCTAGTTATTTTTACCCACACAAATGAATGAATGTAATCAAAAAGCTTGTTTTCTACCTTGCAACTAGAGACACACCAAGCAACGAACAAAAAGGCTATCATGGTACCTAGCATGTTTGCTAATGCTAGCAGAAAACCAGATATTAGCATTTATTTGCTATTGATAGCTAGTATTAATTTTATTATCATAGCCAATTGCGTTTTGCTTTAAGGATAGAATCTAATGCTAGCTAACTTCAAATAACATCCAAATGTTTCCATCTATAGTTAGTTACTACTAGCATATTAGCTAATGCTAGCTTTTCAGAGCTAACATTAGATTTAAAATTCAAACCAGGTTAAACTCGCCTCAAACTATTTAGAATAAATCTTTTCCAGAGATCTATTTTTAATATACATTCACTTAATATTTAGAAGTAAATGTTTGTTCTTTGTAGTGGGTTTTGTTTCTTCCCAACTCCTTTACATTCATTTGACAGTATTTGGGGAGGGTTTTTGTTGTCCCGGCTGTCCCTCAATGTGTTGTCTCTTCACCATATGTGAAACTGGGAAGCATTGTGGGAGCTCCATGTGTCACAGAGAAAAAGAAAAGACTTCAAGAAGGTCTTTAGTTATATGCAAATTTATGTCTGATTTGCATAATAACAATAAAAAACACACACATTTTGGCAACTCTAGCAGCAGAAAGCCTTAATAGTCACACTCTCTCCACCAGCCCACTACAGGAAGAAAAGTGTGGCGTGTAGCTTTTCAGTGTTAGGACCCTCAGCTTGTCCCCATAAAAACCTGACTGAGAACGATGACCTTTTGCAGTATCAGGTTCAACTGTCTTTACATTACAAGGGGATGATCGTGACTCAGCTGAGCATCAATTATGTAATGTGTGGCAGGGTCTCGTGTTTCACTGGGATGTCTCAGAAATCTACAAGTTGGTAAACCTCTACTGCCAAAAATAAAAATAAAAAATCAGAGGTATTGAGACAGAACCTGTGTTGTAATGTTTGTACATTCTGATAGAGAAACAGGAACATTTTCACTCCTCAAGGATGATTTATTGAGTCTATCGCGTGTTTGAAAACATGTTTTTCTAACAATATAAGTGATTGAAAATTTGAAAAACAGGAATGAATCTTTGAAGATGTATCATAGCCACTTCCTTTATTTTACCCTTTATTTCTTGATTAAATACACAAAATTATCACAGTTGTCCCCATAAATTGCTTGTACATTATTCAAAAGTAAACTACTATAACCAAAGGACTGGATTTGTTTATCATTGCTGGAACAAATACAGTTGGTATCAAACTAAGATTCCCCATAAAACCCCCTTTGTTTTTTTAGAGAATAATCAGTAAAAAATGATTATTTTTTTATCACTCAATAATTTAGAATAGCATCAACAAAAACACAAAACTCCGACTTTAATAAAAACATCTGGTCAGCATCGACATAAAAAGGTTTATTGATCTAAGTTGTTTGGTTTAATATTGTCCACTAAACAGATCTATGCTTGCAATCCCTACTTTCATTTATCTCTAATTACATTTTTTACTTTTTAACATTGAAATAGTGAGAACAACCAGTCGGGTTTCTAAGGTGTGTTCACAACCATCAACTGTTGTTTAAATCAAGATTAATGAATTAATCTGGTGATGTTAATGCGCAGGGATTAAGGATCAATTACTGTGATGTTGTCATCCTGATCAGTAATCCTCCACAGGAAATTAAATTAAATCTAGGGAGGAACAACATTTCACTGGAAGAGATGTTTTCACTGACGTAATGATGTGACAGATCTTTGACTGTGGGAAACTACATTTTAGTTCCTGAAGAAACTAATTAAGAGCCAGTCTCTTTCACCCGGCCTGATTTTTTACTGAAGCCCTTTGACAGTCTGTAACTCCGACTAAATTTGCTGTAACACTTTAAGTTTCATGTGTTTTAAGGGTAAAAGTATGGCAGTAACTCCAGATTCTTTGAGCAAATGATCGATGTTGTCCCCTCTGACTTGCCATACAGATGTCATGGTAATGTTATGCATGGTATGTATGTGCTCTCTGTAATGTTTCTGGAAAGTATTTGCCATTAAAAAAGTTACTGCAAGCCTCTAAATATGGTTTTAAATTTATTGCTGCCATTAAGCAACATTTACACAACGTAAGCCAGAGACCAGAGCTCTGACAGAGGTGCGTTTGATTTGTTAACCAGGGACGTTTGTGAACTTTGAGAGCTATTAATGGCTTACCTCAACTCTCTAAAAGTGCTGGAAAAGACTTCTGGTCATTTCAGAAAGAAAGAAAATTAACTTAACTTGAACATCTGAATGTTAAACTACTGACTCCACAAACCTTCAAACGAAAACCTCTTCCTGAAATACAGCAAAAGCGAAATTTTGCTGTATTTCCTTTAAAAAGTTTAATTGGTGAATATTATGTTTTACAATTTATAATATTCAAATGATAAATGTTCAATCAGTAAAGTAAATTTAATGAAAAATAATGTTAATTCATATGATGTTGATTTGCTAGGCTGTATACCTCAGAGGACAGAATATTAATTTCTGCTTCAGAAACTTGAGACTTAACTTGAAATTTCCCCTGAAAAATCAAAATTTTCACTTGGACTTAGAAAAACTGACCTGTCCTTTGGAGCCACAGTCCTGACAGTTTTATCATTTTCCTGCCCTTCTGACTTAGATACTTAAATTCCTCCAGTGCATTTCATCAGCTTCTGCAGAAGAATGTTAAATGTTGTCTAATCCTCCTGTGGTCTGAAGAGACAAGTCCTTGTGCGCGGTCCAGCAGGGTCACGCTGACCCTGCGTTTGATTTAATGAGGGGTTTTTGTGTGTGGTTTCGGGAACTGACGGTCTGATGGGACAACCCCTTCGCTGTCCGACTGTGACATCTGCTGCGTTCTTCCTGAGCGTTGTGCTAAGTGTTTTTAAGCTAATATCAGGTGAAAGGAAATCCTGATGGTACAAATCTGAAGAGTTTTCACTTTGATTTTAAACATCAGTTCAGGTTCATACTGGTGTGGTTGTTTATCATTTACTCTCATAAAGTCGTACAGCATCTTCGTAATAATAAAAAAGACTTCTTCCATTTCCCCCAAAATCACCCCACTTCAGCATTTATTGACAAGTTATTTTAGTTTCATGTTAGAGAAATGTGTTCCTGGAAAGATTTGTGGCAGTGTTTCATGAAATGATATTCATGCCATATGAATATTTTGATATTTTAACATTATAATCAATTGTGTTGAATTAGGATGTTATCTAAAACTTGTAGATTTACGTCTCTTGATGTCTGGAGTTTGATACCACCACCATACAATGCATTAGAAGATATTGTTTCTCCTATGCGGTAATATAAACGTCTTGAGTGACTGTTTTTTTTTAAATGTTCAACTGCAGCGTGTTTTGACCAACAAGAGACTCTCGCTTTCTGATTCATCATGTCTGCTGAGGCCTGGATGTTGAAGCTTTTGTTTTGCTCAATCAAACACAGACACAATATGTTGTTTGTTTTTAAAAGAAACAGCAGGATCAGCACTTTTACAGTATGACTGTAGTTAAAAATGTGTTGTAGGAATAAGAGGTAAACTCAAGCAGAACAGATCTCTCTCTGTTTAAATGACACATCTTCATGTCCGTCACAATGTTGACAGAACCTGGAGACTAAGAACAAGACAAAGACTAAGAATAGCTCCTGTCACTGAAATTTATTCCCTCTTGGAAACATCCTGGAAACTAGTTTCCTGAGAAACCTTCCTCTGCGGTTCATGACAGATTTGCTCCACAGGTGGTTCGTCTCCAAAATATTTTTTCTTTTCTGCTACTTTGATGGTGCTTTATGCACCGTGAAACACAAACGTCTGCCTGTGCGGCATCGGGGTCAGCTGACGCTCCGCTCCAGACGGACGGTGCGAAAACCGCCCGGCAGAGTTGGAGGAGCAGGAAAAGAAGGAGGGGTTTGACTCTTTATCTGTGCTCTGGGTTCTGGTCATTTTAGATAAGGGCAGTGCAAGCTGTGTGTAGACATGACGCTCAGTCTGAGTACACAAACCCAGCAACTGCCTGGCACCAAACACACACATATTCCCTGTGAGAAAGGCTGAAAGTGACACTGAGCTCATAGGGAAAAAATGAACAAAATGAAAGGTATAGAAATAATTACATGCACTCTGAAGTGAAGATCTGTCTTGTAAAAGAGATTTTTTTTTATCTGGAACCTGGTTTAATAAAGGTTATTTTTGTTTAAAGGCCAACATACAGGAGTGACTCTTAAAAGACGTTTGGAAGAATTGACTCTTCTCAAATGTTTTTCAGTGTATTTATAATCCATTCTGAAATAATAATGGTAATACTTTTATAAATTGTTTTCAGTCTAAACAAAATACAAACCACTGACAAGGCTAAACATGAAAAACTAAAATCTCATGACAGAAACGCTTTTTAGTTTTTGACAGACAAGTTGCTGCATTTTCAATAATTTCATTGAGTTTATATAAGCTGGATGAACTTTGAACTATAGCTGCTAAAATCATTTTATTATTAAAATAAAATGAAAAAGTGTGTTTTTATGTTGTCGGTATGAAACTCATTCTTCAGATTTAACCCTCGCTGTGTTTGTTGCAAGCGTTAGCTGCGCTGGTTGCAGGTTGGTGATGATCTACTGAATAGATCAGTTCAATAAACACACATATTAACAAGCAAAATGGTTCAAAATTGTCCTATAAATTTATACTTTCAAAGAGAAGAAAGAGGAAAATAAAGGGATTTGTTCATTTAGCATTAGCACTATATTGATGAAACATAAATAGGCATCCAGGAAGTCAAAACAAAACGAACCAATCTGACTGTTTTGGCTTTAATTGCCTCCATTTCTCCTCCTCCCTCGTTCAACCGGTCGCTCCTCGCTGAACCTGAGGAGGGGATTCTGGCTCTTTGGAGGGAGACTGAGGAATGTGGGTGAGAGTTGCTAAGTGAAAGCTGGACTGGCATCTCTGATAATTCACAGCCTCCGTGGGTGTTATTTTGAGGCCAACACCAAGCAGAACCTTTCACAAGGCAGAGAAAGAAGCTCTGGCAAACAAACGAAGCCGGAGCGACGCTTTAGTAGCATCGGCGTATTAGAGTCATCGTGTCGATGTCTGTCATGCCGAAGATGCCTCTGATGTTTCCTGGATTCGAAATGTGTTTTTTTATTGAGGGTTTACTGAATAATTTAAGACTAATATTTTGTTTAAAATTTAGAGCCGTATTTGTTTCTTCCTTCTTCCTGTTTTAGGTTTATTTATTAGCAAGCATGCATCCTGTGAATGTACTAAATCAGGCCTAAAAGATATTGTTTATTCTTCATTTCTGGGCAATGTGAAGGCGCAAATAAAGTCCTCTAAGGCAGCTCTTAAGGATTTCCCGTATTCTGAGCTGTGCAGGTAAAAAAAATCTATCAGATGAGGTAAAAATAAAGATAAATCCCACATTATGCAGCAGACAGTTTAATGTAAGGTTAGAAAATAGCTTGCGTGTGTTGATTTGGAATTTTTGTAATCTTCATTTTACAAAGTTTTCTCAATCAGAACTTGGTTAAGCCAATAGCAACAAGAGAGAAAACCTGAAGGATTTCCCAGTTGTTTTAATATCAAATACCAAAGGAAAATATCCATAAAAAAGTTGATGTTTCTGTAATGGTACAAGCTGGAAGTGCAAAGAAACAGTTTAATAACTCAGCTATTATAGTCATGGCAGCCATTTTGGATTTTGGGTTTAGTGAAAAATCGTCAGACTTCAGAACCTCTTTCTTTTTCACTTTTCTTTAATTACATTTTTCGTAAGACAGATTGAAATGTTTTACTGCAAAACAAAATTTACCAAGTATTTTAGTCTAGTTGTGCAATTTTGGGTGCACTTGAAGTAAAACACAACTAACTTTTGCGAAGCAGCTTTTGAGCAAGATTTAGGAACTTTTTAAGCAAATAAATCATTGATATTGATTTTAAAAACTAGTTTCCCAAGTTATAAATGAAATAATCTGCCACCTTTTAAATCAATATTAAGGCATTGTTTACTTGAAACAATCTTGCTCAAAAGTTATTCGTAAGCTGGTTTTGTTTTATTTCAAGTTGTTTCACTATCAGTAGACCTAAAATGCTTTGTGTTTTTGCAGTGTTGACAGCCACTGATGTGTTTTCTTTCCTCAGGCATAATAAGTAACTAAACTAAGGAACGGTTTGAACATTCGTGCACCGTTTCCTGAACTAGGTAACAGTTTCTTTGACCTCTTTTTCTCCTTCTGACACCTCTTGGGCTGCATATGATTGAGAGGCGGCGGGATGAAAGGACCGGACACGTGACCTTCTGCTGCGCATTGTTAACACACGGTTAAGCAGTTATTGGTTTGAGATCGCATCATTTTAAATGAAAACTGAGATAAAACCGGGTCAAGATTACCAACAGTCGTTCACATGCTGCTTTCCGGCAGCAGACTTTAAAGCACTTTAAAGTCATTGGGTTTTCAGGGAAATACCTGGCATTAGTGTCAGGTTGGAAATCTAACAAAACCTGTGTATTTCTTAAACGGTGCGACATAAAACTCAGAAAACAGAACCACTAAAGCAGAAACCACTCGATAGCTGTGATGGTAGCATCAGTCATGGAAAGCAGCGGTGGGTTTGTCATTCCTTCCGTGACTGTGACCCGTTCGTGATGTGAAAATATTGATTATAGCTGGAGTAAATAATGGGATTCTGATGCAGCACATTAGGGTTCTTTGTCTCCTTAGAAAGAGCTGAACATTTAATTTGTCCCAGCTCTCCCACTCACTCCCCTGGTCTGAAAAGGGGCCGATGGCCTTAAAAGTCCATGTTTATAGACTCACTGTCAGGATTGTGAACTGGCTGATGAAATACATGAGCGCTGTGTTAAATTAATCACAAATGGGGGAGAAAAATTATAAATATATTACTGGAATATTCCATTAGCTCTCTGTCATTTTCACCTGCTTGCACTGCTCCGATATTTTTGCTTCGCCAGCACAGATTTAGGAGTTGAAGGCGATGAAAGCTTCAAGTTACTGAAAAGAAAAGGAAGGAAAACATGTACAATTCACAAATGAAGTATTTTTTCTAATTCTGAGTTTGAGTTGTATTTTCATCATGTTGGATGTTTCACTGTGGGAACTGTAGGAGCTAATATTTGAATTCACAAGGGTACCGGTCTCCAGAGTGACTCTTGTTATGTCTTGCTATGAAGCTGGAGTTAAAATTCATAGCTTCATTCATGTATCATTTTATCATCGATCAAAGTCAAAACTACTGTGGGAAATTAGACTCAAAAGCCTTATTTTTGTACATAATTGCCGTAATTGACCACCAAATCACCACCATTTTAGAGTGGCCTAGTCAAAGTTAAAAATAGATTGTGAGAGATCTTAAACAAGCTCTCATGCTCAAATACTCGTAAAAGATGTCACCTGATCACAAAGGATTAGGTTTGTTTGAATAACTTTTCTTTCTGTGAATAAATGGTAGAATTTAAAAACTGGTTTTTATATTTACTCATGTTGCCTTTGTCTGATAGTAAAACCTGCTGGGTGATTGGAAATACATGTGACAAAACACAGAAAGGAAGACATTAATGTATTCTCCTCACTATAAGTCGCATCAGTCAAAAAAAGTGTCATAAAGAGGAAAAAAACATATATAAGTTACTGGATCAGTCAAATTATGTAAAGATTGTGAATTATAATCTGGAAAATACGGTACGTTTGCATTTTTCCATAAAGGATCATTTAAAAAGCCAAAACTTCTAGTAGAAACACTCAAATGCTATTTGGCAGGTTGGAGAGTTTAAAAAATATTCTTATTAATGTAAACTGGGATTAGAAACAATCTAAGAAAAAGGCCTGGAAAAAGTGAGACGTGAGGTGGGTAATCATAAACAACAAGCATGTTCAGGAAAAAAAAACATTTGCAAAATAAAACAGCTTTAAATGTTTAGGAGAAATACATATATTCAGATTATTCTAAGAAAGAAAAATGACAGGAAAGAAACACATGAGAAATAAGAGCCCACCACACACACACACACGCTGTGTTTGTTGGTTTAGTTGTGCCGTGCAACATCTTTACAGTTCTGGTTATGAAAAGAGCTGACTATCGATTCTGCAATCCATCCCTACGGCCCTGCAGATCGCTTATTGATTATGCCGGCATATCCTCTCTAAGCTGGCAGAGGCTTTTTGTGGCAAAATGCACTTTAATCTACGCTGCAGAGTAGCCAGTATTACTGCTGCTTCTCCTGTCCAGTGGCGTCCACAGCATCTCTTACATAAGGCCATTTTGATATCCAGGGATTAGGGCCTCTCCATAGACCAGTCGGTTGGCCGCTTCCTCTCGGGTCAAACCTCGGCGAAACGACAACTGCTTTCATTACAGGAAACAAAACAAATAAAAGAAATTGATACACGATTTGTTCACGTGCTCACAAAGTGATCCTGATGTGGATAACATGGAGCACAGAGGAGGGATTTTAATGGTGGACAGGAGTCAAGATTAATGAGTGTGTTGTTGAAGTGAGCAGGTGTGCTCTGTGCAGGTAGCAGGCAGACGCCGCTGAAGAGGTGGAGTGCTGCTGCATAAACACAGGACATGACTGTGTGCTCTGTAAACCCACTCGTCCAGGCCCTCTTAAGAAAAGCAAGCAATTACTTTGAGGCTCGTGCACAGGGAGTGACTCCAACGTCGTGGGAACCTAAGCTGATGTATGCTTACCGTGGCTGCAGACATTTGCATATGGAAATAATAACAAACCCTTTCTGCACACGGAGGCCTCCGCTCGACCGTCGTCGCGTTCCCACGTCCACCTGGAAGCAGGCGCGGTGCTGCAGGTTTCACTTTAGCACCGCGGCTGGTTTTGCTTGAACAGTAAGAGTAGAGTAAACAGTGCTGATCGCTCTGAGCCATCTGCCTAATGTCGCTGTGGCCCATATCTGCTCCCCTCACCCCTCTCACTCACACTCTTCCTACCCCTGTCATCCTTACATTGTGTTTTTCCTTCCTCTGCCCGCTTCTCTTGGTACCTCTTATTTCCTTTCCCTACATCCGACAGCTGTCGCTCTTCAGTTTTATCTGACTTGTCCATTATGCTGCAGTTCTTTTTTTATAATCCACTTTTTGTTGACTTTCTTTGTAAACTTGTTAATGCATTACCCATCTGTGTCTATTTTTGTTTTCATTCCACACTGACTCTATTCTCAGAAGTTTCTAGGAACCCCAGCGCAATAAACCTGAACTGTTTATACCCAGTCTCCTTTTAGCATTTGTTGTTTGATTCGATATCTTTATTTCTTTTGCTTTTGCCTTTGTTCTTAATGTCTGTGGAAGAGAATAAAACAGAGCAGCAGAATATTCACATCTTAAAGATTTCCAAAGTGAATTTTATAACTTCAAGCAAATATAACTTTATAATCCATATTTAGTCATGTGAAACATTCCTTTAAAATTAAAAATAGTAATATGATCTAATCGGTTGTGTGAAAAAACGTTCAAGAACAGATGAAGCATGTTTTATTCCACAACAGATAATGGTTTCTTTATTTGATGTGAGGTGGTTGAGTTACCTTTTCTCATGTTTATGTAAAGTTTAGTTATGAAGCTGAACATTTGAGGTTTTATGAATAGGATTTTGCATAAATGCTGTATTTGTAAATTGCTTTGCAAGATTGTTTGCATAATTTAAACGTTTTCATATTTTGTCACATTATAACCAAAACCCTTGATGTATTTTATTGGGATTTGGCTCTTTGGACCGTCTGCTGTTGTTAATGTTGTTGTTAATGACTCCTAACTTGTTGTAAAATGTTCATGTTAATAACACTAAACATGTCAAAGAATCTACTGTTTTTGACAATGGATCTTGTAATAATTGCAGGTTTTTGCAGTTTTAGAGTTTTTAAAAGTATCAATAATATTTTCTAGATTAATTTATTTTAACCACTCATGATTTTTTTACATACTTTTTTCAGAAATATTCATATTCAGTTCAAGAGGAAAATGTATGTAACTCTTTTGCAAAAATATTTACTTTTTCCTGTATTTTAGAGCTAAAAAACAGAAGTAAAATAGCATCTCTTTATAAATGATGATGAAATTATTTATTTATTTTAGTAACTATTTATTGAATTAATAAGTTGAAACTAAAATGAGTTAAATCCAGCGTTTTGAACTGCTGCACAGTGGTGTTTTTCCCAGTGTTTCTTAATTCCTCTGGCCTGGATGCCTGGATGTTGATGGAACAGGCTGTGCTGCAGGTCAAAACAAGAACTTGAAATGTTTCTGGTCAGCTATGCCTTTTGTGATGTCATCAGGGACTTACAAGGGAGTGTAGATTTTATATTTATCAAATAACATTTCACAGCAAAAATAACGAAACAAACAGAAAAGTCTGACCATGACGTTCTCCTCAGGCCATTTACAGAGATTCTTAATGGTAACTTTAAGATTTAAGTTTTAGCTTTATGGAGTAATATAAGAACGTAAACTGGCCCGTTTTGTAGTGTCAGCTTGCTGTTTCATCTGCACATCATTGTGTTGTCTTGGTTTATATGTTGCAATTGTCTCCACTATAAAGTATCTCTACCTCTGTAAATTCCCCTTTTCAACCAGAAGATGGCACTGTGACACATTTAGCTTACAGGAGCTGCTAGAAGAAGCAGAAGCACAAAGTCCAAAAGAGTGTGAAACATTAGAGGACCTCATGGTTGTGAGCCTCGTCTATGTTCCTGTTGGAGTTTAATTCTGGTCATATTCCTCTTCCGGAGTCTCTGCGTGTCCTCATGTGGCCTCCGCAGTGACGAGCGTCACGTACAGCGTGGAAACAAGAGCTCATATTTTAAAGGAAGTGGCCCAATGTGGGGTCGGCAGCTATTCCCACGATGCAGACTGAAAGTTTTTATTGTGCACTGGGGGTTATCACATTGTCTCATGAAAAAATTCAGGCGTTTCTGGACAGACTGCAGCATGGAGACTTTATATGAGTATGAACAGAAACAGGCACAGATTCACCAAAGAAAGATCTTTAAAAAAAGGATGTTGTAAATATTCCATCATGTCATCTGACAGAAAATGTAAAGGTACAGAGAGAGATATGTAGTATAGTAGTTTATATTCCTTGTGTTTGAAAAAAAAAAAACTAAAATAATTTGTATGTGAAAGGTTTTACAGTTATAGAATGCTATTATTACAAAACAATTATCAAACTGTAATGCAATTGGTTCGGATTAAATGCAATTGAACTGTAAATTATGGAGAGTAGAAGGAAAATTATTCATTAACTCTGTCAGTGACTCTTGAATAAAACTGCTTAGTCACCTTCAAAAGTTATGAAATCTGTTAAGGGGAGAAAAGTCTTTATGACTACAATCCAGGCACGGAATAAAGCAAACGTAAGAGAAGAAAATACAAAATTGAGATCTTTGCTCTATGTGGAAACATCTATAAAAGTATCAAAATTAACAATCTGTATCACTCTGAACATAGAAATACATGGTGGAGAGTGTATCATGCTGCGGGAGTTTTATTCTTCAGGTGGGACTGGGAAGCTTAATTAGAAGATGGATGGAGCTAACTAAATGAAAATGGGTTCTGCCAGAATGTGTTAGTAAAAAATTCTGTTTACAAATTATCAATAAAATCTTGAAATTAAATAATATTGTTGAGCATCTTCTCAGTCCCTCCAGGATTTCGTGATGTTTCTTGGGATTTTTGGCAATAAAAATCAAAGTGTTTTTGGTACCAAAACAATCTCAAATATTTGCATTTATTTATGACTTTAGTACAACTTTTTATTATTTATTGTACAGATCATGGACTACAAACTGACTTCAGTTAAGGCTGAGGCAGCTGTTCAGCACAATTAGGAAAGCTTTTGACAATTGTTGACCGTGATTATGTAATAGTGCAAAAAAGGGTGAGGATTTGTTGAATTTCCACGATAATTAGAAACTGGAGGGACTGATTGATACAATTTGGCAACAAACAGATAAAAACTGCAGTGATTTGATTAAAAACACAATATTTCAGCAAAATTTGTGTTTAGTCTAGAATAGAGGGCCATATGAAAAGCTATGGTGGTCTGGATTTGGCCCACAGGCCTCAAGTTTGACACACGTGATCTAATCTAAACACATAGTGAAAGTTGGAAGGGAATAATCTGTATTTTATGAGTCTGATCTGAACGTCCATTTATTTTACATCGCAGATAATCCTCCAAAGTATTCAGGTTTAGATGTTAATAAAACAATTGAGAAAGCAAACTTTAGTTTTTGTACGGCTGAATTTGTACTGTATTAATCTTCTGCATTACTCATTTGCATGTGTGCACAGAAATCCGGAAAACCTGGTTCAGACACCATTTGCATGCAGACTTCCAGGGATTGTATTTCAGTGAAACCTTCCTGGCTAAATAAAGAACTGAATTATGAAATGGGGAAACAAACTAATCAAATGCTGTCTGTTTTTTAATTATTTATTCTTGATGAAAGCCGAACAGACAAAAACAATCTGCAGTAAATGCGCATACCTTTCAATAAAAAAAAAAAAAACATCCTTACGTGAGCACAAACATTGTTTTTGGCAACAAGGAAGTGTGAGATTTAGCTTTCAAGCTGATACAAGGAGTGTGAGAACTGGCACTTATGACTACATTTGGCATCTCACTGAAAAAAAAAACCATATTTGACACCTCTTCTAAGTATTTTAATATTCTCAACCTCCCACCAGTTTTACTGTTGTGTATTTTTGCAATTTTTGTCCTGAACTGCAATCAACTTTGATGTAATTTAATGTTTAATAGGCGCAGCAAATGGAGAAACATAAATACTTTTTCAAGTGATATATTTTGGTTAATTAGAGTGATAAATGTCATGATGATTCAGACAAACTAAAGGGCACCATATTAGTTAACCCATTTTAACAGTTATTGCAGGCTGCACAGGCTGACGATGTGTCTGATTACTTTTGATCAAATATAATGGGATCTTACAGGATGTGACTGCTGACTTCCTGCGCAGACTGAAGACAGCCTTAAAGCACCTCTCTTTGCATGGTTTGGTTCTGCAAGAGCTTCTGCTAATATCCAAAAACAGTTGGATAGTTTTAGGGAGAAAGATGAAACAAATATAGGAAATTTACAATCTATTAAATAACATGAAACCCGTTAATAAGAAACTCTCAAAAAGCAGAGCACAGCAACCCTCATGAGATCATGTTCTAGTATAAAATATGAATCAGTAAAATCCTATGTCCACTGCTAACTTAAAGCTTGTTTAAAAGGTTATAAACTACATGTTCCTGGAAACAGTAAATAACTCGTAAATAAATGTTCTGCTCTCTCCAGGTGAGTGCCAATGTCCTTATCTTCCTGTGCACCAACATCATCGGCATCTGCACCCACTACCCGGCGGAGGTTTCCCAGAGACAAGCGTTTCAGGAGACCAGAGGCTACATCCAGGCCAGGCTCCACCTGCAGAGGGAGAATCAGCAGCAGGTACGACTCCATGGAGATGCAGCGCAGTCTTTCTCAGCACATTAACTGAGTAAGATTTCAAATTCAGATCAAAATAGGAAATGTGACAACCAGGACCAAGTCTCCCAGAGGGCATTTTGAGGTCTTTACAGACTCCTCAAATGTGCAATCTAAGCTTTTTAATTATGTCAGATGCATAGAAATGAGGAAAAACAGCCACAAAGTTTCAGATGAATTGTCTCCGAACCCAATCAGCTGTCTTGAGGTGTTAAAGGTGACCTATGCTTCCTTGAACAGGTTTGGACAGAGCTATGGGTGAAACAGAACATCTTCATTACATGTTTTTGCTCAAATCATTCTTGGATAATGAGACTTTCTTGTCTCTTTAAATCCAAATAATCTGCTGCTGGTTACCCCCCTAACTCAACATTTACACTCACAAAATGGCTGCAAATAGATTATACAACCATAAATCTTTGAAAAGCAGAAGTCGAGCCTCCAGCACAACCAACAAGCAAGGAGCAAATTGGTTCTGGATGGTAAGTCAGCAACAAAACATGTTGTTTCCAGGAGCCATTGTACAGAGCGTACAGCTGTGAAACCAGTTGACCAAACCTGCTGGGACTCCATTTAGGTTGCTAGGTAACGGCGCAGTGCCTGTCGAATGTGACTTAACAATCAGGAGGTTTTTGAAATGGGTCATTTTTCAGAAACCAAAAAACATTAACTTACAGCCAAAAAGCTTCAGGATGATTTTTTTAAGTGCTTGGAATGCTTTTAGATGCATTTGAGACCTGAAAAGAATCACAAAAACTTGAAAAATGTGTTTTGCATAATAGGTTTCCTTGAGCAAAGGCTGTTTTTTAATTTACTTTTCAATAAACCAATCCCCAGCATTGATTCTCAACTGACAACATGATTCTTTGAAGAGAACCAAATATTTCAGAAGCCATTCACTTTTAGGAGCTGTTCAAAATATCAATTTTTGAAAATGTAAATTTTTCTAAGAAGAACCCATTTTTTAATCTAATTTAGTTTTTATGAGTGACATTCACAAAAAAGTAGAACTGTACATTTGAAGTAAAATTCAAACCGTCAACCAAATACCAAATCTCTGGAAAAAACAACAAGCTACTAAAAAATAAAGCTCTTTTACACTTTAACCTAAATATGAATCCAGTTTACTTTATACACATTAACATTGTGTGATCCTTTCTGTAAGTTGCAGTAAATTTTACCCCAATTAAATTCTTTAACTTCTAACAGATCTTAGTGATAGATTAAAATCACTTTTTAATCTGAAGACATTCAGAAGCGTGCCTTAACATTCTGTGTTCAGACAGTGATGTTGTGAATGATACAATCTGCATTTTCTATATTTTTGTGTGCGTGTGTGTGTGTGTGTGTGTGTTTTCCAGGAACGTCTGTTGCTTTCAGTGTTGCCAAGGCACGTTGCCATGGAGATGAAGGCTGACATCAATGCCAAGAAGGAAGACATGATGTTTCATAAGATCTACATCCAGAAACACGACAATGTCAGGTGGGCAAGCTGGGCTTATTTTTTTCCTGAAAAGTATTAATTTACATCAGCTTGGCAGGAACAGTTTCTGACTGGCGCGGTGGGAAAAAAAAAAAATCTCTGTAAGATTTGTTTGCTTGTTCCAAAAAAAATAAAAAATTCTCCAAATTTTCGCCGAGGCTGCCGCTCGTCAACGCGCACAGACTCACACACACATGTGGCAGAGTGGAGGCTAATTAACACTAGAGAGGGAATACTTAATCACCCACAGTCAAGATAAGATAATCCCCAAAGATGGAGAGCTTTGGCACACATTCAATTACAGCCCTGAGCACACACAGTCCACGCTCACACACTCTCACACACACACACACACACACACACACACACACACACACACACACACACACACAAACACTACAGCCACGCAGAAGTCCTTGAGCCCACTTTAAGGTCAGACCTCATGCCAAAGCCAGCGGCCCTGCAGATAAGAAACTACAACTGCAAGCTAAAAGTTGTTGTGTCACTTCATAAAAATGCTTTTTTGACTCTGCTTCTCTTTGTCTTTCCTCTGCTTCAGCATCCTGTTTGCAGATATTGAGGGTTTCACCAGCCTGGCGTCCCAGTGCACAGCCCAGGAGCTGGTCATGACGCTCAATGAGCTCTTTGCCCGATTCGACAAGCTAGCGTCGGTAAGGACGTTCAGCCGCTAGCTGCTGTGTTCCTTAAAGGGACTTGGTCTGTTTGTTTTGTAAAGGAATTTCTTTCCAAAATAAAAAACAAAGCAATTTAGTAGTAATAAGTATTTCAACTATGGAAGGAAATCGGACCTGCTTTATGTAATAATGCCACAATATGTCATCGTGTAATAAAATTGTGATTTAAAATATAATAAAACATCATTAAAACTGCTTTATGTAATAATAAAATAATTTAACTCATTTTAAATCATGTAGTCTGACAAAAAGTTCAGCATTTATTGACCAAAGTTTCTTGTAGGATCAAGAACATGATTTGTTATTAGAAGAATAATGATCAGGATGAACACAGTTTGTGGTTGTTTATTACATAATGCGCCACATTATTACATTATCATTTCTATAAAAAGATGCATCTCCACCTTTTGTAATAGAATGTAATAATGTTATTACAGCAGAAAGCAGCAGAAGGTTTTGCGAGACGCATTAAAGGATTTTATTACATTTTGCGTCAATAATGCGGTGTTACAGGAAGAATGTGTGAACCTCAATGCAGAAAGTCTATAGGCCAGGATTTGAACCCACAACTTGGTTACAACAAGGCAACAGTGAAACAACTTTAATAAAAAAAAAGATCTTTGTTCAACCAAGACATGCATAAAAAAATCCGTACTCTCAATTTTGAATAAAAAAACACAAAAAAACCCCCAAAACCATTTATCTATAATCAGTGCAATAAAACGTTTGCTGATTAGCTTTTTCTGTGTTTCCACCAGTGATGAGTGATGAGTTTTTTAAGGTTGAATTGTCTCTTTGCCATCGCTCTAATTTTTCTCTCTATAGAGTCTCAGATTATAGACTGACTGGGCAACTATACAAAGCACACAGAAAACATAGAATAGAATAGAATAGAATACAGTAGAATAGAATGTATTGAGTTGACAAGATGTTATAGAAATAAGTAATACAATTAAATATTTCAGTATGACTGACTATAAATAAATAAATGTTAAAAGTATTCAACTAAAATAAAACATGTTAGTTGAATTCCAATTCAGCCCTAATTTGAAAGGCAAATGTGATTTTAATTGTAAATAAAATAACAAATTTGTCATACCATTGTATTTTTTTAATATAATTGTCAATGTCTTTAAAAAAGGGGGTTAAAATATGTTTACAGAATGATATTCTTTCTGCTTATTTCTTACCTTTCATAATATTATATCCCTTTCTGCCCTCCTCTTTATTCTTGTTCATTTATTTTCTATTTAATTCTTTCATCAAACAGAAACACACACAGCGCCATGAATAAGTCGCCATCATACGGGTCCCGGATTTGATTTCATGTCACAAAAACGTTTCTCTTCTGACGTCATAAACGTCTTGTCCGCTGATCGTCGAACTGTAGCCATGTTTTGTCTCCGTCACCATGGCAACGCTAATTTTGTTGATCACGCTAAGTGGAAATAACTCTGGGTGGCGACACTGGAGGACTTTGCGTTAGTTCCACTCGAAACAAATTCAATAAGAACAACGAGATAATCTGTCATGACTTAAATCGTTGTTTTAAGAAGAAGCAGTTTTGAAACGGATTGATAATCTCTTAACTTTTTGAAGTCTCTCGTGACGTAATATCTTTATTCCCTCTTTCTCCTGTCTCTTGTTTCTCAGGAGAACCATTGTCTCCGCATCAAAATTTTAGGCGATTGTTACTACTGCGTGTCGGGGCTGCCGGAGCCGCGCGCCGACCACGCCCACTGCTGCGTGGAGATGGGCGTGGACATGATCGAGGCCATCTCGTAAGCAGGAAGGGAAAAGAAAAACGTTCTGGGCTGCGGTGAGTTTTGCCGCATTGTGCGTGGCTCGCTGATGTTGCCCGTGTTTACAGGTTGGTGCGTGAAGTGACGGGGGTCAACGTCAACATGCGCGTGGGCATCCACAGTGGGCGTGTCCACTGCGGCGTGCTGGGACTCAGGAAGTGGCAGTTTGACGTGTGGTCGAATGACGTCACGCTGGCCAATCACATGGAGGCTGGGGGCAAAGCAGGGTGAGCGGAAATTCACGTTTACTCTTAAATCAGTTTTCATTAATACAGTCAAAATCCTCAACAGTAAATTATATTTTTATATGTTTTCAGGGACTTTATTGTGTAAATGTAAGAATAACAAGGAGAATATGAAAACTATTTTGTATCATGGTTATAGTGTTTAGTTTCATCCTTATGTTACATATTATTATCCAGTGCCACTGTTATCTATCTATCTATCTATCTATCTATCTATCTATCTATCTATCTATCTATCTATCTATCTATCTATCTATCTATCTATCTATCTATAGATAGATAGATTATAAATTATATAGATAGATAGATTATATAGATAGATAGATAGATTATATAGATAAATTATATAGATAGATAGATTATATAGATAGATTATAAATCTATCTATCTATAAATAGATAGATAGATAGATAGATAGATAGATAGATAGATAGATAGATAGATAGATATCTATATCTATCTATCTATAGATCTCTCTCTCTCTCTCTCTATATATATATATATATAAATAAATATATAGATATATATTTCTATCTATATATATATATAGATATATATCTATATATATATATAGATAGATATATATATATAGATATTCTTTGGTCTATATTAAATTATAATTTAATAATAATTATAATAATAATAATTAATTATAATTTAATAATTTATAATTTTTTAGTCACATATTTACTGTCTCGCTTGTAAGCTAAGATATTTTTGTGTTTTCAATTATAATCAACCTTCAGAGACTTTCTGGAGGTTGTGTCATTTTTACATACCAGTTTAAAAATGTTGAATAATTAATGGAACAGATTATTATAAGGGTTATTATCACATACAGGGATGCTAAGTCTTTACTTATGTTAATTATGATGATTTTCTGCTTAAAGCAATATTAGAATCAGACCAGTAAAAATTATTTTAAATACAGAATACATACTTTTAATCTGACAAACGACCCTAATCTAAATGCATATTTTGATTAATAAAAAAAGTATTGTATGTGCTCTTAAGCAATATTTTTGGTAAGTCACTGATGTATTGATGCAGGATTTTTGGCTGGGTAAGGTTAAATTGTTCCTATGTAAATATAAAATAGAATAAAGTAAAGTTCAGTTTAATTAGACTAAAAAACCAACAAAACAATCTATAGCAAAAAAAACATCAAAAAGAAAAGGGAATTGCAGAAAATAACAGTAAATAAAGTAAAAAATTTGACTAAATCATACCCTTTTAAATTAAAAAACTAAAATAAATTGAAACTGAGTCTGATTAGGGAGTAAAAAAAAAAAAAGCAAAATAAGATGGCAAAAAGAAACTAAGCAAAATAAAACTAAATAAAACTGAAAAATAAAATAAAATTTAAAAAATTGTCCTTTGACTCCACCAGGCGGATCCACATCACCAAGGCCACCCTGCAGTACCTGAACGGAGATTATGAAGTGGAGCCGGGCTACGGAGGGGAGAGGAACGCCTACCTGAAGGAAAACAGCATCGAGACCTTCCTGGTTCTGGGCTGCAGCCAGAAACGGGTCAGAGCACAAACACAGAAACATTTGATTAGAACAATAAGACCTTTATTTTTCCCATTCAAGACTGAAGCGTGACAGAAAAGATGTGAGCTTTGTAGATGAGTCTGGTCACAGCCTCTATTTTAGTGCTTACAATAGATTAATCTTTTACATGTTATTTTTGGTATTTGCTTTGAACACGAAAAACCACAAGTGTGTGATTTCTTTCCCACTGACAAATAAAATTCTCCAACTGCGTGTCTGCTTGTCCGGTCGGCCACAGAGAAGCCAGATAGACAAAGTGCCCTTAGTCACTTGTTTTGTCGTTCGCTGTGTGTTGTGTTGCACGAGAACAGTTGGTCAAGCCTTCATGTTGTTTTCTCTGAGCAGAAGGACGAGAAGGCGATGATGGCGAAGATGCAGCGGACGAGGGCCAACTCTAACGAGGGGCTGATGCCGCGCTGGGTGCCCGACAGAACCTTCCCCCGGACCAAAGACTCCAAAGTCTTCAGACAAATGGTGAGGCTGAGAATCCATACGCTGGCGAGAAGCGACAGGCTGCAGCTTCTATTCAAAATCCATCATTTTCTCTCCTTTCCTTTGTTTTTTTTAGGCATTGATGAGTCCTCCAGTAAAGACAAGTGAGTCCAAACAGTACTTTGTTACATTTTATTTTATTTTTTTAAGAAACAACACTAAAACACGTTTGAACAGACAAATAAAGTCACCATAACAAACATGTAGTTCACATGTAAGCATGAGGGAAAGTGGGTTGCATCAGATTACGATTAGCGGTGCACTGATCGTTTTCTGGCTGATCGGTCGATAACCGATCTCTAAAAGGCCTTTCCTGTTGACTCTGATTTTGATCGACACCAATTGTTTTTGTCTGAAATGTTGCTAAAGATAGCAACAAAGTCACTTAGTTGCCAACAGTGGGGTTACTGTTGTTACTGCAAACATGCAGACATGACATGGAGTCAAATGTCCCTCATGGGAGAATAGAAGAGGAGATTTTTAAATTTTTGCTGAGGTAGATCAGATCAGGGAATAAGATGCAAGTATCGGCCGATTACCAATATCCCCAAAATTGAGAAAATCAGCGCTGATAAATCGGTTAATCCCTAATCATGATTATGTCGAGTTTTATCCTTTGAGTTTGATGCTGGTCAGTGGAGTCCAAGCAAAAATAGAGCTAATTAAAGCACATCCAGTTTTTCCAGCATTACTCTCTTTTCTCTGTAGCGTATGTAAGAGAAAGTGTTGCATAACACAAATTTCCTAGGTCATATTTTTGTAATCACTAATTAATGTGGGGTTTTTTTACTTAGCCAGTTTTATGTCCTAACCTTTTTACTGCAAGTTTATAACTCTATAATTCTGCATTTTTATTTTCTTTTATGAAAGCCGAGGCGTTCAGGAGGCCATGAACCCAGAAGATGAGGTGGATGAATTTCTGGGACGAGCCATCGATGCTCGGAGTATCGACCAGCTCAGAAAAGATCATGTCAAGAAGTTCCTCCTCACCTTCCAGACGTCCAGTCTGGAAAAAAAGGTCCAAAATAACAGAAATGCTTCGTTTTTTTGTAATTTAAATAAGCATGCTGCTTTACAAAATTATAACATTTAATACAAATATTACAGTTTCACTGTGTCAAGATTACCGTAAAAAGAAAGATAAGTAGGGCTTGATTGGTTTCAGAGGCATGATATTCCAATTTATCTTATAGCCAGCTGACTAGCAGTGTCCAGCAACAATCTGAAGAGAACTTTAAAGCATTGACAGTGATGCCAGTGCCCTCATTGTGTCTACATTAGTAAATATTTTAAATATTTTCATACCTCCAAAACTTTTATTTCATTTTGGTTTATATTTATTTTGTTTTTGTTGCAGTATTCCAAGAAAGTTGACGACCGCTTTGGGGGATATGTTGCCTGTACTCTGCTAGTATTCTGCTTCATTTCTTTCATACAGATTGTCGTCTTTCCACAGTGAGTACCTCACGTCTCACAGTGTATTTCTGTTTCTCGTTTAGACATTTCAATATTTACCATTTTTAACAGAATTTTCTGCTTTGATTGATTCAAATTTTACAGAAATATCTTTAACGGTTTCCAAACTAAACTGGCATTAGCTGCAAATGTTGAAGCTTTAGTTTTTCTTTCTCTGAGCTCATTTAGAAAAACTGTTAATTGTACTAACTTTACGGGATTTTTTTTGGGCAGTTGTGATGCCTTTAGTCCTCTGGGAAGGAAGAGTAAAGGCTTTGCAGAAGTTTTGGGTGTCTTTGTGTCTTTTGCGAAGTGAAATGCAGTGAAGAGGATTGTGTTTTTTAATGACGCAACCCCAAACAGAAGAAGTGTAAATCCTGTTGTGTAAATCCTAATGTCAAGATGATGGAACCTGTAAAATGCGGTACTTAAGGGAATATTTGTTGTGAAAATCCAACTGTAATACAATCTGGTGGCTCTTATTTTTGAAGGAAACACATGACTATGTGCCTCTTCCTTGTCGCAATTTTTCAAACTGCAATAAACCTTTATGACTCCAAAGATGGGAAAATCTAGTTAGGAGTGAAAACCCCACATATCCTCTCTGTAATGCTTGGCACATATTTTATCTATTTATATGAAATCTATTTAAGTTGGTAAATATCTTTAAAGTTCTCCTATTTCTACATACAACAGTTCCCAGATTGACTACTCTAAAAAACCAAATCATTGTTGTGTTTTGGAAAAGGATCTAAAAAAACACTTTCTCTTATTTTGCCCTTTGAATTCATGTATTTCTGTAGAAGTTGTAGGTAAAATTATCCTTCTGAGCTGCTTTGGTGATTTATTTTGACTGCAACATATGACAACAAGAAACAGGAATGAATGCTCTATTTGGGGAATTTAACAGGAGATGTAACTGAATCCTCCGGGCGCAGAAATACCAACATTTGTTGAACCAGATCCTAAATGTCCCTCTGAAGCTGTTTATGTGTTTCTTTTCCCTGCAGCACTCCAGTGATGCTGGGAATCTACATCAGTATCTTCATCATCCTCGCCAACATTCTCTTCATCTGTGCCATATACTCATGCATCAAGGTAGCGGAGCAGCTCATCTGGGCACAATCACAAAAGTGTTGATCTTCTGTTTTTTCATGCAAAACGATTATTGCTTCTTGAATTTTGGCACATTTTGTCTGGTTGCAACCACAAATATTATTATTTCTTATTAGTCTTTTTTACTTTTTACTAAAATAAAAGAAGAACAAGATTGTGAAGTTAACGAAAATAAGTTTTTAAGTCTGGTGTTCATTTTCATTCATCTTCCAGTAATAGAAGAGAAACAGCCTTTGTAAATTCTGGTGTAACATCAGCAACAGATATATAGTAGGGCTGCAGTGATACACTAATCGCACGATACAATACATGATATTCTCTTCACGATACAATATACATATTCACAATATAAAATCCTAAAAAAAGGTACACTGACAACAATTGTGGTTGTAAAGCAACAAAATCAAAGAAATTTACATATATATATATATATTATATATATATATATATATATATATATATAATATTATATTATATATATATATATATATATATATATATTATATCTAATGTGGAAATCATTTATGTTTGCAGCTCTTCCCGGCTGCAATGCAAACTGTTTCAAAGAAGATTGTCCAGTCTCGCACCAACAGCACCCTGGTTGGAGTTTTCTCCATCATCCTTGTCTTCATCTCTGCTTTTGTTAATATGGTAAGAGTTGACAAAAAAGATGCATGTTTTTTTTAAGGACGTGATTCTGAATGCGTTTCTGGACGATTGTCTCCAGTTCGCCTGCGACACCCAGAGCTTGACAGAATGCGTTGCCGAGAAGCTGAACACGTCTGCAGGCCTGGTGACGCCGTGTCTGATCCGCAGCTTGAATGTGTCCATCGAAGGAGGTTTGGAGATCTGCCCCAGCCAAGGCCCCTCCTGCCCCTTTCCCGAGGTCAGTCCACCATCTTACACCACTTTCCTCTGGAGCGGCTTCCAAGAGAAGCAAACAGACTTTTTCTGTGACTTGTGGTTGCTGATGCGGGTTGCGGCTGTCTCTTGTCTGTTCCAGTATTTCAGCTACAGTGTGCTGCTGACGCTGCTGGCCTGCTCAGTGTTCCTGCAAATCAGCAGCATAGGGAAGCTGGCCCTCATGCTGCTCATCCAGCTCACCTTCCTGCTGCTCGTGGAGTGGCCACAAGTAGCACTATTTGACAACGCAGACCTCTTCGTCACCTCCAATGCCATGTGAGTGCAGCAGCGTGTTGTGGTAAAAGAAGCAGTTATGTCCTGTGATTTAACATTTTGGTTGTATAACTAAAACTGTCCAAAACGTAGCATTGAATCACCAAATGTTTGTTGTTTGCTCATTCTTTGATGACACTCAACTACCGTGTTTTACGCACTACAAGGCGCACCGCATTATAAGGCGCATAGAATAGACGCGACGGTAGAGGCTGGAGTTACGCTATGCATCCACTAGATGGAGCGGCACTAAAGGGAATGTCGACAAAACCGTCCGACTCCGGTTGGCGAGGAGAGCCTTCCGCGACTGGGCCGGGGCGTGGCCGGACGATGGTCACCCTTCTCCGTTCGAGCACAGCATGTTCGTGGAGAACGTGGTGCTAAATGACCCTCAGACGACCTGATTCTAGACGGTCGGTAGGTAGAGAGGTCAGTCAAACTTTATTAACAAAGCAGCGTTCTGACAACTATCCCAGCATGCACCGCACGCTTCATCTTCTACGTGGGAAAATGAAGTCGGCGGCTTCTTACCGTAGTAGCTTTGCCTGTTGTGGCTCAACATTGGTCCATATATAAGGCGCACCGGATTATAAGGCGCACTGTCGGCTTTTGAGGAAATTGAACGTTTTTAGGTGCGCCTTATAGTGCGGAAAATACGGTAATCACTGTAGAGTTTCGGACTTAAAAAAACAATTTATGTAACTTTTATAAACAAGGTGTTTTATACATATTTGCTAAAACTGTCTTGATGTCATGACAAGTAAGATGTGAAAAGATCAATCTCCTCCACCTCCTTCGAGTTCTGCTATTGCCGTCTGAAAAAAGTCACCAAAAACAACCAATCAGTGCCAGGAGGAGGGTCTTAGCACTGTCAATCAACTCATGTACTCGCTGCTGAATGTGATAATGGTGGAGGATCAACTTAACTTTTCAGGAAAACTGTTTATCTGCCATCATCAGTGGCCATGCTAACTGGCTATAGCATTCACAACAGGCTATGCTGGCTGAGAGAAGGGTGATGAGCAGCACCATACAGCATTGTGATTGACAGCACTAAGACTCGCCTCCTGGCTCTGATTGATTGCTTTTAGTTAGCATCGGCAGAAGACAGTGGAGCTCGAGTGTTTGTCTCATATCATACTGCCACGACATTGTAACAGTTTCAACAAATACGCAAATAAATAGTTTTCATAAAAGTTTCATACTGCACTTTTAAGATCTGGATGTTTTTGTTGTTACAATACACATCATTTCCAAACTTTTTGTTATGTAAGCCAAAATCATCAGCTCAAACATACTCCTGGTTAAAAAAAATAGCATTTTTAAAAACTAAAATCACTCAAAATCTTGTGATTTTTATTTTATTTTTTTACATATTAAGCAATAAACTAAGCATGAATAGTTGAATGAATCTTTTTATGTCTTTTTTGCTACTTTAAAAAAGTGCTGTCTTCAGTTTTAAATACTGGATCACTTTATTTGAATGTTTCAGCATTGTTAAAACTGGTATTAACTATTACAATTAGTAATACAATTAAAAATTATAATTGGTTCATCTTTTACTCTTTTAAAATACGTCTTGTGTTTTCACTGAGCTTCTTTTTTTCTCTTTTAGTGCTTTAAATGAAACTAGTTGGTAAGTTCTGTTTGTTTATATTTATGATATAACTTATAATTTTTTATATCTTTACCAGAATGAATAAATATAAAACATTAGCTTGTTTTTATTTATCTAGTCGTTAAATTGCCTTAAATTATGTGAAGAAAGTGGAAAGTAAATGAAATATTACAATGTCTTACTCAGTGATATTTCTTTTTGAGTCAACCGTTTATCTCCTATTTTTTTATTAGCATTTAACTATTTCAAATTTTCACATACAGACAATATGTATATTAATTACAGTTTATGTGTCAGAAATATCGATATGAGAAAATAGTAATTATCTTTATTTCTACTCACAAAATAATTGTTTGTTTGCAATTTCAGGTCCAGTTTCAATGAAACTACAGTTGAGTGGTACGTTGTTTCAATTGCTTTGGTTAAAAATGTAATCGTTCCTCCAAGTTTCTTTCATTCAGTCTGAGTTTCGGTCTCTTTGCAGCCCATACTCTGTGACCAAAGTGTCCCTGCGGGTCATGACCCCTGTGATCCTCACAGTCTTCGTCCTGGCGCTTTACCTGCACGCACAGCAGGTTGAATCCACGGCTCGCCTCGACTTCCTCTGGAAACTACAGGCACGGCCACCGGAGGGCGCTGTTGGCTCACTTTTATGTTTATCTGTCCCTCTGTGATTCCTGTGTGCGCGATACCAAAACATTATACTCGAGTTAGAGTAGTACTAATTAAACATACTTTTACTCAAGTAAAAGTAAAAAAAAGTATTTGTTAAAACAAAAACATACATTTTTTTAATATTACCATCATCAGTATATAAAGTTATACTGATGATATAACTGTTGCATTTTAAATACCAAAATGATAATAATTCTTATCAATAATATAATTACAAAATTGGAGTAAAGAAACAATTTCTTAATTTCTTTTACTTTAAAATTAATGAAACTTTTTTGTTTATTATTCACCAAATAGTGTAAACCAAACCAAAAGCAAACCAACTTTATTTATAAAGCACTTTAAAACAACCACGGCTGATACAAAGTGCTGTACATTAAAACACAACATAAAAAAAATAAACAATAAAAACTTAGTTTAAACCCCCCCCAAAAAAAACCATACAATTTAAAACTAGATCCTGCTGGTGTTAAAAGCCAAGTAAAATAAATGGGTTTTAAGACGAACTTTAAAAGTGGACAGTGAAGGGGCCTCTCTGACCTGCAAAGGCAAGTCGTTCCATAACTTAGGACCTATGAAAGAGAAAGTCCTGAACCCTCTGAGCTTCCTGCTGGATCTACCTCCAAGAGCAGCTGATCTGCTGACCTGAGAGACGGATATATAGGGTATGAAGAAGCTCAGAGAGGTAAGTCGGCACAAGATTATGTAGTGATTTAAAAACAAACATAAGAATTTTAAAATGAATCCTAAAATATACAGGCAGCCAGCCATTGTATGTTTTTTGTTGTTACAAACAAATAAGTTAGATAAGAGAATGAATAACAACAAAACAGCTAATAAAATAAACTAAAAAAAGAGCTACACATTAAAATGGATACAGTTAAGACAAAGATAAAACAGAGTATGACCAAGTGGTGTCGCAACAAAAAATGATTGCTTAACATATTTGGGTTAGGATACTTTTATTCTTTTAATCTTGGCAGTTATTTTCTGACTTGTTTCTATTAATCTGGAGTCACAGATATTTTGGGTAGAAGTGGGAAAAAGAGGGAGAAAACAACAGCAACATCAAAAAAGAAAATGTAACAAAAACTGCAGACCTGCGTCAGGTGAATTTTTATATAAAACAAGCTTGTTCTTCAATTAGTGAAGTTACTCAAATGAGTAGAGAATCCAAAGATTTTACTCAAATAAGAGTCATAATAAATAATGAAATTACTCAAGTAAAAGTAAAAAGTACAGCGCAATAAAAATTCTCCTAAAAGTAAATATTTTCTTAAGCGTTGAATGTAAGTAGCTACTAATACTCTCTGGATTCCTGGTGAATAATTATGCCTCTGTTGTGGCATCCTGGTCCTTATCAAAGCTGCTTGTTCCCTGCCAGGCCACCGAGGAGAAGGAAGAGATGGAGGAGCTGCAGGCCTACAACCGTCGCCTCCTTCACAACATCCTGCCGAAGGACGTGGCTGCTCACTTCTTGGCTCGAGAACGGCGCAACGATGAGCTGTACTACCAGTCCTGTGAGTGCGTAGCCGTCATGTTCGCATCCATCAGCAATTTCTCCGAGTTCTACGTGGAGCTGGAGGCCAACAACGAGGGGGTGGAGTGTCTCCGGCTGCTCAACGAGATCATCGCCGACTTCGATGAGGTAACACATTGTTGTCGGTTTTTTTTTTTTTTTTTTTACAAAAGTCAGATTGCAGTAATAAAGTGCAGCTTGGAGAAAATGAACATCTGCTTTTGTCAGATCATCAGTGAAGAGAAGTACAGGCAGCTGGAGAAGATCAAAACCATTGGTTCCACCTACATGGCGGCCTCTGGTCTTAACGACTCTACTTACGACAAAGAGGGTCGTTCTCATATTACTGCGCTAGCAGACTATGCTATGAGACTGAGAGAGCAGATGAAGTATATCAACGAGCATTCCTTCAACAACTTCCAGATGAAGATAGGTACAGAGAGAAAATTATGGGGAAAATTGTAAGCCTGTTCTTCACAGCGCATGTTTTTTGCAAAGTTTGTGTTTGATTCACAGGTCTGAATATTGGGCCAGTGGTAGCAGGAGTCATTGGCGCCCGGAAGCCCCAGTATGATATTTGGGGCAACACAGTAAACGTGGCCAGTCGCATGGACAGCACAGGTGTACCTGACCGCATTCAGGTAACGCATAACAATGGGAATTCAACTTAGAAGGACGATTGGCATTTGTTCAAATTTAAACAATACATGTAGATTAAAATGGTCTACATCATTTTTAGTTTAGATTTTTTTTTTCCCTTTTCGACTTCTTTGACAGCCCTGAGTTCGGTTTGGGATGTATTTGTACAAGTTTTTTACACTACGTTGGCACACAAAAGATTTTCCCTGTCAAGTAGAAGTAGTTGTAATAAGTAGTGCTGCTGTTTCTCAGTATTAATGTAGCTTTACTACGACATATTTCAAAACAGTAGTACAGCATCGTTGGTAGTAAAGCACAAACTCAAGTTCCAGGTATGATTGGTATTTACATGAATCTTGATGTTTCGTTGCTATCTTTTATCATTTATTGTGGAAAACTTTTATCTTAACAGCAAATTGATTTATCGTCACCTCAATAAATTTCAATTAGCGATACCAAATTAAAATAGTATTATCCTAAATGACGTTTATACCATTTTTTCCACCGTTTGTTTCATGAAAGCATCAATAAATATCAGGGCTGTTGCATGACAAACATGTGTTGGTGTGTCTTAAATGGAGCACTACAGGTACTTATTGAAACACACTTATTTTACACCAGGATCTTAATGTTGATCCTGCAGTGATTTTTACATAGGTCTATAAAAAATTTAAACTAAATTAAAATAATAAGACTGAATGTTACTGTGTGCAGTTTAGTGTTTTAAATCTTGTTTCGTTAAGTAAGAGGAATCTAGAAAGTCTGCTTTAAATGGGGACGTTTGCGTGTTTGGTGCTATGAAGTCATAACCATACAGTTACCTTACTAAACAACTAATAAATTCTTTTTTTACCATGAATTTTTTATTGTTATCACCATAGTACCACAGAATATCACGCTATTGCCCACTCGTAAACACTCGTTCGATATTTTCTAAACTCCCCAGGTGACCACGGACCTCTACCAGGTGCTTGATAGCAAAGGATACGTGCTGGAGTGCCGCGGAGTCGTTAAGGTCAAAGGTAAAGGGGAAATGACGACCTACTTCCTAAACGACGGGCCGCCCAACAGCTAGCAGCCGTGGCAGCAGCGGACGCTGGGTCGGTACCCACTGCTAGGACACGGCACCACTGAGCGACACTCACAGCTCGAGAGAAACAGCTGAGAACTACAATCGCCATCACTTGAATCCCAAGCAAAGAGGAAAACGTTGAACTTTTAGGACTCCGGAGAAGGGAAAGCGTTCTCGACGGGAGGAGAAAGCTCTTGTTTGACAGCCATCTCGGCCCGCGTACATGTTGGAGGACAACGTGTTTTTCTCATGTCTAGCCTCTCTCTCAGGCTTCTTGAAGATGCAAAGTCTGTTTATTTAAAACAACGCCTTTTAGCCTGTGTGAAAAGAAACTTATCGCTGTACATAAGGCTACTTTTTATTTTATTTGTTGTTCTTTTGTTCGGTAATTTTTATTTTTATTTTTGTTTGTTCGTTTGACACAATTTATGAACAGGTACTTTTGTTCCCGCTTTAATTATTTATTTCAGTCTTGATGTTTTGTGCTAAAGGTCCTTTATGAAAAAAGTGTGAACACATACGTGCACAAATATCCAGTTTATTACACGTTTATAAGTGTGTATGTACATGCATATTTGTGTGTGTATGACTATATGTATAAACTGAGGAGGAATATATTGACCAAAGACTAAAGTATTTACTAAAAGCAAGGCAGATATTGTGATATGTTTTCGCTGAAGTCAGCAATGATCACCACCTTTGTTTTTGTTTTTTTCTTTGTTTTTTTTTGCCCGACTTCTGGCAGTGAAGGCTCATTTTCATAAAATACAGAGTTTATTTATTTTGTCTGTCATTTAGGCAGCAGAAAACAGATTTTTAACTCTAAATAATAAAATTACCCTCAATCATTTTAACAGATGAAATTAAAAGTGACTAAAGATGACTAGATATGCTATAAATAATAAAATTACCCTCATTCATTTTAACAGATGAAATTAAAAGTGACTAAAGATGACTAGACATGCTATGAGAGGGGTTATATATTTTTATCTGAGCAAAACAAAGATTGAGCTCATATTGGGATTAGAGGACTCTCCACTGGTTTGAGCTCCTTTTTGTCTCTTTTCCTTTTCTTTTCATTTTTTTTTTGGGTGGAAATGAAGGAGCATAAATCAGTGAGCTGTTCCAGAACCCCCAGGTAGGGAGGGGCAGAAACTACGGATTTCAACGCAGTTGCGTCATGCAGCTTGATTCTTCTATGAAGAAGAAGTAGGCGAAGGAAAGAAATATCCGCTGATTTCGACTGAATACTGTGCTTTGTAATCCTGAAGGGGCATAACTATTTTCACTGTGAGGTTTTTATGATACAACAAAACTGCTTTCTTGCCAAACATAACTGCTTTGAGCATGTCTTACTGTGGTTTCTTTTTCTTTTCTTTTTTGTTTTTTTTTACTTTCCGTTTGTTTCGACGTAGGGTATTTTGTATAAATTCTGTACCCATCATTTGTATATTCTTAGTGTTGTTATTATTATGATGATTCTGGTTAGTTATTATGCTTAATATGATGATTCCATTTCCGATGAAGAACAGCACGCTTTCTTGTAAAATTCAAAGCTCACTGGTACCAACGGATCAACTGCCAAGTTCTTCTGCTCGCGAGACGGGATCGGAGTCAGAACCACTGGCCCAGATATGGGGGGAAATTTTCAGCACCCACATGAGTCACTGTGTGTTTTATTTAATCCACTCCGGTCAGGCTCTAACAGGCCCGTTTTTTTAATTTCAGCGGTAAAAAAACAAAACAGAAATCCTCACTGGTGTTGCTCTGCATGGACAGTTTGTGCAGGACAGGCAGGTTGACAATTTTATCCACATTAATATGACAAACCTTTACTGTATGAAACCCATTAAAAGAATATGGAATCAATACTCACTATTTTTTAATCAAAAATAAACAAATCAGGCTTTTTTCAAAATAAAAAAAAAATCACAGAGATGACCATCGTTTAGTTAACAATTGAAGATTTCGATTGTGTAAAGCATGCATCCAATAATAATACTAATAATAAAATAAGTGATGTAATTAATGGCATAATTGTTTTTCAGATCTGATTCAAGAAAAAAAAACATGTAATTGCTCAGAGTTGAAGAAACAAATATGGAGTCATGAGCTAAAAACTCATGATGACTGTTGTAAAATATGCAACGGTAATGAAAATTAGGGGGACATCAGTTCATTTGGGAACATAAAATATAGATAATTATGAAATCATAAAGTAAAACCAGAACAATTAATACTTTGGTTCCTCAGTTGATTTGTCTTTGCTGAAGAATTATGTGGCAAACTGCAGTATTATCCACATTTCTTCCTTGAGTCTTTTTCCCCATTTGACATGGAAAAAAATTTATTAATATTGTAATTTAATATTCTGAGTTTTTTTTACAGAGCTATTGTTCTCTGTTTTTTCTTTATTTCTCTCAATGTGAAACAACTGACCTACATGCATCTACAAACTGTTTTTGACAAGCATGACTTCAGCAACGACTTGACAAACTGAGAATAGAAATACAATTAATATTAACACTACTTAAATAATATAATATATTGATTATTGCAGTTGTTACACAGAACATTGTTTTTTGTTGTTGTTGTTTTGACACATTTGATGCATAAACTTAAGTAAAAATATGCATAAAAAGCATTTTAAGTAATAAAATGCTTATCGAGCAGAATGCTATTCATTTGATTGTTTTTGCTCTTTATGGAGAACCACAAAAACAACTAAATGTCCAGCTGCTTTACAGACACCTCTAGCTTGCTGGTTGTCCATCCATCCATCCATCCATCCATCCATCCATCCATCCATCCATCCATCCATCCATCCATCCATCCATCCATTTTCTTTACACCCTTGTCCCTCAGTGGGGTCGGGAGGGTTGCTGGTGCCTATCTCCAGCTGCTTGCTGGTTGTACTTTGTGTAAAAACAGAGTTGCCTTAATGAGGGCGACACGTGGCGCATGTTTAGTTTCCACATCAGCATCGTCGATGTTTTTTATGACCAGAAATATTTCCAAAATTTGTCTCGTATTGTTGCGGAGCCAGAGGTGGGAGAGCAACACCAGTGCTACTCAGTTATTTAAAGTTCGAGCGGAAGCTGTAACTTTTTTCAAAACGTGTCTGCTTACCCTGCCTGGTCCGCTGACATGAGTCAAAAATGAAGAAGGGCTTTTTGAAAGTTATTTTAGCCAACCGTTTCACCGCAAACGCAGCGTCCTCGTTGTCTCCAGCAGCAAACAGTTGATCTCGTTTGTACCAAAGCCAGCTCAAGCAGTCTTATGCTACTGGTCTCTCCTGTGCAACGGAGGCCTGGGTGCGTTGGGAGCATCAGGAGACGCAACCGAGATCACCAACTATCACACAAACTGTGACCAATGACGAGCCTAAAGCAGAGAGTTTATAGAATGGACATGAGTTCATAAGGATGTTCATTGTATTTATTCTATTTCTACTAGCTGTCCATGAACTTGTGTTGATTGTTAACTCTTGGGATGCTTTCAGGGGAAACAGGAGCCGGGAGGAATGTGTTCCCCATACTACTGAAACAGTGTTTTTGCTCAGGCCCGATGAATCCTTCTGGTTTGTTTTCTTCTTCTGTTTTTTTTGTTCGTATTTTACCTGAGTTGGAGGAGTTGAAGGGGGAGTGTTTTGCTCAGTTGAAAAGAAGAGTTGAGGACTATGACAAAGAGAAAAATAACATTTCCCCTTGATGAAAAAAATAAAACGTAAAAAAGTACTCTTTTTCTCCGTTAAGTGTTTTTTTTAACATACTGATTGCTGTACATAAAATATGAAGTTATTTATTTTTTATTATTTCTACAACTAAAAATTACAAAATAAGTTCACATTATAATTAAAAAAGTTTTGTTCAATAGTTATTAAACACTAAAAAAAGTAAGTAAAATATATCTAAACTCAATTATTAAATATAAAAAAACCAGTGCTTTCCTTAAGTTTACTTCTTCATTAAGTTACATCATTTATTTTAGCTTCTTAGTGTTTTGAGAAACTTTATGAGAAATCAAGTGTAGCTGCAATGATTCAAACTCTTTTGGCTTCCCTGAGAAACACAATATTTCCCTTATTGTGTATATAATTTTTAATAAAAAGGCACTCTGTTACAATATTTAATATAACTCCCATTTTTCCATTTTATGCAGGTTTAGCCCATTTCCATCACTTTGTAAAAAATGAAATATCTCAGTATTTTGAGATACTATCTCATTAGAATGAGATTATTTATAACAGATTGGCAGAAACAGGCTTCCATAGTTTTGCACAAAACCACGATTTTATTTTTCATGTAATTAACCCTACTTTCCTCTAGGGGTCACTAGTGTCACTAAAGCTTCCAGAGGATCAGCGTGAAAACATCAAGAATATATGCAAAAAAAATACACTGATCAGTCATAACATTATGACCACCTCATCAAGGAATACTGTTCCCATACTGAAAGGTCTACAAATCTTTTAGCAGTGTAAGCTGTGGATCAGACCACAAAACCCATAAGTAGTTTTGTTCCCCATTTGAATAATCACATTCAGTAGGACTGAAGCTTTGGAGATGCTTTAACCTCCGTCTAGCATTCATCATTTTTTCTGAATTTTCACTTGGTAAATACTTTATTAATCCCAAAGCAAAAGAAAATGAAATTGCTCATGTTATCTGAATTTCTTGAGCTCTTAATACAGCTCAACGTTTTAGAACATTGCCAGCATGTACATTTTGTATTTATTGGAGATTTAACACAGTACTATTGTAGCACATCTTATAGTACACATTTAAAACAGTGTACAATATTCATTAGCTTGAGAAATCATTTGTTAAATATATGTATTTAAGGCCACATTTTTGTACTTTTGGTTTGTAATTTTTAATCTCAATGAGGCAAACCTGGTTAAACAAAGGTTACATGCACACATACAAACACTTAAATACAAAAAGAGACAACCCATAGGAACAACAAAGCAATTAAATTTGATTCATTATAATAAGGTTGAAGAGTCAAAAAGTTGAAGGCTTTTTTTTTTTGACTTTCAGAACAACAGTGACATGTGGGAGGAAGTGTGTGCATGCTTCTGCTTCATGAAGCCAAAACATGAGGGAGCTCAGAACAGGCAGAAGTCTCGGTGTGTCCTGATCATTGCACCAACGAACCTGGGAAAACAACAGATGGATTATACCGACAGAGGCCCAGACTGGTGGAAAAATATATTTATCTGTCATGATAATGATACTCACTTTGTCATCTCGCTGGATTTTCGAGGAAACCTTTGGCACTGGGTCCACGGCTCACAGCTCATGTGTCTCATCCATCCGTACTGCTGGTTTTCTGTCAGAGGCTTTACATACAGCTGGTTGGGGACTGGAGGACAGAAGAGGCTTTGAGTTTTTGCTACAAACTTCTACAGGAACCCATATTTTAAAGTGTGCCAGCTTACCCCTGGGTGGTAGACCCTTTTTCACCATTCCTGCGTATCGCTCATGACTCCCTTGATGATCGTCTTCGCTGTAGCAACGAGGTTGCAGTAGTACTTTGGTCACTTCTTTGTTGACTTCGGTTTCTTGTTCTTTAGCCAATGGCGGAAATTCTCCACTGACATTAAAACTGTCATCTAAAAGCAGATATGTTTCAACATTACAGCCATTGAAATCAAATTATTGGAACGTGTTTTTACATACTACAAGGACAATTAGCTGAACTCAGATTTTTATCTTCTACTTATCAGTATAAAACATTGAATTATTTAATCAATAAAGCACTTCTATGTTTATTTTTAATTGTTTTGACTCATTTCTTTCAATGCATGTCTAATTCTTATGGCGCTGGAGTTTGACACCAGTTTTAACGTTTAAAAAAAAACTTAATTGCAAAACGTTTTAACTGAATGCTGAGGTCTGCTTTGACTGAGGTGGCAGCAGCCATGATAAATGTAGAGTTCAGCGCAGCTAAGGCTTAGCCTATAGCTTCCTCTTACCGTGAGTCGGAGCGACTCCCCGGGGGTTTATGAGCATATTATCACCGATCGGGTTTTGATAACCCAGCTGGGTCAAGCCGAAGAAAGCCATATGCGTTACGGGCCCGTTATCCAGTCGACGTCCTGTTTACGACACTTAGCTTTCAAAAATAACCATAGCTTTGTTTACGTGTTACCTAGGCAACAAACCCTTCCCTCATTAAGCGACGAACGACAGGAGATTCTATCTATCTATCTATCTATCTATCTATCTATCTATCTATCTATCTATCTATCTATCTATCTATCTATCTATCTATCTATAATATAATCCAAAAACTGACTTAAAATACTCAGATTGAATATTGTTTTCTTGTCAAGACTGCTTTTAAATTATCTCTGGCTTAATTAACTGCATGACAATTATGCAAGAGGATTTTATTATTATTATTATTATTATTTTGCTTTTGTAATGAAGTTGTGCTGCTTTCATAACTCCAATTTTCACTCTTCCACTATTCTTGTTAGCTTGAAAACTTAATCATTTCTTCTCTATTGTTAACAGGTAGATTAAGGAAAGTGCTGCACATGAATTAATTCCTGCTCATGCAGTAAATACATCCTAAAACCCTATTAAAATTATACAGATTTTTAAGAGTCACTGTGAAATAAAACATAAAGTCGTATTTACTTTCCAAATGTCGTATTTACTAGCCTTTCCTTCCAAACTTTCAACCTATTATTATTATTATTATTATTATTATTATTATTATTATTATTATTAATTATTATCTGCAACATTACATTTACAGTAATGTAATGTACTGGTGCACCCTGACTGGACAAGTCATCACTCTATCTCAGTGTTTCCAACCCTGGTCCTCACCGCCTCCCTGCCCTGCATGCCTCAGATGTTCCTCTATTCCAGAACAGTTGATTCAAATGATTGCATGACCATCAAGTGCTGCAGAAGCCTGTTAATCACCCAGAGATACAATTCAGGTGTGTGGCAGAAGGGAAATATCTAAAACATGGAGGACAGGAGGGGGAGGGATGAGGACCAGGGTTGAGAAACACTGCTCTATCTTATTAGCAACACAAATACCCACATAATACCAAAACACATAACAGACAGTCATGCATGAACACAATCAAATCTGCAGAGTGGCTCAATTGTGTTTCTCTTTCGATTGTTGGAGGAAGCGGCAGAGTTGAACCCAGAAAGGAGATGTAAACTCCAGATAAACTACCTCTTCAACAATATTAGAAATATAGGAACGATGTTGTTCCCTTTTATTTGAATTAAACTTAGCTTTTTATCTGAAGAACATATGTTTCCAATTTTTGATAATGATTAGTAATTTTTGACTGAGCTCTGTCCTGCTTATCAGACACAGGAGTCACTTTGATTTATGAATTAATCTTTCTAAGTCTGAATAAATCATCATGGCTTGACTAATTAACAATGGATTGGTTTGTATTTTTTTTTCTTTTCTTCTGCCATTTACCTCAGACAAACATTTACTAAGAAATCCTGCAGAAAGTGGTCTTATTCTCATTCCTCTCCTAAGTCGATAAATGTGATCTTACAAGAAATGCAACTTAAAAGTAAAATGGAAGTTAAAAATAACTCAGGCGAAGTGAAACCAGGAATAAAGGACGTACTTCCTGGCAGTCTCACCGCAGCTGCATGACTGAGTCAGATGTTTTTAACCGGTCTGAGCGGTTGCAAATGCTTCTTGATACACAATGACCCGACTGAGCACCTGTGCACTTCACTGTTAGTCTCTGTAAGACGTGGGAGGCAAACAGGACAGCACAGAGTAAAATTAGAGCAAAAAGTAAGTACTTTTCTCATTTAATAAAGACAGTGTTGTTGGTTAACTAGCTCAGAAACACAGGCTTGCTAAAGTTATTACTTTTCAAACATTATGGTCTTTATGAATGAAAGAAGGATCTTCTAACAAATGATTACACCGATGCTTGGGCAGGATTTTCCTAGTGTTTTATTTCTGTCTTGTTGAACTAGTTACCTCATTCTGTCATTGTATTACTGTTTAAATAAGACAACAATAACTTTATGAATCGTCAAATATATGCAAATAAAATAATTTGTTTTCCAAGCATGACGAAGAGGGGGTTTTCTAGACTGCAGCTGTTGATCAGGTGAAATAACTATTTAAAATGATTTTGTGTTGTCTATAATGTTGCGTTTTGTTTATTTTTCTCTTCTCAGGTCCCCGTCTCTCTCTGAATATCATGCATATTTATTTGCTTCGACACAAATGCTCAGTGAAGATAGCATTTTCCAGTTTTCTGTGTTTGTCTTTCATTATACACTTCTACATGAACTACACGACGCCACATTCCCCTCGACTTCTCAAGGGAAATGTGGGGAAACTCAGAGGATCCATTCCTGACCAGACCGCCATGTTTACAGATTCCTCTGTTCACAAATATCCTCCTGGATTTTACAGCAAGCAGGAGCTCAGGCCTCACCTTCAGAGGCCTTACCAAGGTCGCTGGGAACCGGGAGCAGACGGCAAGCCATTCGTGTGGCGCTCTATGACTGCTGAGGAACAGAAAGAGGAATCAAGTGGTTTTAAGAAAAACCAGTTCAACCAGTTTGCCAGCGATCGCATCTCTCTGCACCGGGATCTGGGAAAGGACACACGGCCTCCAGAGTGAGTTTATCTCAGGAGAACATCGCTTATTGCTGACATCGCCTTGCAGGCAAGAGATAAATCTATGCGCTGTTTAAAAGCTGCCTCTTAACTTCCAGTCTGGCTCTGACAGCTGCCTGAAGCAGAAGTTTTTGAGACGTCCCGGCCTTCCAACCACCAGCGTGATCATAGTGTTTCACAACGAGGCCTGGTCCGCTCTGCTCAGGACGGTCTACAGCGTCCTGCACACGGCTCCTGCTGCTCTGCTCACAGAGATCCTACTGGTGGACGACGCCAGTACAGATGGTGAGTGAGACCACTGATGGTTAAT
The DNA here is from genome assembly GCA_033032245.1 of Poecilia picta. NCBI lineage: Eukaryota > Metazoa > Chordata > Actinopteri > Cyprinodontiformes > Poeciliidae > Poecilia > Poecilia picta. The sequence goes on along the minus strand of CM065359.1, from coordinate 11,405,939 downwards.
GTTACATCTTAATGCTTTCACCTGCCCTGTAGCCACGATTCCTCAACTTTCCTTCTTCACGAGGGAAACAAAAACATATGTATTTATTTGGGATTTTATGAGAAATACCATCCCAAAGAAGCAGGTAACTATTAAATCTAAGGTAAATGATACATACTTTATGTTTTTTTCTCTCTTTTTTTTGTTCTCTTCAATAAAAGTATTAATTGCCTCCAGAAATCACCGAGTGAGTGAATAGAGTTCACTTGTGTTTGAGTCAAGCTCACTTTAAATCCAGTTGATCCGTGAAGGTTTCAGAAGTTTGGCGAACAAACAGTTGAATAAAGATAAAAAATAAAATAAAATAAAATAAAATAAATAATGAAAAGTAATGAAGACCAAGGAACATAGCAGACAAGTCGGGGAAAAAATCTGTGGAGCTTTTCCTAAATACTTTTCATCGATCATCTGAAAATGGAAAGAACACAGTAACCACATAAACTGAAAGGAGATTATTGATCTTGAAGGGGCATGAATATTTTTGCAAGGCATTGGATGTATATCATTTCTTCAGAAAGTACTCTCATATTTCAGAGAACAAAAATAGCATAATATGAGAAAAAACTGAAATTTACTGCTTCTGCATTGGGTTGGTGTACAATGTGTAAGTAGAGAAGGAATTTGTCCTCATGTGTTCTGCTTTAACACTGTAGAGTTAATTACAGTATTAGTGTCTTCATCATGCTGATAGCCACTATAGTGACTAAATGCATGACTCATTACATCCATAATAAGGTCCAAAGGGAAAGGTTATCTGGAAAATTATGTTCTGCTTATTATTAAGACATAAAACCTAATCTTTTACAAACGATAAAGTACTTAAGCGTCTTGTTGCTTAAGATAGAATTTGTGTTTAATATCCTGTAGTCATGAATGCACATCCAGGGGAAAATTCATTAAGAAAAATTTCCGTCAAGATTCATAGCTGACAAAACTGAGAGTCTGTTTCATAATTAAGAAAATATCTAGAGAAATGTTTTGCTAGTTTATCATTTTCCTCTGCAGAAAGGCCTGCTTACTGGAACACTTACAATCTTGCATGAGGTTTTTGCATCCAGCTGAGGTATTGTTCCGCAGCTGGTAATTAAAACTTCACAGGAACTCAACCATCTGAACGTGAACCTAAGACTCCAATTGTGGAAACTCAGCATCCATTCACCCTTTGTTGTTATCTGCTTAGTTTGAAAGGGTGAGACTGGCGCCTGTCTCCAGCAATCTTTAAATAAGAGGCCATGCACATTATGTCGCCTGTTCATCGTAAGAAGAGACAACTATGTACATACATGCTAATACCTGAGTCAACTTTTAGAAACTAATTATCATAACAGTCATGTTTGTGTACTGTCAGAGGAAACCAGAGCATTCAGAGAACAGAGGATATGCAAACCGACCCCAGGCCGGGATTCGAACCCAAGACCTTTCTGTGTCGGACCAACTGTGTCACCATGCAGCAATGGAGACAGAAACAGAGACAAACATGTTTGAATTTTAACATTTTTAAGAAAAGAGTTTGGAAGAGATGTGGCTGGTGTTGCCAGTGGCAGTTTCTGCGACTTGGGCAACAGCCCAGGGTGGCATCTTGTCCCTCTAGGCCCAGGGAGGTATAGGGAACTGCCTCTGGGTGTTGCCCCAAAATTCAGTGGGAAAAGTTATCACAATGCATTCACCACTAACTCCACTGTTAAAAAAGTCTCTAATATATGGTAAAACACTGGAAGCTGTAAATCTGTATTATACGGTACATTTCTGGCAACCTTAAATTTGAAATTTTTTTTCTTTTTACAATATCAAATTAATCTGTGATATATTCTGTTAATTAAATTTAGACTCTTCAATTAAAAATCTGAATAAGTAGTAAATGTAAGAGTTTATAACATATATTTATCTGTATTCAGAGTGCAAATATGCAGTAAATCACAACCCCTCTAATTTCAATGCAACTCCAATATAAAGACATGCAAAATGCCAGTTTTCATTATTAACATTTGCCCTCCCTCAGCTCCAATTTTGTATTTATGTCTTCAGATCTCTTAAAGACTCCACTGGATGAATACGTGCAGGAGCTGCGAATAGTGCGAGTCCTGCGTCAGAAGGAGAGAAAAGGCCTGATCACAGCCAGGCTGATGGGGGCTCAGGCTGCACAGGGGGAGGTCCTGACCTTCCTAGATTCCCACTGTGAGTTTGTAGTTTTGATGTTTCTTTTACATGCAGAGGACAAATGTTTGGCTTAGCAATGTGTTTAGTTATTACAATAGTGTTTCTATGCAGCAGTATTTCATATAATAGCTTCCAGCTAGTGAAAGAATGTTTCAGTTTTCTGTTTATTTTACAGGTGAATGTTTCCCTGGCTGGCTGGAGCCTCTTCTGGCTCGAATAGCAGAAGAGCCCAGAGCCGTGGTGAGCCCAAGAATCACATCGATCGATAATCGCAGCCTGAGGTTTCACAAACCAGTGCCTGGACTGCAAAACTACAGTCGCGGAAATTTTGATTGGAGACTCAAGTTTGGATGGGAACGCGTTCCAGACGAGGAGAGGAAGCGCAGAAAGAATGAAACATACCCTATCAGGTAATTACAAATTAGTAATTTGTAATTACCTGATTGATACAAAGAAATAATGCATAAGTTTCCTCAAGTTGTAACCTTTTAAGAGAAAGAACAATAAATATACATTATTATTATTAAGTTTATTTGATAGGGACAGACACACATCGACATAGACAAACTGAACAATACAACAGTTCCAGATATAAACAAAAAAAATACATACATTTTTTTTTAGATTTACGGAATCTCAGTTAGCCTTCATAGCGGGGCTGAACCCGGTATTACACCAAGCACTGTAGCTAATATTAGCTAGTATCTCACCGGTGGACATAGATACAGTAAAGTAATGTTCTAATCACAAAATATACACAATAATATCCATCTTACTTGTGAAATGTTGTCTGTGGAGCCTCACATCAATAATCCATCAATGCGAACAACAATATCTATCAGTGCTGAGGCATCTTCTGCTGTTTTGCTTGAGCAAAGTAGGAGGGATGACCGCTCCAAGATGGCCGCTGTATTTCCTACGCCGGAGCAGCCAATGCGGGGTCTACTCTTATATTATGTTTATGGCGCTCCAAATGCCAAATGCCATAAAGAAGTAGGAAAAGAAAAAGAAGTGTTTGCGGAAGTAAACATGTATCCTAATGGTGGAGCATATCTTAAGATTTTAAAGTTGCTGTCCGACCGGAGTCAGCTCTTTAACAGCTTAATCCTCATTATAGTCCGCCATGGTTGTTTTTGTCCCTCTTGCAGCTAACAGAATAGTCGGATCAACGCGACCTGGCCGTTAGGTCACATTTGAATCGAATACCCAAGTTGCCTGGATGGCAAGCCGTTTTAACATAAATTCGGTTTCGTCTGACTATCCTTCCAGATATCTAAAAATGCATTTTGACTAGGCAAAACTACATTTTGACTATCCGTAATGGTAATTTAAGATATCTGTATTTACATTCTGACTAGTAAGAATAATAATTCAAGATATCTTCAATTACATTTTGACTAGTCAAAATTCCTTTCAACTATCTCAAATGAGTCACTGGATCTGTCATTTGACGGGACACATACCCGTAATTACGATTTAAGATATCTTCAACACAATTATGATTAGTCAAAATTACAATTTTAGATATCTGAAATAAGAATGACGTGGAAGCCCCTTTGTGGTGTCCAAACAGTTGCCTGCAGAATTTTATGTTTCCTGCACAAAATTGTCAGTAAGGTAAATGCCACAAATTAGAAAGAGCTCGACAATGTTATGCGGAGATACTACTATATAAAACTGTAGGATTGCTTCTATCTACAAAGAATATCCTGTTTATCCATTTCTGACAAACCGAATGCACTTAAAAACAGCTAAAATTGTTATTGTCAAACCCTTTTCAACATGAAAGTAGCGCATTTTCAAACATCTTTTTTTGTTTTCTCTATTTTTCATTGTTTTATTAAACTTTCAAATTGATACGTAAGTCTGGGACGTTTTGACTAGACAGAATACTAATTCAAGATATCAGTGATGTCATTCTGTCTAGTCGAAATGTCAATTTAAGATATCTTAAATGGAAAAGCCGAATAATTTAAGATATCTCCAATTCATTTAGAATTATCTTAAAATGAATTTTGACTAGTCAAAATTACAATTCAAGATATCTTTAATTTAGTTTTGTCTAGTCGTTATTTGCTTTTAAGATATCTATAATTTAGTCTTCACTAGTCAAAATAACATTTCTCCTACCCAAAAATACATTTAAGATATCTTGAATTATGGAGTAATTCGAGATATCTTTAATTAGAATTAAGACTAGTCAAAACTAAAATCAAGATATCTTGAATTTACTTTATGACTAGTCATAATTTAATTGAAGATATCTGAAATCTGTATTTCAGATAGTCAGTAATTCATTTAAGATATCATGAATTGAAGTCTCCATTCAAGTCAATGGTAAATCTGACATCATTTCGACTAGTCAGAATGTAATTAGAAATATCTCAAATATGTATTTTGTCTAGTCGAAATATAATTGGAGATATCTTAAATCGCTAAAACGTCTAGTCGTAAAACAATTTGAGATATCTGGAACGTAAGGGCGGTAAACTAAATTTATGTGAAAACGGCTTGCCATATAGATACAGGCTGAATTACGTAAAAAAAAAAAAATCGGAATCTGCTCACTTCAGGCTGCAGTGTGAACGCTGCCAAACTGAATTATTTTCTAAAAGAATAAATTCTGCTCATACAATGAATTTTCTCAATAGATTAAGTTTGTTTTTGAATCTTAAGTAAATATACTGTGATATTGCTGTTTTTCATAATTTGCAGAACGCCTACCTTCGCTGGTGGCCTGTTCTCTATTTTGAAATCCTACTTTGAGCAAATTGGATCCTATGATGACCAGATGGAGTTCTGGGGAGGGGAGAATCTAGAAATGTCTTTCAGGGTAAGAAATGTAAATGAAATGCAGTGCAAACGTATTCATACTACTTAAGCTTGTTAACGTTATTCTATGTTCTACAGATTAGCACAAGTATTGCATATTGATTAAGTGAAAGGACCTGCCTGCTGGCTCTGATTGGCTGTTTTTGACAGCTCTGCATTTCTGCAGATGGGTGTAGAACCACAGAGAGGAGGAAGAGGAGCTCTTTTTTTCCACAGATTATCTTACTTGCATTATACTGTCAAGACATAATCACAGTTTTAACAAATATGTAAAAAACATATTTTTATATAAGTTATACTGCAGCTTTTACGGGTAAATAATCTTAAAAGCAATGCATCTCTTTTCCTTGCTCTTGCGGATTATACTAACTTTCCTCTGTCACATTAATTCAAATTTAGAAGTACTTAACCTTGTAACTCATTAATTCAAAATTACATTTGAACAAATAACATTAGGATTTATGATGTGAAATAGTTCGTTTTGAATACTTTTGCAAGGCACCACATGCCTTGAAAGGTTTTTAGTTAAAGTTGCCATTTTTTTATGCTGCAGGTTTGGCAGTGTGGAGGCCTCTTAGAGATCATTCCTTGTTCTGTTGTCGGACACATTTTCCGCAAGAAGAGCCCTCACAGGTTTCCAAATGGTAACACAATCATCCTCCGCAACTTGGTGCGTCTGGCTGAGGTCTGGATGGATGATTACAAGTGGATCTTCTATCGCGCAAACAGAAAGGCTGTCTCCATTTTTCGAACAGTAAGAATAAATAATATCTTGAAAATATCTTGAAAGTAAGCATTTTATTATTATTTTGCCATTATTCACATAACCTCGCTGTGCATATGCTGTTATTTACTTTCCAGGATTCATACGGCGATGTTTCTGAACGCCGTAAACTCAGAGAAAAACTTAACTGCAAGAACTTTTCTTGGTACTTGAACAATATTTACCCAGAGGCATATGTCCCTGAAATCAGGCCCATCATCTATGGACAGGTACCTACTTTGTCTTCCAGCCATTTGTGTTTTACAAAAATATTTGACTGCATTGTTAAGATGTTGTCAAGTAAGGTATTCAGAGGTTCAGATTCACAAACCTCACAGTTCGTCATTTTGTTGTTCATTATATTGAAGTTAAACAACACCGGATGCGGCTGCCGGCTGGATGTGGGAAGAGTCACAAAGCGCTGGGAGGAAGGTCAAATCTTCAAATGTAACAACCGAGGCGAAGCGCAGGTATTGCACTTTTAGTCAAATCAGCCTTTCTAAGGCAAGATCCGACATTATAGTTACTTTTAAAATCTATTTTGGGTTTTTTGGAGTTTATCAATGGAGTGAAGTTTGTTTTTGCATTTTGTGGGACCATTGTTTTTGTCCGTAGCTACAGTAAATGCAATTTCAAATTGAAAACTACAAATCAAGGTTTTGTGAAAAGCAATGGCAAACAATAATGCTCATGTACTTCTTATATACTTTTCATAATATAACTAGACAGACATTTTCATTACTCTCTGTTGGTTTATTGTTGATAGTGGACAGCTCCTGAGGATGATATGAAAGTTACTGGAGATTATTAAAGGTCAAATAGTAATATAATGCAAACTGATTAAAGGTCAAATAGTAATCTAATGCAAACTGATTAAAGGTCAAATAGTAATCTAATGCAAACTGATTAAAGGTCAAATAGTAATCTAATGCAAACTGATTAATGGTCAAATAGTAATCTAATGCAAACTAATCTGCCCTTTTATTGTATGAAATTATAATGTTTGTCCTGTAAATTGATTTCCTACTTTATCAACCATCAAGGTAGTTTAAATTCAACATGCAAGCACCTCCTTCTTCCATTTGGCATCAGCGTTTTAAACATGGCTAGTTCTTATGCAGATATTTAAAATGCCATAAATAAACCAATCTTTCATTGCAGTAGTAAAGTCTCACATAGAAAAATTCAAAATGGCATTTCATAAGGCTGGAACATACCTAAAGAGGGATATTTGAACGATGTCTCAGATAATCCAGCGTCCTCAGTTATATTCTTCCCTTCAGCTATAAGTTTTCTCCAGGATTTAGGTCTGGCCTGATACTGTGTCGGACATGGAGGAAGGCTGATGCACTGTCTGAGTAACCGTGTCTGTGCTGATTTGGTCTTCAGATAATTTTTTTGTTGAAAGAACCAATAACAACCCATTTGTGGTTTTAGACAGAGGAGATTTGGTTCTTTGTTAAAGGTATTTTAAAGAGTTCATGGTGACATTGACTTCAACAAGGGCCTATCAAACCGAATCAGCCCCAAAACATCAAAAGCTCTCCATATGATTTATCAAGGCACATGAGGTGCTTTGCCATATATCATGCCTTGATTGACCAAAGCACATGGTTGCTATTAAAGCTTTAGCAGAATTTGGCAAACTTCACACATTTGCACTTGTGATGGTGGGTCAGAAAATGCCTGGAGACATCATCCAATTATAATCATGAAGACTTGGGGACCCTGAGCTACCAGTGTTGCTGCAGTTGTCCAACCGTTTTGTTTTTTTAGATTATTTACCTCCTACCATCCTCCTGACTGAAAATGAAGGCTCACATAGGTCCTTATCCTTCTTGATTGTCATGTTTCCAGTTGTTTTTTGAACTTTTTAATTTCTGACCTGGCTATAGACATGGGTTTAATTTAGACCAGACATCTGCAGCCTACGACTTCAGAGTCATATGCAATGCTCTGGCTCCTCAACCAAAATGATATGACTAATAATTTATATATATAGACTATCAGACAGATTTTTTCACAGTTGTTTTTTGTTTGGATCTATAAATAAACCCATGAAGCAGTTTAAAAATATTTATAATAAAAGTGATTACTTTCTTCATGTTTTTTTTCCATTTCTAGTATTTTGAGTATACCTCCAAGAGTGAGATTCGACTCAGTGCTGGCAACCACTTATGCTTACATGCCAACTCTGAAATGACTTTGGTTTTTCTTGAGCGGTGCAAATCAAAGGGAAAAGCAGCACAAGAGCAAATCTGGATCTTCACAAAGGTGAATTAATGTATTTCCACATCATCTTAATCTTTTGCTGTTACAACACTGGCTTTGTTGCAAAGGGAAGAAGAAAGATTTCTATTTCGTCATTCTTGCTGCTCAATTGTGCGCTTCTTAAATATTCAAAATGACATTCTACATTCTTTTACTGTTGTTTTGGCAGAAAAACCAGATGAAGAACCCTTTATCAGACAAGTGTTTGACAGTCGCCGGTGGCAACGTGACTTTGTCTAAATGCAGATCCACCTCAGAGAATCAGGGCTGGGTTTTCATCCGACCGCAGTAAGAGGCTTCAAGCATGTGGCCTGACTCTGCTACCAGTGTTTCCTGAATAAGGTTTAAACATAAACAAAAGAGGAAAATGGTTCCAATGATTCAAATCTTTGTACTATGAACAAAGATGCTTATCCACTTCACACAATTCAAGAGGCTGTTATCTAAACATAAAATGTGTTTTGTTTTCTTATTTTACTCAAAGTTGCACAACGCCTTAAGTAGAACCTGACTTTAGGCCTTATTACAGGTTACATTATTTATTTAAAAGATAGAAGTAATTAAAAAATAGTGGAAACAATGTTATTTCTGTTACTTGGTCATTTTGTCTTTCACTCATGTCTGACTTAAAGCATATTTATGCAGACTTAAAGCATATTTATGCAGACTAATTTCTCTTTTGAACTTTTTATTTTATTTTAAACTCTTTTTCTAAACCCGTTATGAGATTTAAACTAATCCTTAATTTATATTGTGCGGTGAGGCCCCCTGCTGGACTGGAGTTCCTCAGCAGCTTAGTTTGTATTTGACTAACTGATTGACTCTGTTAATCATTAATTATGTTTGTATTATTATGCCCTGTCTTTGTGAAGCACTTTGTGATTTTCACCTTTAAAAGATTGCATATAATTTAAATTAACACTTAGTAAGGATTGCTACCTATAATAGCTTCAAACTGGACTTTAGTATTTTTCACCACATGGTGGTAGTTCAGTCCTGTCTCCTAAATAAAGTTGTATGAGGAATATCTTAAAGCCACATTAAAGAACGTGAAGTCTTACAGTTTAACTTATTTGAGTTGTACATAGTGTGCATTAATAAGATTTGCTAGAACATATTTTTTTCTTTTTCTTGGTGACTTGATTAAAAATATTTATGAGGGCGAGTGGAAGTGGAGGCAATATTTGTTTTACTTACTTTTAAGCATATTTTGTATGAAATGGTGAGCATTTGAAAGTATGAACTCAATATGAATGGGTATGCATGAAGTTTAATAACATTTATATTCAAGGATATATATAATATATGCAAGTCATTGTAGCTACTTTTTGACCAACACAATAAAGTTGTACATTTGTACTTTGCATTGGTTAATTTATTTAAAATCTGTGTGTGTATGTTTGGGTACTTTTATTACATTTCTTTTATTGGGTTGACATTAATGTGGGTTCAATTTCAAATCAAATTATGTATTTTTCAAATTCTTTGTAAAAAAAAATGCAACAGGAACAATGTCAGAGAAAGTTGGAGGTCGCTTGGTGCATTCAACGTGTCTTGGAAACCAAACCAGCCAAAGTTTTAACAGATTGTTTATACCTACAACTTTTATTATATTCTTATTATATATTTTATTATATTGTTTTAATGACTGAGAACTCAGGAAATCTAATCTACAATTACAAAGCTAACACACCTCACAATGGTCCAGTGTTCAGTTTCCAACAAGGCTGTTATGTACAAAAAACATTGGAAATGTTGCAGGTATAAACTGTTTATTATGTGGGCTTTTTCTTATTAAATCAGTGTGGACACAAAGTATTATTTTGGCTTAGAACGTGTGTGTGTGTGTGTGTGTGTGTGTTTTGCTATGTTTTAAAACAAAAAGAGGGTACAGTATCAATTAAATCGCGCTTGTTTTTTCAACATTCACATTTTTATAGTATTATACTGAAGAAACTGCTTTAACCAAGTTGTGCTACATTTATGTAAATACAGGTTCTGGCTAAGGTCAATTCTAAAAAGAAAAAAAAAGTACCCTGTAAACATATTATTTTTAGAATTGTCTCCATACTCTAAAATAGACCCCAAAACAACGTGGGAACAATGCTGGACCTATTATGGTGGTGCAAAGTTGCTGAAATACACCGAAAACAAAGAAGTAACATTTACGCATGCGCTCTAAGTATACGTTTTTACGCTGTAGTATTCAAGCAAGCGTTCGTTTGGGGGCGGAGCCTCTTTATCCTTAGCCCCGCCCACACGCACACACGGTGACGTCATTGGCTTCTCTCAGTGATGGGATCCGCCGCGAGCGCTGGTGAGTTTGTGTTAAACCAATAAAATCTCTCAGTTTTGCCTCGTCATCTCAACAGGGAAGTAGGCAGCACTTACAAATTCACGTCGCCAGGCTTGGCTTCCGTCGCAGGGAGGGAGTTTGCAGAAAGCCTGCGTCCCGTCTCCGGGTCTGTTCAGGATTTAACAGCCAGGTTATCATCTTCTTAACAAACCTGTAAGTAAGTAGCAGGACTGCTCGCTTCACCGGTGTTAACTTTGACGCTTGTTACCGTTAGCTGCCTGTAAGCTAGAGGCTGTTAGCTTGCTGTACGCTTCGGTTTGGGGTTTGTTTCTTGTTACAACAGCCTGTGAGTTGATGTGCTGAGCTGGGATGAGAGTTTTTTGTTATCGGGCTTTAAGCGCAGCTGCTGCTCACCAACACGGTCACTCCTGATTGTCAACAAAGAGCTATATTTAAAGGTAATGTTCGCTGCTGTCAGCTTTGTCACGCTGTGGTTTAACCCTAAATACAGGATTTGGGGAGGATTTGACTTAATATCATTACGGTTGGTTGTGTGCAGCCTTTTTAACATGAACACAAGAGGCGTGAGATGTACTTTGTAAAACAGACCCAGCAGATCAGGAGAAAATATTGAGCAAACTACTACTTCCTTATTGCTTGGAATTCACTGCTTTTTAGATGTTAAGCTAGATAAAGATGTAATTGACTGGCATTTAGTCGTGTTTTACAGTTTCAAGCAACGAGTCCTTGGCTTTCTGTTACTGTAGTATTAACATTTTTTCATTTGCTTGCTTAACTTAAGATGATTTTAGTTATTTTTTTGGACAATCTTAATTTCCCTATGGGTTTATACCTTACAAGTCTAGTCTTTTTGTCTGAATGTTTAAAAAAAAGTAATGTTGGTGAAATTATTTAACATACAAGTAAGTATTATGTGATAATACAGTTTTTATATCGTACATTTTCAGAAATGGTGATTTAAACATGTTTTTATATAATAAATACAACAAGCTACAAAGTAAAATGATTATTAAAAAGGACAATAAGGTTACAGCAACAATAAAAATGTAAGTCCTTTCAGAGACATGACAATACAAGAGGAAAGATACTAAATAAATCTAATTTAAAAAAAGAGTTTTAAAACTAAAAGTAGTCAAAAAGTCAACATCTTTCAAAGCACAGGTGTCAAACTCCAGTCCACATTTACATGCGTCTCTGCAGCACCACATCATTAACAAAGCTCTGGATAACTGATCTACACAAGAAGGAGGCACTTAAGCCATTTCACTCCAGTGTTTTGTACCTGTGGCACATCTAAAAACTGCTTGACAGCGGCTCTTGAGGACTGGAGTCTGATACCCCTGTCTCAAAGCATTGGTAGATTATTGCATCTTCCCTCCTTTAGTTGAGTCTGGTGTATCAACTGTAGTTCATTCAAAGCAGGACGGTTTGGGTTCCCATCCCAACTGGGATCTCTGTGTTGAGTTGGCATGTTTTCCTTTTGCATATTTGAGTTTTCACCAGCTTTTCCACACATTTCAGAAAAATGCATGTCACATTAATGAGGTTAATAATTAGTCCTATAAGTGCTGGCGACCTAACTATGGTTCACCCAACCTCTGACCCAGTGACTACTGGGATGGGCTCTACCACTGCCCCACCCAATAAACAGGGCTAAGTAGGATGGATGGCTTTTCTTTCTTTCTTTCTTTCTTCTTTTTGATTAATGGAAAACGATAAACCCAGAATTTATGGTCTCGTTCACCTTTAACATATTTGAATAAGCAAGTAGTTTAAAAATTAATCATTAGCCATCACATGAATGAAACCTGATTATTACTTTTAGAAGCATTAAAACATTGTTTATGTATTTACTTTATTGTTTTAAATTCTGCAATTTGTTTAGCAACTCAGTGCAGACTGCAGCAACACTAAAGCAAAGGTAAATTTGAGGTTATGTTTTTTTTTGTAGTTTAAAGATTTTTTTTCAATGAAAAACAGGTACGACATATTACTGAAATTTAGAAATGAGCAAATAGTCCAAAGATTTTTCTTTAGCTTTTCTTTAGTGTTATTAATATTATGCATTTCAGCTTGGACATAATAAAAAATGTCATGTAGTGACAGGAAAAGAAAAGCATTTTTGTAGTTGGATAAAAAGCCTCCGCTTGCTTTGCATACTGTTGAGAATATTTCAAACTGCTTCATATGGTTTTTGTCTGGAATATTATTTTTAGATTGACATGTCTTCTAATGTTTATGGAAGCATCAGTTCTATTGCGTTGAGTTTGAGGAGCAGATGGGATATTACACAATCCAGAAGATGTTAAGCTTGATAAATTAAGAAGTCCCTTATAGTTATCTTTATTTATCCTTTTTACTATAGTTCTGGATTAAAGGTATAACCCCCTTACATATTTATTTTGATTTGTTTTAGAAGAAATTTGAGATGATCAAAAATCAGGCACAAATAAATGCGTTAATCCAAAATTATGTTGTTCACCAATATTAAATTTAACTGCTCAAATTATTACCAAATGCATCCTCAAATATAATTAATAGAACCGTCTAGAAAAAGTCGTATGAGGAACATATGATGCAACTTTTAAAGCAGTTCTGTCCAAAACTTGTTGTTTAATACGAGAGTCGGTTCTTTTCAACTGACTCTTGTATTACTGGGGGAAAAAGTAGTTATTTCTCCGAGATGAGAAATAACTACTTTAACCCCTAGAATGTTTTACAAATTGGCAAAATGAACTAAAATTGACCACACTGTATTATAACAACATTTGAATTGGAGTGCATCTAATATAATTTGAATGTTTGATTGAATTGTATATTTCTGGATTTGTAGCAACGTTGTTTGATTCATAAAGCATCGGCATCAATGTGGCATCTCTTCCCGTGTCACTCTGCAGAACGCCACCGTCTCCAAAAACACGGACCCGGTCGCCAGGAAGTGCCCTCAGACTCCAGGACAGGGAGCTCAGCCACACCTGGTGAGGCCTCCATAGAGTCCTGAACGCCAGGTCATAAGGTCACTCTGTGAGACATGTAGGAACCAAGCTGATGGTGATCTATCCTGTCCTTCACATCTCTATTAATAGTCCCATCTGTCGTAGGCTTTAAAACCTTTTTGCTGAGTAAAACTTCTGGCATAATCCCCTTTATTTGCCTCTTTTTTTCCTTTCTGATTTTTCAGAGAAAATGACGCTTCCCCTCTCTCGTTCGGAGGTTTTTGGTGAGCTGCGCCAGGAGCTCTACGACGATGAAAAGTTCCACCAGTCCGATGTGCACATCTTCATCATCATGGGAGCGTCGGTGAGCACGGGACCTGAGAGATCATGACTTGTTCTCTCTGACCTGCAGTTTCTATTTTTGGTTCTAGTTCCACTTTTAGGCTCGGACCTTTGGCCGCTGCTTCCTGGAAAGTGTTTTGAAATAAAGAGAGTAGCAATTGCGCTGATTTCAACAAGCTGTGAGCAAATATCGCTTGATCCGCTTTCAAAAACTTCAAACTTTGATAGTTCCTCTTTGTGTTTTGGCAAAAAAGTAAAACATTTTCAGATTCTGTTGTTTTTATTTGATATTTTTTGCAGATTAAATCCATACTTGATGTTTTTCTGGAAAAAAAGTTATTCAATTGTCTTTGTTCCTCATATCTTTCTTTCAGTAAATCTACTGGGTACTTCATCATCTTAATTATAGGAGAGGAAAAACATTGTAGTTCCTGCTTTTCAATTGTCTGGTTTCAGGAACCATTTCATTTGATGTAATCTGAGACCATTCATTTCCTTCTTTCTTTTTGTCTTGCATAATAATTTGCTTAATCTTCCTGTAAGTTATCACTCCGTTTCATATTTCTCTTTCTTCTCTAGCAGTTTGATCTTGAGACTTAAAGCTCGAGTGTTGGAGATCAAATCTCTAAAGAACCACATTTGTTTTGAGCTTTTGACTGCTGGTGTGCTTCTTTCTCCTGTAGTTTACTCTTTGTACAACAGAGTGGGCATTTTTGCAGCGTCACGGTCTGTCAGCACTTTTCTTTCAATGGGATCTGCAGCCGTGTCAAGGACAAGGCCAGGCTCTGTTCAGCTGGTTGTGCCTCTTTTATGGATGTTTGGGCTATAAAACTACTTTCTCTAATGGAGAGTTTGACGTTTTAACACAAAGAGAGATTCTTTATCTCATGGTTGATTCCTTGACTTTTTGGAGAATTAAAGTGTTGCATTGCAGGCTGTTGATCAGAGTAATGAGTGTAAATTCTTGCTGGAAGCGAAGAATTTACAAAGTGGCAGAGTTACAAGTTGGGGGAGCTCCCAGACGAGGATTAGTGTTTTAAAGGGAAACGAGGAACAGCTAAGCTTGTTGGCTTGCATGTGAGGTCAGAAGTTCATCGTTATGGGAATTGCAGTTTAATTAAGTTGACTTCTTATATTCATGCTTGTCACACATTTTGTACTTTAATTAAGGAAGCACTTTAATAGATTAGAATAACACTGGAAAGTTCATTTTTGGATGTTCTGTTTAACTAATTTAAGTAGCAGTGACGATTTCAATTAATTTTTGTTATTGCTGTATATCTCACAAAATTTGAATATTGGAGCCAGGGCTGTAACTAACTAACTTGATTATTCATCCAATTTTTTTTGATTACTTTTCATAAAAAGTGGCACATTCTATCAGTTTAACCACTTAATTATTTTTATATAATATCAGAAAAACATAAAAGATGCAAGTCAATTTTTTAAATTAAAAAATCTATATGTATTTTTTAAAATGCAGTGATAGACTTTCTTTAGTGAATGGTTCATCATCTGCAGCTAAGAAAATATTTCTAACATCAACTTGAGAAAACTCAGGCTGACTTTAAAGCAACACAATGTCGTGATGATCTGTTTATTTATTTTGATTAATAGATTTAGAGTCCATATACGTCATTAATGAGTAATTGATTACTGAATTAGTTGACGATTATTTCAGTAATCTTTACGTCATTATTAATCTGATTAATTTTCAGCCTTAATTACATCAAATAATAATAAAAAACCCTCTATGATAGAAATGTTCAGCAAAAATAATGAACAAAAAACATAGAATCTGTGAAATCCAATGCAGAGTTTTCATTTAACTACATAAGCCTTTTTTATGCTATGTTAAAAACATATTATGAGTCAGTCAGTGACTGTTTGGATGTGAAATCATAATCTGTGTTTTCATCCCTGGATTAATGATCACATCATCACTGCAGCTGATTAGCCAACAAATTAAACTTCACTAAAGTATTAGAGGAGGAAGATAAAAGATCCTAAAGCTGATGAGATCGAGTTTCAATTTTTCTGTTTGAAAAATCATTCTTTTGTCTAATATAATAGATTAAACAGAAACTGGATTTCAGATTGTCTTAAATAAATTTGAGAAATATCTTTGTAGTTTTACTTTTTGATTTGAGTTTTTGAAGAGAAATCCACTTTAATATTCCAGTTTATTGAGAGAGGCTGTATGTTGCTGTTGCTCATCCTCGGTTTCTGAGTTACCGCAATGCTTAACTGGGATGGACAGACAAAGCAGTAGTTGTGTAAATGTAGATTAATTTTGAAGCAACAGGTTCTTCAGGAAGCAGCAGGTCCGTCAGTCTTTCAGTCTGTTGTGTCTTTTGTCCCAATGGGATTCCCAAGGTTGTGTAACTCCTGAATGAGACAAAGCTGAGTGTTTATCTAAGTATATGGAGTTATTAGTAATGCTGAACCAGATCTGGGTGTTATGGGAAATCTGTTTTAAAGGAATGTATCTGGCTAAAATGCTACAAAAATAAATGATTCAACTCCTTTCTAATGTTTGGGCCTGCAGGGGGATCTGGCAAAGAAAAAGATCTACCCAACTTTGTGGTAAGTGAACCTCAGTAGTAGAGCCGAACCTAATGGGGGGAAGGGGGAAGCCTCCTAATCTGTAACATCAGGAGTGGGTTGTAATAAAAAATCCTCTCCTGTTTGCTGTCCCAGGTGGTTGTTTAAAGATGGCCTCCTCCCTGAGGAGACGTACTTTGTCGGGTTCGCTCGCTCCGACCTCACAGTCGACGCCATCCGAACTGCTTGCATGCCATTCATGAAGGTAGAATTTGGCCTTTTGACCTCTAACTTTATAAAACTAAACTAAGTTACAACCTACTTATAGCTGCGTCCACTTTGGTGTCCTCTGACGTAGGTGACGGAGACGGAAACGGAGCGGTTGTCTGCTTTCTTCGCCAGAAACTCCTACATCAGCGGGAAATATGCAGAAGACGCTTCTTTCTCCAAACTCAATGCACACATGCTGGCTCTGCCCAGAGGACCAGAGGCTAACCGGCTGTTCTACCTGGCTCTGCCGCCGACAGTCTACCACGATGTCACCAAGAACATCAAGCAGCACTGCATGAGCACAAAGTTGGTACCAACTGGCCTCTGTTTTACTCTCTGCTCTTATTGTGTTTGTTCTGCACGGCGTTGAAAACACCACAGCGGCCTGCTCACACTCTGAGGGGCAGCTTGTGTGACAAAAGGAACCATCGGCAGATTTTTGAGTGGGAATTTTCCACATTTAACTAAAAAGCTTTTCTTTGCTTTATTTTCAGTGTCACTAAGCCGTTACCTTTTAAAACTACTTTTTGCTGCAGGTGTTTGGTGTGTGTCTCCACCAGCTCTGCAGATAGAGCTCTGGAAAAAAATAAGAGCCCTCTGCACTGAACCTCATTAAAAACCTCTTGGCTATTCCACCAGATACTGATTTCTGAAGTCCTCCCGAGTCAAAACGTTGGCGTTGTTGTTTGTGAATGAATAGGAACTTGTTTTCTTTGCATTATTTGAGGCCTGAAAACACTGCATCATTTTAGTTATTCTGACCATTTCTCATTTTCTGCTGTCGGTAGTTCATAGAATAAAAGAGAAATGTTCATTTTACTCGTATACCTATAGAAGATAAAATCAGAAACTGATCATACATTTTTTCCAGAGTTGTATATGATTTATTTTTCCCCCTCAATTCCTCTTCACAAAAGAATCTCAGCCAGGTTGGATGAAGTGGGGAAGAACATCAGCGTAAAAGTTTTGCTACAGATTTCTTATCGGATTTCTGTCTGGACTTTAACTAGGCCATTCTAACACATGGATATGCTTGACCTAAACCATTTCCTCGTCCTGGTTGTACGTCTCTGGTTACATGAACCTCCTCCCCACAATCATGTTTTTACAGCATCTAATTATCTTTAATTTCCCTTCTTTCTATTAAATTTGACCATGAAGAATGGCATTCCCACAGCATGACGCTGCCACCATCATGTCTTACTGTGAGAGTGGTGTCTCCAGGGTGAATTGCAGTCTCAATCTGCCACAGATGGCATTTTGCATGTTGAGAGAAAAAGGTAAATTTTGGTATTATCTGAAAAGACTTTTTTCACATTTGCTTTTGACCAATTTATTCACACACAACTAGACTCTGTTGACTCACTAGTTGACGGAAAGTGGTTGCATTGAATGAAGTGCACTGAATACAACTGCATGGCACACTTGCTGTGTTTTAAAAGGTAAACATTTGGCATTTCTCCTGATTTTTTTTAAATGTCAAGCAAAAATAAATCTGACTTATTCTTGTTTTCAGCTTCCTCTCCACTTCTTTGTCATGTAATTTACTCAATGTCTTTGGAATAGCCTAGTTTTGTGGTTAGGATTGTCAGGTGATGCCAAGAGGGCCTCTGGTTTTTGATCTCAGCTAAGCGAAGCTTTCTTCATGGTATTTTGTCGTCTCTTGAGTCTGTGGGAAAATCTCCAGCTTCCTACTGACCATAAAGTTTAAACATGAATCAAGGGAGGGTCTTGGAAATGTGACTTATTTGAAGAATAAGTGTGGAAATGTTGGAACTTTTAAAAATGTAACTAAGACACAAGTTGTCTCAAGTTGTTGAGACGAGCAAACTCGTTCATGAGTTTCCTGAATGTTGAATCGTCTTCCTGTGTGTGCCGGTTAGGGGCTGGAACAGAGTGATTGTTGAGAAACCTTTTGGACACGATCTCCAGAGCTCAGAGGAGCTGTCCACACACCTCTCCTCCCTCTTCAGCGAGGATCAGATCTACCGGATCGATCACTATCTGGGCAAAGAAATGGTGCAGAACCTCATGGTGCTCAGGTACGAAAACCGTCCTCCCATCTCACTTTTGCTGTGATACTTTATAAAGATTAAAATACTGAAACACACTCTGCTTGTTTTTCATTAGTTTGCTTTAGTTGTAGCAGCGTCTGACTGACCTGCAGAATTTTAATAAAACCCCACATGCACTCCGAGCTCTTGTGTTTTTAATTTCACGCTGAAACGACTATTTGATTAAAGCAGGATTAAATTAAATTACTCTGTTTTCTAAAAGCTCCTGCGATTCATCTCAATTAACCAGGAACAAAGCTGAATATAAATGTTGGTGTGTTGTCACGAGCAGCTGTCTGGTTGCTTTGTGTTCTGCTGAGCTTGGAAGAATAATGCGGCAGCGTTCTGTGCAGGTTTGGGAACCGAATCTTTGGGCCGATCTGGAACAGAGACAGCGTCGCCTGCGTCGTTCTCACCTTTAAAGAACCGTTCGGCACTCAGGGGCGAGGAGGATACTTTGACGATTTTGGCATCATTCGGTGAGGAAGTGGGGGGGGAAACTGAAATGTACAAATATTTCACTACCGGTAGAACTATTTCAGAATAATCTTGGTTTATAATGAATAAAAATAAAAACTACAGAGAACATATTTATGTCAATATAGAAACCCTAAAAAAAATCAAACCTTTTCATTTTACTTTAAGAGAAACATTGATATCATCGCCCCCTGGTGTTAATAATGTGTAAACACCATTTTTATTAAATAATGTTGGGGTTTTTTATTCCTGTTTAACCATTTTTGTTTATTTAGCCATACTTTTAGGATAATTACAATCATCTTTCTCTTCCTTCTACCTGTACATTAATTATTCATTAAATTCCTCCAGAAAACCTTTAAAAAAGCCCGGAAGTTGTCTTTGTTCAGTTTTTTTTTTTTCAAAGCTCCAGCTGATATAAACATTTTTCATTATCGCTCAGTATGTAGTTTTAGCCACATTTTGATGAGCAACACCTTACAAATACAGACTTTTTAAAAAATTGATTAAAACATAATAAAATAAAAACTTTGGTGTGTTGGTTCATTTTTTTTTGTCCAATACTAACTGTTATGAGTTTTTGTTGTGGTTGAATAGAAGATTCTTGTATTTTTGAGGGTGTGAGATTATTCTGCTGGAATAAAAATGAATTGATTTTGCAGCTGTTTGTAACAAATTAGGAAACATAAAATACAGTTGCTTTATTGTGCTTGGTAGCTTCTACATTTATCCAGTTTCCCTGTGATCTCAGGCGTCTTTGTGTCTTTTGCGTAACGATCCGTTTATTCCCTTTGTCCCGATCAGAGATGTCATGCAGAACCACCTGCTCCAGATGCTCTGCTTGGTTGCCATGGAGAAACCAGCCTCCACCAGCTCCGACGACGTCAGGGATGAAAAGGTGCTGAATTTATCTGCTGCAAACAAACAAATGCTTCACATTTACCCTCGTTACCGATTCATTCAAAACCGATTTTCCTGCTGCAGGTGAAGGTGCTGAAGTGCATTGCTCCAGTGACCATGTCGGATGTGGTTTTGGGTCAGTATGTGGGGAATCCTGAGGGTGAAGGAGACGATAAGCTGGGTTACCTTGACGATCCCACCGTGCCGAAAGGATCGACTCAGGCCACCTTTGCCACGGCTGTGCTCTATGTGCACAACGAACGCTGGGATGGTAAAGGGAACCAACTCTTTAAAAGTTCAGCAGTCGAGACGTATTTTTGTAAGGCCTTGAAAATGTTCCTGCACAGGCGTCCCGTTCATCCTGCGCTGCGGCAAAGCTCTGAACGAGAGGAAAGCCGAGGTGCGGCTGCAGCTCACAGATGTCCCAGGAGACATTTTTGACAACAAGTGTCAGAGGAACGAGCTGGTGGTGCGAGTGCAACCCAACGAGGCGATTTATGCCAAGATGATGAGCAAGAAACCCGGAGTTTACTTCAGCCCCGAGGAGACGGAGCTGGACCTCACCTACAAGAGCAGATACAAGGCAGGCTGCACCTGATTTGTTTCTTATTTTAAACGTTTTAGTGGCATGACGGCAAACGTAACCTTAGTTCACATCAGAAGTTTGCATGCATGATTTCTGTGCCTTTAAGCAATTTGAGAACGCCTCGACTATTATGTCATTGATTTGTAATCAGTCGTGGAGGCATAAATGTGGCTTATATTAAGAAAACAAACTGCTTCCTTATTGGACATCATGGAAAAATGCAAAGAAATCAGCCCAAATAACTTCTGGACTTTTACAAGAAAGTTTGACTACAGTTTCCACATTCAGCAGAAGAGACAAATAATCATATAGAAGCATAAATATCCAAATTTATACCCATAAGAGTTTGGTGTGAAATGGGTATTTACTTTTACAAATGTATTCCTTTTTACCAGCAAAGGGTAAAGTGGACAGTGAGGACCTTTTCCTGGTTCCTGTTTTGCAGTCCTATGTACTCTTGTTAGATTAGAGGTATGATGGGAATTAAGTTGTGTGTGTTTCATAAAAACGCAATGTGGAAATATTGAACTAATATCTCAAGACATCAAGCAGGAAGTTTGGGCACAAATGGGTCTTCCACACGGACATCAACCTGAATCATACAGCTGAGTCAGCAGGTTAAAAACAATGATGTTTACAAATCACATGAGAAACGCCACCTACAATTCTGACTCCGGCTCTTAGCTAATCGAAATGATTTTGGTGATCCCATCCAACCTAAAATAAGATTCTTGATTGGATTTGCCAGATGGTAAGGTGGGAAAATGTTTGCATAAAGTTGTTTTAAACATAAACCAGATGTTTCTAAAGAAGCCTTATTGTCCCCAGGATGTGAAACTCCCAGACGCTTATGAGCGACTCATCCTGGACGTGTTCTGTGGGAGCCAAATGCACTTTGTACGCAGGTCGGTTTCTGTCCCGCCGCACTGGCCTGTTTAACCTGGAAATCCTGCATGAGCTTCACTAGATGGCGCCAACGTGCATTACCAGTTTGATCTTATCAGTTGTGAAATTTGAGTTGCAAATAAGTTGACACTAAATTTGTTTGAATACTGTGACTCTTGTTGCTGCAGTGATGAACTGAGAGAAGCATGGCGGATCTTCACCCCTCTTCTCCATCAGATTGACAAAGAAAAGCCAAAGCCGATTCCTTATAAATATGGAAGGTAATTAATACAAATTCTGCCTTCTGGGGAACAGATTTTATTTTTTTTCTTGCCATGAACCCAATTTGTGACTGTTGTTTCGTTTTTTTTCTTTCTTCCAGCCGTGGCCCCTCGGAAGCAGACAACCTAGTTAAGAGAGTTGGATTTCGTTATGAAGGCACTTACAAATGGGTCAACCCTCACAAACTTTGAATAGTAATGAGATGTAGAGGTAGAGTAGGAGGGGCGCAGCAGAAAAAGTGAGCTATCGAGGAGAGGAGCAACAAACAAAATTCAAAACATTTAATGTCCTCAGGTATTAGGAATTAATTGCAAGTGCCCAAGCGATCATTGATACTTAATTTTTTTTAAAATACAAACTGAAACAATGTCTTACTTTATGGCGAGGCCGACTTTGATATAATTGACTAAATCAATGAAGGTGAATTTAAGTTTCCAATCATGACTTGGTAAAAGGAACAAGCGAACATCGGCTGGTGGCAGAACAACACCAGCTGTTAGTCTTACACTTTTTTATTTCTAACTTCTGATTGTAATGATGTTAAACTTGCTCTGCATTGGTAGAAACGCATATAGGGTTATTTTGTTTTGCTTTCCCTGTTTGGGACCAAAGATGCAGAAAGTGGAGGATAAATATATAAATTAGCACAAGCCTTCGTCCAGATCGAAGCTTCATTCCACTTTGTTTACATTTTTTGTTTTCCTTTTATTGATTCTATATTTGAACACATCCAGGCAGCAGGGGTTGTTTTTGGCTACAAATCGGCTGAATGTAATATTGAATGCTGCTGCTCTTTATGTGAAAGTAGCGATGCTTCCATTTATTTGAATAAACTAGTTTTGCTTCCTTATTCTGTTTTATTTTATGTTTCAAAGCCCAAAATAATTTGACACCTTAAAAAGAAACAAACCTAAATCAAAGGAGCTGCATAAAACCTAAAAGGTTACCAAAAAAAGGAGTACCACAGGGAACTGTGACCATTTAATTTCACTTTGTATACCTCAGTTCTATCATCTGCAGGAACACTCAGTTGATTAAGTCTGTTCTGGATTTCTTCTGTCCTCTTGTGGTGGCGGCTTCAAATCCAGGGACTTAAAAAGGCTCAACAACCCAATAAAGAGCACTGGTTCTGTTCTGATGAGGAAGATCTGGAGATGGAGTAAAATTGACAACCCCCACCATCGTTGGACTGCTTTACAGCAGTGTTTTCATTCAGAGGCTTCTTCAGAGTCACTGCAACACATACTGCTACAGGAAATCCTGTCCACAGCCATCAGCTTCTACAGTTGAAACCTTGGATAATGAAATGCATTTAATTTCAATGAAGTATTTTTGAAGTTGAACTTCCTCCCCCCTCCAAATCTGAAATGGGGTTTTTAACAAACCAGAAGATTTGAACACAACTTAAAATGAAAAATACACATTAAGTGGTTTATAACTTTACAGTAATAACCTTTCCTAATTGTTCATAAAGATAAGTGACTATCACACAGACTACTTACTAAAGGGTAGTCTGGTCAGGGTACGGTATCAAAACTTTATCTAAACTTAGAGATCTAACATTTAGTGAGTTGTAAGAAACCATTTTATGATCTTTATTGCTGTGAAATGGTAAATGTGCCCTCTTACAGATTTCTTCTTTTAGCAAAAACCCAATTTAATTTAAAAATGTTTTCAAATATATTCAGGAGCCACTGGGTTTATCATGTAACCTGTTCAGGATGAACTTCACTTCTTCATCCTATAATGAAAAGCAGGTGTAGACTGAATGGACAGATGGTTGTATTAAAAAGAAAGAAAATAGAAACCAACCTAGACTAATGTGAAAACAAAAGGCTAAACTGAGTTTGAGAGTTAAACTCCACCAGCCACACTCAGGACTGATCACTGCCTGACCTGCAATAAATCCCTTAAATAGAAACAATCTGGGGACACAAAGCAGGCAAAACCATCGACATCCGTCAGTCTAGTCCAGATTACAACTGTTTCTGAAGCATCGGTGAACTCCAGTATTTCACAAATATAGACAACTTGGAAGAGTTGTTTGTCTACTAAAATTATTCAAAAAGCATGTACGACTCAACCAGGAGATCACAAAAACACCGAACCACTAAAACACAGATGACCTCAGTGTTACCTGCTAACCAAAAACAAAAGACCGACACTTGTATCTACAATCTTCCTCCCAAATATCTTTGGGAAAATATTCTGTGGACTACAGGAAAAAAGTTTTGGACATTCTGCATCCAGATACATGTGGCGTAAAACTAGCAGCAGAATTTTTAAAATAACAAAAGCAGACAAAAAGAGTCTGTTTCGGGATCTAAACTTACTGTAATTCTGCTCTCAGAAAAATTCAGCCATTAGGTTTGTGCCTCAAGTTCAGGCACAAAAACATGACACAGCAACATTTGCCTTCAACGTTACTAAGGAAAATGTTTCCAAATTTGATTTAACACCAGGAGTGATTTATTCAGACAGACAAAGATATTCTTTAACATAATGTCTCAAAGTACAAACATGTTTAGTTTGGATCACAGTAAATAATGGATGGATGTTATCCGACAATACAACACAGCTCTTTTTAAAAGAAACCCAAATCCCTTATTAGGGATCCAACACCACTGAGCAACAATTTACACAAGACAAATAAAGTACTTTTTAAATGAAACATTTAAAATTGGCTTCTCACGAACAGAAAATTGGCTGCATTGAGGAGTAATTCACCTAAATTCCTGAAAAATGTTCATCTTCAGTTTTAAATCAAAATTCTGGAACAATTGCACAGAGTTTGGGTTTCCCTGTTTCAAGGCCGACCCTTCAGTATAAGGCACATTAGCTTTGCACGTTAAAAGCATCGTTTGATTACAGTACAGGAGGGCAGAGTTAGTGAGACTGGATGTAATCCAATAACTCATGGTGATTCACTGGACGGACATGTTAATGCTGTAAAATTATTTAAAACATTAATAACAGAGCAGATTATGTAGTAGCATATAAACACTGATAATCAAGGTCACATTTTTTAGATTTCCTACAAAGAGAGGAGTTCAGTCTAACTGCAATTAAAAATTGACACCATAAAATCTGATTAAGATCAAGCGTAGAAACATAAAAACGTTTTTGTCTGACCACTGCGTGGAGACAAAGCAAATTATCCTTCAAGTTTCTCTTAACATCTGGAAATCCCCAAATGATATGTCAGAAATAGACCTTGTGCAGCTTCGACGTGGCGTCGAGGCGTCGCGTGAAAAGCGCCGCGCCGCGCTCTTTGAGCGTGAACAGAAAAGAGGCCGCGGTGTTCCCATGGAGAAGGCACTCTGCCGGTTTCACCTCATCACATGTGTTCTGGGTGGTTCTGCAGGCAGCTGATGAACTCTGACACCGGGTGGCCCTGGAAGCAGATCTGATACACGGCGTTGAACAGAGGGAACCTGAACAAGGACAAAAGCTTTCAATGTGCGTCTCGTTAGCGCCGTTTAAAAAAACAAAACAACGGTGCAGGAAGAGGCAAAAGTCCCAATGTTCTTCTATAAAACCTCCACCCAAGGAATAAAAATATAATCCAGAAAAGACCTTCAGTTAGTCGTACATTTATGAAGTACAATCATACAGGAAACTAAAAACACATCTACAAAGTATTAATGGAAGCTTAAGTAGAGAAACAAGTGACAATCATTCGACTTACTTATCAACCAGGTTTTTGTGCTTGAGGATGAGATAAACCTCAGCAGCTGTCGCTGGTCCCTGCAGCTTCTGTCCGTTCAGCATCTCCTTCTCTAGTTCCTCGATGGACTGAGACAAATATGCAACAGAAAACGCAAACGTTTGTTTAAAAAAAAAAAGAGCAAAAAGAAACAAAGCTGCAGCCAGCAGTCAACATGAAATAACCTGTCAGCTGCCATTCATCTAATTAATGTGTATATCACCCAAAAATTCATTTAGTAATTAAATTCTTAGATTTAGTTACATGTACAAAGTGAATTTTTCAGATAATGACTGATACTTGGAAAATTTGAATATCACATAATGATGAAAATATTTATTTTTGATACAGAAATGCATGTCCTATGCAATGTATGCATATAGTGGAAATCTCTCCACAACTCCTCCAGACACTGGAACCTTGATTTCCAAATGAAATTAGAAGTTTACTTTCATCTGAAGAGATCATTTTGGAGAACTGAGGAACAGTCGTCTGTTTTCTCTTTAGCCCAGGCTGCAGGTTTCTGACAGGTCTTATTCAGGAATACACCCAGATGTCAGGAATGTGACATCTGGCTGTTGAGGCTCTGACCGCAGCTGCCTTGAATCTCCTAAAACTCCTGAATGATCAAACTTTTTCCTTCCACTTAACTTTCCACCAATAGATGCTTGGATCCTCTGGACAGCCAGATTCTTTAGCAATAACTTGTATGGCTCCCCCTCTGCATAGAGAGTGTCTGATGTACTGTGATTCTCTAAGTTGAATTACCTTCTAATTTGTTGAGATTGATCTGAATGATCCAGCCAATCACAGAAAACTCTGGGCAAAGTTTTCTTTAGCATTTCTACGTTGAAACGGCAACTTCTTAAAACCTTTGTTGGTACCTCCCAACATTTTTTAAGATTTACCAACGGCCTGAGATAAACTGATGAAAGAAAAAACAAAAATATAAAGAAGCATAACCATGTCAATAAAAGTTATACCTTTTGCAAGACAGTTGTGAAGGTGTTTCTGCTTAAAAATGTTTTTTTTAAGAGAAATAAGATCAGAAAACTGTGATTCTCACTTTCCCCGTCTTGACGAAAGCTTCAGCGACTCTGCGGTTGCGGCCGCCGTAGCAGGTCGTGATGAGGTCGGCCACGCCGCAGCTCTCCAGGAAGGTCGCCGAGGAAACCGGCCCGACTTTGCAGAAAATCTTGGCGAAAGCGATCATCTCCATCAGGCCCAGCCTGATCACCGCCGCCTTCGTGTTGTCCCCAAAGCCCAGACCGTCGCAGAAGCCTGCGCCCACCGCAACAATGTTCTACACAACAAGGGAAGCGGGGAGCGTCAGCAAAACCCCGCAGGTGGAAATAAAAACCCGGAGACACACCTGCGAACTCTGCAGACAATCTGGAGAATTAATGACATTCAACTAATCCGTCCCATCAGTGAATGAACGAGCTTCATCATCTTTCTCATTAAATCCCCAGCATTAATCACATCCCTTTATTCCTCTGAGCTTTTTGGAGATTATAACCTCAGTCTGGCTAAATTGGTTTCTCCACCCTTTTATCCACACACACCTACACCGCGCGCCTCTCCTCCAACGAAGCTGTGCCTGAATGTTTGAGCACTGCAGACGCAAACATCCAACAAAACTACCGACTAACTGAAGAAATATTTGCTAGACAAAAGCAGAGCTTATATGGAAATTTAAAGGTCACACTAACTAGCAGATTCTGAACTAGACTGCAAAAAAATTAAAACACAGATTCTGGGACGTTCAAAACTGAAAGAAAATAGTGTTTCTATATTTTAAAACATTTACACACAAGCCCCATCTGCACTAACAGGAATATTTAGCAAAAAGTGACATTTTCTCCTGCTCTGTATGAACCTATCCTCCATGTACAAATGCAGTTTTTGGTGAAAATTTTTTACCTTTTTTTTTTGCAGAGTGCGTGTTTTCCACACAGACTGGACAAACAAAGAGTTTTACAATCAATAAAGTACTGACCTACTTCCTATGTGCCCACAATTCCTGTCTTTGTTAGAAACAACCATAACAATGGGTTTTGCAATAACATGCACTTTCAAAACTCCCTCAACATTAAATATGATGAATGTATTGATTGGAAGGAAACATTGCACAGAGAAAAAGGAAATGACAGCTCAACCTCTTTCAGTTTTGTACTTTTGCATCCAATTCATCCTTTTTCATATTTTGCTACAGTAAACCCCTAATAAAATACACTGAGGTTTTAGGTTGCAGTAAAAATTGTGAATATTTTGCAGGATGCTGTGACTGGTTTCTACCCAACATAGCAGAATAAAATAAGAAGAACTTGTTAGAACTTCGCGTTAAACACCGACACCTCAGCTTTTTCTGAGAGCTCACCTTCAGGGCGCCACAGATTTCCACCACGTCGTATTCCTCCACTACTGTAACTCTGAAGTTGCTGGTCTGCATGAGCTCCTTCAGGAGAGTCCCGTGGTTTTTATTCTTACAGCCTGCAAGTTTTAAAGAAAAACAACTGGCTGTGTTAAAGGTGACCCATTGTGCTTCCATGAGCATGTTAGGATATCTGTACAAAATATGTTCATTACATTTAAATACAAGCTGCTGCTGTCCACGCCCCCAAAACAACATTTAAACTGAAAATGGCTGCAAACAGATGCCCAATTATACGACTGTCAAGGCTTCTCCCAGTTTATTGTAAGCCTGGTGGGCCTCCAGGCTTTACTTGTGCCCCCACCAGGCTAAGCATTGCTTATTTAAGTTTTTTTTAAATGTTTGTATTTGTTAAGACTTTATAGTTGGTGTTCAGATAATTAATCTTCCAATAACAAATAATTATCAAGTGATATTTTCAAATTTCCTGTCAACTTTAAACATTTTTTTATCTCAAAAACACGGGAGGCCGCTGGATGAACGAGCGCTGAGCGCCCCAACCACAGGGCTGAGCAAGTTCTCTGGGGGAAACCTGGGCTTGTATATCTTTGAGAAGCAGAAGTAGAGCCTCCAGCACAACCTACAAGAAAGCAGCAAGTGGTTTCTAAATGGCAAGTCAACAAAAAAAACAACACTTCTCCTTTCCAGCAGCCATTGTACAGCCCAGACAGCGGTAAAACCAGATGACATTTGTCTCCAAGAATCCTACCTCCCCCAACAAACGTTGTTCAACCAGACAGCTATATGTAATCCATAGGGGGGCTCAGAAAAAGTTTGGGAACCACTGCATTAATACATTAACTTACAGCTAAATGTTTTTTAAGTGCTTCGGCTGTTTTTAGAAGAAATAAGAGTCCCAAATGGAAGTACAAAATGTGAATTTTGCACAATACAGTCTATTTAAAACAGAGAAACAGGCTGAAGTTGTCTCAATATTCCCACAAGAATTAATTCTGCCTAAAGAGGTTTTCTGGCAGTAAATCCTATTACAGACACACAAAGAGAGGAAATGTCAAAATGTTAAAAAGGTCAAATTGAGAATGCGCCGCCTCGTTGCCAGTAGTTCACCCGGCTCACCAATAGTGGTTTCACAGAACTTCTCATCAGCAACCTCATTGGCAATGTTGGCTCCCATCAGCACGCTCATTGTGATGCCGAGTTTCTCCTGGATCACATCAGAGATGAGTTTCAACCCATCAGGCCCCTCATCTACGCCCTGCAGGACGCAAAACGTGCAACAGTTTGTGTCTGGGTCAAAGATCGCATTGCGTCACTCGGCCAGAGCTCCGAGATGAAAGGTGAATCATTCTTATCCGATTTTAAAATCCAGGCACAAAGAGCAAAGTCAGACCTTGATGAGGGATATTCCGAGTGCGTCGCTTTTAATCTTTCCCTTTATCGTGTCACACACTTTGCCGATGAACTGGTGCGGGATCACAAACACCAAAATGTCTGCGTCGCTGGATGCCTCCACCAGGTCCGGCACAGCCAGCTGGGAGGAAGTTGTTTCAAAACAAGAACATTTTTATGACTCTAATGAAAAGTGATGCTTTAAGATCAGATAGAAACATCTAAACAAGCATATAGCTGATTAAAAAGATTTGGTCCAAAGCTTTATGGGGCTTTGTCTCCATATTCTTTAACTTTAAAGTATTATTTCTCAATGTTCAGGATTGTTATTTTTTGACAAGTTCATCTTCAATATTTGATTAATTTAAAATTATTAAATGAATCATTAGTGACCCATCTAATTAACTGTGGTTATATGTGAATTAACATAACATGTAGAAAATTATGTAGCACTTCTTCATTCATTTTTTTGGTGATTGTGGCATTTCTGGCCCTCCGTACTCTGATAACAACATAATAATGTTAGAGATCAACGGTTTCTTACCACATTTGCTGGCAGCTTGTGCCCAGGCAGGTACTTCACATTTTCATGGCTGGTGTTAATTATTTCGGTCAGCTTGCGCCCGTTCACAGTCTCCTCAAACACCCACATTTTTACTGTGTTGTCAAATTTGGGATTATGAGCAACATTGGCACCAACAATCTTGGCAATAGCAGAGCCCCTGTGTGATTAACAATTACAGGTTAGTGTTTGACCTACATTGTGTATATAACAAAACCTTTATGGCTTCTTCTCTTTACACTTCATTCTCTGACCTGCACAAACCGAAAGGCTGATCGAAAGATGAACTGATTTTGTTCTAGTTTTTTGGTTATCAAACTGTGGCGCAACTAACCACTGGTGGTACTCAGAGGAAACTCTAGTGTTGGTTATTTTCCAAGTAATTATGAAGGAATTATCTGTTGCGTAACTTTAACAAAAACTTAAGAGAATTGCCATTACACCCAATTTAATACTGATTTTATTTCACGTCCAAATTTGAAATAAATAAACAAAAAAAAAAAAAACAGTTAGGTCTGCTTGACCGTCTTGCTCAGTGACATGGCTAACAAAGAATAGAAATAAAACTTAGTGCATTTTGCTCTTTTCGGACAGACAAATTAACATAGTCAACTTTGGGTATAGTGAGTTACATTTATGCCTTAATCATCCCTGGTTTTTGAGGTCACATTTATATCTAAATGTAAGAAATGTCTCACATTTAGATATATTTCGGTTAATTTTTCCAACATGACATAATTGAATCTCATTATCCAACTAGACATACATGGCTAGTGCTACATTTTTTTGTGATTTGTAATAATTATTAAAGCTTTACTGGCAAGGCAGCCATTTTGGATTTTTAAATCAAAATTGGTGAGAAACATTTGAATTTCCCACTCTGATTTTTAACCCTTAAGAATTTTTCTGTTAATTTTTCTAACGGCTTGTTAATTTCAACTTCAGAGTAAAAAAATATTGCAGTATTAAAACTAAATCCTCTACTTAGTCACTATCAGTGGATAAGACACTTTTCTTCTTGTTTCTCTTTAGTTACCACAAAGTGTATTCATGGCAGCCATGTTGGATTTTGAGGTCTTTGTAAAACCCCTGCGACTTTACTTGAACGTTCGACTTCTCATCTTTCTGCTAAGTGTTCTTCAAACCTGGAGATTTCAGCAAAATAGAAAGTATAATTAAACAGGAAAATTTTGACTTTTTTGAAGACTATTTGTTAAGTGGCCCTAACCATCTTCCATATTTAAAACCACATCCCTCCTCTAATCATGCAATGATTTTGTTCTGAAAATTGTTGCACAAATGTATGGCGGTTCTCTTACAAAACTGGACATTTTTTAATAACAGCTAAACTTTAATAATTTAATTCCTATAATTATCTGGATGAACACTAGAATTTGGCATAAAATGCGTTTTAAATTTAAAAAAAAAAGTGTGCTACATTCCTAACAAAAAAAAAAAAATCTAATAACATTAAATTCGGGTTGGAATAGAAACTTAAAATTTGAGCCGATTTTACTAGTTAACACAGAGCAACTGCTTTTTTAATTTAAATGGTGTTATATCCCTTTAAAAAAAAATCTAGTTTACACGTTGAGTTCAATGTCCAGGATTCATGAATGGACAACTGGCATTGAGAACAAGCTAAGCTAATGCACACTTGTTATGGCTGACTTCAAGGGCAAAAAAAACCCCAAAAACACTCCAGTAATCGTGACTGACATGCGGTCAGTAGTTTTTGAAAACTCAGCTAGTTTCTCAGCATGTGACTGAAAGCAGCAGCTGTTCCTGCTAATGAAGCGTTTCACAGTAGGAGGTTACCGACGGGCTCAAGCTCCATTCACCGTCCCCACTGCAGAGAACCGCTGGTTAAAGGCACCAGAGGCAACGTGTCAGCCGTGACGTCCCGCAGGAAACCTGACGCATCCCGACAGCCCGTCACATAAACGCATCGACTTGCCAGTTTCCGGAGCCCACGATGCAGACTTTCTTCGGAGCTGCCATTGGTGAGGAGATGCGGCGCGGAGTCCCGGAGGTGAAGCTGGAGCTGCACTGACTGCAGTCCTGTTATGAAACAAGTCTCTGTTTTTATTGGCCTGTTCGCCCCGCCCCGTTTCAAGCGAGGGCCGAGTCTGGGGGGGGGGGGGGGGCAAAGGTCAGCAGATTAAAGGTCCGACTGCGAGTATTTATGGAAACCCATGTCTATTAGGGGTTTTACACCATAAACCTTTGGCTGCACAGTTGGACAGTTACACTGCAAAAACACAAACTCTTACCAAGTATTTTTGTCTAGTTTCTAGTGTAAATAATTTAAGACACAACCAACTTACAAATACCTGTTCAGTAAGATATAGGAGCTTGTTTTAAGTAAACAATTTCTTAATATTGACTGGCTGATTATTTAACTTGTAACAAATGAGACAATCTGCCAATGGAACAAGAACATTTTCAGAAATATTAAAGAATTACTGACTTAAAACAAGCTCCTACATCTTACTGAAAATGTACTTGTAAGTCAGTTTTGTCTTATTTCCATTAAACTAAGATATTTGCACAAGTAACTAGAGAAAAATACTTGATAGGATTTTGTGTTTTTGCAGTGCAGAGAGGTCAGAGTACCCAAAAATTGTACTCAGGTCAAAGTAGCACTACTTTAGCATATTTTTACTCAAGGAAAAGAAAAAAGTATCCTAGAAACTACTCAAGTAAGAGGAAAGAAATATTTTGTAAAAATGCTCCTCAAGTGCTGAGTAAGTACAAAACATTAATCATTTAATATTTAAAAATTACATAAACAGATGGACCAAAATGTAAAGTTATGTGAACATGAAAATTATTCATATAAAACCTCATTATAAAATACAATTAGACAAACATTTTTCCAAATCAATTTCTTTCACTCTAAAACTTATGAGACATTAACAAAAACTCCAGGTGTGTCTGGTGAAGTTTGACTTAAAACAAGGTTTTTTTTTTAGTCAATGAAGTTACTCACAGTGGGTCAAACATCTAGAAATTTTACTCAGGTAAGAGTAGAAATATGTCATAATCAAGTTACTGAAGTAAAAGTAAAAAGGTCAGAGGTTCAAATCCCAGCCTTGAGTCCTTCTGCATTGAGTTTGCATGGTCTCCCTTTCACAATGTCATAAATGATCCCAGAAGTTACTGTGGTAAACAATAATATTGTTGTTTTGAGACCATTTTCAAGTAGCATAGTGGTAAAGGCATAAAAATGCAAGAACACATTCGAAGACGAGTAAACTTTAAATTAGAATGAACATTTTACACTGGAACTGGAAGACATTTTAAAAGCAACGGAGACAACAAATAAAATAAATTATGAAGAGTCTGTACACAAAATTGTTCTTAAAAAAAGGTTAAGACCAAAACACCAGACTGAAGACTTTTGTCATCCAGTTTTAGGTCGAAAGAGAGAAAAAAGACAAAAAAAAAAAAAAACAATATATCATGCAAATGAAAATAACTGATTGATTGAATTTATAATGTGATTAATTTATTTACTACTTATTGCCAGGAACAAGACTGTTAAATTTGTGTCTCTCCAATATATTCCTGGTAATCTGTGCAGGATTTATTTACTTTATCTCTGCTGGGGAGACACAAAGGAGTATAGACAACAGATGGATAGTAGACATAGTGCAAAAAAATTGAAGATATTCATACTTTTTTAGTTTTTTTTAACCACAGAACAGAAAACAATGTTACAAAACATAGATTTGTTTGAAAGTTTTCAAGTCACAGGCTTATCTGCAAACTCAGTCATTGGTTGGTTGGACCTTTTACCAGATTAAATTTATGGTCGGGGCGAGTGTTTTGTCATGGCGGCACATAACAAAAAGAATGAAATAAATAAAACAAAAGATAAACAGAGCTGCAGTAGGAACTCCCTTATGAAGCTGAGTCACTAAAACTGAAGCAAAGAGTGAATTGCTTTCCTTTTTTATTCACTGTTAAAGTAAAACTTTGAAGGTAAAAAATGAATTGGTTAAAATAAATTAAGCAGAAGAAACGGTGGACAAAACTAACGAGGACCATGGTTTCTCTGGAGGAGCTGCAGAGTTCCACAGCTCAGTTGACACTAACAAGAAGAGCGACCAAACACAAACTTATTAATTTTAAGTATATTATACTCCAGTTTTATTTTTTCTCCAAAATGTTTTGTACAGCTTTGACTAGTTTCAGGGCTTATGAATCCAACATAAAATGCAGAACAAAATCTCTTTGTGAGCTGTGAGCAATTGGATCCTTGTCCAATCTAAATTCACTCTCATCCAGTACCACAATAAACTTACATGTGATCTTATTTTCTTTCCTAACTCTTCCCATTAGAATCGACTGGACTGATTGGTGGCGTTGGCTGTTTTGCTGATTCAGGGATGTTGTGACTAACTGGGAAGACTGGGGTCATTAGAAATCTGTCTGGGAATCACCTTTCAGTTCCTGTTTCCTAATGAAAAACATCAATTAGGCCGTATAGATTTTATATCTTGGATTTAAATTACCGGCCCTGTCCCAACACTCCTAAGTCCCTTTTATTGTGTCCTCTCTCACAAACCAGTTAATGTTTTTTATCTCCCCAACATCTGTGGTACATTAATGCTAATTTATCTTGACTTGTTTAGTGTTTTTTATTTTAATCCTTCACATATTGGCATGTTGGTGCCTTGTAAGCCGTACAGTTTGGCAAACTATATTATATATCAAAATTAATGCAACATTTTGACATTTTAATAAAAACTAGACATGTTTGTGTGTGTTCAGTTTCTCAAAGCTAGGAATTTAGAATATGCTCAACTGCAGTTTGGCCTTGGGAAATACCAAACTGTTTGGGAGACATTTGGGTTTGTGTTAGAACAGAACTTAGAGTGTGACTCTAAATCTAACCTTTATTTTGACTAAAAATATGTTGAGGAAATTCCTTGGTCAAAATAACCATGAAAACCTGCGGTTCTCTTTTTCTGGTTGTTGAAAATGCTTCAGTATCAATAACATTCTCTGTTTACTGAACAGCAAGCCATTCTTATGGACTTCCAGCATTTGTTGACCTTTTACCTAAATAAATTGTTGCAAACCCATTAGAAGTCAGAAACATCTCTGTGGGATGAAATTCTTGGTCCGGTGGCTTCAAACAAAGGAGGGACGTTATTGCATAAGGTCTGGACAGCAAACAGAAGAGGCCATGCAGGAAGGAACTGAGCTCAGCAGTCTGGTCTCTGAACAAGGAACAACGTGAGAAAATCCAGCTTACTTTTCTGGCAGAAGGTCATGAAACTCAGTCACACTTTTAATATGCTAAAGTACTTCCTCTTTGAAGTATTTTGGAGAAGTTAACTTTAACTTTATCCAGTTTTATTTTCACAAGATGTGGATGTCATTTTCTTGAAAAAGAAAATGTGCTTAAAGTTGCAGAACAACTAAACAGGACTGTGGTCTATTTTACATGCAACCTTATTTAATAGAAAACAAATCAGGACAGAACAGTCTGCGACAAATAATGCAGCAATATATACACAACATTGTCTGTTTTTATTAACTTTACATCTTAATACGCTATTTAAAAGTAGTTCAACCTATATATCTGTCCACACAAATAAACTTCCTTGTGCCATTTTTAAGCCCTAACAGCACCTGATTGGCTGACGTAGGTTTTAGCTGTGCCCTACACTGCCCCCTATGGGTTTGGCATGTTTAAAACAACACTTAGGAGTGGATTTGTGTGGGTTCATGTGGATGAAAACTTTACTGAAGCTAATCCAGTGTGTATTATATGAAAAAAAACCTATATAACATACCAAGACATGGCTTTCCATCTACACTGACTGGTTGGGCATGGAGAGTATTGATCAGGGAAGCAGTTAAGAGGGTCATGGTAACTAGAGGAGCTATTAATTGTGCAGTCCATAAATCTAGATTTTACAGAAAGATTTATGATCTTTCTGTCCCAAGCAGTGGATATAATAATGTGCTTGGCTGCACTAGTCAAAGTCCAGATCTAAATCAATTATGAATCTGTATGACCTCACAATGATGCACCGTGTTGATCAATCACATTAAAATCCCAATAAAATACAACAGCAGTCCGGTAGAATTGAAAAACATAACACAGGAAACGACAAAACAAGTATATAAAGTTAGCATGTCATCTTTAATAAATCTACTGCTGCAAGTCTGTTTTGATCCATAAATCTACAAACAGAAACAACATTCCTTTACTCCAATCAAATTTCTTCATTTCAAACAAAAACCTAAAGTTTACAACAGAGGCTGGAAGAAAAGCAGAAAGCTTGCCAACCTGTGAGCTTTAACAGAGATTCAAGAGTTCACGCAGCTGGAAAATAACAACTCGGCATTATATTTACACTCACTAATGAAAAGAGCTGTTTGGATCGTTACAAAGCAAATAAAAAAAAGGACACAGCTTTTCTATTCCATATACTTTGGATAAATAAATCATCAAGACTCATATGTACAGAAAACTGAGATGGAGAGCTAGTCTGAGCTAAATAAACCCAACGCAAACAGCACTAGTACAACAGGGCTATTATCCATGGTCACTGCAGTATTTACATCAAGTTACAGCTGATGGTACGTTTGTGCTGGATGCTACCACAACACAGCTACACATTCCGGTTTCCTGCTGAAGCTTGCACACAGAGCTCAGGGAGGATACAACATTTAAGATGTAAACAGAACAGCAAGTCATGATCATGCACCCGCAGAGCTCACACGTTCACAAAGGGCAGCGTCTACCGTCTTCTCCCCATTTCACTTTCCACGGCCTGAACAGGCAGGACAAACTGTGCAAATATCGTCAAGCATACTGCAAGCAGACGGAGGACACAAATGATTGACATGGACAACATTTTTTTAAGACACCTGCTGTGCACTGATACATGCAAGTCAGAGCCCTAGAATAAGGAAAAGCACATTCAGTAAACTCCTCTTCGTTGACGTGATCGCTTAGTGTTACATTGGCTGGAGGGAAATGAATATGAGAAATATAAACATTTAGAACTTTCACATATAAACAGTTTTTTTTTGTTGCTGTTGTTCTGAGATTTAAAAAGTTAAACTTGAGTTTATAGGGGAAGGTTGGCACTATGCGACATCTTCTAATATAGTCTGGTAAATCTAAGTTTTATGTGACAAATACTGATTTTCACTCATATCTGATTGCTTGTTTTGATATGTAAAATTTTGGAGCTGAAATTAATACATAATATACTTGTACAGTAAATAGAAGCCTTACTAAAAAGACCCAAAATTTGGACATCACTTCTTACTTAAATTTGCCTTTTATAGCTTGATCTAGTTTTTATTGATTTACTGATTTAAGGGTTGTTAAAATTGCACCATTTGCAAGTTTATTTGATGTGACAACACCAAATAAATCACTGTGTTTTTAATGGGCTCCATGTTACAAAACACATAATCTGAGACAATTTAATAAAACACTGAAACCACAGGAAAACCTGCAGAAAAAGTGGAAGTTGCCTTAACTGAGGAAATATTTGATCTTCATCAGTGGCCGACCACTTTGGGAGTTTGTATGACTCAAAATATAAGCTGCTAATGTGGAAAGTTTTAGCAGAAACAGGCAAAAATATCAGTCAAAACCTGAAACAGATTGAACTACTTACTTAATCTAACCCGACTTTAACATGTTCTGGCTGCAAATATGGTAACTGCGATTATCACCGACAAACTCATCACTATCAGCAACACAAGCTATAAAATTTTTCTTCACTTTGTATGTATTAAAACACTTAAGAAACACACTGAGTAACAGAGGTTGTGTAGTATTAAATGTATGAACAACTTCATGAGATACACACTGCTGGATGTGGAAATAAATAGTTTTCTGCTACAGCTGTTTCTGCGTTTTGAAGACAGAGTCCCTGTGTTGGACTTTGAAATGGGAACTAGGGAGAAACTTTTCTCTATCCCGAATATTCTCTTCATTTGACCTCCTGACTATTTCTTTAGTCGGGAATGGAAATGTTTGGCTTTGAGTGAAAATTGAAAGTATTGTACCATTAATCTGGTTCTTCCAACCAAACATATAATGCTAATTAACAAGAATACCTTTGTTTCTTATTATTTAACAAACTGAAAAAGTCTAGTTCTACTACAGGAACAGGGATGGTACTCTTATAATAAGTTAATTTTTTTTCTCTACACCTTCCCCTGGTAAAGTTGTGAAAAAATCCTTAAAATAGATTCATCTTCAATTGCAGAAGCATAATTTACACGCTGAATGTTTGAGGAAATGCACACAAGTTATAACGCAGCAACAATTACCGGCATCCCTACCAACTGCTATAAAATAACTGTAATTGAAGCATTTTTTTAAGTGCTACTTCTTTCTTTACTTGGTCCCCAATTTTCTTAGCCACTCTCCAAAAAAATAAACATAAAGGAACATGTCCACCAAGTGAAATAGAGGACATTTGTTTAACCATTAGATGACTTGAGAAGGCTTAAGTTAAAAGAAAGGCATTACATTTAGAATCACAAAGCGATCTAGAGCAAGTTTGTGACTCAGCTTTTTTGTTTTGTTTGTCAAAATACAATATACAGTATCATCATGTTAATAGTGATTATCATGTTATAATTACAAAAGTTGAAATGTCTTTTGAAAGAGAAGAGCCTCAACTAAAATCTTGCACCTCCTAACAGATTTATAGCCACATATGCTTCACCGTTTCCCAGATAATTAAAAATCACTTTACTGATCGTCAGTTTGGCTTGGTCTGTAAATTCATAGTGGTGCTTTTGCACTGGAAGCTGAGGTAGTACAGTGTTTTGGCAGAATGCACTGAGTTTATCAAGGGCTCTTAAGATGAGGATGGAGGACAGGAATATAAAAATGATTTTTTTTTTTCTTTTTCAGGTGGAAAAATAGGAGAATAAAGGTAACAGGACTAGTGCAGAACTGAGAAAATCCTTGCAAATGAACAATCATTTTACATAAAGCCTAATCACACTGACAGATAAACACACCACAGCACAGCACACATAATGAACCTTCAAAGGAGCAGATGTCCGCTTCCCTGCTCCTGTCTTCAAACAATGTTTCAGATGACCATGCAGTTGATCTGACCAGGTTGGTCTCTGGTTTCTGCAGGCCAGCTGACTGCCTGCGTGACCGTCTGCTTCTGTTGGCCGCCTGACCGTGTTCACAGAGAGAGTTAAGCCCAACCAGGCCCAGTTCATTCATCCTCACACTGTCGCAGTAGCAAAGTCCAGGCAGAGGCTCCCTCCTCCAGACGATGGACGGCTTAATGAAAGTTACTGACGTGACACTTGACGTCGTCCAAGCTCAGGACCGTTCCTTGGTCGGTGCTGTTGTGCTTGTGCTTCTTATCGGAGCAGCCACACAGCTTGTATTTTATCACCTGGGAGGATTAAAAACAACAGTCTCAACAGAAGAAGTTCAAAACATCCTAATGGTTGCGGGATTTGTTTTGGTTTCTAATCCAAGCTTTATTACAAATAAAAGCAGACATTTTTCTCTATTTTTACTGAGTCTAAATAAATCAATAACAACAAATCACAGTACATAACATATTATATAAAATATTCAATATGTAAGTAAAGGAAAGACTTTATCTGCTCAATCTCTCTTAAACAAAGTTGGTGGAATTAACTAACTGACTCACTCACTCACTCACTCTTTGGTTACCTAGCAACTCTCTCACTCTTTGGTTACCTAGCAACAACTTGTTGAGTTACTGCCACAGCAGTAGTTTAAGATTTTGCCTCATAACTGTTTAAAAATAAAGAAAACAACAGAAAAGAGTGAAAACTGTGGATATAACTAGGAAGGTCACACCACCACCTTGGGAAAATTTTAGATAAAACAAAAAAATAAATAATTATCGATCGACGGATATGAAACGTTTATTTTTCAGTCATATCATCCAGTCCTCGTCTAACGTTTGTGTGATTTGCTTTTATTTTGACCATCAGATTGTTGCATTCTTATTTAAATTTTCTCACCTCATACAGGTAGTCAAAAATCTCCAGAATACTCAGTATGCTCGCACCAATAAAGAGTCCCATCTGACCACCAATATCACCTAGAGTAAGGAAAAACATTTAATTATCCACAATACTGAGCCCAAGACGACAAACGAGAGAGTAAACAATGTTTGACCAAACGTAGAAATACCTAAAAGTCCGGCCACTTCATATGCTTTCTTCTGTTCGATAGTTTCATAATTAAGAGCCTCAAAGAAGATGTCTAAAACCAAAATGTTGTCCCTGTTGAGATAAGATGAACAAATAATGATGTAAATTTACTTTAAATATTACAATGTACAGCAACATCTTAAAATATTACTATATCAGCGAAATAAATATCATCAAGGAGGTAATTTTTATAAAGTAATTTAATGGGGAAAGGGAAGATCAGAATTTACAGATGTTCATAACAGAGTGTAAAGTATTTTTTCCTATTAATTTTATTCATCATGACTTAGAACTGAGGAAAAACTAGAAATCGGCTTCTCTGAGACTTTTGACTATATATATAATACGTATATTTGTGATGTATCTATTATTAAATAAAAGGTGTTATGCTAAGGCCCAAGATTAGGGTGAAGATTGCTGATTTGCAGCAGACTTTAGCTCTCCTCTTCACTAGAAAGGTAAATTAAATCTCAAACTATCATTGGTATCTAGGTTATTTATGGAAAGTTGTCTGGAAGGAAAAAACTGTGGCAGAAAAAGAGACACTATTAGCAACAGTGATCAATGCAGGCAGGATTGTGAAGTCCATTCAAAAGCTTTTTCAGAGATATTTAATTTTAGGTTTTCTTAATTTCTAAGCTTTACGTTTTGTATTGTTTTAGTGAAATTCATTTTCCTTTTGACTATATTCAAATTCATTGAGATGCACCAGTATTTTCTTTTCCAGGTTTTATTGGATTTTTATTGGATCATGTCCTGTGATAAGTGGCCCATCGTCGGCGATTTGACCCTGAACAAGTCATGTGGAGTTTACTCAGATTTTGATCAAAGGCAGAAGTTGGAAGAAAGTCAATAGGTTTAGTTGCCGTGACAGTAAAACAGTAATTTTCAGATTTAAAACTTCTGGTTGAACAAAACAAACACAATCAGATGCTTTATTTGCATCTTAAAGAAGTGAAAACCCAAAGGAGTATTTGTAGTTTATACTTACTTAATGTACTGCTCTGTTTTGTTGTATTTCTTTGCCAGATACTTGGCCGAGGCCTTGCTGGGGATCTTGACGAAGGACAGCTCCTTGCTGTACCTGGTCATGTTGCACGGCGTCTCGCACACACAGAAATCGTTGTCTTGTTCCACCAAGAAATCTGGGGGGAAGGGAGACATGGCTCAGCTTGACCTTTGGATCAGTTCGTGGACCGACAGATTTGTTGTGAGAGTGAGTGGGTGGATTGGAGAAACTCATGCTGATAAGTGCAACGAATGGTGGGGGGGCCTCCCTCGTTCTGGTGGAAAAAAGCTAATTCTCAACATAAACCTTGCCCTCACACCTCTTGACATTTTCATATTTTGTCATTTTACAAAAACAATCTTCAATGTGTTTTAGTGGGATATATTATTTTATGTGGTAGAGCAACATGGAAGGATAGAAGATGATTTTTTAAAAGTTAGGGATAAAGTTGTGGAAATGTTTAAAGCTGCAGGATGTAACTTTTATATATAAAAAAAGACAATCTGTGAAAAAATATAGAGCTCCTTTCTGTTCTCTGATTGCTATCTAGAAACAACTAACCAGGGCCAGGAGTCGCTGTCAATCACCTCTGTTTGTGGCGCTGGTCTTTAACCATTTTCTGCCCCTTGTTCTGAATGCTCAGGCTAGTTAGCACAGCCACTGATGACTGTGGATAAACGGTTTTCCTGTAACGGTAAGATGTTTCTCCACCATTAGCACACTTAGCAGCGAGTATATGAGGATGATTGACAGCGTTAAGACCCTCCTCCTTACTCTGGTTGTTTTTGATCACATGGTAATAGCATCTCAAGGCGGAGAAGGAGGAGGTTGATCTTTTCACGGATTATCTGTCTCTTATACTGTCCTGACATGGTGAGAGTTTTAACAAATATGTAAAAAAACATATTTTTATAGAAGCTAAATGCTGTAGATTTAAAGCAATAACACAATTTATTATCCAAAAATCACACACACATTATCCCTAAGGTGACACATGGTGGTGTTAGAGTGATGCTATGGGACGTTTTTCTTTAGTATGTTACGTTCACAGACAAATTAGCTTGACTTAAACAAACAGAAGCCATTATTAAATACAAAAACAACTTGGGAAAACAACTTCATACGTTCAGTGTGCCCGTCAGTTTGGACCCAGCATTCTGCTGCTAAAAATTAGCATCAATGCTAAAGAAAGCTGTAATGTACTCAACAGCATGTAGAGAGTCTCTAGCATGTTGAGTAACATGGACGTATGCCATTCTGTATGTTAAAATTAGTGTGTAAGCTAAAATTAGCCAAAATGCTAATGTTAGCCTAAATGCTGGCAGTAGCATGTGGAGCATCACTAGCATGTTGTTTGAATTTGTCTTGCTCCATTCAGTAAGCTAAACATATCTAATTAATAAGAAAATTAGCCAATAGCTAACTTTAGGGAAAAGGCTAAACAATGTCTCATAATATCTCATGCTTCGCAAGGCAGTCATTGCTATGTAATGCTATGGGAGGCCCCGATGACAACAACTCTGGATTCATTGTTTAAGAAAAAAAAGAAAAAAAACAACAAAACTTTGCATTAAAAGTTATTTGTATTTGGAGTAAATCATATATACAAATATCCTCTATCAATCCCCTCCAATCTGACTGAGCTTGATTTGTTTGGCAAAGATGAATGAGCAAAAATTGCTGTCCTTAAATGTGACGAGTTTGTGAAGACCTCAAAAGATTTTTAGTTTAATTTGAAGCAAAAAGTTGCTCTAAAAAAGTATCGACTCATAAACAAAAAAAAAACTAAAAACTAAAATCAGAGTGAGAGAAAGGGCTTTGGTGGTGCATTTTGAAGCCTTAAAATGCAAACATGTTCTGAAGTGCATCTCTGCAGGACGGTAACCTTTCTTACCAAGAGCTGGATCAGCACACTCTTTGTACATCTGGGGGGTGCAGAAGGAAGCGTCGCCTGCAGCACAAGCAACACCCACATGAATGCATTCCTCTGTTTCGCTTCTCCGAGCATCCACAGACATGTATTGATTTAACTTCAATACCGCAGATGTCCTACCAGGCATGTGCACCATGCGGCAGTTGCAGTTGTCCACCAGGTAGCGCGTCTCGCAGTCTATGCGGCAGGCGGTGATGCTGTAAGTGTCGAAGAAGTCTGAATCCATGGGCGTCACCTTACAGTCCCCCCATGGCGGAGGAAGATATATGAGCTGTAATGACAACAAACATGTCTGGTCTTCATAAGTCAAATGAAACCTTTAAAAGCTGAGGATGAAGCAGCTTGAAATATGAGGAGGATTAAATAGTAGGTAAAGAGCAGCATGGACCACAGGTAGGCTGCAGAAATTGATTAAAAATTAAAAATCAAGAAAGTAAAACAGTAAAGTAAACTGGGCTGTATTTTCTTCCTAAGATTAATACCATGTAGTGTCATTTTTTCTTATACATAATCTCAGGTTATCTAATGAAAAATAAGGCAAAATTTTGTTGTAATTGACGCATACATTTCTCTTAAATGCTGCTAGTTAGTTTATTAATTATTTTCAGGTGGAAAAACTAAAAGGATGAGATGCTTTAGATGCTAATTTATCAGAAAATGTTCAGATTTTTAATTTGTGCAGTGTTAAGAAAGATATATTTAAAATAAGCTACTTGTAAAACTTAATCATATCTTCAATAATTAGGTCAAATTAATGGTGTTTCAAATAAGGAAATCCACTTCAAATGATATTCATGGTTCAATTGGAGTAATCATTTATCTAGGATATTTCTAGTGAAACATACACCAAGTTGAATTAAAATAACTTAAAAGGGTAGTTCTCTTTAATTTAGAACACCGTGAGTTTCCTTTCCTTTACCACTTGATAAAATTCTAGACAGGGTCATAAAAAACATCTGTCTTTATTTTAATGAAAAATAATACTTCTTTGTTCTTAAAAATGAAACTCGCTCAGGACACTCCTCTAAGTTCAGTACAGCGTCAAAGGGAAAACACGCCCTCCCGTTTAAAATGTGGGACCTGGAACTTCAAACTTTAGGTCGCTCCGATTAGGTCCTTATGACGCCATCTCCGGGAAAACAGTGGCGAAAATGCTTCCTCGCAATATTTTGTCGTGGTGTGTGGATGTCTGTCGTGTGAGGTAAATATTGCTGGTTTGTGATTTTATTGAGTTCTGTCAGTTTCATTTGCTGTCTTGTCTAATAAATGTCGTTATGCTTTTGGACGTGGAAACCAAGTTGTCTTGTCTTGTAAATTCAGCTGATAACAATGACGACTTCAATGAATCAGGGCAGGAGAGGAATAAAACGAGTCAAAAGGTTTTTAATTATTCCTCTTCTGAATCATTTTAACAGCAGTCAAGAAAAACATCAAATCAAAAAAATCAAACCAACTATTTTTGCATCGATTTTTCTATATTTTTGTTTCTCATTGTCAAACAATGTTTGTAATTGGGAACTGCAAGCACGCACTGACCGGCAGGACAAAATTACCAATATTTCAAAATAATTTATCATAATTTTGAAATAATGGTATTGATCATTAACACTTTTTCATTTGTTAAACATGTTAAAGATGAACTTTGCAGACAGGAACGTGTATGCAGCTTAGTACTTCATTAAATAAATTATTCCTTCTGTGTTGTTGGGATTTTGACTCAAAAACTGATAAAACACCAAGAATAAAAAATGATGTCTGATTTTATAAATTGATTTTTGAAGATAAAAGTCTTGTGTCTCTTCTGTTTGTTTGGTGTGTTTAGATGGGCTGTAAATCAAACTGTTTGATTGGTAGAGGACTGATACGCTCCAGATATTGGTTGCCCATTACATCACCCCAAAGATTTAGGAATATTATCAACATCATGACCTGCACTGCATAGTAACAGATGGTTCATTAAGCTGCAATAAAAAAAAAACTATATCTGTTTCCTGCATAATCTGGTGCAAATAACTTCATTTTACATATCAAAAAGTGAAAAAAGGAGGCAAAAGTCTACGTTCCAGGCTCTAGAGTTTGTACCCGCTGTTCCTG
The DNA here is from genome assembly GCA_033032245.1 of Poecilia picta. Taxonomy (NCBI): domain Eukaryota; kingdom Metazoa; phylum Chordata; class Actinopteri; order Cyprinodontiformes; family Poeciliidae; genus Poecilia; species Poecilia picta. Next base: position 11,360,984 of record CM065359.1, on the reverse strand, counting down.
ACAGGACACAAAAGTCTGGAATCCGGGTGAAACACCAAATCCGAGCTGGTCGATGAAGGACGGCTCCTCCTGACTGTGGATCTGAACTTTGATCCCAGCTTCAAATGAAGTCTCATCTGAGGGGAGGCAAAGGTGAAGAGAATGTGAGATAACTAATAAGAGACAGAAAAAAGGAGTCAATTTACACCAAAGACTTTTTTACTAGAGAAATTTTTAAAAAATTTTATTAATCCGAGAAATTTTCTAGAAAAACAACAGGTAAAACAACATTTCTAAGGTTTAAAAGTTGAAAATTATTAGAAAAACAGAAATTTTGAGATTAATCTCAGAAAATTCCTAGAAAAAACAAGGAAATGTTTGAGTCTGAAATGTTGAAAACTTAAAAAAAAAAAACAACAACTTGAGATTAATTAAGACATTTTCTGGAGAAACAAGAAAATTCCAGGGTTCAAAAGCCAGAAATTTGCAAGGAAAAAAAACAAAAATTTTTAGATTAATTTTAGAAAAACAAGGACATTTTGGAGTTTGAAATTTTGACATTAATCTTAGAAATTTTCTAGAAAAAACAAGGAATTTTTTGAGTTGAAAAGGTGAACGTTTGCTATCGAAACAACTCAGAAATTTTGAGCTTCATTTCAGAAATTTTCTAGAAAAAAATCAATGAAGTTTGAAACTTTTGAATCATCAAACATATCTGACTTTTGATGCTAAGAAATAACAATAAAAAAATCACCATTTCTGAGTTTTTTCTTGAAATGTCAAACTTTTCACTCATAAATAATCTTGTTTTTCGTCTAGAAAATTTCTGAGCTTAATCTACAAATTTCGGAGTCTTTGGCAGAAATCTACTTTTTTCTTCTTCTATGATTCAATAGCTGTTTCACGTCAACCAAGGTGCTGACATGAACCCTTTTACCTGCACACACACACACACACGCACACACACGCCCACACACACACACACACACACACACACACACACACACACACACACACACACACACACACACACACACACACACACACACACACTCACCACCTAAATGGGTCTCTGACCTGTTTCTCCCCAGACTGGCAGGTATTCATCCTGCTGGATGTCCAGCATGAGCTCCAGCCCGTTTCCCATGCCGCCCTTGGTGGTGATGAGCGGAGGACTCCCATCTCCACCGGCGTTGAAGGTGTAGCATTTCCCGTAGCGAGTGAAGACCTAAAGTGACACGAAAGGAAGTTCAGAAATGACATACAGTACATGTCAGGTATACATACAAATACATACAGGAAAAGCACAAATACATACATACATACATAGATACATACATACAGGAAAAGCATGACATGTCATGCTTTTCCACTAGGGGTCAGTGTTGCACTCACTTTCTGGGGTTCATGTGTGCATGCGTTTAGGTGTTGGTGATAACATGTATATGTATTTGACAGATGACAGAAACAGAGAGAGGAAAAACTGTGGCAGAAAGAGGAGCAGGAGGGAGTAAAATGGTAAAAAGAAGGTATCTTTTTCTCCTGTGGCTGTGTACGTTACACAATCAGCCCAGTGAGGTGATGGAGACTGGCAGTCTGGTGATTTAACATTCCCTCGCTCGCTCTTTATGGCACTTATAATGGACCTGATGTTACCATGGAGACCAAGCATCCCAGCCAGGAAGAATGCTGCCTTAATTTTCAAGGAAAGCTGAGAGACAGATGTTAAATCGGGCTTCTGTGAAATAGGAACAGCACCCAACTTCATAGAAACCAAACAATATCAAGCAGTGAAGGACTCTTGCATTAGACAGCTAAGTGCTGCGTGAGTCACATAAACCAAGGCAGGGAGCGACGGAGAGTTGGGATGCAAAGTGAAGAAGACAGAGTGATAGCGGGAGTTTAGCCTCTGATGCTCGGAGCAAGCTTTTGTTTGGCGTTTTTTTTTGGCACGGACTGACATATCTACGATTAGAGGGAGCAAGCCAAACAAGTAATTGCAGAGAAAGAGTTTGGATCTCGCTGCAGGCAGTTTAAACATTTTGGGCCATCTATCATGAAAAGTCAGCGAGGGACTGCTGCTGGTTGCAGCAGACGCAGACATCAATCTGAGGTGGAGAAAAACATTCAACGCTGAAAAGGCGATGGGAAGGCACATTAGGCCTCGGTATTTACTTTGTTTTTCAAGTGCTTCACACTGAAAATACGCACAAATGAAAATGTGAAGGGAGCAAGAGTGCAGGACTGGGAGTAATCTGAGTTTATGTGTTTTCTGTGTCTTTTGAAAGGATCACAAAAATATTCACACCCAGCTCGAAATGGGTTCAAACGGCTGAGTGCAGCAATTTTCACAGCAATTACAAAATGTGGTTTTGGCTCCGAGTGCAAGTCTAAAAAATGACGCCATAAATGCGCCAAGCTCGATGGTGAAGCTGAAAGTGTTTCATTTGCTGCACATTTGTAGTTTCCATGCTGCAAGATGCAATTATACATAAAAAAGATAAATCGAAATTTGTATATCTTCTAAATGTTTGCGTTTGCCTCACTGCAAGTGCCATCATTATGTCGATTTAATGAGAAGCTGGTTGGATGCTGATAAGAAAGATGACCAAGGGAATTTAACATGTTAATACAAACTGCAAATTAACATCTTCACAAAGCAACATAATCTCCTCCAGTTTTTGCATCAGTTGTTTGCTTTGTTTCTGCACGATTTATTAAGCAGATTGCACAGTGGCAGTTTGGCTCATTAAGTCCAATGGAAGTAATTTACAGATATTTCTGTGTTAGGTTGCAGTTCTTCAGCCACAAACTAAGTAAAAGCATTTATTAACATTTTAAGTTCGATAAAAGCTTTTATTATCAAGGCAAGCTGCTTTAAACTAAGAAGCATCTGCAGAAATCACTTATAGATTCAGTCAGATGTTCTGGTTCAGGTCCAGTTCTCTCTTATATCTAAATGTACCAGATTATAGCAATTGTCCAAACTATGATATAAATAGGTTGAGGACTACTAATTTATAATTATGTCAGAATAAAAAAAATTGTGTGTGATTGGATTCACAATCCTCAGAGAAAACACAGTAATTTACATAAATTCTTAAATAAGATTTCCCCATTAAATATGTAATATTTCATTTAAATATTGAACATTTCTGGAATAAGTTTTGTACACTTTGCACATTAGTTCCTATAAATATCGTGGTGCATTTTCTTCCACTTATTTTAACACAATATCTCAGGAAATCACTGTCACCACTGACAGTAACTCTGGCAGCCTATATTATATCTTCAGAACAATCTATATTCTGTGACATCACGCTATTTAGTAAACAAAGCAGCCAACCAACACAAAATACACAAATTTGTCATTTAGGATTCAAAAACTGCTAGACTTTTTGCATCGAAAATTTAGTGCAGACTTATTTTGTCCAGCATACTTTACGGTAATGCGCATGCGCACATCCAGATTTGCAGCACTCCGGAAGAATTACTTTGTAACAAAGCCCGGCTGAGAACGGTCACATAGGTAAAAACCTACCGTATTTTCCACACTATAAGGCGCACCGGATTATAAGGCGCACCTTCAATAAATGGGCTATTTTAAAACTTTTTTCACATATAAGGCGCACCAAATTATAAGGCGCATAGAATAGATGCTATGGTTGCCACAGGTCCTGTATTGAACCTATAACCTATATGGAGCTATACGTCCTGTATTGAACCTATATGAGACAAGGGTCCCCGAGTACTTTATATAGTAGTCTGCCCCAGTCATCGTTTCACTCACGGTGTTGGTGTTGCGATATTGTGCCCAACTGCTTTCTGGGTAGCACAGACCAACCGACACGCTGCCGCCGCAGTCTCTGTCTCTCTCCCCCCACAGCTTTAAATGTATAGGGGCTGGTCCCTTGGTAACTCTAGTTGAAGCGAAGCACCCCAGATGAATATCTAAAGCCACTTTGTTGACATAAAGAATGACTCCAGTCAGCGAGGAGAGGCTTCTGCGTCTGGGCCGGACGATGGTGACCCGTCTCCGTTCGCGCACAGCATGTTAGTGGAGAACGTGATGCTAAATGAGCTGCAGATGACCTGATTCTAGACGGTTGATATTCATGTCTATGGATAGGTGACTCAAACTTTATTAACAAACCAGCTTTCTGACAACTATCCCAGCATGCACCGTGCACTTCTTCTTCTATGGGGAAAATTAAGTCGGTGGCTGCTTACCGTAGCTGCTAGACCTGTTGTGGCTCAATATCGGTCCATATATAAGGCGCACCGGATTATAAGGCGCTCTGTCAGCTTTTGAGGAAATTGAAGGTTTTTAGGTGTGCCTTATAGTGCGGAAAATACGGTACACATAAAGTGGCACATAACTAGAGATTAAGCCGGGGGCGAGAGGGAAAGTGGCGGTGAGAAGATAGACGCCTACCGGAGCTTTCTCCAAGTCTTTTTTTAGAAAATCGGTTTTAATAGAAATGCCAACCAATCCCTCAACGAAGAGAAAGAGTGATAACATCCCATCCCCCCATCTTTTACCCCTACATAATCCACTAACATCAAAAAAGGTAAAATGGAGCAAGAAATGGCAGACAATATTGTGAAGGAGCTAATGCTGGCTATTAGCAAGCAAGGATCTTCCCTTGAAAAATCTATGGATGATCTGAAGCGGTCAGTTGAATTAATCTCTGCTGATTTGCAAGACACCAAAAAAACATTGAAGACCACAGTAAAGAGAGTTGATAAGGCGGAAGAAAAAAAAAGTCAACATTCTAGAGAATCATAGGTTTGCCGAGTTTTGCTGGAGGTTGAAGGGGAAGATCTCAGGAGGAAAGTGATTGTCATCTGTCGAAATATAGTTCCAAGCCACAAAGAAATATTCTCGGATGTAATCGAGTCAGTGCAGAGGCTCGGAAGATCAAACATGGCCAGGGCTCAACCCCAACTGAGGGATGTCATGATCCAGTTTGCTATGAGGCATTACCGGGATGTGGAAGATGTCTAAAAGGGCGGACTACAGAGGAAACTGCGCTTCATGGAAGACTTGACCTTGGAGGACCGCAACAAAAGAAAAAACGGCTGTGGCCCATCATCCAAAAAGGGAGGAGAAAAAGATGGTATATTTCGTCGGAGGGAGAGCATTTGTTGAATACAAAGACATATTCTAATGGTTATGTTTTAAAGGGAAAATAGCTGCGCTGTTTCATCCAATTTAAGAGGAGTTAAGTCACTTTTCTGACTTTTTTCTATCGTTCCAATTAAACATTTCTACTTTAAAATTTATTTCAGTTAACGCTCAAGGCTTATGAGACATTACTAAAAGAATGGCAGTTTTTCTTTATACAAAAAACTTTGACGCAGACTTCTGCTTGCTTCAGAAATCGCATTCGTCAAATGAAGATGACAAGTTAAATTAGTACTTTAAACACACTTAAACATAATTGTAAAAAAATACATTTTTAATATATTAAATAAAAGTATACTTTAAGTGAACAAAATCTGAATTAATATGTATGAACTTTTAAGTGCCTTAATCATCTTTACTATTTATTAAAATTGCATACCATATAAAAGGATAATCATGATGTAATTTTTAAGAAAGTACCCAATCAATTTTCAGATGCGTGATGTAAAACCTTATAATCAAAGGCATTAGCTGGAGTTCATACTCCAGACCAGATGGTGGCGGTATTGCACATTTTCATTTATTTTAAAAAAGACACAAAGAATAAAAAACTTAAAGCAGGGAAGATAACAGACGCTGTTCAAATTCGCCATTTTTACTCACATAATTTTGCCTTTAAAGTAGAGAGGGCCTTGACAATTGTTAATAATTTTGTTAAATTCAAGTCCTAGTCCGAGTTAGACGACAACACAACGGGACAACAACCGACGGAATTGAAATGTGTGTCACAAAAGGAGCCCGGGGGACGAAGGATGCTAAGTGTTGCTAGCTAATGATAAGTTTGCTTATTAATTATCTTCATTTAATTATAAACAGTGCAGTAAATATATATATAACTTCCGTTGAATTCTTAAATAATTATTTTATCAATTTTATTGTGACTTTGTTTTAAAATAAAGAATTATTTCAAACACTGAATAATTTGATTGATAGTATTGTTGAAAGGTTCTCTGAAGTTAAAATAATACTGGGTGGAGATTTTAATTGTACTATTGACAACAAAATTGATAGATGGCCACAAAAAATTACAGGTACCGTATTTTCCGCGCTAAAAGGCGCACCTAAAAACCTTAAATTTCCTCAAAAGCCGACAGTGCGCCTTATAACCCGGTGCGCCTAACATATGGACCAATATTGAGCCACAACAGGTCTAGCAACTATGGTAAGCAGCTGCCGACTTCATTTTCCCCGTAGAAGAAGCGCGCAGTGCATGCTGGGATAGTTGTCAAAAAACTGGTTTGTTAATAAAGTTTGACTGACCTATCTACCCATAGAAGATGTCTATATATCTACCTACCCACCTAATAATCAGGTCGCCTGCAGGTCATCTAGCATCACGTTCTCCACCAACATGCTGTGCGCGAACGGAGAAGGGTGACCATCGTCCGGCCCAGACGCCCCATTCCAGTCGCTCTCCTTGCTGACTGGAATCGGACTGTCTTTTTGACATTCTTTATGTCAACAAAGTAGCTTTAGACATTTATCCCGGGAGCTTCGGCTAGAGTTACCAAGGGACCAGCACCTATACATTTAAAGCCGTGGGGGTCGGTGGAAGAGAGACAGAGGCTGCGGCGGCAGCGTGTCGGTTGGTCTGTGCTAACCAGAAAGCAGTTGGGCACAATTTTGCAACACCAAAACCGTGAGTGAAACAATGACTAGTGCAGACTACTATATATAGTACTCAGGACCAATTTTTTATTATTAGACATCCATATTCGTAGTGAACGAAACAAATCATGTCCCGTTCAATACCAGACGGGTGGCAACATAACTGTGGCGTCTATTCTATGTGCCTTATAATGCGGTGCGCTTTATATATGAAAAAAGTTTTAGAATAGGCCATTCATTGAAGGTGCGCCTTATAATCCGGTGCCCCTTATAGTGTGGAAAATACGGTAGTTCTTTCTTATCTGATTTCATAAATGAAAGAGGCCTTGTTGATATCTGGAGAGTTAATAATCCAGGTAGAAGAGACATGGACAAACAGAGCCGGTTCTAGAATTGATTTTTGGTTCATTTCAGAATCCCTTTCTCAACTGAACTGTAAAGCAGAAATTATGTCGACACCCTTATCAGTCCACAAAACAATTGTATTAACTTTAAATTTATCACCAAACAAACCAACTCAAAGATATCCAGCCTATTAGAAACTTAATTCTCTCTTGCAAAATGAAACTCTAAGGAAAATATTAAGAAATAAAATTTTAGAATATTTTAGGACTGCTACAGAGGAGGAAGGTAATTATCAAAAACAATGGAAACTTTTAAAATTTGGGCTAAGAAAACATTTTATAGAATTTGGTTCTAAACAAAGAAAGGAAAAAAAAGTAGAGGACAATACTTTAATAACGAACCTTACTGCTCTATCATCCATTTTGCCAGAAAAGCTGTCTGAACCACAGCAAGCAGAACTCCTATCATTACAACTAAAACTAGCTCAGTTATGCATAAACAAAGCTAAAGGTGCATTTGTTCGATCAAGAGCGAAATGGTTGGAGGTGAGTGAGCAGAATTCCAGTTACTTTTTTAATCTAGAAAAAGAAAGACAGAATAAAAATTATATAAATAGACTCTCCTCAAATGGTAATATTCTAGATAATCCAAGAGAGATATCCAAGATCTGTGAAAACTATTATAAAGTGTTATATACCTCAAATATCTCAGGTACCCAAATGAATAATTTCTTTAAGAATCTTGGTGATGTTAAAACCATCGGAGAACTCCAAAGGTCATTTTGTGATTCACATATAATCCTTACAGAAATTTTGGATGCCATTAAAAAAACTTAAATTAAACAAATCCCCAGGCACCGATGGCCTAACATCTGAATTTTATAAATTATTCTCTACCCAACTTGCTCCCTTTTCATTGAATGTTTTTACAGAAGGTTTACTGAAACAACAAATACCAACCACACTACGTCAAGGCCTAATTACACTAATTCCTAAACCGCAAAAAGATGCTTTAAGTTTAGACAATTGGTGCCCTATCACTTTATTAAGTAATTTATAATTATAATTATAAAATATATGCTCTATGTTTGGCTAATAATTTAAAATCTGTACTTAATGATATTATTGGAGAAACGCAAAATAGCTTTATGGCTGGGCGATATATAATTGATAACATAAGACTTGTTTTAGATTTATTAGGTTACTGATTTAATATCAGAAAACAGTTTTATTCTCTTTCTGGACTTCCATAAAGCCTTTGATTCACTGGAGCACAAATTTCTGTTTAAAACTCTCAACCTTTTCGGCTTCGCAGCAGTTTAAAAAGTCAATACGCACTTTATACGCATTAGGTAACAATTCAGTTAAACTATCTCATGGAACCACCTGTAGATTTAATACTGAGCGTGGAATTTGTCAAGGTTGCCCTATCTCACCGTTTTTGTTTCTTTTACCTATGCAAATTTTAGCACATTTCATAAAGAACAGCGGCTTAAAGGGTATTCAAATTGCAGAGAGAGAAGTATGTTTGAGTCAACTGGCAGATGATATGACTCTATTTTTTAAAAGATTGCTCACAAATAAATATTCCTCTTAAGCTGATTACTGAATTTTCATCAGCATCTGGCCTTAAACTTAATCTCCCTAAATGCGAATTGCTTCCTATAAAAACCTGCCATGAAACTGACATCTCAGGAATCCCTGTTAAATGTAAAGTTAAATATCTTGGTATCTCTATTACAAAAGAAGAAAACCAAAAGTCAATTGAAAATCTTAACCTGCTTATTGCTTTAATCCAAAAGAAATTTAATATGTGGCTACAGAGAGATTTATCTATCTCTGGTCGGGTCTTACTGTCTAAAGCTGAAGGTCTCTCCAGTTTAGCATATGCTAGTTCAGCACTTGAGGTTTCCAATGAGATCATTTCAAAAATAGATAAAATATTATTTGGTTTTATTTGGAAGAAAAAGGTTAATCTTTTTAGGAAAAATGTAATGATAAACAAGTTGTGCTCCAGTAGATTTAATGTGTTAGATTTTCAAACTTTAAAATTAAGTGGATTAAAAGGTTTCTTCTAAATCCAAACTCTATGTGGAATTTTATATTCACATATGTATTTGAGGCTTTAGGTGGTTTATCTTTTCTTTTAAGATGTAACTATGGTATTGAAAAAAATCCCATTTAAACTTTCTAGTTTCCATAAACACCTACTGCTTTGCTGGAATTTAATACATAAACATAACTTTTCCCCACACAAATACTATATTTGGAATAAAGACATCTGCTATAAACAAAATCTATCTTTCTTAAAAAATGGTTTTGACAAAGGCATTGTTTGTGTACATCAACTTTTCAACAAAGAAGGTAATACTTACTCTTATGATGAATTTCTGACCACATATAATTTTCCTGTACTGCCTAAAGAATTTGCAATCGTTTTTGATGCCATTCCTTCTGGGTTTAAAATGTTACCGTCATCCTCTGTTCAACACCATACTGATTACTTAGCAGAACAATTATTCATTGGTAACGCTGACCCATTTTTAAGTAGTAAGATTAATAACAAATATATTAGAGAACTCATAATAAGAGATCATATAAGCCAACCAGCTTCTACTTTTTTTGGAACAATAAATTTAATGAAATTTGCTGGAAAGATGTCTGGTTATTGCTGAAGAAATATTTAATAACTAATAAGATTCGAGAAGTGTCTCTAAAGATTCTACCTAGATGTTATCCTGTTAATAGTAAAATATTTAAATATTACCCTAATGTAGACACTCGATGTTCATTTTGTCACAATTCACTCATCCTTTTTGGGACTGTTCTTACACTCAAATATTTCGGAAAGATAACTTTTTTACTCCTAAAAGGAAAATTGGAAATAGATGTACCGTTTAACTTTAAAACTATTTTATGTGGCTTTTTCTGTTGAGACACACCAAAAAATAAAGTATTTATTATAAATTTAATATTACTTTTAGTTAAATTTAATATCCACAGTTGCAAATTTCTTAAATTGAAACCCAAATGTAATGCTTTTTATGCCTATGTTTCTTCATATTTATATTCTCTTAAAAACTGTACCAATACTAAAGCTTTAAAGACTACTACAATTTGTAAAGAATTCCTCATGTAATCTGCCCTAACTGCTGTATTTAACCTTGTCCTGTTTGTAACCTCTTCCTTTTTGGATCCCTTTCCTGTTTGTAATTTTTGCTCTGTTACCTTCCTTAAGCCTCATTGTTCGTTTAGTTACTGTTTATGTAACTTGTTGTATATATTATTGTAATAATAAAAAAAAGATTTGCAGTACCGCAATTCCGCCACACGTTGCGCTGTCTGAAAAATTCCAACGGTTTCTGAAAGGGGAGACGTTGCGCTTTCCAGCCAATATCGGGTTTAGGGTTGTATAATAATATCAATAACGCGATATATATATCGATATTTTCTTTCCTAGAAAAAAAATCGATATTCATCTGCAAGTATCGTAACATCCAACTGTCACCTTTCTCACTCATTGCTTTCTTCGACCAGGTCATCAAGCTTAGAGTGATTCCTTCAGATGTTAAGTTTCAAGGTTTAAATGGCATCAAACTATTCAGAGCAGGTACTTGGTGCCTTTTATTTACTTTACAAATACATGTAAGCTACAGTTTGTACTGTTTCAATTAAAAGAAACATGTTTTCTCACCACTTTAATTCATTTTGTCCAGCCGTCGACTTTAATTCTGTGTCCATGTCCAACCAGAGCCAGGTATTGTGTAGTTGATGCTTTTAATCAGTTTTCAGTTAAATTAATTCAATCCAACTTTATAACAGTCACAAAATTTCACCAAAATCACTCCATCCCTCTAAAATCATTCAGAAAATTGTAAAAGTGTATTGAATTGTATAGTTTGCTGAATATCGCAATATATATTGTATCGTGGGCAGAATATCGTGCATCTTGAGATTATTGTATCACTACAGCCCTAATCGGGTTATTTCGGTAATATACCGAAGTGTCTTTTAACAGACTGTAAATTGCGAAAATAGCTTCCTAGATGTTGAAAGTTCCAGTTGTTATTGACAAATGGGCAAATATATTTACTCACAGGACATTTAAAGAACTGTGTGCAATTAAAATAAGCAAAATATCCAGGCGGACTTTTTAAATTTAGGAAATAAATGGTTTTAAATAGCGATTAAGAAACCTGTTTGGGATTCCCATCTGAGTGCTGTGTAAGGAAAACAACAGGCAAAATAAAATATTGCCGTCTGACAGTTTGAAAGCGTAATGTTGCTGAGGTTTGGTGTGGAAGAAAATGTAGGTGTCAAATGTTTCTGGAGTGAAAGGAATGAGTCTTAGCTGATGGGAGAAGACCAGAAATTGGAGAACACTGTTGTCAGGCACTGAAATTCAGCATGAATAGATTTCTGTCTGGAGCTCATGAACTGCCAGGATGCGTTGTAAAGTGACAAAAACTATTTTTCAGCCAGGTATTGTTTGAGTCTTTAAGTCACAAACCTGCCAAGAGGAGAGATGACACAAAGTAAATGTTCGAGATTAGTTATTCCATCCATCCATTTTCCTACACCCTTGTCCCTTAATGGGGTCGGGAGGTGCTGGTGCCTATCTCCAGCTGGCGTTCCGGGCGAGAGGCGGGGTACGCCCTGGACAGGTCGCCAGTCTGTCGCAGGGCAACACAGAGACACACACAGGACAAACAACCATGCACACTCACTCACACCTAGGGGCAATTTAGACAGACCAATTAACCTGACAGTCATGTTTTTGGACTGTGGGAGGAAACCGGAGTACCCGGAGAAAACCCACCATGCACAGGGAGAACATGCAAACTCCGTGCAGAAAGGCCGGGGCCGGGAATTGAACCCAGAACCTTCTTGCTGCAAGGCAACAGCTCTACCAACTGCGCCACTGTGCAGCTCGAGATTATTATTATTGGTCCCAAACAATCCCAGCAGCCATATGATTTATGCTGTGTGGGCATTTGTGGACGTCACGTGTTCATCGTTTTTGGTTTGTTGCATCTACTAAACAATAAGTTATTTGCAACACAAGACATTACATAAAATATTTTACAGAGTTAATCCTCATTGGTTGAAGCTGAATATTTAGAAGAAATATGTTCAGTAACTCTGAGGTGGTTGAAATATACCAGTGTTGATTGGCTGACTGACGCTGCTGCCTTTTGAGTTTAAAGTCTCTTCATGAAAAACCGTCTTCCTTTTCTTTTCCTCTTCTCTCTGCTGGAGTTGGCGCTCACTACACACTCATTTTCACCTATTGATCACACAGCCTGACGGCTGGCTCAACATCTGTAAAAGAGGAAGGACTCTTTCCTTTCTCCTGCAGTCGGTGGAAAAATGCGTTGACCGGCACGGCATAAACAAATCAATCATTGTATAAATGTTAAATGGTGTATATGAGAGGTGCATAATGTTCTCCAGCAGTGTGATCGATCCACAGATGTGAGTTTATTTCAGGCGACACTAGGCCTCAGCTGAAGGCAACACCAAAACAAAGTCTGTGGATCTTTTCTGCACAATAAAAATGGTTTTCAGTACCAGAAAAAAAAAGAGTTATTTATTTCAATCTGAAGAACGTAGAAACTACAAATCAATCCTTCCTGACATTCTGTAATTAATTATCTTCTATACTTCAAACAGACTGTAATGTTTGTAGCTTTGTGATCTATAAAACTGTCACTCGCATGTAATTTTTCATGCATTGAAAAGCTCTCAACAGAGCTCAGCGGTAATAAGTCATTATGCACATAATTATGTATATCTGTTTTATATACGCATGTCAGGTTTCCAAAGAATCTCTAAAAGGCTAATCCTTGCACTTTGCCATCCATTTGGCAAGGTCTTAATACAGCCTTCCAATCTGCGACTGGCTAAAAGACGTCTCAGAAGGCTACGTTCAGTCCATTAGTGCTCTCCCTGTTTAATAGGGACGGTTTTAAAGACTTGAAAGCTGTTTCTGTGAAGTGCAAACACTTTCACTGTTATTAAGCTGTGTTCTTCAACACCTACCGCTGGGAAAGGCAAGCAAGGAGCAGTCAGCAGTGACCAGAGCAACAATAAAAGCTAAAGGGTGTTACAAAAGCAAAACAGAACAAATTCAATCAGGATTTCAGCTTAAGGAATACAAAATAGCAAAACATCTCTACTTTTCTTCATGTGTGTGAAGCTTCTCAGACATTTTTAGGCTGCTAGCTTGCTGCCAGCTGTTTGCTGGGGTTAGCATGCTAACATAGCTTGTTGAAATGTTTATGCACAGCATTTATTTTAATGTATTACGGTAGTTACACATCCACTGCTAATGGGAGCATGTTTGAAGGATTTGGTTGCACGGCAGGATAAAATATTTATGGGGACATCATAAATCAGAGACTATGAGATTATTGTCCTCTTGTTCTGCATAAAATATGCAAATATACTGGTCTCACTTTTTACTTCTCTGTTTGTTAACTTCTAGATGGTGAAAAATGGATTGCCAGAAACAAAAATGCCCTTGATTTGCAAAGGTGTGATGTTTTTGTTAGTGTGATGTTTTTGTTGTTGTCTCTCTGCAATGTCTCTTAGAGAAAACACTCGTTTGGGCCCACAGGGCTTGAAATGTCGAACCTTTTCCTTTTTTGTTTGTATCCACAGCGATTTTCACGTAAGTTAAAGATGCATTTCCTCTACTATGCTAATCTTATTCCTGCTTTTCCTGTCACCAGGATGCTTTTATCAGGAGTCAATAGTTTCTGCTTCTCATACAAATAGTAGCTAAGCAGGAGAATTGACCTCAAATTTGGTTTCAGTGTCAAAAGTTGCTACAATTTTTCACATTCTGTCATCTTATAGTCAGTCACGTTTGTTAGATTTCATCTGGTGGACCAAGTTGTACATAACATATTAAAATCTGATGTTCAAACTATTTTTTTACTTCAATTGCAGCTGCAACTCTACACACATGCAAAGATTGAATTTGTTGGCACATTTTTCCTCGCAAAATAGCTTAAGCTCAGACAGATTGGATAAAGAGCCTCTGTGTGAACACAAGTTTTCAAGCCACCTCAGACTTAACTGGATTTGAAACTGAACTGGGTCATTCTAACACATTTACAGGCTTTAATTTAAGACCCTCCACCGAATCTCTGGCTGCACAGAGTTATTATCCAGTTGGGAGATGAACTTCTGCACCATCCTGAAGTCTTTCTCAACTAGCACCAGTTTCCTGGCCGATGTTGAAAAAAGTGTCTTCTGTCATGGTGAAGGTGGGTTTTAAATGAGGGTAGTGATTGGTAATTTTTCTCCACACTTTACATGTAAAACTAAAGCTAATAGTTTCTTCTTCTACATGGTTCCCGTGCCATGGCTTCTGTCTTTCTTTCAGCCACAGCCACAATATATTTTTTTTAAGTCCAAGTCAACTAAAACCACAGAAATAAATATTTTTCAATCACATCCACAGTATCTTAGTCTTCTCTAACAGCATAGGTTGTTCAAAGTTTTGGACAATGTGCTATGGTGAAACTGTTCACAACTTAACCTGTGACCTGTCTAACATTTTTACTGAGTCTGTTAACTCAAGTCTGTAATAGAGGCATGGAGAGGCAAAAAGAGGTAAAATATCTGGCATTAGAAGGAGTTCATGCAAATACTTCTGAAAATAATGCAAACAGATGTTTTTTTTAGAGATGGGAGATATACACTGTATAAACATCTCTAATTTGTAAAATACAGCAGCTGTGATTGCCAGAATCTTACCGAATACCATATATACAGGTTTTATATATTTATACGGTAAAATAGAGTACACATTTTACAGTGTACTCGATTGTCACACTGTAAAACATTTGAAGGTGGTTTAACATGAAAACGAAAATCCACCTGCTGCTTTGAAAATGCAATTAAAGCCAATAATTAAATTATTTTGCTTTTAACTAAGAAATTAAAGTTCATGGAGTTGAACAAAGACAAGTTGTCTAAACTTAATCAATTAGATAATTAATCTTGAATTGGGAGTTTTAACTTAATGTTGCAATTTAAATCACATAATTATTTCAGAATATTTAAGAAAAAAAAGCTGCCATCACCTGGTAAAAGAGCCACGTTTCTCTTATTTTACTCACAATATCAGGTTAATATAACTGCTTATTTTACTTTAGAATAATTTAAATTCTCTTTTCAAATTGCATGAACAAAATTTGAGTTTTATTAAACATCACAATGAATTCTGCTCAAAAACATTTAGTGTAAAAAGGACATTATCCTCAAGCATTAGAATAAACATTAGCCTTAATAACAAAAGAATCAGATCAGAGATGGATATTTTTCTATCCATCTCAGGATAGAAAAATAAGTCGCTAAGAATTCTGGGAAATAGTTCCCACTCCTGTCTTTATCTTCTTTTAGTTTTTTTCTTTAAGTGCTAACCTAAAAACTTTAGCTTATTCAACTCTTGGAGGTTTAAAAAAATGAATAAGAAGTTAACGCAAATTACTGCTGTAAGTTTATCTTTCACAAACTCACACATTTAAGTTCAAAATCTAAAACTCGCTAACCGTATTTCACTTAAAGTGTAGGGGACAATAAACACAACTAAATGCAGCTCAGATGTTTTACAGTGTGGACAGTGAGTACATTTTAACCTTCAGGTTGGTCTGCAGGCCTCACTAAATATCAGTCTGTTGCACTTTGCATGCATAATAGAAACTTGTCCTTAACTTAATCCTGTCTGCAAATATCACATTGAGAAAAATCTTTAAAATATGCATTTTTACCTTTTGAGTGCTCAACTCCACCAGCTCATCCAAATAATTTTTATTCTTTGATTTACCTTAGAAAGCACTGTGTAGTAAATTTAGCATTCTGAGTCTCTGTAATATTCAGCAGGCGGTTTTGAAGGCCGCCTCATTGTGATCGCTCATGTTACCAGAACAAAGATGGGAATAAATAAAAGCCTCAGAGCAAAACCACATGCTCCTCCTCCGCCATTAGGGCCTGGATGAATAGCTGACTCACCAGACTAATAGCCAGGTGGAACCGAAAGCCGCACATATTTTATTCTCTCCAAAGGGAGAATAAAATATGTGCACAGGATGTTTGTGTTTTCCTGTCTTAATAATGACGAGTCTATGCAATATTTTCAGTGTCAGAGCAACCCTGAGTCACCATCTGTCAAAATAAAGAAGCTAAAAAGTTGATAAAAAACAAACTGTGATTTAATTAAAGCGCAAAATAAAACTTTCTCTGGGCATCTTAGTGGGGTAAGAAGAGATTTCCTAACAAGTTGCTTCTCTTCGACTTGCTGTGACCAATCGAAGGAGTGTTTTCACAAAGAGTGTGTCTGATGAGAGGGACACACTCCACCTCACACAAACACGCCAAATGGGCTCTGTGGCTTCATTTGCTGCTCCATGTTTGCTGACCCTGTTTAAGTTTCTGTATTTCCACAGATGGGCAGCCGGAAAAGCTGCACCAGGGTCAGACTGAAAGCGTCGTAAGAAGAGATTTTATTCAAATATGCATTTAGGTATGAGACTAATGGGCTGAAAGCCTGCAGTGACTCAATCTAATGCATTTTATGAAAACTGTGATGTACTTTGAAGTGAGATCAAAGGAGACGGGAAGGTATTCTCACAAAAGTAATGTTTTAAACATACAAAGAGAGCAGTTCTGTGTACTTTTCTATTGAAATGCTTTGCTTTGTGGAGAGCAAAATCAGATTAAAACCTTTTAATCTAAAGGATGGGAAAGATGCTGTGATGTTAAAGCTCTCCATACGCTTCTTTAATAGACTTCTGTTAAAATTATGTGGTAAAAAATAAACTAGGAGGATTTATTTCATTTTTTTACACCATTAATATGATCTAAACAGTAAGTTAGCAAAAAAATACTTTGCTAAAATTTGTTTTGGTTCGATTTCAGTGTTCAATTATGTTCATGCGTCATTTATCTTTGTTTCATTTTCATTTCTGTACTTGTTAAATGTCACATTATATTTGGACACTGATTTAAAATGATCGTTTTTAATAATTTCTTTGCACACACCATGAAAACTACTTATTAGGAGGTCTAAGGAAAACAAAGCTGGGTGGATCTGATGCAGTACATGCACCTCTTATTTGATAATCCTAATAATTATTCAGTGGAATATTTAGTAACTACAACAAACGATAATATTAAAAACCACAATTTCTATGGAGTAAACTCTAATCCAGCGTAATTTACACTCTGCTGCTAACCACTTCTCTCTCAATTTGGCTGAAATGTGAAGTTTTAAATTAAATACGTTGCATACAGAAACAGATAAAATCTTGGGAAAAATAGTAAGGAATTCCAAAAGCCAAAACTATTTGCAGAATGTATTGTTCAGGCATCACCCCCGTCACAAAAGCAATGCCTGCTGGTTTTCACCAGCAGGAAGAGCCGCCGCTGCCGCCTCAAAACAGCCATTTGTCAAAGTGATCAAGGTTTATCGTGGCATTAATCGCGTCGAAGATGAATGTGCAGCACAGAGAAAACAATCAGCAACAATCAATTACTGGTAAATGCGCAGCCGGAAACAAAACATATTCAGTTCAGTCAAAGAGTTTATTCATCAATTCAAGACTCCCTTGTTGCATTGTAATTAAACTTTCTGTTGTGTTTAATACCAATGACATTAATGCGACAACGGGCCGTTGCAGCGCCAAGTTGCACATATACATCCATGATCCTTAAACGTTTCCACATTTTCACAAACTTCTATTAGATTAGTGAGATTTTAATCTTTAATTGCAACGTTAAAAGAAAAAATACATTTTCAGACAAGTGTAAAGCTTAATTTGGTAAATATTTGAATTTAGTCCTCTGAATCAAAGCATTGTAGAGTCTGCTAATACTGAAAGTCTTTGCTTGTGTTTATTTACCAGATTTGCTCAGGGAGACTGAAATCTTTGTCCATTCTTCTTGTAAAAACAGTTAAAAATCCATCAGATTGGGTGGAGAGATTCTGAACATTTCATGTGAAGTTTTCTCACAAGGTTTTAACAGGATTTAGGTGTGGATTTTGACCCATAGATCTGTTTTTGTTGAAATTATTTCACTGCTCTGCCTTCATGCTGTCCTGCATGATGCTGAATCTCTGCCTCTGTCTCCTTAGCAACAGGTTTTCTTCCAGGCGTATCCTCTTTTTAACTCCATCTATCATCTTACTGCTCCTACCTGCTTCCCTGTCTCTGCTGAACAAACATATCCCCTCAGGATGATACTGCTTCCACCATGTTTTATAGTGGGGACTGGCTCAGGCAACATCCAGCAATAATGTCCCTCTCGTACTGTTTTACAGGACTGCAGGCAGGTGAGCAGTCAACATGATTTTTTTGTCTTGTGTGTCCCTAAATAGAATGAAGGCATTTGGGTTTTGTGTATTTTATAAGGACGTATCTGAAGAAAAAGGGCTAAATCCATACTTTCCAGATTTGTATTTGCAAAGACATGTTTCTGAATGAAATGCAAAACAGAACCAGTGGTGCTAATATTTGGAAAATCAGGAAAACAGAAACCGAAGTTTGTAACTTCAGTCATGCAGCTTTTAGATGCAACACACCTGAATCACAAAACTGATTTACCTGCTTTGCAAAAGTCTGGTTGGAGTAGAGATGCATCTAAAAGTTGCAGGACAGGGCAGACCTAGACAGTGCAAGTCTGGCAGTCATAAATTTATGTAAAAATAAGAGAAGAAAGTTAATTAGTTGGGGGTTGTTTAGGTGATTTATCTGTGGTCTTCTCAGTCCTGTGCAGAAAGGATTCTTAGCCGCTTCAAGGGATTTGTTGTTTGTTTGTTGTGGGAAAAGGAATCTAGAAAACCCGAAAGCAAATAAACGGTTTTCCTCTTTTTTTTTGAAGGTCACAGTCAGAATAATGAATGAGAATTGATCATGTAAATCAACAGGTTCAGCGCATTGACTTGGGGATCTCATGTTTGCTGCTGCACAGGGTGAAGGGCAGCGCTGCGTTATTTATCACCTAATCATTGTGAACAGCCGGCCCACCTGATGCTTATTGACAGCCGAGCAGTAATGAGAAATCTAAAAGCAGCTGCTGGCCTAACTTCTTCATCACTTGTAGAAAATTGCAGCATGTCACTTTGTTATTGCTCAAGAAATCCAACATCAGTCTCTTCTTTGTAAATTAATAACATGAAGCCTTCCCAGAAATAGGATTTTCTTTCTTTATGTGGGATTAAAGCAACCGGCTCCTGCACAATAAAAATAATTCTTGTCCCCAGGCTCTTCCTTCCTCCCTGGCTTGGATTGTTCTCCCGCGCGTCGCGTCTCCTGAACTATGATGTTCTTTTCCCTGGCGACTCCGCTCCTTCTCCTGCTCCACTTCCCCACCCACTCCTGCCTCATTTGATGAATATTTCACAGGCCAGTAGAGACAGAGCCTCCTCCTCTCTCATCCTTTTCCCAGAAGACTGTCCAGCTCTCGGTACCCATCACCTTCGGAGGTGATAGAATCATAGTGCTGAGTAAGGGGGCATCCCTGGAGACTGCAGGAAACCAGAAAGCACATTAAAAAAAAGAGAAAAATGGAAGTATGTGTTCACTAAAGTTGTATCTGGCTCTCAGAGATGGCCTGATCTGAAAGTCAGGACTGTGCTGACCTTCGCTTTATTGCAGCCTGGCAGAGTGAATTTAAAATTAGCCCTTCACTGCAAAACAAGAAAACAGCGAAAGGTCTATTAAAACCTTAATAATCACTATAAAATGACGTCGGTGTGCTGCAGACTTTTGCATAAAGGCAAATATGATATAAAACATAATCTGTGCAACAAGGAAAGTGTTGTAATAACATAAAGAAAGAATAGAAGGTGCAACTTTCTGCTTTGAAGGGAGGTAGATATCTTTTAACACTATAAAGTGTTTTAATAAGTGAATATATTTATATTTCTGTAACAACTTAAAACCATACAAAAACAGGTGCAGTTATACCAGAAACATGTTCATGTCGGGGTGTTTAAACAAGATTTAAATACTATTCTGATTCTAAGTGTGGCAACAAAAATAGGAGATTTTAATTATAAGATCTAAACCAATAAAAACTTATGTTTCTGCAGCAGTGACTTGTGAGAGAGAGAAAGGCCGTTTTACTGTCCTGGAACCAAAATGCTTGAATGTTTTTCAAGCAATTTGTTCTCTAAATAATCATCAAAGCAAAGCAAACCAACAGAGTAGTTAACTAAACACACACAGGTTTCCATATTCAGTCAAACGGCTCCTGCAGTTTCCTGTCGATGAGATGCAAAACATGAAAATGTTGGAGAAATTTGAGGTTTCTGACAGCTCAAACAGTCGAGAGGAAAAAGGGTTTCTGCAGCAATTTTTTTGTGTAATAGTCATTTTGTGGTGGTGTTTTTTTAAGTGTATCAAATTAACCACATGCGTTTAGTCACTACATATCTAGCAAATCAATGGAGAGAAAAATTTGATAAAGATCCGAATAATTCTAGTCAGAAATGAAAATATTTGATATTCAAATAACTTTGCACATCTAAAACTGACTGAGTGATAATAAGTATTATAAATTAAAACAAATCTGTAACTTATAAACCAGTAAAAATCTGCAGTGAGCATCTAAAACTGAAATTATTTATTTTTATGTTTAAATAATATCTTATAATTAAAATATTTTCTGGTTTTTGATTGGAAAACTGCGATGAGCATTTCTGCTACTGAAAGCTTGACACGTTCAACTAAAGATAGCATCAATGTTTCTTTACAGTAGAAAACAGGAAATCTGTAACAGAACCACATGATGACTGATTGAGCAGAGGCTTATGCCAGTCTGAGGACAACTAATTGATGTTTTAAAGCAATCATGGTAGACAGAGAGCAGCAACACGACCCAAACAGCTGTAAGAAAATTTACTCTAATGGTAACTGAAACAAAAAAGGAGATTTTTCTGCTGAAAGGTATCAAAATTGTTACTTTAAAACAACTCCAGAGAGCAGACGACGAGCTGAATGTTAAATATAATCTTGGGAATACTGACGAGAGATGTTAGTGCTCTCACTCGCATTCCCCCTGAGAAGCTGAAGATCTTTTAGTTTGAAGTCAAATTTTCACTTTTTACTTGTTTAACATGAACTGCCAAGCAGAGTCAAGTGAGCAGAAGCCAAGCAGTGCAAGAAAAGCATGATATATGTTTGCTAAATTAAACATCCACAGCCCACAGCAGTTAATTGTGACACAGAAATGCTCTTGGACAGGAACTCCCCGGTTCAATCCCAGTCAGTGCATCTCGATGAGCCGATCCATATGGGATGCTAAAACCTCCTCTGCCTGCCTCCTGCCTGCACGTCTCAATCATCACTACAATCGCCTACAAATCTCCTGTCAGCCTGCGCGAGCCAGCCATGCGACACACATCCCACGCTCACACTCGGCAGCGTGAGAAATGGCAGGGAAGCAGGAAGACGGTCGTTCCTCTCTGAGCTGCTTCGCCATCAAGTTTCCCTCCTGACTGTATAGAAACAGACCAACCAAGACTCTAAGGTGGCTTGAGTGAAACTTTTATTTTATATGCAGAAATAATAAGATCCTTCAAATGGTGAACCAGAATAAAAGTTTAAAGCATAGGTATGTGGGGTAAATAAAATGTGTTTATTGGATTTTCTTGCACAAAATCATTCTTATGTAATGAGATTTTAGCCTGCTGGCCGCACACCCCCAACTCAACATTTACACTTGCGTAAACGTGCAATTGTGCAATTATGCAACCACACATCTTTGAAAAGCATTAGTAGAGCATCCAGTGCAACCAACAACGATGCATCAAGTGATTTCTGGTTGGTAAGTCAGCAACAAAACACTTTATCTTTTCCAGCAGCCATTGTACAGCACATACAGCGGTAAAACCAGCTGGACAAATGTGCTGGAACCCAGCTTGGGTTGCTAGGTAACGAGCTGGGCTTCCCAGTGGTTGTTAGGTGACGGGGGAGTGACTGCTGATTTGCGACGTTGCATTCAGGTTTTTGAAACGGGTCGTTTTCCAGACACCAAAAAAACATTAATTTATTGCAAAGAAAACCTGGAAAGTGATTTATTTAAGCACTTAAATATTTATTTAAGCATTTTATTAAAATGCTTAAATAAATCAATCTAAAACAAGAAGCAGTGGAGACCCAAATGGAAGTACAAAAGCGTACGAAATGTTTGTAGCATAATATGTCCCCTTTGATCTTCGTAATGTTGGAGTAGTTGTAGATAATTACACCAAGTTACATTTCAGTGTTCAGTGCTCTCAAGAAAGCATTTTTTAAAATATAAATTAGCATCTCGCTTAAACAGCGACATTATAATGTCAGTTAATAACCTGAATTGACTCTTCGGGCCTAAATGTGTCTCTGGGTTGAAGAGAATCAGTGTAAGAGTTGTGTGATCTTCACAATCACACCTCAGGGGTTCTCCATGTCACAGGCACACAGCCCACTCTGCTAATATCCTTGGCCCACTTGCAGCTTCTCTGCAGAAACACTGGAAGAAAAATATTCTGTGAAGTTTGAAATCGTGATAATTAGATTAATATTAAAGTTCAGGCTGTTTAATTAGTTTACGTTTCCAAGAATTTTATTTTCACTCCTACTGATTTTTTGGCATTAAAGGCCTAAATAGTGGAAGCGAATATATCTTGAATTACATTCTGCAGACTTTTTAGGTTTTAGATGTCGTTTGATTTCTTGTTCAAACTTCTTGTTATTGACTGCTTGACATTTTTCCTTTTTAAATCAAATGTGAAATAATTAGTCTTGTAGATAAAGCAGCTAAAAAGCTCCTAATATTAAATAAAATTGCCACATTACCTGGGAATATAGATTACAGATTCTATATTTAATTTATTACAAATTCACTGGTACCAGGAATACATTGATTATTTATTTTTCTGCATATTTTCTATGCTCAAAGTGCCCTTACAGAGACTTATTACAGTATAATGGTACATGGTAAATCCCATCTTTGATATTAGCACATTTATTAAGTAAGAGAAAAAAATGTTATAATGACACAATATTTTCTACAAGATCACTGGTTTTCTCTGAGGTCAATACAATTTTTCTTAATATGGACTTCTTTTCCTCACAGGATAAATTTACCAAGGCTGGATTTAAAAAATATATATGTAAAAATAAAACATGAGTATATTTTAGGTTTTGATTTTGCATCTCAAACAGGTCAGTAAATGTGAAATGAATTGTGTAGATTAATGGTGTCCAAACCTTTGGCCATTTGGGTCAAATTTGCAAAGTTGAATGGACCACAATAAAAATTAAAGAATTAAAAGTCTCTGACTCTTTAGCTCTTTAACTGTCACAGTTATAATAATCAACTCATTCTGTTTACATTAAGGAGAAGTATAAATGATTTTGTGAAATTTAGCTGCAGACTGCAACCAACTGTGAGTGTCTCTTACAAACTTGTGATTAAAACTAAACAGCTGGCTGTGAAATATCCTCTCGGTTTGTGCCTACTGGGCTTCTGTACAAACATACGGAGAGAAGGAGGAAGAATTGTTGGTTACAAACTGAAGGGAATACAATGACGCCCATTTTCTTGCAGCTCTTATGAGTTTATTGTTATCTTACTAGTTGGTTTCTTCATGAATTTAAGTCACCATTTGTTTTCTGTGCATAATGCATTTGTGTTTATTGGTTTTAATTCAATTGAGAACAGTCTGGGGATAAGACTTTCAGTCACATTCAATAAATTAGAATAGGTGTCCAGATTAAAATGTGTAAATTCAGAACAATTAGAATTGTTATCTTACTAGTTGGTTTCTTCATGAAACTGACACCCATCCGTGTGTCAGTTTATGAAGTAATGTGGATAATATTATTACTGCCATTATTATTGTAGGTGTTTTTGTTTGTTTATGTTGTTTTTTTGTCAATTTAAACAAAATTCTGTTTGTTCTTAACTAAATCTAATTAAATCTGAAACAGTAATTAAACTTAAGTAGACATTACACAGATGTAATGTCAGTGTAATGTCTACATACACTACTATTAAAGTAGTGTGTGTAGTTTATTGGATTCATGTAATATGTGTAAGGTTATGTAGGCAATGTGAAGATAAATGGATAAAAGTGGGAATATAGATACATTTGCACTTCCACCCACAGACCTGAATATGTAAAGCAAAGGTTTTGACATTTTGCTACATGCCGTTAGTATTCTTGTACATATTCAAAAATACAGATTTATTTTAAAAAGCATATTCTCAATTTTAAACTGTGATTTCTTAAACAGGTTTTGAATGTTTTCTATTTGTTGCTTTTTTACTTTGTGAATAGTTTCACTATGTCAATGCATTTTAATAATAGATTGTACAAATAGTGTGTTAGTATTACCTCGATATCCCACCTTATGAATTATTCTTATTGCTCTTTTTGTAGTATTGTTAATGCCTGCAGTTCAGTTTTGCTCCAGATCCCTGCACAGATTCTTAAATAAGGTCCAAAGCTTTTTGTTTTGCGACAGACTTGACTTATTTAACAGAGATATTTTTTTGAGATTTTACCTGGAGCATTTCTGAATTCTGCATCAATAATGACAACTAAAAATGTATCTTCATCCACTCTTTCAATATTCACCTTGTATCTGCATTCCTCTGTGTGATTGGCACTTCCCAACTAATTATTTCTGTTTTACTCAGGTTTAAGAAGAGCTTGTTTTCATTTAACAAGTTGCATCCTTTAATAGCTGTTTATTTCAGGTGCAATAGGGCATTTACATGAATTATGAACAATTTGGGACTAAGCACTGAGCCTTGAGGAACTCCACACATAATGTCCAAATATTTAAAACAAACATCTCCCAACTTCGCAATAACTATGAAACCTCTTCATCCCATATTGTGACCTTTTGCATTAATAAATTAGGATTCACTGTGTTAAATGTCTTTTTGTCAACCAGCTATTGAACATGAGTTTTAATAAGCTCAGCTTTCTGTATTAACATGTTTTTATTGGTCTGATGTAATGTTCTAATCTCAAGTGTTGTTTTCATTTGCTGTAAACAGAAACACATCATAATTAACATCGATAACAGATAAAAAAAAAACATCCGTCTGCAATTATTCTGTCATGTGTTTCACTTAGTGAAATAAGTTATTGAAATAAATTAACTTTTCAGCGACGCTCTAATTCACTGAATATGAATGAATCCTCCTGAAGGCTGTTAGATGTTTCCTTTAAAGGCTTTGTACATTTTTTTCAGTTCATGATGAATAATAGGGGAAAATTATTTCTGAAAACAATCAAAAGACTTTTAATAAATTGGGTTGAGGTGTATATATGTTTGCACAGAGATTTGTAAGTAGTGTTAAGATTTTCCATGCATTTTGTATTGCTGTTGGGTCTTCTCAGGGAAAATGAGCATAAATACATGCATAGATTTATATAGCTTTTTATATTTATTATATCACTGCATCATTTCCTCGTTTAAATATTTGGCTTTAAGCTTAAATAAAAGAATAAAATCAACCACTTCCAGGAGGAAAATTGCAGTGCAAACCCGGTGACTGAACAAATGTAGTTTTTGTGAAGGTTGATCTCAGCATCAGTCCTTGACTCACAGGAGCGCCGGTTGCTTCGCTGCTCCTGCCTGTTTACTGCTGCACTGTCAGAGCAAACTCTGGTCTGTGTGATGCAGCAGATCACAATCGGTCTGAAAGAGCTGTGACTGAGCAGAGCCCGGTAATGACGGGTTATTTCTGTCGAGTTTAAAATAGACCACATGGCCAGATGATTGCATGTCCGCCTGAGACGAGGACGGAGTGTTACCTGTGTGCGAAACGTGACTCTCTGTAATTGATGCTGCTCGTTGTACACTTCCAGTCCGACGTCTAAATATGACAAGGACTTAGTTGAATAGGATTGGTAATTAGGCTTGGAATCAGGCTTGAATTAGTTGAATCAGCTTGAATTAGTTAGAATCAGGGTTGGAATTAGTTGGAATCAGGCTTGGAATTAGTTGGAATCATGCTTGGAATTAAGCTTGGAATTAGTTGGAATCAGGCTTGGAATTAGTTAGAATCAGGCTTGGAATTAAGCTTGGAATTAGTTGGCGTCAGGCTTGGAATTAAGCTTGGAATTAGTTGGAATCAGCTTGGAATTAAGCTAGGAATTAGTTGGAATCAGGCTTGGAATTAAGCTAGGAATTAGTTGAAATCAGGCTTGGAATTAGTTGAAATCAGGCTTGGAATTAAGCTTGGAATTAGTTGGAATTAGGCTTGGAATTAAGGTCGGAATCAGTTTGAATTAAGGTTGGAATTAGTTTGAATTAGTTGGAGTTAGACTTGGAATTAGGCTTGGAATTAATTGGAATTAGTTTGAATTAAGGTTGGAATTAGTTTGAATTAGTTGGAGTTAGACTTGGAATTAAGGTTGGAATTAGATTTGAAAGGAGGGTTGGATGCTGACCAAGAAAGATTAACCTGCTGCTAAAGTGACACTTTCACGCACCACTGAAATGTTGTTGCCCTCATGGATAAATTTAACCTTATGGCTGCAAAGATTTAACTCTCAGATCACAATAAGAAGAAAAATGTTGGATGAGACATTTAGATCTAAAAACACTCAACTGTCCAGGCTGTTGGAGGCACATTGAAGCAGAAGGTCTGTTTTGCTTTAACTGGTGCCAGGCACAAAGTGAAGGACTGACTAGATTATTCAATTTCATATTAAATCAGCAGCCAGATGGTTCAAACATGGACATTTTTAGCTGTACAAACAGGAAAATGACCCCAAACAGGAATTAGAATTGGTTTTGGAGCAGATAAATCAGACTGACATTAAGCTTTTGAAAAACCCCAGCCATATTTAATATTTATGTACCATGATTAAATATTAAGGGATCAACCAATTTAAATGAACCATTTCTGAAAAAACAAGGGGTGAAATTATGCCAGAAACTGGTGTATCTCCAACCTGCTGAAGGAGATTTAACCCAAAATGGGTGCATTTATATTAAATTAAATCTCTAAAATAACCTAAACTAAAAATATTGTTTTAAAAATCAATACAAAATATGAGTTATTAAAACATTTGTCTGACCAGAACCGGATGATTTGTATTGACAGATTTTGTCTGCTGTGTCCAAAGGTGTTTGAAAAATATCATTTTGTTTACACATGCTCAGTCATATCTTGCGTGTAATGATGAGCCCTGATCATATTTCAGCAGCATGAGGAAAAATTAATTTTGCAGAGCCTAAATGCCGCCACATTGTTTTCCACCTGACACAAACCCACTAATGGCCCTGAGGAGACGTTTAAATTGCAAGTTTCCATTTGCATACGCAACTTTTTTCCTGCACTGACTTAAATTTTCCCTTTTGTTGCCTCACATTTTCGCCACATTTAGTCAGTTTCAGACTGTTTTTAAAAACAATTCAAACTGCATAAAATAAAACTAATGGTTGAGCGGCATCAATGCCACTTTGAAGCAAATGTTGGGCAGATGGGAAAAAAATCTCCACATTCTGTGCATCACGGATCCAAACCAACCGGTAAAACAAAAGAATATAAAGAGTTAAACAAAAGAAGAAGACTCCAGGTAAACATGGCCATTTGTTGCTGTGGAAACAGATAACTTACCTGGTAAAAGGGGATGTAATTATTCACACCAATTGAACCTTTCTACATTTAGCCACTTTTGGATGTTGTATTTAAATTTGATCGACAGGAGATAACAGAAATGTGGCATGCCTCTGCAATTAGACCCCCTGATTAGCTCCTTCGTAGAACCACCATTCAAAACGTTTGGGAATACATCTGCACCAGGTTTGCACATCTAATAAAATATCTCAAATTCAGTGGGTTGGCTACGAACATTTATATTTATGTATTTTAATAAGCACACTTTGATAGAACTCATTCAACTGCACAAAAATAAAAAGTCATGAAGACATCACCAATTGAGAAATGTTACATTTTGTCGAGTACCATCATCAAATATTTTGGTCAATGTTTCATTTGCTATGTTTCAAAATCGACTCTGAAAATGTGGGTTTTTAGCCCCGATGTAAAGGAACTCAGTGTTTCAGCTGTTTTACAGTTTTCTGGAAGTTTGTTCCAGATTTGTGAATGTCCATAGAAGCTGAAAGCTGCATCTTCATGCTTGGTTCTGGTTCTGGGGATGCAGAGCCGACCAGAAACAGAAGACCTGAGAGGTCTGGAAGGTTGCTACGGCGACAGCAGATAAAGTGCTTTAATGTATTTTGGTGCTAATTTATAAGCAAACATTATTTTAAAGTCTATTCTCTGAGCTACAGGGAGCCGGTGTAAGGTCGTTAAAATGAGGTGATGTGGTGTAACTTCCTGGTTTTAGTCAGAACTCGAGCAGCAGCGTTCTGGATTTAGTTCCTTAACCCTAACCAGTTTTTCTGTCCTTACTTTAGTAAACAAATCCCGCTAGCATGTTTTTCAACATAGAACTGGTGTGTTTTGAGTGCTGTGCAAATTATCTTTCTGCCATTCCTGCCCATTGTTTTCCATGTTCTCTTTTTCAGGACTTCTTATGACTTTCTCTGAACAATGGCTTTCTTCTTGCCATGACTAACTGGCCCACTGAGAGATTCTCCCATCTTATCTGAGTCGTGGATCTCTAAGAGGTAATATATATCTTCTGCCCACATTTCTGGGTAATTCAGGTAGACGGGCTTGTTGTATGTTATTCTGCTTTCATTATTAGAGGATAAATTGAGATATTTAAAATGTTATGAGCTAATCCTGCTTTAAACTTCTCCTCAGCTTTAGTTTTCATTGTGCTTTTTTTTCTACTGAAGAACTGTATTTACACTGGGATTAAATTACACAAGCTATTGTAATGGATTTTATTTAAAAATATCCATTAAAAGCAGGTTGAAACATCACCCTTTCCAGTTTTTTATTTGGAAACCATGTGTTATTTTTTTGGCCACTTCACAATCACACACTTCTTTTCTCTAGTCTATCAGAGAAAATCCTGGTAAAATACCTTAAAGTCTGCAGCTGCAATGTGACAGAATGTGGAAAGGTTTATTCGGTCTGAATGCATCTCTAATCTCCTGCAGAAAACCTCTCATAGCAGCGTAGCTACACACTCGTAGACCTATTTTAGGACAAACGTGATGATTCAACATCTGAGTGGTTGTAATAAGAAGTAGATGACCTCCGGAGGGGGGGATGGGCTGCAACCAGCTCACTGCCGCACCGAACTGGGAGCCAGACAGAGCAGCGTCCAGAGCTCTTGTTTACCAGAGAAACTAATCACTTGGGACTGCATCCCCAGCAGAGGAGGAGGAAGCCATCACCCTCATTAATAAGAAAACATCAACAGACAGATAGAGAAGCGCTGCTGGAGCATTTTTCTTTCTGCGCTGGAGAAGAGCACCTTTCCGCTCGCGTGCAGCTGACAAACCCTCCTTTCGTCAAGCATCTTCCGCATTTTGCTTTTCCCAAAATACCACCCAGTCGAAGGTGGGACGAACCGCAATTAATGAACGCAGGCGGTACTTAGGGGACTCCTAACAGTATCTTTTTTTTCTTCTTCTTTTGGTGCAGTTTAGAGGGTGAGAAAGCTGTGAGGAGGGAGAACGGGCCCTGCAGCTGTAACCCCCGGAGTGAACCTCCTCCGTGTGACAAATTTCACACTCTGCTGAGAGAAATCCGCTGAGACTTTAGATATCTCAGCTTGTCACATGCTTTCGCTGAATACTAAAAGATAAATCCGTTTTGCAGATAATGCATGTAAGCAACTCTAGCGCAATTCCCCTTAATAAAAAGAAGACGGAAAAAGTGCTGCACACACCTGCCCAATTCCACAGCAGCATGGGAAGTTCAGGCTGCGGGGAAAGATAACAGACAGCATGCCACGTTCGACCCATCAAAGGAAACACCCAGTGTGGAGACTGGAACAGATGTTCCACCATGTTAAGATTATCCATCAGCCACTGGCTGCTTCCTTATTTATCGAACACCTTTTAATATGTCACCTGTGTGGCTTTGAAACACTTGCAACGAACACCATTGTCTGTGTGTTTACATATGATACAGTTTTTGCTTGATGACTCTATAAGAGAAAACAGCTTTCATAAGTTTCACATACAAAAAGGTCATTTTGCCACAAACTCTTTCAGTAATGCGGTTTGTCTCTCATGTCACTGTGGAGACATTTTGTCCCATTCTTCTGTGAAACATTGCTTAAGTTCAGGCATTAATTACTGAAACTTTAATTACTGCTTTTCTGAAAGCAACATATTAGTTGATACAGGATGAACATTTTCCAAATGTTTCAAAACTTTGTCTCATCGTTCCACAGAATATTTTCCAAAATGTCAGGATGTTTTTGCAGAGACGGAGCTTTCCAGTCATCTGCTTTGGTAAATTGGCATCATGTAGGTTTAGCTGTGCTCTAAATATTTTTCTGTGTTCATGAGTCAGAGTATCCACTCCTGTCCATGTTTCTATCATTTGTGGAAAAAGGTTTTCACTGAGTGTCACCAAAGTCACAAAACCGTAGAAACTTTCTTTCTCAATTGCGCCTGAAAGTTTTCGGATGAAAGCTTCATTGTTTAGCCTACTTCATGTCGTCAGGCAGGTTCTTGACTCTAAATGTCTGCTAATCAGGTCTGTAAATATCTAGGAAAAATTTAACTCTGCTTTCTGAAAAACTCATACACTAAGTTATCAGTTTCTCTTATTTTACTTTTCATATTGAGTAAAATTAACATTTATCTTTTATTCTATGAACTTCTGACATTCTAAGTAAAAATTCAGTATTTATTTGCAGAAAATGAGAAATGATCAAAATAATGAAAAAGATGCATTGCTTTCAGACCTCAAATAATGAAAAGAAAAGAAGTTCATATTCATTTAGAAACAACATCACTACTGTTTTAACTCAGAAACTGAGGTCAGAAATTAGTATTTGGTGGAATAACCAGGAGGGTTTAATGCAATAGTCTCTTAATTTCTTCCAGAGTTGAATAATCACAGTTAATTTAATATAAGATCACAGATACAAGCTGCTGAAATGAGTTTTCTTCTCCAAATCTAGTCTGTTATATTCCATTGGTGAAACTCTGAATTATTACGAGGCTTGAAATGCTTTAACTCAAGAGTTTTGTTTCCAAAATGTTCCAACCACCTGAACAGCTTCAACAGTTCATAAACAGAGAAAAACAAAAATATTTCACTGCGAGACTTTAAGGAATAGGAGCTAATGTTGTTTTGTTTTATTTTTTTTGTGCATGGTGTTTTGAAGAATCGATTCCTTTCCGTTCGCCTCCCTTTATGCACGACTCTGTGTGCTTAAGACAGCGGGAGGAAAGGAGTAGCTGTGTTTACGGCAGACTCGGCTTCCCCGCTGCGCGCTGTCAGAGACAAAAGGACAGCAGGCAACCGCAGAAACATCACACAGAACATCGGCAGCTCACACGCTTCTGGGATCCCGTGGAAATCAGATTCCCTCTTTCACTGAGATTTTCTTTTATGAATTATTTGTTGTCAAATGAAGAAAAAATTTTGGAAAAATATTAGAAATATAAGTTCCTCTTAAGGTAAAAGATATTTCTGATGCTTTCAGCTTAGAATATCTGCAGCAGGATGCTCTATTCTGAATCCCATGAAGAGAAGATAAATGAATATTTACATTCTATAAATGCATTTAATTGAATATACCATAAAGTTACAGACGTCCTGTCAAACAGTTGATGTGTCTTTGTGAGTTGCAGGTTTCCTTTAGCTGCAGATCTTTCCTGTCTGCTGAAGAGTTCCCAGCATTTTACTCTCCGATTCAGTATTTGAGCACATTTCGTGCCATCAAGCAATAAAAGAAAATCAAAATATTCTCTTGTATGTTTTTGTTATGAATCTTGAGACAAGCAGTCAGGAGGATAACTTTGATCACTATCACTGTGTTTGTCTGTAAGGGAAGGATGAGAAATCTATAATAATTTCCTTGTTTATCTGAAGATTGTTTGCTGAACTCCAAACTGCCAGTTTTGAACTTTATGTTACACTTCGATTGATGTTTTCAAGCATTTACTTCTGTTGATTATAAATTCAGCTTACAGAAATGAAAATATGACATTTAAAGTTAAAGCTCTTAAATTGCTTATTCTCCTGAATATTTTAAAGATTTTCTGATAATTTGGATTATGAGGTTAGCTTTTGTGTTGAGACCAGTGAAGTTTCTGTCAGATTAGATGATAGCTTCAGATAAACTAACAACTATTTGGGGAGCCACAGATATTTTATGGAATGTAATCCAGATTACTTATGTAAAATTCATGTTTCTAAGCTATTTGTAAGAAAAGTAGCTTGGGAAGTTAAAACACAAAGGCACGATAATCCTTGTCTCGTCATTGGCTGGTGTTTTCAAAGCAACCAATCAAGGAGCGCTATTCATTTTCATTCATTTTAATGCATATTAAGTTATATTTAGTATTTAAACTATTAAATGAGGCATTTGTAGATGTTTCTATAGACTTTAGCTAGTCACTGTTTATCATATAAAGAAAAGTTTAAAGACATTAAAGCTGCGTTTTTCTTGTACTTCAAAACCAGAAGTCTACTTTGTAATTAAGAAAAAATAAATATATAAAACTTAAATTATTTGCAGTTTCACAGTGAAATCTCTCTCTGCCAACATGCTTCTTTAGGGTTTCAATGCTTTGAGTTGTAAGAAATGTGATTTTATGACCATTTTTCACCAATAAAGTTTATCTCCACCACAATTAGCAAATCCCACCAGTTTCTCTAACTTGCATAGAACTCAGTCAACATTGATGTGCGTCTTTATTAGACTTTTAAGGTTTTAACAGAACCTCAGGTTCAAAATCCCAAATGATCCCTAAATGGTATAAAGTCCTCCACTATTGCTCACTTTTGCTTGCAGCTGTTTCTTTGTGGCGGTGATAGGAAAATGAGCAGACTCAGTGTTTACCTACTGGAACTGACAAATTGAATTACCACACAAACAGCGGCGTAATGAGCAAGAAATAAAATTTTGATGTGGCCTTGAGGCAGGAAGTGTTTGTTGGGATGTTTTTATAGTGGCTCTGTTTAGAAGTAAGGTCAACTACTGAACAAGAGCTACACACACAAGTTTGGTGGGCAAATAAAAATGTTACATTTAACCTCGGAAGAGCATTTCAAAACGGAAGTATTTAATTTCTACACTCCCATGAAGTGCATCGGTTTGTTTGTGTTTTATAATCTCTGTGTGGAAGAAGCATTTTAATTTGATAGTAGATCACAAAAATGAGGCACTTGGCAACATTGGGAATTTCCAGGAATGTGATTCAGTAAAGCTATCAGGGAAATCTGCAAATAAAACTTGTAGACAACTAGACCTTTTCTCTGTTACTTTGTTTTCCTCTGAGTCAATTCACAAGGATTTTCCCTTCTAAAGTTCCTCATTTGAGACCTGTTATTTTAATCAATTCAGAATAAAAACCTATCAACTATGGTGTAGGGAGATCTTTTGTTTGTTTTATTAACTGGAAGGTGTTTTTTTGTAGGAGTCGTAGTGTGCTGCATATTCTTTATTTTCCTGCTCCCATCTTCATTATCTGTTCTTCTGAATTGAGTCTGACTTTGTGTTCACTGAATAATAAAATAAAGATGTTTTATTGTTCTTCATGGCTAAAGTGATGCCAGAATTTGTGAATTGTTGCTAAAATATTATATAAAGCAGAGATGTTTTCTGCTGAGTTTCTTGCATCATGATGTATTTTTCCCCTGACTTGTCTGCTTTGCTTTCATTTTCTTCATTATTTGTTGCATCATTACCGTCACATCATAGCTGTCGGAGGGAATAAATAAGTTATTTGCTAATCTTTGGCCTAAATAACGAATACACTGCATTTTGTTTCACACCATAAATGGGTGTAGCTGCTTAGATTTATGAAGGAAATGAGTGAAGCATGCCTGTGCAACTGTGAACCACCATTTATTAAAACGAATTGGTGAAAATCTTTGTTCAGCCAAATTGTGACCTTCATAAATCTGCTGCTTTTGTCTGAACTACAGCATCACAATAAATTAGAAAAGCTGTTTTATCTTTAACATTTTATAACAAGCTCAAAGCTGCAGGGTATGGAGGACCAAAACTGACATAATAATAAATAAAAGAATAAATATATAAAAGAATCAATATAAAAATAAAAGTAGAAATATATAAATAAAAGAATATATAAATGAAAGAATCAATATAAAAATAAAAGTAGAAATACATAAATAAAAGAATAAAATAATAAATATATATCCAACATAATAATAAATGAAAGAATCAATATAAAAATAAAAGAAGAAATATATAAATGAAAGAATCAATATAAAAATAAAAGTAGAAATAAAAGCATAAATATATACTTTGCTTTGATTTTATTACTTCTCCCTTTTCCGTTTGCTGTATTTATTTCTGTATTGTTTTCTGTATTTACTTCTGTATTTATTTCCGTATTTATTTCTGTATTTATTTCTGTATTTATTTCCGTATTTATTTCTGTATTTATTTCTGTATTTATTTCTTCCTAAATTTACTTTACTTCGTCCGTATGCTAATGAGGTGGGCTGTCTTCTACATGTCCAGCTCTCTATTGGTCAATAAACAGGAAACAGATCCATCTGTGTGCAGATCGATTGTTAATGTCTGCTTCGTGATCCTCTTCGGAGCCTTATTGACCCTTTTCACTTCAACCAACATCACTATCTATACATGATCTAAATTTCTCGCTGATTGACACCAGTTTGTCTACGAAGGTTCGTGTTTTGGTTCTTTCTAGCTGTTAGTTGATATGCTAGGCTAGCAATAGTAATTTGTTAGCTGGCTAACATTATGTAGCCTTTCTGTTCTGGAAATAGATCGTATTTAGGCTCTAATATCAATCATATTTTTATAGTATAGACTGGTGTTGCCACCCGTCATGTAAAATACATGATCGTATTAAACCTCCGTATTTACGCCAGTTTAATCTCCCGCTAAGTAGCGACATTACCTGTAGCCACAAGTCTAAAACCTGACAGTTATGCCAAACACCCGCTACTCCATAGATAGATAGATAGATAGATAGATAGATAGATAGATAGATATTAACATTTCATTGGAGAAATGTGATGAGCTCTATAAACTTATATGTTGGAGCCTATTAAGAATTAATTTATTTTTTGCTAAATCAATTTTCACAGATCTGAGGTTATGTGAATGTTAGATCTATTGTACATTTATTTATGTATTTGTTTGGCTTAGACCCTCTTCCTGCAGTGAGTAACAGGCAGAAGCTGCTGGGGCTGATCTGATTGTTTAGTGAAGGAGTGAAAAGGTTTAAATGTTTTGTACCACAAATTAACGTTTATATTTGAAGTCAACGTGGACATTATTTTTGTTATTTTATAAGTAAATGAAACCCCTTTGAAACGGGAGAGTCTTTGCGAGTGCTTTTTACTTTTTCTTTGAGTTGAAAACCTAGTAGATGGTAGCTAATGATTAGCTCATTAACTTCGTTAACGTTATGATTATAAGGTTAAGTTTCTTATACTTTGTTTTGCTGTGGTTGTAGACTTGGCAGTAGAAATTGATAACATAGGAATAGCAACTTTATATCCCTTTTAACAGGTTACACTGGATTCTGCTCTGGTGCCTGTGGAAACAAAGTGCATGAAGTTTGTGCTCAGCTGGGAAAACCCTGTGGATCACATGGTGGGAGTGAGTACGTAGATCTCATTCCAGCACTGCGTCACACAGGTGATGCCTACTGTCATCCACCGATGGTCACTGCAGACTGACACCAGGTCACTGCAGACTGACACCAGTCACTGCAGACTGACACCAGGTCACTGCAGACTGAAACCAGTTTACTGCAGACTGACACCAGTTCACTGCAGACTGACACCAGGTCACTGCAGACTGAAACCAGTTACTGCAGACTGACACCAGTCACTGCAGACTGACACCAGTCACTGCAGACTGACACCAGGTCACTGCAGACTGACACCAGTTCTACTGCCAGACTGAACACCAGGTCACTGCAGACTGACACCAGGTCACTGCGACTGACACCAGGTCACTGCAGACTGACACCAGTCACTGCAGACTGACACCAGTTCACTGCAGACTGACACCAGTTCACTGCAGACTGACACCAGTTCACTGAGACTGACACCAGTTTACTGAGACTGACACCAGTTCACTGCAGACTGACACCAGTTCACTGCAGACTGACACCAGTTCACTGCAGACTGACACCAGTTTACTGCAGACTGACACCAGGTCACTGCAGACTGACACCAGGTCACTGCAGACTGACACCAGGTCACTGCAGACTGACACCAGGTCACTGCAGACTGAACAGTTTACTGTAGACTGACACCAGTCACTGGAGACTGACACCAGGTCATTGCAGACTGACACGCATGGCACTGCAGATGACACAGTCACTGCAGACTGAAACCAGTTTACTGTAGACTGACACCAGTTCACTGCAGACTGACACCAGTTCATTGCAGACTGAAACCAGTTTCACTGCAGACTGACACCAGGTCACTGCAGACTGACACCAGGTCACTGCAGACTGACACCAGGTCACTGCAGACTGACACCAGTCACTGCAGACTGAACCAGGTCACTGCAGACTGACACCAGTCACTGCAGACTGACACCAGGTCACTGCAGACTGACACCAGGTCATGCAGACTGAACACCAGTTTCACTGCAGACTGACACCAGGTTCACTGCAGACTGACACCAGTTCACTGAGACTGACACAGTTCACTGGAGTGACACCAGTTCATGCAGACTGACACCAGTTCACTGCAGACTGACACCAGGTCACTGCAGACTGACACCAGGTCACTGCAGACTGACACCAGGTCACTGCAGACTGACACCAGTCACTGAGACTGACACCAGGTCACTGAGACTGACACCAGGTCACTGCAGACTGACACCAGTTCACTGCAGACTGAAACCAGTTTACTGTAGACTGACACCAGTTCACTGGAGACTGAACCAGTCATGAGACGAACAGTCATGCAGACTGAACCAGTTACTGCAGACTGACACCAGGTCACTGCAGACTGACACCAGGTCACTGCAGACTGACACCAGGTCACTGCAGACTGACACCAGGTCACTGCAGACTGACACCAGGTCACTGCAGACTGACACCAGGTCACTGCAGAGACACCAGTACTGCGACTGCACCAGTTCACTGCAGACTGACACCAGTTCACTGCAGACTGGCACCAGTTCACTGCAGACTGACACACGCCAAGGACCCAACATGGACGTCTTCTTCAGTTGTAAACCTGAGTACATAATGTTGAAATAAAATTGATGCCTTTTGTAAATACATTTTCTCTATCAATGACTTAAATTGTTAACTGTGGTAATTATGTTTGTGTAATGTAGTAACCATGCACAGTGTTTAATATAATTATTACATAGATGTTTTAAAGAAACAGACACAAATCTTATGTCTTTGTTCCACAATGGCAGTTTTAATTTTAGCATTTCCTCTCCTCCACATATTTTGTTGCAAGATGTGTAAAATTTACAAGAAGCAATTTAAATGTAAAAGTTGCACATAGATTACTCAAGAGAAGCTATTAACAATAGTTTTTTACAGAACTCTACACAACATCAATTCATTTATTAATAGATACATATAGATATTAACTACAGAATAGATGCACAAAGATTTCATTTCTAACAGCTGCTAGCAGTAGTGAGTGTTCATCCAGAGCCTCTCTGCTCCTGGTTTGTGTCCTTTTAAATCAAGAGGCCCATGATACTATGACTAGGCAGCAGATGTCCCACAGCCGATTGACTGAACCTCCCATGGACAGAGAAACAAGACCATCCCAGATGTGGTAGGTTGTTAGGTCGGCTACTGTTGAGAAAGATGGACAACAAAACAAAAGGAGAAATTATGAATCTCATCAGAATATGTAAATTATTTGGCAGATGGTGCTTAAATCAATATTTAAAATGCTTTTCTAAACAACAGTGTTGGAAGATGACAGTGATTTTAGTGAAGCTTTTAACAACACAGCACTGACAGGCAGCGGTGTTTACATTTCCTAACTGTGGCTAAAGGTACTGCTGCTGGTTTACCCTCAGATCGGAGGCTGTTTATTATATACAGTCAAAGAATGGTGGATTGACAATGAGTAATAACCGTTATCTAACTCTTAAATGTTGTTTTATTAATGTTGATAAAGAAAGTGAACCTCTAAACGTTACAGCACTGACAATCAGCGGTGTTTACGTTTCCTAACTGTGGCTAAAGCTACAGCTGCTGGTTTACTCTCCGATCGGAGGCTGGTTCCTTTGAATACAGTTGGAGATGGTAAATTGACAATGCTGATGAAGGCTAACATGTAAATACTGTTTATTACAGTTAATACAGAAAGTGAACCTTTTGATGTTACAGCACTGACAGCGTGTATAGAAAAAGCTGCTGCTAGCTGGTTTACTCTCCGATCGCAGTCTGTTTATTTTATACAGAGTGAGAGAATGATGGATTAAAATGAGTAATAACGGATATCTAACACTTAAATGCTGTTATTATCCTTACCTTTTATTGTATCCTTAAGATAATGAGTATTCGTGAATTTTTCGGTCAGGTTTCCCGAGGACTGTTGAGCGGCCGAGTAGGTAGACATTAACAATCGATCTGCACACAGATGGTTCTGTTTCCTGTTTATTGACCAATAGAGAGCTGGACATGTAGAAGACAGCCCACCTCATTAGCATACGGACGAAGTAAAGTAAATTTAGGAAGAAATAAATACAGAAATAAATACAGAAATAAATACGGAAATAAATACGGAAATAAATACAGAAATAAATACGGAAATAAATACAGAAAACAATACACAAATAAATACAGCAAACGGAAAAGGGAGAAGAAATAAAATCAAAGCAAAGTATATATTTATGCTTTTATTTCTACTTTTATTTTTATATTGATTCTTTTATTTATATATTTCTACTTTTATTTTTATATTGATTCTTTTATATATTTATTCTTTTATTTATTATTATGTCAGTTTTGGTCCTCCATAGCAGGGAAGGAGCTGCACTTCTTTCCTTCTGAAAACGGGGAACATCGATGGGGTAGCGTTGAAATTCCTCTCTTGCTGGCGAACCGGGGGGGAAGTCTGGGTCAGAACGACCTTCTGTTCTGCCTTTGAAGCCATGTTGACACGAAACCGCAAGCAAAGATTTGAAACTGAGTAAAAAGCAGCTGCACAGACAAAATAAACTGACACAAAACAAACCGAACCTTTCCACATTTGTTACGTCGAAAGGAGTTTTGGGGGGAATTTTAAATAAAGAAATGAATGATTGAGCTAGATTTCAAACTTTTTAAAAAAAATAAATTAAAGTTTAAGGGTACTAGTGTACCCTTAAATAAAATTAAAAAAAATAAAATCGACTGTGGTTGAATCTGTCAAAAGGATAACAATCAGCTTTGCTCTCCACAAATCTAGTGTTTTTGTAGCAAGATGAAATTTCTTCCTGAGGGAAAGCTGCAGGAAGTCCCTCTTGAGTGACTGTTTCTTGTCACAAGCAATCACTCAGAGCACAGCAAAATGTTCAGATTGTGCCAAAGAGGAACAGTTTGCCCTACAAGCAAAAACATGTGTGGATCAAATGTAACACTGCACATTTAACCAGGTGGCTACATCCTACAAGCTGCAGGAGGAAAAGGGAATCTGTTCCTGGTTGATGATGGTAAGATAAATGGAACTAACAAACCTATTAAACGGCTGCAAAAGACTTCATAAAAAAAAACAAAACGTACAGCCAGAGCTACAACTGAGTGGCTTAAATAAAAATGCTTGAAGTGTTAGAACGGTCCAGTCAAAGTTCAGATCTAAATCCACTTTTAAATGTCTTAAAGGGGCAGCATTGTGTAAAATTCACTTTTTTGAGATTTACATCATGTTATAATGTTATTCTCTCATCAAAAGCATGCATGTAGTGTTGTTTTGATTCTTTCATTAATGCTTGAGAAATCCTTTAATCTCCATGGCAACCATTCAACTGTGAAAAACCCCTGGGTGGACCTAGCTCCGCCTTCAAGACGCAGCTCCTCCTCAGAGCTGCAGTTTCCAACTTACTAAGCTTCTGCCTCACAGAGCAGCTCTCAAACCTGACTCAACAACTCAGTTCCTTCAGACTAGCAATCAGCAATTAGCAAACACCTGGTGGACCTGCGCATCAGGTGATATGAGCCACTTCAAAGCTGGTAAAAACGTTGTTAAAGGGTTAATAGAGAAGCCATGTTGTTATGGCTTCCTGGGGTGAAAGTTTTAAAGAGACAGAGACCCAATTTCAAAGCATTAAATCACAAAGTAACATTTATTTTAAGTCATATTTGGTATATACATCTGTTTTTTTAACAACTGAAGTTAACAGAATTACTTGATTGTGCTACAAAATGGCACCATGTGGCTGGAAAACACAAAACCACCCCTTTAAAATACAAACAAAAAGTATTTTTTTTACAAAACAGGACTAGACATAAGGCCATCTGTGTTTTGATTTCACACCTGCAGTTTTGTAAGTATTGACATCAGTGCATGTTCGCTGAGAATCACACCTCTTACAGTCAGGGCTCTGGTAATAACGGGCTGTGTGAAACTTGGATCAGGTTTCATGTGAAAGCTGCACTAAAGAGGCCATTAGGCATGAAAACGCAGAGACGGTGGACGAGGGTGTAAAATGTAACAGCTGAGCTGGATGAACCCACAAGGGAAACGTTCATAAATAACCAGAAAGTCTTGAAAATGTCAAAATACATTTAACAGAAACAGGAAGTGACGTGATAAAAAAACACAATCTGTGACAGACTGATATGAAAAACATGCTCTTACACAAAAACTATAATTATATTATATGGATTTAGCTTGTTTTCTTATCAGAAACATGTTCAGAAAAGCTTCTGTTTGTTTGTTTTTCTCCCAGTTTTTGTTTGGTTTTGATTAATTTTAGTAATCCCACTGAGACTTATAATGCGACTATTTTCAGTGGAAGCTGAGGGTCAGTGCTGCTCCTCGTCGTGACAGAAAAGAAAACACAACAGCTTGTTCAGGCCATCATCTAAACACAGATATGGATTCTTCACAGTAGGCATGTAACAACACAGCTGTGGGTGCATTTCCTAATCTTCTGCAAACAGAGCTGCTAAACTCAAGAAGACGAGAAAAACAAGCACTGCAGCCGTTTGTGTAGTCTGGAGTAACAGGTCTGAGGAGCGGCTAATGAGAAGCATCACTCAAAGCAACCGCATCGTTTTTTCCTTTTCAAATCAAAATAAATAATGCAATCAAATGACGACTTGATGGGTGTCTCGCTGCGGCACAAATCAAAGAGAAACCCGTTCCCAGAAACGCGCGGCACGCTTTTCAGAGCCCCAACTTCTCTCAACCACGGACGAGGAGATCCAGACAGCCGATACCTTCAGGGTGCGTTGGAAACACATGGCTCTAATAGTGGGAGCGGTGTGACAGAACGAGCGGGGTGAGTTGTTCTGAGAGAAAAAAAATAAAAGGGTAAAAAAAAAAAAGTGGAGCACTTGTCCATTTTATAGCGCTGGCTGTCTGTTCTCTATTCCCTTCAGTAAAACCTCAGCTGACTCTCAGTCACTCTTATACGCTGAAATGGTTTCACAGATACTCTCGCTGCGTTCAGGAGCCGCATGCAAAGAATCCCAACATTTCTGTACCCGAACTCCCTGCGTTTCTGAATAATAAATGAAAAGTTTGGCAATTGTTTTCCCTTTTTTTCCTCCCCAAAACGACATCTAGCTTGTTCTGTGAAGCTACATGTTTAATTATCAGATGCCTCGGCTGTTACTCAAAGCAAAGAAAGACCTGAGGGCATCCAAGAGCATGCTGGGATTTAGGTCCTCTCCCCCTGTGCCCCTAAAAATTGCCAAGCTGCTACAGAAAGTGGACAGATGGAGGTGGAGGATGTACATTTGGTACTAACCTTTGAGGTAATCATCTGGGGTTCTCACTCATTCACATGCTGCAGGCCTGAATGATAATAGACAATCTAACCATCACTAACGAGGCGCTTCTCTGCATTTTACTTTGAAAATCAGTAAGTTGTTACACAAATACTTCAGACACTTTTCACATTTTGCCATGTTGCGAGGACAAACTACTGGGTTTTATGCGACAGACCAACAATCACATTTCTGCACATCTACACTTTTCATTACATTTCTATTTATAAGATATCTAAAGCTCAGTTAAACTGGACCGGGAGCATCTGTCAATGTCAACGTTTTTCCGACCTCCAACAGATTTTCTTTCAGGATTAACTTTCGATTAGCTTCATCAAACCTAACATGAGTCCCACATCACCACAGCATTATGCTGCCTCCACTATGTGACTTCTGAATCATTTGGTTGCACTGAATTTTATTTATGGGTATCAGAGTAAAGGCAGTGAAAAAAAATGCTCTCACACTTTACCCATTTTTATTTGTGAAAGTATAAAATTCCATCTATATCCGTTTCCTTCTTCTTCACAGTTTTGCACACCTGTGTTTTGATTTAACACATAAAAATCCCAATAAAATACACGGAAGTCTTGTTGTTTAAAAACTCTTTTTTTTGGTATCAGCTGGCTTTTCTCAAAACTGAATTCCAATAAGATATTATTGATTTCGGATTAAAGTGGAAGGTGTTAGAAGACCAGACCAAAATGATTGGCTCTAGACGCATGTGAAGGTCAAACAACACAAACAAGGAGGAATTAAAAATATTCAAACTTCAGGTTCACATTGGGACTTTCGGTGCCACAAAGCTGGTTCACCATAACATGATGAGCAACAAATGCTGGAAACCTTTTCAAATACTGCTTAAAAACCAAAAACAGCCGCGTTTATGTGACATTAAACGATTTGAATAGCAGAAACTTTATGATTACCAGGATGTAATCTTAAATTTTATGTTTTTTTAGGCCACAACTCTAAAAGACTTGGCAGAGTTAAAGCTGTTCAATAATATGGAGACCTGGGTTTTAAAAATATAGCAAGAAAATATATTTAATCGATAGACATGGCATGCAGACAGTAAGTAACACATCTTCTTAGTGAAAGGATTCTTTTTCAAGTAAATATTTTTTTGAAAAAAACATGAAATAACCT
Source organism: Poecilia picta (assembly GCA_033032245.1). Lineage (NCBI taxonomy): Eukaryota > Metazoa > Chordata > Actinopteri > Cyprinodontiformes > Poeciliidae > Poecilia > Poecilia picta. The sequence goes on along the minus strand of CM065359.1, from coordinate 11,317,662 downwards.
CCTTTTTTCTCATGCCAGTATGACAGTGAGCTGAGAAATTGAAAAAGTAGCAGCTATCATTCACTTCTTTATTTAAAAATATTCTTTTGTTCCATCCAGACACGACAGACTGCAGCCTCACGGCCAAGTTACTCTCTTCTTTTTACTCACTTCATTTGACCAAAGTGACAGTTTTAATAGTATAAATATTATCTTTTTCTCTGGTTTCCAGCAGCTTCCTGCCTCTCCAACGTTTCATTATGCCTCCCTCCTTTCTTTCCCCGTATCTGAGCGTGTGCAGCCCACTTCCACAAAGTGGAACTCATTTGTCTGTCTTCAAATGCTAATGGTGCCCATAATGGCTGCCACTCAGCGTTATCTCCTCTCACTGATATCAGGGTGTAATTAAAACAACTCTGTCCTTAATAAGGTGTCAGAGGTGACAATGCAGTGTGCTGATAAAGAGGACATATGTATATATAGACACAGTCATTGACACTCCCTGAAAGAGAGCAACGTTAGAGTAATTTCCCACATAAAAACAAAAACTATACTTACTGTTAGTCCTTTAAAAAGGTAGTTATCGTGCTTAGTTACAATTGTTTAAGCTATGTTGCAACAAAAATCAATCCATCATTAATTTACCAAGCCTATTTATTTTTACTGCACATTAATTGCCTTAAAACTGAAAACCAAAACCTTTTTTTTACTTTACAGAGACATAAACAGCATCAAAATCAGAAAATGGATAGGAAGTGATGCACCCATGAACAAAAGAGGATAATTTTGCATTCCTATCATTTTTATTGCATTTACAATCATATTCAGTAAATGAAGATATTTGTTCTAATAAAACTAGTTTGTCAGAGTAAAAGTCCCTCTTTAAAATAATAACCGTAAGTAGAACAGAACAGAATATTTTCTGCATTTATGGAGAGATTCAGCTGCAAAGTAGCAAAATGGAAGCAAATTTACAACATAAAAAATAATGTAGATATTAAAAATATCATATTCAGCTCTCTGTTCTGTAACAGATATACTTTTTTATTAGATCCTCTTTTTGCTATTAAATATGTTTTCTTATTCTAATAAGAGTTTTCATTAGCTGAAAGCAGAAGACCACAAAACCTTGAAAACATTATTAGATGTAATGTGTCACTTAGGTAACTGAGTTGCTGAAATAAACAGACTTTAGCCCATTTTTTTAACTTTATGTTTAATATTTATAATATTGCTGAACTATTTCTTTTGTTGTAGATATTGTAATCCTAGAAAATCGGATCCAGACCTCAAAGAAAATTAGAAATCCAACAACCTGAAACATTTTTAACACTTTAATCTACTTAGAATATGTATAAACTAGTTTCTATCAAGTTCAGTTAAAAGAAATTAATACAGTTTTTTTTTTTAACTAAGAAAAAGTGTGAACATTTCTTTTTCAATTACTTATGAATGCATAAATCATAGCAGGTCATATATCTAATAAGTGCAAAAGGACATTTTGATGCATTTTAACTGTAAAAATTCGGACTTTTTGTAAGTAAAATGACTAGAAGAGCCTGTTTAAAGAAAACCAAAGGTCAGCACCTGTCCACTTTTCTTCTCTGAAGCCAGGATGTGAGACTAATTTCCATAAACGCAGCTGGTCTGGTCTACCGAGACCCAAACCGCTGCAGGAACACGTCGTCTTTTCATAAAAAATACTGAATGAGTTTCTAGCTGATGAAATTGAAATGAGTCACAGGATTTGGCAGAGAGCTGGCCCTGATGTAACATCATGTTTTGATCTCTTTAAAGGCATACGGTCAGTTTGACGGCAGCTTTAGGTCATCAGATGTCATCTGCTTTGAGGTGAAAATCTTACACTGTGTTGAACAATAAGCTGTGAATCCTTTAAGAAACTGGATTTAAAAAGACAAAACGAAAACTCAGAACCTCATCTAACAACAGGATCGATTGACTGGAGACTTGAAAAGGATCTGGAAACTGCACACACTCATGTTGAAATGTTTCCCCACAACTAATGACCGATTTGAAAACTTTTTCACATTTGTTAGACAACAAAAACAAAAGAACATTGTGGTTCATTTCATCTCCACCAAATCTGAGGAAGACATTCTGAACGTCTTTTATCCACAACCCTCCTCATTGTACAGCACATACAGCAGTAAAACCAGCTGACCAAATGTGCTGGAGCTCAGCTTGGATTGCTAGTTGACAGGGCTGTTCCTGCTTATTTTGAAGTGGCTCATTTTCCAGACACCAAGACGGGTGGGGTTTTTTTAGAAGCAGCAGAAACCCAAATGGAAGTATGTGCAAAAATGTGCACAATTCAAAGCTGTGCACACTTTTGCTATCAGGTTATTGCACATTTTTATACTTTTCATTTTCCCCTACTAGATGATTTTTTTTCTCAAGTGGGTTTTTCCAGAGGAAATGTCGTATCATATGTGAAAGATGTTTTGAAATGAAGTGTCAGGGTCTCGTTTTGATGCCGAGGCGGAGGTGGAGGCGGGGGTGCAGCGGGGTCCTGCGGCGCAGACAGCAGCATCTACGGGGGTCAGACAGCGACAACCGGAGGAGCATAATAAGCTTCTGCTGCTACTTTAAACAGGTGCGTCCCAGTTGTCCCGAGGACAAAGACAGAGACAGAGACAAGGCGGCACATCTGACGACTCCGTTCTCAGCTGCAGCTCTGCGTATTGGACCAACAGGGAGTAAACGTGCAACACTGAATCAATTTACCTTCTCAGATATATCTGTCAATGCTAACCGCAGCCACACACTGCAGAGACTGATGCGCTCCACTCCAGCTGGCTGTCTGAACATCACTCACTAATAGTAATCCCTGTTTTACCTGACGCCGCTGCAAGCCACCATGACTAATGGCTTTCATTCAGTTTTGTTATAAAGCAGAATCATATTTACTGTGACTCTGAGGCATGGAAAAATAATATAAATTTATCCTCTAACGTATTTGATATCCAGTAAAACAAAGCCGAAAAAAACAAACAAACAAACAAACCTCCTGTCACCATTTGATTTGTCTGCAGCTCATCTCAATAAAAACAAAGCATTTCTCTCTTTGATTGGGCCACTTGTCTGATCTGAATTGCAGTAATCAAATATTTGTCCACTCCACTGATATTAAAGCTCTTCACATCTGACACTCGAAATAAAGGAAGTTGGTGAATAACGACGCCTGTGAGCTGATTAAATGTAGCAGCACAGATTGAGCTTCAATCAAGTGAGCGTTTAAACTCTGTCTTAGCCAGCTGGCAGCTGAGAAAAACATTTCATTTTAGTTTTGACAGAATGACTGAGAACACAATGTTTAATGCATTAGGTAACAAAACCACCAGTTTGTATTTATCATTAGTCTCTCATGCCATGTCAGGATAAAATAGCTTTATTTCAAGGGAGAGGTGATGTGCTGGGAATAACAGCTTCATGCTTTTGTTTATTTTGGAAGTGATTTTTAAAAGTCTATAAGTTTGTTGAACATTAAGTTAGTTGGGTTTTTTAATATCTTTGTTCTTAAACTCATGAAACGAGACAATTCAGCTGCTGATCTTTTATCAATCTGATAAATTTATATCAGCAGGATTCTATATATGTGATTAGTATTTAAAACAAACCCAAAACTTTAGGTTGTATTTCTCTGCCAATAAGTCAAAATGATCAGTGCAATTTGTTGTGGTAACTCTAAGGATGCTATTTAAATACAAATCAACATAAAACACACTTTATGCTACAGAAACTCTGAGTTTTTCCTTTAGATTATGGAAAAGTCTCGGTGACACTCGGTGGTCACTTTTCTTTACTCGTCTCAACCTGGAAAATGATCAAAGCAAAAATAAATACTTTTCCAGACTTTTAAAGAGTGCTGAGGATCCCTGCTTTAAGAAGGACCTTTGATATTGGATTTGCTCTTCATCCAATCCCCAAAAGAAACGTTTGTCACCCTAACTACTAAACTCAGCACAGCTCAATCCATCTTCAAGTAGTTTTTTTGTTTTTTTCACTGCAGACTTTTCCCAGTCCCAGGGAAAGCACTAAGAGTGGGCCAGAACAGCATGAATGTGGGTTGTAAATGATAGCCGTTTCCTGAAAGTTAAATTGCTCAGCAGAGCTGTGGGGGACTGCAGATATAAGAGCTTTGTCAGTGGTGGGTTTGTTGCCTTAAGCCATCAATTTCACGTGATGCATAAGCAAGAGCATGATGCAATGTTAACACTGACTACAATAGTTTTAAGCAAAGTCGAATTTCTGGCAAAATGGTAAGCAAAAGTGGAAATTCATCATAAAAATGTCTCTCAAATGCTATTACAACGATCTCTGTAGGGTGAGAATTAAATACCTGCTCCTCACAAATGATTATCAGATGTTTTCTAATTAAGTTAATCAGAAAGTTCCAGTTTTTACTGGCAAAAAGCCCAGTGGTTTCTCTTTCCCCTTTCCACCGTCTACATGTCTTGTTCTTTATCCGCTTCCCTCTTGTCAGTCTGCAGTGCCGTAAACACAAAATGTCATAATCATAAAATCTTCCAGGAAACTTCAGCATCCAGTGATGACAAGGTCCCAACAAATCAAACACAAACACACCGGCTTCCCTGGCAGCGAGCAGAAAGAACATCAGCCAGGAAACCTCTGATTTCCCGTAAACCAATTATTTTTTTTTTTTTTAAAAAAGGGAGAAACAACAAACAAAAATGTTGCCCCAACTATGGCTTCGAGCAAAACTGGAGCCATTGCTGGTAAACTGATTAGCTCGGTAATTGCAGTGGAAATGAAGCTCTGAGGTTGATAAGAAAAGAAAGTGCATTGGCATATCCAGGAAATACTAATCAGTCTTCGAGGCTTTCTCGCGGGTGGCTGCAGTTTCTCTCGTTGTGAATGCGACTGCATCCTGCCACTGTTTCTGTTTTTTTTTTTTTTTTTTTTTTTTAAATCTGCGGTTTGCTACATGTTTATGTGTCCGTGTGTGCAACTCCGTTTAGCCTCACTGGCTAAAAATAAAAGCCTCCCTCTTTTACATTGCTTGCCAAAAGCAGCATAGCGGAATAAATAAATCGCTATAGAATACTTTTCTATAGCTCATAGTTTAATTATATAAGTAGATAAATAAATAAGTAAATAAATAAATGTGGAACTGACTAACAAAAACGTAACGTTCCATTTAAAACAAACAACAAAGACAATTGGTACTAATCTTTTTAGGTTTTAAATGATAAAATACTAAATAATTAATAAATGAGAGTTCAGTGCAGTCTTAGAAAAAACCTGTACTGTTTAAATGTCTGTTTTTAAGTAATTTACTTCATTCCTGACAACAGATTTTTAAAACAAGTTTGTCTCAGATCTGCTCACGATTAATTTGATCTCACAGGAGTATTTCTGAACTCTTCCTGAGTTAAAATATTACTGTTTCTATACTGTATCTATGTCTGATTTGTATACATATGGTAAGCCACAATAATGAAAGTCACAAAGTTTTAGAACACTACAAAAAAAAAAATCACAAAAATGGATAAAAGCATAAAATAGTCTCTGATCAGAGGAATTACTATCAGGCTGATAACAAAACTGATAAGTAGAGACTCTGTTGCATATGTGACAATACTCTAATATCATGTATGTATCTGGATAAAAGAGACAGATTTCTAAACAGAACGATTCTCATTAAAAAAACGACATGAAACTTTCACCCAATAAATCAGAATATCTGATGGCCTAACAAAGACAAACTTAATTTAAAAAGTTGAGCATCACCAAATGAACACTGCAGCACACACCCAGTAAATAAACTGTCACTCAGAGTGGTGAGTGACGGCAACATAGTTTGGGATTATTTGTGTCAAGATGGATGAAATTATAAATAATTAAGTTAGTTAGTTATAAATAGTTCCGAATCCCAATCAGTGTGGACCCAAAAACCTTTAGGCAACTTTTAAAAAGCTGAAGAAAAGCAATATATCAGTTGCCATAATCACAACATGTATCCACGCTAACAAAGGAGCAGCTTCACCTCAATAAAATAGAATCAGCCACTTAAATCATATCCTGACAATGTGTTAGACTTGAAAAGCTTTACCAGGTGAGCTAACGCTTCGAGTCAAGCTGTGAGATCCAGATAAACTCCAAACAAAGAAAACTGAATGTTTAAATTTAATTAAAAAAAAGTGGTTCAACAAACTAAAGGATGTCCACACCCAAATCAACAGGAGTGAGTACTCTGGTTATGTTCTTATATTTTTTATTATTTTCTGCGCTGCACTGCAGTACTTGCATTTGATTGGTTAACCTTTCCAATAGCTTCAGACAAGAGCAGCGGTAGCATTATTCACAGATTCGGATGGCCATGGCAGACAGATAGATATACACATTATTTGTTTTTCAATAGTGAATAGCCCAGGATTTTTCTACATAGAGTTTAAATGTCCTTCCCATGCATGCAAGGTTTCTCTCTGGGTACTCCTGCTTCCTCCCACAGTCCTAAAACGTGACTGTTTGGTACCTAAAAAGCTCTACTTTAACTTACTTTTAATCAAGTAAAAGTAAAAATAAGCTACCCAGGAAATTATTATGGTAAGAGTAAGAAGCAATTTTTGAATACTAAGTAAATGTTTAATCATAACCAATGATATAATATTAAAAACGATGAGATTAGACTAATGAAAATATGAAATTATGTGCAAATGTTTACATTTTAAAGACTAAATTAATACAAATGAAGAACAAAATAACTAATTCAGTCAGAAGAAACACTTTCTAAACAGTTATCAATAAATAAACATATGAAAGTAATACTTACAATAGGTAATAAGTCAGAAAAGGGTAAAATACTTTCATCAATGATGTTAGCTGTTCACTGTATATCAGCAGATAGAAAACAGCATGAGAACAACAACAAGATTGTGAACAAATACATATAGAATAGGTACTGTATGTCAAAGTATCTATGTGTGTGTGTCTATGTCTCATACATTTTTGATTAAAATATGTTTTTTTTCTTACATTGAAGTTTTTTTTGTAAAATATCCAGAAATTTTACTCAAAGTAGGAGTAGCAGTGGCTCATAGTAATATTACCCACGTAAAAGAGTAATAAAAACTACTCCTGATAGTACATTAGTCCTATCAGAGTAAATTAGTAAAATTTACTCTGTTAAATTTTAACAGAGTAAATGTTAAAATTTTACTGCTGGAATTCTGCTTGGGTTGCTAGGTAACGGCCTGGGCTTCACTAAGGTTGCTAGGTGACGGGCAGTGCCTGCTGATTTCGATGTTAAGTTCAGAAGGTTTTTGAAACGGCTCAGGCACCAACAAAAAAAAAAATCACTAAAATACAAAACCCAAATTGAAGTACAATAGGTCCCCTTTAATTTATCATATGTTTTTTAAAAAATATCCTTATTTTTAACTACATAATTAGTCAAGCAGACCATCAGTACCAACACTAATAAATGTGTTAAATATGAGGAGAGAGAATATTCCTGCATAATAAATAATCATTAGAGCTGTATATTAGTATTTCTTCTTTCAACTTTTTTACTTTTTTTTTTGCTGACCAAAATGCCTCCAGCTCTTTTTCCTTCACTTCCCTCTCCTTCATCCTTTCGCCCTTGCCTCATGCCGAGCCCTTGGCTTCGTACCGGCTACATCCTCACCTGTCACTACAGCTGCTCCCATCTGTCCTTTCTCACTTTGCCTTGCCCTGCGTCCATCTCTGCGACCTTGTTACACACAGAGGCCCCCTCGTCTGTCTGCCCACAGCCCCTGTGTGCTTTTTACACAAACGAAAAAAAACAAAAAAAAAAACACATGAAAGCAGGATTTGTTTGAAAATGTCGAGCTGCTTCTCTCAGCTCTCGCGTCTTTGCCAGCTCTTGTTTGTACTGTGGCAAGATTATTTGATTGTTTACCGGTTTACTTGTTGTCTGCTATCAATCAGCAATGTTTACAGTACGTGTTCCTTTATAATACAGGATTACTGAGAGGAGATGGTGTGCGTGTGCGTGTGTGTGTGTGTGTGTGTGTGTGTGTGTGTGTGTGTGTGTGTGTGTGTGTGTGTGTGTGTGTGTGTGTGTGTGTGTGTGTGTGGGCATCTCGCTCTATAATAACCTGATTTATCTGTACAACTGCTCTGAGGATTCTAGTTTAATTTCATTTGCATTTGGGAAATCTTTCATTTAATGCCCGTCTGCTTGTTTTAGAGCATCATCTCTTTTAAAAAAAAGGAGAGTAAATCTGATTTGTTCGGTTTTTATTGATGCACTGTTGCTACAAATTAAAACATTGGGACTTTGAATCAGTTTGATGCGGTAACCTTTGTTTTTAATCTTGTTTTATTTCTTGTTGGTTGTAGCACTTTCATAAAGGCTCTCAAGTCGGATGTGTTTCAGTAATGAGATGACTTGATTGGCACAATTTACTTAAGCTGTTGATGATAATATCTGCCAGATTTTTTAAACACAAGTAATTAAATTTTATGACGTTTAAAACAAGATACAGGCCTGTGGAAGTTGTGTCTGCAGACAATTATGTGGTATTACCTAAAAAGATTTTACAAGTTAAACTGTCATGAGTTCATATGTATTTCAGAGTAAACATGCTAGCATTCGTCTAGGATTTCAGGAAGATGTTCTGTTTCAAATTGCCAGAAAGTGGAAGATGGGAGTTGGTTGAAGGATACAATGTCATTAAATTTTATTTGTCCCATTATATATTTATATTCAACGCTTACAAGCTTCCAATCATCCAAGTAGTTTGAGTATCAGACAAATACAGCCTACGAAAAGCTACATTTATTATGTAAAAATGAACAATATCCAAACCAACTTGACAACCTGACATCTGATATTACTGTGATGGTTTGGTGCTGCAGGAACTAGTTGACTATACCTGATGGAAATAATGGTGTCTGCTAGAAAATCCTGAAAGAAAATGTCTGACCAGCAAACTTATGTTGGGTACCAAGAGGAAAATAACCTGGAACACACCAAGAAGTTCACATGACACAAATAAATCAAAATTCAAAACTTAAACTGACATTATTTGTGATACATACTATGACTTCAAATAGCCTGTTTATGCACAAATCTGACAAAATCTGTAAAAATTCCTCTGATGGGATGAAAAATACTTCCTGCACTTTGTTCTGTTAAAGATGGGAGTTTTATTACTCCTATTGTAAGTTAGCTTTTTTCCTCCCCATCTAAATTGACACACCATCATAATTCAGATCTCTGCTGTTTAAGCAGGAGATATGGTATTACTCTTCTTACAAACTAGTCTTGTTTGAGTGTGAAAGCTGACTAAAACGACTTCTGTAAAGGTCACATCTGTTCACACAACTCCACGAACAATCCTCTTTTATCCTCCCAATTCTTCTCCACAAGCTGCTTAAGATGTGATGAGATCAAGTTTAAGTAAAAGGTGACAATCTTGTTCCTCTGGGCCTTTTTGTCCTGGACTTTCAGACGTATTTAGGACAACTTTTTTCTGCATGTCTCTACACGTTAGCTCACCGCTGTCTTACATCTCAACCGTTCTTAGAGAAGATGGGGCAGGAGGAGGTGAGGAAAATGAAGAGGTGAGGAAAATTCCCCAGTAATGAATTATATCAAGCTGCTGTCAGTCTAAAATATCACATAAAGCTATCAGATTGAAAACATGTATTAGAAAAGACGTATTTTTTGAGTTAGTTTTCTCTGGTCCAGGTCTTGTGGTGCCTTTAAGGGATTGGGGTAACCTTTTTTGGGTCATAGCCAGAAGATGAAGTGATGCATAAGTTATGCCTCTATAAAAATCTCAGTGTCTTTCTTGTTAAGGTCTTCACTTTGTTCCTGTTTCTTGCCGGCGTTTGTGTACTTCAATTTTGATTTCAGATTTTAATTTTTGATTTAGTCAATGTTTTCTTCTTTGGGATGAAGGATTTTTATCCTGTTTATTTTAACAAGTTTTTGTTTGGCGTTTTCAACTTCCATGATTCATGCATCCTGCATCCGAGTTCACTTCTAAATCTGCTCACGAGAAAACACCAATTTCATCACATGACTAAATATTCTCATTATTGAAGATGACTAGCCAGCTAGTCTAGAAACTTCTAAAAATATGCATCTGGGCTGATTCGTGGTCGCTTGAGTGCAGCAATGCTTCACAGTCTGAACAGCAGCATCATTCCTCCCCAGCTTCCTCAGTCCTACCAGTCCGTCTCAGTACCAGATAGCCCTTTGCAAGCCAGTTCACACAGAACCGGGCCCTTAAGTCACCTGCACTAATCCTCAGAATGAATAAACCATGTGCACAGTGGTGCAGCCAGCCCAATGCTATTTTCAGCCCCACTGTCCTTCTTCCTCGGTCTGAGATGTCTCCGTAAAAAGTGTTTCCCCCATCTTGGCATCGGGGACACGGAGTGCGCGAAGGCAGCCACGCTGATCCATCCTAAAATCAGACATTGAGCTGCTATAGCAAAAAAGAAAAGATAGAGGAACCAAGATGTCTTTCAGATGAGCAGATTTGTTTGGGACTATTGAAGCGCATGTTGGAGTTTAATTGGAAAAATGATTGGGATCAATATTTGTTGATGACTGATCTGAAATAAATTTACATGAAGGTTTTTTATTAGCTTTGCTGATTAGAGACGCGCCATAAAGTCGTTGGTGAAAGGATTTTACTCTCGGCAGACCCTGAGGTATTTTCCTACAGTAAACATCAGCATCACCCGGGTGCAGAAACAACGCTCTTCTGTGTGGATGTTTGAACTGAGGGTAGAACCCTCTAAATCAGCTAATTAGTGCACAACTAAATATTTCAAACATTAAAACTGTAAATGAAGCCAAATAACAGCTCTGAGAAAAACAAACAGGTAAATTGTCAGATTTAATACTGAGTAGAGGGATGGAAAATTAATGATGTGCATTTATTTTTTTTTACATAGAAATACTCAACAAGCTCTATAAGTTTAATTTGAATAACGCTCATTCAGCCGAGCTACACGACAAAGCAGCTTCAGCTTATCATCCAAAAACCAACAAATGTAAGAGAACTACAATTTTCTGTTTATTCAGCCAGTATTTACTACAGTTGACACAAAATAATGTTAAAATGTTATGTTTTCCTTTGTAAATTCAGTATATTCTAAAAAGTTTATGTTATGGAAAGATGGTGAAACCTCTTGATACAAGAGAAAACTCAGGTTTCTAAGAAAATGACAGCTTATCAATTAATCGTTAACTTAAAATAATTGTAATAAAGTACTGCTTTGGGGTTCCTGCCATGTTATAAAGTCTGACTTTAATATAAAGCATCTATTATTAGTGCTGAGCGTTTATGGGGACCTGGGTAATGTGGCAGCAATCACTGTTTGGGGATGGTCAGCAGTAAATACCTCTTCTTCAGCACTCTGGGGAAAATATTAATCTCTCAAAGGTGTTCATAAGTTCATCACTGCTGCTGATGGTGGCAGGAGGAAATTTAATTTCCTGTTTATTGTCTAATTGTGCTCATCCCAATGTTTAGCATTTCTATTTTTTTTACTTAAACAAAAGCTTGTGACTTGGGAAGTCAAAGGAATGTATAATGGGAGCGGAGAGAACAAAGAGGAGGGCAAATAAGCGATGTAGAGGAGGAGAGAGAGAGAGAGAGAATGAAGACGAGAGATGAAAGCATAATGAGCATCGTCATGCCCATGGGAGAGAATGTGAGGAGTTTGCTGTGCAGGAAAAGTGATGAAGGGTAAATGTAGAAAACTGTCATAGACCTTTGGCAGAGAGGAGAAAGAAAAGCCAGGATAAACACCATCACCAAGAGCTGGCACACATTTTCTCGCTCGGCACATGACGACAGTTTCAGAAGCCAGACTGCGAAGAGCAGCTGTGCTGACCCAAAGCCGCTGGGCGATGTGGGTGGTGGCTGCGCTTCACATCTGTCGCCTCAGGCCCTAAAAACCCAGAGGAGATGCAAGCCTTAAGAATATTTTTGCCAAATGAGATATGAGACACCCTCCTCCTGCTTGGCTCTGTTCCAGCTCCCCAGATTGCCGAAGCTGTCAGAGAAATCTGAGCTCAGTGTCCCCTGCAGGGTTACTCCTTAAGAATTCAAGATTATCAGTACACGAACTCTCCAGCAGTCAAATAATTAATTAGACACTCCGAGTGTGTCTACTGTACAACAGCAATCCTACGGCCCAATAAAACTTTCAGTGCCACTGAAATCCACTTCTGCAGTCAGTGCAAAGTCCTGCTGAATATTTTCCAGACACTTCATACGTTCCGCATTGAAACTGGGTCAGTTCATACCAAGCCATTGTAAGAATCAACTCCCTGAAGGTAGCATGAGAAAATACATCATTACCAAAAGGCCTTCAGTTGGTTACATGCATACAACACCAGGCACATTTATTGGCACCACTAGTAAAGATCTGCAAAAACCCGTAAAACTTATGCCTAATTAGGAACCTACAATTAGTAATATACAACTTCCCCCCCAGGGAATAAATATGAAGTATTGCAGAGGCCGGTTTCTTTTTGTCGCCAGCCTCTAGGCTGCAGGAGAAACCACATTTATCTTGTCAGCACTAATAGTCAGCAGGACACCAATGGAGACGAAATGAAATCTCCAAAGTCCACTTTTAGGGAACTGCAGTAAACATTGGTCTCTTGTTGCCAAGTCTTCATAGCAACAAATTAAACACCAACTACAAGCTAACTGGTTGTTTTTGTCCTGTTTCAAACTATCACAAATGTAAAAATGTCCTTTTTTAACTTGAAGTTAACTGGAACTGCTACGGGTAGATCAAGATTTTCTTTAACAAACAGTTCAGAGGTTTGATGTAAAACTAAGACTGAAAATACAGAAGAGCAGCTCATTCTGCTATGATCTGTCTAAATTCAAGCTCAGTTTCTCCTGAGTTCTGGATTTTCATATTTTGAGTTGCTGCTATGTTTTGTTATTCTCAGTGTTTCTTTCATGCTTTAATGTTAAGTTATAGTTTTAATAATTCTTTATGTCTATTTCAGTCAATTATTTTGCCCTCTCTGTCCCAGTAATAATCCTCAGCTGTATTTATACTCCCGACTTGCGTTCAGCTATTGTCAGATCCATCTGTTTTAAACCCCATGTCTTACTTTTTATTCAGATTTTCTCTCCTTAGTACATCTTTCTATCATTTGGCTCTTTCTTTCATGTCAACATTTGAACTGTTCTTACGTTTAAGTCTGGTGGAGGCTCTGTGATGCTCTGGGCCTGTTTCTCCTCCACGAGCACCATAAACTAATCTATAAACTGTAAATGTGAGCTGGATAATCCAGAACTTATGGTCACATCAAGGTAGAAAGTGTTCACCTCTAGATTTCTCTAGTGGAGACATATAACCAAAATTTAAAGAATTTAAAGTGGGCAGAATTATCCCTCTAAGTTTTGCATGTCTGACTTGTGAACACATCTCCAGCCATGAAATATAAAAATCCAGAGCTTCCCAAGGCTGCCTCCTCTCTTTTTTTGACGTATCTCTCATTTTGTCTGCAGCATCTCCAAATGCATGTTTCTTACTTGAGACATGACAGCTGAAATCAGAGTACAGAAATTAGAAGGCAACTGTCACTTCTGCAGCACGGCGGGAGCTCACAAACGCACATCTATTCCCGGGGTACAGCTGTCAGATTCCTTGACAAACAAAAAAGGGCCAGGCATTAGACCAAGAGAAGCTCTTGTCAGAGCGGGACTCTCTCTTGGTTCCCCCTTTGCTGGAGTTCACTGGTGAGTGGGTTGTAAAATGAGTACAGTTTGCTGTCAACACCAGAAATACCTCAGAGTCCAATTAGCCGTGATGATTCTCCTCAAACGCTGAGGAGCTCAGGAGGGGCGCTGGGGGCTCCTGATAACTCTGCTGCAACTGGCAAAGCATTTATCCAGTCCTCGGAGAGCAGCTCGGAGCAAAAGGACTTCACAAATGACTCCGATTGCTCTGAGCTTTCAAAATATTTTTCACTTTATGTACTTATTTCTATTTATCTAAGAAGTTAGCTTAGTGTGTAAAATCCCCCTACTCTTTCAGAAAAAGAAACTTGATCAGGTGGGAGCGTTTCTGCAGGACCCTCACAACCACAGCAGTGATGGGCTGGCCTGTCACAATAACAAATGTAGCTGGAGGATAAATTGTCCTAATAATTATGCAAGTTTCCCCTTTTAAAGACCAATAAACATTAAAGAAACATTTCTAACATTTGCATCTTTTAATACATTCATAATGTTGTGTAAAAAATGCTTCAGTGGTTAATGAAAAATCGTTTTAAAATCTGATTGTCAGAATAATCAATTGATAAAATCGATTACCAAAATGATCCTAAGATACAGCCCTACTTTAAAACGCTAGCCCATGCTGAAACATGGTAGTGGAAGCATTATCCTGTGGGGATACATTTTAGTTGGCGCTTAATGGGAAGATGAAACTGGACTATATGCAGGAAAACGCTGGTAGAAAATCTCCCAGAGGCTGCAAAAGATTTGAAAATGCTCACAAAAGAAGAAAAACCCTAAACCTACAACCAGAGCTAATTTACTAGAATGGCCCAGTCAAAGTCCAGACTACACATGGCAAAGCTTGAAAATTCACATTTAGTGAACTTGAGATATTCTTCAAAGAACAACGGACCAAAGATTTATTCACCAATAAATCTGAAAAACCTATCACAATGTAAGCATTTCATATCAGTCGATATTGATAATTATTGATTAGTTTTTTTGGGTTTTAAATATCTTAAATATTCCCAAACTGGTGACATTTTCCCCTTTTATCCACAGTTTTCACTGCAAGATGTTTTTTTTTATTTTTAAGAAGTTATGAGGCACAGTGATAAACTGCACAAGTTACTCAACAGGTTGTTGCTAGGTAACCAAAAAGTGAGTGAGTTGTTGCTAAGTAACCAATGAGCGAGTGAGTTGGTTGATTCCAAAAACCACAAAAAGATCATTTCCAGTCTTTGTTGTTGATGTTTCCGATCTTACCTGGTTCCAGCTCGTTTCTTGTCTTGCTGGCTTCATCAACAATCTCTCAATCTTTTCACCAAGAACCTCAGAGACAGAGACATGCTCCCTGGTCGCCCACTGCGGCTCGATTATCTCCGGCTGGAAACCCTCCAGTTTTCTCTGTTCAGAGTCATCTGGACCTCACACTCCGCTTCCCCCCAATGATTCCCAGAACCTTTCTACAACACAAATCTTTGCTTCATGGCATCTTCATCAACCAGTCTGGATCTCCACACCTCTGTCACGTCAACTTTCAAACCTGGAACCACAAACCCGCTCCAACATTCATCCTCCTAGACTCCCTTGTCATTCTAAAATCTCCTCTCATTCTCAGATTTAGCTGAAATACAAACTCAGAGCTTCTCTGATTTGCACATTCATGATTTTAACTCATTTAATTATTCATTTTGAGGCCCATTTGTGATTCTCCATGTGAGTCAGGAAACTGTGATTGCAACAAAAGATGATTTTACAAACTATTCGCACAGAAAGGTCAAATACAAATGCACCAATATAAAATAAAAATATTAAAATAAATTCACAAAATATAGAAAGATTACTCCTGTTGTGAGGCACGCTCTCTTTTCCAGCCAGTTTAGAAATTACACAACGCTGTCACTTTAACTGATGAAGCTATTATGTTGCACATCTGGTTTGGGTCTTGTAAAATTACCAAACTCTTACCCAACAGAAAATGAAATTAAAAAGGTATCAGTTTTAATATGGGTTTTTTTTTTATCAGATTCTACCCAAAACACACACAAAGGTGTCCAACATGGCCGCCGACGCTCCCTGCTTACCACATCATCATCGTGCCTCGCTCACACTTCTGAATCTAACAGCTCAGCACTCTTTTCTGTCAAAGTCAGGGGGACGTTTTAGCGTATTAATGACTGAGATTTACAGGTTGGTAAATTTGGCAGCAGCTCAGTTTGTGAGTGCATTCATTAAAAGGAAAACATCCACTCCAATTTTAATTAAACTCAAGCCATATTTCCCAAAAAATATTCTTAAACCTGTCAAGTCCAAACAATGATGGTGTAATTCTTCTCTGCAGGGACTCCACTTATCAACCACAGCTAAAATATAATACACAAACCTCTTTTTTAATATATTAAAGAGGGTTTGTACTCTTTATTTCAGTATTTCTTTAAAACATTGTCTTGGAGACATTTTTACGGTCACTTTTTAGTTTTTTTTTTTATCTTATTTATTTGAAACAGAGCAGATCCCGTTATATCACTGGGAGCTGATTCTGCGCTCTTTTAACAAACAGCATGAGGCAGAGTCTTATCGCCCTCGTTTCTTGGTTTGATCTTTTCACAGAGATCAGCCAGTTCGGATATGGTTCTTTCTTTATTCATCAGGCACATTGCCGTGGAACACCGTAAAGATTAACAATGCCTCGCATCAAAGGCGGCCTTCAAAGGAGGTGTGTTTTACAGTTTGGTGGATGTGATGTGATGTAGATTAGAAAAGGATGATGAGAGGGAAGAAATCAAGACCTTAAACCTCTCCGGGGGCTGAGCACCTTTCCGCTGTCACTCTGTTCTTGCCAAATTTAATTTTCTCAGACCTTCCTTACAGCCTCTATTACATTTTGATAAAATGAAAAATAAAAAAAGGAAAGGAATGGGAGAATCATTCTTGGACTGATCCAACTGCGAGAAGCTGTCGTTATTTTCGATTCATTTGAAACACGGAGAGATCAGCGAGATGCTTCAGCAGGAATCAGAGGCGCGCCTCATGTTCCAGGCGTTCACGTCTCCACATTTCATATTTCAGCATCTGAAAGAGCCGAGGCAGAACTAATCAAATGTTGGGAAAGACGTGCCCATCGGTGCAGAGAAGTGATGCAACGGTCGGGTTAAGGAGACATGCTCTCTGCTCCGGCGTCATTAAAGCGCCCACACAACCACAAGCTTCCTCCCACGACTCAAAGGGACCGCTTGCTGGTGGAAATTATGCTTCCTGTTCTCACTTCAGGGGAAAACAAACTCATTAGAGGCCTTGTTGTGATGCAACTTGAAGACAAGTTAAAGGGTGGTCACAGTTTGTGAAACTTTATTACTTATGTCTGGAAAAGCAGCAAGCAGGAACACTGAGACAGAAGAACAGAAAATCAGTGGACTTGCTCCAACATGCTAACTTCAGTTTCAGTTCTCAACGTTTCTTTATCACAAAGGTTTTATGTCAAAGCATGTGCAGCCCAAGTGTCAAACTCAAGGTCCGTGGGCCAAATCCAGCATGCCACAGTTTTTTATGTGGCCCTCTAGATTCGAGACTAGACACTAAGTGAGCTTAAATATTACGTTTTCAGTCGAATCAATGCCGTTTTAATCTGTTTACTGCCAAATTATATCAATCTGTTGGGAGTTTATTGCAGTTTTTTCTCAAAAATTGTCAAAGCTTTCTTACTTGTACTACGCAGCTGCCTCAGCTTTAATTGATGTCAAATTGTAGTCCATGAGCTAAACAGTGAGAAATAAAAAGTCACATTTACCGTCATAAATATGCGCAAATATCGCAAATATTTCCACTTTGATTTTTATAGCAAAAAGAATCACAAAACCCAGGTGGGATTGTTAAATAGTATTATTTAATTTTAATAATTCATTGATATTTTAGCAGTTTGTGAGCAGGTTTTATCAACACTTTCTGGCACAACCAACCCTTTAAGAGCATTCACAATCTTAATTTGGCAAAAAATGAAAATGAGTTTGATACTGTTGATGTACAGAAATTTATAAAAAAAATGAAAAATGTTTCTGCAAAATAAAATATTTCTCCCATAATCAGAGTTATAATTTTTATTGGTGTGATTCAGGTAGTTTTAATTGTGTTTGCTAGTTTTTATTAGTTGTTATTAATTAAATATAGTTTAGCTTTTATTAAAACTAATAAACACTAACTAAAATTAAAACAAAAGTAAACTAAAGTAGTAGTTTTAATTTTTTTCATACTTTGTTTTTTTTTAGGTGCTGGAAACAAACAGGTTAAAAGAATAGTGTTGTAATTATATTTCCATCAATTAGGTAATGATTACTCAACAGAAGAGAACATTTAAACAAAAAATTTATTAAATTATTATTGAACAACCAAATGAAGTTTTCTCTCAGCCTTTGGTGTCGCCATTTTGCGAGTCTCTGAGTATGGATGACCGTAATTTACCAGCAGCGTAATAAATAGATTCAGAAACACAAAATCAAAGGATATTATATCTATAATTTAAATATGTTTTAGTTCCAGTTAGTAATAGTTTTTCCCCTTGAGTTAATGTTTTTATTTATTTCAGTTTTCATTATTTTGTTAGTTTTAGTTAACTATAATAACCTTTCTCCTCATAAATGAGTACATTTTGTCACATTACAACCCCACACTTTTCTTTTATTGCTAATTAATAGAAGTAGCAGAGAGCTGGTAAAGATATGAAATAGGAAATAGTCATGGTTGAGACTGGAAAGGACCCAAATGTAGAGAAAACTGTGGCTAAACAGAGTGCTTTAATAAAATAAGAGGAACTTACAGGGAAAACTGCAAGGACAGAAAGTGGATAGTAAACGGAAGAACCGAGCGATGAATAATGAAAAACCAGGAACCTAAATACTGAGGCAGGGTGGAAAATCACAAAGGAACCAGATGAACTAATCAGAGGACAAAGCAGGGAAATAAAGGAGGAGGCTAATTAACGCAGAATGAGCTGAAATAAGACTTAACGATCCACAAACTGAAAAGCAAAAGGCCTGAAAATAATCTAAGATAAATCTAGATCCCCGTCTTTATCATTGCTGCTCTGCACCCTACATAACTTTTGACAAATGTTGATTTTTATCTTCTTACTTTTCCATAAAAATGTGCTTTGTGGAGCTTATAATCAAACAAACTCTAAATTTTGTATATTTCTTCTTCTTGGTAGGTTTACAACTGAGTAATATTGAGAAAATTCACAGAACAGACATTCTTGAGAATTAGTAATTTATTAAATTTTGAAGGCCATTGGTTACACTAAATTTTATTTAAATGTGTCAAACTTAAGGAGGATAAAAACAAATGTAAAGCTAAGATATTTTTATAGGTAAAATAAATTTTGTACTCTACTTTTAGTTGGTCTACGACATACAAACCCAATAAAACAGAATAAGTTTAGTGTGGATGTAATGTGTTGAAATCTAAGCAAAGTCAGTTGATAAAATCCAGTTAGAAAAAATAAGAAAACGGTAAGGACCTGCAATTTATATTAAATGTAATCAAGTTCACAGTGTAATTTTAGAGACTGTTTTCAAAGACTGGGAATTAAGTGCGTCCTGTAATAGCTACACAGCACCAGGTCAAAATGGGTGTTTTTGATTTTGGGTCAGTGAACAAACAGCAGCGCTCAAGCAGGAGGGAATACTCAGCAGCACCATAAGAGATAAAAGTTTGATCTCTTTCCCTACAGACTTGTACATACAAAGAGTGAACAGAAACCATATTGTTAAAATGTAGGAGAAAAAGAAGGAAATACTAAGAATGATCTAAAGAACTAGAAGTTTTAATGATAAACCTATTAAAAATTAAACCAAGTCCATGTTGACCAAATTTTTAAAAAGGAAGAGATCGCCTTGCCTGGTTTGGATTTCTTTTTAGAACCTTTGCAAGCCAGGTTAATTATCATCGGGACTTTAGGGACTTTCTTTGTTATGGAGGTGAAGAAAATCATCTGCATTTCCAAACACGCTCACAATCTGCAGCACGTAAAATATAACCTTAATTCTGCTTTGTACAACTCCACACTATGCTGGAAAGTATCTGCACTTTAGTTCTGGCTCCAGTAGTTATCCATCTGTGTGACCAGATGTTAATAATATATCTAATTAACACCGCTTCGGTTTTAGGGGCGGCACATAAATTACGCTGCCGAGGTGATGACTTAAGCAGTCTAGTCTACGATTCGAGTTTAACCACCGTAATGTTTCTCAGTGACATTTCAGAGAGAGTTTTAACAGTCAGAACCTCATCATTCATCACAGACCTCCATTTTAAAGTAAACAACGCCGTGGTCGGCCTTCGCTCAAACATTTCCACGAGAAAAAAACAACGGAAATACTGCAGCACGAATAGGGGGGGGGGGGGGGGGGGGGGTCCACTAAACATGTTTGCAACAAAGTCCGATGAAATAACTCTGAGATAACAGAAATTTGGTTAGGATGTTCAGGAAAAGTCCAGAAATCACCCAGGATCCAAAAGCAGCTGGAACAAGAGTGTGTTTTATACCACCGAGCACTGAGAGTGTGTAAACAGAAATAAGATGGTGAAAGCAGAAATGGTAGCTCCATAAAAACAAAGTTCACTGATTAAAGGAGAAAAAATGAGGTTTCAAAGAGGTGATGGTGATACCGTCAAAAATCACTGGGCCAAGTAGCAAGGCGGTGCTAGAATGATGCTGTGGGCTGTTTTAGTGTGTTGCACAGTGGGTGCAATGATTAATCAATAACTTCATCCAGATTCTTCAGCTTCACTTCAAACCAACAGCAAAACAAAACAACATTTAACTTCTTAATCATCATCCATTGTTTAAAGGCCTGGTTCCAAAAACAACCAGTTTAAAAGACAAGTTGATCAAACATTCAGGCAAGATTATGTCAAATGTTGGATTAATACAAAAGGCAAATATTTAAATCCAAATTTCACTCATTTTATATATTCCAGCTTATTTGATATGACAAAATTTGTTACATTTGTTAGCTGGGTAATGACATCACCCTTTAAAAATAATGACTTGAAAAGATTATGACCATTAAAATTAAAATGACATTCATGACTGCAACAAGGGGTTGAAAACTTCTCACCATCTACTCCTACTTTGCTTCCAGTAGCAAACTTGCAACCCATTTAGTATTTTATGCTTTCTAATGGTCCATGACGTAAATAGCATCTACGCACAGAAAAAACATTAAAGTTTAAACCTTTTGATGTTTCATCTTTTCTGTTTTCTGGCCTCTACTGACCAGTCTTGTTTGCGTGGGCTATGGCTGGTTGTGAACATTGTGTGAAAAGCTAAAGAGGTTGAACAAAGAGGCTAACATGTAATGTGTGTGTGTGGAAAAAAAAAAAAAAGCGTTGGCTCTAATATTTGCAATCCAGCTTCCAAATATTCACTGGCAGCTCCTGGCGGCCCTGACGCCGAGGGCTTACAGCCTTGCAATAAACCCAGTGGAGGAGAGAAACTCACCACTTTGAAGTGCTCCGGTCTGCACTCTGTGCCGTGGAAGTGGCAGGACAGCAGCATGTCGTTCAGGTTGTGGCCGGTGCGGTCGTAGAATTCCCGCATGTTGAAAGGTCTCGGCTTGAAGTTCTGGAAGTCGGTTTTGAGCTTCAGGCTCTCCAGAACGCTCTCCTCCACCAGGTGTATGTCCCTGATCTCATACCTGGAGAAAGAGAGGAAAAAGAGACATAGGCTACTTATAGGGGCGGGGATTTTTTTTTTTTTTTGCCATAATCCAAGAGCACACATTTTCAGTCTGAAAGCAGGATTTCATGTCTTTTGTTCTCAAAACGTTTAATACTATTACTTACATTTTTATTTTGAAAGCAAAATACAAGTTTGAGTCTTTCGTCTCAAAACTTGTAATGTTTCTACTAAAAACTTCTCTTCATGCTCAGACATAGCCTGAGCTACACACTGCAGCCTGAAGTGACCCAATTCCGATTTTTTTTGCCGGGGCCGTTCACTCTTCCAAATAAATGCGACCTGTATGTGGTCTGCAGTGTGAACGGGCAAACGACCTGAAAGTGTCCCGCATGCGCAGTAGAGGGCGCAACAGCGTCAGCGTTCCCAGTGTTCTGCCAACCGCCATAAAAAGAAGAAGAAGAGCTCTGTGTTTGCGGAAGTAAACATGGATGCTAACGGTGGAGCTTAGCTTACATATTGTCCGACCGGAGCAACATATTAACAACCTAATCCTCATTATGTTGTTTTTCTTCCTGCTTGCGCGTATCAGGACGCAGAATGGCCTCCGCTTTCTGCCACATTTTACACTAAACATCCGCTAGCAGTGTGCTAATGATGCTAACAGCTACTGATCTTAGGCAGGCGTTTGTTCACCAAACCAAATCCCTACCTCCAGTGGGTGGCGCAGATTGTTACAATTGATAGTAACCACACAGGCACATCCGCTAGAGGGAAACAAACGCACCCAGTACAACACTTTGATTCTATTGGCTGAGAGGTTGCCAGGCGACGATGTATTTTTGTTCCAGAAGCAAGAAGAGAATGTTAAGTAAGGGAGCAGAAAGTCGGAGAAGTTTTGAGTACAAGCATTACAAGTTTTGAGTAGAAAGACATGAAGTCCTGCTTTCAAAATAAAAAATGTAAGCAACAGTGTTACAAGTTTTGAGAATAAAAGACATGGAATCCTGCTTTCAGACTGAAAATGTGTGCAGAACTGAAAATATGTGCTCTTAAGCAAGAAAAATTCCACCGTAGATATTCACTTTTATTTTACATGCAAATTTAATGCCATTTAATTTACCATGAAGTGATGAGTCTGCAGAATCCTGAAATAGAACAGTCACCTGCTTCTGAACAAAAAGTCAACCTCGGTTTCATTTTTCACACCGTCCAGGAAGGTTTCTAAGTTTTTATCAGTGAACTTTCTCTCTGCTCAGCAGCAGCTTAAAATAATATTCCTGAATAAATCAAAAAGGACAGAAAACTGACTATAAAGCTCAAGATAATGGTTTTTCTGTGGCATTTCACTGCCTCTCAAATGGACAGGCTTTGCCAGAGTGGAACAGTTTATTGAACGTTTCATAATAAAGTTCAGACACAGACCCATAAACCCAGCCATCCAATCACTGACAATGCAGCAGCTCTGGGCTATACACAGTTACTCAGCTGAAGCCTCACCTATCTGGACCCTAAAGAAAGATGCGTTTGGGTTTGACTGGTGGCTCCTAAATTTTGTCTGACTGGTTTGCTTTAGCCAGGAGACATTTAGTTAAACTTTAATGGTTCACCAGAATAACATGCTCAGAACTGAGTCTGGGTGAGTGATTAAAATCTGGAGTACGGTAAAGGGATATTTTTTATTTTTGGAAGTGATGAAATCAGCAGTAAATATCAGTGCAGCTGGAGGCTCAGACCATCAGACAAACAAACACCCTGAGCGTCTGGCTGCGCTCTGAGCGCTAATTAAAGGCTAACAAATCGAGACGAACAGATTTAAAACATCTTGTTAATCTAATCCAATGGTTTTCACCACGCAGGAGGAGCAAAGTGAAGGAATCAAGTGTGTCGAGACAACTTGGAAACAGCAGACTCAAAACAAAAACCAAAAAATATAAATCTTAACGTCTCTCTGACATATCGGCTCTTTTTATTGGCAACTAACTAAATCACATCTTCAGAAGCAGAGCTTTGAGCCACTCCTGAGTTTTATTGAGCATGAACCCAAAACAAGCAGTTGCCAAGCAAGATTTAGCAGCCAAGTGTCTAATTACTAATGAACTCTTTGAATTTGGGCCTCATCAAATTAAAGCTGATTCTTGGCACTGTAACACAGAGTCCACTGTGTTAATCCCAAATGAAAGCGCTGCAGCACAGAGCCGGGGGAAGAAATGATGTGCGACTGTGTGTGTACTTTATTCTGGACTAAAACCGGCTCTTCAGCCTAATTGGTCCACTGTGCTCGGCAGCTAGAAGCTGGATTTTTAGACCAATAACGACTGGATGATTTCAGATTATTCCAAAGTAAAAAATGTTGTTGTTGGAAACATCTACACTGAAAGCCTTGTAAAAAAGAGGAGGTATGTAAAGGTTTTTTATTGCTGTAGCTTAATCTCACATCAAGCGTTTTGGAGTAAATTTATTCTCACATTTATAAACAAATGTTTGTAACAAATTATTGTTACAACCTTATACAACCTCGTTTGGCAATAATACAGCACTTAGACATCAGTGATTTCTAAACTAACATTAGTATTTTAAAGGCTGTTCTCTGAGCAACAGTGAACCAGTAAGGACTTTAAAACTGAGGTGATTTGATCTACTCTCCTAGTTTTAGTGAGAGCATGAGCAGCAGCGTTATGGATTAGCTGCAGCTGCCTGATATACTTTTTAGTCAGACCGGTGAGGACACTGCTGCAGTAATCAACACGACTAAAGATAAACTCATTGCAGAGTTACTCCAGATCATTAGTCCTTTTAATCCTGAAACTGTTCTTCAGGCGACAGAAGGCCGGCTTTCTTTATGCGCCTCTGAAGGTTCAGATCAGTTTCTTTAGGTCCAAAAATAATTACTTCAGTTTTGTTTCTACAGACCTGACGAAAGTTATGGTACGTCAAACTTATGAATTGCTATTGGTATTTATTGTTGTATGTTTATTATTATTACTTTATTTATTTAATATTTATAATTTATTTACTTATTTAATTCCTTTAGTGTGCTACGCTGGGTCTAACAAAATCCTCCCCTTAGGGATCAATAAAGTCTCATCTCATCTCATCGCCACTATGAATCCATAGTGGTTCATAGAAACCTAAAGTCAGTGCTGGTTCTGATAAGTTTCTGTCCTTCATATCCATCGCAATGTTTGGAGATTTAGAGCACAACTTGTTATTAAGTCACTAAAAACATTCTCAGCTTGCAGCTTTTTAAACCTGAATGATAAATTTTACTAAATGCTGTAATTATTTATTTCTGTGATTAAGCTTTATGTGTCGCTACAAAGAACAACAAAAAATTGTGAAGCAAAATGCTTAGTGTGAGGCACTTTGGGTTGATTAGCAGTTCAAACAATACTGCTAAGCAGCACATTGTTAGCAAATTCACTCGACATGTTCACACCTGGCAGTAATGTGTCTCCCAGCTAACACAAGGCGACAGCTCTGAGGACAGAACGCACCCAAGGCTCCACAGGGCTCCGTTTAGATCAAATGCTTCTCTTCAGAGATGGTCCGCTCACAAGAGACAAATAAAAAAGGAATTTGAAAGTGTTTCTGGACTGGGAGTTGAATCAAAATGTAGAAAACCCAGTTAAAGAATAAAGAGATCAGTTTGATTAAAATAAAAAGGGGGAAACTCTTTCCTTTTACGGCATGATCAGGTCTGCAGAAACAAACAAGGCAGCCATTGTGCTGGTGTGTTACAGCAAAACACGTTCGCTGAGCACAGGGTTAGATATCTGTGTCGACTCATTCAATTTTTATGTAGTTGTTGGCCAGATGATAATTGCTGTAATTCGCTGGCTTCCTGTAATGAGCCATGCTGGTGCACATTGATGAAGGTTTGCTACGCTAGACGTGCACGATTTCAATCATACTCTTTGCAAGCAAATATCAACTACAGACAGGCTAATAATAATTGAGCAGTGACAATACACAGTGTGTTTATTTTCATGCTTCAATGTGCATGCAGTGTTCTGTTGACTTTGAGGTAGAATGGAAAATTATGACTTCTTGTTCACGCTTCCAGACAACAGCAGGAATAAAACTAGCATTTAGTGGAAAGCAGCTCTGGGAAAAAGGAAGAGACCATAAACTCTTGATTCCCGAACTCTTCCTGAGTTAAAACATCAGTGTTATTGTTTCTAAATGAAAATGAACTTGTTTTCTTTGCATTATTTGAGGTCTGAAAGTGGTACATCTGTTTTGTTATTTTGACCATATCTCATTTTCTGCATATAAATACTACTTTTTATAGGTTTATGTTTGAGTAAAATTAATTTCGTTCTTTTATTCTATGAACTACTGACAACATGACTCTGAAATTCCAAGAAAAATGTTGTTTTTATTTGCACAAAATAATAATAAATAATGCAAAGAAATCAAGTTCATATTAATTTAGAAACAACAATAACAATGTTTTAACTCAGGAAGAATTCAGAAATCAACATTTGGTGGAATAACCAGGAGGTTTTCAATGGGGAAATCAGATAAAATTGGTGTCAAACATTTGTGCTGATTTGTGCAGCAAAAATCTCCGTTTGTGCCACTATCATTTTAAAGATATAAAGAAAGATGGATTTCATAAAAGTGGGCGGGGTGGGGGGAAAGGGGGCTGGTTAACCTTTTGACCTTTACACTTTCATTTATATCTTCAAGGCCACAGCAGCACAAACGAAAATTTTTGCTTCACAAACCAGCACAAACGTAGCCGAGTTGATTGACACCCATTTTGTCTGCTTTGAAGAAGGTGGTGGTGGTGGGGGGGGAGGGGGGGGGGGGGCTGGGTTGACCTTGGATGACCTCCAGAAATATTTTTTTATACCTTTAAAATGATAGCGGCACGAACAAAAATTTTGCTGCACAAACCAGCACAAATGTAGCACAAATGTTTGACACCAATAATAATAAAAATAATCAATTTAATTTAAAATGCACTTTTCATTAATAAAAATCTCAACGTGCTAATTTACACCAATTTTGTCTGATTTGAAGGTGGAGGGGGGGTCAACTTCACTCAGATAATGAAGCCATATATTGAAAGTAGAAAAAAAATTACATTGTATAAAATAAAAAGTTGTTGTTTACAAAGTTTGGACATTTCCCAACATCTCTGCATTTCACATAGTGCAGTTTTCAGCTGCATTTCTGTATCCAATCATTGTTTGCACCGCCTGCCGGTCTTTTTAAGGCTAAACGGCGCTGGAGACCCCTCACCACACGCAGCATTATTCTGAGGCGCGGGGAGACTTACTTTCATTGAATTGAACTGTTGGAGAAATCTGCACACGCTGCCTTGCTCTAACAGAAAGCAGCATAACTATAAATGTTCCTGCACTTTACCCTGACTGCGATCTCCCACTATGCTTTTATTCAAATGTCACCACTTTAATGTAGTCACCAAAGAGCACAGTTTCATTTGAACCTAAACACTGGCACCATTGGAAAGCCTTTTAGAAATCCTGCATCATCAAGTGAAAGAAGTCCTCTGCTGGTTTGTTACGAAAGCCACCATTAATGCGCTGCATGTATTTTTATTTAATAGAAATTAGATCCAACAGCTTGCTTTAATGAATTAATATCTGGCAACATGCTACATCTTACGTCTCATTGAAGTTCTTACAAAACTTAAAAGTCATGACTTCTAACAGCAAAACCAAGCAAAAATGTTAATTTGATTTATATCATAGATTGATGTTTTGTGACAGTGAGACTGGGCGAATCTGGAGGCTGTTTTTGTTGTTTGACTAAAACTAAAATAAAACTTAATTGGACAGAGGCAGGGAGTCTCCACCGGTTATAAATCAGACAAATCTGCCAGGAAGGCACTTATGAGATAAAATCCCAGAAGAACAAGCTGATGAAAACAGCCAAGACTGACCCTTCAGCATGTGAGCAACTTAAATATCATGCCACAAGACATTTCCCAGACCAGTGGCTTTGATTGCCAGAGGTGGGCAGAGAGCAGTCATGAATACATTTCAAGCCACAAGCACTTGTATTCCTGGCAGCTTAAACTGTCATTGCAGGGATTTTCTACCTTGGCAACAGAAGCAAAAATAATCTTTTCAGATTAAGGGGGAAATATTTAAGATAAGTACATGGATATGGATGCAGGGGAAAAAAATCATGTTAATGCACAAAATCTTTGGAACAAACATTTAAATGTTCACTTTTGGATTTTTGCTAAAATTGCTGGATAGATGTGGGTTGAAGACCAAAATCAAATTTCCAAAGTGCTCTGAGCTTTAAACTGATTTTGTTTTTAAAAATTGTTTGCTGGATCTGACACGTTGTTCTCCTGAAATACTGAAGGCACTAAGTGAAGGAAACCATTTCACTAATTGCTTCATTGTTGCTGCCTCTGTTGACATTTGGAAAAATATTACAGCACCAAAGGGCATGCAATCAAAAAGCTTCTACAGCTAAGACAAGCCTCTTGCTTCCCACTGTGAGATCTTTATTTCCTCTTGTGCTTCTTGGACATGATTTTAAAAAAAAAAAATGTTTTTCATGCTATCCATGCGAAACAAGAACAAAGAAACACCTTCCTTGTTAAAATCTTTAGCAGCTTCAAGCGCGAGTGAATCTAACTGTGGATGAGAAGAGTTTCTCTGCAGCTTTGCACAAAATTTCAAACACTCTGAGATCAGAACGTGTGAATGGCAAAAACGCCCCGAGCATTTGCCGTTTCGCTTGAAATCAAAGAGGTCTTCCAGCTTGTTTTCCTGCTGTGGGCGCGTACAGAATGCGGTGCCGCTGCCAGATCCTGCATCCAGAGCCTCCAGCTGCACCAACAAAACAGCTGGAGCCTCCTGATTGTAATGGTTCACCCAATTCAAGAGAGACGAAGACACTCTGCAGCCACTGGGTGACTGAGCAAGTAGAGGAAGGCTGCAGTAAGGTCAAATTACAAGTGGGGGGTTAATTACTTAAATCTTGTCTGAAGTAAATGTGTTGAACATGAGTTATTAATTCATTAGCAAAGTTAAAAGGAATAATTTACCTGCAGATTTTCTGGTTTGATTTAAACCTGAAATGCCACAATTTATGATCACCTTCCTCAATATTCAAACAGATATTACAAGAATTATTTTTTTTAAATAAACGTATGTTTCTTATATGGGGAGATAAATAAAAATGACTAAAACTTGCTTAAATGTAAAGCTCTCGTTCTGGTTTCTAAGACTTTTGAGTCTGAGATGAATAATTGTCCTGTTAAAAGGTGAATAAGCCCCGATGAGTTTCCCAAATGTTTAATTAGAGCCAAAGCTTCAAGATAAGACAGATAATATTCATTAGTCGGTTATTACAAAGAAAGATTAAACGCGACTAAGGCAACTAAACCGTTTGTGAAAAATAGATCTTGGTCTTTATAAAGAAAGATCTGAGACACTTTTCAAATAAAAGTTTCAATTTTTCTAAGAGGAAGTTTTAAGAAGATTTCGCATTACTAATGAAACAAAACAGACCATTAAGAAATTATTAAAATGACCTTTCAAAATAAGACTTAATATTATTCTTAAAAATAAAAATATCTGTTCATCTAGATTATTACACTCAGATTACAAATACAACTAAATCTGATTATGATGGCATTTCAAAAATAAAACGATGCTCTTCAATAAAAAAGCCAAAGTATTTCATAAAAAGTATCTTTTAGGTACTTTGTTTGTTTGAAGGCTTTCAAAGTTAAGATTTTAGAGTCTCCAAAACAAGAGTTTTGCTTTTTCTTTGTTCAAAGAAACAAAGATAGGATGTGTTGTTTTCTTTTCTTTTCTTTTCTTTTTTTTTTTTGTTAAAGTACTAAAAGGGAACTGAACCAGTTATTTGCCTTTAAACGGATTTTCCTATTGTAAAACTGAAGTGAAGAAAAAAAGCTTTACAAGTCAAAACTCTCACCTTTACAAGTTTTAACAGCAGTTTCCTAATGAGCTTTAAGACCCAAAGCTGATGAATATCGGACTTAAAAACTAAAAAAAAAAACGCTATAATGGGGCAAAAATATGACATTCCAATGTTATCTTAGAAGTTGACAAGAACCAAAACGGAAGGCTGTAAGATTTCTGGCTTTGAAAGTGAAGCCTGTAACCGAGGTGAAATGTTGCTACCTGTTGTTGAGCAGGGCCAGCAGCTCCCCGACATAGAAAAGGTCGTTGCGGGTCAGCTGGCTGAAGCGGAACGCGTTCAGGTTGCAGAAGGTCACCGCCGGGAACGTCATGACCGGGGTCGACACCTCGTCCAACTTGGTGACGTGCGGGTACTCGAGGTAGAAGTGGATCCGATCCACGCACACGTAGAGCAGGAAGGTCAGCGAGGCCAGGAAGAAGACGAGCCACAGGAACCGCTTGATCCAGAAGCGCTCGTAGGTGAAGATGTGGGAGATTCCGTGCAGGGTCGAGCTGTGCGCAAAAACTTCTATGGGTGGAGGCTGGTTCGAGTCCAGCTCCTCCGGCTCCACTTTCAGATCCATCGTTAACATGCGTGGGTTTGAATGCATCGAGTCAAAACTGGGAAAGTACTCCTTCAGCAGAGAGCGGCTCGGAGCGTGCAGAGGACCACCAGTCTTTGACCTGGTGCGGTTTTTGTCGCCATCACTCAGTCGGCTCTGCGTTTAAGCAAAAACATTTGAGCCTTGTGCAAAGAGCACCGCCGAGCTGCCGGAGCACCGGGTCCATCAGCACAGCGCCACAGTCCCGATCTGCAGCTTTCTCAGCGGGAGAGGAGAAGTCGTGAGTCGCTGGTCGATCATAAGTCCGGCGGAGCGCGGATAATTCCTGCACGTCAGCAAGAAGGAAACCTCGGAGCTTGGAGGCGGAAAGGAATATCTTTGGACACTTCAGCAGGAGTTGCTCCAACCCGTTAAATAAAGGCTGAATTTGTCCACTCTGGACGCCGTAGAGAGGAGTCGGTGGTCGGTGCTGACTGAGTCGTGCGGGCAGGTTGTGTTGCTCCGCTGCTGTGCGTGTGTCAGTCTGAGAGCGGACCGACGCTCCTCTGCTGTTTACCTGTCACTTTAGGTTTCTGTGGGCTCCCAACACCACACACACACACACACACACACACACACACACACACACACACACACACACACGGCTACATAAGTGGCTTCACAGACAAGCAATTTAAACTGCAGTTACTTTTATTTCTTTGCCAGAGAGCTGGCTGCGCCGCACACGAATGATTAATTTGCTCAAAAGAGAAGAAAACGCAAACCTGATTTCCATGTGTGCAGAATGTTTCTAATGTGTGTGTGCGCTGCCATGGCTTCCTGCTTAGCTTTTGTTTTTTGGCTTGGCTAAATATATCGGGTCAAAACGACCAAATGGTGGAAAAAAGAGAGAAAGGAGGAGGACAAAGAAAAGAGAGGGAGGGGAAAAAAACTGAATGTCCCCGAGAGAATTGAGTCATTTTAGGCAGCTAAGGGCGCGTATAGTGAGCATTTTGATTAAGTAATATTATCCACTGTCATCACTGAGAATTACCGAGGATACATGATACTCTGGTGTTGATATCCTTCTCCAATTAACTCCAGCATAATATGTGAATCTTTACAGGGGCAGTGTTGAGTAAAATCGACTGAATGTTGCATAAGGTCATAATGGCATTTTTTTTCTTCAAAAACATACATGTGGTGTTGCCTTGTTTGAGAAATCCTTTATTTTCCAGTAGCAAATATTCAGCTGTGCAAAAGCTGAATATAGCCCCGCCTCCAAGGACGAAGCTCCTCCTTCCAGCAAGGCAGCAGGACAGCTTCTTACTGTGAAGAGGGCATAACCCATCAATGGTTTGCTTTAAAGCAGCTTAAAACATATTCATTCTCATGATGTTTATTCTGTACAGTTGCATCAGATAAAGCGATTAGTTATTAGTCTAGTGAGCACTAGAGGAAAGATTAAATGAATCATGAACTTGGCTTTAAAAGGCACACACTTATCACATATTCATCTTATTATCTTTAAAAAACAAAACTAGCTGGTTATTTTCAACTGATATGAAAACTGTTAAGGCGGTCAAGCAACAGGCAGATACAAATGTTGTTCTAATGGTTATTTATAGAACCAATAAGCTACATTTTTTAATGCACCTAGAAAAACTGTTACATTTCCCTACTTTCTGAGAGCAACTAAACATAAATATGAAAAATTGTAAGATAATTTTTGTTTTTCTTGCAGATAATTCCATGAAATGGTACAAGATTTGGTAAGGAATTTTTCTTTTAAAAGCCAATAGCCTTATTCTTTTTTACTTCCATAATTATTTTTTATTTACTTCCAATGTAATTTTACCTTTAGTCCTTTTGGATTGCTTGTCTTATCAATCTGACATGTTGTTAATTAATTTCAAAATTATTTTCAGTAGTAGGAAAAGCCAACTATCCAAGTAGATTGGTTTAAATGTTGACGTAAGCCCAGTGACAAATCAGGTTTGGGTTTTCAAGAAGTCCAGTTCGTGTGACTGGCTGCTGTCCATGGTGCTGCTATAGCGTAATGTTCCTCTCCGAGGCTGCAGAGGGCGCCAGAGCGCAAACGTCACTACGCCTACCAGCAGAAGGAAGAGCGACATGTGAGCAGCAGCAGCAGGAGGAAAAAACATGGCGATACCCGTCAGGATCTCCCCTCTCTGTCGCTGGGCAGGGCGGACATTGTCCTCGCTGTCTGCGGGACACAGGCGGGAAGTCAGTCTGTCAGCGATGAGGCGCTTTATATGCACATCGACGAGAAACGGTAAGTTATTAAGAAGCTAGTTATTAGCAATGCTAACACAGAGCTTAATGTCCGATATTAGGCTCAGCTCAGTCAGAGAGCTATTCACAAAAGTTACTGTTACCAGATTAGCCATTCGATTCATTTGCCCTGCATGTTAAAAAGCGCAGCTTTATCTGGGAGTGGAAATCCAAAAACGAAAGGGTGAAAAAAAACCTTGACCTCAAAAGGGCAACGAAAGATCAAGGATAGATTAAAAAATTCATGTGTCAAAAAAGTGTCTTTAAAACGGGCCTTTTAACAATAATTTACTTTATAACAAAAATATAAATGCCGTTAACCTTAGTTGTAGCCATTCCCGCTGCACACGCAAGGATTCTTGTTGAAATACTGAACAGACACCCTGTCCGATATTGGATGGAGCAGCTTGCTGCTGCATGTTGACACAATACTTGCAGAGACAAGTCCGCATGAAGTGTGTTACACTCCGCACTTCATGCGGAGAGCTGGCCCTTGACTTTAAATAACTCTTAATATAGACATGCTGTTCGGTGGATTTGACTATTCGGAATGGATGGTAATCTGCTTTGACTATAGCCTTACTGGTTTCTGTACAAATATGTAAATAATGACAAATTGCACTAAACATGATGGCTTCAAATTTACTTTTTACAGTTTTACAGGTCATTTGGATTTTTAAGAAAAGATAATCTAGTAACCCCATGATTGCCATTACCACTATCTTACTTGAAAATTGTCTTAAAACAATAATTTTACGTTTATTGTGATAGCTTTTGGGCTAATTTATTGTCCATCAAAATTAAGTTATTGTGACAGGCATACACTTGTATTTTTTTGGGTAAAATTCACGGAGAACTTGGTTAATTAATAAATAAAATGCATATAAATTATGTACAAATTTAGACTTTTTACTATTAACACATTTGTGGGGGTTTTTATTTCCAGACCTTCAGTTCAGACTCGATGAGCGTACGGCCCACAGCAGCCTGGATCTCTTCAAGAAAGACACGGGCATCATCTACCGCATGCTGGGCCTCGACCCCTCCCAGGTCCAGGACGACCCCGAGCGTTTCCGAGAGTGGGCCGTCGTATTGGGCGACCAAACGATTAGCAGCGGTCGACACTACTGGGAGGTCACGGTGAAAAAGTCCCAGGAGTTTCGTCTGGGGGTCGCGGAGGCGCTGATGTCCAGAGATGAGTGCGTGGGAACCAGCAGCTCCTCCTGGGTGTTCGGCTACGCTCAGAGGAAGTGGTTCGCCATGACCGGCAGTAAGGTGGTTCCTGTGACTCTGGTGGGGAAGCCGGACCGAGTGGGGATCCTGCTCGACTACGACGCCGGGTTCGTGGGGCTGGTGGACGTCGAGAAACCCAGAGTCGTTCACACACTCGGGGCTCGGTTCACGGCTTCCGTTTGCCCGGCGTTTGGGCTTTGGGACGGGGAAATCCTCACACACTCTGGTCTGGAGGAGCCAGAAGGCCTGAAGTGAAGCCGGATTAACCCAGTTGACTGCCGTGGATAATCAGGCAGCGTCTATCAGTATCCTACATAACGGTGCAGGACAAACAGCAATAGGACATATCTTCAAATGATGATTAATTACTGTGTAATTCAGAAAATCATCACTTTGCATAATACAAACTCATTCTGTGTGTGTTTTCTACATGTGATGGAACATTACCTCAGAGACTAAATGAGGAAACAAGGAACGTGTGTTTAGATTTGAGAAATATTCGCTGCCAATTTTGTCTTATACATTGCATGCTGTGGTTTTCTCCACAAATGTACTCCTTGAAATATCACAGAAGTCCTCTGTGTTCATACTCAAACCATGTATTATTTAATAAAATAACTTCACTGAAATGTTCCACATTTCTCTTTTTATTTACAGCAAAATAGTATTTTGGAAAAAAAAAATATTTTGAGAAACTCTTTATTCACTTTACTCATGTTTCCAAACTTGTAGATGGTAAGTAATGGTGATAAACTGAAATGTAAACAAAAGATACAATCAGGATAGACCAGTTACTAGCTTAACATGCTGACATTGCAACAGAATTGACTGATGGCAATGGGAAAAATAAAGTTTTATGAAAATGAGAGAAATGTAAAGGTTATGAAGCTACGAATTGAAAACATGAAAATCATGTAAGTGTGGAGCTTAAACACTTTAAAAACTAAATCTGTTAGTTTTAATAAGACAT
This sequence comes from Poecilia picta, assembly GCA_033032245.1. Taxonomy (NCBI): domain Eukaryota; kingdom Metazoa; phylum Chordata; class Actinopteri; order Cyprinodontiformes; family Poeciliidae; genus Poecilia; species Poecilia picta. The sequence goes on along the minus strand of CM065359.1, from coordinate 11,283,301 downwards.
ATTTGTGAAGAAGCACCGATCAGGCTTTTTCTGGTTGATCCCGGTTTTTTGGTTATCTTTGATGCGTCTTGTCAAATATTTAACAGATTCTGATCAGTTCTTGTATGACGCATAAAACCTGCAGGAAATCATTTTACATTCCATAAAGGCAGCCATTTTGAACACAACCAAACATGGAAGAAATTATGGGACAATTGCTATTTATGCCTGGAGTCGATATGTCAATATTTAACTTTTTATATAACATATTTAGATTTAATGATCAGGGAGATAAACTAATTCCAGTCTTTTGATTGGTGCATCTCAAAAATACACAAACCTGTTTGAAATTAAAAAGTATAAGACCAGTATAAATTATTTCCAAACTATTTTTCAATTTTCAGATCAATTCAGCTGACAAATTTGTAAGCAGAAATATAGAAAAGCTAAAAGATATCAAACTCTGCATATCTGCTATATTTACTGTAAGTTTAGTTGATAAAATAAGTTTGCAAAACAGAATCCTTCCAAATTTGTGAAAAACTGCACGGGGAAGGTGCTTCGAATGCGGAACATGGTGTTGGCATCATTATGCTCTGGGATTATAATTCTGATGGAGCAAGGATTTTTTTCAAGATGGAGGAGATTGTGAGCTGTTCCAAATACTCCGTTTTAGCTCATTAAGGTTTCTGCCAAAATGGATGAAAATGAAAGAGGACATTATTTTTTGGCATCTCTCTTAAGTCTATATAAGAGAGAATGTAGAGTCGAATGGTTCAACAAGAAAAAATAGTATATTTAACATTTGCTGGCCCGTATTCCAGGACTAAACTGCCTGTTGTTTCAGTAAGGTGTTATTTCAAAAGTATGCACTCTTATGCATCCATGTTATTGAACTTTTTTAATCTTTCCCTTAAATTTATTGGTTTGTCAGTTGAATTATACAAAAAACTGTTATAATAAAGGTGGAAATTTAAAAATATGTAAATATGTGGCCTTATTTCTTTAGGCCTTAAAGGCCTATCAGTTGCATTGGCTATCAGTTCAACTGTTTGGTTTAATAGACTTTAGCCGCAGTATTGGCCCTGAGTCTCACAGTTATTACCGCCTAAAAAAAAAATCGACATAAGGGTTTATACAGTCTTCATAAATCCTAAACACCACTGTGAGCATTTACATATCAATCAAGAACAAAACAAAACCCAGCTGGTTGGGAGGATACTGAAGTGGATATTATTTTCCCAACAAAACAGTCCCAGTAGTTTTCAGGCTCCCTTTAAATAAATCACTAAGACACAATGAAGTTTAATCCCCAGAGTATTTTAATTAAGGCCCTGTTCACACTGGATGAATCCCCTCTATTAGAAGCTGCTTGGATTGCTGCAAATGAGGAAAACCTCCTTCAGTGTGAAAGCAATCATGACACAGCTACACCTAGCAGTCGCCAGACGGATCTTAGTGCTATTTTCTGCTTCTCTGATTGGCTCTCCTGCGGCGTCGGCGTGGTCTGGAGATCAGTAGCACATTCACATGTTGATCACCTCACCATCTACACATCTAGACTTTCACTAGCAGTGCCCTCTAACAGCGGTGTCCAGTTCTGGTCCTTGGAGGCCCGTGTCCTGCTGCAACTTATTCGAAATGAACGAATAACTCCTTCAGCATGCCATCAAGCACTGCAGGGTTCCTGGTAACTGTTCATTTGAGTCAGGTGTGTTGAAATAGGAAAACATCTGAAACATGTAGGATGTCCACACTTGAGGACAGACACTGGACACCACAGCCCTGAAAGATCACACCAAAATATCGCTCTATCGCTATGATACAGGCACGGCTATATATATATATATATATATATATATATATATATATATATATATATATATATATATATTATATATATATTTATATATATCCTTGAGAGGAGGTGGAATCATGCAGTCTCCATAATGTTTACATGTATTATGTGTTTGCAATAGTATAAGGATACTGAAATATCATATTTACATATTATACAATTACAATATATTACACATTATATTACAATAGCTATATTACAATTTGGATTGCAGCAAACAGGAAATCCAGGAGTACGTTCAAAATGCTGTTGAAATGTTTCAGTCTCCCAGCAACCAGCACATCCAAGGTCAGGCACAATTTGGAGGTGTGTGCGCTTCTCTTTTGCAGGGATTCTTTGTCCTGCAGGGCACTGCTTCCTGTACTCCTTCCTTTGTTAAACTGGCTTTAGTATGACGTTTATATGCTGCTGAGATGACAATAAATCACCATTACTGTTCTACGTAGGCTTTGTGTGATCTGGCAACAGTAATGGGAAGCTTTGACTCCAGAACCATTTTCCAGTACCCTGCTGAGTTTCACCACTAAAGTCGCACAGTGATCTCATTCCAGTGTGAAGAGGGCCAAAGAAAAACATACATTTTAAGATTTAAAACGTAAATAGCACAATTTTTTAAATATTTACATCTCAGTAACATTTCTCAATAAAATTTTTGCACAAAAAAAAAATATTACTACCCAACCAATCTAATGTAGGTTAGCAGTAATTGATTATTGATGTAGTTCTGTAGTATGTTCTTTTGCTAAGTCTTCATTCTGCACAAATTCCAAATTCTGGCCCAGTTAAGTTAAATTGAAAGAAAATGGTGCATCCCTTTTTTCAAAATTGACATCAAAAGATCCACACCATTGATAAAAGGTACATACATCATTTATAACCTTTGGTTGGAAAATATAAAAATGTCAGTCTTTTCTGAAGGCCTGTAAAGCAAGTAATAGTAATTTATTTTGATTGTTTAATACATTTTCTGAGAATATTGCAATATCCCTTAAAAAAAGAATAAAGTCAAACATTCACTGGTTCTCCCAATTACCTTCTGTCCTGTGATTCTGTCCCGCTGTGCAACAGAAGGTTTCAATCCAAACTTTCATGGATATTTGTTAAACGGAGTTCTTTATCGTGTCCATCGCGGAGTTCTGCTCCTCTGTGCTGCTGGACGAGTCTTTGTACTCATGTTGGTACTTTTGCAGGGCTGAAACAACAACATCATGGCCAAACTGCCTGGCGTCATCAAGGGGTGTGTTGCCCCATCTGATAGACGACAGTGTGAAATGGACAAGGATGGGCTGTTATAGTTAGTAAAATGAGTTAGTATCAGATGAATGGTGACAACCCTCTCCTCCTACCTGTCCTTAGTGTACGGATTCACTTTACATATTTGTGTCAGGAACGTTACAACGTCCGCGTGGCCTAGGAGGAAAATGAGCATGAGCAGAAACCACGCAGCATTCGAAATGCCGTATTTCATTGAGTTTCATATAAATGCCAAACCCGACATAATTTAAGGATGATCGAAGTAATCATGCAAAGTGTTACCGCCGGCAGCAGCGACGTGGAGAGCGGTGCGACAGTCATAATCCCTCTGCTCCATGTCAACCGCTGACAGTGCGAACCTGGGGGAGAGACGGAGATGGAGGAGGTACGAATAAAGAAATATTGCTGTAAATGAAGGGAGGGAGCGATGGCCGCTGTGTGGAGGTAAGCCACAAGGACAAGAGGTGCGTATGTACAAACGTTATATATTAAAACAATTAGAGCAAAAGTATGCTATTCAGAATAACTTTCAAATTTAAATCAATTTAAAGTTTCTTGATCCCTAGCATCTGCTTTACAACTTACAGTACATTATACTGTATACTGAGTATGTTTAATTGCAAAAAAAAATCATACTGACAATGATATAACTAAAATAATTTCAGTTTTTTTCTGAAATATTTTATTTGGATTCTATAAATGCTGATGAAAGAAAATGATTGTTTCTACTGACCTCCTCAGAGCACAGACGTCACCGCTGTACGCTGCAAACATCAGATTAACGACTGACTTGTTCTGAGGGAAAACACAAGGAAAATTACAGTTTATAAATTCTTGCAAAGGCAGTTTATGTTTAAAAAAAGCAGGCAGATTGTAGGTCATTTGTGGCACTAAACTCACCGGATCGTCGTCCGTCCGTCTCCTTGGGTCGTGTTTCTTGGTGAAGTGCCTCAGGTTGTCATAATTATGGAAGTTGAAGTGAGAAACAAGGTCCTTTCGGATCAAATTATTGTTGTTTAATAATCTATGGTTATATCTGAAATATACTTGTCTGGATAAGAAATAAGCAGCCTACTTGACAGAAGTGAATTCCTCTGACGCTGTTTCCGAGCCGATCCAGTGGCGGCGACCAACACAGCATGCCCATAACGTTGGGAACCACCAGGAGAACGGCGCCCGAAATGCCAGATTTGGCAGGCAGCCCCACCTAAGCAAGGAGAACAAAAACAACACAGGAGTCTGAATAATTTATCCTGAAGACAACAGTCCATTGAAATATGAAATATGTCTCTGCCTAATTGAAATATTTTCAGGTTTGGTCGTTTAGTTTCAGGATTTTTTACAGCAAAAAAAAAAAAAAATCAAATTTAAGTTAATTTTTTAAGATTATTTACCTCCATAATTAATTAAACAACTGAGAAAATAAACTGATTTGTTGACTGGGAAAGCAAAGGTATTGAAAAAGAGAGACTTGACACTCTGATTCTGCCCTACAGGCATCGAAACTCTTTGCTAAATTCAAACTAAGATACTTACATGGAAAGCAAATTGCCCGGAAAAGTCGTACATCCCGCAGGAATGCATCAGACTCAACGTGTTGCGAACGGATTCATCACTTAGCACACGATCGCCTGTGATTGGACAAATGCCTCCATTGGCCAGTGTGGCGGCCATGACACTTCCAGACTCACAGGTCACCTCAATGGAGCACAACTGGAATCAGAATGGAGAGACAGACACAGATTTTCTGTGAGAAATATTCCCAGGTTTTTGCTAATATGCCTCACATGCAGGCAGGGGGTTGTTACGAAAGAGTAACAGAAACCAACTTTGGGACAAATTATCTCCTACAAGAGCCTCCAAGTTTGAAGCAAACAATAAAAATGGAGCACAGGGATAAATATTACTATTTTCCACGGGTGCCTACAAACTTGAACGTAATGATTTTACTGACTGAAAATGTTTTGAGAACTTGGCAGTAAAACAAACAAAAGAAAATATGTAGGATTGCATTTATGTGTAGGTTCTGAGTCGAGACCTCAAAAAAACAAAACAATGATGTTTAAAATCTTTTAGATGTGCAGCGTTGAAAATAAAAGTTAAAACAAAATGATATTTTAATGTAAAGTAAGAAGTAGCTTATTATTTAAAAATTGTGTTTCTTTATATTTTATTAATTGAATAATAATTAATTAATTATTTATAGAGTAATTTTTAAAAATAAAAACTTTAAAGCCGATTCCCATATATTAGAAAAAATGTCTGATTTCTTAAGCCACGTGGATAACATTTAGTAATTTTGTATACATTTAATATACAAATCATGAATCATAAAAGAAATACCTGTTTTTTAAATCAGGTTCAGTGAATCAGAGAACAAATGTTATTTTCCTACACATATTTTTCTGGAAGCAAAACGTCTCCATCAATACTTTGCCCTCTGAAAAAACCGGACAAATACTGTAAATAGCTACCTGGAAGTAGAAGTCAAGGGCTCCGATCATATCTGCATGGTCAGGGAAGCACTGCAAGAATTACAATCAGAGTCAGCACACAATATATGTATTAACAGCCAGGGAAAAGATGCATACGAAAGCCTGTAAATTAATAGTAGTAATTTGGATTTGGTAAGTTCAGCTCTGGACTTTGTAGTCAGAGCATTAGAGTCCCAGCTTTTGGGACTCTAATGCTCTGACTGTAGATATGGCCAAATTTAGGTTAATAGCTGTTTTCTTGTATCTGTGTTCTCATTTGTAAAGAAAGTAAAACAGTGTGTTTTTATTTTTTGTCTTTTTACGTTTGACGACTGGCTGGAGGAATAATTAGCCTGTGCTCCGTAGCATATTTATAGCTCAAGAAAACCAAAAAGTCATGGACTATCCAATTATCTTTAACATGTACATAGATCAAAGAACCTTCAGTTCAATATGTTTTTTCAAACATTATGTGATGCCAATAGTGCGGCATAACTTGTTTTATAAAAACTGTGGGATATTTTTCCTAAACTTGGATCAATGTAGGCAAATTAAAACACAGATTTAAGCTTTTTTCTTCACCAGAAGTACTAAGAAAATGACCATCAGATACAAAAATTGAACACACAAACCTTTTTTTCTTTCAGGTAATAACCAATTGCATAGTTTCTATCTCCAGTCTCTCTCTCTGACTGGAAACTGTAAGAATACAACAGGTATGAAAAACTGCATTTGATTAAAAACATCAGAGAACAACCAGTTTTGTTTTGTTTTGTTTTGTTTTTTCTCTTACGTTGCATTGCTGAATCCCACAAACTCTGTACCAGCCATACTTTTCAGGAACTCCATCACCTGTGGAAACATATTTAGAGCACGCTCAGTCGAAACCCAATTCAGAAAGATGAGTTTGAAAGAACTGAAGCTGAAAAGCATTTACTCACATAGTCAAACCTCTCCGCTTTATTTGACTGCGTCTAAAAAACACAAAGAAGAAAGAAAATAGGAGCAGGTTTACAGGGCTTCACCAGGATCCTACAGATGGCAGTGTTTCAGTGCTGCAGCTCATTTTGCACAGCATGCCTGGTTGGGTGTTGTGCAACGGGTAAATGTCTCTTATGAGTGTGTCGCTCCATGTGGCGACGTGCTCAGTTTGGCCTGGCGGCTGTTTTATGGCCATGCTTGAATTTCACACACCACTATAGGATCAGTAGCAGGTCAAGGAGTTGTCAAGAAGAAGCAGCGGTCCTATATACTCATATTTAGAGACTCAAATAATCATGGAGGAGTTAAAAAAAGGAGCATTTATCAGTTTTGTCCTTTGACCCTTTTAGTTGTTGTGGTTGTACGTATAGAGGCACTTGACCCAGTAAAGACTCAAAAAAACACAGATAAAACCATGTTTGCTTAAACAGTTTTACGTACATTGCAACGCACCCTCCGCCTCGGCAGCTGTGATTGGTCAAAGGCACGCACGTCCCTGTTGTTAGACACAAGCCAGGATTCTCCCTCAGAATGACCTTCGCATCAGTCAGCTGGAAAACTTTGAAAAGTCTCCAGAGAGGAAACATGACCATATGTGGCTAAAATACCCCAACGCACGTTCACATCAGGTGCCAGGACCGTCATGCAGTTGCCACGGGGACGGCTTAGGTTTCAGTCTCTGAACTGACACAAAGTGATCTTGATTCTTAAGCCACATTGACATTTCATTTCAGTAAATAACAAAAGAAAAAAAATCAGCTACTAACAAGAGGAAATTATTATCACATTTCTTAAAACAAATTGATAACAGTGACGCCTTTCAGAACAATGTGATTATGCAGACCTGTAAGCACAAAGCTCTAGAAAGCTCATAAATCTCAGCAGGAGTATAACTGTGAGAGAGAATAAGATGTGCTGCTGCTAACAGCCTGAGGCCTGAGTTTAATCTCATGATGTCAGACATGACCAGCTGCTTCCTGCAAGTTCTCGCTTTGTTTCCCTCTGACATCCTCATTGCTGCTAGTCAATTGTTTCACATTATTATGGTAAAGTGTCAGCATCTGCATACACACAATACCAATTAGATCAGAGCTGATTCTAATAATTTATACGGCTCACTAATGGCTCTTGACTCTTGTTTATGTTTAAAATGAGAACAGCCTGGTATTGTGAGCATCAAGCTGGTGTCAAACCATTTGATCAAGACTTCAAGAGTCCAAATCTCCAAAATTTTCCTCGCATATCTGAATGCAGTTTATTATTTTTAGCCTAATCCTCTCCCTTCTTTCTTTTCTTGTTTTATCTAGCTTTTTATTTATTTATTTCATTTGCTCATTCAAAAACAGTTATTTTTCCTAAGCATGCTATTAAGCTCTCATGTCAAACAAAAGAAAAGTAGACAATTTGTTGCACTTTTGATAGGTATTAATACTTTGATCAATTATTGAAAAATATAGAAATAGTAAGGTGTTACCTTGATCAAAGAACTAATGACGATAGCTCCAGCATTCACCATGGGGTTGTGCGGTTTATCTGGACAGAAGCAAAACAAAAGCACTCAGTGAAAACAATAGGAGATACATTTTCTGCAGGGAACTTGTAGGTGCCATTAGGTTATAAACCAAATAAAAAAAACAATAAATCAACAAATTTGATAAAATGGTAAATAATTAGAGTAGAATACCATTTTAACTCTTTTTTATTATTTTATTTTTATTCCCAATTTGTGGCAGAAAGCAAACATTTAGCTTCTGGTAGATCAGTTCTGGACTTACTTTATAACAAACAGTTTAAGGATCTATTCTGTTTATCTCTTCTGCCAATCTTACCAATCAATATCTGCGGTCAGAACTACTTACTTAGTGATCGTTTGGTCTCTCTTTGGGTTCATAACTCAATTTTGTTTGATTTGTGTGACATTTCAGAAGGAGACATTGTATTGAAAGAGGACTACATGACCACCGCACCAACCTAAACACAACAGAGCAGCTACTTCAGACACAAGGACAAATACAAACAACTGACAGGACTTTTGTCTGTGGAGACAGACGTTCTGCTGCTAAGTTAATAACAAAGTGGGTTTGAGCACATCCAAAGGCGATGCAAGAGTGAGTAAAGACGGATGGATATCTGTATTGTTTTGCATTGGCCAGGCGACTGGAGTTGATTACATAAATGGCTTGCCTTCCTCATTTAGCGACAGTTTGTTGAACTTGAGGCCACTGGGCTCCTTGCCCACAAAGCGGTGAATGTGTTCGGTGCCAAGCTCATGCACAGCGATGGCGTACTCGAGTGGCTTCACACATGACTGCAGGCAGAAGGGAACCTTGGTGTCGCCCACTGAGTACCTGCAAGCGGAAAGGTCACAATGGGGAAACAAAGGAAGTCTTATTAAGGCTGCACGCACAAAGAGCAGAGCACATCCGAAGACGGTGCTATGTTACCTCTGTCCGTCGATGGTGCAAATAGATACGCCCCAAAGATCCGGGCTGAACTTAGCCAGCTGAGGAATGTAATCGGCTACCTGAGGAGATGAAACCCCTGAAATGACTGCGACTGTGACTAAGCAAACGCTGAGCCTGAGCGACTCTTACTTACTTGCCCTCCTTGTTGCTGTTGTGCATTCTCAAACATCCTTTTGATCTGGTGGGTGAAATCCTCAAAGTCAGGGATGATGAAGTTTTTTCTGAAAGCCTTCGTCAGCAACATGATGTTGTTGCCGATACACCTGCAGACAGAAGGTGGAGAATTTAACTTTTTTTTTTAAATTTAAACCAAATTCTCTTTTTGACTCAATATATAAAAAATGAGACAGGCATTTGGTGGTTTCTTAGAAATGTGTGAAAAAGTAATGAGATTTTACAAACTTTTTAATCAACTCATGTAATTTCTAATTTAATAAGGAAATAAAAAAAAACAAGACAAATTGTCAAATAAGCTTTGTTTTCCAGTACATATTCTCAGATTTTAAGTGCTATAATTTCATTACTCCATTTATTTTCAGCATGAAGACCATTCCAGTGGCAAAGGCTGGAGAATGTCATTGGTTCAAGTATAAAAACATACCTATTTAATTATTGGAGGTTGATGTCTAAACTGGAATACCTCTCAAATATGTTCGAAAAGCTTAAAAATAAAAAATAAAGATTTATTGAAGCAACTGTATTCAGCATCATTGAAAAATATAGCTTTTAATTTGACAATTTCAATTCATTGGCAGAAGATTATGGAAATACAATTTTTTTTATTTTTTACTAAAATTGACCAACTTTAGGTGACAGGACAAATATAAGTCGTCTCCTAAGAAATGAAAGCGACCCACAGCATCACAGATTCTAGAATGGATGGAAGGACATGAGGGCATTAGGTCAAAAGGAAAAACATAGCATGTCATGCCATATTATCCCAGAAAAACAGGAAGAACCTAGCAAGTATAAATTATATTACTGTCAGTGTTATGTCAGACAATTTGTTGGGCAGTTGGATGTTCCCCCACTGAGTTTCCAAAATTGTTCAGTGTGAGTTTGTGCTTCTGCAACAAAAGATGAATTCATCTTAGCCTTTCACCAGGAGTAAATCCCTTACTGTTCCAATTGTTTATCTTCATTCATAGGAAACACTTTTACATTAAGTCATACTTAGACATCACCTTAAGTCACCCTAGTTGGCATTGTACATAACATGATGGAGTCTCGAGTCAGAACTGTTGTTATACTGTAATTGCTGAGCATCGCGCCGCCATGCTTTCAAGGAATGATAAGGGTATATTCTCCCTCAGCTGGTGTAAACTAAAATATGCAGCCATGAGCCCTAGGTGATGTTAGCGTGAGGCTTTCAAAGTGAAAAGAGAGTGGGCCGCATCTTGCATTATTTATGCTGGCCATTTCCAAAAACCAACAGATGATTTCTCTCTTTATTCCAGCAGAATGTTTGTGCTAAAGCTCCCACAGCCTCTTTATTTTAGAAAACAAGCAGAAACATGACGGCTGACTCGTTTAGCCAGACGCAGCAATGTGCCACTGCAGAACAGAAGATGAGTCTGAGAATTATACCTCACTTAGGGAATTACAGAATTAGGAAAGGAGGGAGTGTGGTGTCTTTGAGCCTGCTAATGTAGCTGGCAGTCTGGAGCTCGACCAGAATGATGCCCTTTCATTAGCAGACTCAGAGACCTCACTACTTCCCTCCAAGCTCTGCTGCTTTGGCTGCCATGCATGCATACATGCACATGAATTTGCTTCACAGCAGCTGTCAGCTATAAAACACGGTGTCTGTCAGTCTCCAGGACTCAAATAGAGCTGGCCACAAATCACCTTTTTTACATAACAAAAGCAAATTAGAGTCCCTCAGTTTAATCTGATCCAACACCTTGTACTCATTTATTATTTTTTTTCCATGCATTAAGGAGCAGGTGTGTCTGTTTTAACTATTAATTGTGCAGCATTTATCCAGAATGTTTGGTGAAGTAAATGCATTCTGTCTCTGCTCTGCTCATGAAAGTATTCATACTCCTGGTATTTTTTTTTGGTCACATTCCAACTATATTTTTTGAGATTATACATGATGCACCATTTGTGAATTGGGAGAAAATTATTCATGTTTTTCTTTTTCTTTTTTCCTCCACACATAAAACCCAGAAATGAGACATGCATCACTATTCACTCCCCCACTGTGTCAATATTTTGTAAAAAGGCATCATTTGGGATTACAGCTGCATATCTAGATGCTGACAAAGACAAAATTTCTTCCCAGTCTGTAAAAAAAATAGTGAAAACCCAGTCAGACTGGGTGTAGAGCAGCTGTGAACTGCAGTTTTCAAGTGTTGTCAGAGATTCTTAATTTTAATTAAGTGTGAACTTTGACTGGGCCGTTCCAACAGATAAACGTGCTTTCATGCTTTGACATAAAACATAAATTCTGGGTCCAGCTGTGCGATTAGGATAGTTGTTCTGTTGGACAGATAAAACTTGTTTGTAGCCTTTAATATGTTTTTTTTTGTTGCAGGAATGACATGTTTTTAGCTCCTTCTCTGCATCAACTCTGAGCATCTTCCATGTCCATGTTGAAGAGAACCCCATAGTTTTACTGTGTAGGGATTGGATTTTCAAAGCAATGTGCAGTGTCAATTTCCGCCACACATATGCATTTTGTTAATAGAGCAACCAGTTCATTTTTCTGCCTCATCTTACCAGAGCGCCACCTTCCATATGTTCGATGTGACCCCCTCTATAGCTTGTGGCAAACTGCAAGTGGGTTTTCTTCTTGCATCTTTTCCATAAGGGGCAGATTTATTGAGTGCACAGCTAATAGCTTTCCCTGTTGACAGAAATTTCCACCTGATCTCCACTGGGTCTTTTGGCTTATTCTTTAATTAATCCTCTCCTCACTCAGTCAGTCAGAACAGATGGATGTCCTATGGCTTAAACATGCTAAAACGTATAGATATTGTTTTATAACCTTCAACTTCTCCACAAATTTCTCCCTGACTTTCTTCTAGCTGTGTTTGTTGATGCTTACTAGCAAACCTCCAAGACTTTCACTGAACAGCTGGGTTCATACTGACATCAAATTACTCTAAGCTAATTAGGTGACGACCAGGGGATGGTGGTTTTACTTAGAGGCATCAGAACGAAGGGGGATGAACAGAAATTATGCACTACATTGCTAAAATTATAATAAATACATGGAAGCTTTTGAAAAACAATGTAACTGTTCAGACGTTTTCTCACCTTCTGAAAAGTTTTTTGTCCATCATGACCGGTCCCGTGGAGTCAAGCGTAGACTGTCTCATCTGACGGACACAGTCCCGCAGCCGAGGGTCAGACGTTAACAAACCCGTACTTTTCAAAGCCTGGAGACAATGGAGAGAGGAGTTTGAACTAATTTTTTTTCAGAAGGGATAGTAGAAACGCTAATTAATGGTGGCTATTACTGTACGGACTCCGGTGTATTAAGTCGAAACCATGGGATTCTCCTGTCAGCTGCAGGAATCTTTGAAATACACGGTTAGGGGATTTCAAAAGGCACAGGTGTGCCTGCAAGGAAATGAGGAGGGCAGCAGAGCAGATAGCGGCTATCTCACTCCTGCTGCTGGTGTCACTGACAGACACTGCACAAAGCACGTGGGTCTATTTTGGGGATACCATGTGTTCGACCCTCCTGACCAGAGAAGCTTGGCTGTTTTTTTTTTTTTTAAATTTACTCATCACAGTTGACAAGCTCTTCGAAGTATAAGCAGACCTGACAAATGGCTGTTGCAGTTGCTTGATTTCTGTGAAATTCTTAGCCTCAAGGCAGAAATAGTGAAGTTGGATCTCCATGCAGGCTGTTCTTATTTTGAAGTTCATTAGCCTGAGCTATCAATTTAAAACAAGATCAAAATGTTCCTATTAGGAGTGGGCAACTTAGCACTTTATCGTGATATTTTGCAAGACTATTGTGATAACAATAAAAATCTATTTACTTCATTTTTGGTAACTGTTTGGCACAATGTGTATTGACAAGCTTGTCTATTTGAAATAATCTTCTTCAGAATGCCACTTGCTTAAAGAAGTGTGAATAAGAAGTGCTGCAGTCCCCAACTTATGAGGGTGGACTTGCTCTCCCCAACTTCAGGCAGTACTATTGGGCAGCTAATATTCAGAAACTATTATATTGGGAGGGTGATGCTGAGGCTTCACCTGCCTGGGTGCAGATTGAAAGGGCATCTAGCCGTTAACTGTTGTCCTCTCTGCTTTGTTCTCAGCTCCCACTTCCCCTGTCTCTGGTAGAGAACAATCCTATAGTCAGGGTTACATTAAGAATCTGGAGTCAATTCAGGAAACAGTTTGGCCTGCAAGGACCCTCGATACAAACCCCTTTAGTTAAAAATTGCAATTTTATGCCTTCAGCCATTGACTTGGTTTTTAACTGGTGGCATGACAGAGGGATCAAAACTGTAAAGGATCTTTATAGCAACAATACCTTTTCATCCTTTGCTGAACTTTCATCTAAATTCCAACTGCCCAATTTTCTTCTCTTCTCTTTCTAACATAAACCTTTCAAGTCAGGGTTTATGTTAGAAAGGTGTTTCTGCACTTTCCTAATCGTCCACCTGCAATTAGATAGTCTTCTGCAATTAGATCCTCAACGTAAAAAATTTATTTTATTTTTATATAATTTTATTAGTAATAACAACACCTCAAGATGTGCAGATCTTGTTAAAACAGCGTGGGAGGGGGAGCTGGGTGTCGCGGCGGAGGGGGAGCAGTGGGAGGCTGCCAGGAATCTAATTCATAAGTCTTCAATTTGTGCCCGGCATGTTTTAATACAGTGCAAAATATTCTATAAAGCGCATTACACTAATGCAAAATTAGCAAAAATTTATTCATCAGTCAGCGATGCTTGCAATAGGTGTGGACAATCGCCAGCTAACCATGCCCACATGTTTTGGATGTGGCCAAAGCTAATCGGGTATTGGGGTAACATTTTTAAGATACTAAGTCAAGCATATAATCAGACAATTCTCCCCAATCCATCATCGGCAATATTTGGCATTCCTACAGACCTGGGCCTTTCGCGTTCTTTGAGGCAGGCCCTGGCCTTCACTACCCTGCTGGCTCAGAGACTTATTCTACTCAAGTGCAAACTAAGCGTCCCACCGTCTTATGGTCACTGGGTTAGAGAAGTTCTATACAACCTCAAAGTGGAAAAGCTCAGATTTGCGCTTAACGGTTCCACCAGTAAATTTATGGGGACTTGGAGACCTTTCCTATCTGTGGTAGGTACCATGACTTTGTTACCTGATTAGGAAGAAAAGTAAATTATCTGTAGGCCCTCTCTGCTATATCCAGGTTTGTTTGTTTTTTACCCAACATATATATTTCTACTCTTTATTTATTTGATATTTTTTCATTTATTTATTTCTCTGCCTCCTGTGGAATGATTGTGGATGGGTGTGTGTCTGTGTATGTCGTGTTGTTAAAAGTTGTTGCAGGGATTGATCTCTGCTGAATGTTTGTCCTGTGTTTTGACCTAGACAGGGGTGTGTTCGGGTGGGTGGGGTTTTGGGATAAATCTGCTTGAACTTCTTTCTCTCTATCTGTGACTACTGTGTCTTCATGGTAATAATGACTGTTGTATGTGAAGCTGTAAAATTCAATAAAGAAAGTGGAAATAAAGAAGTGTGATTTTGGGTTTGATTTTTTTTTATTCTCTCGTGTAAAAAACGGGGTTGAAAATAGCAAACATAACATAACTTAATGACTTAATAGCAAACATAACATAACTTAATGACTTAATAGCAAACATAACATAACTTAATTTATTTTTGTTTTTTTATAATACATAAAATTTATTGTGGAAACAATAAATCAAAATTCTTAACATGGCAACAATTTTTCACAATGAATGATAAACAATACAATAAATGCCCACCCTTAGTTTCTATCACATACCAATGTGAAAATTCTGGATGATAATGATATCCGATATTAATATTGCTGTTTTGGCTGATAACCAATATACAGCTTAAAAATGTGACAGTGTTGTTAAGCCACATATATCCAAAGTAATATCTTATAGAAGTCACAAGATTGGCTTTTTGTTCTCTTTTTCCCATTGTTATTGTTAATCCAAAGAGTCTGAACAGCTCGTTCACCATCCATCTTCTGCCTGAGTTGCCTCTACAAACACCTCCAGTCATCTGTGGTGTAACAAGCTGCCACCTGTGTTGACACATGGCTCCTAAATGCATGGCTGTTTTTAAAATGACTCAGTTGCCATAGATATCGAGTTCACCAGATGTCTATTTCTCTATAACATAATTATTATTATTATCATAGATTTTTATAGAAATTTGTCCATGTCCATCAGTGTAGTTGTTCATCATTTAAATATTTGTTTGGTATTTTGCCTTATGCGCCTTGATTAGAGCCTAGTGGGCTACTTAGATATGGATACAGCATTCTAATTACTTTGTTATATAGCAAGAATGGCTTGAAAAATGTAACAGATAATAGAATTAAAGCCCAGAGACTAAACATCCAGAAGTGAAAAGCAGTTAGTTGCTTATGTTAATTCCCTGAATCTGCAGCATCACACCAGCTATATTTAGACCGACTCTGTAAGGTGGTCATAAACACCCTTTAAACCATTCCTTCCAGCCAGCAGGAGACGCTTTGGATTCTTCTGGTGGGGTGTAATGTTTCTCACCAAGGTTAATCTAATAAAAGTCAAAGGTGTTCCCAGGAAACATAACAAGTCTGTGGCAGATTGCCTGTATGGACATGCTCACATGTGCGCTTCGGAAATTCAAATCAGCACTTGCTGATGCACTAACTCACAAAGATGAACTGAGAGATGGGGATCAGCTCTTTCCCGTCGGTGATGGTGTAAAAAAGCAGGTCCTCTATGCTGGACATGAGTCGGCTTCTGTCAAAAAAAAAAAAAAAAAAAAAAAAAAACACAACAAACACAGTAAGTTGTGATCTTGAAGCTGGATGGATTCCAATGTATTAAATCAAAACTGTAAGCAGAAGCTCAAAGTTTATGTCAACATCACTGGCACTGAAGGTAATGGCACCTGGCCAGATATTGATTTCAGTCCAGGGCTGTGAAAGTGTATTTATTAAAAAAACATAAATGCAATATAGGAAGGAATATAAATGCTATGTCAATGAACTACCATTAAATCACAGATTAATCACAAAATATATGAATGAAGTGAAATAACATCGGACGTATGTAGCACCTTTCAACCCTCTAAGGTTCTCGAAGACAATGAAACATTCCACATATGAAGCTTAATGTGTATTTGAGCACAAATTTATTTGTTACATTAAATCCAATCATTACCCACTGTGCTGTCTTTTATTTATGAAAAAAAAGTATTTGAGACTTTTCTCAGCAGACTTAAGATTTAAAATTATTATGAACAATACCCATTACCAAACAACAATAAAAGAGAAATTATTGTTTTAAATTAGAAAAAGCCATAAGTGGTTAATCAATCATTGTTATGACTTGTTATTAAAGCATTGGGCAAATAAGTTATGTGTTGTTTTACTTCCCTTGAAATTTCTAAGCAGCTTTTAATTAAGAACACATTAAGACTTTCTTATTTCCCTCATTACTTGGTCCAACAATTAATAGCCAAATTGACAGTCTTTTAATATTATTCACAGTTTCAGTGACTCTCTTTTTAATAGTGAAAGTTTATCACCATAGTTTACTGTTTTAACAGTTTGACTAACTTCTTTTCACAATCTGCTACTTGTTTTTTTGGTGGTTCAAAAGCCAGTCTCTGTTATCTGACTGAACAACCAAACGTGTGCACATCTAGTTGCTTGTCACCCTGGCGTACGTCGTGTATCTTGCACCAATTATCTGTCCTGCCATTAAATAATTTTTTCACCAAGACATCCTATCGTTTAGTAAAGATGGTGTTCATTTAATATTCACAAAGTTCTATTTGACAAACCTCTTACTAAAATATGCAAGACATTATTTGAAAAAGTCATAACATTGATAGCAACATTGGCAGTTTTAATATCTGTTTATATCATTTGACTTGCATGGAGAATTAAATTATTCACAACATGTTCACGGCAGCAGACCCTTATCCAAATGGATTCTGGCATTTGAGTCCAGTGCTGATAAGCAGAATGAGCCCTCTTCTATTTAGGCTGGAGGACTTAGAGTTGGTGATTAAAATGGATTTTCAAATTTTCACGTGTCAGGCCAGAGGATAATTTTCCACTTTGCCTTGAATATCTTAAGTGGACTTGGGTTAAGTTGAAGTGGCTGTTTTTCAAGAAGTTCTCCTTGTTCTCGTTTCCGTTCCCTTTAGAGTTTTTGGGTATATTGCGTCTTTTTTTCTGGATGTTCAGTCTCTTTAACTGAATTTATTCTTTTCAATTTTAATCAATTATTTTTTTCTTAAACTATAAAAATAATTATCTGGTTCAATGTTTCACGGAGAGGCAAATCTGCTCTGGTCTATTACTTTAAAGCTTCAATCATTCACGGATCCTTTTTTTGTGGCTTAAATTCATGTTATTGACTTGCTCCTCGCGCCACTAAATCTAAGAAAAAAGGAGAACATTACTCCAGTCTTAATATCTTTACTGGGTCATTGTAGCTCAGAGAATACAATTCAAGACACTTTTGTCTGGAAATTAATCATAGAATGGCTTAGCACGAGGGCTGTATGATAATATCAATATCGCAATATATATATATACCAATATTTTCTTTCCTAGAAAAAAATCGATATTCATCTGCAAGTATCATAACATTCAACTGTCACCTTTCTCACTCATTGCTTGCTTCGCATCAGGTCATCAGGCTTAGAGTGATTCCTTCAGATGTTAAGTGTCAAGGTTAAAAAGGTATCAAACTATTCAGAGCAGGTACTTGGTGGATTTTACTTACTTTACAAATGCATGTAAGCTACAGTTTGTACTGTTTCAATTAAAAGAAACATGTTTTCTCACCACTTCTTTGATTCATTTTGTCCAGCTGTCGACTTTAAGTCTGTGTCCAACCAGAGCCAGGTATTGTGTAGTTGGTGCTTTTAATCAGTTTTCAGTTAAATTAATTCAATCCAACTTTATAACAGTCACAAAATGTCACCAAAATCACTCTGTCCCTCTATCGTTTGCTGAATATTGCAATATATATCGTATCGGGGGCAGAATATTGTGTATCATATTGTGAGATTATTGTATCACTACAGCCCTACTTAGCACCAAAATAAATGTTTAGTAAATCTATTTTACTCAAATACATTTAGCAAAACATGTATTTTTACTAATACTTAAAGTAACTTTAAGTCTACTTTGGATCCCCCATGTCAGACAGAACCAAACATGGGGAAGCAGCATTTGGCTTTTGTGCTCCACTAAAATGGAATAACTTCCATAAAACTGTAAAACACTCAGTTCCTTAAATTCAGTGCTAAAAACCCATTTATTTAGACTTACATTTTACTAATAATAACTGGAGAATTGATTTACATCAGCTTTTCATTACTTCTCTTCATTTTATCACTGTCGTCAAGGTGACGACTAGTAAACATGGCGGACGAAGTCTTCCCTTAAATATAACTATATGCTGCTAGCCAAAATGAACAAAAACCCGGTTGATAAAACATTTTTCATCTACTTATGTTTTAATATAAATGTGACTTGCTGTGTCTGAACAGCCTACTTTTTATACGTTTTAAATAAGCTGGCGCAGGTGCTCGTCGTTCATCTCTAACGTGAGCTACACCTTTACAACTGCAGTGTGTCATCTTTATATATTATGTAAAATACACAGTCCAGTCACATTAATGTGACCATCTGTCAAAAGCCAGAATAACCACCTTTCGCAGAGCGAACTGCTACGAGACGTGCAGGAAGAGAGTCACTTAGGTCCCTGAAGGTCTTCTCTGGGATGTTGAGCCATGCCGACTCTAATGCCGTGGCCAGCTGCGCTAGATTACGCGGTTGAGGATCCATGGCGCGAACAACTCGATCGAGATGGTCCCACAGATGCTCGATTGGGTTTAAGTCAGGTGAGTTTGCTGGCCAGGGGAGGACGGTAAACTCATCCTGGTGCTCTTCGAACCACGCACGTACACTGGCAGCTGTATGGCACCTCGCATTGTCCTGCTGGAAGATGCCATCATCCTGAGGAAAAACAATGCGCATGTAGGGGTGGACATGGTCCGCAAGGACAGATGCGTACTTGTATTGATCCATCGTGCCTTCCACAATAATCAGTGAACCCAGAGAATGCCAGGAAAACATTCCCCAGACCATAATGCTCCCGCCTCCAGCTTGGACCGTTCCTGCAATGGTTGCAGGGTGGTTCCTTTCAGAGGTTTCACGCCTTATACGCCAACGTCCATCTGTCCGATGGAGCATAAAACGCGATTCATCTGAAAACGCTACCTGTCGCCACTCAGTGGACGTCCAGCTGCTGTACTGGCGTGCAAATTCTAGCCTTCATCGTCGATGAACACCAGTCAGCATAGGTGCACGAACCAGGCGTCCGCTTCGGAGGCCCAGACGCAGCAATGTTCACTGAATAGTGGTTTGGGAGACACTTGTGGTAGCCCCTTGGTTCATTTTAGTGGTCAGTTGCTCAACGGTAGCCCGTCTATCTGCCCGAACGCATCTCCGCAACCGTCGTTCGCCTCTGTCATCTATGGCCCGTGGTGCACCACATTTGCCACGTCGTTGATTTTGGACAGTCCCATTTTGCCATGCACGGTACACTTTTACCACGGCGGCACGCGAACAGTTCACAAACTCAGCCGTTTCGGAAATGCTTCCACCCTTGGCCCGAAAGCCAATGATCATGCCCTTTTGGACGTCGGATAAATCGCTTCGTTTCTGCATTACGCCAACGATTGAAATGTTTTCCGAAGCCCACACACACCCTTTATATACGCTCAACTGCACTGTGCTGCCACCTGCCTTCTGTGATTGGTTATTTAACTCTGAAGTGGAAAGTACGTGGTGGTCACATTAATGTGACTGGACTGTGTATGTATATATGTTTAAATGTTTGTCTCTTGTATAATATGAAATAGATAATCTATGAAAGAAATGCAACTCATCAGAGCCAGAAGGTCTCAAGAGTTGTTCAATGTGCCAATGGCAGAGAAACAGTTTTCAGTTGGCGAGGTGACTAGTAACCTCAGACCGACGACCGTTAGGTTCAGTCACGCAAAACAGATGCATATTGGTATTTGGCGCTTTATTAAATATAATAACCGGCATAAAGTATCAATACTGTTTAAACAAATAAGAGATAAAGTTGCAGCTATCACTACTCCTACAATAATATTAATAATTGAGAGATCCAGTTGAGCTCCAACAGCCTAATTAAAAATGATACTTTCCGGAAGCAGAACATCAAAAATTTCGAAACTAATAAATGTAAAGTTTATTGAACGACTGCTGTTGAATACAACAAACTTTTGTGACCTACTTGCCGCGTCCTTGGTCCTCATCGGGGTCTTTTTGAGGATGTAAGGCTCTGTGGGAGAGAACTGTTGCAGTCCAGAGAGGAACAGGTTGCTGACTCCTGGAGATGTCAGCGCCAAGTCTGGCGGAGATACATGCATTTTTAAACAGCTGCAAGATTCCCGGGTTGGTCGCCCGCAGACTTTTCAGGCAATGCATTGTGAGAGGTAGGGCTTTGGTTCCTCAACCCGCCTGCTGGTCTTGGTGGATGAATGTGAACGGTGGCCTTTTGGTTCCTCGGAGCTTTAATAGCGGCTGCTGTCATGAACTGTACAGGCTGTTGCTAGGGGCGGGGCCTGGACTCGGGCAGGTCCAGGTCCAGGTTCAATAAACTGCACTGAAGTGAAGTTTGATAGGCTTCCAGGTACTGCTGCCACCGTCTTAGCTCAAGTTCCTGATTAGAAAACGGCAAAATGGGCCAAGAGTGTCGGTCTCAGGCGCGGAGCTATGGGGGGGGACCTGGGGGGGCCGCTGCCCGCCCCGGGCCGGCCGGGTGGGGAGGTGCTGGGGAGGGAGGGATGGTTTCGGGTCGCTTAAATGTCTGATTATAGACAGAGAAAGTGAGCCCTCGCCTGTTGAGAAAGGTGCATTTAATGTTAAAGTTACCTTCCCCAATGGTATACTAGTCAGCCCCAATGGCTGATTCACTCACGGTTTAGCAGAAATGCTTCCTGGCACTAGCAGAACAAGTCAGCGTTGGGCCGGGGGGCGGGGCCAATTACCAGGCCCCTAACGAATCACCGGCCTGGATACTGTTGAGGAGGGGGGACTGTAACATTAAATACACCTTTCTCAACAGGCGGGGCGCACTTTCTCCGTTCTCCGTCTATAATCAGACATTCGAGCGACTTGAAACCATTCCTCCCTCCCTGGCATACGTTGAACAATACCATTCAAGAATTAAGACGACATTCACAAGACATTGAGTTAGTGCTTTGAGAGCCGTGAATTTCAAACGTATACAGAAAATTAGCTACAGTTGTTGCATGAGCCTCAACATCAGATGTATCTTAACTTTACTGATGGAAGACAAAGGACTGGGCTGTTTTTAGATTAATCTAAAATTAAAATTTCATGTCGATATCACAGAGCCTAGAGGAAGCTTGGGGAAGCACAGAATCCAGGGTGTGTGGGTCCAGTGTGAAGTTAACATTCTGATGGGGTTTAGAGAGCCGTGTCATCAGCTGATGCTGTTTCACTGTGGTTTGTCAACTCCAAACTGAGGACTGGGCACATGCCCACACTGTCAAAGCCACCACTACCTGCTTTAATTACCACGACCAACAAACCCACTGCACTCAAACCCTGTTGAGAATAGGAGAGGAACTTGAAAAATACCAAACCCAGTAATGAATACCGGCTAAATGTAATTATTTAAACAAGTTGGGCTTTCTTAACATCTTAGAAGTGCCAAAGATTATGATCCATAACCATCTAAATGAACAGAAATAAACTTTATTAACTAAGATATATGTGGGAGCTTTGCTTTTATAATTAAATTATTTGCTTCTCAATGATATTCTACTTTACTTAGACGTGGCCTCATTGGTTTACTCAGTTGCTACCACATATCTGTTTGTTAGTTTTCTAAAACTATTAAATTATTCACAACATTTTCACAACCTTTTTGTGGATTACATAATAAATGCCATTCACATGTATACTACAACAATCTTAGCCTGCTTATTTTAATAATAATAATAATAATAATAATATATAATAATAATAATAATAATAATATATCCATGTTGGACCTGTCCAGGGCGTACCCCGCCTCTCGCCCGGAACGCCAGCTGGAGATAGGCACCAGCACCTCCCGACCCCACCAAGGGACAAGGGTGTAAGAAAATGGATGGATGGATGGATGGATATCCATGTTGATCATAGTTAGAACTGAGACATATCTTTATTTTTTGTTTACATAGAAATAACATTAAGAATGGGCACTTTAATATTTAATGTGATTTATTTGGGTGTATTTGATCAGTTGTCTGTGAATATAATGATAAAACTTACAAAATAACGCCGAGAAAGTTTAATCAAGCTTGTTGTTTAAGTGAGCAGTCAAGAGCAATCTGTGAAATATTCCAACTGCTTTAAAATGGCGCCACCCCATGGCGGGTTTCACTCAATGATTTACCGATGTCTTTCCTTTTGGTCCTCTAGGTGGCGCACTCTCTCTAGTGTGTGGTCAATCTCTCTTCCCTAACTCTTCTTGCTTTTCTAAGGACCCAAGGATGTATTTGAGAGTCTTCATCTCTGCTACATACACAGTGGCTTAACAAATATATGCTTTTTTTTCCTATGGAGCCTATAGAAAATACATCTTAAATAATAAAAGAAGCTATGCTAGCAGTTCAGGCATATAAATGAAAGAGCAAGAAACTAAAATGTATTTGAAATGTTATATTATTGTGTCCTTTTCACGGCGAGATATTTGTTTTGTTTTTATTTTCTGTTTTGTCCTAGTGTTCACCGTAATGATGTATTTTGATGTTCTAAAATGTTCTTGCTGTTTAATCTTCTGAAAATACTGTTTTCTTTTGCTTTTTTTGTTTGTTTTTGCGTTGTATCTTTGTTCTTTCTTGTTTCTCTCCTTTTTGTTTTCTTTCCAGCAACTTTAGGTTCTTACAAAAGTGACCTACAAAAACTTCCAATCTGCCATGTCCATGCTCAATTTCAGAGCATAAACATGCATGCTTTCATGTCTCGTAGACTTTCCAGTGTTGCATTCCAGACGGACCTTTGAAGGTGACATGATTTTATCTCCCAAATAAACGAGGGTTCTGACCGCCTTGTCTGCTTTGCCAGTCATGTGACTTCTCCTACGGGGTTCATGCTAACCCATGGCCTCTCTGCGCTACCGCTACCGGTAGTAGCTTCTCTGTTTTCAGGAGAAAATGTTTTCCATTCCTTCGCCAATGAATGCCACCTTTGTCCCTTCAGCCTCCATCTTGTGTGAGAAAGCCCCCCCTTGCTGCACTCACCAAGCCTGCACAAACTTAACCTCTTCCCCCTCCACCTAACACAGGAAAGGAAGCATGCTGGTGCTGGTGCTTTCATTCAGACTCCGCAATCTGGAGGTCTGGATAAAACCTTAGCTCAGAAGGCCTGTCCTGAGGTTGTTTAGGACACAATTATGTCAATCATTGCTGAAATGAATAAGAGAAACCCTTCGGATCATACATAGGTTTTATTGATGTAGTGACTCAGCAGGTAGACAATGTGATGCAAAGAACATGGTAGGAAATATCTGTTGGTACTGAGGCATTTAAAGAAATAGCAAACACTTTCATTGTTCTGCGCACAGCACTAATTATATTTAAATTTCAAAACTACTTAAACGTGCTCACTTATTCATATCTCCCATAGCCAAGGGAACATTCAGTTTGGTGTGTGGCACCTAGCTGCTTAAAACATCCTAATTTAATCCAATTCTAGCTTCATTTAAACTCCAAACCTTCAACACGCTTGTGTGTCAAAGTCTTACATAATAATAAGAATCCAAAAGTGTTCAGTGTTTCCTAACAGAGTGACAGAGTTTGAATAGAAACAGATTAAATTGGATAAAAGACTTATCACAATCGGAGTCAAGCTAAGTAAGAACTCTGTCAAATCTTTTGGAACAAAGTGTAAACGATCAGTTTGTTCTGCTTTTAAACAGTCTTGAGCTAATCAGAAGTCGTCTCTCAAATGTTCAGCTCCGAATGCAAACATCCCACCTCTACTTGTATCTGTTTTTGTAGTAGTTTATGGTTCATGGGAAAATGAGTCCTGCTTTTTAAAAGTGCTTACTGAATTCCTTCCTCCAGTTGCCTCAACGACCTCTGACCCTTAAATAAATAATGAACTCTGGACCAAAGCTGCACAGGTGTCACCTGTCAGTGTTACATGGTCTGCATGTTGCACTGCTTACTGAGTATGCTGAGTGCTAACACCAAGCAGCTTCATTTAAGTGCAACCACCTTTCTTATCAGCTGTGGAAAATAAATGTTTGCATTTCTTATTCAGGTGAAACAACAACAACAAAAGATTCTCAAGTCGTACACGCTTACCGCTGCACTTCTGCAGATGAGTGCTCTTGTCACCTGAACACGGTGGCTGTGTCCAAACCTGGACACCCTGTAGACCCCAGGAGCCTCTCTGAACCCGTACAGTACAGACATCACACACACACACACACACACACACACACACACACACACACACACACACACACACACACACACACACACACACACACACACACACACACACACACAAACACACACACACACACCTCCTTCCAATCCTAGCCGCCCCTTCATTTCCCCCTTCCTCCCCGCCTCGTCTTTTTCATCCTCCTAGCTTCCACACCCTTCCTCGCCCACCAACCCCCATCCTCGCCGTGCAGCTATCCCACCGCCCTGCCATCTCGCAGCATTCCGAGGGCCGTGCAGCACACAGAGGCCTATTGTGTGCACAGCGAGTCGGCAGAAGGCGGCATGCAGTCAGAGCAACAGAGAAAACCGATGTGCGGAGATGAAATGGACTCAGTATAACTGACACGGATCTGCAGTGAAGTTGTGCTGAAAGTTACTGGAGCCTGTTAATGTGGCACAACTGAGCACTGGTGGAGAAAGCAGTCAAACTGCACTGAAGTAAAAGTACAAATAAATAGACAAAAAA
The DNA here is from genome assembly GCA_033032245.1 of Poecilia picta. NCBI lineage: Eukaryota > Metazoa > Chordata > Actinopteri > Cyprinodontiformes > Poeciliidae > Poecilia > Poecilia picta. Next base: position 11,258,090 of record CM065359.1, on the reverse strand, counting down.
TATAGTACACTTTTACTTGAGTAAAAGTACTTGAACTATTAAAAGTAATAGTACTTGTCAAATGTATTTCCTAATGTGATCGTCATTACGTGTGCCTGCTATGAATGTTTTGTTTAATACATCAATATTTTTGTGCCATTTTAATCAACAATACTGCAGATGATGTACGTTTTTATTATGGTTACTGTTAAGCTGTCCATAAATCCAGGGACAACATGCAGAGTTAAATGCCACTAAGCAAAATAAGAAACAGTAGTGATTATACATTTGAATGTTTTTATTTAACACAAAGCAAAACTAATGTGTCGTTTGTATTTTAACTGCTGTAAATATATTAAAATAAAAGTTATCTGCCTGAATAAAGGGATTTTAGACATTTTAGCTCTAGTTTTTCATCACCTCCACTGTTTAAAAATACTTAAAAGTTTTAAAGAATTGAGCTACATGGAGTCACTTATTGAACCAGATAACACGAATAAGTCATTGGTTATTTTCAAACTAATAAATAAAAATAACACCATTTTGCATGAATGTAACATGTAACATAGCACATTATAGAAAAGCATTGTAGTAGAAAGTATAGATACTTTATGTGAAATGTAGTGGAGTAAAAAGTCAATAGTACAGATACACAAAAAAATGTACTTAATTACAGTAACAAAGTACTTGTACTTTGCCACCACTGCACCTGAGTTTGTTGTTCAGGTGGTTGCAACCCGTTTCTCATGTAATAACACGTGTCAGTAACTCTTTAACACATTTATTAGATCAGTTTTGTCACCCGTAAATTAGCTGAACCAGATTATGTTGTTCCAATTTATTATGCAAACCTACAGCAGGTTTTGCTCAAGTCGGATTGGAATCAGACTTGAATTATTCCTGGTTATCTCCTGAATTAAAAGAGATTCTCACTTAACCACATTTTTTTGTCGTATGACACAACAACTGTGACCTAAACTTGCTGCTCTGTATGCAAAGTTTGAGCAAAGTGTAACAGTGTGTGTCTGTGCCTGCTTAGCAACTATTAATCTAGCTGGTTTATTTATTTATTAGCACAATCCTCATTTGTTATTCCCTAAATCCATCAGCAAGATAAGGATTCATCCAAATCAAATTCAAATAGACATGCAGTGTTTTCCTCAATCAGCTGCTTTATCTGCTGCATGACAATCTGACGTCTTTACTGCTGAGTAAATGAAAACACAGCCTATATAAAATCAAAACCATTTGCTTTTTGTTGTTGACATATCAAATCTTTTTTCCTCTAAGTTTTGTCCCACATGTAATTCCAATCTGTCAGCCTTATCGACTCGCTGGAGGTAAAGTCCTAAACTATTCTGTCCCGTGTAAGGAATGAAGATGGCTTACTGGAAGGTCATCATAACCCAAGAACCGTAGTGCCTCTCATTGGAACAAAGAAGTTCATTCATCTGGGCTTATCTGCTGTAGACGCATTTAATAAAGATCACTCATGTGTTTCATCGCACCTCTGGCTCAGCTGCACCATAGAGATTCTTGGCCTGTGAGAGCAATTTTATAAAATCTAGTGTCGTTAAAGTAAGAAAGTGTTTCAGAGCCACCAAAATGTAATGTCTGAGGTTTTCTTTTTTTGCAAATCACCTGTCTTTGCTTGGTGGTCAAATTTAATTTTACACCTATCCTCATAAAGTTGTTCTTCAGGTTGGATCTCACAGCTTTGTTTCCAAACAAACTGGACATAGGCTTAACATTACTACAAATGCAACGAAACAGCCACTTTAATAAGATACCTTAACTTCAAATGTTATGTTACAGCTCAATAGACTAAAGCTGATTTTGTGTTGCATTTTTATAACATAAGATTAAAAGAAACACAATTAAAAGAAACTAAATATTATAAATTCAAAATTTTTTCACATAAAATAATGCCAAAGGTACATTTGACATGCAACTTTATCAGAACTTTATCTGTTTTCATACGCAACAGTGTTTTGCTAATTTGATTTTTTTTTTTAAAACCACAATAGGAGTTTCATCAAATCTCAGATGTCCAAAATTAATGGATCCGAATCTGTTTTCTGATGCTGATGGTTGATTGTCTTCTTAATGTGAAAGTGGAGGTGCCTGTATTGGCCAGCAGGTCAAGTCATGAAGGAGGGATTTGGTTTAAAAAAATAACCCTGAGAGCTTAGCTGCTCCCAGATTAAGAGGGGAGGGAAAGGAGGTTCAGGTTACGGCCTGACAGGGGGCCTGGGGGAAGGACTGGCATTTTGGAATATACGAAGATCCATACAAGGCACGGTGGACATAAAACCGCGGTGCTTGCCCTGACGAGCTGGGTGCAGAGTGCCAGCTGGGGCCCCGCTTTGGATTCCACTTACTTTCTGGAAGGTTTGCCTGCATGGTGCCATAAGTCTCTGGGAACCCCTACCTAACACACCACCTGACTGAAAAGCCCGGTCTCCGCCGTCCCTCTCACTTCTCACCCGAGCTCCTGCATGTCTAATATTTAGACATGTTCAGCTTTGTGGACTCAAGGACTGTTCTGCTACTTGTAGCATCTCAAGTTGTTTTACTATCCGTGGTCAGATGTCAGCAAGAAGATGACCGTAAGTCACGTTTAAAAAAAAAAACAAACTGAATTTTTACTCTATGAAATGAGGAGAATTTTGATTTTGTATTGGTGTTTTGTTAGGTTATTTTGCTAAGCGGCGTTAAAATGTCTTGCTAAGACAGGCTGTTCATCTGTTTAGATAAAGGTGTCAAGCTTTCAACTGTGTCAGATGGAGAAACTGATTTGTTCTCACCTGTCACACCTTCCTGCTGTGCGTGATGCTCTGAGACTCTATACAAGTATTTCAATGCTTTTATAACATTACATAGAGCTGCAAACATGAAGAGATGAAGTCAGACACAGCCTGACCTCAGACATCAAGGCTTAAAGTGTTGCAGAAACTGAAGGACAAACAGTGTTTGCAACAAGGGGTCAAAGGCAATAATACATGTAAGGGATATTCTAGCAGATTAGAGGTATACTGTGCTTGCTGTGTCATTACATTTATTTAAAAGCGTGTCCGTTGCTCAGTTCTGGGTTTTCTTGGCATGTCCTTAAAATGTTGTAGATTGTACATGCGTTCCTGTGGCGCATGCATAAAACAAATCACCTATTCTTACTTTACCGTGTGTGTTTACACTGGCACTTTACGAGGCAACGACACCCAGACGGAGAAATGTAGAAGGAGCCTCTGTTTATTCACAGCACCAGCCTGTCAATTGGGCCCAGTATCCCCATAAGAGAGGTTCATTCATACCGGCAGCGGAGCAGGTCAAATACACTCAGCCTGCTCTGTGAAATACCTCAGCTCACTCTGCAGACACAACCGTTTGCTGTAGTTTGTGTTGACATTCTGTGTTTTACAGCTGTGAAATTTCTCCTGAGGCGATAAACGTGTTGCATATTTCTATCCAATCATCTAAAAGAACGTTTGTGACACTCAGCTAGCTGGAGAATCATCATTTAAAAACTTCCTTCCTCTGTATTTATTCAAATGAACGATTGTGAATATCTTGTAAAAGAGCTTTAGATTTTTATGTTTGTATTGTTTTGATGCAAAATGACTTCTTTATGCCCCTCCTTTGTCCTCATTAACCCCTCCCACTTCCTCACTTCCCCCTTTGACCCTCCATCCTCACTTTCTTCTCCTAATCCAACATGATCTTTCTCTACCAACTCATCCCACCGTGTGCATCTCTTCTCCTCTCCGTGTGTAACCTTTCGCTGCTGTCCCTCCCCTGACATTTGCCCCCTGCTGACCGCCACAGAGGAGGCAGGCGGCTGCATCCAGGACGCCCGGCTGTATAATGATAAGGATGTGTGGAAGCCAGAGCCGTGCCGCATCTGTGTGTGCGACAGCGGAGCGGTTCTGTGCGATGAGATAATCTGCGAGGAGATCAAAGAGTGTGCCAACCCTATCATCCCATCTGGAGAATGCTGCCCCATCTGCCCTGCTGATGCCACTGCCCCCATTGGTTGTAATTTATTTATTCACACACCTATAAATAAATTACTCTCCTTGCTTGCAATTTAAAGCCATCCCAAACTGAGACTTTTGAATCGGGAGCACATTTTGGAGCCGTTTTCCTGATGATGGTCAGAAAAAGTCACTGATTACAGTTTTTTTTTTTTTTTTACTTTAACTTCGGCTGCTCCATTATTTTGCTCCCTATTCCAAAGTCAATTTCTGCATGTGATTTATGGCGACAAGATGAGCAACATTATTGTGATTTAATCACTTCCTTTAAAAAGTGTAATTTAGATTGCAGGATGTTCTGCCTGTTGTCTCCTCCTGAATATTCTCTACTGCTCAGTTTTCCACAAATCAAAAATCTGTCGCTTATCTGAAGCAATAATTACTCAATTTACTCCATCAAAGCATTTCCAAAGCTCTGTTCAAAACCAAATTATACATGGGGTTTAACTAGAAATTTTATAAATACTTTGGCACCACTGAAAACTGACTGATATGTAGCCAAACATGCTGTATGTTGTTTAAGTTGAACCTGCATTCAGAACATGCCTCAGAATATATTTAATGACATGTTCCCAACCGGTTCTATGAACTTTCTAAAGGCAAGAAACACATTTGGGTTTTGCTCAGTTTTCAAAATGTTAGCAATGCCAAATGAACAGATACACAAAACGTGTATTTGCAGTTGTAAACACTTTATTTAGTATCAATTAAACATTACTTATGCTTACAGTTTGCATTAATAGTTAGAATTAACACCATGCTCTTGGCTCACTCCTGCTTCTGCTTCTTCTTTCGCCTCTTTGATATGATCTGGAATGGGTTCGGTGAGCCGTATTTGATCCATGCAGCATGCAGGTCTCCATCTCTCGGGAATCATAGACAGGATTCCAAATAAATCCTGTGTCTGAAATGTTTTTGCTTCAAGATGTCACTTTTAATGGTGTTTTTCTTCCTTTTCTGTCATCAATCCACCTGCAGAGGCGTTTGGTGCCAAGGTGAGACAGCGAGCAAAACTAAAATTCCGACATTCGAGTAGAAAAAGTTACGACCAGCCTCACAGGATTGCTTTTTTTTTTATTGTGTTTGAGAACTTTGTGCTTTTTGTCCATCAGGGTCAGAAGGGAGAACCAGGAGAGATTGCAGATGTAAGTGAAGCTTCTCATTTTAAACATCACATGATTATACCATTGCAGTTACTCTTATTTAACAAATTTATTTAAAGAGTTTTAAGACATTCTCTTGAATTTGTGAACACCTTTTAACATCTATTGCTCCTTTATTTCTTTATATGCTGATTCCTCCTCTGTAATGTCTCCTGCCGTATAAAATGAGGAGGAGCCCAGCATTCCAGCAGCATAATGAACCCTGTAAAATCCTTTTAGTTCTTCCCAGCAACTTTTCTTCAAGTTCACGTCAGGTGACAAAATCCAGCCCAATTATAGGTCAAAGAAGGTGATGGTGTAGAGGGGGGGAAAATGATCTTGTCAAGTGAAATCATTGTCAGATCATGTTTTGGGTCTGGGTTTGTCCACCTCCTGCTAACCTGGAATGCTGTGTGGTGCAGAGAAATGTCTCTGGATGTGACAGAAGGAAAACATCCACTGAAACCTGACAAAAGATGTTTGTATGTTTTTCCAGGTCGTAGGACCTAGAGGACCACCAGGCCCCATGGTAATTATTTATCCTTCTTTTCACATCATTCCTCATAATGACCATGCAGTACAAGATGATTCATTTTCCTTTGAATTGGAGATTTAGAAATATTAAATATGCTCTTGGTTGTTGTGCAGGGCCCCCCAGGTGAGCAGGGAACGCGTGGAGAAGCTGGCGCAAAGGGTGACAAGGTAAACAAACAAAAATGTATTTTATTTGACCACAAAACAAAGTTGTTCTGACTGTAGCAGACTGGCAGCTTTTAAGATTTGTTTGACTTTTAGCCTGACCATAAATGGGTTGTTGAACACTGACACATGATTGAAATTAATACATAATCTTAAGCTAATTGTGTTGTAACCAAAATCACAGTGTAAAGAAAGAAATGAGATACTATAGAAACAATTCCTCATGAGCTCCTCAAATGAAATTTACCAAAAGACTTGGTTAGTCAACAGAAACCTGATGAAAACATATTTCTTTTCCTCAGGGAAACCCTGGACCAAGAGGAAGAGATGGTGAACCTGGCACACCTGGAAACCCCGGACCACCTGGACCACCCGGCCCGCCAGGGCTGGGAGGGGTAAGTATGAGGAAACGAAGCTCCTCATGTCAGATTTCAGCTCAGATAACACAACATCGCCTCTCCATTGCACAATTTGGACAACAGACGAACTTTAGAGCTGCACTGAGAAACATCACAGAAGAAACAGAGAGTAAACGAGTAAATAAGGGATTCTTAGCCGTGTTTATTCTTCTTCATCTCTTATTTATAGTGAGGCCAGGATGCATGGAGACAAAGCATGGAGATTTCTTAAAGTGTTTTCAGGAATGTAGTTGGCTTGACACAGCAGCACAAACTCTAAAACAGCAAAAAGGAAGAACACAGCAGATAAAACAATAAACCTTCACAACTTCCTGTGAAGGTTTCATCAAGCACATCTATCAAGGTTATTATAACAGACAGACAAGTGAACATAAATAAATTGTTTTGCATCTTTGTGTGTTTTCTGTATGTTTGCAGAACTTTGCTGCTCAGATGTCTCAAGGCTTTGATGAAAAGGCTGGAAGTGCTGGAATGGGTGTGATGCAAGGACCAATGGTAAGCAGGAACCGTCCTGAAGTTTTAATTTGATCTACCTATAAAAAGAAAAACGCAGTAAAAACCAACTGAAGCTCTTCAAAGATGGAGGCAGCACTGCCACCTTGTGGGCCGTTAATTTATCTCCACCGCAGGGAGTCTGTGTTCAACATCTTCACCTTCCTAAATTAATGGACTAAATCATCTTTTGCCAGGTTTTTTCTCTTTTTTTTTTGCTTAAATCGCATATTTGTTTTGTCACCAAAATCCCTTTTGACTAAAAATAACTGAGGCCATAATTTTAGGAAGGTGACAATATCAAATTTTTAGAAATACATTTGTACATGAATTGTGCATAAATGCAAGTTTAAAATGAATGATAATGCAAAACTCCACATAACTGGATTTTTATAAAAGGCTTTTTAACTCGGAGAGTATTTATTTAAATTTTCTCCATCATATAAAATACTTTATTTTATGCCTTGAATTATCATAAGTAATTTAGCATTTAAATTAGATGTCAAAATCTTTTCATAAAATGCAACGTAGCTTTGATTGTGGCTTCACAGTGTTTGTGTGCTGTGTGTCCACACAGGGCCCCATGGGTCCTCGGGGCCCCCCTGGACCTAGCGGAGCTCCTGTAAGTTTATTCATACTTTATTTTATTCTTTTTAATAATAAATGTCATATATGTGGTTGGTAAACACATATGGTAATTGTTTGTTCTGTGTCTACACCAACAGGGGCCTCAGGGTTTCCAAGGAGCACCGGGAGAGACTGGAGAGCCCGGTCCAGCTGTAAGCGCTCACATTAATCCCAGAATATAATCTGGATGCCGGAAAAACTGACTTCAGTGATTTGAGGAAGAAGATAAACAATTTTCATAAACACATTATAGCCTTAATGTGTTTATGGAATAAAATCTATCTCAATAGTGTTTCTATTCTCAATCTAAGAAGATCTTTTCTCACTTATTGGGATTTATAAACCAGATTTATGTCACAAAATTATTTAAATTTTCACCATCTGACACACATACTACATGACAGTAAGTCATCTTTAGTCTTCATTTGGTTTCTGACAGGGACCAATTGGACCTCGTGGACCACCTGGACCGTCTGGAAAACCAGGAAGTGACGTAAGTCTCAATATGTCCTCTACACCTGAAATATGTTGTTAGGCCTATGAGTTATGCAGCCAAATTAAATGCTTAAAAGGTTAAACCTTATTATTATTATTTAAAATGCAAACAAAAATGATAACTATCTCAGTTCCGTTTCTGACCTAACTCTTAAACTGATGTAGAAATTTGGACCGACCTTGTGAATAAACCCTCTCTACCAGCAGAGGGCAGTGTTTCTCTCTGAACACTGCCAGTACAGAGATCGTTAATCACACTACAACCTCCCACTATGGGGAAATACTGAAGGCTACAGCTTTTTCTTGTGCACCTGCATTTATTTTTTAGAAAATAATTAACTTATTTCTGCTTTTTTAGGGTGATCCTGGAAAACCTGGGAAGTCGGGTGAGCGCGGACCTGCAGGGCCTCAGGTGAGCGAATATCATTCCTAAGTGAATGTTTCCTCTGTCCCCAAAACTAACTCTATCACTACCAAAGAAGAAGAAATTCATGGATAAAATTGTTCTTATTTTTTAGGGAGCTCGTGGATTCCCTGGGACACCTGGACTTCCTGGAATCAAAGGACACAGAGTGAGAATTAAAACCTTCACTGACTGGTAGAAATGGGTCTGTCAGGTCAGGTTTAGCTCCTGATGCTGTCACGTCCTGCTTCCCTGTAGGGTCACCCAGGTCTGGATGGAGCAAAGGGAGAGACTGGTGCTGCTGGAGCCAAGGTATAGTCAATCAAAAAGAAAATACTTTCATCTTTCTTTGTTTTGTTTTTGCCTCTTTTACATTTTTTTCATCCATATTTTCAGGGTGAAACTGGTGCTGCAGGAGAAAGCGGCAGTAATGGGCCTATGGTGAGCCTTTTTAAATCACAGATTTAAAGTGAAGTTATGTGAGAAGCAAGAGTTTTAAATAAAATGTCCTGGTCACTTGTCTCCTCTGCTGTAGGGCCCTCGGGGTCTACCTGGTGAGAGGGGACGTCCTGGAGCTTCTGGAGCTGCAGTGAGTAACTCACTCTTATTTAAACTGGGCAAAAATCTGACATTTCTAAATCATTTCTAAGAAGAAACCCTTCATTATGATATTCGACAATGACTCTCCCAACTTTGCTCTCTTCAGGGAGCCCGTGGAAACGATGGCTTGCCTGGTCCAGCTGGTCCCCCGGTGCGTATCGTTGTCTCGTATCTGAATCATCCACTATATTATCTTAATTACAACAAGAATGTTGAAATATGAAATCTAACGTAAAGATTTTTGTGACTCTGTAGGGCCCAGTTGGTCCTGCTGGAGCTCCCGGTTTCCCAGGATCCCCAGGCTCCAAGGTTTGTCCTGATGACCAATATTTACCATTTATGAACCAATTTCAACAAGTTTAATTGTTTATAAAACGCTGTTTAGTGTGGAACACAGCAGGTTTTGTGTCCAATAGTGTCAGTAGGTGGAGCAAAATTTTGCATTAAGTTAATAAAAGGAGTGAAGAGTGAGTTAGATTTTCCAATAAAAGTAAAAAATCTGTTGTTTCCTGTCAGGGTGAAGCGGGTCCTACTGGCGCCCGTGGAGCTGAAGGAGCACAGGGACCCCGTGGAGAGGCCGGCACACCAGGATCACCTGGACCAGCTGGGGCGGGGGTTAGTTTGTCAGGGCTCTATTATTTCATGGTTCCTTTACTTCAACATCCCATCAGTAGTCATCAGTTGTTGATATGTTATAATTGATTGCTTCTTGTTGGTGTCTGCAGGGTAACCCCGGCACTGATGGTATTCCTGGGGCTAAAGGTTCTGCTGTAAGTCCATTTTCTTACTCAGATGTTTAGTAATTACTCCCTAGTAATCGGTTTCAATAATAATTATTACTTTTTTTTCCCTTTTTTTGATATCTCACTAAAGGGGGCTCCTGGCATTGCTGGCGCACCTGGCTTCCCCGGCCCCCGAGGCCCACCTGGACCACAGGGAGCAACTGGACCTCTTGGGCCCAAAGGACAATCTGTAAGTCGTCTACAGAAGACCAGAAACCGAAGGAATGCTTTCTGTGGTCTAATTTTTTTGTTTCTGTTTGTTTTTTTCTATTTAGGGAGATCCTGGCCTTCCAGGACTGAAGGGTGAATCTGGACCAAAAGGAGAACTGGTAAGTTGCTCCATTTAGATCGTCAAGAGATTCCAGGTGATGTGAGTCGATGAAGGGTGAACTAAACATCCTGGTACTTTAGGGTCCCGCTGGGCCTCAAGGGGCTCCTGGCCCTGCTGGAGAAGAAGGGAAGCGGGGTGCGAGGGGAGAGCCGGGAACTGCTGGACCAAACGGGCCTCCAGGAGAAAGAGTAAGAAGCCAATAAGAGGATGTTACTATGAATAGATTACTAGATCATTTTAATACTAATATACCAAGATGCACACAAGCTAATCTAATTTGTGATGCCTTACAGGGAGCTCCTGGTAACCGTGGTTTCCCAGGTCAGGATGGTCTTGCTGGTGCTAAGGTTGGTCCTAACTAAACGAATTTCAATCAGAATGAATTTAGCCTCTTTGACTGTCAAACCTTGGTATTTCTTCTCCATGATGATTGTAGTAAAGCTGATTGGTGTTAAACTTATTGCTCCACCTTCAGGGAGCCCCGGGTGACCGTGGCGTCCCTGGTGCTGCTGGGCCTAAAGGTGCCACTGGAGACCCCGGACGTACAGGCGAGGCCGGCCTCCCAGGAGCCAGAGTGAGTTTTACATCGTTAAACATTACCAAACCAGTTTACTTTAATAATAGTTTCATTTGGTTCATTGTTTAACCAGTTTCTTACAATTTCGAACATTAATGTACTTCTCTTAGGGTCTTACTGGTCGTCCTGGAGATGCTGGGCCGCAGGGCAAAGTTGGAGCTTCTGTGAGTAAAATATATAAAGCATTTTCGAAGATACTCCCCGAGATACAATCTATTTCAGAATGAGCAAATATAAAAATCATAAGCCCAACATAAAAATCAAAGCCTTTTTGTATTAAATTTCACAAAATACAATAACCACAGCAGGTTTGTTGACAAAGAATCTTAATGTGACTTTAAATCAGAATAATGATTTTAAAAATGACCTTCGCCAAACAATAATAATGTAATGTTCCTGCAACAGTCCACTTGTATTCAGACAATGGAGTAATGCCATAGCTGGACAATAAAAATATATATCGCAATAGACATGTGATGGATATATCAATATATTCTATTCAACATGTAGAATATTCACTGACCTCCTATCCAGAACCGCTCAGCATTCTGGGAAATGTAGGCAGAGGAAAGGCTTTAGCCGTTCAACCTCTCACAGCTAGCTTAGTAATACTGGTGGAATCTACTCACTCACTCACTCACTCACTCACTCACTCACTCACTCACTCACTCACTCACTCACTCACTCACTCACTCACTCTCACTCACTTTGGTTGCCGAGCAACAATCTGTTGGGTAGCAAGCAGTTTCAAGTTCCACCAAGTTGCTAGGTAACTTGGATTGTTGCTGCTGAGTAACTGGTGCAGCAGCAGTTTCAGGTTTTGCCTCATAACTACTTAAAAATAAAAAACAACGAGGAATGAAAACTGTGGATAAAACAGAAAAGCTCACGCCACCAGTTGGCAACATTTCAGATGTTTAAAACAAAAAAAAACCCAGAATCAATAATGATCAATATTTACCGATATGAAATGCGCATATCACGGTATGTTTTACAGCCATATTGTAATGCGTAATGTGATGTTGGAGTTGCTGTTTGTTGTCTGACCTGTTTCTTGTTGCCGTTCACAGGGGGCTCCAGGTGAGGACGGGCGTCCCGGTCCACCTGGTCCCCTGGGCGCACGCGGACAGCCCGGAGTCATGGGATTCCCCGGACCAAAAGGAGCAAATGTTCGTACCTGAAAGATCTGATTACAGCACGCACAAAGATTTAAATAAGTACAGATGGTGAAACTCTTCCATGTTTGTGTACCATGTAATTAAAGTAATTTTTCTCTTTACTAGGGTGAACCTGGAAAGCCAGGAGAGAAGGGACTCGTTGGTCGACCTGGTCTGAGAGTGAGTAGTAAACTTTCACCTAAAATACTTTACCCTTTTTACCCAAAGTTATAAATAACAAAATTCATCTCTCTGAACAGGGACTCTCTGGAAAAGATGGTGAGACTGGTCCTTCTGGACCTCCTGGACCTGCTGTGAGTATTTCAGTATTTTAACATCATTTTATCATAGACTCTGACATTCAGATTGACTGATTATTATCTTTTAACATATCAATTTAGGGACCTGCTGGAGAGAGAGGAGAGCAAGGACAGCCTGGACCTCCTGGCTTCCAGGTGGGTTCATATTTCCATAAACCTTCTTCATCACTAAGTCTACTGTAAAACATTACCATATAAAAGCTTAGTTTTTCTCAGTGTAATGTAATTTCACTTATTTTTTCTCTTCTGTCGGACAGGGTCTGCCTGGTCCAACTGGTTCCCCAGGAGAGGGCGGAAAACCTGGAGATCAGGTGAGATATAATAATTACAGACTGATTCTGCATCTGTTCGTTTATCTTTTTCCAGTTTATGTCAGAAAAACTGGCAAAAAAGCTTAAAATGTAGATGACAACCTAAACTTTACTTAATTGTAATTACTTTCTCCTTTTTTTTAATCATAAATACATCTATGCTTGATGATACTAAATGTAATCTTTTGTAGAATTTGCAGATATTTTCCATCACTGATCCAAAATGATAATCATAAAACATTAAAATCATATATTTCCAATCAAATCTTATGATATTGGTCCATCTATACCAGTAACAAAAAACTCAGAATAGAATAGAATAGAATAGTCCTTTATTAATCCCACAGTAACAAAAATAAATATTTTATTTACTCTGTATAGGGTGAGGATGCTGTAAAAATGGTGTAGATAAATCATGAAATTTGAAAAGTTTATGCTTGTACTTCACAGGGTGTTCCTGGAGAGGGTGGAGCTCCAGGTGCTGTTGGACCCAGAGTGAGTGACCGAGAGCAAAGCTGCTTTCATACCTGAAGGAGTTTACTTTGTTGTTTAAAGTTAGCAGTTTTTGTTTAACTGCTCTCATTGTCCATCTTTAACAGGGTGAGCGTGGTTTCCCTGGTGAGCGCGGTGGCGCTGGGCCTCAGGGTCTTCAAGGACCGCGCGGACTTCCTGGAACACCAGGAAGTGACGGACCCAAGGTCAGCAGCTGATACCTACGCAAACTTGAAAATTTGTTTAGTTAAATCTCATACAGGCTGATAAACTTTCACTAACTGTGGCAATGAAAAGGTGACATCTGAAGTTGTTTAAAATAAAATTTCTTCTAAGCTGTTGCGTCAGTGTGTGCAAACATTTCAGAAAATATTTCTATTTCTGACCAGAATGTCATCCAGTTAAACCTGTTGAACAGTGAAGCTATAAATCATCAATGCGTTTCTGATCTCTTCTTTTATTTGGGCTGAGAGCAAACACAATCCTGATTGTAGCTCAAAAACTAACAGCTCTCTAAAGAGAAGTGAAAAATTACAAACCTCCAAAAACAATATAGTCTACCAATTCAGATTTATAGTAAATAAAATCTGTTTCTGGCCGTATCTGTTGAGAAACATTCATTTAGCTTTGGCAGAGCTAAATTAGCATTGCCATGTCACGACAGTTTGAGCTAATCCAAGCTAACTGACTCCATCCATCCATCCATCCATTTTCTTTACACCCATCCATCCATCCATCCATTTCTTGACACCCTTGTCCCTTAATGGGGTCGGGAGGGTTGCTGGTGCCGATCTCCAGCTAACGTTCCAGGCGAGAGGTGGGGTCACCCTGGACAGGTCGCCAGTCTGTCGCAGGGCAACACACAGGACAAACAACCATGCACATACACACACACTCACACCTAGGGAGAGTTTAGACAGACTAATTAACCTGACAGTCATGTTTTTGGACTGTAGGAGGAAACCGGAGTACCGGAGAAAGCTAACTGACTGATAACTGGCAAATAAAGAGTCCTTTTCTCCCCATACAGATCTTAAGTAACACATCATGACTGAGTTTTTAAAAAAATGAGAATTTCTATTTTAAAGGTTACAATGGAACTTCTAAGGCTTTATAAGTCCAGAAAACAAACACTACAGGCCATCACACAACATTTGGAAGGTTTCTCCACATGTAAGAGACTGACTGTCAACGCACTTTTTGCCCCCTAATGAATGAAAATGTTCAATCACGTTATCTTTGACATTTAATTGGATGAGAATACTGTCAATTGAGACAACAATTCAAGTAAATTTGCCTTTAAAAATTAAGTAACTCATAGTGTAAAAAAAATCTAGAGTCAAAAATACTGAAAATTCAGAGCTTTCTATTTTTGGTGTTTTTAGATCAACACAAAAATGATCCCTGGACAGTTGCATAACCCAATTAATTGAGGTAAAGGCAGTAAGAAGACTGCAGGAGCAACACAACATCTGAGGTGTTGGTGAATTAGGCTAATTTTAAAGAAAGCTAACGTTTTAGCTTAGCTAGTTAGCTTAGCTTTGTTGCAACTTTCTGAGCTAAGCTAAAGGACTCACACTGTTGAAGTGTGGCTGAAGATGACTGAATTATCCTATTTAATCAAATAATTGAATTAAACAATTGTTTATAGTATACATTTATAAGGACAAGTTTAGTGTCAACAAATATTATGCACTTCAATATTAAGCGCTTAGTGAAATAATAGTGTAATTAATGCCTGTTCTTCAATGATTATAATGGATAAAATATAGGCTACGCATAATATTTTCCTCTTAATTGCTGAATTAAAGCAGCATCTAAGTTATTGTAAGCTGGAGGGGGAACAGGATCAACTATTTTGAGAATAATTACACCATATGGTTGATTTGATATTCACCTTGTTTTATCAGGGAGCAATTGGACCAGCTGGAGCTCTTGGAGCTCAAGGGCCCCCGGGCCTGCAGGGTATGCCTGGAGAGAGAGGAGCTGGAGGCATCCCAGGAGCCAAGGGAGACAGAGTAAGAAACAGAAGAAAATGGTGTTTCAAACTTAAACTCAATACATTATTTAACCAGTAAAGGCACAGTATGTGTTTATAAGACAGTGTAGAAAAGAATAATTTCAGTTTCTGTGTATTTTTTGACAGGGTGATAATGGACAGAAGGGGCCTGAAGGCGCTCCTGGAAAAGACGGTGGTAGAGTGAGTTCTAAATATATGCTTAAATTCATGATAGTGTTTAAAACCGGCTTTATAAATCGATTTAGCATCTCTTCTTACATCTTCAACCATGGTCTTCTCTGGTGTAGGGTTTGACTGGTCCCATTGGTCCCCCTGGCCCATCTGGACCCAACGGTGCCAAGGTAAGAATCACAGTAGAATTTAAATGGAAATTAAAATCATATTTAGGTGTTTATTTTTGACTTAACCCATGTTTCCTTCTCGTTTTAGGGTGAGACTGGACCAACTGGTCCTTCTGGTGCTCCTGGGGTTCGTGGTGCTCCTGTAAGTACTTCCATGATAAACAGAAACATAGAATATGGTTCCTCTTTTGCCAGTTGATTGTTGTGATGTTGGTCAATGTCCTCCTGAAATACCCGTCCATGTCCAAGAAGTTTACAGTTCTTGGCCCTTCAATGCACTGATGTCGCCTCTTGCTCATACAATAGTACCAGAGTGCCATGTTTTCACCTCATTGTTTGATAATCTGGATGATATTCTCCAGCTCTTAATAAATATTCCCTTCCTACAATCACTGAAAGTCAAACTGATACCAAAGTCCTCCATTTTGGTCTGATCTGACTACAGCAGGGAAGTAAATCTCATTTTCAACAGAGGCCACATCATCATGACAGCAGAATCAATTAATAAAAGCAGCTAATAACTAAAATATTCCAATTTTCTCTGCATTCAATTAGTCTTTCTAAAAATTAAATAATATCTAACATTGAAGTAATTTGGTACTAAACAAATAAAAATGTATTTTATTTGCATGATTGAATAATATTTAAGCCAAGTTTTATCAGGAAATTCAATCTGGACTGTGATAAAGTCTACAGGGCCACAGAAATAGTCACAGCAGGCCCAATTTGGCCCACAGGCCTTTAGTTTAGACTCCAGTATCGTCCCCTAAAAGCTTTCTGTAAATCTATTTGATGTTCAATGGGAAACTTTACGTGAGCCATCAATAGCAGAGGGTTGGAAGATTTCAGTCTGTTGCAGCTTAATGCTATGCTAGCCGTTAGCATAGCAGTTTATTACAGCTTAATGCTATGCTAACGGCTACTGCTAATGGCGCTCTTGGTGACTGTCGTCTCAACTGAACTCTGACTGATTGAATGATTCATTGATTGATTGATTTAATCATCGATTGATCTAAGGGACATTAATAAATGGCAGGAGATGCATTTCTTGCTGTTTTGTAGAGCAGGATGTCAAACTCATTTTTTATTTTGTGCCAAATTAAAAACTGAATGTTCTTAAGGGGCCGATTGGGCCGTTAAACTATCATTAAACAGCTGTTTGTTTCAGGATTCATTAAGTGTTTCTGAAAATTAGATAATATCGATAATCTTTTCAGATTGATTAGTCCGTCCATCCTGGATTTCTTGATAGTTTCTGTGTTTTTTTTGGTATCAAAATCACAGATTTTGTGGCACTTACGTAGAATTATTTGTAAGTAACAACATTCTCGCTGATGTCTGACTTTTGATGTGTGACTTTTTATTAATCGCCGTAGCAGACTATAACTTGACATCAAGCAAGGCTGAGGCAGAATCATTTAAACCCAAAGTTTCTGGGTAATTTTGAAATAAATTTGCAGTAAAAATCTGAAAAAAATGTTGGAATCTGTCGATTCTGAGTGAATTTTGCGGATTTGTGAAAAACCGGAAAGACTTACTGATGTAATTTGGAGTCTAGAGGGCCCCATTAAAAGCTACAGTGGGCCAGATTTGGCCCCCAGGCCTTGAGTTTAACACAGGATGAAATATTTCACTCAAAGACATGCATATACATTTTTGACCTATCTAGATTTTTGTTTATTATTCTGTCCACATTGCATCCAAATATAACAATAAAAATAGAGGCAGATTGTTTCTTTTTAAGGGCAGAAACTTATGACCTCATCAGGGAAACAAATAGTTATTTCCTTCACTGGTTTAAAAAAAACAAACTTAAAGTTAAATAGTACACAGTATATTGTCTTTTTTAATCTTTTTATGAGTGTTTTCCTCACTGAGAACACCAAGCTTTGTTATTTCATCGCAGGGAAATCCTGATTGACTTGTGTCAGTCTTCCTCTCTGTTTGAACAATCCGTATCGACAACCTGTCCATTCTCCATTTCTGCAGGGTGACCGCGGTGAGCTTGGTCCTCCTGGGCCTGCGGGCTTCGCTGGACCCCCTGTGAGTAAATAAAAGACGATTGTTTTTTGCCAATTAAAATCGCAGCAATGACATTGTGTTAATGGCGCGGCTCTAAATGACCTTCAGGGAGCAGATGGTCAGCCAGGTGCTAAGGGAGAACTCGGTGAGTCCGGACAGAAGGGAGAGGCTGGTGCTTCTGGACCTCAGGGGCCCTCCGGAGCTCCTGGACCTGTGGTGAGCATTTGGGCCAAAAATAAAGTCCTGGAACTAGACGCTCTGTATCTTGTACCTGTTTAAATCAGGAATGTAAACACAGCAGAATATAGAACAGGTATTTCTATTTTGCTGTAGAGTCACTAGCAACATGAGTGATTGTTGCTGCTGTTTTTTTAGGGACCTACTGGCGTATCTGGACCTAAGGGAGCACGCGGTGCCCAGGGAGCGCCTGTGAGTAACTTCTCTTCATCTTATAATCGTCTGATTTGGTCACGATAGTTTCATAACATCGGATCAGATTGGTAATCTGACTCAGCTCCTATTGGAGGAAACTCCTTCAGGTAACCTTGATGATGAAATGTTTATGTCTGTGTCAATGCATATTTAACTTATGCTACAACTCTGGAATTAAAATAAAACATTTAAGGTTAAGGTTGAAAAGTTAGATATATTCAAACTTTTAACTCAATATTTGGTGATGGTAATGAACAGCTTGTAAAACCACTTAAGAAGAAGCATTAGGATAATCTGATTGTAATTAATACAGATATATACGTCTGCATTTTAGGAACTGTACAAACATATCAGAAGATTATGAAGTATGTGTATTCGATATAGATTGTCCAAGAACATTTTGGGACACCAACTAAAGCAATAAATCATGCTAGCAACTCAGCTGGCTAACAAATTACCAACAATATTGAGGTTTTTTATGGATTATTTTACTGGTTCAGATATACCGGCTGAGCGAATTAGCAGAAATATTATGTTAATCAAATGGCGGCGTTAACGTAACATTAAATGTCTCACATTGCTTTTGAGACTAACATCAGGCAAAGTCATCTACAGACGGTACATTTGTCTATAAATGGATTCCAGCCTTCATTAAATATAGAAGCAGAACTACGATCAGCTCTGGCAGCATGAAAAACCTTTTCCACTGTGGACACTTTAACTATTAAAAGAAGAAGAAGAAAAAGCAGTGAAGTCAGCCTTAATGATGCTGCACCAAAAGCAGGACTCTGAATCTGCTACACGTCGATAAGATCCCACCATTGTTTGGTTTATTTTTCAATTCATTCAGAAAACTGTCAATGTTTTCAGATGTAATCAGTAAGAAAATGTCTATCCTTTTAAACTCCGACATGGTTTGATTGTGTCATACGGGGTAGATGTCTGAAAATTACATCGTCAAAACACCAGAAGAAAAGGATTTATAACTGTAGGGACGGTTTAACTAATTTAAGTAGTGTCAGTGTGGAAATGTGCTGCACGGTCTGTGTTTGTATTGATGTTTATTGATTGGCTAATCTAATCAGTTTTGGATTTTGGTCATCTAAAGATAATTTACAGGTTTGTCAGTAGGGTAAGGCAAACAAAAGAACATCCAGGAAGCTGGATGATCACAGGGCACCGTTTACAAGAATATTAAGAAAGGTTGAGTGGAAGGAAAAAGTGTAGCATTAAAACTGTGAAAAACTAACACTGGTACCAGCCTACTTCAGAGGATTGCGAAGCACAGCCAGTTTAAGAGTTTGTGGGACATTCAGACAGAGTTTACTGGTGGTGGAGTTGGACACAGACACATCCAGGATGTGCAACCACTGCTGAACGAGAGATTATCTTACCTGCTCTAAGAAAAAAACAAGCTTGACTGTTGCTCAGTGGCTCAACGTCTGGAGGAAGTGAATCCAAGTTACTTTGCGATGATTTATAGATCTTATAGATGTTATCTGTTGTTGTTGGTCCACTGTGTTTCATCCAAAATCAGTTCAAATGTCAAAAACACAATTTTAGGGCATTTCATTCTTCTTATTGTCCTTTGTTCACGAACAAAGTTTTCAGTGGGTTGAATATTCTGTGTTCAAATATTTATTTTAATTGATTTAAATAATAATTTCTTTAAAATATTTCTTTAAAATATTTCCAACTTTGTACCTGTAGGTAAAACGTAAAGCGAAAGCAGCAAAAGCCTCTTAACCACAACGTTTTCTTCTCTCTGACAGGGAGCAACAGGTTTCCCTGGTGCTGCTGGCAGAGTTGGATCTCCTGGTCCCAATGTGAGTATTTTAACTTTAGCAAAGAATGAAACAGAAGTTTTAAATATTTTTGAATAACTTTACTTACCGAAATTCTCTGCCCGTCCATCACAGGGTAACCCTGGCGCTGCCGGTCCTGCTGGTCCCGCTGGTAAGGACGGTCCGAAAGGTGTTCGCGGTGACGCCGGTCCTCCAGGACGGCCAGGAGACCCTGGGCTTCGTGGACCAGCCGGACCTCCAGGAGAGAAGGGAGAGCTGGGACCTACGGGAGAGCCTGTGAGTTAGAGACTTTTGCCCCATTATAACCCAGCATTATCTGTTGACTGAGCTGCTGAGAGAGAACAGTCTGTATCAATCACCAGCTGATTTAGTGGGATATTTACCGACTGATTTATCCAGCTGTGGCTTAACAAGACCGTTTGATGACAAAGTGATCTCTGCTTCCTCTGCAGGGAGCTGATGGCCCTTCAGGTCCGCAGGGTTTGGCTGGAGGTCGTGGTATTGTTGGGCTGCCCGGTCAGCGCGGTGAGAGAGGTTTTCCTGGGCTCCCTGGACCTTCTGTAAGTGTTTCTGGGTTCTCTGTTCAAATTTAGAGTTTTAGCCAAATTCTTTTTGATTCCTTATCTGTCGGTAGGCAATGGAAACTACCGCCTTTGGTTTGGGAGCATGTTCAAGACATGAACAAATTAAACTTGGTCTGATTAGTAGAGAAAGCCACAAACAGCACAACGAAAGGGCAGACACTTTCCAGTGGCAAGTTGCTCTCTATGGTAGGTTAATGTGTGACTCGGTTCGGTTCTGGTTCAGAGGGGAGATTCTCCATATTACGGTCTGGAGTGCAGCAGCTGCGGTCATTTCTCTACTGATTTGCAGCGACACTCGAGGTTCTGGTTGTGTTGGACTAAATGAAGCCAGATATTTTATTTTGTCTTATAAAAAATGTTTCTGGCCCAAACATAATGATAATCTTGTCTACTGGTATGGTCATCAATCAATGTTTGTCAAATGGGGTGACACAATGTTTGATTCGTTTAATGTTGGTAACGGAGTAAAGCAGGGAAGAATATTGTCCCCTTACCTTTTTAACATCTACATGGATGAACTATCAAAGCGCCTGAATTGTTGTAAAACAGGCTGTGTAGTTGGTGACCACATAATCAATCACATAATGTATGCAGATGATTTGGTAATCTTATGTCCATATAGTGCTTCCCTTCACCAATTAGTAAGGGTCTGTTCTCAATATGGTTATGACTTTGACATCAAGTATAACGCAAAGAAAAGCGATGATGTTCTCAGCATGCTTATCTGCCGTAGGGCAGATAAACATCTGATAACCCCTGACTTCTCTTTATCTGGCAATGTCCTCAATATATGCAATGAAATTAAATATTTGGGACATTACGTAACTGATGACCTGTCTGATGATTGTGACAACTGTAGGCAGTATTGTATGATGTATGCACAAGCTAATACTCTGATCAGAAAGTTTGGTATGTGTTCATCCTCTGTGAAGATAGGTTTTAAAGGTTTTAAAGCTTTTTGTACTTCACTTTACATGGCCCATCTGTGGCGAAGATACAACAAAAGTAGCCTGCAGAAACTTTATGTGGCCTACAATGATGGCATGAGGCTCCTACTCAGTCTAGTGCAGATGGAGCAGTGCTGGCCATATGTTTGTACATAATGATGTTCCCACATGTGCAGCTGTGCTCAGGAATCTCATGTGTAGATTTTCTGTGTCATGCAATAATATAATTGCAATTTTAGTGAATCCTGTTTTTAGTACAGTGAGATTTTTCTCAAGATTGTGGAATCATTATTGTCATCATTTATTTGTGACTCAGTAAATATCTCATGTTTACTTTTGTTTTTCTCTTATTTTGTTTTTACCTTTTTTTTTACTCTGGACCTTTTTGAGTCTGGGATAAAGATTGATTGATAAAGACTCAGATCATGAACTTTATTTTTTTAAATACAAACGAAAAATAAAATTCACATCACACCCAGCCAATATTATGTAGTTCTGGTGTTTTACACTGTCGGCGCAGATCCCTGACCAGCTTCTCGTCTTTGTTTCTGTCAGTTCTTCAGAGAAAACGAGCTGCTAGCTGCTAACTCGCGGTCATTCCGTTACAAAGCTTAACGATCCTGATAGCAGACGGTGTGTCCGTGAACAGGTTTTACTAAATATTGTATTATAACCGAAAAGAGAGACGTAACGTCTATCATGAATGTAGATTAGCAAAAAAAAACCCTACAAATTACAGTGAAGTACTGCTACTTCCGGTGGACGCCGGAAGTAAGACCCATAATTGTTTTCCCATTAAGCCTCCCAGGAATAAGGTGGATAAAGTTTAGACAAATAAACTTTTGGTAGTTTAAAACAGGGGTTCTCAAACTTTTCCATAACATGGAGGAACATCAACCTCTGGCATGAAACCCACAGAAAATGCTACAAAATATGTAAATAAACATAAACTCTTGTTTTTTTATGCACTATTCCATAATTATCACATTCATTTTACATGGTCATGAGTTCTGTGACGGAAAACTTTATCAGATGCTATATTATCACTTTATTACCAAATAACACACATTTTCAACACATTCCCCAATTTTGATTAAAAAAGCCCATATGTAATATTTCACTTTTTATCACATCAGATGTTATTTTATTCCAACAGTTTTTATGCTTTTTTTGCAACAGAGTCCTCCACAGCGTTGTTGAACACTTACTTTGGTCTTTTTCTTGTCCAAAACATTTCCAATCAGAGAATAATCATCAGAAAAAAAAAATCATCAGAAAGTAATCCTCAGAAAGAACACATAAATAAATTATCTTAGTTTATATATTATTAAAAATGATTGAAAATCAGAAAACAAAAACTTTAATGAAAAAATTAAGATAAAATATTCATAGGATTTAATATAATGTTTATTTTTTTGTATGTTTCTTCTCATCTTCGCTCTCCCACAGCACCCCTTAGTGGTCCCAACTTTGAAAAACTGGTCCTAAACAGACTTCTGAACAATTCACTGCAATTCAAATTATTTTTAAAAGGAGTTATGTTGTATTTCTTAATGAGTGTGTCCTCTGTGTTTAGGGAGAGCCTGGTAAACAGGGAGCATCCGGTGGTGCTGGTGACCGAGGACCGCCTGGACCCGTTGGGCCTCCTGGACTCACTGGACCTGCTGGAGAGCCAGGCAGAGAGGTCAGACCTAAACAATAACAACCAAACAATTATACTTACAGCTCTGCCACCTATTATTACAGGATTTTCCATAGCATGAAAAAGATGTCGTTGTTTTCTAGGGCACGCCTGGATCAGATGGACCTCCTGGTAGAGATGGAACTGCTGGAGTCAAGGTGAGGACATTTAGCTGCAGAGAGTGGGAAAAGAAAGCATTGAATATGTAAACATGACAGTAAATTCCCACCAGGTATTAGTGGAGGCCCATGTAATCCACAAAAAGGCTATATGCTGTGGTGGACTGGTGACCTGTCCAAGATGGAACCCATATCTCACCCGGGTTGAGATAAACACCACCGTATCTAACTGGGATTTTGTCCTAGTATTCCTCACAAACTCTTCGGATCTTAAAGTTTCAGTGGATCTTTTCTATGCAATCTGTTGTTTGGTTATTTCCATAGTTTTTGGATTCAACATAAATAATTGGTTGAAGCATTCAGGGGTCCTTTATGCCTTTGTGTTTGGAACTATTGTCTTGCTGGAAAAAAAAAGTCTTATGAAAATGTTTCCATTCATCTTTCCCTCAATGATAACCAGTACCATTTGATGAAATAATCCCCTAAATAATAAAGTGTACCTCTCCAACTTTACCATTAAGGTGTTAATGAGATAATGTCATTTGTCAGAGCTCATAACGGTCTGACCAAACTGTCGTCTTGTCTTTTTTTGGGCCGTCTAAATGTTCAAGCTTCACCAGGCTCTTTCTTCTGAAGTGGAGTCTTGCGGAGTGAGGATGCAGAGAAACAATGGTGGTTGAGTGGATTACTTAATGTTTTCATGAAAAAAAAACTGTACCTAATAATCCCAGTTTTTTGTTTGAAAACTCTTGTGAGGAGCATCTGGTTTATGGTGAAAGTCCCGTTTTCAAGCAACAGTTCCAATGGTGCTTATACTCGATGAAGCATTCAGAAATTTAGACAAAATGTGAGTAACCAATACCAAGAGAATATTTTGCAACAATTGCATTTTCTGTGTGTGCTACCTTGATAATGAGGTTCTAAAAACTGACCGGTTTCAATGATTATCTTTGCCTTTTTAAACCTTCTAGCTGCTTTTATTGTTCAAGTTATCAATACTTATTTCCTCTGACATCCTACTTTATTTTACATATGAGCAAATTTGTTTTGGCCTTTTTCTATTTTTGTTGTTACTGATATCTGGTGAGAAGTTCACATCATTATCCATCCATTTGCTGTGTTCAGTTCTTATTTTTGCTGCTGAACAAACTTAAAACTAGCCTGCTAATTTATATTTGACTTAAATCAAGCAGATGTGCAATATGTTGCATAACTTTTATTCTGCTGCATCATAACCTCATATCCTCCTCTAGGGAGAGCGAGGTAACACTGGTCCTGCAGGCGCTCCCGGAGCTCCAGGCGCCCCTGGGGCTCCCGGGCCGGTTGGGCCCCTCGGCAAACAGGGAGACAGAGGAGAGGCTGTAAGTAACGCTGCACTGCTAATGCCACAGAAATATAACCTAGAATAAAATTATATTTAACATGAACATGAGGAAGTATCTTGAATCATTACTTCTAGGGCGCTCAAGGACCTGCAGGACCACCAGGACTGGCTGGCGCTAGAGGAATTGCTGTAAGTATCGCTAACGCTTACTGAAATATCAGGGTTGGTATCATCTTTTATTCATTTTAAAGGGCTGCACGTGTAGATTTAAATTTCACCAGTTGGTAAAACTTTACTCCAGGGACCCCAAGGACCACGTGGAGATAAGGGAGAGGCGGGTGAGTCTGGAGAGAGAGGTCAGAAGGGTCACCGTGGCTTCACCGGTCTGCAGGGTCTTCCTGGACCTCCAGTAAGAAATCTAAAAGATTTTCCTTCTAGTGCTAGTTTTTATCTGTAATCTCACTTCCTCTGTTAAACTGCGGCTGTCCTCTTCTGACAGGGTCCTGCTGGAGATGCCGGACCTGCTGGACCTGCTGGATCAAGTGGCGCTAAGGTGAGGAAACGGAAAATAAGGGTGGAAAAATCAATTAAAACCGTTCTGGGCGGCAGATATGCAAGGGTAGTAAAGTGCGCAGCAGGTCAGTCTTTTTGTAAGTCTCCAATCAAAAGATGAAGACGAAGAGTGGAAAGGCTGCATTTTTTAATTACCCATCGCTGCGATAAGATTTGTAGCCGAGGCTTTTTATAATTACTGCGTGTAAGAAACGTGGACAACAGGCAGCGAGGATCTTGATTTGTGAAAAAATCTCATTCCGAGATTGGAAAATGGATTTTAGTGTCTAACACAGATTAGCTAAGAAGTGCCCAATAACGACACACAAATGATCTCGACTGATTTTAGGGAAAGCATGTTAAAGTTAAAACCTATTCTTTTGAAGTTCTTAATCAGATTCACACTGCAAGGTGGAGCTAAATGAAGTTTAACTCTTTGAAATGAGCCAGTTCCAAGTTAACTTTCACTTTGATTGACACTTGGCTCTGTAGGGACCCCCTGGTCCACTCGGACCTGCTGGCAAAGACGGATCTAATGGACAGCCTGGACCCATTGGACCCCCCGGACCTCGAGGACGCTCTGGAGAAACTGGTCCTGCTGTATGTACAGGCAACATTTACAATCCTCATATCTGTGTGTACTGTTCTCTTTCCATAAGGTCACATTTCCTGTTTCTGCCGTCTTTCAGGGTCCTCCTGGGAACCCCGGCCCCCCTGGTCCTCCTGGCCCACCAGGCCCAGGCATAGACATCTCCGCCTTCGCTGGCTTGGGCCAGACTGAGAAGTCTCCTGATCCTCTCAGGTACATGAGGGCTGATGAGGCCTCCAGCTCCCTGAGGCAGCATGACATTGAGGTCGATTCCACAATCAAGTCCCTCAACACCCAGATTGAGAACTTGCGCAGCCCTGACGGCACCCAGAAGAACCCAGCTCGCTCTTGCAGTGACCTAAAGCTGTGCCACCCTGAGTGGAAGAGCGGTAAGTGGCTCAAACATCAATATCTGACCTGCTGCTGCTTATGAATAGCAAATATTTTAGGACGATAAACAGTAAAATCGATATACTTTTACAAAACCTGCAAAAAAATAAATTATTACCGTATTTTTCGCACTATAAGGCGCACCTAAAAACCTTCAATTTCCTCAAAAGCCAACAGTGCGCCTTATAATCCGGTTCACCTTATATATGGACCAATATTGAGCCACAACAGGTCTAGCAACTACAGTAAGCAGCCACCGACTTGCATCTTGCGGTGCATGCTGGGATAGTTCTCAGAACGCTGCTTTGTTAATAAAGTTTGACTGACCTATCTACCTACCGACCGTCTAGAATCAGGTCGTCTGAGGGTCATTTAGCACCATGTTCTCCACGAACATGCTGTGCTCGAATGGAGAAGGGTGACCATCACGCCCCGGCCCAGTCGCGGAAGGCTCTCCTCGCTGACCTGAGTCGGACTGTTTTGTTGACATTCTCTTTAGTGCAGCTCCATCTAGTGGATGCATAACATAACTCCAGCCTCTACTGTTGCGTCTATTCTATGCTCCTTATAATCCGGTGCGCCTAATAGTGCGTAAAACACGGTATATACAATTCTTTCCAAAAGCATTAGTAATCCATAATCTTTTATAACAAGCTGCCATGTATTTTGTGACTTAGAAAGTAAATGATAACTTGTTTATAAGTATTTTTCTCAGAAATGTGAAGTATTCATTTGTATTAACCTCCTACATGCAGGGAAGTTAATACAAACCTCCCCTGAGAACCAGGGTTAATAAACATTTGTGTAGATCAAAGTTCACTCAAGGATTAGTGTGATCCAGGCAAAGTGATGTGAATACTTTACCAGTGCCCACACCTAGCCTGGGATACAGGCTAATGCTAAAGGCAGGATTCCCATTGAAAACATTTAACCAAATCTTTCATTTAAACACCACGTTCTTCCTTCTATTGACCACACTACTTTACTTTCATCTTCTTAGGTGACTATTGGGTGGATCCTAACCTCGGAAGCACAGCCGACGCAATCAAGGTCTTCTGCAACATGGAGACAGGAGAGACCTGCGTCTACCCAAGCATCGCCAAAGTACCAAAGAAGAACTGGTGGACCAGCAAGAGCAAGGACCGCAAACACATCTGGTTCGGAGAGACAATGAATGGCGGCTTCCACGTAAGAACACAAAAAGTGCAATGTTGCCTTCCCCCAGTAGATTCAGAAGAGAATGCTAACCTGCTACCTGGTTTTGGTCCACAGTTCAGCTATGCTCAGGAAGGTCCTGCTGCCAGCGCTGCCAACGTCCAGCTGACCTTCTTGAGGCTTCTGTCCACTGAAGCGTCCCAGAACTTCACTTATCACTGCAAGAACAGCATTGCCTACATGGATCAAGCCTCAGGAAACCTGAAAAAGGCGTTGCTACTGCAGGGCTCCAACGACGTGGAGATCCGCGCCGAGGGCAACAGTCGCTTTACGTACAGCGTGTTGGAGGATGGCTGCAAGGTGAGTGCACAACCAAATTTGATTGAATGGTATTTCTGATGGTATTTTAATTCTAAAGTTGCAAATGTCTCATTTCTCACTGAACAGAGTCACACAGGCCGGTGGGGCAAGACTGTCTTTGAGTACAAAACACAGAAAACCTCCCGTCTGCCAATCGTAGACATTGCTCCAATGGACATCGGAGGAGCAGATCAAGAATTTGGAGTGGATATAGGCGCTGTCTGTTTCTTGTAAATTGGAGTATCACAATGGCCCCCGCTGCCCCCCCAAAAAAAATAATAAAAAAAACCTGACCATGAAAACATTCCACACACTTCCACAATAAAGGAGACTGGAAAATAACAAAAAAAGAGAGAAATGTTATACTTTTTTTTTTCCTCACAACAAAGTGCTCTCCTAATTGTACTTCCTGGATGTGAGCACTGAAGGGCACCGGCAATATCTGTACAACACAGCAGCATTTTCTGTCAGCCCCACTTCCTGAGATCCAGTCATGTTTCCCATGCCCAGCCGTTGACTGAAATGAGTCTGAGCCAGGAAGAAGTGGGACCAAAAAACCAAACTATGGAGAACAGAAACATGACTCGATATCACTTATTTATTGTCCAATCCAAGTGGGCAGAGTTGGGATAGGACGGGACGGGCTCACTTTTGTAAGTAGCAGAAACATCCCCGATTTCCACTACAGAACAGCTGCACAACCTCTGTCCCAGTCCTACGCCACCTCCCTCCTCGTTTCCCTCCCCAGACATGAATAAGGCATTTTAAATCTATGTAGACCAAGCGCAAATTTCGCTTTATTAAATTTTATTCTCAGCAAGTAAAATGTACTCTGCCGCTCCAGAGCAGTCCATCGTGAGCAGAAAACTTTACTGTGTATAATAAATATTTGGTTCTAATGTTGTAAAAGTCTGTGTTTATAAACAACCAGATGGTTTTTAGAGATATAATAGTATATATATTATATATATACTATATATATATATATATATATATATATATATATATATATATATATATATATATATATATATATATATATATATATATATTTCCACGTAAATTGTACATGTGTCTATATGCACACCAATACTTTTTTTTGGAAAGTAAGGTGCCATTCTGGTTGTACGCATGTCCTACACCCCTTACCTTCCGGTCAGAAGGTCCCGCTCTCGTCCCCAAAAAAAAAGAAAGAAAGAAAAAAAAAGATTGCCTTTATAGAACTACAAGGGAAAATACTTCTCAAATTTCTGATGTAGTCGCCCAGATTCTTAAAAGCTACCTCACGGTTAAAAAAAAAAAAAGAAAACAAAATGAAAATGTCGAGTTGCGATCTGAGCTGACCAAAACGGTTAGCTTTCATATGCGTCCCGACGGCCATCTTTGTTTTGGGTCGCTCTTTTCTCTGAAGGTGCTACGAGTTCTACGCCGCCCCCATCCCGTCCACACACCCGTTTTATTGATTCCCACTAGCCTCACAGCACACACTCACACTCCACCCTGGCTCGGAGGCCTCCCCGTGGACTCCCACAGCCTAACCTGGGACTCTGAGGACAGTCGCTCACAAACAACCAGGGTGGGTTGTCTCTATGTGTGTGAGGGCATGTACATTTTTTTTCTCTTGAATAAATTTTATTGTCTTTGTTTTGTTACACCGCTAATTAATGTAAATTGGAAAATAAAAGGAAAACCAAATTCAGAATAAATGTGATTTTTTTTTTCTTGAGTTTTGAATAAAAAGAGATGTTGCGGCGATGTTTCTTCTAAGAAACATTATCCTTCATGTGTGCTTATTTGCCTGGGTAAATCCACATCGGATACTCTTGAGAATGTGTGAAAGACTGTTAAGTGTGTTTACTTGAATAATCTAACAAGAATTAATCAAAGTGCTATAATCCTTGTTCTGATCCAGGATGAGGCCAGAAAGAACTGGCTAATAGACATGAATAAAGGATTTATCTTTCCCTGAAGAACACAAAACTGCATTACTACTTCTGATTGTGACCAACTCAACTTTGTGCTTACTGCAATTTGAAAGCCTAGCTTATGTTTTTGCAAAAATTATTTCAAACAGATCATCCTCGACATACGGTTTAACCTTCAAACTAGCTGAACTAAAGGCGCAATATATCAAAGATATATTGTTATTGCAATATATTGCAAAGGAGAGTTTGGACAGCAATTATGGTTGACTAATATATTTTTCTGAGTTCATAAGTTGTAGTTGTAACGCAAATGCAATTTTTAGCCATTGGGTCAGAGTCTCACGGCAGCAAAAGCTCAAACCAGACACACATTAATGCTAAAGTTCACAAGGAGTAAGAAGCACAAATTAGAACGAAACTAAAACAGAAAACAGGCATATATCGAACCTGAGATCGTCATCGCAATATTTGCAAACATTGCAAAATGTTCTTATATTGTGCAGAATGAATATCAGGTAGAACATCAGAAAAGGAGGATTTTTGGTTGCAGAGCAGAACCAAAGAGCAGAAAGAAGAGAAAGTTTGAGTCATCTCTTTCATCAACTATAATGAGGAGAGATCAAGTCAAACCAAAAAGCCAAACAGATTTAAGGTGAGCAGCAAAAGCAAATGAGGTGGATTAGCAGAGCCTGCTAATAACTAAGAGTGCCATCCAGGACCGTCTTCAGTCAGAGGCATTTTCAGAGCTGTAGCAAGACTGACTGCTACCAGGCATCCTTTCTGGCAAAAGCATCACCAATAATAACTTTTCGAATATACTTGGATCTTATGAGTTATGGCATTTAATTTCCTATTGAGATAGTTTTTAATAGAACTACATTTTTATATTCATAACTGTATTCATATATTTATTTTTATTAATAATTAAAAATAACTTAATCTTATTTTTTTAGCACCAGCAGGACACTTACTGGAACCCCTAAAAATCTTTAGGCTAAATTTTCTGAAGAACTTTTCAGTTTCAAATTGAAAAGTTTTTCTCTGAGCTCAGAGAAAAGCTTGATGTTTATTTTCTCCAACATTCTAGAGAAAATAAATGAACATATAAAACAAATATCTAAAGTTTCCTAAGATTTTAATATCCAAAAATACTTTTTTTTTATTCCCCCTTCATCAGGATTGGCAAGACATTTGTGAGTAAATGAGTAAATCTGTTAAAATAACGAATCATGCACCACTAGACTTTTAATCTATTTTCAAACAAGTGTTTTAGAAATGCCTTAATTTATATTAAACCAGTGATTCTTGAGAATAGGGACAAAACAGGTCCTATGGATAAAGCACAAAATTTGAATAAAATATAGAAATAATATAATTTTTTCAAATATCTGACTAAACTAACCTGGGTCATGTGAGCACAAGAATGTATATTTTTCAGGTATTTGCTGAATATTTTTTTATTTTAAACATTGCAGTCGGTGGATGATGCCTGTAAAAGCCTTTGTCCAGGAGCAGAACTCAGTACATTATAATAGTTTAAAACAATTAAAGAAATACTAAAATTATATATTATGACAATTAAGTATAAGTAGTCATACAAATAATTATAAAAGTATCAATAAATTGAATTAAAAATCATTTTTATATATTTTCCAACTCCATTGAAATTTGTCCTTAGTTTTTGTCAACACCGTCAGAAATGAAAAGAATCTTAAAAAAAATCAGGCATTATTGGGGGTCACCAGAACTTCTGAGGACCCCATGACCACTTCCTTTCTCTTCCTTTGCTAGGAGGCTAGTTAGCTCTGGTTAGTTTATGTTATTCTTTAGTTTTTTTCTTCTTTTTATTCCTAAGTTGTTTGTCACAACCATGATGTGTCAACACCGTAACTGACATTTTACGAAACTTTGATGAGATTTTGTGAAATAAAAGCTTAATTTTGGTAAAATGTAAAAATTTTATGGACCTGATGAGCTATAATATGGCCTCCTTCAGAATAACATCATATACTGTAAATTGAGGTAGTTTGGCTTTTTGTCACCTCCGTCAGATGTCAACTCCATCAGTTTTTCTGACTCTTTCAGTGAAATTGTTGTCAAATATCACTTAAATGTGGAGTTAATTCATTTTAATGTATTTTTACATAAATTGCATTACTTCACATGTACCAAGTTTTTCATTTTACTCACTAGTTTGTCATCACCTTCAGTTGTGTCAACTCCGTCTTGCAGTGTCAACTCTGTCAGATGGATTTTTATGGTTTGTTTTAAATAATAATTATTTTGTTTCTTGAGAAGTATTTGTCTGCAAAATGAGTAAAAATATCACTAATAGGTTCATTAAAAATTATTTTTGATGTATTTTTGTCAGATGGTGATGACAACGTTCTAGGTCAGGTCGATTAAAAATGTAATTTTTAAAAAAATGTTGCAACTGGGAGCCTGTACCTCAGCATCTTTACATTTCCAAAACATTAGTTGACATATTTGTATACATAAATTTGAGAAATAACAAAAAAAAATATGGGAAAATTAAAACCCATTTTGTCCCTATTTTCAAGAATCACTGAAACACATTTGTCTGAAAATTACTTACTCGACTAGATTACTTTACATTTTACCAACTGAAGGCAAGATATGTCAAATAATAGCAGAAATTTTACACTATTAAATCATCAAACAGGAATTGGTTTCTTATTATTGCTTGAATGCAGAAGTGTGGCTGATTATTGATCTTTTCTGGTTCAACAACTTGTACTTGAAATCCAATACATTTATTTTACCAGTTTTTGTGCATCACGTCTTTCAATAAACTCGGTTTATTTGAGCATTTTTAAGCTTGCTCATATAAAAATCAATTCCAAACAGCAAATTTTTCTTTCTATAGTCTAATGTACTTAATTAAAATGAACAAAACTTCAAAATATCTCAATGTGCTTCAAATGTTTGACACAGAAGGAAGGAGAAGATGTTTTCACACAATTTTATTAACAACCTGTAAAGGCAAAGAGAGGTTTTGGCAGCTGTGTCAGGAGATGAGCTCTGTGAAGAGCGACTGATTAGAAAAGTCTGCAGGTCTTTCCTGTCGGTGAGGCAGCGGCGGACTCCCACTGAGGCCAACCTGGGAGACGCTGGAGGTCAGGAAGTAGAAAGGGATGTGTGTAATTTTTCCACTTGACCAACACTGAAAAAAATAAAAAAATCAGAAACATTATTTTGGAGCAGGTGGAGGATCCAGCAATTAAACCGAGCAAAGCGGGAGAGAGATAAATATTTTTTATCTGGCAAACTGATCCAGTTTGTAGCTTCTCATTTTTGAAAAATTAGCTTGCAGTTATTCCACAACGACGACATCAGGATTCATCGAGTTCAAACTATCCCAGTGAAGAACTGATCTGTAAATGGACCAGGCCTGGAAATCCACAGCTTTCCATTCCTAACTTAAGAATACCAAGGATCAGGCAGGTATTTCAACAAACACCCGACTTTAAATAGGAAAACAAAACAAGAGAGAGAGAGAAAAAAACAACTAAGAAAGACAGGATGGATAAATGAACTGACGTCAAAACAATTGATAAATGGAAGAAGAAACGGACTGGAAAACAGACTGAAGGATGGATGGACGAAAAAATGAAACAACTGATGGAGAAAAAGATGGACAGACAGACATTTATAAAAAAATTGATGGACTGATATTGAATCAATATATATCAAAACAGACAGATGAATAAATGGATGAATAGATAAATAAACCAGTGAATCTATGGATAAAACAAATGAATGAATGATAGTTGAATGAATCAATGGATAGAAAACAGATGAACAGCTTTATGGTTAAAACTTGTAGAACAAAGTCTGTAAAATAAAAACATCTTTCTATTCTTTATTACTGTTTATCCGTACTCAACATATAAAATAACTACTGGAACTTTAACAACAACAACAAAATCAATAATAATAATAGTCATTTGTATTGTATGACTGACCACAGTGAGCAGAGCCCCATGCTGGAAATTTGGGTGAAACTGCAGCAGCCTCGGTTCTGCACCCGGTTCTCCCTGAACGAACCCACTTAAGAATAAACAGATTTATTAGTGCAAGCAAAACCATCACTTATGAAAAAAATACCCATGAATATCTCAATAGTCATACCAAGGCAGAAGCTCAAAGACGGGGTTGGCTCTTGTTTTGAAGACGGCGATGATTGCAGGCCGGTTCGCTGCTCCAGGATCGCCTGAGAAAACGGACGAGGCTGAGATGAGTCACTGAACGTAACCAGCAGTGAGCTTTAGGAGGGAAAACTGAAGAAACATTGAACCTTTAAGAAGAACTGCAAGCCGCTCTCCCCTCGGATCCCACGACAGAGACTGAATCTCTCCACCAACGCTGGAAAAAACAAAGATGGAGGACCAACCACATGATGACTGACTTTAATCTATAAAGGTCTTTATAAAACTCACTTTAATTTTATTCATATTGTGTCAAATAACAGCACAAAGTAGAAGAAAATGGTATATTTATTCTTTTTTTCAAATAAAAATCTGAGAAGTGTGGAGTGCATTGTAATTCACTCAAGTCAAAATACGTTGAACCATCTTTTCCAGATGGAAATCCTTTTGAGATCATCTGGAGAGTGACTTTTTTAAATGACTTTTAAAGTTGCATTAAAACTCCAATAAAAATGTAAACATCGCATTTTTCGGCCAAGAATAACCCTTTTAATGCAAAACATTTATTAGAATGTGCATTGAAAGTTCATTAAAAATGTCACTTTTGCATTAAAGGTTGGCACTTTTACACCCTTTTGAATAAAGTGCTACCAAATTTTATTATAATGACAAGAATTTTGGTTTGTGTCGAAAAATTTAAATGAATGATTTTAAACAAATAACAAAAGTGACAGTATTATCGCAAATTGCATTTCTTACCATTTTACACACTATTTATTTAATGAGAGCATCAATAAATGACAATAAACTCAAAATCCAGTTGCTGTGTGAAGTGCAGTAATATAAATCTCAGTTCTTTAATAAGTCAATTTTAAATGGGAATGTTTTTCAAAAAAAGACAAAAACAATAAACAGCTTTTTTATTATAATTTTCTTCATTTTTATAATAGTGCCACAAAATACTGAGTTCACCCATCTATCTCTCTGCCAGACATTACAATTTTCCCGCAGGTCAGAAAGTGTCATTTTGATCTCATTTGACTAATATTCTGTAAATAACTCTATGAGGAATTTATTAATTTGTACCAGTTCTACAATAAAAAAAACATTTTGCAGTAAAAGATCTGAGTTGCTTTAAGTTCTCTTACATGATGTCTCCATCTGGGCTGTTAAAGGTCGTCTCTGATAGGTCAGCAACAACAACAGCGACCTGAGGCCCTTTGACCAAACCTGGAGGGACACCTGCAAAACACAAACACATCATCTGTTGGTTGCCGTTTACCTTTATGAAGTAGATTAACACCGTCTAGTTTATTCTGAGCAGACTTGGCGGGCTAACCTGGCGATCCAGAGAAGGTCAGAGCATAGATGACCATTTCTTCTTGAACTGTGAAGAGAAGCCGACTCCCATCTGGACTCCAACAGCCGGACTAACGAGTGGAAAGTTAAACACGTGACTTTCTGCCCTGAATGAACCATTTCATACAGAGTAATGAGCTTTCACCTGGCAGCGCCCCTTTATACACGGCCAGCGCTCACAGGTCCACATCCTGGTCTCCCAAACCCTGAAGAAAAACATTTGTTTTCTAATTCGCAGTAAATCTTAGACGCAAATGCCACCTAAAAAACATATTTTCTGTCCCAATTTAGTTCTGGACTTTGGTCATTCCAAAATGTTTTTCTTTTCTATTAAACTTTTCTTTATTTTATCTGAATGCATGGAATAAAGTAAAATAACATCCCCCTTCTTTTTCAGATTTTTATCACAAAATCAGCTGGTAAATTAAACTCAAACCATCTTGACTAAACCGTAGCATGATGCTGCCACCACCATGTTTCAATGATTGTGTGTATGGTG
Source organism: Poecilia picta (assembly GCA_033032245.1). Taxonomy (NCBI): domain Eukaryota; kingdom Metazoa; phylum Chordata; class Actinopteri; order Cyprinodontiformes; family Poeciliidae; genus Poecilia; species Poecilia picta. Next base: position 11,222,960 of record CM065359.1, on the reverse strand, counting down.
GTCATTTTCTGATGTGAGCTGCTGCTTTTGTGCCAAACATAACTTTTGGACTTGCAGCTAAAACATTTAGGCTGGGTTTTCACAGATCATGACATGTTCTTGAAGATTTTGGGAGATTTTAGCAAGAATTTGATGTTTTCTTTGGAAGAAAAGTTCTCTAAACTTTAAAAATATATTTGACTATGTAGCACAACCTAAACAATTAAATAAAACATCATTAAAAGTTAGCAAACAATGCAAAACATTAACAAATGTTCAAATTTAATGTAGATATTCTGAGTGAATTCAAGACTTTTAGGGCTTAAATTTATTGTTGACACAACTTCTATTTAAAAAAAAGTTAATTCTGAAATAAAGTAAAAAGGCCCAATAACTAAATACAAATTATGTAAGATACCATAAGAACCATATAATATAGTCAAATCGCTTTTTGATGTGTGTCCAGATTTAAGTGAAACTATCTAACTAAGCTGCTTTGCGACTGCTGACTCTCATAAGATGGAGAGCGATAAATCTCTACACTTGTGTATCAGCCAGTCCAGGACAGAGAAGGTTTATTGTCTCTGTCGTTTTTCCAACCTGAACAGGGCAGATGGTGTGGATGCCAGGATGTGGCTGCCGTCTGGGGACCAGGACAGGAAGGTGACGCCGCCTCCTCCGACACGTTGCAGAGGTACGCAGCTCTCTGCAGCGACATCCCAAACCTGAAACATGCATCCATATCAGAGGAACAGCTGTGGAAACAGGAAGCAGCACGGTCAGAGCGAGGATTAAAGGAGAAGCAGCCGCCTCGGACCATCATGGAGGTGTCCAGTGGGGAGGCAGACACGAGGAGGGATCCGCTCGGAGACCAGGCGATGGACGTGACCGGGGAGTGGCCGGGGTGGGACAGAACCTGAGCACAGCCAGCAGAAGGTCTGCAAAGATGGAGGAACAGTCGTGTCAAAAACTTAAAATTAGGAAACTAAGCATTGATATCATCTGATGAGCAAATGTCTGAGGTGCTTCCTTTAAAAACACCCATGGAATTCCCTCTGGCTAACTCAAAGTTTAAAACTAACCTGTCAGAACGTCACCATTTCTGTGCAAATGTATAAAGTTAAAGAAATTAACAAAAATTCTCTAAAAAAGTCTTTTATTGTGCTGTTTTTTTTTTTTTTTGAAATAGAAATAATTTCAATACTCCTGACATAAAACAGCAAAAGTTTAGATGTATTTAAAGGTTGTGTCTTTTAATTGAACATGTTGGAACATACAATTGCACCAACATTTGGCAAAACTTTCCTTGGGAAGCCTCAGAAACTTTTTGATCTTCTGATATAATTCTTGCTGAATATTCGAACGCTCTTCCTGGCAGACTCTACTTACACTGGTCAGTATCTTTTAACGAACCAGGAGTTTAAGAAACATCATATTTTCTCAACAGCACTGAAGCTGGTTTATCGGAAAGGCCATTCTGGAAGCTTAGCTTTCCCTCCTTAACCCATCCCAGAACAGACTTTTATGTGCATTTGGGATCACAGTCATGTTGGAACAACCAGGATAACAGTGAAGCAAATGTCACAACCACATGGACTGAGATGTTACCGACGAACAAAACAACTCAAAAATTAACACCTTTGAGTTCAGATTAAAGCTGCAGTTGCCCACATGGAGAAGCATTTATAAAACCGCTCGACATCAAAGCTTTACATCTGGCATAAAACATTTCAGTTGGATTAATAAAAGCAGATGTTCTTGGTGTGTCGTACCTTGTAGACAGAGAGCAGGGGTCGACGTTCCACACAAGCAAGCAGTTCTGACACGCCACCGCCAGCGCAGACGCACACAGAGGCTTCCACTGCACGGCTGCAACACTCCTCTGCAGACGATGCTTCAGAGTGGGAGTGATGGCACTGAGGAAGATTGGTTCATTTCTTTTAGTGACAGAAGTGTTGACGAAAATGTGTCAGATTTACCCAGAAACAACATTTTCACTTTTTTTTTTTTTTTTTGCAATATTCACCAACTGCACATAAGTATTAAGTAGTAATTTTAGTTTTTTCACAAATTCCTCTTTCTATCTATCTAGAAATCCTTTTTTTTTTTTAACAATTTGTTGCTAACAGATGAATGAGCACGTATTCTGGTAACGAACTGCCATGAAGTAAACATCAGATTTTGACTTTTGTGTTGAATGTTTGTTTTATAATATATTTCTAACAAATACATTTTCACTTCTCTGCAAAATTCAGCAACTGCACTGTTTTTGTTAGGTAGAAAGTAGTATTTAAAAAGAGCAGAAGAGATGCTACGTTCTTTGAACACTAACAAATTGTTGCTAAGTGATGTGATGTGATTCTGTTAACCAAGTGTCACAAAGTAAGCATCAGATTTTTACTTTTGTTTTGAAAGTCTTTTATAATATATTTCTCACCAATTTCAAAATTAACATTTTCACCTTTTTGCAAAGTTCCCTAACTGCACAATTTTTAATATTAAGTAGTTTTCAAAAGAGCAGAAAAAATGCTATTGTCTTTGAACAATAACAATCTGTTGTTAAGAGATGAGCACGTTTTCTGGTAACGAACCACCACAAAGTAAACATCAGATTAGTACTTTTGTGTTTAATGTCTTATTTATAATATATTTCCCACCAATGACAAAACAACATTTTCACTTTTCTGTAAAATTAACTAACTGCACAATTTTTAAGTATTAAGTAGTTTTCCAAAAGAGCATTATTAATCCTATGTTCTTTGAATAATAACAATCTGTTGCTAAGAGATGAGTGTTTATCCTGGTAACCAAGTGCCCCGAAGTAAACATCTGATTTTTACTTTGATAAAATGTACCAACTGTAAATTTCTGATGTCCAAACAGGTGAGCATTATTTCAAAACAGCATGTGTTTTATAAACAATAATATTACTTGTTAGTCTTCTGGTGTTAAGTGATAAGTGTTTTGTTCTGGTAACGAACTGCCACGAAGTAAACATCTGATTTGTACTTTTGTGTGTTTTTTATACTGTATTTCCCACTAATGACAAAAAAAAAACACACAACATTTTCACTTTTCTGCAAAATTCAGCAACTCCACTATTTTTGTTTGGTAGTAAGTAATATATTTCATAACAGTAGAAGAAATCCTATTGTCTTTGAACAATAACAATCTGTTGCTAAGAGATGAGCACGTTTTCTGGTAACGAACTTCCACGAAGTAAACACATTTTATTTTTGTGTTAAATGTCTGTTTGATAATATATTCCCCACCAATTGGAAAAAAAAAATCACTTTTCTGTAAAATTCACCAACTGCACAACTTTTAAGTATTAAGTAGTTTTCCAAAAGAGCAGAAGTAATCCTATGTTCTTTGAACAATAACAATCTGTTGCTAAGAGATGAGTGTTTATTCTGGTAACCAGGTGCCACGAAGTAAACATCTGATTTTAACTGTGCAAAATGTATCAACTGTATTTGAAAAGCATATGAATGTCTGTTTTATATTTCTCATCAATGACAAAAAAATAAAAATAAAATACTTTTCTCCAAAATTCGACAACTGCACTGTTTTTGTTAGGTAGTAAGTAGTATTTAAAGAGAGCAGAGGAAATGCTATGTTCTTTGAACACTAACAAATTGTTACTAAGAGATGAGTGTTTGTTCTGGTGACCAAGTGTCAGGAAGTAAACATCTGATTTTTCATTTTGTGTTGAACGTCTGTTTTCTAATATATTTCCTACCAATTTCCAAAAGAACATTTTCACTTTTTTGCAAAATTCCCTAACTGCACAATTTTTTAAGTATTAAGTAGTTTTTCAAAAGAGCAGAATCCTATGTTGTTTGAACAATAATCTGTTGCTATGAGACAAGCACGTTTTTCTGGTAGTGAACTGCCAGGAGGTAAAGATCAGATTTGTACATTGGTAAAATGTACCAACTGTAAATTTCTTGTGTCTAAACAGATACGTATTATTTTAAAAGATTTGCTGTTTAAGTGATAACATACTTTATCTGGTAAAGATAATATATGTCCCACCAATGACAAACTGTTTCAATATGTTGGTTGACAGCAGTGAAAATCTGAAAAGTTGCCCTTTAATATAAAATGCCTGCATGAAAATCATATACAGTATGAATGCTGTTTTGGTAATGAGAGCTGAAACCAGTTATAAAGGTTTTAAAACTAAAACTGTGCTGGTTAGAAATCTGACTGACTGGATCTTTTGCTGCCATTTTGGCACCGCCGAGTCCTGTAGTTCTGGTACCTTTTAGGGTTGTAGATCTTGATGGAGTCGTCCAACAAAGCAACAGCAAACTTATCAGTGTGGGGATGCCAGGCGAAGGCTCGCACCACACAATCAGACCTGGCAACACATAAAGGGTACGACTTCAGTAAATACAACAAAACAGAAAGATTACAGTCTCACATTGTTCTCCTTTAAAAACTTAACATAAAAACCACTCTTACCAGTTTAGCACCTGGGAAAACTCAGCAATCATGTCCTCACTGCTCAGCTAAAACAAAATAAAAAACTTCAAAATCTCTCCACATGCTTTGTATTTCAAATGAGCCAACAGCTTACCGTGACGTGAGGATATAGTGAGCCGTGAAAGGAGGAGACCCATCGGAGCAACGCCAGGATGCATCCAGACGTCACCGACAGCCACTTTGGCACTGTTGAAGAGGAGAGTTGGCGCCTCGCAACGGGACTCAAGGCTCAATAAAACACATGAGATGCCGGCGCTTTCCATACCTTCTGCATGTGAGGTGGTAATTTCATTCAGCAGCCCAGTGAACCCTCCGTCCCGCCTGGAACACAAGGAACTAATTAGCGATCTTTGACAGTCCGATAAAGGCTGTAAAACACTGACATCAGCTGCTGCATCAGAGGTAGGAAATGTGCTAAAAGTTGCTTAGCACGTCGAGCTGATTTGCATGACTATGAGAGGCAGCTGTATCCTTTCATTTAGCTGTTGCGATTTAATGGAAGTTTGAGCCCTTTTCACCCATTTATGGCTCTTTTGGAGCTTTTACTGGCAGCATGAGCTCACATGGTGATGTCAGGTTTGAAAGAGGAAAAAGGATCTGAAAGTTTTCAATGTGCGTAAGAAGAAAAACTGATAAAAAGATATTTAACTGGGAATTTTGTGCATAATAGGTATTTTTTAGACCTCAAAGATAGTTCATAACAACTTGAATTTACAGAACTCCAAAGGAGATGAGGGATCAATGAGTAAACCACTTAAAATATGCAAACGTGCCGAGATGTTTCAGCCTCGAAAAAGGTTCAACAAACCTTTAGCATAACTAATAACTTTAATGTCTTAGCACGTAAATTAAGAATAGTTTTTTATGTCTTCTTATTTTTTTTTAAAAAAAGATAAAAAAATTATGTACGTTTCTCCAATCTGGAAGTCAAACCACGGACAGCTGAGTAAATCTTAGAGCAGCTTATGCTTCCTTCTACTGACAAACTTTATGGAGATGCCGATTTCATTTCCCAGCAGGACTTAACAACAGCTCACACTGCAGAAGAAACCAAAGGTTGATTCAGTTACTGTGGTGTTGGCGTGTTTGGCCAACCAGTTAACTCCAGATATAAAACTCCATAGAGAATTGATGCTTGTTGAGAGACATCAGATTCAACAATGCAGACGACCTGAATGCAGCTATAAAAGCAACGTCTATCACACTTCAGCAGAACCACATCCATGCCGCAGATGCAGTAATTCATAGAAAAGGAAAACCAGCAAAGTATTGAGGGCGTTGAAACCAACATACTTTTCAGAGCCTTAAAAATATCAATTTTATTGATCTGTAATATTAAACTTTTTGAGCATCTGTAAGTCATAAGTAGCAAAATTTCTATAAGAAAGAGTCTTGAAATACTTCTGTGTTGTGAAATAAATTTATACAAGCTTTACATTCCGATAGATAGATACACAGTCCAGTCACATTAATGTGACCATCTGTCAAAAGCCAGAATAACCACCTTTCGCAGAGCGAACTGCTACGAGACGTGCAGGAAGAGAGTCACTTAGGTCCCTGAAGGTCTTCTCTGGGATGTTGAGCCATGCCGACTCTAATGCCGTGGCCAGCTGCGCTAGATTACGCGGTTGAGGATCCATGGCGCGAACAACTCGATCGAGATGGTCCCACAGATGCTCGATTGGGTTTAAGTCAGGTGAGTTTGCTGGCCAGGGGAGGACGGTAAACTCATCCTGGTGCTCTTCGAACCACGCACGTACACTGGCAGCTGTATGGCACCTCGCATTGTCCTGCTGGAAGATGCCATCATCCTGAGGAAAAACAATGCGCATGTAGGGGTGGACATGGTCCGCAAGGACAGATGCGTACTTGTATTGATCCATCGTGCCTTCCACAATAATCAGTGAACCCAGAGAATGCCAGGAAAACATTCCCCAGACCATAATGCTCCCGCCTCCAGCTTGGACCGTTCCTGCAATGGTTGCAGGGTGGTTCCTTTCAGAGGTTTCACGCCTTATACGCCAACGTCCATCTGTCCGATGGAGCATAAAACGCGATTCATCTGAAAACGCTACCTGTCGCCACTCAGTGGACGTCCAGCTGCTGTACTGGCGTGCAAATTCTAGCCTTCGTCGTCGATGAACACCAGTCAGCATAGGTGCACGAACCAGGCGTCTGCTTCGGAGGCCCAGACGCAGCAATGTTCGCTGAATAGTGGTTTGGGAGACACTTGTGGTAGCCCCTTGGTTCATTTTAGTGGTCAGTTGCTCAACGGTAGCCCGTCTATCTGCCCGAACGCATCTCCGCAACCGTCGTTCGCCTCTGTCATCTATGGCCCGTGGTGCACCACATTTGCCACGTCGTTGATTTTGGACAGTCCCATTTTGCCATGCACGGTACACTTTTACCACGGCGGCACGCGAACAGTTCACAAACTCAGCCGTTTCGGAAATGCTTCCACCCTTGGCCCGAAAGCCAATGATCATGCCCTTTTGGACGTCGGATAAATCGCTTCGTTTCTGCATTACGCCAACGATTGAAATGTTTTCCGAAGCCCACACACACCCTTTATATACGCTCAACTGCACTGTGCTGCCACCTGCCTTCTGTGATTGGTTATTTAACTCTGAAGTGGAAAGTACGTGGTGGTCACATTAATGTGACTGGACTGTGTGTGTGTGGGTGTGTGTGTGGGTGGGTAGGTAGGTAGGTAGGTAGGTAGGTATCCTGTTCATTTGAGAGAGTTGCTGAGGCAGCAGAAAGAAAGTGCAAAGTTTGTCATTCTTAGTATGAGTGAGATGTTTACAAATGAGGTTGAAGAAAAAAAAGTGTAAAGACTTTTAAAACAAAACATTTTTTTTTCCTTCAGGGGAATGTAGCATGTTCTCATATATACTTAAAGGGAGCAGAGACTTCAGTATTCAGAAAAATACCTGGAAAGCTGATCTATTACAGAAAATCCTCTCAGTTTTATTCGTCTGACATCTTCTTCTCAAGGAAAATGCTGTATTTGGACATTTTGGGAGTGTTTAGGGACCATCAGTCAGGCTAAAGGTCTAAATCCTCCAAAGCTGTTCCATCACAGCCATGGTGGACAAAACAACACGTGTGTAGTTTCCTACCAAGCGGCCGCGCTCCTCATCCACAGAGTTTCCGAGTGGTCCAGAAAAGCTGCCTTGCTGCTGCTTTCTGTGCGGCTGTGGAGCTTCAGCGACTCTCTGGGGAAATGGAGACTCAGCGGACTGGAGTCCTGCAGGAGAACATGCACCGTGAGCCAGCTGTCTGAACGACTATGGATACGACTGCAATGGTAGCCCAAATCACTCGGACCTGTCTCGCCTCGGAGTTGTTGGCTCCACAAAGAAGCTCGTTGTTGGATTCGCACAGAGTAGTTTGTCCGGGGGGCAGCGGAGGGGGAAACAGGGCCAGAGAGCACATCTTCACCGCGGTCAAATCTCACTGCTAGATCCCGGAGAAACACCATGGATCACCAAACACTGATAGTTTAATCTTAAACCTTAGACGGACTTAGTGTTTTTGCAGCCGACACGCTTAGGTAGCTAGCTAGCTAGCTAGCTTGCTAAATAAGTTCCCAAATTAACACTTAATTTAACAGTACTCGTTTTAGAAATGATAGGTTGTGAGCTGTAAAAGTTGCCTTGTGCTGTCAGCTCTCCCAACCGTTTGGTTAAATGTTATTTAGTGGATCTTAAACACAGTTTGGTAGCAAATGCTACGTTGTTATCCATTCAGTTGATCCCGCCGTGTTGAGCTACGGCAACTCTAAAGGGGCAAAAAAGCGCGCAGGTTTTCCAAATGAAACAGAAGCGGAATAAACATGCTGCCCCCGTCTGGACACAGTTTGGTATTGCAGGCAAACTCTCGCAAAACAAGAGAAACGAGTAACTGTTAGAGAGATTTGATGAATGAAACAATGGGATTGTTGTATTCAACACCCAGCTTAAATATCAAAACAGAGTGTTTACAAAATAGCGTCAAAAAATTATACAGTATGCCCTACCACAAAAATCATAATAGTTTATATGAGCGGAAATGTCATTGGTTGATGATTTATTGATTTTTAAATTGAATTTGAAGGAGTAACAACAGTTAAACTGTAAGCAAAATGCTGCCAAAATACCGAGTTGCAATGAAAAGATTTTGATTTTTAAAATACTATAACATGTTTGCTATATTCTATATACATCACATCTCCTTTCTTATTTTTGTCCCTGTTTAGCGGTTTTCTGTTGTGGGTAGTGAATTTATTTTTTCGTTCTTCGGGTCAATAACCTAATCTAATCATATTTTTCAAAAATTCTAATCAATTTTTGTACTTTTTGATTTTTCTAATTATATTTTGCTGGGTGCGTGTAGTTTTGTTTTCAGCTTTCTTTCCTTTATTTTTGTTTTTGTTGAATCCTTATGTAGAATATTCTTTGAGCTGAGTAGAATCACTGTCTTCTTTTGCAGATTTTTTTTTTTTTTATAATTTTGCTGTTGTGGCATTGTTAAAAGTTGTCCACATCTAAAGTATCTGTCGATCTTATTTACATGGAGATAATGATGCAGTTTTCCTCCTCATCGATGGAGGCAGAAATTATAATTGGTGGAGCAGGGAGTTTAAAGTGTGTCTTGCTGGAGGGCACATCAGCAGCCTCAAAGGCGGCAGCAGCTTCAATGCGCATGCTCCTAACCACGAACCATCAGCTGAAGCTCAAGGATAAAAATAAAATAAAAAAAAATCAATGGAGGGAATGCTGACTATTTGTCACATTTTGTGGTTGAAATAAAAGAAAAATAAATCCCCGTACGGACTCTTTTGTGTTTTGGCTCCCGACGCCCCCTAGCGGCGCGGCTATAACTTCCGTGACGTCAATTCAGCACTGGGAAGGAGACAGCTCCCTCCCTCCCTCCCTCCCTTCCTCCCTCCCTCCTTCCCTCCTCCCCCCTAAAAAAGCCCAGCGCGCCTCACGTTGCATGGGTCCCCGGTTATTGATAACGCCGTTTACCCGCTGGGATCCGTCCCGGTAACGTGGAACAACTCGTGGAAAACAGTCGCTGGGAGCCGGAGAGGCTTTCCCGGAACGGAGGAAAACAACAACCAGCTCACTGAGGCGGACACATACAAAGCCGAGCCCACCCTCTCACTTGACAGCGCAACATCAACCAAGACAAGAAAGGTATGGGAATGTCATGCCGTCCGGTTAAACGCCGATCGAATGAGTAATCGGCATCACGGGGACGGTTCGGGCAAGGTTTTGAACGGTGCGGCGGCTTCACGCCGCTCACACTGCGCCAACAGAACTGATGCCGCCAAGAAGCGACTGATCGTCGACGAGGGCTACAAACATCATGCTTGTGCACACAGAAAGCGCACATTGCGAAATATATGGAGCGTGTTGGTGCCAACGCTGGGTCCGCGTACACAGTCGCTGCGGCAGTCTCACTTGGCATGGACCATAGTAGGCTCACGCATTCACGCACGTCGGCTGTGATGCTGTTGAGTGTCATCGTCACATCCTCGGTTATTTAAAGATTGATCTTCCTTGCGTGAGTGTGCGCGCGTGTGCGGGTGCGCGTGTGCTCCTGCCTCGCACGGGCCGGTTGGATGTTTATTGCCCGACACATTTGTTTTCGCGCTCTCATTTCACTTTCATGCAGTGGTGCAGTGGAAGGCGCCGAGCTGTTGGATGGTATGTGCTTTTTCTGCTACATGTGCTTTGGCTCTCACACATGCCTTTCCCCGCCGATGCGCGGCTCACACATATACGCACCGTCGTGGTTATGCAATTCTCCAGCGCACACAATGGGTCTTCACTGGGGTGCATTGCTCCTGGTCGTGGCTGTCACACGCTGATGCGGTTTGAAAGGGCAGGTGACCAGCAGGTGTGTTGGAGAGTGTAAGGACCTCCACGTCCACTGGTGGCTTCATTCATAAAGCGCATTTCCTCTGGCGATGACTCCTCTGGGCCGTCCTGGTTTCCCGTTCACAGACAGACATGAGGATTCGCTACATTGCCTTGAAAAAGTGACTATGCCCCTTAAACATTTCACGTATTTTCCATGCTACAAACAAACACTTTAATGATTTTAGGTGGATTTGATGCAATGGACCTTTTTTTTTTTTTGCCACAGCTTCCAAACTAAATTTAAGTCGGGACGTGACCCTTTCTAACACATCTGAACCGTTCAGTTTCAGCTCCAGCTGCATGAACTGGGTCATTGTTTGTTGCAGCACACAGCATGATGCTACCAACACCTTGTTTCCACAAAGTAATGGTGTTTTCAGACTAGTTATTTTCAGTAACACACACACTACATTTGTATGTTTGCCAAAACGTTACATTAGGTCTCATTGAACCAGAGTCACTTCTTCCACGTTGGCTGTGTTTTTTACAGGACTACTGGCAAACACAACTTCTTAAAGCATTTTTAAAAGCAACCTGCCGCTCTTTCATACAGACACAATCAATAGGTATTCAGTAGATTCTCCACCCTGAGCTGTGGATCTCTCCAGCTCCTTCAGAGTTACCATGAGCCCTATGGGAGCTTGTTTTATTGGTCATGTCTGGGTTGGCTTGCAGTTGCCAACCCAGGCTCCATTTTCCAATGGTGGATTTTACACACCATGTGTTTTTATTTGTTTCAAAAATCCAAACCTACCTTTTTTTTTCTTTACAATTACACACTTTATTTGGTTGTAAAAATCTCAGAAAATACACAGAACATTGAGGTTATAATTTGGCAACATGTGAAAAAGTTAAATAGTTGTGAATACTTTTATTATTATTATTATTATTATTATTATTATTATTATTATTATTATTATTATTATTATTGTGAATGATTTAGGGAAGTAAAGTCAGTAAAAATTTTACAAGATACTCATAGTGAGGATGCCAGTTTTTTCCAGCTCTGGATACTTCAACATTCAGTAACTCACTTTAAATAAAGTTTGTTACCTTTAGATTATAATTTCACAGATGTTTTGTATATGTTCGGCTATATTTTTGTAATTCAATTTAAAACAAATCATTCTAAAAACAAAATCCAAATTTCAAACATTTAGTTTTTCTTGTTGTTTTCCCACATTTTAGTGAAATTCCTCATTCTGAAATTTTACTGCTAAATATTATCAATTCAAATGTGTTTCATTCATAAACTTGGCCACATGTTTTGTTTATTCTGCCAGAATTTGGTTGTGCTCAGGTCAATAATTTAATATTTTCAGGAAGAAAAGTTAGTGTCACTTTGAGATTTTTATTAATGAAAAGTGCATTATAAATTGAATTTATTATAATTATATTATTATTATTATTATTATTATTATTATTATTATTATTATTTTTATTTATTATTATTATTAGTGTTAGCTTCAACAGATTTGTGTAAAGGCAGTCAATTCAGCACTGGACAGCTCCAGAAATGTAAAGCCACTGGACTGTTCTGTAAGTTACTTTATATGTCGTTTCTCACTTGTGTAACATGATGGGATGCCCAGATTTTTTTTTTGTTTGTTTTAGTTTAGTTGTAAATTTTATTTTGTCAACATTTTATTTATCTATCCAGTAACACGCTTCTATGTTAGGTCACAAGGTGCAATGCAATGGATCATTCCTTTGATTTGTAATTTGTGTTTTTTGTTGGGAAAAAATTGGAAATGGTGAAATAAGTGTAAGTGTTTGCAGAGAGAATCCAACAGGACTAGAACAGAAATCATTGTCAGCGGAGCTCTGGGAGTCGTTTAATTCCAGATTGTTAACAAAAAAAAACTTTATCTGGTTAATTGAGATGCTTTTCAGGACCAAGCAGTATTTTCTTGAGAACTGCTTCAGTGAAAATAAGAGACTTTTATTTCAAACACTGGATGTTAGTTTAAGTTTGTTTTATTGCTAGTTTAAGTTAACCAATCATCTTTAAATTAGCAAAGAAAAACATGTTGAAAATCTAATTTATTTAGACCATGAGACCTGTACTGAGATTATCCTAAATAAATACACTGGATGTAGAGGTTTTGCTTTCCTATTTAATCATATTTCATGTTTTGGCCACATTTCAACATATACTGTGTAATCTTTTACATGTTTATTGATCAAAAATGTGTATGAGGGGACCATGTTGAGGGGTTAATACCAAACAACAACAGATTTGTACCAGTTAGTCTTGAAGACAGTTTACTTTATTGCAACTTCATCATGGGAATTGGGAGTCATCATCAGTGTCAAATTCTGCCACTAACATGTAAGGTTGAACCTCTTGCAACTGAAGCAGAACTTAAATACTGGAGAATCTGTTTCAGAATCTGTGAAAAGTTGTTTGTCTGCCAAAATGTTTACCATGCCAGCTGAAAAGCTCAGATCTTGTGCTTCTTGTGATGTCAGCAACACAAATACACACCAAGCAGAAGGAGCTGTTTTTCTTTCAATGCAGATTTTACGAAAAAGCATATTCTTTGTGAAATCCTGCAGCGGAAATCCATACTCCATTATCCAGCAGTGTTATTTGTCAGTGGGTAAAAAAATATATATCTAGTGGACAGATATTTTTGTGATCTTGAATAACAATTTTCTGGAGAGAACTAGATAAGCCAAAAAGCACATTTTCATGTATATGTTTTTTCTCTCTAGGCTTTTTTCTCACCTCTTGCTCCTCCATCCTCCCTAACCTGCAGTGTTGGGGAAACCCCTGATGAGTGGGACCTGTATCCATGAGCCCCGCGCCCCTTCCCTTCCCTGTCAGGCTTCAGCACCCCCATCTCAGAACCCCCCTATCGGAGACTCGATGGAGACACCCCTGCCTGCACCCCCGAGACGGACCTGACCCCCACACAGTGTGTGCTTCGTAACGTACTGTCCATTGAACCCACCGTGCACGGGGCGCCAGGCGGCAGCAGCCCGAGCCCCAGCGATGGATGCACAGCCCACTTCGACAAGAGTGTGCTAAAACTCCACGAACATGAGGCCTGCCAGTGTGGCGGCAGCGGCGGGGCCGAGGCGGGCCACAGTCCGGAGGCTGGAGCTGTCCGGAGCCAGTCGGAGAACAATAGGCTCCAGTCAGGCAGTGGAGGATTTTTGGAGGGACTATTTGGCTGCCTAAACCAGTCTGGACCATGATTGGAAAAGCCTACTCCACTGAACACAAACATAACCAGGAAGGTACGACTCGCTTGTTCTCTGTCGGCTTCTGTGTTTGTTGTTAGACGCTATTTTGTTGTGCTGTGCATTAAATTCAGCTGCAGGATGAAGAAGCTACAACAAACTATATCAATAACTGTCAGAATCAGCCTTGTTATCCAAAGATCAATCCGAAGTCTGAATAATTTTCTTGCCTTTGGACATGGCTAATTTATATATACTATATATTTATCAGGAGTAGACATAATTATCATCATCACTAGAATTATTACATTTCAACCAAAGTGGAAGGACTATAAATAAATAATTTGGCACTGAAAATTAGGATAATCAAACAAAATCTATTGTTAATACATATGAGATTCATTTAGCTAAGTAAAAACAAACAAAAACTGGTGTGTGAATCCACACCAGTCCTTGATAGTCCGCTTTAATCAACGCAGGCATTTTGTTTGTCTGGAAAGAGCGAGGTACGAACACGCAGACCAAAAAAGCGAACTCTGGTCTGCCTGAAAACGTTGACTGAGTTGAACTCTGGCACAGTTTGAATGTGTGAATGCTAAGAGGACCGGAGACAACTCCAAAAGCAGGAAGTGGTCTATGGTGAGGGAGAATCAAACATGTTGGAAAAATATACATCTAGACAAAATGCTTCCATGACTGGTGCTGGTTTCACATTCTTTTATGAACGCATAATCATTCAAATGAATGAAAAGATAGGTCAAGGTTAAACACATTAGCCAATACCTAAAGTACTGACTGATTCTGGATTCATTTAGAGTTTAATGACATTTCAAATTAGCAAAAGAAAAGTTTCTGTTGAAGCCTAACTCATGTTGACATCCTAAAAACAATCAAAAAGTGCCATGAAATTTTTTTCTGTTTTCATGAATTAACTGCGATTGTTCAAATTCTTCAATTCAATTTCGCTCTCTACACACAAACCTGATTGCTGGCAGATCTAAAAGTATAGGAAATCCTTAAAATAGGACAAATCTGTCACAATCAAGCAGCTCCACCTTAAATAATTCAACAACAAACTGATATCTATCAGTCAAAGTAGGTGCACAAAGTCATGTCTAAGGCTTTAGCACTTCAGCGAACCACGGAGAGAGTCTTTATCCACACATGGAGAAAATATGGACCGGCGGTGAACCTTCCCAGGTGTGGCCAACCTACTAAAATAACTCATGAATGACTCATTCAGGAGATCAGAAAGAACCCAGACAACATCTAAAACCCTGCAGGTGTTTTTTCAGTCAAGGGCAGAGGTCATGCCAACATCTAGAAAGAAAGGGGGAAAAATATCGTCCACAGGAGAGATCAAAACTGGTTACATTTACAACAAATCCTCTTGATTGAGCTGGCTGAATTCGAAAAAGTGAAAATTGTTTCCAAAGTTAACAAAGCATCTCAGACAAAGATCATTATACTGACAGTCAAATATAGCAGTGGCAGTGTGATGCTCTGGGGCTGCTGTACTGTTCCAGGGCCTGGACAACTCGCCATGAAACAATGGATTTTACTCTTTAGCTGTAAATCACAAAGTCTGTCCATCAGTTTATGACTTTATAATTCTAGATTCTGCAACAGTACGATAATCTAAAGCAAGTCCACCTCCCTTTGGCTCAAAAATGTATGGCCTAGTCAAAGTCTGGACTTTAAACAGCCATTCTTGCATAAAAACCATCAAAAGAGCTAAGTCAAACAGCAACTTTTTGAAGTTTTGAAGCGGAGGCCAAAGTTCCTCGCCAGCAACGTAAACGACACCCTGATGGTTATCAGAAACTGATTCATTAAGTCCTTTCTGCTCTATACTGACTTATTTTCCTCTTTAATAAATTAAGCCATGATTTGAAAAGGGCTTAATTAAGTCATATTTGTCTGGTATTAAAACTTATTTGATAATATGAGATATTAAATTATGACCTAAAGTAAAAACAAAAGGAATCTCTAAGGAGCGAATATCTTTTCAAAGCTCTTAGAGATTTTTTAAGCCTACCCGCATTGTTAGACCTCAAAGATGTCTCAGAAAAGTCCAAATTGGATGTATTCGTGTGCACTATTCTGCACTCTGAAATTGAACATGTAATGTGTAGATGGAATAAATAAAGTACGCAATTTAAATCTCCACCTCTGTAGACGAACATAAAGATTGTAGCAGTTGTCATTTAGTTGAGCTGGAGCTCACACTATTAAATTAAGCAACAAGAAGACTAGTTACTGTTTTATACATTCAAGTATTTGATATATTTTTTAAAATTGACCACTGTTGTTACGTCTGAAGCCCTGAAATGTAGTGGAGATAAAGAAAAACGTGGCAGAAGAAGATAAATGCAAGCCACTGAATCTGAAGCTATAATTAGAACAGAACTTTATTATATTTATTCTATTAGAAAACTAACATTACTCACTACTTTCGGTGCTTACTGAGTGTTGCCTCGTCCATCTGGCAGCGTGTCTGTGTTTTCAGTACCGTCAGCCCAGTTCAGTGAACGTCACAGCTGGTCAGGTGGGGAGACGGAAACGGGTGGGGGAGGGGGGAGGGCATCCTGTGCATCATCATCCTCCGCAGCTGCTGCTCCCAAGAGATCTCAACCCTTCAGTGGACATCATGAAGAATTGATTTGTGTGGCTCTTTTACTCTCCCAGGCTTGTCTGTCTTTAGCGACGAAGCCTTCACAGCCATTTAAGCAATGTCAGTTTGACAGACGACAGACAGATTAAACTCTGAGTGGATTGTTGGGTTTCTTTCCTCTGTTTTTCTTATCTATGCATGCAAATACAATGGTTTGCTTGATAAAGTGCTGATGAGCCTCTTGTTTGACCACTGAAGTTGATGGTGTCCTTCTGAGCCATGTAGATGCAAACACAGGCCTGGTTTTGTTAACGCTCTCCACCTCCTACATGTTGGCAAGCTTATCTATCAGTGCCTGGCAAAGGGGTTCAGACGCCTTTTCACATTTTGTCATTTTGCTTCCATTTTGCTTCACTGTAGTTTACTGGGATTGTATCACACAGGAAGTGCATTATTGTAAGGTGAAAGGAAGATGACTCGCGGTTTTCACGATTTTCTAAGAAAAGAAAGACTCCCCCAAAAAGTGAGGTGCTATACATATAGAGCCAGCCTGAGCCATTATCTTACATAAGCACCTTTCACTGCAGTCACAGCTGCAGCCTTTTAGGGTTTGGCTCCACCAGATTTGTACATCTGGTGGAGCCAAATGTACAAATGTACTCTGCAAAGCACAAATTCTCAATTGAATTTCAATCTGGACATTGACTAAGTCATTCTGACATGTGAAATATGTCTCAATATAAACCACTTCCTGTAGCTCTTGCTGTATGTTTGATGTGATGCAGTATGATCACACCGTGCGTCACCATGGGGATGGTGTGTTATGTGCGATCTCCTGTGTTAATTTCATATAGTTAACTGTTTTGCATGTAAACCAGACACCTCAATTTAGGTATTATCTGATCTTTTCCCACATTATTTACATGGAACTTGTAAGTGGAGCATATTATGTTTTTTCTTTTCAAAATGAATTTATTTTAACCACTCTCTGATAAAGCCCATATTTTTGAGTGGATAAATAATCCTTGTCCTATCAACAGATTATCTGCATCTCTTCCAGAGTCACTGTGGTTTCCTGCTTGCCATACTTTTTAAATTTGTGGATCACTTATCTAGTGGTTTCATTGGTCTTCAGGATATTATTTGTTTACTAATGCTCTCTAACAAACTACTGATAGAATAGGTGCATTTATACTGAGATTTAATCTGATTAAAATAACATATTTATGCACTGCAATTTATTTAGGGATAACAGAAAATGGAGGTTAAAGACAAATTATTTTTTAAATAATGTTACACCTTGAAACTCGTAAGTCTTAGCAACTTTGCTTTGATCTATTAAATGAAACACCAATAAAACGTGATTAGATTTGAGGTTGTATAATGATAAAATCTGAAAAAGCTTCCGTTGTATGACTTCTTTTCTAACGAACTACTAGTAATTACCACAAAACCGCCACAAAATACTGATATTCTGTAGAGCATTATCCGGTTTCATGTTTAATTCTGAGTTTACGTTTTGGCTGGTTGGTGTTTAGAGTCCTGGGAGGTCCCTTTTGAGGAAATTTCTGACCTGCAGTGGGTGGGCAGCGGGGCGCAGGGGGCCGTCTTCCTCGGGAAGCTGCACGGGGAAGAAGTGGCTGTAAAGAAAGTGCGGGACATAAAAGAGACCGAGATCAAACACCTGCGCAAACTCAAGCACCCAAATATCATCACTTTCAAGTGAGGAAGCCGTCGCTGTGACAACCTTTCAGTCATCTCCCCCTGATTGTTCTTCCCTTTTCTTTACTATCTGAATGACCTTCTTCCTTCCAGAGGTGTGTGCACCCAGGCTCCGTGTTATTGTATCCTGATGGAGTACTGCGCTCAAGGCCAGCTGTATGAGGTGCTGAGAGCGGGCCGTAAAATCACCCCCTCTCTCCTGGTTGACTGGTCAATGGGCATCGCAGGCGGCATGAACTACCTACACCTCCACAAAATCATACACCGAGATCTCAAATCTCCGAAGTAAGACTGGGATCCATCAGCCTGAAGAAAATGTCTTTTTGGGAGAACGTCTCACAGCTGATTGTTTTCATGTCGTTTTTAGCATGCTGATCACACATGACGACATGGTGAAGATTTCTGACTTTGGCACCTCGAAGGAGCTCAGTGACAAGAGCACCAAGATGTCATTTGCAGGCACTGTAGCCTGGATGGCTCCTGAAGTCATTCGGAACGAACCGGTGTCAGAAAAAGTGGATATTTGGTACGAATGGTGAACCTTTTACTTGTTCTTTTTTATTATTATTATTTACTGCAGCAGTGTAACGCTGCAGTTAGGGCTGGACAACAAATCAATAACAATATCCTGATACACATAATCAATATCAATGGACAATATGTCTAATATTCAACATATAGAATATTTACTGAACTCTGATCCAGAACTGCACAGCATCATGGGGAATGTAGTTAGCATGGCAACAGAAGATGCCATATAAACAATTTTCCTGTTGTTTCTCTACCATTAGCAGAGAAACATTGAGCAGCATGTAGCTTACTGGCATCGCTGAGACCCTCCTCCTGGCTCTGATTGGTTGTTTTTGACATTTCTTCAGAGGGCAATAGTAGCCCTGGGAGGAGGTGAAGAAGCTCACACTTTTCACAAATGATCGGTATCATATGAATGACATAATGCTAATTTTAACAAATATGTCAAAAGCATATTTTTGTAAAAGTTATTGATGTGGCTAGGCAATATGCCTTAAGAAGCTATTATGATATAAACGTTTAATATCAGTCGGTATTGATAAGTGTTGACATAAATAATGATTAGTTTTTTGTTTTAAATATCTGAAATACTGCCTAACTGGTGGAGTGACCTTTTCTGATTTATCCACAGTTTTCATTCCACAATGTTGTTGTTGTTTTTGTGTTTTTTTTCTTCTCATTTTTAAGCAGTTATGATGCACAGTGGCAAAAATTGAAAGTTCTGCTGCGGCATGGTGTTCAACATTTTGTTGCTAGGTAACTAAGGAATAAGTGAGTTGCTAGGTAACCACAGAGGGAGTTATGTAGTTGATTCCACCAACCTTGCTAAGCTAGCTGTGAGAGGTTGAGGGCCTAAAGCCTTTCCTCTGCCTAGCCTGAGCAGCCGTGGCAGCCTCTGCTGTAGCATAGCAGAGAGCAAGACGGAAGGTGCGAGCAGCATGTACATGAGCATTGATTGGTAGGTTCTGATGGAGCAGAGTGTTTGCATAGATGACACCAGGTTCACAGGGAGAAGGCAGACAAGCTTGATTTTTTTATTTAACTCTCACTACCTAACCTGTCTTGTGCTTTCTGTAAAAACACTTACATCTCGGTTCAACTTAAAGGTCCTTCGGAGTGGTGCTGTGGGAGATGCTAACTGGGGAGATTCCCTACAAAGATGTCGACTCTTCCGCCATCATCTGGGGCGTGGGAAACAACAGCCTGCAGCTGCCTGTCCCTGAGAGCTGCCCTGACGGCTTCAAGATCCTCCTCAGACAGTGCTGGTGAGCACAACCTGGATCTGAATAGCAGTGCAGATGATTTTAATGATGAGGGCTGTGGAGCCAGGCTCTGAGAGTGGCTGCACAGGGAGGTGTTAGTGTGCAGTTTTGAGGACTTTATTGATTTTACTGTGCATGGGCCGTGTACACAGCTGTGTTTCCTGTTTTGGGTATGCAGGAACTGTAAGCCCAGAAATAGGCCCTCTTTCCGACAGATCCTCCTTCATCTGGATATAGCCTCAGCTGATGTTCTTTCCACCCCACAGGAAACGTACTTTAAGTCTCAGGTATGGCTCCTTTCATTTTTATTATCTGCTTTTTATTGATTTTAGAGTGCATTCATGTACTTCTCCATGCAAAAGTTTACACAGACTGATTATAAGGATGTATGTAGTATCAATTTTGGGCTTTTAATGCTTCAATTGAACAGTTTATTGTTTTGGTTGACTGCAAAATACTTGATAATTTGCACATACCACTGCATATTGATGTACACAAGGAGACACCCACACACACACACGCACGCACACACTCAGGCTCACAAAGTAATCAGTTAAATGAAATGCCACACAAGAGAGGCAGTGTGTGCGGTGCAGAGTTGGTGAACAGAAATGTGCTCTCATCAGGCTGAATGGAGAGAGGAGGTGAAACAGCACTTTGAGAAGATTAAATCCGAGGGCACTTGTCTTCATCGGCTCGACGAGGAACTGATTAACCGCCGCAGGGAGGAGCTCAGGTTTGTTTGTCTTGTGTATATTCATAGATTTTATCTTAAGAGCTCACACTCTGCCAAAATATATACGTACAATCCTGTGAACTTTTACACCCTTTGTTACGTTACGCCTGCAAATTTCAGACTTACATGATAGACAACCTGAAGGTAGTGCATGGTTACAAAGTAGAGCTGCAACGAATTATTATTTTAATAATTCGATTATTCTGACGATTACTCAGATGAAAAAGAAATTATTTAACCACTTAAACCTTTTTATGAAGTGCTAGAATTAATTCAAAGTTCTAATCAACTCCTTTATTAAATAAGAAAATATGCACGTTGTTGCCTAAAATGCAATAACAAAGCATTCCTTTCCATATGCAGCTAAAAATGCATCAAACCTCAACATGTGAAAAGCTCAGTCCTTTCTGCTTGACTAAACCTCAATGCAGAGTAGAGCTAATCTCTTAATTATTTTTTGGATTAACTGATTAATAACACTGAAGGTGTTTAATATGAGATTTTATTTGATTTGTTTTAAAGATTTTGAATCAGGTAAAACTAAAGAAGTTCTGGAAAGAACATTTTTACAGACAAAATTTTTTTTATTTTTATCTTAACTCCAAAATGTGTAATATTTGTTTAGTTTCGGCTTAATTACTGCTCTGAGTATGTTATTTTTTTCAGCAAATAACCTTTTTTCAGTCTACATACTCCAGTTAATGATTCATTGATTACTAAATTAGTTGATGATTTTTCAATAATTGATTGATCACAATTAATCCATTTAATTGTTTCAGCCCTAAAGTGAAAGAAAAATGGAAATATGTCCTTATTTCCATTTTTAGACAATCAAAAAAAGTGAATTATGCACTTGTATATCCATCCCTCTTTCTTATTGTACCATTGAGGTATAAAATCAAGAGCAATCAGACATCTGAGCAAGTCACTCACTTAATAAATACCATCCACCTGTGTGCGGTTTAATCTCAGTATCAATCTAGCTGTTTTGTGAAAGTCTCAGATGTTTGTTAGACAATATTAGGGAACAAAGTTGTGAAGAAGAGCTTTTCTTGTAGAAAGCTTTGTTGTTCTAATGTTATTTTCTATCTGCTGAGGTCACTCAGCCTTTTGGAGGTAGTGACTTTACAGTCAACACAAATTAATAATGAAAGTGCTGTTCCAAAATACAGTTTGTATTACATTACCTAATGTAAGTATTAATTTAATATGTTTTATTGAAAAAATAGTCTAGAAAAACACGCTACTCTTTTCAGATTTCTATTTGCAAAATAATAAAGTGCATTTTAGGATTGTAACTTGACAAGTTGTAAAAAAAAATAATCAAGGAAGTGGATATTTTTTGCATGAAGCCATTTTCCTCCGTTCACCACTTTTTGATGCCCTTCCTTTGTCTGTCCCTGCAGATGGTATAAGTGCCTTGAGTGCACGTCTGTTGAAGAGGGTCTGGATTTTCTCATGTAGATTCACAATGACAAGAACCACTTCTTCCTTTTTTTCAGGCATGCTTTGGACATTCGTGAACACTATGAGAGGAAACTAGAGAGGGCCAATAACCTTTACATGGAGCTCAGTGCTGTGATGCTGCAGCTGGAGCTTAAAGAGAAAGAATTGCAGAGGTACAAATACATTTATTGAAGCATGTTTTAAATACCAGTGATGTTAAAAAAAATAATATGGCTCAGGTATTTTGGTTTGAATTGATCATTTCCTTTCAGGAGAGAGCAGTCTTTGGATAAAAAGTATCCGGGTTTGTTCAAGCACCACAGCTCACGACAGAGCAGCTCTTCCAACTCCATGGACAAGCTCATCAAAAAAAGAAACGTCCCACAGAAACTGCCCTCTGGGAAGAGGTACGACGTTTCTCTGCTTCTGCCTGCATTTGACAACAGTGTGGTTCTGAAATAGGGTTGGACAATAAGTCAATAACAATATATATTTCAATGGACACATGATCGTTATCAATAGATGATACGACTGATAAAAGTTTCAGTAATTCAGATTCTGATCCGGAACCGGACAGCATTCTGGGGGATGTAGGCAGAACCAGGAATGATGTGATGACTTGAAGGAGTTTCTTCGAGCAATTTTTTTACTCTTGTTAAAAAAACTTCTGGTATTAATTTCAAAATTTCCCAGTTTTATTCTAGCAAATTTTTTGACTTTTCAAACTGAATTTTTTTTTTAATTCTGGTATTAATCTCAAAATTTCCTTGTTTTTTTCTAGCAAAGTTTTGACTTTTCAAACTCAATTTTTTTTTCAAGAAAATTTATGAGATTCATCTAAAAACTTCTGAGTTTTTTTTTAGCCAATATTTGACTTTTCAACCCCTAAAATGTCCTTGTTTTTGCCAAAAATGTGATCCTTTTTTTGTATCTAAAATAGCCCTAATACAGCAGCTAATATATCAGGAATGGTTACGTCACTAGATTGTCAAAAACTAATCAATAATAATCGATACTGACTGATACAAAATGCTGATATCATGATACTTTTCAGCCATATAGTCCAGCCCTATTTTGAAACAAATAAATATTCATGTGGCGGAAAGAGGGAAACTGCTGATGATTCTCTTTCCTCTTTTTAGGCCAGACATCCTGAAGTCTGAGGTAATCCTTCCCAAAATGGATTCCTCTGTGATGCAAGTCACGATCCCCGCCTGCCCCAACAGGAGCTCCACTTCTCCCAGCCGGTGTCGGAGAGTAAAAACCCGCCATCGTAAGCCCGGTAAGGGCAGCAGCGGGGACCTCGCTGGTCTCAAAGCAAACCAGTCCTCCTCCAACAAGGAGACGTCAGCGCAGGTTAACAACGCCGCCACCACCAACAACTCCAAGCAGCTCCTGGAGCCGGCGGCGGCCCTGCGGAGTCTCAGCCACGAGCAGCAGCAGAGGCAGCTGTCCTCCTCCAGCCCAGACCTCATCTGCACCACGCTGGAGGCGGAGGGCCAGAGGAAAAGGGAGCCGTCGGCCAGCGGACTGGAGAGAGGGGGCAGCCTCAGCGCCTCGGCCGGGTTAGGGGGGTCAGAGGGCGGGGTTGGGGGCCTGGATGACCTCACAGAAACGCCTCCACGCAGCGACACTCCCAGCGAGGACGCCGCGTCGTTTCCGTTCTCCAGCAGCCCAGATTCGCCATGTGGGAGAGGGGCAGCTGGAAGAGGATCTCTGGGATCTCCTCGTCTTCCTCATGACGGCGACGACAAGGATGAAGGAGCCAGCGCCGTGAGGATACCTCGGGGGGCTTCGGGGGGGATCGGGACTCAGCACCTCACACCTTCAGCCATTTTGTACAGGGCAGCTATCACACGCAAGCAGGTAGAGGTCTGACTAAATGTTCAGGTTCCTCAGCAGGCCTCATATGGGACACTGTTTGTAAAGTAAAAATAAACAGCAATCATTTCTAGGCCAGTCACAATACGCAAAAAATAAATTGATCCCTTGATAGATTAAGATAAGATTTGCATGATTTATTATTTTTCTCTTTCTACCAAAAGTTGGATGAAAAAAAGACTTCAGTTGTTTCTTTGACAGACTATTTGACTTCATAATTCATTTTATTTGTTAAGTCTGTTGTTTTGTGTATTTATTTTGAATATTTAAAATCTCTTCCAGTTCCAAAGTCAAATATTCATTATAATTTAACGCTCATTGACCTTTGGGAATGTGTCCTTGCATTATTATTACATCATCACAATTATGTCATTTGAAAATGGTCTCAAAACAACAATAATGTCATTTATTGCAATAATTTCTGGAACAGTTTATCATCCAGAAACATTTGTTATTGTCACAGGCCTAATAATTTCATAACAAAAAATTTGG
This sequence comes from Poecilia picta, assembly GCA_033032245.1. NCBI lineage: Eukaryota > Metazoa > Chordata > Actinopteri > Cyprinodontiformes > Poeciliidae > Poecilia > Poecilia picta. The sequence goes on along the minus strand of CM065359.1, from coordinate 11,198,705 downwards.
TGTTCAAATTTCAAACTCATGTTTTCATCATATTATTTATACATTTATAAATGTCAGTGTTCCAATATTTAATTTGGAGCTAAATATTTAGTTTGCAAACTGAATATTTAGTTATCAAATAAACACACAATTAGTTACTAAGTAAATATTTAGCTAGCAACTTAAATATTTAGTTTGAAAATGAAATGTTTAATTTGTAAACAAAATTGGAAAATAAATATTTAATTGGTTCTCTATAATTAAACCAAATCATTGCTGTTCATTTTTTACTGTGTCACTTTACAAACGACACCGAATATCTTCTGAGCGTTTTCTGATTTGTACATTTTTCTGTTTTTTTCCCTACAGAGGCGTGGGGTGTCATCCGAAGAGGAGGAGGGTGAAGTTGACAGTGAGGTTGAGTTGCCACGGAGACGGTGAGTAACTTGCTGTCCTTCGTCACTGGAAAATTCCCTCAAGCCACACTCCGTCTCTGACAAGTCACAGATTTATTAATAGAAATAAGAATAATTTTCCCAGGTTTTAATTTATTCGTTTGTTTATTTCATTCATTTGCAGCACATGTGCCAAATCTGACCTGCCGTTGATTCTTATGAGGCCTTCCAGACTCCGGAGGGTTACAAAAAAAGAGATAGTTGTGTGCCTGGATATTATTTTATTTTTAAAATCAAAGAAGCTTTTATCTGTATACTGCTAAATTTGTGACCACAAAATGAAAGCGAGTTTGTCACCCTCAAATTACAGTTTAACATTACCATGTTACATGTTGATATAAGCAAACATTTTGAGTGAAAACTAGTAAGTGGAAGAAAAAATTTATAATATATATTTATTTATAATCTACCCTTTGTTTCAAATGTCAATTTGCTATATGATAAACAGCTAAGCATCCATATAGATACATCTCTAAACACAGAACAGGCAGTGTATATGTAACAGGGTTTTAGTTGATCAGTATTACAGATGTAAAGTTTGTCGAAATCGGTTCATTTTTTCTTTGAGTTAGTTTTGTTTTGTCACTCCTGACATTTATTGCTACATAAGTTCTGTTACGCTGAGCTTGGCAGTTGGTGGTTACCGTAGCAACAAGTAGCTGACAGCTCTTTCTGTCTCCATTTGTAAGTTTGGGGCAGAAGCAGCTGAACGGATGTTAATCACCAACTTGATTTTCTGATTGTTACGATAAATACAGTGAACCTGCCTCACTACTAAATAATACTGAGTCAATATACTTGGATAGAATATTACATTTTATTAAATATAAAATAAATATTTATCTAATTTCATTGGTTTCTCTAGACAGACTGTCATAATTTTAGGTTTTCAGAAACAGGAATTTATTAAATCTTAGGATTTTAATTTTTTTGTAATTTATTTGTCTCTCTAGCCGTCCGACCAGCATCACCAAGTGCCAGTCGGTTTCCACCTTCAGCTCAGAAAACCTCTCGGTGTCAGACGGCGAGGAGGGCCACACCACTGACCACTCTCACAGCGGCACGCCTGACGTCGTCAGCACCAACACGGACGACAGGTTGGACGACCGCAGCGATGACCTCCTCTCCCAGGGGTCAGAGATCCCGGCAGACAACACCGATCCTGCACAGGCGTCTGACGGCCTGTCGGAGAGGGATTGCGCTCCGGGCCAGAGCAAAGCTCAGCTGGACACCGGGCAGAATCCTAATGAGGTAAAGGAAACTCCACAGAGGTTCGCATGTGTCAGTTAGTGTTGTGCTTTCAGAAAAGAGAAAAGAGCAACACGACTCACTCAAAAAACACAAAGAAAAAAACTACATGTTGCTAAAATTAGATGTAAGAATCTCATTGGCACCTGTTATTTTGTGTTACAGCAAAACAACCCAAAAACCTTTTTAAAGTTTTATACGACAGACCAACCAAAAAAGTCACAAATAATTTACATGTAGAGACTTTGAAAGGAGTAAATTATATATAAATTCCCTTCTCACCCTCGTGGGTCTCTCTCTCTTTCATCCTCTGAGCTCGGTCCTCTACCAGAGGCCTGGGAGCTTCAGGTTCTCCTGCAGTATCTTGGCTGTGCCTAGTACTGCACATTTCTGGACTGAGATGTCTGATGTTGTTCCTGGGATCTGTTTTAGCCACTGCTCCAGTTTGGGGGTTTCTGCCCGAGGGCCCCGATGACCACAGGCACCACTGTGGTCTTCACCTTCCAGTTCTTTTCCAGTTCCTCCCTGAGGCCCTGGTATTTCTCCAGTTTCTCATTCTCCTTTTTCTTGATGTTGTAGTCACTTGGTATTGCTACATCCACCACAACGGCTTTCCTCTGTTTTCTTTATCCACCACCACAATGTCCGTTGGTTCGCCATGACCATCTTGTCTGTCTTGATCTGGAAGTCCCACAGGATCTTAGCTCGGTCATTCTCCACCACCTTTGGGGGTGTTTCCCACTTCGATCTCGGGGCTTCCAGTCCATATTCTGCACAGATGTTCCTGTACACTATGCCCGCCACCTGGTTATGTCGTTCATGTTCGCTTTCCCTGCCAGCATCTTGCCCCTGCTGTTATGTGCTGGACTGTCTCAGGGGCCTCCTTGCACAACCTACACCTTGGGTCTTGTCTGGTGTGGTAGATCTGAGCCTCTATTGCTCTGGTGTTTAGGGCCTGTTCCTGTGCAGCCAGGATGAGCCTCTGTGCTGTCCTTGAGTCCAGCTTTGTCCAGCCATTGGTAGGATTTCCTGATATCAGCCACTTCAGTTATTTGTCGGTGGTACATCCCATGTAGGGGCTTGTTCTCCCATGATGGAACCTCTAGCCCCTCATCCTGTGTTCCCCATTGCCTGAGACATTCGCTGAGCATATCGTCCGTTGAGGCTTTGTCCTTGATGTATTTATGATCTTGGATGTTTCATCCTGGACAGTGGCTCTCACACTCACTAGTCCTCTGCCTCCTTCCTTACGGCTTGTGTACAGTCTCAGTGGTGCTGGATTTGGGGTGGAACCCTCCATGCATGGTTAGTAACTTCCGAGTCTTAACATCCGTGGCCTTTATCTCTTCCATTGGCCAGCTAATTATTCCGGCAGGGTATCTGATTACTGGTAAGGCATAGCTGTTTTATTGCACGGATCTTGTTCTTGCCATTGAGCTGGCTTCTCAGGACTTGCCTTATTCGTTGGAGGTATCTGGCTGTGGCTCCTTTCCTTGTGACCTCGTCGAGGTTGCCATTTGTTTGTGGTATTCCCAGGTACTTGTAACTGTGCTCTATGTCTGCTATTGTTCCTTCTGGGAGTGAGACCCCTTCTGTGCGGACGACCTTCCCTCTCTTTGTAACCATCCGACCACACTTTCTAGTCCGAATGACATCCCAATGTCAGTGCTGTATATCCTGGTGGTGTGATCAGTGAGTCAATGTCTCGCTCACTCTTAGCGTACAGCTTGATGTCATCCATGTAGAGGAGGTGACTGATTGTGGCCCCATTCTTCAGTCGGTATCCGTAGCCAGTCTTGTTGATGATTTGGCTGAGGGGGTTCAGGCCTATGCAGAACAGCAGTGGGGACAGAGCATCTCCTTGGTATATGCCACATTTGATGGACACTTGTGCAAGTGGTTTGCAGTTGGCTTCAAGGGTGGTTTTCCACAGCCCCATCAGTTTGCAATGAAGGCTCTTAGAGTCCTATTGATGTTGTACATCTCTAAGCATTCAATGATCCCAGTGTGTGGCATTGAGTCATAGGCTTTCTTGTAATCTATCCACGCGGTTTGTCTTGATCGGTTGACTTGATTAATTTTCAAATAAATTTTTTATGTAGATTTAACTGGGATTATATTAAGATAAAATTAGTGACTGTTTACTTGATTTGCTCTAATTGCTAGTTCTTTTTTTAAATGTAAGTACATAATTGAGTTTTTTTTAATTATTATTATTTTCAGCATACAAACAACAATATGTACTCCACCAAGCTAGAGAGTTTTTGCAATTACTCTCAGGAGAATATTTTAACATAGTGGATGAGTCATTGTGACACTGTTACCTTTAAAATCTTGATTCAGATGTCAGTGATTCAGCATGAGGTGATACTATTTTGCTTCAGGTTGCATTCAGATCAAACTTGTTTCCACTTATTTTACAGAAAAGGATAAGTTGTTCACTTAACCCTTTCATGCAATACAATACATACAAATATTGTATGTATTGCAACATATGTATGTATTGTATCAATACATATCAACTAATATGTATTGCATACAATAACATACAATTGTACAAACATATTGTAAGTATACAAAATTATACAATATATGTATACAATAATTGTATACTAATCAAATAACTGATGTAGTTACATCAAATAACTAATCAAGTTTTGATGTAGTTCAAATAACTTTGGAAAATTACAATTGATCAACTAAAAGGTTAAAAAATCAATTATATACAAAAAATGTTTTTTTTTACAAAAGATTTTTATGCCTTAAAAAATCAAAAAAACATTTGGAAAAAAATCCTGACACAAAGGATCATAATTCATACATGAAAGGGTTGTTCCCTCCCAACAACAAATTTGCTAAATTAATCTATATAAACTGGGATTATGTGCAATCCCAAGAAAATAGCATATAATTTGGAAGATTTGAATTAGAAAAATTGTTTTCAAGCCAAAAAGTGTACACACCACTGTAAAAAATAACTCAAATAGCTGAATATCATTTTACACGTATATCCTGCTTGTGACAGTTGTTTTCCTTCATTTCTTTCTTCAGAACCGGGCCTTGTGTGATGATTCTGACTGCGACAGCGCCGAGCTGGACCAGTCAGGCAGCGGAGAGCCCAGTCGGCCTCCCAGTGCTGGAGCGTGGGTGTCGCCATCCCAACCCTATCAAGGGTCCTCCACAGATGCCCCACACAGGACATCCTCCATAAATCACCACGCGCAAAACAAAGACCTCCGGCCACCCTACAATGAGCAACCATCACAGGCGCACACCAATCTGTCAGTGCAGTACATTACTGTTGCCATGAAGAACCACACCTACAACAACACTCAGACAATGACAAGTAGCTTATGGTGTCTCATAAGTTTATTGGCGGGTAAACCTGTATCAGATGACATAGGTCGTTTGGCGTAAACACGACAAATATAATCAGATACTGTAGTTTGGCAGCTTGTGACATCAGTTAAATGTCATTTACGTTAAGTAGGGTTGTTTTTAGGAAACATAGTTACCACGTTAACCTTAGGCACTACGCCAGTTCAGCAAAAACCCATTATTAGATGTGCATGCATGCACAAGAAGATACTACACTCTTTAAAGTAGTCCTTAAAACACTTTCACCCTCACTCTGGGAGCATCCTCCACAACTCTCCACACTCTAATGCATCAAATACTAATGAGAAATAATGTAAATATACAGTAAGAACCACAAGAAATGTCTAACTTTATTTTATATGTAAGATAAAATGTAAGATTAAACTGTATGCAGCCCTATGAACAAATGCATGACTACATGTTTATAATTTATGGTTAGGATGTGTCTGTTTTCTATTTTGTGAAAGTTTACACTTTTTTAATCCTGAAAGTCTTACTTTAGTTATCTACTTTTTGTTTAATAAATGTCGGCATCACAAAAGAAAAAAACAACAACAAATGAAACCATCATGAAAACACTTAAACAGGGAACTCAGTAGGTGATACATTATTTCTGAACTCTTACTGAGTTTTAAACTAGCGACACATGCATATGGTTTTTATTGGGTTTAGTAAATCAGTAACAAAAAGGAAGATTTTAGGATTCACTCAAAATGCACCTCTACCATTTTCAACTTGATGTTGTTATAGAAACATAAAATTTCTGCACAGAATCTTGTGTTTTTGATTTCCCCAAGTCTAATTCAAAGTGTGCTAAATTACAAAAAATGACTATATATTATTGCTTTAAAACTTTTTAGGAAGGGCAGACATATCTTCCTTTTTCCACCAATTTTTCAAAGTTATTCATCCCAATGCACCTGTGCTAGCTGCTTATGCTGACTTAGGTTTTTTGGTCCTGCTGAATGGAGGAACCAGGCCTAAACCGTCTTACGACTGCACTTTGTCCTTGGTGACCATCATCACATTTATAAAGATAGACTGATTATTTTTCATTTCAACTTCACCAACTTTTCTCACTTGTAAAATCTGGCACTAATTTTGCAACACGTTTGGTGCTAGCTGCTAATGCTAAGTGATTTTTCTTATTTTTTGGGGGTCTGCTGAACTAAAGAACATTAATTTTGCACTTTGTACTTGCTGATAACATTCTCGAGCGAAAGCTGATTTGTTCAAGAAGGAACGTATATTTTTAAGTTTTGCCTATTTTTACTTGTAAAACATTTGACTCTAAAGTTTATTTCAATGCAAACTGAACCATTTCTTAACGCTAACTGAAGTACTTTTGTCCTACTGAACTAACAATTTAAACCTTTTATTACAGCGCCATGTCCTTACTTATATCATAACTGACAACTTAATTTGCTTAGGCAAGGCCTTTTTATTTGTATTTTATTTTACCAATTCTTATCTCCTGTAAAACTTTAGCATTAATATTTATTACAATGCACACTATGCTAGCTGCTAATGATAACTAAAGTCTTTTGGGCCTGTTGACCAGGGGTGAAAGTAAAGGGGTACGACAGGGTACTGCGTACCCTTAAAAGAATTAGCAGGGATCCGCAGTACCTGCATGAGAGAGGAGCGACTGTAAATAATCAATGTGCAGCCGTGAGAGCACTTACTAATTAGCTGTGATTGATTAGTTTTTCAAGAACAATCTATAACACGACTTAATCAGTTAATAATAACTTTTTCCCCATTTCCTATTGTTTCTGAACTGTTTGTGCTTTGCTAGAGCAGGGCTGCAATATGTCGATCGCGGAAGGTTTTGAGTCGATCTCAGCATTAGGTGACAAACTGAACGGCGCCAGGACGCTGAGAGCAGCACGTCCTGCTCTGATTGGCTTAAAACGTTCAGAACTTTATTAAAAAACAACTAAAAAATCAAAAAAACATGCTCAAATTAATGACCCAACAACAATAATAACCTCAGTGATTATTGTTTCAACAAGGTGTTGCGCAATTCTGTGCGTTTCGGTTCCATTACCAAAATAACTAGCAGAGCAGGAGTTTAAAATTAGATTATGTTAAAAACATAACATTCAATGTTATGTAATGTATGCTATGTTGCTAGGCAACATAGCATACATAGCATACATTATTCCACTGATGGTATTTGATGATGTCAAAGTGTTATGATGTCATAAGAGACAGATGCCTTGAATGTCCTGCATCAGAATCAGATTCGAAGTAGCAGCACAGAGGTTGGTTTTTCCGTATTGGATTTAACTTTGCATTGTTTCAGAGCTTTTCTATACATCAGTCGGATAATCAAAATGTCGTCAATGAACAGTGATTCTTTAACACTGGCCCAAATTAGCTTAATGTCTAGGGATGAATTGGTTGTCTTGGTTGTGGATTTTTTACACAGACTCAAGGAAAAAACTGCGATACTGATAAAGGACACCATAGCGCAGGAAGAGTTGGAAAAAGCTCAGGAACAAATCAAACTTTTAAATGAGAAAATTGAGTCACTCACAAAAGATCTAAACTGGTCTCTGAGGGAGAACAAATATCTGGAAGATCTGAAAATCCCAAAATTAAAAAATGAGGTAGAGACCCGAAGTGTCCACAGGACTCAGATGTTGGCTGAGGTCAAACGCTACCAAATTAAGGTTAAAGAGCTTCAATCCTCTCTAACAAACCTTGAGAGAGTCTCAAAACAGCAGGTTGAGAAGGTTGAGACAGAAAAGTGGGAAATTGTGAATGAAATCAATACTTACAAAATGAAGGCTGAGAAACATCAAAATGAAGTAAAGAAACTTGAATTCGAGCTGTCCCGAAAAATAGATGAAATTGGCATTAAGAATCAGGAAATGATGAAAGAAAAAGACAGGTACCGACTTCTGGAAGCCAAGGTAAGTGCTCTAGAAAAGCACTTGAAAGAAGTACAGATGGAAAAGAAAGTTATTGAGAAGAAGCTTCCGAAAACCCCGCGGGAGGAAGCGCTAGATAGAACTAAACTAGAGTTTCAAGCAAGGGCTGATTTTTGTCCAAGCGCATTAACTCTGGAAAAAAATCGAACCAGAACATTAACAGAATGTCTGAAGAAAACAGAAGAAGAGCTGGGTAAACTCAAGGAGCTGCAGGCTGAGACCTCCAGGCTCGTACACGTCCATAAACAAAGAGAGGTTCTCTATGCAAAAAAAGCTGCAGAACACAGTGAATCTGACTGGAAGGACCTAAAAACACAAATTAAAGCCCTAAATTATCATATAAAGGAACTAACTGAAAACAGCAGGAGGGATCAAATTCAACTTAAAGAAGCCACTGACAAAGTGTGTCAGGTGACCCAATTATACACGAGTGAGAAAATGGAACACGACCGCTTGAAGGAGACCTTAAAGAGCAAAGGGGAAACGGTAGAAAATGAAATGACTTTGAAGAGACCTGGAGATGTCAGAAAAACTGAAAAAGAAACAAACGGTAAACAAGTTCAGCCACCAGTCCAGAATAAGAAAGTCCAGCTACCAAAAATTAATTTGACATGTAATCGAAGAGTCTTGTATCTTTGTGAGGGCAAGTTGGAGCCAACATTTGAAGACGACCTCAGAACCAAATCAAAATTAAATCTGAAGCCAACTCCCCCTAGCAAAGGGAAGCCTACAGTTCCACATTTTACACCAGCAGGCAGGAAGGTTTGTCTTCCGGAAATAGGGCAGAGGAGCAGAGAAAAAATTAGTGGGCAACCTGGTGGGAGTGTAGATAAGAATGATAAAACTCCCTTATTAGACATTAGAGGCAAAAATACATTGTAAGGTGCATTTGGATGGATGGATGGCAGGATGGATGGACAGTTCTAATCATGAAATGATAACGTCCCCATCAACTTACTTTTGTTTTTCCATATCCATCATTTTCTGTTTCAATCAAATCAACTTTATTTACTCATTGATTAATCACTTGCATCCTTATGTGTAAGGAACATTGTGTTTCTTTTGACGAGACACTCTTTCAATGGGATGCAAAGGTTTTCTCCGGGTACTCCGGTTTTTCCTTTAGGGAAAAAAAGTGACTAGGCTAATTAGTGTCTTTTAAATTTACTCTCACTAACTGTTGGAGACACTCTGTAAATGGACACACTCTAAATTAATTGCATAGGTTTTCTCCGGGGACTCCGGTTTTTCCTTCAGGGAAAAACAGTGACTAGGCTAATTAGTGTCTTTTAAAGTTACTTTTGTCTCTCTAACTAACTGTTGGAGACACTCTTTAAATGGACACACTCTAAACTAAATGCAGGTTTTCTCCGGGTGCTCCGGTTTTTCCTACCATTCATGGAAAAAAAGTGATTAGGCAAATTAGTGTCTTTTAAATTTACTTTTGTCTCTCTAACTAACTGTTGGAGACGCTCTTTAAATGGACACACTCTAAATGCAGGTTTTCTCCGGGTGCTCCGGTTTTTCCTACCATTCAGGGGGAAAAGTGATTGGGCTAATTAGTGACTTTTAAATTTACTCTCTCACTAACTGTTGGAGACACTCTTTAAATGGACACACTCTAAACTAAATGCAGGTTTTCTCCAGGTGCTCCGGTTTTTCCTACCATTCAGGGATAAACGTGATTAGGCGGTAACACTTTATTTGACGGGGTTTGAATAAGACAGTCCTAACTGCGTCATAAATATGAGGAAGCCTTCACAACATTTTAACTGTTGTCATAAAGTGTCATTCGGTAAAACACAACACTTTTAATAAAGTTGACATTATTCAAAATGTCTTCATTATGACAGCTTGACATTAACCTAGAAATGATGATCTGACATGAATTTGTTATAAAAGTATTACCAAATGAAATTTAAAATTATGTAGATTTATGTGGTAATATTTTATTGCTCTGCCATTTTGCTTAGTATTAAATGTATTAATTTAATTTATCCTAAAGTTTCACAGCAAGATGTCTAAAAAGTAAAGAAGCCCATTTCCGCCACTCTTTAAAAAATAAAATAAATTATAATATCTCAAAAATGAGATAGTATCTCATTATAATATATATATAAATATATTTTGAGATATATTTCATTATTTTAATGAGATAGCATGTATTATAATGAGATATACTATCTCATTATAATGAGATGTTATCTCATTATAATGAGATGCTATCTTATAATGATAGAATCAATATCTCATTATAATGAGATATTATCTCATTATAATGAAATAGTATCAATATCTCATTATAATGAGATGCTATCTCATTATAATGAAATAGTATCAATATCTCATTATAATGAGATACTATCTCATAATGATATAATCAATATTTCATTATAATGAGATGCTATCTCATTATAATGAGATAGCATCTCATTATAATGAGATGCTATCTTATAATTATAGAATCAATATATCATTATAATGAAATAGTATCAATATCTCATTATAATGGTAGAATCAGTATCTGATTATAATGAGATACTATCTCATTATAATGAAATAGTATCAATATCTCATTATAATGAGATACTATCTCATTATAATGAGATAATATCCAGGGGTGAAAGTAAGGGGGTACGACAGGGTACTGCGTACCCCTAAAAGATTTAGCGGGAGTATGCAGTACCTGCATGAGAGAGGAGCGGCTGTAAATAATCAATGTGCAGCCGTGAGTTCACCCACTAATTAGCTGTGATTGATTAGTTTTTCAAGAACAATCTAAAACATGACTTAATCAGTTAATAAATAACTTTTTCCCCATTTCATATTGTTTCTGAACCGTTCGTGCTTTGCTAGAGCAGGGCTGCAATATGTCGATCGTGGAAGGTTTTGAGAGCAGCACGTCCTGATTGGCTAAAAACGTTCATAAATTTATTAAAGAACAACAACAAAATCAACAAAACATGCTCAAATTAATGACCCAACAACAATAATATCTCAGTAATTATTGTTTCAACATGGTGTAGCGCAATTCTGTGTGTTTCGGTTCCATTACCAAAATAACGAGCAGAGTTTAAAATTGACTAATCAACCACCGCTTTGTTCCGGGTGCTCTTATTAATAATTGCAAAATAAATATCAAGCCTGCAAACCTAGTATCCTAACGGACTGAATGTTATATTTTAACATAATCTCTGGTCGGCTTGTGGAGTGCAGGAGGTTGCCATGGGAACGGGTGTGCCTAAATGACAATGAGTAAAAAGATACGAGTGGTTTAGAGTTGATGACCTGTTGGGGTTGTTTTACCTTAGTTTACCTTTGCTGTGGCGCAACACAGCCACTGAGTTTCTGAACGTTCAATAAATGACAAACTTGGACTAATTACCTCGTTCTTTGTGACTATATGTCATTCACAACAAACATCAAACACGATAAATATGTTTCATTAAGTATTTAACAAACAAATGGCTTCTACCGCGATAATTATAAAATTAAATTAATTTTCTAATATAAAAAATAGTTTGGTGTTGTTGGGCTCAGAGTCTGAGAGGCTTTTCCTTTATCAAACAATTTTGTTTTATTGCCTCTTATTTAGAGGAAATATTGATGAGACTTTCTCCAAAATAATAACCTTTTTCAACCTTTATAGCTCCACTGTTGAAAATGAGGCTCTAACAGTGAAATAACATCCAGTCCAACATCTGGTTTGAGGTGATTCCTCTGGAACCAGTTGGAGTAAAAATATCCCAACTTCAGACGATGAGCTTTTAGATGAATAAAATAGCACATAAAAAAGGTTGGAAAATCAAATATTACACATTGATTTTGAAAAACATTAGAATATTCCCAATATTCAATTCCCACACTAGCCAATTCAACTCTAACTTCTTAACAGACCTCTGTGGTTCCTCCTGTCAGTATGAGAGTCAGGATGAGGAGGCGCCACGTTAGGAAGAGAAGTGGAAGCTGCAGGATCTTCAGAACAAACAGGTCATGATGCTATAGGCTACTGATTATCCCTCTGTCTGGACACGGGATCAATAGAACCAGTTTAAAAGCTAAAATGAATGGTTATATGCCAGACATGGAAAACTGGGATGCACTTCATGCCATGATGTTCAGGATTTAGGTCTCATGGCATCTCACATGTTAACAATGCAGCCAGTGGGCTGAGGGAAATACAGCTTTATTTCATAGCAATTCAAGAGCTACCAGCTTTTATCACTTCACAAAACAATTAATCAGCACAGAAACTCCAAAGCACACAAAGAAGTGCTTTATTTTTTGTCATAGTACCCCCAAGAATTTCAAACTGCTTTCACCCCTGCTGCTGACCCAAAAGTCTGGAACAAACTAAAGAACTTAAACCTTTTCCACACTGCACTTTTGTTCTTGTTGACCAATATCACAAAAGTATAAATTTTGTTCAAGCAAGATGTTTTTTTATTTAATAAATTATGCCTCATTTGTAAAAATCCACTGCTAACATTAATAACTCACACTGTTAGCTGCTAATGCTAACTGATGTTGTTTAGTGTTAAACAGCCTTAGTTAGTCTTAAGGAGCTGCAAAGTTGTAACAATTAAACATACACAGCTTCTAACTCCATATGTTTTCCACTTTTGACCTCCCACAGACTTAGTTATTCACAAGAGACACAGTTTAGTTTTAACCTTACTAGATCATGTTGCTGAAATTAAATTCTGTGCAGCCAGTTCTTAAGATATGAAGAACCCAATCAATGAACTGTTACTGAAGCTACACAAAGCTCAATAGAACATTTTGGCTTTTTTTTATTTCATGCAACTACAGGGTTAGCAAAGGGCTTATCACCTTGGTAGGGTGCACAAACACTTCCAACTTTGAAAGTTTCCCTTTATGTTGACGTTCCATGAAAGAAGCATTAAAATAAGTCACAACAGTACTCAGTTGAATCTTAATATTAATCAACGTGTAAATTAGGAGGTGATCCTTTTTTGTTTGTAATGAACCAAATGGCCTCCTTGGACTTCACGTTTGCAGGCCTCTTAAAAACCTCAACCATTCCTTTGACCCTTTAAGGTGACTGCAGGAGTAGCTGAATAAATAATAGAGCTCTTCTCCATGGAGGTTTCTAGAAAACTAAGTATCCGTTGGGTTTAAGTATCTATTTTGTTTTTATACAGCATTGCACATTGTACCAGTACTATAGAAATTATATCAAAAGCAGAATATAATGAGCAAGAGTAAATAACGTATTGGTTGAAAACAAATGTGTGAACTTTAAAAATAAGGGGCCATGTTATAGCTGCAGTTTATTCTGTTGCTGTGTCACTTGAGACAGCTGAATGAGAAATAAATTATTTTCAATGACTTTAAGCATGTCCAAAATGTTGCAATGTCTTTTCTTTACACTTCAGAAAAACATACATGAGAATTGTCAAAAACTGCATTTATTTCAGGAGTTAGTCTGAAAAAAAATGAAGAATTTTTTTTTCTACAGGATCATCAGTTATGCTTTCCTAGCATTTATTGATTTTGGTTTAATTCTGATTGACAGATTCTAGTTCCTTCATGTAATTAATTTTATTCACATTCCAGGGTTATGTAGCTCCACAGGGTTCAGTGCTCAGGCTAATTCTCCTTAGCTTACTATAGGCCTAAATCCTCAGACAGCATGGAATAAATTATTACTATGATGTTGCTATTAAACTATATTTGTTCACAGTCTTATAAAGTGAAAAACATGCACTTTAAACTGACTTTGTTTAAAAAATGTATGCAAACTCATTTCATTGCCTCAAAAAAAAAAAAAATCAAATTTTCAAAAATATATTTTTTTTACCATGTATAAGCTGCTCAGAACTCAACTTGATAATTTTGAGTGAATTGCATTACATAATAGTACACAACTACTGGACAACCTAATTAGTTCTTTCTTAAACATATACAGCCTCGATGCATGTTTACTAATAAAGTCTATAAAAGTTTGAATTGAAAATTAAATCAAAATGTTCCAATTTATTAATGCGCCTGTATAAGAATGACAAAGGACTGTTTAAGCATTTCACATCTTTTATTTTTGCATCTCAATTTGTCGACAATTTAATTGCACCCAGATCTACAATAGTTTGAAAACGTGCACAAAAAACATGAGTTTCTTCATCCTGCAAAGAATAAAAAAAATAAAATCTGACCCAGGCAAAAAAGGATAGCAGGAAACTAGTGTTAATTCTATAGTTCTCCTTCTAGTTAATCATAATTTAATACTTCAGCTTAATATACTTATAAAGACCATTATGTCTTTTAGTTTTGCCCCTTGCAGCATTCCCCAGCCCTGCAGTTAAAAAAATATTTTTCTCTATTTAAAACAAATATTTCAATGTTATCATCAACACCACCACTATGGTCTTAGTTATTTCTGAGAAAAAGAAAAACATTTTCCTCACGTCCAGGTTCACTCCTGGCGATCCAAGGTCCACCAACCTTTATCAGATCAACACAAAGCTCCAAAAGTCCAGATTAACAAAATAAACGGATGGAAACACAGGAATGACACAAAACGATTACTGAGCAAGTTAGAGGTGAGACATGATATAGCTTAAAAGGTTCCTTCAACCGCACTAAACAAGAGAAATCACCTTCAGACTTCTAAAGTGTTTTTTCTTTTCCTGCATACATATTCAGCTCCTTGTCGCACACTAAAACCCGTTAGACCCACAATGCCTCATTCAGGAAGTACAGCTTCAAACAGCAAATGCCAAATATTAATGAATTCTACTTGTACAAGGAACTGTATATTAAATAAAAATAAATAGATATTTAAAAAGAAGGGAAAGAACAGTCCATCTATTATGTTATTGAGGTTTTTTTCTTCTGTTTTTTTTTATTTTTCTAAGAAAAATCTGACGTACGAAAAACATTATTTATGCCTTTTCAGATTTTTCTAAAACATTATACTTACAGTTTATCAAGAAGATCTTACAGATATACAGTAAAATAAGAGAAAAAAATACAACAGAAGAAAATCTTTGAAAACTATTTGCCAACAGAATTTAAAAACATAATAAATAAATAAAATATCAATAGCATGATGGTGTAATTACAACTGAAGTAGATGTCTAAACCAATGCAGGAGAAAGCTGTGAATTTATGGTACTTGGTTTTTGCATTAAGTTCAATAAGGGACCTCTTGGTAAAAAGTTGGGGCAGGGGTTAAAGTAGATGCTGATGAAGATCCTCCATGTCAGTTGGCTGCGAGGCCAGTAGCTTCAGAAGAAAGCCTGAGACGAGGAAAGACATTTTAAGTCCAGTAGATCATTAGAAACTCAAAACGTGGAAGCTGAAAATGCCACATATTTACAGACAAAGAAGGTTTTTCCTCTGAAGAGTAACGGTGGGTTCACAAACGCTTTCAGCTTCAGGTGTGTCTGGTTTGCATTCAAAGTCCAAGCTGAGGCGCATCGATTGAGGCGTTGTGAGGCGTTTCATGTGTCGCAATTTAAAGCGTTTGAAACTTTTGAGCTTTTGTTATTCCTGTATCTGATGCGCAATAGTCACTTTGATTAGGGCTGGAACAATTAATCAGATTAATCGACTGACTTAATCGTCAACTAATTTCGTAATCAGTTAATTGAGTGAATTGGGAGAATACAGATTCAAAAATGTGCTGTTTGCTGAGAGAACATAATCAGAGCAGAAATAATTAAGCCATAACAGGACTGAGAATGTGTAAATTTCACAAGGCATTCGATGCTTCAAGTTCAATTCTTGACACTTTGCTGTACGCCTAGCTTTACACGCGTCAGGCGTGTCTGGTTTACATTCAAAGTCCATATGGAGGCGCGTCGAGGGCTCGTCACAATCGCTCTGGCTGTCGTTTTCTGTTGCTGGACTATTTGTGGATGCGGCCGACGCTCAAAACGTTCCAAATGGTTTAGATTGCGCTGTGCTAGACGCAATTTAGAGTCTTAACGGGCCGTCGCCTCGCTGCCTCGTCTCCACATAGACTCTCCTGACGCTCAAAACACGTTTGATGTGAACGCACCTTTACTCTTCAGATGAAAAACCTTCTTTGTAAGACTGTGGCATTTTTAGCTTCACCTGGTTCAAATTCTGGAAGCAAAAACTCATAGCACCTTTTGATATTCAATTATTAATCCAATAATAATTAACAGATCAGTGCTTGACTGAATGTTGAGCAGAAAGGTTGATGTTGGAAGTATTTTTTAGCTCCTCTGATGCAAATGATCAAATATACACTAAAGCAGTCCTATATCAGAATTGATTTATTTGCATCTTTTAATGAAAATCTAACATTGTGTATAAATCGGCATTTTTTAAAAAAACTGATTAACAGACACAAGAATGATAGAATAATCAATTACTAAAGTAATCGTCAGCCATAGCCCCAACTCTGCTGATGGATTAGTGAAGTTCCAGTGAATTGTTTCAGTTGTGCATCATTTATCTGAAGACTTCACATTATCTTTTCCCCACCAGCATCAATACATCACCGAAGTTGCCTCTCTAGTTGAGCTGTATAAATTTAAATAGAGACTCTCCGGTCTTCATTTACATCACAGGAGAACACAAAAGCCTGCAGCAATGAACTCATTAAAGGGAAGAGAGTTAGAGGGGTGTGTTCACACACTCCGATGCAAAGAAACAGTTCAGCAATATCCAAACGCAGCTGGGCTAAGGCCAGAGCCACCTTCCATAAAACCTTGTGTTTTTCTTAGCTGGTGTCAGATGTTTGACGGTTAAACACACACAAGAAAACTGAAGCCTAGTGAAGTCAGGTTAAAAAGGCAATAAGCCGTAAAAATAAAACAATAAAATCCCTTCCTGCTGCAGTAACGTTCATGCTGCAGTCTTACCGAGCGTTGATCAGATACTCGGCCAGGCTGATGCTGGCGTGGGAGCCGGTGATGGTGACCTGCCTGTCAGTCGAGCCCTCCACCGGGTTGGCAATTTTTATCTGGGCCCCTGACATCTGACGAATCTCGTTGATCTTTGAACCCTGACGGCCTATGATGCAGCCGATGAGCTAGGGAAGGAGAGGAGGTTAAGACAAAAAAAAAAAACAACAAAAAAAAAAAACAAACAAACACAATCACATTAAAAATCAATGTTTACCGCAGCAGAAAATACTTACATCATTTGGAATGGTCAGCTCATGTGAGCCAGTTTGTGCAGAGGCATCCATCCCAGCTTCAAGAAGAAAAAGGAAGCCCAATGAGAAGAAATGCAACACATGCAAGTGGAAAACGCTCTGCAGCAATAGAGCCACCTACCCTGGAAGCCCTGGTTGCCGTGTGCAATGGGGAAGGTCTGCTGCATGGCCAGCTGGTGAAGTTTAGTGAGCTGTTATCAACAATTGAGGGGGGGCGGGAAGCAAAACGGAGAAAAAGAAAATACAGTTAGGAAAAAAAAACATAATCCTAGTCTGAAATGTTGCAATTCCCCTTTTGTATGCACTTAAAAATGATTATGAGCAGAAATTGTGAAATGAATCCATGATTTGGTCTAGCGCTACTAAAGAAAAACTGAAGCATATATCATCTTAGAACTTGCAGCATCTTGCAAAAGTAATCATAACCCTTAAACTTTCCCTTTTTGTCACGTTTCAATCACAAATCTCAACATGTTTCAATGAGATTCTCTGAGAGCCAAAGTCAGGGATGGTCTTCCAAACCGGAAGTGTGTGCAGAGGATTTCTTATCAAGTCCTGTTCAAATTTCACAAGTCACCTTATCAGTAAATAAGTTTATTTACTGATAAATAAAGTCAAATAGTTTGTTTAAGTCATGTACATTGCATTCACATCAGCCCTCTTAAATCTCTTTTAACCAAACTAGTTCATACTTAAACAAACTCTGATGCGAAGCAACAATATCCAACTTTGGTCCGCATAAAAACCTAGGTCTCTGTTCGGCTGAGTGAACTCTGGCACAGATCAAAGGAATGTGTGACTGCCAAGCAGACCGAAGACCACTCCAAAAGCACAAAGCGAACGATAGAGCAGGGCATTCTGGGTAAATACAACCAAAACAAAACAGGCAAGTTTAGGAGAAATGACTCGCTGTCTTTCACTAAAGACAAAAAAAAAAAAAGAAAAAGAAAGAAAGAAAACCTACAAACGGTAAACGAAGGAAGATGGAAGCTGCACTCATCTCTTCTTCAGTTATTTCTTTGAAAGCAAACCACACCAGATGAAAATGTAACAAATGTTGCAATTCTGGTCTCAGTCATGAAGGAGGAAAACACCAGACACAGCTGGATTATCACCCACAGCTGAAACGATATCTGGTCAAAGTTCATTTGGAGTGTAAGGGAGCTAAATACAGACCAATACTAGAAGAAAACCTTGTGGAGTGTGTAAAAAAAAAAACAAAAACACTTGGATCTGGGATTTAACTTTCTGGACAACAAAATAAGATATACAACCAGAGCTAGAATGACTTAGTCAAAGTCCAGACCTAAAACCAATCAAGAACCCGCTGCAAGGCTTGTGCTATGATGTTCAGACATTTTCATCCAGTCATTTTGCATTTTGAATGACAAAAAGAAAAAGGATGGAATTTTGTGGTTTTCACATTACATCGTGTGGAAAAGTTCAAGGGTATTCAGACTTTTGCAGGGGACATGGAGGTGTAGATCCAGAATGGGTGGCAACAAAGAAATGGAATAAGAGGGTGGCATGGCTTCCCAGGACCAAAGTTTTTAAATACACTGGATCACTTACAGAGGGCCCTTCACTTACATCAGGCTGTGGAATGGCGTGCTGCCCTTGGACAGCGTAAGCCTGCAAGGAGAGAGCAGCAGTTAGGAGGGAGTGGCATTGTGACACAGATCCATCAGGACTCCGTCCTCGGCGTGCTACGAAAACAAAGCCGTGTTGGCAACGCCCAGCAGGGTCGCGACTAAACAGGGAGACGACGTGCAACGTTTATAACCACTAAATACGAAGGAACCATCAGTAAAAAAAAAACAATGTCGCCTACCTGACCACCTGCAAAGATGACAGGAGAGCCTGAGGGTTTGGGCCTGTACGGGATGGTCACTCCTTTCGGTGGAGACTAAGAGAGAAAGAACATCCCGACTTAGGAAGGTGGTGTGACGTTTAAGAGCATCAGTAGCAACGTTTCCATTAGAAAATTCAGTTGATGTCAAAACCCCACCACAATTTTCAGATGTTTTTCTCAGATGGGAAAGAGTTAAAATCACACGTCATTAAAAAAAAAAACAAAAAAACAACTACTTCCTGTCTTCTTCATCTTCGTGGTTTCCACTATTGGCAAAATCTGGTTGTTGATTATACAACTTGTGTGATGCGACAAAAGGGTTTCCACTGCAGTTTTACAAAATAAACCAATTTCAATATGGCCAAAAAAAAAAAAAAAAAACACCCTGGCACAAAAACATTTTCTTGAAAAACAAGATTTTCTGTTTTAATTGCCGTGTTTCCACTAAATTTCTCATTTAGATGGTCAAAGGAAACGCAACTAATCAGACAATCACAATTTATACCTCCAGCATGACAACGCAGATCTGCTTGACGCACTCGATGATGGACTGGGGGGTCCCTGCAATGGTGATGGCACGTTCTGTTGAGTTGGGCAGCATGTCCCCTGCTACTTGTACCTGAGCTCCTGCCGACTGCAGGGAAAAAACGAGAAGTCGGGGGACGTCCCGGATATAAGACACGTGTCAAACGTTTAACGTGAGGACGGAAGGAGGAAAACAAACCTCTCGGATTTCTTTGATCTTACAGCCGCCCTTGCCGATGAGCGAACCGCATTGGCTGGCAGGCACAACGAGGCGCATGGTGACTGGCGGTTTGCTGGTGGCCGTGCTGTTCGTCATGGAGGTGCTGATGTCCTGCAGGAGATCCGGAGAACATCAGACGAATTCTATGCTAAAAAATCGTTCGATAACAAAGGCTTTATCTTTGTAATATTTTGGCCTCGGCTTCTGCAAACCTTATGGAAGCTCATGACACCAAACAAAAAGAAATGTCAATAATCCAAATGGAATATTTTTGATGTGCAATATGTAGAAGAGTATTTCTCATAGTAATGGGACACAGGTGGGAACCCACAATAACACCTCAGGGTCTTTGAAGACCAACCTCTGACCATTTTCAGCAAGAAAACACTATTTCAAGCTTTAAACCAGTCACAATATGCATTTTTATTTTTTGGGTAAACCATTTATCATATATTTTACGAGTCTTACAAAATAACATTTTAGGCTTATTTAAGATTGAAGTCAAATACGGCTTTTAATTAACAAAATGTGACGACATCACTCACTCTGCTGCAATTCACAAACACCGTCCTCTCACCTTCACATCTTTAATAACTTTCATTCAAACACCAAAATGAGAAAATTCATTTTATGTCCAACTGACTTTTTCCAATATTTTTCTCAAGGATTTCTGTTTCATATAATCCTTCGCTTTAGCTCAGCCTTCCAGGTTGCAACTTTGACACAGAAATTAGTACACAAAGGCAAAAGTTATAGTCTCAGTAAAGATGCGGTGAGAAAGCCTAACCTCCTCCAGTTTCTCAATGATCATAGAGAAGGCTTTAAAAATGGAGGTGGTGGGTCCTGCGAGGGTTATGATCCTCTCTGGACAGTTCCCCTCTGAGATGTTGATGCGAGCGCCGCTCTGCAGACACAGAGATGTAAAACAACACAGGAATCAGCTGGCTTCATCATACGATGCCAAAAAGAGCCGCAAAGTGCAGCTATGGACAGGTTTGTTCTTGTTTGGGAGAAGTAAAGTTTCTTACCTCCTCTCTCATCTTCTTCACCGACTCTCCTTTCTGTGGAGAAACAGCAAATATGCAATATTTACAAAACACACAGAGACCAGCAGCAGATTGCATCTGTCCAACAGTAAAAAAAACATCCCACCTTGCCAATTATGCTCCCAACCTCCTGCAGAAATGAACAAAACAAAAAGAAAAAGTTAGCAGCTCAGTTTTTCATGCGTTTTAGTGAAGCAACGTTTCTTAAAACCCAAAACAACTCGCTTCACATTTTAAAGCTTCAAACCAAAGAAAACTTTGTAAAGTTCTGACTTTCTAAATCTACTAAAAACAGATAAGGAAATATTGCTAATTATCTTAACCACACTAAGATTTAAAAGACATTTAAAACATTAGCTGCTCTAAAGTGACATGAAGGATGTGGACATAAGCTGCAGGAATCTAAGATATTTTTTATTTTTTTGCAGAATGAAACAGACTGAAGATTAAGTCAATTTATTCCTTCAAATAAAGCGAAGCTTCACGTTCGCTCGAATCGAGAGTAGCGCCTGACTACTTGTGTAGGAGTCCTATCAGCCCTTCTGTCAGGCCCACCTGTTCCTTCCCTCCCACAGCAAGAGGGAAAGGCCGTTTAGGCCTGCACTTCCTCTGAGCGCAAGGGATCAATATGTGGGGCGGGAGCCTTATCCTGCACGTGTTATGGCACAAGTAGAAGGGCGACTGTTAAAATGGCAACTTAAACTGCAAACAGTTCGACAAAATAAACATTTTCTGAATGTTCGATTATTTTAGACGTCGAGAGCATTTTGTTCTAGGACTGCAAAACGTTTTTCACATGACAAATGAACATTGTTACAGATTTAAAAATCTCTTTGAGTTCACAGTTTTCTTATAGTATTAGTACAAAATTAACACTTACATAGGGTGGGCGCTAAATACAAAATCTGCAAAGACTACTGAGGCACATGTAATAAAACTAAAAAATTAGAACTTATTCAGACTGAATACTGGTTTTAATGAGCAAGTTTGTACAACAGGAATCTCTTCATTTTGTCTCGCTGCACTTTTTTTTCCCTGTCCAGCTGTGAATGAAAAAAGGACAGTGGCTCCACAAGGACATAAAATAAAAAGTCAGAAATGGCCAGTTTTAATTTTGTTGTTGCAGAAGCAAAGCTTGCAGTTGTTATTTCAAAATTTGCACCTGCTGTAACTGAACAAGATCTACAAGGAAAGGAACTAGAGGAAGGATTTCAACTTTATCCACTTAGACTTGGGGTCTGGGTACCTGCATTTTCTCGCCAATTCATAAACACCTTGTGTATTTTAAAAACTGCATATCTGGATATTTTTGTTTATAAATTATTGAAAACCAAAACACGCAGTGGAGGGAATTATAAATTACAATCAAAACACCACATCCGTTACATCAGACTGAGTGAAATATAGGAACTTATTTTTAATTCTAATTATTTTAGTGGTTGTCAAAGTGAGTACAGCACTTTTCTCTAGGCAGGTGTTAATTGATGTACTGACAAACTAAAGATTTTCAGGTTACCTGCAAATTTCAGCAAGTCAAATTTAGGACTTTTTATTGCTGCTTTCAATGTAATATAAGACAGCTAAAAAACTGTAAAGATTATAATCAGGATAAACTGAAAACTTCATGCATATGATGGAACCAAAAACATGTTAGTTAGTAAAGACAAATTAACAGCTAGTTGCCAGTAGCCTCAACTGCGTCGAGCCACAGAACGCCATAAAGATGTCTCATCCTTTCGCCTGGCAGCAAGTCCCACAAGAAAATTAAAATACATTAAATAATCCTGCCACGAGAAAAGTTAAGACCCACTTACATTTTCATAATGAATTCAAGTCATTTTAGTGCCTTAATTTTACACACAAACGTAAGACTTTAAGGACGTGCAGACACACTGGTTCTGCAGAAGACGCTTCAGCTTCATACTCAAAGTTTGGTGCAAAGAGTTCAAACATGCAGAAAGCCATGAAGGTAAAACAGAGAGCAACCGATAGCAGCCCTGTTAAAGCGTGTGAGCAGTCGCTAGTAGTCTCAAAAGTCCATACTGTTTCTGACATCAATGTCACACAAGTCCGTGTCCTTCCTCCGTCTCTCTTTCTCTCTTTTATCTGCTTGTACGCACACTGCTGCAAACTACAGAACCATGACATACAAGACTGGCGACATGAACAAAAACTGATTTAAAACAGGCCAGCATCCTTTACTCCGTATCTGTTCCATTTATGTGACTTGCAACACTTGATTGTTTTCAGCATTAAAGCCTGCTTTGTACTTAACCAAGTCTAAATATTTCTGAAGGTAGTAACTGTGAGGGATTTAATGGTTGGGTCCTGGAACCTGGGCGTTGCATGGAAAGAAAAAAAAGGTTGCGGCACACAACGTCAATTTCCAATACATGGATTGATTGTCGGGCGGTGAATGAATAGACGAGCGGGAGAAGTAATTGTTGAACAAGTTTGCAAGAAGGCGTAGACAGAGGGAAAGATGGGGGACTTGTTGAATGCATGGATATAGAGGAGCTGAACAAACTCGCACAAAGAAGGAGGAATTGTAGGATAGATAAACCCAGGGGTTTTATTAATAAAACAAAAAAGGCACATCGGCAGAACCGACTTGTTCAAGTCAATTCACACACTTAAATGGATATATTCTATTCTCATATTAAATGAATCGTTCTTCTGTCCATGCAGGACTCCTGTCTGTCTGTCTGTCTGTCTCACTCACCTTCCCATGCATGAGTAACCTGATGGTTAAGGTGACATTAAGTCCTCCTTCAACTAGACTGGAGTCCATTGCTGCTCCTCAGTCCAAACACTAAACTGGCCAACAAGGTAGGTTTTTTGGTGACTGGCTGATCGTCTGCAGAGGGAATAAAAAAAAAACGAGCAGGTTAGAGAGAAATGTGGCTGCAGGGACAACATCTCAGAGTGAAGCCTTGGCGGCTAGTAAAAACGCTGTTACAGCAGATCAATGGAGTGATGCAGGCAGTTCACTTTCTTCATTTATTTATATTATTTTTTTTTGCAGGCGAGCGGGTCACTTTGGAAGAATGAGACGTTTCAGTGGAGCAATTCATGTCGGACTGGCCCGAGTCCACTGACACAATGACCCACTGTGTCCCTGGGGCCGTGACTATTTCCTGACACTGAGCAGCTGTGGCGAACTAACTTTTTAATTTTCTCTCATCCATCTACGTGCGGCCCAAACCGTTCAACACTTTGTAGCGTCTAACGGTGGACACGAAAAGCAGACAGTTGAATGAATAAGGTGAACGTAGCGAATAATATTTCGCGAAAAGGCATCACGCACAATTTTTTTTTTTTTTTTTGAGGGGGGGGAGGAAGGGGAAACCTGAATTAGCGCCGAAGCGGATCTGTCCCAACTTCCCGAATATTTTTCCCTACTTGCAACAAAATTAAGCTGAACGGATAGATCAACTCGATCCCTACGTGTTGAACACACTGTGAAGGGCCAGCCGGGTCGCCACTAACTCACAGGAAGCCACCAAGTTGAGCGCAGTTCGGTAATTTTCCATTCACAGCGCATTAGCATTAGCATCCCCCGATCCAGGAAATAGCCGCATCCCGCGGCCTACGGATCGCGCTGAGTTCTATCCCCGTCCTTCACTCTTGAGAGGAAAGGAAAGAAAACACGCTCACAAAGACGGATTCCTGGAGGTCTTACCCGAACCGGGCCTTGGGGTGTGTCCAGGGGGTGGATGGGGTGGCAAGGGTGGAAGGGGAGAGGTTCGGGAGGGAGATTTTGAGAGGACCCGGGGAAGAGGGAAGAGACGCCGCTGTTTGATCGGACTCCACTCTTCTTCTTCTGCTTTGCACAAAAGACAAAACAACTTTGACCCCGTCACCGTCCCGCCCCTCCGCCGGCTCAGCCACGCCCACCGTGGGGGGGTGGGGGGAGGGCCACGCCCATCACCCACGGAAGAGCAAACGGAGCACAAGTATTGGCATGTTGTTAGATTATACTGATTGGTATAAAGGGGTTGGTTTTATTAACGCCACAACGTTAATGAATCTGTGGGCCAGAGATGCTGTTTACATGTCTTAAAAATCACTAGAATAATTTATGTGTCGTTAAAAAAGGTGGGAAAAGCACCAAAAAATGTCTCAAGTAAGAGCAGCACTTGTTTATACGGAAGAGGATTAGGGCCACCGAAAAAAAAAAAGAAAAAAGGATTCTGATTTTAAATCTCAGAATTCTGACTTTTAATCTCAGAATTCTGACTTTTAAAGTCATAATTCTGACTTTAATCTCAGACTTTAAAATCAGAATTCTGACATTAAAGTCAAAATTCTGACTTTAATGTCAGAATTCTGACTTTAATCTCGGAATTCTGACATAAAAGTCAGAATTTTGACTTTAATGTCAGAATTCTGATTTTAAAGTCTGAGATTAAAGTCAGAATTCTGACTTTAATCTCAGAATTCTGACTTTAAAGTCAAAACGTCAGAATTTTGACTTTAATGTCAGAATTCTGATTTTAAAGTCTGAGATTAAAGTCAGAATTCTTTTCTGTTTGGTGGCCCTAATTCTCTTCCGTATGGTTACCATATTTTTAATTAAGTGAAAGTAAGAGGTGGCCGTCAAAGTATTTCATTAAAGGGCTATGTGAGTCAGTGTAAATGATCATAACATTTGATTTACTGACTTAACATGATGTCATCAGACAAACTCTGATATTTTAAAAACTAAAATAAGCAAATTAATATAAATAAATGACAGTATTACACAATAACATATTGAGCAGAATAAATACTGCTTCATATAATATTCTATAAACTTAAATGAGAAATACTAATACAAGTAAAGGTCCATTACACATTTGCTTAAAACTTCTCTCTCATAGATGGTTGTGGTGGTGTAATGATTCTGGGCTACCTTTCACTTCAGGCCCTTCATGACCTTCTCTGAAACACTCTTTGAATTATTTTATTTTATTTATTTATTAATTTATGTCAATAAACATTATATAGCATATATTATTTTCCTCATGCACACCTGTTATGTAGCAATTCTTAACCCATAGGGACACAACATCCTCAGTATAGACCCTAACTGGTAACTGCCTTGTGGAAACATTAAGCATTCATTTGGCCATGGCTGGGGACCCGTATTACCCACATTGTGTGTGTTTTAAACCATAACAGACCTGGAGGTTATGCTGCCTCCCCCCTCCCTGCATTTGTAAATGGATCCAGCAGATGGCTCAGTAACACTGTGTGAGGATGTGCCAAGAATCTGCAGTAGCAGTCTTTCCCCAACGTGACGTCTGTCTGAATACTAATAATAATAATAATAATAATAATAATAATAATAATAATAATAATAATAATAATAATAATGGCATGACAGACATAAAAAAATGAAGTACATCAGGAGAGAGATATTTTGTCAATTTACTCATGTCACAAATTTAGCATCTTGAGATATGAGGAACCTATAATTCAATATTTTAGTCTTAAAACAAATCTTTTCTTTTGTTTTAGCCTATATTTTCCATCAATAATCTCCCCTAAGCACATAATGGATGGGCAATATGAACTTAAAATATTTTTGCAATGTCTTGTTTAGGAACTATTAAAATCTTACATGAGTTATCAAATTTCTGTGTGATTATTTTGACAAATAACTTTGCAGCATCGTCATAAATTGAATTTCTAGCCTAGAAAAAAAACATTCTTTACTTTTAAACAGATCAGGACTGATTATTATGTTTCTTTCAGTAAGATGGTCTCCCATGCCTTCTGCATTTTTATTGACTGATATTCAAATTTGATCTATCTGCATTTCTTTATTTTAAATCTGAAATAATAAAGGAAAACATATCGTGAAACATTAAATTTAAGAAATACTTTTGGTGTTTTGAGGGTTGATAGCCAAAGAGCGTGAGAGTTGCTCCATAGCTGAGCATTGCGACGTTAAAACTGCAGCCTGCTTGAACTTGTGCCCATGTGCATTAATGTGATGTACATCAGGGCGGCCCCATTTTAAAGTCCAAGTGCAGAATGGCCTTCTGCTGTCAGCAACCAATCCTTTATAGTCCCCTGAATATTCTATAAACCAAATCTGTAACAGAAATGATGTCCTTGACATTGGAGTTTATGTGCTGTTATTTATCCAGTACGCATGGCTCATAAATCTTTTGTGGCTCATTTTCATAGATTGGAAATTACTGTGCTCTCCATAGATTGGCTTCTCACTGGCAGAAAACCGAGCTCGGCTACCCTGACAGCAATTTCTTTTACCACTTCCTGTTTCTTTCTTTTCATTTGTGAAACATGAATTCAGGCAGCAGATATGGGAGCTTGCTTTATGAGCCATCTGGAGTGTAGCTGTGCGAATGTTTACAGATCCACAAAGCATACATTGTGTCTTATTTATAATTTTCTCTAAAGAGCGACAGATGAGCAAGTTTACTGGAGGGCTTAACATGCTCTACCTCTGCGCTGTTGTTGGAAAATGTTACTTTTAGTTTTTGTAAATGTGAATTTGTATGTGAAATGAAAAACAAGTGCCATTTGTGTTTTTGTCCCGTACAAAAGAAGTTTAATTAGTGTAAGTCTTTGATGTGAGAGGAGGTGCAAGCTCTTCAGCATAATCTGCATGTTCACCCTTTTCGGTTAAGCAGCTACTTATGTAACCACATCCTAATTTCCATCTCATGATCCATTCCTCTAATTTTCCCCACTTTCCCCTCACATGCTACTGTCTAAAGTCTTTCTGAATGTTCAATTTTCCCAGTTTCTCTTTCACATATTCATCAAACTCCTCACTGGTCCTCTTATTCTTTTTCTCTCTCGTTGCTCTGTCCTCCATTCATGAGTGGCCATTGATTACCATTCAGCAACTGTTTGACAAAATGCCAATCGCCACCTAACGTGCCACTGTCAGCTGCCCCTCATCTCCCTTTGTGTAATGCAGATGATATTTAACACATCTTCAGTTTTCTGTTTTAAAAAAAATAAAAGATATAATTGAATTAGTAAGTATAAAAATTAAAAGGTAACACTTTATTTGAAGGGATGTGCATAAGACTGACATGGCGACGTTATGAAAATGAAGGAGTTGTCATGAATGCTTATAACTGTTGTCATAAAGAGTCATTTGGTAAATATGATATTTTTTATGCAAAGTTGCATTAAAACATGCATTAAGTGTCATTATTTTTTTAATCTAATGACACTTAATGATGACAGTCATAAATATTCATGAAGACTCTTTCATGTTTAAGACAATGTCATGTCAGTCTTATGCACATCCCTTCAAATATAGTGCTACTAATTAAAAATATGGAATGAAAAATATAATATACAAAAGAAACAGAAAAGATTAGATCTAAAGAGAAAGGGAATGATTTTAAAATTGTACTTTTGATTTCCACCGAACAAATCCAGCCGTTCAGATATTGGACCAGAAACGTCTGGATTGATTTATTCAAATTTTATTTGCTCCACTTCTTCTTAAAACACAATAACATCACTGCTGGTTCTGAACAGAGTTTAATGTGTTCAAATCATAAATCGCCTCCACACTTTTGAAAGCCACCCACTCTTACTTGTATTAGCTGGTTTCCTCAGACCTGAAATGTCCACAAAACAGTTTTTTACGCAGCTGTTTTGCACTCAAAGTGAATATGTTGCACTTTTCGCCGGTAAGGCTGGATTGCAGCCACAATTTCTAGCTGAAAATAGCAAATCTTTGGAGTTACAAACATGGTTGACTGTGAAATATCAAATTATTTAATATTACAAACTTCCAGAAAACTGCAAAACATCTGAAACCCTTTAAATCTAGACTAAACACCCACCTGCATAGAGTTGGTTGTGAAACATAATCATTGAAACATTAATTAAGTTTCTGATTTGCAACGACGGCAGAATGAAATATTTCAATTGTTGACTGTTACATGACTTTGTATTTTTGTGTTTCTATGATGTAAAGCACTTTGAAATGCCTTGTTGCTGAAAGGTGCTATGAAAATAAATTTTGATTGATTGATTGATATTATAGTAAGAAATTTGATGTTACTCTCAATTTCGAGTCATCACTTAGGGGAAAATAGTTATTGTAAAAATGACTCGCAAAGAGATGGAAAACAAGACAAACCCTCATCACCACAACATCTTCTACATTTTGTAAAACAATTTGACAAGCATATCTTTCCTTGTAATTTCAATCTGGATAAAAATGAAACCGTGCATGTGCTTATTGTGCCATCCAGGGAAGACAAAGGTTGGCGTTTATCTCGTCAGAGCTTTGGGCAAGATGTACAGATCTGTAAACTCTCAAAAATAGACATACAGGGTTGCACAGCGGGACTGAGCTGTCCCAACAGGGGTGTGAACAGATCCAAACGCCTGCGCTTGTGTGGCGACTGCAACGTCACTATCTTGCCACAGCCACAGTTATATAGCCCTGCGGGGTAACAGCGAGCGGTGACACGTGTCTGCGTAAACTGTCCATTCAGGAAGCAGAAATATGTGGAGAGGCTGTGACTCCCCTCTCTTATTTTCAGAGGATCTTCCACAAATAGGTTTCCCCCACAGAGACGAATAATTGGCGTGATATCTCGGGGGCAGGAGCAGTTTGCAGTTGCATGCCAGTCCTCCACAGGAAGAGCCCAGTCACGCATGGTGCTGGGCGTGATCTCCTTGAAATCAGGTTACACGTAACTTGTGAATTGACAAGAACAGACAAGTGAAATATATTCTCAAAGAAATGATCGTCCTTCAGTAGATGTGGGCATGTGTCAAGAATTTTAACACATAATTTACTACCTAGTGGATAACTGGTCAATTTTCTGCCACAAGTTCAGGCAGGGTCAGTCAGGACACCTCAGCATGGATGAATAGATATTAAAATAGTTATATAAATGCTGAGGGGCAGACATGGAATTGACATTTTGTTTCGTAACTGAATGTGAATCGATCAGAGATACTGAAGTTACATTATGACTCCGTAATCCAACCGCATTTAATTATTTTGCCATTTAGAACATGATCAATAGCCACGTTTTAATGACAGCTCTGTTCCAAACACTTACTCGGCCATGATGATATTCTCATTACAGACTAGAGTACTTACAGTACTTACAGAAAGGTTGGATTATTATCAGCGATTCATTTTGCTTGCTGCAGAGCATTTTCTTTAACCACAGCTGTACCATTTGAAGAGCTCCTGAAACGTTTTGCTAAAAGGTTTTGCATCTGATTGTAGCTGCGACTAAAGCTGCTCAGAGCAAAGTGAGAAGGGAGCAGGCATGCTAAATAAGTCATAACCTAATTTTGTGCTTAATAGGCTGTAATTACTGGTCCATCTTACTCTATTTACTTGCTCTCCAGAAGACATGTGCATAAAGACAGCCGTGCTTTGTCCTGCCTGTGGACCTGGCATGACGATGGAAAGAAGCCCATTTAAATTAAGTTCATCTCTACTTATGGCCTTGCTTTACTAAATGAAAATAAGATAAGCAATGTAAGGTAAGATAATTTTATTTATATAGCACATTTTCAGCAACAAGGCGATTCAAACTGCTTTACATGAATTAGAAGGAAATACAACAAAACAAGAAACCAAAGGAAAGAGCAAAAGAAAAAAACAAAAACGTATAACCTCATGTTTAAGAAGTAGTCTGTGATTTATAGACTAGTTGGGGTTTCTCTGGATAATAATAAGCTAAATATTGGTATAAAGTAATAAGTACTCCACACTTTATAAAGTATATAAACTTGATGCTCCTTTACTGGGTTGCTAGGTAAGTATACAAACTCCATAATTTATGAAGCCTGAAACTAAGTGTTGGTTCTCCATGTTTGAGTCTATAAAGTATATGGTCTAAGGTAATGAGTAGTTTGTCTAGATTAATTTATCTGGATTCTAAGTTTCTTCTAATTCCTGAAGTATATAAATTAAATGTACATTTTATTTCATTTGTGTAAGCATGTTAGTAACAACACTCACACCAGCATTTATTCTTTCTAGCAATGAATCAAAAGTAAAAGGTAAGGGGGAAAAACTCATTATCAATTTAGTGACCAAATAACAGACTGAGCCAGTCTATCCAGCTCCAGGTAGTAGGTAACATGCTAATATTGTATTAAATATTGTAGTAATGATGACCCGGAGTCTGGATCAAGTGCAGGCTGCAGGTTGCATCAGGAACACCCTGTTCCTCATTTTATCAGCAAATATGTTTAGTGCAACTAAAAGCATTTGCCAGATAGCAAGTGCATCCCTAAAGCAGCAGAAGGAAAATTACAAATCTGACAAAAAATCTAAATAAATAACCATGTTTAAATTCCAGCTCATCTAGAAGCATTCTCATTAAGAGCACGTCGGTGAAAGCCTTTTGGCAGAATTCACTCCCTTGTCATTTGACATCGTTTTACTAACCGTCTCACAGTCCAACGTGCAGTTTATTATGTAAAATATGTTTCCAGCTTTAAAAAACTCCAAGCATCAATACTTTATCGGTACTCAGTTTGCCAGGGATGTATGTGAAAATTGTTACATAAAGGAGATTGTCACTGACTGACTGGATTGGTCTGATTGAACTGACAGCAAAGCTCGTCAATTAACGGCTGCTGTGCGAAAAAAAAAGAGAAAGAAGAAACAGAAGCAAAAAAAAAAAACTTTCTCTGTTGATGACACTGATATGATTTCTTCCTTTGGTTCAGGCTGTGTTGCATGACATCAGTATCGTACTTTTCCATATTTTTTTGCATTACAATCATAAACATAATTTGGATTTCAATTAGTAGATTGAACAGAAATGATTAAATAGTTAGCTGTCTTATCAAGTTACCTAATCAATAAATTGAATCTGTGTGCAGCCCTAAAACCCAAGTTTCTTTCCATCAAACGAAACACGGTGTGTGACAATAAGCTAACATCCTCAATGATAAGTTTTGTAAAGTTTTATTTGCAGTACTTCACACAATTTTAGCATTATTGTTCATTATTGTGAAATGCATTATTATAGAAAACATTTTTAGCATAATAAAGATTTTTTTAAAAACAAGAGTGAACAAATAAATGTCTTTTTTTGCTTTTGCCAAAATTAATAAAAAATCATATCATAAGCACAGCTGAAGTTGTGAAACATTACAGCTGAACCCAGACAATCTTATTGGCAGACTGAATGCTATAAAAGAGGAGCAGATGTGCTTGTGGAAAGTTTTATTTTCTCACTAATATATTTTAAAATTATTTGATATATACTGTACAATTCAATTCAGACTTTATCAATGACACAAAATTCTGGTCCAACAAAATTATTGTTTTGAGAAAAACGTGAGGCACCTCTGAAAATTCTTTGGTCGTCCAGGACAAACTGCCTTTAGTAAAATTGTCAGCATGATTCAACTTTAGTTTGGTTGATAAGTTGTGTCTTTATTTACGACCCAGTGAGATCTTGTAGTCAAATCTTCAAAAACCAGGAAGATAAATAAAATCCAACAAATTTTGATCAATTCTAAGCATTAAAATGATTAAAGGTGCCACCATATGTCAGGATTTGGACTAAAAGTTTATATTTTCTTTGCATTTTGCCCAAAAGAGATGCAGACTGGCCTTTCCTTGAGAACTCTTCAGCGCGTTTAGAAAATGGATGAAGCGATATCCAACAAGCAGGAGTGAAGCTATGAAAGCAGAGCTATCAAAATCATCCATCTTATTCACAGACAACTTGCCAGATAACTTTCCTCTGCTCTTTGAAAAAGGTGTAGCTGAATGACTCATTTTAAAACTGTACAACTGGCTGCCTCTGTCCCTCCTGTGGATATTGAACCACAGATCAGATGATGAGATTCGTCATGGTCTTATCCAGTCAGCCATCCTTAATGCTCGTGCTCGTGGGCATTACTCTGGGGAGTAAGGATTGTGTTTTATTGTCAGCTTGATTTCATCCTGGGGATTAGTCATATTCATTCAGCTGCTGGAGGCAGAGACCTCACGGTTGCGTAAAAGAGACTTTTTCATTTTTAAGTGGCTTTTATTTGAAGGAAAGGTGGGTAGAGGGGTCACCGACCAGTGATGGATACGTTTAGGCATTAAAACGTGCGATTGGCTGTTTTCCTTTTCTTCTTCTTCTTTTTTCGTTTTGCTCGAACAGACAGTTCTATTTATAGCTTCTCGTAGCTCTTTGTATCTGTTTAAAGAACATCAGCAGATAAACAGACTTTCTTCGATGATAACAAAAAGAGGTAAAAAGCTTTTGCAGTTCCCAAACTGGGAATTTGCCTGGAATCTGAAGAGGCTGCGTATCACAATGATTTATGTTTTATCCATACATTTGACTCAATTCCTATACAAAAAATATTCCGACCACTTCAACCTTTCCACATTTTATCACATTATCCCCACAAACCTTTGAAGAAGAACATTTAATTTTCACAATGTTGTACAAATAATATCTGAAAAGTGTGGCTTTAACACTCCTAAATGAAATCGCATTTTTTCATTAACTGTAGGTGGAACTAACAGGTATAAAGGCTTGGAAACATTATTTTATATGTAAATAATCTACAAAATGTCCTTCACTTAGTTAAATAAATTCATTTTAAATAATATTTTATTTTATTGAATATGTCTGCATGTTTACAATAAAACATATTTAATTTAACAACTTATAGACCAATATAAAATGCTGTTTTATTTTTAGATATTGCTGGCTTTCTTTCCTTTATTTTATTTAGACTAGTCAGAGAAAACCAGAAACAAAACAAGACCTGAAACATGCAGGACCTCTAACAAGCACAAAGTTATCAGTTCTGCAGCAATTTTCTGAAGAATATTAAAATCAGGGCATAAAATAATGCTCTTTACATCAAAGTTTTGTTGTCCTATTCTGTTAAAACTTATAAAATGACAAACAGATTATTTTGTGAAATATTAAAGACAAAAAAAGGAGTTAAAAAGCTTCATCTTAATCATACTATCCTTCCCAACCATTTAAAACTGGGATGCAGTGTTTCCATTTTTCCCAGTTGCAGATACTGTATATTTTCATGTTACAGAAACAAATAAAGTCATTTGGTCATTTAAACATAAACTAATACAGGAAGTGTCAGTTCAACAAAGCTTCAATAGCTATAATTCTGAAATTTAACATTTTGAAAATAAATTTGTTTAATGGGAACACACCAATTTAGAAAAAAAAATTAACGAAAAGGTTTTGGCGGAGGATGAAATGTTTATTTCACAAAACTGCAAGGGAAACGCTTTTTTCCGCATCCCGAGTCACATGATCAACAACCGGACGTTACCACCGGCGGGAATCACGAAGTGCGAGACAATAGGAAGTAGTTGGAGGATGATGGCACAGCATGTTTTTAATGACTTATCACATGAGCAAACTTATTCAGGTATGTTCTTAATTGTGTTTCATATTTTGTAGAAACACCACAAATACAAAATTGTGTTTTTTCCTCTAATTTTGCACACATTTGAAATGGAAATGCAAATACTGACTGTATTGTACAGTCAGTCTGTGACATATAATCATCAACTGTCATGGTGGTTATATATGCCCCTTCTAATGCCACCCTGGGCAACTGCCCCTTATCAAAACATGCTTCTCAATTCGTCTCCTTTCTTTTACTTTGCTGAATTTAAACATGAATATTGTGACCTAAATTATTTCAAGTAGAGTTTTTTGCCTGTTTTATGGATCACAGATGAGAGTTTCGTAGGGATTGGAATTTTATCAAATTTAGCCACTTTTTTTTTACTATATTATTTTGAAAATCAGTCATTTTCGGTTGCTTGCATGAATGACGCAACAGATTTTTCACCGAGACAAGTCGCTGGATAATAAACTGATCAACCGATGATCTCGCTCAAAACTTGTGTTTGTTTTCTCAAAAACGAATTCCTGGTTTAAAGTCGTTTTTCTCTTTGTCACTCTCTCTTCTTGAATCCACAATGAGCAGCAGCATCACTCTTGACACACGGAAAGAATAAATAACACGCTCACGCACCCCGCGCTGCCTCCCTCTTCTGATGATGCTCACTCATAATGATTCATCACCAGCCGAGATCTGGGCTCCGATGAGTTCATTTTCGGAGCCGAGTGCTCAGTCGTGGGCCCTCGGACGCCCCAACCCCCACCTCCCTCATCCCGCGTCTCGACGGACCTGAACGCTGCCGCAGCCGCAGCAGCAGCAGCAGCGGCAGCAGCACCGGCGGCAGCCTCCAAACTGCGTTTCCCCACCTCCGCGATGGATCCCCGTGGAAACCGGTGAAACTGCAGAAGCACGACCGCTGGACAGCACAGCGGCTCGCAGTAACAGGGGAACAAGAAGAGGACTATCGTTACGTTGTGAAAATTCATCAGGCTGGTAGATATACACAGCTGGCTTGACGGCATGCAGGAGCTGGATAACTATTCTTGTGTGACCGACACCCATCTGCAGTTGATTACAACACAATGAAAGAGGTAAGACCGCTGATAAATTGTGTGTTATCAACGGGACGTTGCGGTTTTTATGTAATAAATAGACTGACGTCTCGGATGGTGCTCATCAGGATGCATTGTTGCATCGTCAGTCCCTCTCCTGAGTTGGAATTTATGATTTTGCCTGTTTCACCTGTCGACTCATGAGTGTGGCTGCTGGATGCCCATATGTAGCTTGATATGTCACGTCAACGTCCTGTTTTTATTGGTAATTTTTTTTTGCCTTTAGCAGGACAGTTGCTGAGAGAATGACACCTGGAATATTTCATTCATTTTTCATGAAGTAATGACTTCATGATGTTAAATTACTCAAATCGGCTCTCTTGTTTTTGGTTAAAACAGACACAATTTTAGTGTGGAGAGGAAAAATCTGTATTTTTATTAAGTTTTTTAATAATAATTTGCTTGTTTTGGATTACACAATCCCCCCTTCTTTTTATGAATGAGCAAAACCTTTGACTTATAAGATCAAGAACTATCATCTATTTCTTACTCAAAGAAGTGTTGTAGTTTTTGTTGTTCAAAAGAAAAACAAGATCTTCTTCCTGGTTCTTCATACTCTGACAATAATCAGCAGTGAATCTTGAAACAAGTCTGCTTCAGAGATTCAACATTACGACTTTTCCCGGTCGATACTGCTTACAGTTTCCCTTGAGATTTAATCTGAGTTTTTATTCCAAGCACTTTAACTCAACAAAGAGAAAAGACTAGACTGCAAGTTCTTAGCTCGATGTCATAGATTCAAAATTAACAGAAAATTAAAGAAATACAAGAATATCACTATTTACAGCTGAGTGAAAATGAGTATCAAAAACAGAAATATGGGGCTATTTGCATAAAATTTATACCAGATACTGGTATTGTACAAATTAAAACAAATTAGTTCATAAATGAAGTTATTTGTGAAAAATTACGTTCCTACAAAGGGATAAAGTCTTGGTTTAAGGAAGTGTTGAAAGACATAAAATGCTTATGAGATTGATGAAATATGTTAAAATTTTAAAATAAGCTGGTTTAGTCCAATGTTTTATAAAAAAAACATTTGTGTTTGCCAAGGTTTTGCAGAAGAAGGATGTCAGGATTGGTAAAAGAAAATATCTCTCTTAGCACCTTCTCGTCCTTATTGGTGCAAAATGTTCACATTGGTTAAAGGTTGGTTTCTACACTTTGTAAATGTTCTAATCATCCCTTTTGGGGGCATTGTTGAGGGGCAGGAGCCCCCCCCCCCCCGAACTATTTCAGTGAAAACCAGAGGCTCTGCAAATAATTTGTGGAAAAAAAAGGGCAAAAAATGACCACAAGAGTTTTCAGAGAGCTAACAACAACATGCATAGAGCTTTAGGAAGATCCTGAGTCACTGCAATAGACTCCACTGAGGAAGAAAAAGCTTATTGAATCTTGATCAAAGTTTGTTGCAGAACATCTGGGCAAGCCTATGAAAAACTGGAAGACAAAAAGTAAACTATTTGTTTGCACTTTAGTTGGACAATGAATAGCAAATCATCCCAGAAATACCATAAACAATGAAGTTTGGTGGTGGGATTCTAATAACATGGGTTTATCTTTTAGCATACTGGTAATATTCATATAACTGAAGGACATAAGAATTTAAAAAAAATGTGTATACTCACTAAGAACCTGAAGTTTAAACACTCTGGTCTTAAATATACATTGGTTTTGAAGAAAAAAAGACAAGAAAAGCTGCTTGAATAATCCAATCAGTGACCAGATTGGAAACATATAATAATCGGACAAACTTTTGATTGGGTTGCATGAAAGAGAAATTCTCCTTGGTTTAAAAACTGTTTTTTGTAAAAAGAAAAAAATGGGTCAAAATCACAGCTGAGCAACTTTAGCAGCTAGTTTCTCCATACAGGAAACATTTTGAATCTGTCAGTAACAGCAATGCTTTTCTAGCAAATACATTTCAGTAAACATTTGTTCCCTGTGTCATTCAGTTAGATTATCCCAATTTAAGTACCAACTAATTTATATCTATCTATATTTATATCATGTCTTTGTACATGTGCATTACTTTGACAGCTACTAAAATAATGTGTAAATTTCAAGTCAATATCCCAGATAAAAATATGTCTACTTAAACATATGTGTTCAGTATTTATTTCTCTAAATGCTTTTGTTATTCTTAAGAAATGACATGTTTTTAGTAACTGCACTTACAGACTGCAAATGTTGGGAGTTTTAAGTTCTGGTACAAACAAAAAAAAGCTATCCTCTTGTGGATCACTGAGGTAAAATTGGCCGATTCCGATCTCTGCTGGATTGATAGTTCCATCCCCAGTCGGCATCCAAGGATTGCAATTGATTTGTATCCAGAGCCATGATTCAGCTGTCCTTCTTTAGCACCACTTGCTCCAATTAAAAGCTAATTTTGTTTGCAGAAGGCTGGTTAATATTTCATCCGCTGCTCAATGCGACCACAAATCTGCGGATGGCGTGCTGGAGCATGTCAGCGTAGCAGTGCTGTGGCACACACATTACAATGCCTGCTGGATAATGGAGGTTTTGATTCCAGACTGCCCTTTTTAATGAGCGCAGGGTTGTAAACGGAAGATCACACAGACTCAGTGTGTTGTACAAACGCAGCGCAGGACGAGCCCTGCTGGTGGTGGACCATGGAGCATCTCACTGTGGTGTCAGTGTCACATCTGTTGCCCATGTTGAGGCTCTACCACCGAGTCAGAAGGAAACCCAGCTGGCTCTGCTCCAGTGTGGTGGGTGTGTTAAAAACTGGCTTAGTCAGGGCTATACTGCAGCAAGAGATTGGACAAGATAGAGAAGAGGAGCACTCACATACTGATAACGCCAGAATGCTGCAAAGTATTTAAAGTATTTTCACCTCTGGACCTTGGGGAATGTTGCATCAATCTAGGAAGGACTGCACAACAGTCACACACACTGAATTACTTAAGTGAACATTTAGACAGCTTTTATGGATTTTCTGCTAAGTAGTTTTGCGAAAAGACTTAAGTCATTATTTTAGGAAGGTGACGACATCTTTCGTCCTATAAATCTATCTTGTTTATTTAAAGGACTTGACTTTTGCCTCTGAATTGTGTTTTCAGTTTTTACTATAAGAGGTAACACGCTTCTATCTGTCCAGGGATTGCTAAAATCCCTTACTGAGAATAACAGGGTAATACTGTTTCTTATTTCTGGGAAAGTCCTGAGAGTTTTACTATTAAAAATTAATACCTGAAATTAAAAAAAAGTAATTTCATAGACTGGCTGTTTTAAAAGAAATATGAATACTATTTGAATACTGAGCTGCTAATAGATTAAAAGAAAGGATTTTAACATAATAGCTGGAGCTGGAGGTTGGAGATTTATTTGTGGGTAAAGCTTTTCTATGATAATAATGAAAATGAAACGTGGATATTTAAACATCAGTCAAAAACTGATGGATTATAATGGTGCAATACTAATTTAGCATTCCACTAATGCTTGCATTATAGACAGAGAATATAAAATGTGTTTCCAATATTAAAGTATGTTAAAGTTTTAGTGAATTACTGTCCCAAAACTGTAATTTATTTCCCATCTTATCATCCCTATAATTTAAAGTCCTTTTTAATTAAATATCATAAGGTTTCCAGAATGACAGAAGCATAGCATAGTACAGTTCTGCCCGTCCCCCATGTATTGCTGTGCACTGCCAGTCAGCTAGCTTAGAAAAAAAATTTAGAAAGTCCCTCACATAAAAAAATTACTAACCTAAAGCAGCCCTGCCCATCATTCTTATGAAGAACAGTCTGTCTTTAGCTGAAACACTCTTTGGTTATGCAACATGACAAAAACTCAGAGCACAGAAACAAACAAACCCACTGAATGTCAGAAATCCCTAAAACGAAATAGAGGCTTAGAATGACCTAATCAAAGTTCGATCTTAAATCTGATTGAGACGCTGTGATATGACTTTCATCAGGTCATTCATGGCTAAAATCCTTACCAGTTGTTAAGGTGCATTCACACCAGTTCGCTTATTTGGTCCATACTTGTGGACCAAATAACGTTGTGCTTTTTTTTGCAAGCAACCCTCGTGATGATTGTTGCTCCCATTGGACAAAAATAATAATAGAGGGTGCGACTAATCACAGACCCAGACAAACAAACGTTGGAAGTCCTGCTTTTTGCATTTCTGTTTTGCATATCTGTGCTGTGATTTAAACTGCAGTATCATTTTGAATGTCAAGAGCAGCTCATGCAACGCCCGTTTTGCTACGTGATATTTCTAATTTTGGAATGGCGTCAGCAATGCATGCTGCAAGCTGAATGAGACGAGGTGCTCTGCAGCCCTCGACCCTCAACATGCTGCCAGCAGCTAACCGGAAAACGGCGGGTCAGGTATGACTTCAGTGCGTGTAGTAGTGACGTTAGCAACAATTTTGCCATGATGTTCATCAACAGTGGCTCATGAAGCTGGTCTGTGTTCAAACCGCGCCAGAGTTGAGTTGTAACCAGAATGAGGCCAGCTCAAAAAACAGGTCTTGGTCCGGTTGTTCAGTCCGCATAGGATTCACTTGATTGTATTCACACCTGTGCAAAATATCCAGACCAACAGAGGAAACAAACTGTGGTCCAGTTAAAGTGGACCAAATGTGTCAGGTGTGAATGCACCCTTAGTTTAAAGCGACAATTATGTTTCCATATTGATCTGGGTTGGTTTGGGCAGCTTTTAACATTAATAAATTAAATCAAGATTAAAAGATTAAGCCGTATATTTTATTTATCACGTTACTCTTTATCAGTGAAATATACGTTATCATCTGAAGCATTTAAGAGTGACAAAGAAAAATAAAATCTGTAACCGGTCAAATACTTTTTCACCAAATCCGTCATTCTGAAAGATGTTTCTTTTGAAATAAGTTAACATAAAGTAGTGTTGTTGATAAAGAGCAGATGGTCATTTTCAGCTGTTTTTTTGATTAATGCACGCAACATAATGAGATGTGACTGTGAGGAAAAAAGAAAACCTTTTAGATATACAGTAATCCATTGTCATTTTTTGGCAAATATCAACTGTGTCTACAGTATATCTATATAATATATATAATATATTTCAATATATTTCATTGGATTTCTTTTCTTTGATTTTATAGATACTTTGGTTGGTTTTTTCTCTTTGTGCTCCTTGTACGGTGTCCTTGAGTGCCAGAAAGGCGCCTTTTAAATAAAATGTATTTTTATTATTATTATTATTATTATTATTATTATTATTATTATTATTATTATTAAAACTGCTACCTGACGGGGATTTGGAGTAAACGAATGTGAAGCAAAACATTTTGGGAATGTCAACTAAAAATCTCTCCATTTCTAAATCTCAATCTTCTTCTACAATATAACACTTGTAACCTCATTATCAAGAGCCCAACCACAAAATGTGTTATATTTTTATGCTCTAACAATATCGTAATAACGATATCTTAACACTTCCAGTGTCGGTAGAAAAATGTGACGGAGGAAACATTTCATTTCATTATAAGAAAGCCTGGAACATGTACGCTAATGGAGGGTAGCATTCGTTTTGTCATGGGAGGAGAAAGAGCAAAAATGTCACAAGGTATTGTCCTAATTGGCATTTGAATAAAAGTGGACAGCAGTAAGCCTCTTTCCTTTTCTTCCTCTGTTTTATAAACTTGCTGCGTTCCCGAGCCAACTTCTCCAAACATCAGCCTTTTACTGCGTGTGAGATTAGATGAACAGAAGGTAATTCCCATCCTGCAGTTTCACACACCGTTCAAGTCGGTTGTTATTCCAAACTATATTGAATGATGCAGAGCGACAACCAAAATCAATATGGATTACAACATTTTCTTTGCTATGGAGGCTATGCTTATCCTCCCACTGCAACTTATCCATGGAGTTGGTTGCAACCTAATGGTAGAAATATCAGAAAAAGCTTTTTTTTTCTTTAAACTTCATGCTCCAAGCTTGTAGTGCGGAAATAGAATCAGCTGTCCTGGAATTTTGCTGTGCGTAGAAATAAAGTTTTAATACTTTAAATGTAGATTTTAAGCAAAAACATCATGGCGTCTGTTATATTTGCTGATCTTATGAAATGATCGAGTTGAGGAATAGCCAGCTCTGCGTAATTTATTCTTCTTTTACAAGGAATTTTGTTATTATTTTACAAATATATCATATTGCATTTTTTGTTTGCCCAATATTAGTATCACAAAAGAGCAGCTTGTAATGCACAAATAAGTGGGTCAACATATTCTAATATAACTTTCCAGTATGTTGGCTGGAGTCTCACTGCAGTGCATGTAATGGCATCATGTTCAAAATACTTGCATGAAACATCACCATTGCAACATTTTCTAATATTGTTGGGCTGCAGCTGTCTCTGTAATGTGTTTATTTATCCCTTTTTGATTAATTTTTAAGTGTTTCCAGAAGGTAAACATATTTGATTTCTGTTTAAGTCATACCTTTTTGTTCACATCAGTTTGTTGTACTAATTATGTTAAAATTCATTTTTTCCTGGTCGTACATCCGACTGATCCGACGGACTGCAGTTTATTAAAAATATTTTTCTCTACTCCGATGAAGCCAGAAACAGAAATCAATAAGCCGCTGGTCACTAGCGGAACAAGTCAGCATTGGGCCGGGGGGAGGGGCCAATTACCGGGCCCCTGACGAATCACCGGGCCTCTAACGAATCACAGGGCCCCTAACGAATCACCGGGCCCCTGACGAATCACCGGGCCCCTAACGATTCACCGGGCCCCTGACGAATCACCGGGCCCCTAACGAATCACCGGGCCCCTGACGTGCATCGACTGCGCTACTGGAAACTGAATGAAACTGAAACTGTTGGAGGGATAAAAGGAAGCATTTCGGCTTCCTTTTACCCAAGAAGCATTTCGGCTAAACCGTGAGTGAAACAGCCATTGGGACTGACTAGTAATATATAACATAATATACACAGTCCAGTCACATTAATGTGACCATCTGTCAAAAGCCAGAATAACCACCTTTCGCAGAGCGAACTGCTACGAGACGTGCAGGAAGAGAGTCACTTAGGTCCCTGAAGGTCTTCTCTGGGATGTTGAGCCATGCCGACTCTAATGCCGTGGCCAGCTGCGCTAGATTACGCGGTTGAGGATCCATGGCGCGAACAACTCGATCGAGATGGTCCCACAGATGCTCGATTGGGTTTAAGTCAGGTGAGTTTGCTGGCCAGGGGAGGACGGTAAACTCATCCTGGTGCTCTTCGAACCACGCACGTACACTGGCAGCTGTATGGCACCTCGCATTGTCCTGCTGGAAGATGCCATCATCCTGAGGAAAAACAATGCGCATGTAGGGGTGGACATGGTCCGCAAGGACAGATGCGTACTTGTATTGATCCATCGTGCCTTCCACAATAATCAGTGAACCCAGAGAATGCCAGGAAAACATTCCCCAGACCATAATGCTCCCGCCTCCAGCTTGGACCGTTCCTGCAATGGTTGCAGGGTGGTTCCTTTCAGAGGTTTCACGCCTTATACGCCAACGTCCATCTGTCCGATGGAGCATAAAACGCGATTCATCTGAAAACGCTACCTGTCGCCACTCAGTGGACGTCCAGCTGCTGTACTGGCGTGCAAATTCTAGCCTTCGTCGTCGATGAACACCAGTCAGCATAGGTGCACGAACCAGGCGTCCGCTTCGGAGGCCCAGACGCAGCAATGTTCGCTGAATAGTGGTTTGGGAGACACTTGTGGTAGCCCCTTGGTTCATTTTAGTGGTCAGTTGCTCAACGGTAGCCTGTCTATCTGCCCGAACGCATCTCCGCAACCGTCGTTCGCCTCTGTCATCTATGGCCCGTGGTGCACCACATTTGCCACGTCGTTGATTTTGGACAGTCCCATTTTGCCATGCACGGTACACTTTTACCACGGCGGCACGCGAACAGTTCACAAACTCAGCCGTTTCGGAAATGCTTCCACCCTTGGCCCGAAAGCCAATGATCATGCCCTTTTGGACGTCGGATAAATCGCTTCGTTTCTGCATTACGCCAACGATTGAAATGTTTTCCGAAGCCCACACACACCCTTTATATACGCTCAACTGCACTGTGCTGCCACCTGCCTTCTGTGATTGGTTATTTAACTCTGAAGTGGAAAGTACGTGGTGGTCACATTAATGTGACTGGACTGTGTATAATATATACATTCCTCCCTCCCTGGCACCCACAGCCCCGCTCCCGCCGTCCTCGATCCTTCATAAATCTGCAGGATGTTATCAAGGACGCAGCCCTGCGTCTCCAACGCCGAACCACGGATTCGTTCACGTCGAGCTTACGTGCAGCGGCTCCATTTCCCTCCTGTACCGCTATGAACTTCTTCATG
Organism: Poecilia picta; assembly: GCA_033032245.1. Lineage (NCBI taxonomy): Eukaryota > Metazoa > Chordata > Actinopteri > Cyprinodontiformes > Poeciliidae > Poecilia > Poecilia picta. The sequence goes on along the minus strand of CM065359.1, from coordinate 11,155,078 downwards.
GTGTTTCCAAAATGAGGGGGTGAGTTTGAAGAAATTTCTCCGTCGTGCCTGCTGCTAGCATGGGTTTGTTCTAAATCAGTGGTACTTAACCTGGGTTCGATTGAACCCCAGGGGTTCGGCGGAGCCTCTGCCGCGGAGGTGAAGACACACTTGTGTAAAGTCGTGATGACGACCCGCTTTGCCATCACTTGCTACAGAGGATCACGTTACATTGCTTAGCCAATCAGAGCTGCGGAGGAGGAGCACTGATTGGAGGAGTTTCACTCTCAACATGGATCTGAACTCAGTTTTTACCAAATTCTTATAGTCTAAATCTGCTCCTTTGTCGCATCTTTTCAGGGTTGGTACTGCCTCTAGTGGCGTGGTGGTGATAACACAGCTAATATAATCACATTACTAAATCAGAATACCGCAAAGTATTTTGTGTGTCCGGGGGGAAATAAGAAGGGTTCGGTGAATCCGCATTTGAAACTGGTGGGTTCGGTGCCTCAAAAAAGGTTAAGGACCACTGTTCTAAATGAAAAGCAGGGCTTTCTTATTTGATTTCCAATTTTGACTTCTAATGATTCACTTCCTGATAAAGCACCACCTGGTGGTTGAAGAAAAATCCACTGAAAAGCCGCACCAGATTTAAAGTGGGGTAAAAAGTAGCGGCTTATAGTTCAAAAAATACGGTATTGTTTCTTCTACTACTACTTTTAATGGCAATTTAGTAAAATTGCAGTTCTAATTTTATCAACTTGATCATTAAAACAGATGATTGTATCAACCCTAAGCACATCTGGAGCAGAATATGTGGCTTTCTGGAAATGTCAGTGCCTCAGTTTTTTTAAACATGCTACAGATGGAGGAAAATCACAAGGCCGAGTCTGATTTAAAATATTTCTAATAGAAGTTACCCAGGTTTCAAGACAGGCATATGAGAGTGCTCTTTTATGAATCACACCATGCTCACTGCCAGGGAAACTGGTTTATATACACTATTTCACTATATTTACCATAGCAACAAGGCACCAGTGTAACTCCAGTTCACGCAGGAGAATGAGCTCGCTTACGCTTCCTCGCTATCACTGGTGAAATGTCTTAGTGCTCCATCTGTTCATCCATTGTCTCCTCATCACCCTTTTAAACTTGTGGAGGCAGAAAACTCAGATGAAGAGCGGGAATGGCGTGATTTCATTTCTGAAGAGATCCCATATCGTCTCCGCTGAGAGTGATTTTATGACCTGGGTAATGCTGTTCTGAGTCCGTCTCATACGGGAGCTGATGAAGGTGGCTGTAGGTCATGAAAGTTGCCCAGCGTTGATGCCTCTTGGTGCTGCTGAGTCAGTGACCTTTCCTGGCTTTAGGTCGCTGTGTTCAACAAGCGTTTTTTTTTTTTTGTCCTCTCTTCCTGACCCCTCTTCCTTCCCTGCTCCCTGTTTTTACACTCCACAGCAAAAAGAAGCAAATACAAATAAAAGGAGGACAAAACATCATAAAGATCATAAAGAGTTTACATTTCTGTGATACCTCCCTATTTTCTTTAAAGCATCTCCGTCAAATTTATGTCCTGCTTCAGAGCTCAAAATAGCAGCAAGAGGTTTTACAGTAAGCCTCCTGACGAGAGTCTTGTTATCTCCCCGTGTGCGTTGTTTTACAAAAACGTCCCAGCCTGGGCTCCGTCGCAGAATGGATCCTCTGACACATATTTGCATGTTAAGCTGAGCGCTCTACAGGGACAATTAATCAGCACGCAGCCATTAATGAGTCTGAGTCCCATGGTGATTAATTATGTCTCATGTGTCCAAAGCAACCTGGGAACAGCTGTTTGTTTATGTCACTGTTTTCATCTTTTCACACATCCTTCAGAAAAAACCCCCAACAAAGATAAATTTGTCTGGATATTTTGTTTAGTTAAATTGAGTTTGCACAAACCAAATTGCTTGTTTTTGCTGCTTAAGTCAGGCGAGAATCATTATGACTGAATATTTGCTGCATAGAGGAAGACATACAAAACTGAGCAGAGAAACAGAGTGGTACTTAAAGCTTTAGGATGTTTTATTTTGTAACTATAAAGGAGCATTTCCTCAACCTCTGCCTGGATTTCTGGGGCAGGTCATTGATGTCTGTGGGTGGCAGTGTGCATGTAAAAATATTCCTTGGACGGAACCACAGATCTCAGGGTTTCACTGTAATATCCACTGGCCTTGAATCCTAAGTTTGCTTTAATTATTTCTGTGTAGACCTAAAGAGAGAGAGAGAGAGAGAAAACCAGGTGCTAAAATAAATTGCATTTCAGAAATCTGTTTCTCTGCAGCAGGTCTCAACCAGTTCACATGCATATTTTGGAGGCCAGCGGGATAACAGAGAAATGCTCGAATATTCACTGTGATGTTGTTCTGAACAAGCATGTGGGCACACTGTAAACAAACACTTGTAATGCAGAATACAGTGGCCTGCTAGAGTATGCCTACCTCTTGATTTATGTAAAAAGAAAAAAAAAGAGAAAAATCATGGAACAACTGTAAATTTTGAGGTGGTTTATGGAGATTTTCTGTGGGCCAAATCAAAATAGCTGATTATTATCAAGTAAAGATGAAAACAAATCATACTTTATAACATTTTTTAAATAAAAATCTGAAAAGTGTGGTGTACGTTTGTATTTGACACCCGTGAGTCGATACAAAGCTTCACCCATTCAGCTTTACAGTACAGTTGAAAAGAGAGTGCCTGTCAACAGCAGTTTTTAAGTCTTTTCAAAGATTTTTATCCAGTCTGTACTTTGACAGGGCCATTCCAGCACATAAATTCCTAAGTCATTGGAGCTGCTGGATTTGCGTTACATTCAGCTACATTTGTCTACGCATCAACTCTGAACAGATTTCCTGACCCTGACAAAGATAGGCATCCCACAGCATGATACTGCCACCAGTTTTCATGGTTTTCATGGTTGGGATTGATAGTTTTCTGCCAAATTGTTCAATTTTAGGCTCATCTGACCAGATCTCTGTTGCATATGATGTTGCATCTGAAGGCTTTTTGTTGCTTTGGGTTTTATTTAAGGGTTTCAGAGTGAAGATATACCTCATTTCCCAGAGTTTTTATTTGTTAATACATTTTGAACCCATGTAGTTTCTTTATTCATAATAATGCACTACTTTTGGTTTTGTCATATCGAAGCCTCTGGTTTATGGTTTCTGACAAAACAAAGAAAATATTAAGGGATGTGAATACTTCTGTAAGGTACTGTATGTTATTGCATTTTTCTGAATAAAATATTTATTCATTAATCCAGCTCTCTAAGCACTTCATAGTTTGATTTACAAATCGTCTTTATTGGATTCATCTTTTGCTCAACAGTGAGAGTTATTATGCAGAGATATTGGGTTTTATTAAAGGGTCAGAGAGCAGATCTGAGCTCTCTAAAGATTAACACCGCTGACTGTCTGCCTTCTGCCTCATGCCATCAATTACACTCACTCAAACTAAGACTTGACCCTGGGGGTGCGGTGTGTCTCCATCTCAGCCCTGAGCACCATATGGACCCAGGATTTCATGTTATCACGCCTGGTGCATCACCATTTTGCAACAGAGCAAAGGATTATCTACAGCCTTGGAAATGCATTGCTGCGGTTAAGGCATGTAAACCATTAATGGGAAGATTCAATGGGAAAAAATTAAACAAAATCCAACTCTTTCAGCAGGAGTTCCATGTTTTCAGCTTCACTCTGTCTCCATCAGGTCATCTGATGTCCAGTACAGTCTCTCTTCCACTGCAAATATTATTGCAAAGGATGATTGTGACAGAAAATAAAGATTTATGTTATTTCAAATTTAAAAAAATGTATGGACTTTGCAAGCTGTGTGTACAAAAACAGGAAAATAACATCTTTCGCCTTGAGCTTGAGAACAGCAAGATAAATGTAGGATAAATCCAGCTCACTTAAAGTCAGAGAAGGTAAAAAATATAATAAGAAGAACAGGTTAACTTTAGTAGCGACTTTGAAAGGTGAGAATAAATAGTGGGGCCGTTTTCAAATCCAAAGTAGTCGATAATAGCAACTCTTGCAAAGACTTTGGGGTCAGTCTCTCGTGAAAGTACACTTCATACTCACTTTGTGACTTCACCCTAAGCCTGTGTTTCCCCCCCTGGACACTTTCAGACGTGCAGGAATTCAATCGTCTATTTTTTTTGTTTAACTTACAGATATAGCAGGAAGCGAGGAGGCTTTTGTGTTGGATTGCAGGCGGGCGCTGTTTACTTCTGGATCCCTCACGCTTAGGCAGGCCATCTGGTCCATGTGTGGGGACTGTGATTGCCACCATACCAATGGTGGTATTTCTTACCATACGAAGAAATAGTTGCAACGTGTTCAAACTCTTTCGTTTTGCTTAGAAAAATATCAATTAATTTCAAGGTAACTTAAACTGAAACTAAATATGTTTCGTATTCAATCGAGCATCAAATCATCTAGCGATATTATCAAGAGTAGATGGCTTTTTAAACAGTCTTTTGCAGAGGTGAGGATCTTTTTTATTCTATTTCAATTATAAATCTGAGTAAACATCTATCTCTTTAATCGGCACAACATCTGGACCACAAGATTTCTTCGTGCTTTGAAAGAAATAACAAATTATGACTTGTAATTTCCTTCCAAATGAAGCGGGAGATTTTGTTTTAAAAATGTTTAGTTCTTCTAGCCTGAAGATGAGGACACAGATCCTTCATTTAGGAATATGGTTCCTCTGAAAGAGCAGTAACCCAACAGTCAGCATCGAAGCAGCGTTAAATTATTTACTAAAAATGAGATACATGTGATATACATGCATGCTGAACACAGTGTTCATCTGTCATGTCCTGATGCTGCAGCGGCAGCATCAAGCTAGCAAGACCACAGAATAACTTGCAACACTGCAAGTAGCATTTAGTGTCCACATTACCAGGTTAATACGAACATTTTCCACTCCAAAAAAAAAAAAACCTATGTCAGTGGAGCATTTTAAGAAGGAATACTTTGGCATTTTGCAGATTATAGTGAGCTCAAGCCACAGACTGGGAAATCACATCGGATGCTGCTTTGACTTAATCCTGTCTTTGCACACAGTCAGATTCTTGCACAGTAAGTCAGAGCAAAAACTAAAATAAAGGTAGACAACTCCAGGAGTCCAATCAATACCTTGATTGTGAATCTTAGTAATCCCAAGTATTATGCCATACAGCTGTGATCAACAAGTCAAAATATAAAAAATGTGTAGATTTAGTTTTTCTTTCAATCTGCACTGATCTCATCTTAAACAAAATGAGAGATGCAAATGGGGTTAGACTCCAATCTCTGTTTTTATTTACTTATTTGTAGTTATTATTTATTATTCATGTTAAGAAAAGAGGCTATGTAGAGAGCAGTTGTTAAACTTTATAAAAAATTACAAATATTACATACGTGACATTTTAAACTATTTTTAGCAGCTCATCAGTATTAAAATAACAATTTCTGTGTGTATTTTGCTTATGAATGTAGATCCTCATCCTGTCTGTAAGATATTTAAACATTGGTAAAGATTTGCACATCAGGCTTGTTCTCTCTCTCTGTGTTTCTCTATAAAAAACATCCTAATTTCAGAGCAGATATGTCATAAAAGATTCATATTCTTGACAAATAGTTATATTCATGTGTGAAAGGACTGAGTCCTCTTTCTTCAGCAACAGCTTCCACACCGAAGAGCATGGTTCGCTGATTGAAACTAGATTTTGACTTTCTGGCCAGCTGGCCATTCTTCAGGGTCATTTAAGTTAAAAATTAATTTAATTTAATCAATTTATGATTACTAGATGATTTCTCTGTGCACCTCTAAGCAAAAGTTTGTTTTTTGCGATATGTGTTTGGTTTGTTGACCTTGCAGACACAGAGATGACCCAAGACTTTGACTTCCCTCCCTTGTTTCGACAACACATATGATCTTTCTGCTCCTATCCACTGTTTTTACTTTGATTTTGACCTGCATTTTGGTTTAATGAGACAGAAAAAGTGTTTTGATTGTGGTTTAGAAAGACATAGATTGGGATTCCCAAATTTTCTGTGAAAGAGGCACTTCCCTGAATAGCCCTTTTCGCAGAAGCATTGGTGTTGTCACCACAGTAACCAGGTCAGTGAAATGGAAGCTTGCTGCTTCCTGTGGGGTTGTCATGTACTTTTAACACATTAGAGGCCTTCTCCTAAACCAGAGAACTGGTGTTTATTTTGCATATTTCTGTAAAGCCAGGCTGCAGCCTGAATCAAATTGTAAATTGGGTCATTTGCTTAGGAGAAAATTAGATATCGGAGTTCAATTTTTGTTTGTGTATTACGATAAAGTGTCGTTTAACTTTGACATTTGACTCTCTCAGTACATTTTCTCTGTCTTAATCTGTATTTGCATATGTTTTCCTGCAATAAAAGGTTATGTAGCTGCCATTAAAGAGATACAAAACTCAACACTCAAGATAAAAAGGTCAGGAATGCATATTGCTGAATATAAAGCGTAGCAAAAAATTATTTGCCACCTTACAAACTGCTTTGTTTTTTACCTGTTTAACTGTTTCATCAAACTAATTTTAAACCCCTGAGTGAAAACAAAATGTCTTTTGTGTTATTTATTTAAGTGAAACATTTATTGCTACTAATCTGGCCCAAGATGATGAATACTGTCTCGTGAACTTAAAAAAACCCAGCAGTGTTTACAAATTGAGCTGAAAATGGCAGCTCCGCTCTGTGCAGTGCATTGACCTACATTCACTGTGTGATGGACACAGAGATGGGATGCATGGAGTTTGTGTTTTCACAGAGCCAAAACAACTGCTTTGTCACACTGAAGCTTTGAGTTTCTACTGAAATGTCTTTCAGCGTGGCATCCACAGCATTTCAAGCGACTGCTGGTTTCCACAAGCCGTCCTCCATAACATGAGTTTCATTCTGAAAGGTTAGGTGATTAGTTGCTGAATCTGGAAACAGAACAAGCTGGTTCCATGCAAGCGGTGGCATCGGTTTGGCACTGAAACCATTTTGGTAGAAAACCTTTAGATCTTGGAACCTGAATAAAATGAATGACTGACCAGCCTTTGAAATGTTACTGCCATAAAAAGAGCTAGTTGAGGAACTTTTTGGAAAAAATTTACTTTTAGGAGTAGATTTACTACGCTGTGCTTATTTGTTTTACTTGAGTAATATTATTATGACGTATCACTACACTTACTTTGATGAAAAATTTCTGAATAATCATCAAGTACCTTCATTGAATGAAGACTTAACTTGTTTTAGCCAAAATTGCAAGATATACAGATACACCTACAGTTTATATTAAAGTGGGACTTCTTGTTTAGCCAAGCTTTGTTCTTCTAATGTTATTTTATATCTGACAAACCTTCTGAGATGTTCAGAAATAAAAAAGATAATACAATAAACATATATATTGACATCAGACATTACCCTCTTCTACCATATTGTATAGATATTACCCAATAACTAATAGTTTCATGAGATTGATATTGAACCAGTTGGATTTGGAAAAGTATTTATTTTACCTGGATTTGTTGTTTTTTTAATGTAATGTGATGTCATATTAGTTATTTGCATTACTTGTTTTCAGTTTAGTCTTAGAAATACTGGAATTTGCACATAGTTTCATAGTTTTATCTGGTCGATGGCATCATTTCTAAGGATTGAATAATTTCTCTAGTGGTTGCTTTTTACTTTTACTTGAGGAAAAAAATGTTGAAGTACTACTTCTCTGAGATGAGTATAACTTTTGATTATTCTACCCACCTCTGATTGGGAGGAAATGACTATATAATACAAACTCCAGAGCCCTTTCTCTTTTTTAGCTTTAAGAATTGACCAGAATATCACATATTTGCACAGACTCATATGCAAAATCTTTGTAATAAACCAGCTAAGGAGATAAAATATTCAATTTTTGTTATTTCCAGCAGTGCATTTAAAACCTATCTTTCATTCAGAAACGCTGTTCTTCCCTTTGTTTCTATGTCTTTGATCACTTTTGCGCCTCATGTGTGCAGCTGAAACTGCGACCTGATGCCAAAATAGGTGCAAGTTGCTTGCATCTGTTGGGTTTAGTAGGTGCTTTTGTATTTAGCAAGCAGCATGTGCAAAATGTTGCAAGAAAAATAAAGGAGGTTGCCCACAAGTAGGCTCTTCATGGTGCAGGATGCAAGCGCAAAGAGGTGTTGGTGTAAAAACTTTCTGTTCCAAGTTATGACTTTGGCAATATCATATACAAAAACGTTTATTTTCAGAAATGTACATTTTCACAGTCAAGAGGTGTTTCGGTGTCCTTTGTTAATCTCAGAAGTGTAAATCCTCCAAACTAAGAAGATTCAGTATCTGGTGCCCTCGTACTGAAAGAGATTTGCATAACAATGCGATGACATGCTCACTCCGTTAAAATGTATCGAGGGAATTAACGCTTATCACAGCTGTCCTCGTTTTTAAACTTCACTTAGCTGTCTATATATTATTCATTGTGGGTTTGTGAGCGTCCAAAGTGGAGCTTGAATTTAAGTATCACTCAAAGTAGCACAGGCATCGGAGAATCCACACTGAGAGCAGAGTTTACCACATAAATCTCCTCTCATCAGATTTAAAGAAATAAAATATGTCCAAGACAAATGCAGGAAACACTAATTGATTATTGAAAAACAGAGTCAGTAGTTTTTTTTTTCTTGTTTTCTTTGCTGGATGTCTGATGGAAAATGATTTGCTCTTTAGCAGGATTAGCAACACCCGCACAGCACTGACTTTAAATAATGTTTCATCTGCAGCGGCTTTGCGGTAGCGTAGAGGTTACCACTTCTGCACAATTTCTTCGACAACTCAGCGCGTCACTCAGCGGGCAGGTCACCCTGAGCTGTCTTGTTGCAAATTTCAGTTGCACAAGCCGTGAAACAACAAGACCCGACTATTGTGGCCTCCAACCACGTCCTACTGAGGTTAAAAATCCTTGCTTGTGTTCCCACAGTCAGGGTGCCTTCATTGTGAGCTCCACTGTTGCATAATTCACAGCAGGGTGGAAGAGCCAGGCAGTTCTTGAAGACTTCTATGCAAAGCGACAGAAACGTGCTCCTGAGGCTTAAGCAAGCCTAGAAGGCAACTCCTTCAGGAAGATTTGAGTCTCAGCTCTTTCCGAAGTGACAGATCAACTGCACTGCAGGCCCTAAAGGAAGAAATCTAAATTAACTTTGAATATTTCCATAGTTTACTTTGCTTTCTGATGCATGGCTAAGGAAGCTCGCTAATGACTGAGCTAATATTAGCCTGAGATTCACCACCTGCGTGGAGAACATCTGCCTGACATCAGAAGGCAATCACTCTATTCATCCGTCGGGTGCAAATTAATTTCCTGTGGAATATTACCAGGTTATCCAAAGGTCGTACAGGCCTCTGCATAGCACAGAAACTAAACAAAAAACATGTTTTTTGCTCTTATTTTTGACCTTGGAGGTCTCGGTACTTAAGGGATTACTTTAGTTGGTGCTACAATCTTTGAATTTGTTCTGACCCACAAGATGCCTGAAGCAACCCCAGCTGTGTCCAGGCATCAGGTGAGTTACTTCCTACTACAGCATGCATTTTTAGACTTTATCTTCAATGGTTAAATTCAATTAAATCTGGTTTCCAGATTTGGTCAAATGTCCAGATCAAATAGTGAAAATCAAATCCCTTCTTTTAAATCTGCTTGCAACTTACAAGCAAAACAAATGGCATTTTATACCTTCATCTTTTTGTTAAGTAAATGTATCCTTCCATACATAAAACAAGGTTTCTCAATAGAATAACAATTTAAATGTTTTTGGGAAAATTTTAATGTTTTTGTAAAGCTCTTTAAGTAGCCTATGTCAAATCATCCTTTTGGTAAAATAGAAAATCATTATTTAAGATCTTAAAATTAACATTTTATGTCATGTAAGACTTTTATGTTCATGTAAGACTCAGAAAAAAATAAAGCGTATGTTTTGTTGTTTTTACGTCCAATAAGTTATATGTTATTATGATGGTGTCCTTCTGGCATCAGGGAATTGCAGTTCTTCTAAAACGCTGCTACCAGAGTCCTGACCAGCACCAGGAAACTCTGCTCCATCACAGCAGTTTCTAATTTAATCAAAGAAAACATTTCAAAATGTTGCTATTGGCCTAAATAGCACCAAGTGGTTTAGCTCTAGAGCTAACGTTTTGAAAATCTGAGATATGCAGGAGCTGTTGGTTCCTTTAAATTGAGACTGAAAACATTTTTGTTCACTACAGCTTTTGATCAAAGTGTCTTAAGATTAAATTCACATTTTCGCTTTTGATTATTTTTATGCAGTTCCTTTTCTGTCATGTCCTTTGTCTGGACTTTTTGGTTTCTGATTATTTCCTTGTATTGATGACTTAAAATCTTATCCTAGTTTTTTCCTTTTGTTGGCTCAGTTATTTCTTCTTGTATTTCTGTTGTTTAGGACTCCCATCTTTGCTTTTTTATATTAGTTTGCTGTTTAGTCTTCTTCTCCCCAGCTGATTGTCACCTCCTCCTTAGTCTCTCTTCCCCATCTGCAATCAGTTACTTGTAATTAGTTCCTTTGTCATCTCCACTCCCTCGTCTATATATTTCCCTCCCAGACCCTGCCTGTTTTTCTAAATTTTCCTTCAGTTTCTTTACCTAAGTAACTCATAAATAGTCGTAGTATTGTAATATTTTTGTCTGATTTTCTGGACTAGCTTCTCTTGATATTTGATATTCTAACAACACTTGAGCTAAAACTTGCATAACTTTCTTTTGCTTCTAAAGGAATTCCTGACTCTGCAAAAAGCCTTCAACAAGCGAGCATTTTGCTTTCCCAAAAGTGTAAATCTTCGTAAACTAGCCCTCAGTGCGGCCACAAATGAACAGAAATTAAAATTTTTGCAAACATGTACTGCTTGTGCTGAAATGAATGTTTCGTACTTCTTATCCACTTTATGTTCTTGGCCTGCTGCATATTGCTATACATCCTGTCCTTCAGTGGTTGCCGCAATTATAGCACCAATTATGATGGGTTTTCTTTGTCGAAGATGCTTTATTGTTTGCCTCGACGTCCCAAAGGTGGGATAGAAAGAGATGCTGAGGGGAGAGCTGGGAGGCTTTCAGCAGCGTGCACAGTGGAAGCTGGATGATTGTTTCCGCCTGCATACGCTTGGTCACTGCGCTGTGGAGAGTCTCATTAGTATGGATGTCAGCGCCTCTCCTTCAGCTGAACCTGCCGTACCACTGTAGTAGTAAAGCTGCCTGCCTGCCGCATTGTCCCTGTACAGATGATGCGAGCTCCTCTTCGTCCAACCTCATCATTACATCACAGGAGATGTTTGCTATGCATGTGCAGCAGGTAAAAGTCATGCTTCGTGATGCACTTTCATGTGTCTGTAAGTGAAAAGACAGATTAAAAGGCTCTGCTTCAAAGTGTTTGGTCTCAGCTTTTATGTAGATGCTACTTTGGAGCCAGTGTTTTCTACATTACTGCAGCTCGAGCATTACTCCAAGGCTGTGGGCCGCTCTGAAAGGAGCCGCTTTCACTAACAAGCTGGTTCTTCCCAGCAGAATGGAAACTAGCCAAGCATGGCTCAGCTAACATGAAAAGAAATTTCCTTGCACAGCGTCCTGCAAGATTACTCAGACGGCTCGAAAGTTTGCACATAATGTCATACTAAAGCCTTAAAAAGTTCCTTTATTGCGGTTCGTGTGTTAGAACAGCACAAAGAAAGATGAAAGGTTTTTATAAATGGAAAATTTATAGGCATGTGTAATTCTCACATTTGAGTCAATTCTTTATAGAGCCACATTTCACTGCACTTGCAGCTGCACTTATTTTGAAGTTACCCTGCCAGCCTAGCATACGTATACAGAATAATTTACGGTTTATGCTTAGTTGAGTTAGAGAGATGTTTGTTTTTTGTTGTGAAAATCAATTTTGTAACTGTTGCCACATGTTCCAAATTTGATCCTTTCTAGAACGTTCTTCAGTATTTCAGATCTAAACCGTTCCTCTAGAGCTCTGGCTGGATATGTTCAGCGTTGTAGCTTCTCTGCAAGGTGAAACTTTCATGATTCATTTGTTTGACTTCTTCTTTCCATATTCAGTTCATTCTCTGTTGTTCATTACTGTCTTTAGGGTCTTTCTGTATAAGTTAATTCCTTTCTTAGTTCTTATGTTTTGTTCTCAGTGTATTTTAGATTTTTCCCTGTGTTAATTATTCACTTTCTGTTTTGATCTCCTCCACAGCTGTTTCATATTCCCCTGATTTCGCTCACTGGTGCTCATAACTATTTCCTTTGTTTGCGCTACATTTGCTCCATGTCCTGTTATTCTTATGCACAGTTTGTAAGACTACTAACTCTTTCATTTAACTCTCTGTTATGCTGATCCAGATCTCTTCCTTTTCCAGGTTCGGTCCAACTTTGGACTCGCATCTAACAAGTTTTCCCAGCTTTGACCTGGTTCTCTTATCAATTTTCACAATGGTAGTTTTTGCATGAAAGCCAAAACATTGTTTTTGTGTCCAATCTGACTGGACCAAGTCTTTTCAACATTTGTTCTCTTCTTGCCACTCTTCATTACGGTCCCACAATCCCATTGGTGCTGTTTATAGATACAGTAATAGTTGTCATCGCTGCAGCTCCTCCAGAGCTAACATGTCTGCCTTCCTGATCATACTCTTCTCATCCAGTGATGTCTTAATGTGTTTGTCTCACTGCAAACACATTAAACTTTCTCCACAACTGGATTTCTTGGTCTTATGTTTGTTGTTTGATGTTTGTTTGTTTGTTCTCTGACAAACTGCTGAGGCCTTAACAGAAAAGCTGGATCTGTATGTGCATTAGTTTGGTGATTTAGAAACACAAGGGGTTGTCACAAATTTTATTGAGTAGTGTCAGAGTAAAGGGGGCTGAATGCAAATGCTTTGGAGCTTATTTGCCTCTTATTTGCAAAACAGTTAGAAAACTGTGTCCCTTTTTTCTTCCACTCAGACAAGTTTACACATAAAGTTTGTTGGAACAAGTCTCCAACCAGCATCTCCAAAATGCAAATGATCCCTCGCTGTTGTTTCAATGCTAGACTCGGCGAAAGACTTGCTGCTGGTGGCTTGCTGCCTGGATGAGTCAGATCAATCTACTTCGCGACGGAAAGAGGGTAGAATGTTCTTGCTGGTTGCCCATTGTCATTTCTGCAATATGTTTTACAATTAATAAATGCAAACACCTATCAAAACATTTCACCTGGGTGCCTGAGAGTGCTGTTGAGTCAAACTAATATACTATTCAAGATTTGATGTGTTTTTGGAGTCAAACAACCAAGTGACTGATGTTTTGGGTGATCCAAAGTGAACAGAACCCTTTTTTTTGCGTAAAAACGTCTGTTTTGTTGGATTTTAATTGGAACTGGTTCAGCTGGTTTGCTCGCAGTATTTGTTTGTTTCCTCTGACAGTCTCAGAAGCTTCACAGGTCTGTGTCCAAGTGCGGTAAGGACATTGAGGGAAAATATTGTCGTCACGTGCGAGGAGGAGGCAGATGTTTGGGAGCCAAGCTAAGCAGTTGGAAATGGGAAAAAGTGTGAAAATTAAATCCCAGGAGCACAGATAGTTGGAACAAATCAAAGATCATTGCAGAAGAGATTTATGTGGAAGCAGAGGAAGTAACGAAATAAAGAGATATGGAAAAATGTGCAAATGTGGTATTTCTGGGGAACAGCCACTTAAAGTTTCATGTTCCATTTATTTTAAGAAATGCAATGAAGTTAAAGTACAACTTTTTCTCCTTGTTTATTTTAAGGTGGTGTTACAGAAACAAAAATGTTTTTTTTCTTCAGAGCTGGTAGTTATTAACCATGCAGAGCATTCTCACATGACATTTGAAACACAGTAGTAGAGTCAGAAAAAAAAAATCATGTTCACAGAAAATGTATTATTTCTCATAGTGCGTAGCCAATACCACACGTATTGGTAAAAATGTGTTAAAATTCAATAAATAATTTTTTAAACTTTTACTAGGCATCAAAAATATGCTCCACTTTAAGTAGTAACTCCTTTTAAACGAGTGCAGGGAAGTTTCTTGAAATGTTTCCAAACCAGAAGGGGGGCACAAAACCAGAAAACCTTAGCAGAAATTTATCGTGCTATTACCACATCAAGGGCTTCGTCCAGGAGTGTGTTGAAAATATTTAAAAGGGGAGAGCCATGAAGGACAAAAAAAAAACTGCATGAATAAATACGTTAATGCTCTAACTCATTGTTTGTCCTCTCTCTCTTTAACCCATATTCATAAAATACATTATGCATTTATATTAGTAACCCTTTCCTCCATGCTTGCCTGGGGTATAAGTGTGGAAAACAGAGGTCCATTTCTTTTAGCAGCTCTTCAAAATGGAAAAGACTAGAAAACATGCCCTTCAGAAAATGCTACTTGTGTAAACTGTCTTCCTGCTGCTAAGCACCACAGCACAGCTTTAGGTCTATTAAGATAGTAAAACAAGCATGTAGTCATAATGTTATGCCCTTTTAGTGTCTGTTACTCCATGTGAAGTTTAGTAAAGTTACGTAAACGACTCATATTTTGTTCATTAGCGCCAAGTAAACCATTGCATGACTTGGTTATAGCTGTACATACAAGACTGTCTTGTGAAATGTCAATGGGTTTTAGTTTAATTCTTTCTGCTCAGTCTGTTTAGACACCAAAGCAACTTGCTTGGATTAAAAAAATGTATTTTAAAAGAACATAATTTGACTTAAGAGGGTTTGAAATTGATGCGAAGAGAGTGAGGCAGCCTATTTTGGCTCACAGCTGTTTACATGCAGAAAACTAACACGCAAACACTGCGTTTTGTCGTCCGGGCTGCTTTGACTTTAGGGTAAGTCTGTCAAGAAACACATGAATCACAATTTAAATTAATGTGTCCCATTTAACTGATCCACTTTCTGGAGAGTTACTGTTCAGCTGAGGAAAACGGGCCTCTCCTGGCTCTGTCGTCCTTTTTTCTTCCAGTTTTTAAAACATCAAAGCAAACTGAGGTTTATTCTGTCCATGATTGACAGGAATGGATGACAGTACGAGTATGTAAAGGACCTGAGTGAATATATTTTCCCTCTGAGCTCCATTGTCCTTCGCCCCACCTCGAGGCCAGAGGATAAACTCTCCTCTCTCTCTGCGCCGCTCCACTCTGTCATCACTCCTGAGTTTCATTCAGTCAGTGTGACAATAACTATATGGCTGCGCTCAGCTTTGCAAAGTCACCTGATTATGCAATATTCTGTTTTTAGCCCTCACAGCATCGACTGATCTGTTAATTTTTGCAACAACAAAAAAAAACAACAACAAATAATCGGAGATAAAACTGTGTGTTACTAGAGCTCTGCCTTGACGTTAGGTGAAATAAATTGGAAGACAATGCGTAGCCGCAGTAGGCTGTGGTACCACACAGACCCCCTGCTGTGTGCTGTTTGCGACTTTACACTAAATTTTAAGACGATGCATTTCAGTCATAGTTGTTCTGTAGCCTCTGCTTCACACCTGCTGCAAAGTAATGCTTGCAGCAGGGGGGAGTTTTTCCAGGCGTGACTCAGAAATGCTGATACCCAACACTTTTGCACCTTGTGCTCTCCCAGTGAGACATATGACATTTTCTCTCGCTGTTTTTGATGGCGCATTTGGTCCTTCTAGATGAGAGTCCCATACATCAAGCCAAGACAGGTCTGTTGAGCAACAGTCTCATCTCATCGTTTATGTTTTTTCATTTACCCTCTACTTTTTGTCTACAGTTCTGCCTCACGTCTCTGTCTGGTCGACTTTTATGTTTCGGTCTCTCTGGAAGCTTTCATCTTCTGATTAGAAAGTTTTTCCCATGTCAAATTCCAGGTTGTTAAAGCCTTCGTCTTTTCCTCCCTCCTCATTTGTTTGAAGTTTTCATTAATGGTGTTTTGATTAGCATAAATGAGTAATGCTTTCTTTTTCTTGTCATTAAAACTGAAAAAGCAAACTGCTGGAATAAATTAAATTGCCAGCATTATTAGATACATCTCACCAGTATCTGGTTGGTAAGGGTGTGACAACGTTTCTGCAGAAATCTCAACTGTTCCATTAAAAACCCCATTGAAAAGCTTCCTCTGAGATTTTGCTACATTTTTGACAAGATTTCATCATGAAGTTGCCACAGATTTATGATGTAAATCTCCCATTCCACTCACCAGAGGTACTCAAAGTTCACTCAACAAGTGGTTGTGACTTTTAAAGAATGGAGTATAAATTAATTCCTATATTTTCATTCTGAGCACGCCGTTTTGTGCCCCAATCCCTCCTCAGTATATTATGAAAGAGACAAGAGGCACTTTAATCAGGGTTGAAATATTTCATCATGCAGTATTTCTCTTTGTTGTCAGGATTTGTTTCTCTCTTTTTTTGGTCTTTCGTTGTGGAGGAGGCATGTTTCCCCATGTTTGCTTGGCCTCTCAGAGATTATTTCCACTATCATAAATCATTGCTGTTAGATAATTTTGGCTCAGACTGGTGACTTTTCCATTACTGTACATAAAGTTCCCTGAACCTTGCAGAAATGAGACATGGCTTAAACTCAAATGGATGGATGAATTAGCACAACAAAATGTGCAAAGTACTGCAAGGTAACTGTTTATTTCAGGAAACTTGACTTGTGATATTTTGTGTTTGAAATTTGTATTTATTTGCCATTATTTTGACAGAAAAGAAGAACTCTTCACTTACATTAAATTTCAAAATATGTTGCTTATGATTGATTTGTTAAGGCAATAAAAATGGTAAAACATCCTAAAGGTGAATACTTTAAGTCTTGTTGCTTTATTATTTTTAATTC
This sequence comes from Poecilia picta, assembly GCA_033032245.1. Taxonomy (NCBI): domain Eukaryota; kingdom Metazoa; phylum Chordata; class Actinopteri; order Cyprinodontiformes; family Poeciliidae; genus Poecilia; species Poecilia picta. The sequence continues at coordinate 11,138,213 of CM065359.1, read as the reverse complement.
TGTTTTTTTATTATTATTATTTGGTTTATTGAAGGCTGGATATTGAAAAATACAGCTCTGGAAAACAGCACATAATTACAGTTACAGTTACGATGTGTCTCTTTTCCCCCTTTGCTGTTGGCGCACAAGTAACCGAGAGCAGCCGGTTGCAGGATTTTCAAAATAAAAGATGCTCCAGACTCAAATAATACGTAACACGGAAATATTTAATTATTTCTTGCGCCGCGGACCGGTACCAATTGGTCCACGGACCGGTACCGGTCCACGGACCGGGGGTTGGGGACCACTGCTCTAGCTGTCTAAACAAGCCTTCGTCACTCCTGTACTGTTTTCAAGGGACTCCTCTTCTTCTATCGAGTGAATCAACTTTGTTCTGAGATCAAGGCATTCCCCTCTGCTCACCATGTGGTCAGGTTTCAGCATTTCATTATCAAAGACCTCTCCGAGTATCTGGCACCCAAAGTGCTGAGTGACGTATACTTGGATAAAGAAAGTGTAACTCTTGCATTATTTATGTGCCTGCTGTTTGGTATGGAAATATTGAACACTGTTATTTCTTGTCCATGACATGCTCTCCTACTGGCATGAAATACTCTCAGATGACTTAGACCATCAGCTGATCCAGAAAGTCTCTGAAACAGAACTTTTCCCTTGTATTTAAATAGAATTAAAAAGTTACAAATTGAGAGTGTTTTCAGACTAAAAGTGATGCTTCCTTCCACTTTTTTATTTATCTGTCAGATCCATATAAGTTACCCTCCCGTTAGCTACATATAGCTTTGTTTCATAGTTCAAGCGAATCCCCTCTTTATCAGAAAGCTCAGGGGAATATATGTTAATTTGAAGCTTTCTGAAGGTTCTGACTCATTTTTTCTCGAGCAAACTAGCAATCCATCCTGCTGACTCACAGCATGTTTCAGATGCCGATGCTGGGTTCTGGTCCTTCCAGTCAGACTGAATCATAAACTTTAAAAAAAAAAAGGACAATTGCTTTAATTATATTATGTAATTACATTCACACTAGCTTGCAAAGTAGTCTTTAGACTTTGAAGCCTGACTTAATTTCCGTATAAACATCCTGACCTTGAGTATACTGAAACCTTAAAACGGTTTATTTTTACCTCTGGGATAAAGTCTAACTGGTTACTGACAAAAGTCAGAAAAAAAAAACATGTGATCAAATTACTTAAACCCACAAATTAATAATATATAATTTAAATATAGTTAGAAATTGTAATGTTTAAAAATCCCCTCAGTGTACAAGATTGAGCCTTTGTTCCAAAAACCTTTAAAGTTTATCTTACATTTTTGGGTGTAAAAGTTATTTGTTTTAGTATCTTATATATATTTTTTTATCCTTCAATGCCTCTTTAGGGGCTAAGTACATACTGGTGAAAGAACAAACTGATGTTTTTCTTTTTTTTTTTAAATATAGCTATAATAACAAACATCTTTTTTTTTTAGCATTTATTGCATTTTTCATGGTGACACAAAATATTTCCTGTTGTAAATGTTTCAGATTATAAGCTACCTTTTTTCAAAAGGTCATGTAATATTTGTGGCTCTAAAGGAGTTTAATTTAGTCAAACTGAGGGCCGAAATTGTTTTTTTGAATTGTAAAGGTTGCAGATTTCTAGTTTAGTTCAGACATATTCAAATCCCAAAATGTTTGCAGCTGCAGTTATGAGAGGTGATTTTTATAAAGCATTAAATGCAAATGCACCAATCTGTTTTCTTTCATTTCACAGCTACATATATGGGGATGTCTATTATAAAATCCTAACACTCAAGGAAGGATACATATTAGACAAAGTGTGACGTAAAATTTGCCAATCAAATACGGGATGACATTGATGGCACCAAAAGAACAGGAAAATACAGAAACATGTTTAATATATGAGACCAGGAAGTAAAAACTGGATAGTAATATAGACCAACCCAAGCAGATGTTGAAGAAATCGTCACAAAGGGGCTTGAACCAAACTGTAGATTGGCTCAAGCACATCAGAAATGTGCTGCAATGTCACAAGCTTATTCTGAAAACTGGCAGAAAGATTTCTCAGTTGATCTCTCCAAATTTAACACATTAATTGCATTGACGGAAAATTGTAAATGTGTATGTCTAACATAAATGCCTGTAAAAGTAAACCACACCTGTTACTAATCAAGCATTAACAGATTTAGTCACTGGAGGTAAATTATCTGCCTTTTCCCAATGTGTGTTGAAAGGTTAAAAAAATAACTGTCAGGTTATTGGTTTATACCATTTCAGCTTAGCGAATTACCCACAAAGCTGTGAATGTAAGCTTGTATTCCAATCATTTTAATAAAATAACCCGTCAACCAGAGCAAAAAGTAAATTTGTAATTTTTATATATATTATTTATTGTATTCAGTAGGATATCTGTGAACAATACCTTGCTCCTGCGTTACAATTCTCTCTTTATTGGGGTGATTTGTACTTGCTGCAGCATCTACTGCTGTCTGCTCAAAGTTTATTATTATTCCTTCTTGAAGCTATAATTCGGCTGTGTAGACACCAATTCACTGAAAAAGTGACATTCCAGCAGCTATGCATCAGTTTCACATGTAAGATTTCTCTGGTGATGCAGCAGATCTCAGCCCTGACAGTCGTCCTTGGCCTGGCAATAAGCTGTGTCACCAAATATTACTCGTGTGTGTGTGTGTGTGTGTGTAGCCTTGTGTTTGATACATTTTAGGGACCATTTTCCTAACACATAGTACATTATGGCGACCAACTGCGGAAGTTTAGTTGTTTTGGATAAGGGGTTAGGTTTTGGGACTCAAACGTGTGAATTGAGTTAGGGTTAGTTATGTACTGATAATCAAGTTTCAAGTTTATTTTTATAGCACATTTCAGCAGTTCAAAGTGCTTTATATCCCAGAAAGGTCATGACAACTTCATACAGTCACCAGATGTGAAGCCAGCGACAAACATTACATTTTGTCCAATGTCATCAACAAAGTGACATTGGACATTCCTGGATCATTCCTATTTGGATCATTCCTATTTGGATCCAAAGTTAAAGCACATTCAATATTTTGGTCAAAGTTTCAGTGATTATGGGTCAAAAGTAATTCTAAATAATATTTTTTTTAGTCTTGATTTAAAGGAACTAAGTGATTTGGCTGTTTTTGCACATAGAAGCTGAAAGCTGGTTCTCCTCATTTGGTCCTGGGGATGCAGAGCAGATCAGAACCAGAAGACCTGAGGGGTCTGGAAGGTTGATACCACAACAGCAGATCTTTAATGTATTGTGGTGCTAAGCTGTTCAGTGATTTGTAAACTAACAATAGTATTTTAAAGTCTCTGAGGTACAGGGAGCCAGTGTGGGAACTTTAGAACTTGGGAGATGTGCTCTAACTTCCTGGTTTTAGTCAGAATGTGTACAGTAGCGTTCTGGATCAGCTTCAGCTGTTAGATTTTTTTTTTTTAGGAAGACCTATAGTTATCAATACAACTAAAGATAAAGAAATTTATGAGTTTCTTTGGATCGCTATGGGACAGTCGTCTTTAATCCTGGAAATGTCCTTCATGTGATAGAAGACTGACTTTGTAATTATCTTTATGTGTCTTTGAAGGTTCATGTCTTTGAATGTTTGTCACTACACCCAGATTTCTGGCCTGATCACTAGTTCCTAGTTGTGGATCATTCCTATTTGGATCCAAAGTTAAGAACTTCAGCTTTGTATCTGTTCAGCTGGAGAAAGTTGTGGCACACCGATGCATCGATTGATGTGTAATGGTTAGCTTCAAGGTCAAGGGCAATGGAGTGTCCCTGCAAAAACAGAGAAACTTAACATGTGTGTTTTAGCATTTCTCATGTTGCCTATTTTTCCAACCAATACTACATTGTGCGAACCGACTGGTCCCTCCAGAGCTCAAAGCCCCTTAAGAAGAAGTGCTGTTTTTTTGGTTTAGATGTAGGGCAAAGGTCAGGGTTAGGGTATAAAAATGAATGGAAGTCAATGCAAAGTCCTTGTGTAGGTAGAAAGACTGAATATGTGCATGTGGTCATGCAGCCGGCCTGACAGGAGTGGGTCAGCCATGTGTGATGGAGAACTCACAGCAGACTGACCAGAGTAATGAAAAGTGCTGATACCCGTGGCCCGGCTCACCTGAAATGGCTCTGACACACGCATGCACCCGATTCCCAAATGCAATAAACCTTACATGTTTTAGAGGTCATTCATATCTGATTTATAGTCGACACCATCGAGGCTTAAAAGGTGTAAAGCCTGTTTACTTGTTGTCAGTGACATTGACCAGAAATCCATAAATTGTACTGTTGAAAATTGACCAGTTCAAGACAACTACACCCAAAGGAGATGGATCCTTCTTCGTTTCTATGGCTGCTGCCTCCACAAAGGTCCTGTGGTCATGGACGGGTGGGTGAGGGTTTTTGTCGACTTAAGGCACAATGTCGCTGTCAGATCAATAAGATGTGTAGAACTGTCTCCTCGGTGTTGTCCTCTGGAAAGCCTTTGGCAGACATTTGATCAGAGAGGGTTTGTCGTTAGTACAAGGGCACACGGTGTGAGTGGTAAGTGTGGCAGATTGACAAAGTGATGCAAGAGTGCAGCATTGTCAGCAAGGATGTTGTTAACTGGAAGGAAAATGTCAAAGAAGACACAAAGAACAATGTTCACCTCACTTGCATGCCAAGGCAAAAGAAGAAGAATGACGAGAGGGTCTTAGAAAACTCACTGCAAATATTACAATTCTCAACTTTATTTAGAAGATTCAGGACGTTGTGTCAACAAAATCACATTTTTATTTATGGCTCTGAAAACTAAACTTCGGTTTAGAAATGGAAAACAAACACAAGGTAAATTTACTACTCCTGAATATGAATTGTTTTGGTACCAGGTTGGTTGGCTGAATTATTCCTCTTCCTTCTTCAGTACACAGCTCATACTTTCAGTTTCTGCATGATTTCATACAACGTATGCCTCCAGCTGTCCAGGTTTGTAAAAGTGTAGCGTCAAAGTGTTGGCATGATGCTGCCAACACTATGTTTCACTTCGTGGTTGATGCACTTAGGGTGTTGATTTTCCAGCACCTTCTGCCACATGTCTGTGGTGTTTTGCTTTTTGCAAACCTTAAACTTCCTATTGATTTCTTTAAACAATGCCTCTGTTCTTGCAGCTCTTCCATGCAGGTCAGGATTATGGAATGCATGAGTAAAACTTTCCTTTAATAGATTATTCAATCTTTGCAACAGTTTGCTACATCTCCATCTTATTGCAAAGTAATAAAAACTTTTATGGCAAAGTTTTTATTACTTTGCAATAAAAACTTTAAATTGCAAAGTTTTTATCACATTCAAAAAACTTTGCAATAATGAAGACTTACATTATTGTCACAGCCTGTTAATGTGTGTTCATATTGTAGCAATTTAAGCTTCAAAAGTAAATTTTTGTGCCACATTTGGGTACAGTTCAGATGTAATAATGGGACAGGTGGTCTATAAATAAAACTCACAAGGAAAGGGACAAAACAAAACTGATTGACAACCTAACAAATGCACTTCTGGAGAAATGCAGATAGTTTTTCTGACAACATCACAGTGAATTTGTGAGTTTCTCCCAAAACAGGGAGCATACCCAGTGCACCTGTTGTACCGTGGCAGAAAAGTGTAAAGCTCTTTGTAACAAAAACAAAAAAGAGCTTTAAAATCATGATGGTGTATTTTGATCTTCTACATCCAGAAAGCAAAACAATCTGAGAAATATCTGCAGTATCCCCCTTTGTTCCTTTCTAAAAAAGCTGTTGCTCTTGTATTTATTTACTTGTTTCTTTTTTTCTCTGCAGAACGATTAGGAACACGTATTCATCAGTTTATCTGCGTTCATGTTGTTGCTGATCAGCATGACGTCTGTGCCGTGCCTTGATTGTTGTAAGCTATTTACAGTCTTCTGTCTGCGTCTTTGTGTCTTCTGCAGTCTATTCTCAGATGGCGGCTTGCAGAGTCTGCTGCCACTGACATCAGCCAGACATGTTTTGAGATAAATGGAGCCGATAAACAGATTAAATGGTTAGGAAATTGCTTTGTGTCCATTTGTTTCTGGTGTTTGAGTGTTTGAGTTTTTTTAAGCAATGAATTGAGAATAAATACTGTGAACCCTCAATCCTGAAGATGGGTTGTTTATATCTGTTTTGGTTGATGCTTTTAGTGCTTTGCATTAAAAACTTTGCATTAATGTGTCCCTTATTTTGGGAACACATAAAACGTTTCTAAGATGTGATGCAAATTAATTCCAAATATGATGCTAAACAGTATGTTGCTGTAATAAATGATATAATCTGTTTGGATTTTAAAAAAAATGGATACATTGTGATACATGATACAACATGACAATATGATTTTCATCCAAATATGATGACATGGTTTACAATACGATATATATTATTTGATAGAAAGGCACGCAATACAAAATGATATGTTACAATATGTTATGAAAAGATCAATGTGTGATCATTTGTGAAAAGGAAGTAAACAACACAATCTAATAGAATATAACCACAAATTCTTTCCACCAGTATATTTCAATTTCTTAATTTTATTTTATATTTTGTTAAAACTGTAACTGTAATTATGTGCTGTATTTAAATCAAAGGTAGCCCACCGACTTTTTTTCTTTCAGCTAAACTAAAATGTAGATTTTGTTTGTTTCCCTTAACGCGCCTTGAATAAAAATAATCTCAAGGTCTGTTCTTCACAGTTTCAATGAAATATAATTAAATTGTCTCCAATCTACAATGCTCTTGGTCCAACAGTCAAAATCTTCTTAATGAGAAACTAAAATTCTCTGCCTAAATCTTATCAAATTGTAGTCCTGCTTTTGCTACAAACCCAAACATTTTACAGCAGAAACATTCTGAATTTGCAACTTAGCCTCAATTTCTTACCATGACTTCCCAAGAGCCAAACGTTGTTCTTGGGTTGACTGATTCTGGATCTTTTCTTCAGTTCATTGTCACGCTGACATTTAAGCACCAGAGTATTTTCCCTTTGTACCTGCAAACAGCAAACAAAATCCTTGACAGGTGAACCAGGTTAAAATTTACTCTGCGTTTTGTTTGGTATGTCGGTGTTTAGAAAGGGCTCTTGGAGATTGTTAAAAGGATTTCCAGAGAACAAAAGAAGATAAGAATAGGCAAGTGTGGGAACGTGAAGTTACCGCACATGCACACATAAGCTTCCACCTGACAAATGTCATGTTCTTTTCTACTTAATCTGAAAAAAGTTTCAAGAGGACACTGCCTATTAGTGCATGATTGACATCAGTGGAGTTTATTATGTAATCCAGTGGCGGCACAAGGACACTATTATTGCTCACTTTCCCTGTCATCCGGACCTTAGTGTGGCTGTGACTCTTTTCCCCTTTTGGGTAAAGTCTCAGGGCGATGTGATTCAGTGGCGCTGTCAAAAACAGCACAAGATAATGAGTAGACCGCACTACTGCAGCATGACAGCATTCTGCTTAAATACAGTACATTGCAGCATAAAGTACTTGCGCATTCAAGGACAATGCTTTGTCACTTGAAAGGGCTGAATGCATTGGGCAAGTTAGATTAGAGACTCGTAAATAAAAAGATGACCAAAGTCACATTTTTGGGGTGAACTCGTCCATGCTCATGTAGAAAGCTGGCTGGGATTCAAACCGAAGACATCACATGGTTTCCTCTTTCAGTTTTTCTATTTTAATATTCTGATTTGTTCTCATGAAAACCAGGTTAAGTACAAGTTTTTGTTTTGAGTTAGTGAAATAGCAAGGCCTTTATTGCTGTGTTGCTCTTAGATTTGTGGTATTTCACATTGAAAAGCATCCTCTAAGCTGTGACAGGAACTTGAGCAAATATTTAAACTTGTCTGTTTATTCAGTGGTACAGTTTTAAGCAACATTTCCTTTCAGGAAGAAGGTGCTATGCTTAAATCCCACCCAGGGCCTTTCTACCTGGAGTTTGCTCATTTTTCCTTTGGCTTCTTCCCAATGCAAAATCTCTAAATGCCCTATTTTATATTCATGCATGGTTAAATGGTAAACGGGCTGCACTTGTATCGCACTTGATCAATTCAGAGGACTCCAAAGCATATCAGTCATTCATCCAATCACACACACACTGATGGAGTAGTTTTGGTATGGTTGACCCTCAGGCGCTCTCACTTGTTGAGATGGCTCCTCAGATGGATGTATTGATGCATCAATTGGATGTGTGTGTGCAGTTAGTAGTTATTGTAGTTAGTCTTTGGTGCAGTTGTGGGTTATTTTAATGTCACCCGATGGAGGACTGCTTGGCTTTGTAGTCTTCCTCGCTGCAACATTGTCTGGATTTTGGTGGACTGCTCCAGGCTTGGTGTGCAGATTGGCTGCTGTTGTTGTTGTTGGCCTGGTTTCCACTCTTCTTTTAGTTTTTTTTTGGCCTTTGCTACCTTTCTCTCTTTATAATAGTCATGGCCTGACCTGCTATTAGGCAACGACGGTGAGTCATGTCATTAATTTTGCCAAGTCACCCATATGACAGGAGGAATATTTTGGTTTGTAGTGAAAATGGGACTCAGGGAGTTGAATGCAGCATTTACTTCTTTTTTTGTGGGCATGTTGTGGTTAAAACAGTTTTCCCTCGGCTTATAGATCATTTGATCTGTCACAACACTGGAGAGGAACTAGATCTCCAGTAGACCATATAAACATTTACAACTCTTCAGAGACCATTAAAATGAACACTTTCTCTGGTTTTACTTTTTATAGTTTTATGTTTGAGTAAAATGAACATTGCTCTTTTAATCTACGAACTACTGAGAACATGTCTCTGAAGTTTCAAGCAAAAAATTTTAGTATTTATTTGCAGAAAATGAGAAATGGTCAAATTAGCGAAAAAGATGCAGAGCTTTCAGACCTCAAATAATGCAAATAAATCAAGTTCATATTGATTTAGAAACAGCAATACTGATGTTTTAACTCAGGAAGAGTTCATGAATCAGTGCTTGGTAGAAAAACCATGAGGTGTTCAATGGCGTTCAGTGCAGTTTATTTTTTCCAAAGCTGTATATGTGTGTGTGTGTGTGTGTGTATAAATTATAATAATTATTATGCATTGATATAAATATAAAGTAATATAGGATGCGGAAGATAAATTGTTTCAGGTTGATTATATGTGATTTGGAAAAGAGTGTGGGATTAAATAAGTTTCTCTTTTTGGATATGTGATTGAATTTGTTCTTTGCTTTTTATATTTGCTTTATTTTTCTATCATTTGCAACATTTAGGTTTTTTGTGTTTGCAAGGCAAAGAAATTGATCTGCATATTTGGAATAAAGTTTACTGCTACTATACCTCATTTACTACAATATCATGTTTTAAAACTACTAGGGCCTTTTGTGCAGAACAAAACCAAAAGATGGAGTTTAACAATCACAAGGAGGTTGGTTATAGTGAGAATTGAGCCTTAAACATCTAATCCAAATATTTTATTAATCCTTAAAGTGATTGTTTGAAACAATGAAGGCTAAATTAATCAGCAGGCATTGAGTGATCCTCATTTTCAGCTGTTGGTTCAGGTCAAACACCTGGTTCTTTCTGCACACCTCTGATAACAAAGCTCTGGTAAATGCTTTAGAAATGTTCTTTTACTCATAGTGCCAAGCTTTTAGTTTTATCACTTTGCTCCCAGTTTAGTTTAATATTCATGGAAACCTGATTCAGATTTATGCTGACCATGTTAATAGCTTTAATGATGGGAAGTGAAACCTTTGAACCTTTCTGAACACGGAGATGAATTATTTATTTTGTGTTTTGATGATCATTGTTTGAACATGTTCTTGGTTTCTTACGATCTTCATGAACTCTAATCTTTTTTGCTGAAAAAGGTTGAAGAGTCTCAGTTCCCTCTGACATGCCTATATTAACAGGAAAAATATAAAATGATGAACAGGACATCAAATTAAACTAAATTTAATCTTCTTAGCTCTCTAAAGGTTATGTGTATCTTTAATTTGTTAGATGAGCCTCTGATAAAGTTAGAGGTGGAATGACTGCTGGAAGAAATTTTAAATGAACTAATTCATTTATATTAACTTCTGATGCTGATTCAGACACAAATCTGCAGCAATGAAACTGCAGTATAACAAGAAATCATAAAATGTATATGAACTTTACATAAATATTGGAAGTAAAGTGAATTATTGAACAAACAAAATAAACTAACTGTGAGTTTCTCTTTGAGGAGATACAATAATTGTATTCTTGTGTTAGTCTAAACTTTCATTTTAGGATCTCTCAGAAACTTAGAAGTTATACATTAGTGTAGTGGTTATGTCTCGTTTACCTCACTCTCAAATAAACTGAGCTGCTGCAGGATCTATTTTAATACAATTGTGCGTATTTTCATTGCAATTGGAGCTTAAGTAGTTGCTCCAACTTGAGTTGAACTCACTTATGAAAGTGTCTATAATGTCTATAATGGTCATACTGCTATGACCTAGAATGTCCTTATTATTCTCAAGATTTGTTGCAGCGGTAAGCTTGTATTACTATCTCTACTTTCTGTCATGATATGACTCAGATATTTTTCAGTGGGGTTTCAGTAAATGGTGTGCCAACAAAATGTACAGAAAAACTTGTCGTCCTTGTGTCTTGGTTGCATTTAATGCAGATATTCCACTACTGGGTAGATCAGGATCATAAGAAAATAGATTATGATTTATGGAATGGGAAAAATATTTTAGATAATTGCTGTCATAAAAAAATCTTATAAGAAGAACTAAGCTTTCATTGCTACTGATGTATTTTTTATTTTAATGTATTTTTGTTTACAGTTTCCAACCGTCCATTAGAATCTGTTTATATGCTGCATTGCTGCTCCATTGTTAAGCTCCCTGTTACTCCCTGATTTCCTGTTTTTTATGTCTCAAGTGTCTTTTCTGATTTTAGCATTTAGCTTCACTAAATCATAGCAAATTCTTCCACAAGGTCTTATGAGATTTATTTGGAGTTAAAAGATTTATTTGGAGTTAAAAGATTTAATTGGAGTTAAAAGATTTATTTGGAGTTTATAAGAGTCTCTGTTTTCAAGGGTAGATGACTGAATGCTGTAACTGAATGAAGAGGTGATGTAGAAAAGTTTTTGTTATGCAACCAGGTTATTGCAGTGTGTACTTTAAAAAGCTTTTTATTTTTTCCAAATGAATCACACAAGCTAAATGTCATTTTAAGTGAGAATAAGTGTTGTTTCATGAGGATTTTTTTTTTTACATCTGAAAAAATACATTTCCGCAGGTGTATATAAACTTTTTATATCCTCTGTACAATTGAATGCAGTTATTGTATTATGTTTAGCTGCAATACACTGAATGAAAATGTTAGTGTAATTCCCATTGTGTTGATTATCAGTTATAGATAATATTTCATATTGCTTGCTGTGGATGGAGAAGACTTTGGTCTTCTGTAGCAGTCTGTGTTATATTGCTTCTGAAGAAGCCTCTGACTGAAGAACACCCTGTTCATATGACAGTCTTGTAAACAGCATGGTCAGTTTTGTCCATTACGTTTTTAGGAATTATCTTTCTTTGCGAAATCATTTCCAGAAACTCCGGAGAGAAAATATGTGATTGCGAACTATTTCTCCATCTCTTTTTGGTTTTTAAGAGCTGTTTGACTAATTCATGGAATTACTAACACTACAAAGTATAACCTCCACCTTATTTTACATTTAATGATTCATACTGTTGTGGCAGGTTGAGACTCTGACGTTGGGTGACGTTAACAAAGCGGGATGGGGGAAGTGCTCTCTTTTTTTCTCATCCATGTTTGTCTTTGTCATGTGCTCTGCATTTCCCCCCAACTGAGTTCAGATTTTGAAAATTTATGACCACTCATCTTCATGCAACTGAACGTACGCAGTATTATGGCACACTGAGTTAATATTTAAAGCGCTAGACTACTTTCACTCTCCGTTTTTATATACCAGCAGAAATAACTAAGCTTACATAATCTACAGAAGTAGTATCTACAGTAGAGAACAATATTACCAGTTCAGCAGCAAAAGGCCGCTTGCTACGGTCTTTTTTAAATATATATATATAAATATATATATATTTACTAATGCTCCAGTGAGTCCTCAGACAAACTATTGGCCCGTGTTCTCATTAATGTACAGTACATTTCTGTGTTCGTGGTGTTTTTCAGCAAGGAAAGAGCAGAGGAAAGATAAGCCTGGCCACTCATGTGTATTCAGGCAGAAGGAACAACAGCCAGCCGTGTTTTATAGCGACTGCTGTAGTGGCTTCAACCCCCCGCTTTGTGAAAACCGTCCACAAATAACGGACCTGCGTCAGACTCTACCACATCTTCTGTTCGCAAGTTTACAACCAGGATCCATGCACAGGTTTACGATATTCCCACAGAAGCGTTGCACGTACGCTTTACTTGAATATTAATAGTAATGAGCTTTTCCTTTGTATCTGTGCTTGTACTGCAAAGAAGGGACTGTCCCTCGTGGCAGTGGCGGCACTGTCACCAAATGAAGATGTGTGGTTCATCCAATATTGAATATCATCTCAGCTGGGATTCATAATTCATTATCTAAGTGGAGATGTGACTCTTGTGAAGAGAATGAGATTTAAATGCTCAAAGGGGGCGGGGGGGATGTAGAACAAGGGACCGGACCAGGTGCTCTCATTCAAGCGGCACCTGAGATCACTCCCCTCGATGAAGTTCAGAGATTGTTATCGCAAGAGGTTATTTCTGCCTGGTAAAGAGCAACCAGAGCTCCTGCCAATCATTTCACACACCGAGACTCCCAGAAGCCTCTAATTTGCACAGTTAACATCATTCAGAAGGTGCTACGCTTTATTTATCAGTACAGTTGGAAAGACAAGAGTGCTGACTGCTATAGATTGGCCGTATTTTCTACTTTGAAAGGCAGCGGTGAATCACCAGGCCTTCGAGGTATTAAGAAAAGGCTGAGCCCAGATTTAGCAACGTCAAATAATCTCACATGAAAACTAATCAGAGGGATGGTTTTTCTACATTATTATAACATAAATCAAGCCTGATTTGGAGTTTCCTGCCGGAGTGCTGCACGTTTAAAGTTTGTCTGTGAATACTTATAGAGTTAAACTCCATCATGTTTTCAATCAGCCTCTTGTCCAAGGTGTTGCAGCTGGTGATGGTTGTTGCTGATTGTTTTCATAGGAACTGTCAGCAGAACATTTTCTGAGAATAAGAAAACAGAAAAAAACAGACATTCATTGACACATTTTTTCCCTCAATGATTCAGTTTCAATCAAAGTTCTATAGTGAATGAATGATACATATATATATATGTATATATATACTGTATATGTATCATTGTATCATATATGTATCATATATATATAAATATAAAAAAAAAATTCCCTTCTCACCCTCTGCGGGTGGTCTCTTTTCATCCTCTGAACTCGGGTCCTCTACCAGAGGCCTGGGAGCTTGAGGGTTCTGCGCAGTATCTTGGCTGTGCCTAGTACTGCACATTTCTGGACTGAGATGTCTGATGTTGTTCCTGGGATCTGTTTTAGCCACTGCTCCAGTTTGGGGGTGACTGCCCCGAGGGCCCCGATGACCACAGGCACCACTGTGGTCTTCACCTTCCAGTTCTTTTCCAGTTCCTCCCTGAGGCCCTGGTATTTCTCCAGTTTCTCATGCTCCTTTTTCCTGATGTTGTAGTCACTTGGTATAGCTACATCCACCACAACGGCTTCCCTCTGTTCTTTATCCACCACCACAATGTCCGGTTGGTTCGCCATTACCATCTTGTCTGTCTGGATCTGGAAGTCCCACAGGATCTTAGCTCGGTCATTCTCCACCACCTTTGGGGGTGTTTCCCACTTCGATCTCGGGGCTTCCAGTCCATATTCTGCACAGATGTTCCTGTACACTATGCCCGCCACCTGGTTATGTCGTTCCATGTACGCTTTCCCTGCCAGCATCTTGCACCCTGCCGTTATGTGCTGGACTGTCTCAGGGGCCTCCTTGCACAACCTACACCTTGGGTCTTGTCTGGTGTGGTAGATCTGAGCCTCTATTGCTCTGGTGTTTAGGGCCTGTTCCTGTGCAGCCAGGATGAGAGCCTCTGTGCTGTCCTTGAGTCCAGCTTTGTCCAGCCATTGGTAGGATTTCCTGATATCAGCCACTTCAGTTATTTGTCGGTGGTACATCCCATGTAGGGGCTTGTTCTCCCATGATGGAACCTCTAGCCCCTCATCCTCTGTTCCCCATTGCCTGAGACATTCGCTGAGCATATCATCCGTTGAGGCTTTGTCCTTGATGTATTTATGGATCTTGGATGTTTCATCCTGGACAGTGGCTCTCACACTCACTAGTCCTCTGCCTCCTTCCTTACGGTTTGTGTACAGTCTCAGGGTGCTGGATTTGGGGTGGAACCCTCCATGCATGGTTAGTAACTTCCGAGTCTTAACATCCGTGGCCTTTATCTCTTCCATTGGCCAGCTGATTATTCCGGCAGGGTATCTGATTACTGGTAATGCATAGCTGTTTATTGCACGGATCTTGTTCTTGCCATTGAGCTGGCTTCTCAGGACTTGCCTTATTCGTTGGAGGTATTTGGCTGTGGCTCCCTTCCTTGTGACCTCATCCAGGTTGCCATTTGTTTGTGGTATTCCCAGGTACTTGTAACTGTGCTCTATGTCTGCTATTGTTCCTTCTGGGAGTGAGACCCCTTCTGTGCGGACGACCTTCCCTCTCTTTGTAACCATCCGACCACACTTTTCTAGTCCGAATGACATCCCAATGTCAGTGCTGTATATCCTGGTGGTGTGGATCAGTGAGTCGATGTCTCGCTCACTCTTAGCGTACAGCTTGATGTCATCCATGTAGAGGAGGTGACTGATTGTGGCCCCATTCTTCAGTCGGTATCCGTAGCCAGTCTTGTTGATGATTTGGCTGAGGGGGTTCAGGCCTATGCAGAACAGCAGTGGGGACAGAGCATCTCCTTGGTATATGCCACATTTGATGGACACTTGTGCAAGTGGTTTGCAGTTGGCTTCAAGGGTGGTTTTCCACAGCCCATCGAGTTTGCAATGAAGGCTCTTAGAGTCCTATTGATGTTGTACATCTCTAAGCATTCAATGATCCAAGTATGTGGCATTGAGTCATAGGCTTTCTTGTAGTCTATCCAAGCGGTGCACAGGTTGGTGTGTCGGGTTTTGCAGTCTCGGGCGACTGTGTGGTCTACAAGGAGTTGGTGTTTGGCTCCTCTGCTATTTAAGCCGATGCCCTTCTGTGCCGTACTCATGTATTTATCCATGTGACCACTTATCTTAGCCGCTACGATGCCTGATATGAGCTTCCATGTTGTAGAGAGACAGGTTATTGGCCGATAGTTGGATGGGATTGAACCCTTTGAGGGATCCTTCTGTATCAGGATTGTGCGACCTTCAGTTAACCATTCAGGGTGAGTCCCATTTTGTAGCAGCTGGTTCATTTGAGCTGCCAGTCGCTCATGGAGGGCAGTGAGTTTCTTTAGCCAGTAGGCATGGATCATGTCAGGTCCTGGTGCTGTCCAGTTTTTCATACCCGAGACTCTTTCTTGGACATCTGCCACAGTGATGGTTACTGGGGCTTGTTCAGGGAGGTTGCTGTGTTCCTCTCGTAGAGAGGTCAGCCACTTTGCATTGCTGTTGTGGGTCGCCTCCCTTTCCCATATGCCTTTCCAGTATTGTTCAGTCTCCAGCCTTGGTGGGTCTGCTCTGTTGTTAGTACCCTGCCATTGAGAGTACACTTTAGCTGGTTGGGTGTGGAAGAGCCGGTTAATCCTCCTGGCTTCATTCTCTCTTGTGTATCTCTTCAGGCGGCTGGCCAAGGCTTGGAGCCTTTGTTTGGCAGTTTCGAGTGCTTCAGGTATGGACATCTGACTGTACTTCTTGTGTACTGATCTTTTCATTGCACCCCTTTGGAGCTCTGACAGTTGGCTCACTTCCCTCCTTGTTATCTTGATCTTAGCCTCTAACCGTCTTTTCCATGGTGGGTATTGGGTCTCATGATTGCTCTTATAGCCAAGCATCTCAAGGATCACTGATGCTGAGTTGTATATGAGCTCATTGGTTTCTGTTATGGTGTTGGTAGGGATCGTTCTCAATGCCGCATTCACATCTTCAATTAGACTTTCTGGTGGTGCTTCACTCAGCCGTTGTAATTGGCGTCGGGGTTGTCTGGTGTTCATTACGGCCACGATTCTCTCTCTCAGGTCAGTTGCTGCCTCGTTCAGCTCTGATGGTTCGTTCATTACTGGGGCTACATACCCAGTCTCTGGGTGGGTGGTTAACTCCCCGCTGACCTGGCGTTCTGGCTCCTCCCCTTTGCCATAGCATTTGTGTTGTACCTCGTCAATCTCAAGTTGTGAGAGCAGTTGCCGTTTGCGGATGTTGGAACACTGAGCCACTAGTTGCTTAGCAGTTAGTGTTGACTGGGGATGTCGAAGTAACCATTCCTCCCACAGTCTTCGCATGTAGCCCCTCTGACTAGGGTTACTTGAGTAGTAGCATTCCAACAGATCCATGTTTTCACCTCTCGCCCATTTCCGTCTTGTTCCAGTAGCCCATTTTTCATCTAGGTGCTCTGGTTCCCCAGCACCTGACGCAGACCTTGTTTGGCCGGGCGACGTCTGAGCCGGCATGTCGTGCTTATCAGTGTCTCTCATGGTATGAGGTAGGCTATATAGCTCCAAGGGTCTTGCCTAAGGACCCACACTGACAGCTCAATTGACTGTTGTAACTTCAGCCCCAGCCTGGATTCGAACCCTGGTCTCCCGGGTGGTAGACTGGTGACTTACCCATTGAGCTATTCAGTCAATGGGTATATATATATATATATATATATATATATGATACATATATATGATTGTATATGATACAATGATACATATATATATATACTGTATATACATATATATGTATATATATATGTATCATTGTATCATATACATATATATATATATGTATATATATATGTATCATTGTATCATATATGTATCATATATATATACACATATATATATAAAAAAAAAAAAATTCCCTTCTCACCCTCTGCGGGTGGTCTCTTTCATCCTCTGAGCTCGGGTCCTCTACCAGAGGCCTGGGAGCTTGAGGGTTCTGCGCAGTATCTTGGCTGTGCCTAGTACTGCACATTTCTGGACTGAGATGTCTGATGTTGTTCCTGGGATCTGTTTTAGCCACTGCTCCAGTTTGGGGGTTTCTACCCCGAGGGCCCCGATGACCACAGGCACCACTGTGGTCTTCACCTTCCAGTTCTTTTCCAGTTCCTCCCTGAGGCCCTGGTATTTCTCCAGTTTCTCATGCTCCTTTTTCCTGATGTTGTAGTCACTTGGTATAGCTACATCCACCACAACGGCTTTCCTCTGTTCTTTATCCACCACCACAATGTCCAGTTGGTTCGCCATTATCATCTTGTCTGTCTGGATCTGGAAGTCCCACAGGATCTTAGCTCGGTCATTCTCCACCACCTTTGGGGGTGTTTCCCACTTCGATCTCGGGGCTTCCAGTCCATATTCTGCACAGATGTTCCTGTACACTATGCCCGCCCCCTGGTTATGTCGTTCCATGTACGCTTTCCCTGCCAGCATCTTGCACCCTGCTGTTATGTGCTGGACTGTCTCAGGGGCCTCCTTGCACAACCTACACCTTGGGTCTTGTCTGGTGTGGTAGATCTGAGCCTCTATTGCTCTGGTGTTTAGGGCCTGTTCCTGTGCAGCCAGGATGAGAGCCTCTGTGCTGTCCTTGAGTCCAGCTTTGTCCAGCCATTGGTAGGATTATATATTAGCATTATATATATATATATATATATATATATATAATGTTTTTACTTTTGCTCCCATTTTGTTTTTAGGGGACAAAATAATTACTAAGAAGTTTTATGACCATACAAGGTTTGCTTAAATTTATGTAGATTTAGCATGTATATTTACGGGCAAATCCCTTTTGTTTTGGCATATACATGTTCTGAATTAATACAGTGCTGCTGAACAATGTGATGTGCAGAACTGTCCACTGCACAACTTTTAAAATCTGACACCAAATCATAACAATCTGGGCTCCCCATTATCACTAAAGTCTGTTATTTAAGCTCAGCTGATGGTTTCGTTTTTCAAAGAAAATAGAAGAACCACGCCAGAGGTTCACCAGTATTTTTGAAAGTTTAATTACTCACCTGAAACAATAAAATTAGCCAAGCTCAAAATCCTTCTGCATTTAGCAGCATTCAGCCATCTTAAAATGCTGCGCACGATTCTCTGTCCAGAGAGGGAATATCCCAACGACTGAACCTTTAAGTTGCATTCAGGGACATAACATTACCTGGTTTATCAACATTTGAGAACATTTTCTTATTCTCAGATATCAGCACAGTCTCTTTGAAGCATTCCTAAATAATAACCATTACTATTTCCCAAAGTATTTAGTATTTCATTTATCCAACAATTGGTTCCCTGATTATCCTTAAATGAAAATAATCAAACCAAACCTGCAGTCAGTTCTTTACTCACTCTCTGAAGTTCCAAATTGTTTCACTACTGACTAAATAAAGAAAAACTGTTTCTTCTGATTAAGGCATACTAAAACGTAACTTTAAAATTTTAAATCATGGTACGTACAG
This sequence comes from Poecilia picta, assembly GCA_033032245.1. NCBI lineage: Eukaryota > Metazoa > Chordata > Actinopteri > Cyprinodontiformes > Poeciliidae > Poecilia > Poecilia picta. Next base: position 11,119,520 of record CM065359.1, on the reverse strand, counting down.
AACCAGGTTTGAAATCCCTAATTCCTTGGAAAAAGACTTTCCATCACCAGAAAAACAAAAAACACCTTTAAATATTCTGCCTTAATAAGCTAAACCATTGCTGGAACAAAGAGTCAGCCAGAATTCCTCCATAATGATGTGAGAGACTGAAAAAGTCCCTCAGAAAGCAGCTTCTTCTTGCAGAAAGCATCACTTGCAGGTACTAGCCTGAATTAGCACATTACCACTACCGCTGTGATGGAACCCGTTTCTTCCTGTTGTGTGCTGTGATTGGCTCCTCTGTGTTTATTCTGGTATTTGCTCTTTGCCAGATGATTCGTGTTAGCTTTTCATCCTGTTTGGCTCATGCTGTGTTTATTGTTCTGATTTCCTGTTTACTTTGTAATTTTCGGATTTTTAGCTCTGCAGCGCTCTGTGCAGTTACTTATTAAAGACTTAGATTCCCATCTGGCTGCACCCAGCAAGCGATTCTTACATTTTGGTTCTCCACTGCACCCTTTACACCTTTTGAGAAGTTCTGCCTTATAAACAAACAACAACATAATAATAATTTGCTTACTATTTGACTCTTTACTATTCAGGATTCAATTGCTTGTGCTAAAGTGTTACTGAAATTGTTTTAATGAATGTTGTTCTTGTTATGACAAAAGTCAGTGAATCTATTGACTTGTTCAGTAAAATGTTCTGTGCTGTGAACTACTCCATTATTAAGACAAGGTGGCTGACGTAAATATTAAGACTTCAAGTTGTAAGTATATCAGTCTCTTTATAAAAGATAAATTTGCTTAGCACAACTTAACAAATTAGTAAAAAGTGGTTAAAATCTGTTAAGGGCTTTTGGTAAATTTAGCTGAAATCATAATTATAATTTTACATAAAAACATTATCTGGTATTTTTATCTTTACCTTAATATCAAAAAAGTCAGAAGAAAGAACAGAAACCCGTCAAAATATTAGTTTTTACAGTAGTACAGACACTATATTCATCTTGTGTGTTAAACTTTGATGAATATGCAAATTATCCTGATCTGAAAAACTTCACTGAGGTGCAGAAGTCGTGACCTCAGCCTCATAAAACCCTTCTTGTCCAACATCAGTGTTTGACCTCTCAAATGCACTTCTAAAGGACTTGTCCAAATCTACAATAAATCCTTTCATATGAGTGTAAATGCAGATGGGAGAATAGTTTGGGAATATAATGTATTTTTCACAAAGCAATGCTCACTTGTTGATTATGGTAATCAATGAGGTAAAAGCTTTTTTTATATATTCTAATGCACTTTGTGGTTTATATTGAACTATATAAATAAAGCTCACCTACTTCTGTTAACTAAAATACAAAGAAACACATAATCACTTTATTAATATGAAATCCAACCAACACAGAACAACATAGCCTTGCTTTCGTCTGTAATGGATTTAAATGAAAAAGAACTTTATTTGCATAAAATGTTAAGATTAATGGAGTTCACCATAACCTGTCAAACTGTCGGTGGTAGGTTGTTTGGTTTGGCAGTTACCTCCGCGGCTAATGGAGTATCTTATTAAGTTCGGAGCTGTGTTGTTGCCTTGAAGGAGCTTATAAAACTGATTTCACCCATGCCGCTAAATGCTTTTCCGGGACTACAGTTAATTAACTACAATTCACCACTTTAGCAAGTCAAATGGAGCAATCTATCTGACTTTAACTCGGAGAGGCTCACTTGCCCTGTAGTAGCAGCTGCATCCAGTTTACCATAATGAATAATTCAAACGATACACAAGGCCACTTTTAATTTAGATATTCAGAGCAGCTATGTTTACTGCGTCATCCCTCTCTCAGTCAGCACTTTTTTTTTTCTCGTTTCAGTGTTGTGCTCACATTGAGGGGAGGGCGAGAGAAAGACAACGAGATAAAAGAGGAGGCGAGCATGAGGAAGCATTTATGCAGCAGCAGTAGCAGAGATAAAGAGTACGCCTTTGGGTGAGGATGAATGCACGTCCGCTGCAGCTCTCGCAGAGATTTTTGTGTGATGTTCTGTTTTTATAGTGAGAAAATACGATGAGAATAAAGCTTGAACCTATACTTAAATATGTCACAGTCATGCACAATAGCACAAACATGTGTTTAGAACTTGGTACATCTTCAAAAAATTTGAATGTCATTAAAAAGTTTAACCATTTTTGTCACTCATTTCAGAAAGTGCAACTCAGATTAAATGCAAAGAGTAAAATTTAGTCTCTCAGAAGACTTTTTTTCAGGTGGTTTCACACCTGAAAAAGTTATTCTGATTATTCACTGAGCATATTTGGGGAAAATTGAGTGGAAGGAAAAAAATGTTGGAGAAGGTGCAACAGCAAAGGCAACTATGAAAGTAACTTAGACTTTCATCATACCTCAGCAGAACCACAGGCTGGTTTTCTCCATGCAATGCTGCATTCAGGTAGTTTTTCATGCACAAATAATTATTGAGTGAACAGAAATCGACATACTTTTCAGAAGAATGACACTTTTTATTAGAATGCCCTTCCATATTGATCTGATATTTTAGTTTTCTAAAACACTGAGTTGTGAGTTTTGTCATCTGGAAGCCATAATAATCAAAATTACATGAAATAAGGTCTTGTAATATTTTCCTCTATTTGTAAAAAGAAATACTTAGAATGAGAAAATATAGAATTTTTTTTCTATTTTTTTAGATATACTAGCAATGAAAAGCTAATGGAAACTACAGTTATTTTCTCATTTATGCTTAATCTTAATTAAGCATAAGATGCTAAACATTGCATTTAATGTTACAAAACACAGTCAGTGTACGTTGCATAATGAAACGATGACTGACTTTAAAGATTATTCCAGTATAATCAGGAATGAGTTGTCTCTCTCTGAAGTCCGGTGTGCATTCATCTCTCCCAGCAGGACTTGACTACTTGCACTCGCAGCTTTAATTATACAGAGACAGATTTAAAGGACACATGCAGGTGATGCAGGGGAAATCACACAACTCATAAACCAACACTCTTTGGTGCATACTGTGCTAAAAACGCCCGGCAGGAGAACGCTGCATCCCCTTTCTGCTGCCTCTTTTTCTCAGTAAGCTATAAATATCAGGGGAATAATAAAAAGAAAAGAAGTGTCCAGCTTCATTTTCAGCATGTCTAAATAAAGATTGGCTGACTCATGTGAACACTGTTTGCACTTAAGAGTAAAAGCGTAATGGTCTGAGGCCACAAGCTGTGAAATATTTTCATCCAGTCTGATTCAGCCCTTTCAGTTAGAGAATACTTCAGACTGTGATTATTTTGGGGAGAGTAAAGAAAAGCCTTTATCTGAATAATTGATATCTAACCAGGCTTTCACTCAACAGCTTCCTCACCAGTAACGTCAACATCCAATGTCTCAACAAAGTATTCATTCTTCTGAAGTCTGGACCACTTCAGTGGCTGCATATTTAGGATCATTAGTGGGGTGGAAGGGAAGGTTTTGTCCGAACCTGAAGTCTTTTAAAGACAAGCTAATCTGTCAAGAGGCTTTCCCACCTGAGCTGTGAATCTCTGCTGCTCCTCCAGAGTAAACCTGGGGTTTCTGTGACTACTGCGCTCTTTGCAGGTCCTGCCAGTTTTTGTCTTCGTAGGTTTATTCCTTTGCTTTGTGGGATCTTCAGATATTTAGATACAACTTTACTCCTTGTTTTAAAACGTTCCACACCAACTTAGCTGGAGCATTATTCGGCCTCTAAGATGGTTTTCTGGTGACCACAATGTCCTTCTGCAAACTTCACAGATTTCACAATTTACACTACACTTTACTGAAATTACATGTTTAGCAACTAACTTGCAAAAACAGTTTAGTTACTCTGGATTTTATTTAGAATTTTCAGATTTTCGCGTCACCTAAATTAAAAAAAAAAGCAATACACAGTTCCTATTTCTCTCTTAATCATTTATTTAACTTCAAACTAAAAGGTCAAGGTAAAAAATGATTTATCCAGTTTGATTCAAAAGTTCTTCCATTCTGTTTTCTTTCTTTTTTAAATGGGAAAATCATTTCCGAATTAGAGTATCGACTGCCTGTAAGAGTGTTGCTCATCGCAGCTAATTGACTCCAGTTGACACCAGTTCATTGCAGCCTGTGACCTGACAGACATGTAACCACTGTGGCCCTGCACATCGGAGCCAGTGTGTCAGCGCAGATGTCCACTCGGACCGCTCTCTATCCTCCAGTGTCACATCTCTCCGCTGGGACTGTGAAAGGATTTTTGTTGAATTTCATAAAGTTTCCCAGGCTGTTGGATCAATATGATGAGTGTCCACTGCTCAGAGGATGCATTACAGCCATAGAAAAAAAAAAAGAGAAAAAACAAGGTAAATTTCACCTGAGTGCTTCAGACAGAGAGCCACCATCCTGTTGATAAATCAGTCATGTTCTCTAGCACTGCACTGCCTCTTGTGATAGAGTGTCTCTTTAGTATGGCGATGGGAACGAACAAAGGGAGACTTGGGAATTTAGGGCTCTGTGAGATTTGTCACATTTTGACACTCGTTTTGCTCCAGTAACCCATGTCAAACTAGGTCATTGTAATCCACCCCATTTCTGCAGAGTGATGTTTCTCTGTGCACACAGGAAGGTACATGCTGTTGTGCAGCTGCTGTCCAAAGATTCACAGCTATTGGCACGTAAACTAGATTTGGATCTTTAATTGGACGTGTTTTGCAAAATTCACAATTTACACACTGTTGTACTTCCATTTGTGTTTCTACTGCTTTAAAAAAAATAACCAAAGCTCTTTGAAAAACACCTGACCAGTTTTTGGTAATACGTTTATGTTTGGTGTCTGGAAAAGGAGCAGTTTCAAAATCCTTCGTAATGTTACATCACAAATCTGCAGGCACTGCAACCCAGTGAAGCCCAGTGTGTCACCTAGCAACCCAAGCTGAATTCAACTCACTTGTTCAGCTGTTTGTGTCACTGTATTGGGGCTGTTGTAAAAGAATATTTTAGTAATCAAGTACTCAGGATCTCTCTCTCTCTCCTTCATTCAGCGCTCTGCTCACCATTTGCTTTGAAACGGTAATCATGCAGTTCCGGGAGGAGAAAGGCTTTCATACTCCAAGTGTACACAATGAAAACCCCAAAGTTTTTACTTTATGCTGCTAGCGTGAGAGCGCTGCCTAACAAAAATATTGATCCAGTCAGAACACAGTACACTAAATATTAAAACATAATACATAGCTTTGAGGCAGATACATTTTTCTGGAATCATTTGAGAAATTGTTACATCCATAGTTGACTTACCATTCAGCGTTTTTCTTGGTTGTGCAGCACGCTCTACTTCTGCTTTTCCAAGATGTACTGTACACTTGTATATTTGCCCGTCTATTTGCAGCCATTTTTATGTGTGAGTGTAAATGTTGAGTTTAAGCACTTTGTCACAAGCACAAACAGAAAGGACCAAAGCAGCAGTGAGGTGTCACAATGCAGCCATATTGTTTGCTTAAACAACAAAACAAAGTTAATCTTTAGTGCTTACCTGTAATCAAATCCATTTCTTTTACAGAAGAGAAAATTGGGTTGGCCATCATATGAAGATTTAAATTAAATATTTACCAGATTGCCCTAATTTCCCACGACACCGGAGCCGTCAGATTAGTTTGCATTTTTGAGGAGGAGCAAAGCAACTGGCAAATTCCAGCTAAACACATGCATTGACCTGCAAGGACAAAAAAATCACTTTGAGGAGCTGTCTCAGCTGCCTACCATTGTATTATCACCTTCCCCTGGGATAGACTAATTAACTATTCCTAACCACTGAGATTCATGTGCTGCTTTTTTACATTCCTTATCTCTGGTGTCATGAATAATTCATGACAAACTGGAAATGTGAGACAAAATTGTGCTTGAAAGTGCAAGGAAATTAGAGAGGACATCTTTCCTTGTCTTTGCTAAAACTTTGTGACCTGAAGTAAACACGGGATAAACAGCAAAACTATTTTAACTGGAAAAAAATAAAATATGACTCAGGTTTCTGTAAAGCCATATTTTCACTCACCCTTGGTTCACTTTTAGTGTTAAAAGGAAAGTATTTTTGAATTATAATTAATTATTTAGTATAAATATATCTGGGAGACTCGCGATTAATTTTGTTGGCTCCCAAAAAAACATTTTTACAAAATAAATCAGCTTCTTGTACTTTTTATGGTAAGAACTATTACCATATAAAAGACTTCATTGTTTAATTGGTCACATTATTGATAGGTATTGATTCAGACATTTAATAACTAGTGCTGATGGAGTGAGTTGGAGTAAGTAAAGTTTATTTATAAAGTTTTATAAGCTCTGCAGAGCTGAAGAGAGATGTATCTAAAATGAAGGGCCGTGGTTCTGAAGGACTGGAGTTGGAAACGCCTGCTTTATTGATTACTGAAATTTACAGTAAATAAGACTATCTATGAAAATTGCTACAAAATTCAGATTAAAATTAGGGGTGCACCGATCTATTGGTGCCGATTTCCTTAATGTTGGGAGATTGGTGATCGCCTGATACTTACACATGAAGCCAATCTTTTTCCTCATCCTTATCAACCTTATTAAAGGTCTAAAGATCAACCACTTGATCTTTAGACCAAGATCAATTGCACCAATTGCAGAAAACTGCAATTGGTGCACCTCTACTTAAAAGAACTCCAGATTATTTTGGAGTCCCCCATCACACTCTCCCTTTCTCACTCACACAGTGTGACGTCTCCTCTTGATCTAATATAAATAAAACATGTTTTGAGTGCTGTTTAGTTATAATTTGTGGGGATACACAGCAAATCTAACCAGTGACTCTCCAATAGCCTCCATCTCTCTATGATATGCTCTTTTTCTGATGACAGATAATTAGTATCTTGCACAGTTTAAATGTGTTCAAATCACTTGACTCAAATAATTATTATGTGTTTGTAGAATTGTAAAAGATGCTTCTCAGTATTTCTGACATTAAGTGTGTTGCACAAGGGGCAACTCTAAAAGTTTCAGGACTCCAGACCTGGAGGTTTCTACTTCTGCAGAGCATCTTCCATCTGATGTAAATGGCTTCTTTTATCTTTCTCTGGTTGCCTGCCGGGTGCTAGTCAATGATCTTTGGCCACGGGCTCATCGATGCCGTGACTAATGCTTTGTTGTTTACATGGATCTGATCTGCTGCCTGTCCTCATCCTTTCCATTTGTAGTGTTACCCACAGCAGTGGGGTGTGATTTTTATTGCCTCCTGCCCATCTGTGCCTCAGATGTCTGAGGAGCATCTGAATACATCAAATGAATTATATATATATATATCTAGATCTAGATATATATATATCTAGATCTAGATATATATATCTATATATATATATATATATATATATATATATATATATATATATATATATATATATATATATATATATATATATATATATATATATAAACCAGAGTACATCAATGTGTTTTCTTCTTTCTAAAGTCATTTTATGGGTAGATGATTCTATGTAGCAAAATAAAATAGAGCTATGGCATGGGGACTGGCTTATTTCTGATTCACCTGAGCCATTTGCAAGCTTCTGTACTGACTTTTCTTTCCCATCTCGCACTAAAGTCCTTGCATTTAAAAAAAAATAAAGCCAAGAGGTTCTGGGTGGGAGCTAAGCCTTCCTTTTCCTTTTTGCATTTTTAATCCAACCTCTAAATCTTTCACGCAGACTTCTTTTCACTCAGTTCTGTTTCGTTTCTTTACTGTCTGCTGCTTTATTTCCTCTTTCTCTTCCACTGCCGTATTAAAAAGGCCCTAACTCAGCCACATAGCAGAGAAAATGTTCCTGGAAAGGAATAAAAGTTAAAAAAGCAGCATTATGTGGTTAACTTGAGGGCCTAATCACACACATATACAATCACCAAACGTTCATTATAGTCTTCTACATATAATGTGATTGTGTTAAATCCCTTCACATTAAACAGACCATTAGCAGCTTTCAAATGACTGTCTATTTTGTGCTCCTGTTGTGTGCACTTTGGTTTTATGTCACTATATGCTTATCCGTGTTGTTGCTAACTCACATTTTGTTGCCTAATCTAAGTCAGATTGGCCTCATATTATATCTGCCACACTTTGAATTTACATATATGTTCAGAGCAGGTTGGATATATTAAAATAAACACAGCCACAAGAGCAGAGTCTTTATAATTTACTTCCAAGTAAACAGATTTGGTGTGAACTTACTGATTGAAGCACTGTGACCTAAGCAGGCTTTTTGAAGGTTCAAAGAAACAAGGAATGTAAAAGAAACTTTGCACCATTAGAGGCAAAATTATTCAAAATGGACAATCTTGTGGTAAACATTTTGGTGCTCAAGCTTGTAGGCAATAAAAACTGAGGCGGTGTTGCAAATCAAAGTTTTGAGTAATTAGGGCATCAGACTGTGGTTTATATTTTTTAGGGTTAAACGAGGGGAAATGTGAGTATTTAATTCAATATCTAGTCCCCACAGAGAAGCAGACAGTAAGACTTGGCATTTTTGGTTGTCGAATGTCTTTCATGTGGAAAGAGTTTCCTCAATTTGAGGATTTAAGATTTAAATAAACAAAAGTAAAGGAGTGCGTAATAGTTCAGTTGTAAATCTGTTAAAACGAGGAATGATTGGATACGTAGGCATGGTATAATTTCTTTCATTACAATGAGAATAAGCTCTTTTAATAGCTGTGATCATTGTGTCCTTTTGCACTTTGCTTTAGGATTGATTGACCTCAGCTGAAACTGCACTGGTGGTCTTAATTTCAAACAAATTTGTCCGCAAGAGATTAAAGCTGAGACTGCTATTTCTGGCTCTCATCGTTGCTCTGTGTTTGATAGAGAGAGAAAACAGACTGACCTTTGACCTGTCAGCCCAGAGGCACAAATGAGATACAGCTAGAAACTTAGTGACGGATAATGAAGCTCGGTGTTGTAAAGGCAGAGGTTTAGATTATAGATAAGTGAGAAGGATGATCTCCAAATGGCTCTTCCTTGAGCTGGTTGATGGAGAGGCTGGGGTGGATGGAGCTGTCCGCTGAAGCTGCTCAGTAAACACAGTGGTCTGCTCAGTCTTTCGAAGCTGATCGGCAGAAAGCATGCAGCTGTTTGTTCGATTTAACTTGAGTCAAAAACTGTGATTGAGAATTGACTGTAGATAGAAAATATTGCAGAATACTTTGTCTTTTATTGGAAATTTTAGAAACTTTCAGAGGCGGTACTCTAGTACATACAATATCTACTAATTTTATGCATGAATTATGATCCTTTGTGACAGGATTTTTTTTTACAATTTTATTTTTATTTTCTTAAGGCATAAAAAAAGGTAAGAAAAATAGTTTTGTGAAAAATAATATTATTTTTTAGGTGATCAATTGTAATTTTCTCCAAATACAAAGTTGTTATTTGAAAAATACAGCAGTAGTATTGTTCTTTAGGGGTTTCTGATGTCACAATATATATTTTTACCTGTAAGAGTCGTCTACAGTCGAAGGAGGGACTGGGTCGGTTGGCATGCTTTTGATCTGTCGGCCATATAATATTTAACAAAAATATTTTTTTTGCATTTGCAGCTGTTGGCCAGTAGTTGATAATGTATTTTATGATGTATTTGTGTCTACTTCAGTGGTCTGTTTGCATTTACAACATAAAAATCCACAAGAAGCATAAGAAAATGGCTTTTATATAGCTGTCCACTTTGCATGAAAGGGTTAAATGTAAGATAAACAAAGCAACATATCGACCTGTCTGTAAGCTGACTGCTGTATAACTAAAGTGCTTGTATGTTTAAAGTTTTTGCCTTGGTGGAAAATGAAACTCCTTTCCAGTCTACCATAGTAACAGTTCGCCTGTGTCCATCTAGTTTAAGCGTAATAAAAAAAGTAAAAACACAACTAGTTGTTTTCCCATTTACAGATTATCCTCACCTAAGCTGTGCTTCTTCTTATGTCACACCGAGGGATAAGTAACCTGTCGTTTTAGGTGAACAGTCAGGTTTTTCATGCTTGCACAGGCTTCAGTGAGATGTTCAAAGTTTGGTATGTTCATTACTTAACCCTGATTAAAACTTCTTTGTCTTAGTGATGCTGTTTGCTCTAAATATTCTCTAAAAAAACCCACAGATATTCACACCACTGCCTTTGTATTCAGATTAACCACTGCAGGCTCCTTTTCCCAACAAAGCAACTTCTGCAAGCAATGGTTTGTACTCGAACATTTTTATTTAAGTTGAATAAAATCAGAATAAGTAACATTTAAGACTGAGGTTGTTTAGTGGCATAAAATGAGTCAAAGTGGTATAAATACTATTCCAGACACCAGCTGCTTGTGTTGTGTGTGAGGAGCTTCAAAAGGACCGTCTTCTGTACTGGTTGTACGCTGTTTATATTTTTGGATTTGTGGTCAGACCATAAGGAAAGCTTTTCTCAAATGAACAGACCTTGCACTGCTGCTTCCTGTGAGGATTGCTTAGAAAACCATTTGTGATACTGCATTAAATTCTTGATTGTCTAAAATATGACAAATGATGATCACTTTGGGGAAATCGATGATGATGGCCACACAATTAACGATCTTTCTGCAGGAATAACCTTCCACTGATTTACAATTTTGGCAAGAATCACTCAAAAAACAAAAAAGGCAGCTCTAATTTAGAGGTGTGTTTTCATTTGAGCTCAGTGTTTAAGGTTGCTGACAAGGCTTTGCATCAGAACAGAAATAGTGGTCCCATCTTCCTCTTGCCAGCTGTTTTTAGACATCAAACACAGTGAGCAAGAAGAAATGAACAGAACATGCATTGTCTTCTGCTGGCAGCCTGAATGCAGCCGTTGCGTTTTGTGAGGGTGGCTGGTAAGCTGGACTGTGTGGGCTACCGGATAGAAACGGCAGCAAGAGCGGGGAGAGTATGGATGCTGTATTATAGTAAGAGTCCCCAAGGTCAAACACACACTCACTCATCAGTCACTGCCCTTGGTGGCTCTGGGGTCAATGAGGGGCAATGAGCTCAGTGGCATTCACAGCTATGTGTTTGTCACTCCTCTTCAGGGGGTTTGCTACATATTCTTCTTTAATTGATTGTTCTTTACATCCTTAAAATTTCTTTTTTTTTTAAAAAAAAATGTGAGAGAGAGCATCAGGTTGACTTTGGAGTGAATTAAATGAAATGTGCACCATATGACCAGGGGCCATGTGTGGTCTTTATTTATGCATGAGGAGGCAGTTTGGAGACACAACACTGCTTAAGTGAAGTGGGGCTAAAAACAACTCGCATCTGTCTCGTAAAATTACACATTCCTTATTCTTTTGTCTTTTTCACTGGTTTTTTATTGGCCCTCTTCCTCAGCTGTAGATAAACAACAATTATTACCACTACAGATTTCTTAAAATATCTGTTCATCAAACGTAAAAACGTGTGTGAGAACCTAAAACATAAATGTGACTTATCAAAAGTTCCCTGATGCCCTTTTTCACTCAACACACACTATTACTGATTTCTGATTTCCAATGACGATTTCAGCCAATTACAGTTTCTCCTTAAGAGTGATATTATAAAAAGATATGAGAACAACAGAGTGGGCATTAAATATTTATACAACAGTAGAAGCAAGGTTGACGTCACACTACAGGTTTGAGAGTCTAGTTGCTGTAAAACAAGGTTTTACTACTTTAGACAATATATTTGAGTTAATATTTTATGCCTCCTTTTGAATATTTTATTAGCTTTGTAGTTCAATTAGCATAGCTTTAGTGTAAACAGCAGTTATCAGTGAAGGTAGATTCTTAGTTTAATTTATCTCTTAATTCTCAATTAATCTTTTGTAACTATCAGTTTTGTTTCACTTCAAAATTTTCAGTACATGTATTTCAGAGTCGGGGTTAATATTTTCAGTTACCATTATATTTTTCAGTGTCTGTATTCCTGTTCAGTTTCATCATAAACTGACATCAGTTTTAGCCCCGTTGGCTGAGTGGAATATGGAGAGTCGTCTGAGTTTATTCAACCAGTCTGACCAACAAGTGGTTACTTTCGAAATGTCTTCTTTTATTCTTAGTTAAAATAAAAATCTCGAGTGTTTTAAGGTATTTAAAAAATTTTTTGACCTGAGAAATGAAGACATTGTTGTCGGATGAAAATATAAGGCACTGTTGTACAATTTACTTAAAAAGTCTGCTCTCCATAACATTATTCGCCCTTATTTGCGCTCGTGTTATCCAGGTCCGTTTAACTGAATTACGCTGTCATTAAAAGGTGCTTCTTGCATCACTTATTGCCATTGTTTGATGCGCGCCATCAGCAGAGAAACACACAGAGGATGGGATCATCATTGGTGGCATTAAAATGTGTTTTTAGTTTCTAAAAAGACAAAATTACCACATTAAAGTGTCAGCCCTTGTTAAGACATATTGTAGAATGTATTTTTTTCAGTTAGCTTGTTGCATCTTTGTGCTTCTTCTGACTTCATTTTGAATACTGAGTGGGTTGTCTGCTTAAAGTATGTTCATTAATCAACTCAAGCTAAAAAATAAACCCAAAAAACACCCAATTATTGTCAACAACCAGTTTTGTAGTGCATCTCAGTCATTCCTGGTTATAGTTTTGTTTTCTTGGGTTTTTATTCTTTGATTTTCTTTGCCAGCTTTGTCTTTGCAGAGCTGCATGGTGTTGGTTTATCGGTCAGTGGAAGAGAAGTAGCTAATTCCCTGGACAGTTTGTGATGCTCTTTTTCAATAATACACACACATTTACACGAGACGGGCAATCTAGAGTCACAAATGAATCTAGCATGCATGTTTTTAGGTAATGGCAGGGACCTGAACTACTTGGAAGAACCTGGGTGTAAAACAAGTCAAATTAATAGAAGATATCTCAGTAAAGCTATCGATTAGTCAGTAATGAAATGTGACCCGAGAGATATGGAGGAACACAGGGAAGGCAGTAAGGAGGTCATTTTGGACACAGTAGGCATTAGAGGGAGTGTGTTTGTGTTTGCAACAAAGGAAGACAGTCAGGGTGAGAAAGGGAGCTGATAAAAGAAGAAATAGGTATAAGAGAGGGGAGGGTAGAGGGGATAGTAAGAGTCTAAGCATAAGAGGCGGCAGGCAATAAAGCGCCCTATCAATCTGGTAAATGAGTGTCCCTCCAGCAGAGGGTACTTTGAGGAACACATCCTGCACTGTTTTCATCAAGTCAGAGATTTAGCTCTCATCCTCCAGTCCTGCACTTGGTTATTGAAGAAATGGAGAAGTTGAGCAAATGGTTGGTCTGCAGGTCATGCTGCCGATTATGCCGCATTTACTGCGAGTGTGAAGTAACCTCATTGTTGAGGAGCTTCATGTCGGACTGCTGGCTCAACATTTGATCATTTAATGAGAATATTATTGATTTTACTCTGGCTTCATACACTCATTCACCGTCTTTTATGATTTCCTTTCTTCTTTTTTCTTTTTTCTTTTATTAGTATTTTAAGTGAAACATCACAAGTGTTTCACAGAACCCTTTTTTTTCTTCCAGTTTAGATACTGGGTGATAAAGCAGGTTGGTAATTACTTTTATATCACTTATGAAATATCTATATTACTCTTAGGAGACAAAGGCACTAAAAGTTATCTTCTGATGTTATATTTGGCTCTTTGGAGCTTCCATCGTTTGAGACATTTTTCTCAAAATATCCTAACTATTCTGAGAAGACATTATTATCCAAAATATTACACAAAACTTCTAAGTTGTGCAGTTTCTCTCATTTCAGCCTCAGCTTTTACAACAATATCGTGTTACAGTTATGCACTGCGTTACTCAGAGTGTTTCTCATAAAGAATTTGTACTTTGCTTTTACACAAATCTGTGAACAAATCAGAATTGGACTCAACATGTGAAGCATACATGATCAATATCTTCTACCAACAAATAGAGTAGTGTCTAACTTGCTGTATTTAGTGAGTAGTGTTGATTTCAAATGGTTGTGCAGAGAGTCCACAGTGCTGAGTGGAGCATTTTCACATAGTCAGCAAGATTTGACTGTTTGGCATGGAAAAACATGGACTGAACTGTTTTAATGAAAATATGACGAAGCCATTTGTCTATCTTGTGCATAAACAATGTTGTCTCGTCTTCATATGATGTCACTGACACGTTCATTGATGTGAATCAGTTTTGAGGAATGAACTATCCACTTTGAGATTCACTTCTGCAGGTTATCAGGTTTGGTTTTGCAGTTTGTATTGTTCTAAGAAACGTACTTACTGTTTTTCAAACGCTATAGTGGTGTGAGAAATTCACTAAGGTGACTAAGAAAAACTGCAAACGACACCCAAGTGATTCAGTATCGCATGACTTTAGATTAGTAATGGATCATTCAGAAATTTGTAGTCATTTTCTGGCCGTCTGCTTCTGTGAAGACAAGTTCCTCTTTCAAAACGATGAGGAAACATAAGTAGAGTCTTTTCCAGCATTTCTGCCATCAGCTGCCATTAACTATTAACTATTTGTTACAGAAATGGTCACACCACTTGTGAGAGAGAAAGAGTCACTGTAAACTTTACTTATGTTAAAGGAAAGATTACACATTTTATGTTATACTTGCAGTTAGCATAGTTATAGTGTCTGAGATGTGAGAATTCCCTTTGCCTAACTTTGTGATTTCCAAACAGCTGAAAGTATTTTCAAGTCAAATGAATGTCAAAAACAGACTTGGATTCTAAATGATTTTTATTTTTGGAAGCATCTGAAAGAATTGGAGAAAAAATTAAACAGATGTATTTATGCAAATATGATAAAATTAAGATTAAAAATTCAAATCTATCAAAAATACAATTTAGCAAGAAAAGAAAAATAAATTCAGGAGCCTGGGATGGTAAATACTTGTCACAAAATGTTCAGTTTCTCAATCAAGGTTTATTATAGAATAAGAACAACTGCAGTTCATGTATTTCAGTGCATTGCAAAAGTAAATCCCAAGGGTAAAATTACATAATTATATCAATACAATAGTAGTAATTATTACACTGTGTGGGTTTTGTGCAGAAGGAATTTAGTGCAACAAATACAAAGTATTTTTAAACAGTTTATCTAAATTACAGCTTAATGAAATGCATTAAATCTTGATCAAAATCAAAAATTAATGATTAAATGACTAAAAAAAGATAACTTAAGAGTTAACATTTTTAAAAGTTTCTCTGTCATTTAGTTATCTTGAATATGCAAGTGAAATTGATCTAGTTTGCATTTAACTGTGTTAATAAACCTTGGTGGTGTCAGTAATTTAAAGCAGAGATGGGATTATGACCAGAAACATCAAGCAGAGCTCGGATTCTTCTTTGTGATCATCCTTGTTTATTTCCGCAAGGCAAAAGAAGCATTCATAAAAACTGAAATCCTAGAGAAGCTTTAGAGGCACATTTGGCTGGCTTTCAACGGATTTCTTTGCTGAATAAAATGTTCCACACATTCGAAAGCTTTTGTAATTTATTTTTGTTTATGAAGAAAAGTAGGACTCCATTGTCATGACTGATGCTTTGTTGGTGGAATTGCTTTGAGATGATCTGACGCTTGGAGAGCAAAGCATGCCAAGAATTCGCCATTGTTATCAGGAATATTGTGACTCGACCCCACGAGCCTATTATAATTACGGTGGAGACAATGTGAGATGCAGAAATGGACCTATGAGGATCCATTCATACTCCTGCAGCGATGTGACAGTAAAAAAAAAGCATGAAATCATATTCAGAGAATTGAATCACTGTGTTCATGTTTAGTTTTTTGCAAACAATGAGTTTACATATACTGCTGAATTCACTTGTACTCTGGACAGTTATTTGTTTTCCGTCGCAGCATTTGTTCATTTGATCGAAATGATTGATTTAGATGTTCTAATCTTAGCACAAAACCTCACAGAATGCAGAAAATAAAACTCCTATTTCTCTTGGAAGGATGTTGCTTGGTATGAGCTCCAGTGAGATGTCCACTCCTTCACACACTTTGTAATTTCTATCTACAAATAGGAGGTTTCATTGGAAAGAATGTTTAACCTGCAGCTGAGAAACAAACAGAAAAGCAGCATCCTTAACCAGTATATACAACTATGTAATGTTGGAACATATAGTATTGGTATGAGTGGGTAAAAAGATTTAAATTAAATAATGAAAAAAAAGAAAAGAAAAGGAATAAATAATTTCAAGCTAAAGAAATGTGAAATCATACGATTGCTATTTATTGTTTGTGGTAAAAATGGTACAGAAGTATTCTTTTCAACTAAATCTTTTTGGTAAAAAGCTTTTGTTGAATGTGTTGCAAAAAAAAGGCTTTTCTCTCCCACCATCACAAAAGTAAAAGGAAGAAAGGTGGAGCTTACAAACACAAATAAAAATAAATAAATAAATAAATAAAACTCCTGATGTTTGCTACTAAATAAAGCATTAATATGTGGAAAAACATCTCTCAGCCAACAGTTAAGCACGGTGGAGTGATGCTTTGGGTCTGCTTCTTTTCTAAGGACTGTGGAACCTTTTTAGAGTTTATACCATTAAAAACTTGTATGTATGACGATAACGTCAATATACTCTTAATTGTGAAGACGTTTAAACGGAAACATTATGGACCACCATTCGATTGTAAACTACAAAAGAAACTGGAATGAAAAAAATCAAAACTAAAAACATTCAAATCTTAAAACCAACAACAATTGATGAAGATGTTGCAGAAGAAGGAGGTCCAGAAAAACATCAAATGTAAATTTGGGTTTTACTACTACAATAGAAAATAACTTTTTTTTAACGTGTCAGAGGGATACTGATAATTACTGCTGGCACTGCAAGTTCATATATATTTACTCAGTTCTGTATTTCCTTTACATAACGTTGAAATTAGCTTCCCACTTCTATATCTCCCTATAGGAGCTTAGTTTGATAGATCCAATCAAATTTCAGGGGCTCTGCAGAGCAGAGGGACGCGCTGAGCCAGGCGGCATCGATACTGAACTGTAACCCACATTCCTGCTAAAGCTGCAGCGTTTATCTCAGAAACATGAATCCATGTCTCATCCTGAGGAAACAAATGTTTAATCACATTACAGCTGAAGTCATTTTGGAGGCCAGATAGCTAATTAGCTGCCCAGCAGCAGCAGGAACAGATTAAATGTTATGTAAATGTATGCAAATGTTTCTTACAATTGATGCTGGTGTGGTCTTAGTTTATTTTTCAAACATTGATCTAATAGAATAACGCAGATTTTTAGAAAACAATTCACTGGAGTCTTTGTCACGGTTCTAATCAGGCTTTAGTCTGTTTTTATAATCATGATAAAAAGAAGATACACCCTCTGTCAATTGAAGGATTTCAACACATCAAATATCTGATCTTTGCAAGTTTATCTTTTCAAAAACTTTGACTCTATTATCAAAAGTAAATGATAAAAACACCGGTGAAAAAATGCAAATAAAGCTGCTGAGAAAATAAAGATGGTTCTACTGATTATTGAGCAGGATATAAATCATTTTTGACATATAAACTAAATAAAATAAAAATCACATACATTGTTTTATTATTATTTGAGTGATGCTTGTCTCATTTTCTATCAGAAACCAAACTTCTGGATTGAATAAAAGTAATTTTTAAACCCCACTCTGCAGGTATATGTCCACTTTTTGGCATAACAGTACAGTTGGTAATGCTTATATAAAGAAGAATTAAATTAACCACTTTCAGTTCAGTAATTACGTTAAAAACTATCATTTCTCCCAGGTTTGCATGCATCTACAGCTTCTTGCAGAAGCATAGAATCAGAGTAAAAGAATGAAACAAAGCCTTGGCCCTTTCTGTGTCTTTTCTTATCTTTCAACTTTAATTAAATGGGGATTTTCTCTCTTGTGGTTTAATGTCTCCTTTCCTGTCTTCCTTTCTTTGCAGAGAAAGTTAAATATGTAGATGTACTGTACTATATTCTCAGTGTGCTGGCAAGCACATCATGAGCAGAGCAGATGCGTATACATACATCCGCACGTCCTGGGAATGAATGAGTCAAGCTGGTGTGTGACACAGCAGAGATTACACTTGAAGTCCCATTTTTCTGCTGTTACCAGGGCACTCTGGTTTATATGTGGGATCATGTGTTTGTGGCTTGAAAGAAACGTATAACAGTTGTATGACACAAAATGCTGCTGGAAGCTTTGAGTGGATCATCTAAACCCACAGACAGATGTTCTATTTTCACTCCTCCCACCCTGAAGGCTTAGTCACTCATCTTCCCTCCAAGATGACAACAGGGTCGAGAATAAATGACTTTGACACTGCGCTGGCTAAAATGTCGCCCAGCATTCCCGGACGTGGTTCCCGCTGCGTGCTGTAAACTGCGTTTATTGCGCCTCACGTCCCCCTAGTGGCGCCGGACCGTCCGGAGCGCAGTGACTGATGAGCTCTGTCAACATGGAGATCACACGGGGAGGCTAAGGAAGGACTCCCAGGTTGAAGCTACAGTGTGTCATTATTGAGACATGGTGGAGGTTTCTGTCCTCCTCCGGTTCATCATCTCCACACTGACTGCCTGCTATGTAATATTTCTGAATTTTTGAAAGAGAGCTGGCTGGATTTTATGCAATTCAAAGGCTCACATTGTCAAATTTCACAGGAGGAACTCCAGGCTGCATTTTCTGCCAGATTCCTCCTCCAACTGTATAATAGGTGAGCTACAGATATAGGCACACTCACAAGACATGGATATTTTTTTGCACAAGTTGCCATTTATAGGAAATGCATACATGCATGACGTTCTGTGGTTCAAAACTATCCCCATCTACTACACTGTGTAGCCCAACTATAACACTTTAAAATAGGTAAGGGCTCCTGAGTTCGTTAAAATTGTGAACTCACAAATAACTTTCATACACTCTCGTGTTTAGACCTATGTTGAGTTTCACCCTTAGAGAAAGATTACCTCAGTATTTATCTGCACAAAAAACTGGGTTACAACCATCTAAACTAAACTCCAGTTTTGATTTGAGTAAAGACTTCCTAAAGTATTTTCAGACTAAAGTAAGGCATTAAAGACCTGGAAATGTAACCAAATATCAATAAGGAATGTAAAAGCAGAACACAACACATCATGAAGTATTTTCAATTCAAACATTATAAAAACTCATCTTTACATAATAGGTTCTGTTTTTCTGACAAGGTTGGGACCATTTCCATGCTTGGAGACGACAATCTGAACAGATCGTTCCTTGAATGGGTCACAAAATGTTAGACTGCCAAAGGAAACAGACTATTATAGTCAAGATAACTCATTAATATTACATATCTCATTCTGAGTCACTAAATGTAGACAACTGACAACTGTAGTTGGCAAGACACATTACATGTTTTAATAAACATTTAGCAGGCTGATGTTTTGATAGGCACAGAAATCGATGATAATCTGACCAGTTTTCATCTTTACTGCTCCGGGCTGGTAATCAGTTGGTCATAAACTAAGAAATCACAATTTTTTGGACATATTTAAGCACTAAAATATCAACTTAGATTATGGCAGGAAGATAGATGATGCACATGTAGCTGAATAAAGTGAAATAAAGTGAAGTGTTAGTGAAAATACTTTAGACACAGAAGACATTTAAAATATGCCAGTTTTATTATTTTTTTTTTGTTGTTGTTGTATGGATTTCCAATAAAAGTAGCCAAGTGAAGGAAAAAGTGATTAACACACAATATAGCGTTCCCTCTTTAAGACTAATCCAAGTGGGAGAGAAACGTTCAAGTGACGCTCTCCGAGCTCAGAGCACCCCTGGACAAAGGCAACATGTTAGGGTCAACACAAGACGTGAGTCTGGAGCTGTTTTGTGTGCTTGCTTCGCCTTCAGCCATGAAGCTGAATCTGGTCTCATTAGCTGCTCAGACATAAATAAAATGACCAACAGTGTTGCGGTTGCCACAAGCTCAGCTACAGCCTTGACATTAGTCATTGTTTGCCTCAACCAACGTTTTCTGTGCTGAAACTTTATTCCTTTGACAGCTTCTTCCCTCAAACCTCCTTCTTGTGCAGGAGAGTGTTCACGCCCATGAGCACGGATGAGTGTGTGGCCGCGGCCATTGTCGCCATGTGTCTTTCTTTTTACCCCAGGCCAGTTTAGACTATGCTCTGATGGCAGAACCTGCTTTCTCTGTGACCAAGACTTCCTCGACTGAATCATTATATCACTAAGTGAACTTGCCTAATCACCGAAGCAGTTCAGGAGATTTATCAAATGTAAGACTTATCTTCTGAAGTGAGACATTTCCCAGGATTCCTTTAAATTTTGAAACCCAGGGACACATTACGTACAAGCAGAAAAGGATAAGTGGACTAAGCTTCTGATTAGGAGTTTAAGAAGTTCTGTGCATCCCAAAATTTCACATTGACTTCCCTAAATTAGTTCCAAAACCTGCAACCATAAATGTGCAACAGCTCTGGTAGCAGTTTCTGCATTTCATACGTTGCAAATGTCTTATGCTACAACCTCAAGATTTTGTAAACCTTTGTGTGTTTTAATGTTTTGTTTTCACACAATAGACCAACACAAAATCATAAAATGGAAGGAAAAAAAATACATAAATTTCAGAACCTTTTAAAAGTAAATAGACAATGGGAAACGTTAAGTACAATGCAAAGTATTAATCTTTTATTACAAGCTTTCATAATAAATAGAACCATATGCATCTCTGGGAAAAATTAACTTAAAAACCATCAGTTTTTCTGAATCTACTCCTTATAGGTTAGAGTCAAATGAACAATGTTCTTTTTATTTTCTGAGACATCCCAAATTTCAAGCAAAAATATACTATTTATTTGTAGAAATTGAGAAATGGTCATAATAATAATAATAATAATAATAATAATAATAATAATAATAATATAATAATAATAATAATAAGCTTTCAGACCTCAAATAATGCAAAGAAAACAAGTTCATGCTCACTTAGAAACAACAATACTAAAGTTTCAACTCAGGAAGGGATCAGAAATCAATATTTGGTGGAATAACATGGAGGTTTTCAATGGGGTTCAGTGCATTGAGCTCTTGATCGTTTCCACATCTGTACATCCAGACTTTTACTGAACAAATGACTTAGCTGCACCCAAATCAGCTTTTAATTAATTGATTAAAATTAGCAAAATTTAGCAAGTGTTTTGAAATAAAGTGATCCAAATCCTGTTCTGTCATATGGCAGAAATCTTTGGACCCTCCTGACCTCCCAGCTTTGCCTTTTTGCCATTCTTCTTTGCATTACAGATTTTCACGATTCCCTGTATCTAGATTAGTCCAGGTTCTGTTTGACCAGCTTCTCAAGGATCGTCATGGTAACCGTTATTAATGTCACACGTCCAAAACTTGGGATGTTGTTTGAAAACATTATATATCATTACACTCTATACTAGTCGGCTGTAGATATATGCATGCCACGATTATTAGATTTTATGTATAGAACATGATGCTGCTTTTTTTGATAAATCACATAAAATCATAGTAAAATACAATGAATTGTTTGTCTCAACATGACAAAAGTTCAAGGGATATACAGAGTTTTTCCTGGCAGAATTCAAACAAATCTGTGATCGGATTGGATAATTCAAACCGGGAGTAATTCTTATATCATGTCTGTAAATTACACACTTATGGTTCTAAACGGTATCCTGGGGATTTTTACTCCGTTACTCTCACTCCTGGCTGTCTGCAGCTTTGATTTTCATTTTAATTACACCACCACACTGTGGTGCTTTTTATAGATAAGTATATCAGTGCATTTTAAAATGACCTTGTTGTAATCTTCACAACAGCCTCAGCTGCAGCTTAAGAATGGCTGTTAATGAGCAGATACGACTGCTCCGACTGCTTGCACTTGAACTGCTTGCTCTGGTCATGTGCAGGCACTACTCTCTGAATCCCAAATCCTGTCCCTCTAATCCACACAACAGAGGGAAAAACATCATATTAATTTCATCTTGTTTCTAGTCCGGGAGCCAATTTGAGCAGCTTGGGACAGCTGCTGCTCAGATGACCCGAGCTAACGCCCTGCGGGATTTACGTGGGACTATCTCTGAGAAATCCCGTTTAATTTGACACCCCAGAGCTGTACTAAGTTGTAGATGGATCTGTTGTGACTTATGGTAATGCAACTATAAATCCCCCTGTGCCGCAATGTGCTACAGTAGGTCAAATTAAAAAAAAAAATGTTTTTAAATATGGAACTGACGTTCAAATATGTCGGTTCCTACATGAATTTTGCAACCATGTGAAATGATAATCATCGTTAGGATCCCCATCGGTGAAAATAATGCATAGATTTTGCTGACTTGAGTAAAGAATCAGGTGATTAGATCATTTGAGGTCATTGTCCTGTTGTACATTCAGTATTTAAACAGATAAAGAACACAGAGCTTTAGCTCAAATAGTGGATTGAATCAAGGCAGCCAGGAATTAACCTCAGCAGTTTAAAAATAGGTTAGTTATCCAGCAGACTAAGTAATCGTGCTGCGATGGGTGCCAAGCAGCAGATTTAAAACTTAAACAAAGCCCCAACAAAGCCATTTTACCGAGGCCTTTTCATTATCCAGAGTAGACTTAAGCCCGGCCTCTCAGAGCCTAACCCTCAGGGACTATTAAAGCTCTGGCAGGGCTTTTAACAAGCACCATTGGAGGATTCACCCTGCCAGCTACTAACCAATAGCATGCAATAATTCCCACGGCCCAACTCCTGTTCTGAATTTATGGATGGTTGATTTTAGTTTCGCACACACTGAGCTGTGGATGTTTAAAATGCGTGACACAACAACATATGACTGCAGAGGTTAACACGTGCAGGCCTTTGGGCTCTTGGTCTTTTTTCTTTTTCTTTTTTTTTTTTTTGCCTTAAACCAGTACTGCATCAAAGTCAATTTGACACAGAAAAATTCCCAGTTTTCAACAAACTCTCCCCACAGGTTAGAGCTGGTGCAGAAAGGCAGGGACGCACACATTTATATTCAGAAAATTATTTACTTTTTTAATCAGTTTTGCTGGCTTTTGCTGACATGAATATCCAAAGTATTCATACGCCTTCAAATGCTTCCAAAATTTGTAATATTATAACACACATCTGTGAAATTGTTTTCATTTCTTTTTTCTTTTCTTCACAAATAGTGCGAGTGTGGTGTGCATGTGTAGTCACTACACCTTAGTCAATTGCTTTAATTAACGATGTTGGGTGGTCTTTTAAACATCTCTCGAAGTAGAAGTTGCAAACTAGTGGATAGACCACATATCAGAAAAATGGAGGTTCTCAGAAATGTCTTGCTGTCGGGCAAGTTGTAATTATTCTGTCATGTCTACTGGTTTTGCCGACGTTGCATGAAAAATCCTATTCTAATTATCCTACTGGCAGAAACAGCTGATCAGTCATATGAGGGAGGTGTTCACTACATCCGAACTGATTCAGAGATTGTGTTTTCATCCCAAGAAAACACTTCATAAAAGCATAAAAATGTTATTTATTTAAACTGAGTAAGTTATTTCCAAACTGGCTGTTTCCACCAACCTTTTCTAATGCAACACTTCAAACTGTGTATGAAACAGAGCTATTGTAACAGGTCTAGACTGTAACTGGACCAGGTTAAGACATTTACACGCTTAAATCTAAATAGGAGTTCTGGCTAAACGTTAAAGGGGACTCTCATGGTGAACAGTTTTAACTCCTTTTCAGTCTCAACACATTTTTCTCCAGAATATCACTCCATTTACCATTATTCATTCTTTGCTTCCCTCTGATCAATTTCCCTTTGCCTGCTCAAGGAAAAGCTTCGGCTTAATGCTGCCACTATCATTGCGTTTAAGGGGATTTGCAGCATCTTGTATGTTGGTCAAAATAACTAACTCTCTTCTGATGAAAGTACATTCCTAAACATAGATGCTGTATGGCTTCTGGTAAATTTGGACTCCTGATGTCTTTTCTTTCAACAGTTGATTTCTTTTTGCCTCTCCTCTATAGAGACCAGATTTATGTAATACATGATTAATAGCTGTCCAGTCAGCAAATTTTTCCACCTAAGCTACACGTCTCTGCAACTCCTCTAATATTATCATGGGCTTGTTGGCCGCTTCTTTGATTAATGCCCAGCTTTACAGTCTGTTGGTTTAGATGGATGGCTCTATTTCACTTGGTTAGCAGTCGTGCCATCGTCTTTTCTTATTCAAATGATGGATTGAGCAAGGCTCCATGAGGCGTTCAAAGCTTATTGTTTTATATTTTAACACTGTTTTGAGATTCTCCACAACTTTATCTCTGGTCTGTCTGAGATTGATTGTTCACACATTTTCTAAGACAAAACTTCAAGGTCTGTGCAGAACAGCTGTATTTATACTGTAAATTAGACAGATGGGCTAATAATTCTGAAGTCAGCTGGTTTGGAGCCATGCATTTGTTTTATTCAAAATGAAAATCATATTTCTGCAGCACTATGTCATGCATTCTGCCATGCACAACTGCAGTGTTGGAGCTTTTTGCTATTATATTTTGACAGCAACTGCAAAATGCAAGACAGGAATTGACCTAAGTACAGTAAATGACTTAAGTTAAAGCTTCAAATTATGTCTTTTAAATTTGATTTCTGTGGTAATGTAAAATTAAAAAAAACTGTACTTCAGCATCCCTTTAATCAGCAAATTGTTTTCCAATGATCTTCCAGCTCACCCAGCAGCGAAGACTCAAACAGGGGTGACAGCGAAGCAGCGACGACGCTCACGCCCGAGAATCTGTAAAACATGCTCCTTCTGTAAACACAGAAGGAGCAGCACGGAAGCTGTCAGCTGCTCTTGCTTGTGAGGTAACATGAAACAGCCCATCTGGCTCGCTGTCTTTCCCAGGATTTCACCACAGTACCTGTGACTTACCCAAAACATGACAAGCCCCATAGTAACAGTCTGATCTGCAGGTCTGATCTGGGTCAACTGGTTTGTGCTGAACAGTGTCATCAGCTTAAAATGCTGATAAATGTATCAGGTTGCAAGGGGAGGAAAAAATAGGGATAATGTGTTCTCTCTTGAAGTGACTGAACATTTGGTTGTTAATTCCTCTCTATGGGGAGGTTCTCTGCGTTTCAGCCTCTGATGTTATAAACAGTGCCTAAAACATTTTTTTTTCCAGTTATAGCTGCACTGTCAGAATGATTCAGCTTTAGCCGCGTGTCTCTGGTATTTAACTGGACATGTAGTCGTACCGGCCATCTCTGCAGTTTGAAATCCAGGCACTGAAAAGAGAACCTACTTAGATTATCTGTGGTATAGAAACAGGAAACATGAGAAATTTGTAATCACTGATCCATAGATGATGCATTAATACAATAATTCAACAGAATAAAAGTGAATTTAGAGATTTTTTTATTCATTAATATACAATAAACCTACCTAAAAATAAATGCTTTCCCCATTTTGCTCAAAATGAGCCTGGCTAATCCGATGGGGAAGATGGCTTTCCAAAGAGTCTTATTTATTTTGTGGAAGAAAAAAATAACTATTTAACAAACCTGTTACAGGTTGAAGGAATTTGGTTTCTGGTTTATTTTAATTTTTTTAGTATATTCTTGGTTACTCAGAATATAGTGGAATTATTTTACTCACTAAAATAATTTGCACTTCTTCTTGTTCTTCTTCTTCTTCTTCTGGTACTTTACATACTTAGTGTATTACCCCATCAACTGGATGGAGATGTAATTTAGAAATTCATTTGATCATATATATCTTCTAACCTTAACAATAACTGTATAATATACATACTTTAACACACACACACACTCACACGCGCACGCACGTGCGCACATACACACACCACACACGCATACCTACTAAATCCTCTCAACTAATTTTGTGTCTTTTAAATATTTTATAAGTGCTTGAATTATATCATTTGATTGCTTCTTCCCTAATAAATTATCCAGTTACTGAAATCCTCTTTTTTTCTTGCCTTAACTGCTTCTTTAACCATTTGCAGTGCTTATATAAAGTGATTTTATGCATAGAGTTTCTGTCCTGTATCTGGGTTGTTGTCCTTCAGTTCCTTAGTTCATTCTCCCACACAGCTGCAGCTCATTCAGTTAATTACACTCACCAGTTTACTGCTCAACTAATCAGCCCTCCACCTGTTTATGTTCTGTCTTGCAATTATCGCTCTGTGTTTCTTTGCTGCTTCAGTTGTCCATTTGTGCACTTTGGAACTGTTTGGTTCTCCCTCCCTCCTGTCAGTGTTTTGAATCCAACATCAGTCCAAATTATAACACTCAACACTATAGGTTGACACAATATGACATCCGTCTTTTTAAACTTTTTTCTGTGTTGTATTTATATTCTGAATTAATGAGCACTGTATGGGTTGTGGTGTTTTTTTAAGTGTTAAAGAAGAGCATTGGTTATGTCTTCTTTGTAGCGAGAGACCTACAAATATCAGCAAGTCTTCTTAAAGGTGAATAAAACCAATATTATTTCCATATTATTGTGTATCTGCTGGTGCTGGAGAATATGGCTGAGAAACATGTCACGATATAACTGTTTCATATCAATCAATATCAATAATTATTAGGTTTTTGTTTTGTATGTGTGAAATACTGCCGAACTGGTGGGATGACCTTTCCTGTTTTAGCCACAGTTTTCATTCGACACCATTTTTCTTTAAAGCAGTTATGAGTCACAGAGGCAAAACCTGAAACTGCTGCTGAACCAGTTACTGAACAAGTAGTTGCTAGGTAACCAAGGAGCGAGTAAGTTAGTTGATGCCACTCACCTTTCTGAGGTTGAGCAGCTAAAGTATTTCCTATGCCTGCATCTCCCAGAATCCTGTGTGGTCCTGGATTGGGGTTCAGTGAATATTCTATAAAATTAATAGTGAACCAGGCATATTATCTATTGATATTGATCATGGATTGTTCACATGTTGTTGTTGATATTTTGTCCAGCCTATTTTCTGTAACATACATAGATGAACTATTTTCTGTAAATACCACTCTGGCATTGTCTTTCTACACTGTAGCATCCACAATTTGATCACCAGCTAAGCCAGGCTTATACACTTTTAAATATTATACACTTTTCAAACAATGACCCTATAACACGACGTCTCATGCTTCACTTGGCAAACACTGTTTCTTTTAGCAAGGTTGGATTTCAGAATAACTCAGCTAATAATCTTTTGGCCATAGATAGAGCACTGAACTTTCAGTTTGAGATGGTTAGGTAATTATTATTGGAAAAGAAAAGATTGTGATGTGATGGCAAATAAAGAACATCAGTGTTATCACGGAGTTTGCAAAGAGATGATTAAACACAGCACAGATACGCTGCAGCGTAAACAACTGATGTGGGTTTAAATTCATTGAACCAGTGAATATTAGAGCGTAAAGAAAAGTTTTAATTGGACCTCTTGTTAAGTTAAGAAACCAGCATGGGTTTTTTTGCCTCTACATAGTTGCCAGGCAACCAGTAAAGGCTAGGGCTCCAAAAAATGAGACAAGAAAACTGCAAGCAATTTCTTTTCTGAATTAAAAACAAATAAAAAAATCTACCAAAGAAAGGTTCCTGTTGTACGTTTGTCCAGATCGGAAAGTTTGTTGCAGCAGACATCCAGTTAATTACATCAACCATTAAAGATCTCCATCACCATAACATCACCCTAATGACCTGTTGTTAAATTACTGACTGTTTGTAGCGTTAAATCTCACACAAACATTTTCGCATTGTTGTTTTAAACAACTTAAGTCAGCTGTAAAAAAAGTAGCTATTAGTCTCTGCCACTTTAAGGAAATATCAATGATGTACAGTCAGGTTCATAACTGGTTGGAAGTTTGATTATGCAAAACCCAAAACAGAAAGTTATTTTTCAATTTTGACCTAAAGTGAAACATGTAGTTGTATTAAAACGTTCATTTCCGCACTGTTCTACAGTACAACATCGAGAAAATGAAAAGAGTATTTTTTATTTATTTATTTTTGGCTAATCTCTATTTATTAAAATTAAAATTGAAAAAGTACTAGCTTTATAAAATGAACCAATAGTCATCTTTTATGTCTCCACACCATGTTTCCTTAATTCTTGTTTTATTTTTTCTCTTCTCACTCTATATTTGTCACATTGAATTATTACGTTCTTCTGTCTTCATGTCCATGCCACACTGCGTGAAATCTACTGACAGACAAATTTATAAAATTGTCAAAATTCTTTTTAATTAATTTTACTTTAATTTTCCTTGCGCTTCCCATAAATAAGATTTTGTTTGCTTGCTTGAGGCAGAAGAGAATAACACTTATTTTATCCACAGGAAGCACAGATGACATAACTTCCCAAGTGCAACAAGCTATTAGTATATTCTCACCAGACAGTGGGGATAGCGGATGGCCCATCTTAAGTGTTATTACTGAAAGCATGCACTTTGTACTTGTGGAAGCCTGGAAGAAGACAGACACATTTTCACCGGATGTCACAGCATTTTATTTTACTCCCGTTTGGGAAGTCTGGCAAACAAACAGGAATTTAAAAAAATGAGCCACAGAAATCACTTAAAGCACTGCAGCTCATTTTTACAGTGAGGAATCGTAGTGGACCGTTGTGTGAAAAAGTGCAGGACATGAGGGTAAAGGAGGGTGGATGGCTTGGAGAAACAATAAGAGGAAAGAGGTGATTACTGCTGGAGACTGTGGGAGCCAATAGCCAGCAGCTGTATATTCACCCTTAGAACAAGGAGCGAGAACAGATCGATAATTCTCTCGCCTCTCCCTCTGCTCATCACTGCAGGCTGCAGGGGAAGTGCACAGTTACAAGAAACATTTATTACAGGCCTGTTTGGTGGCTCTGTGGGACACAGACCAGCAGCTCTTGTGCTTCTGCTTGTTAGCAGGCCTGGCGGCAGAATTAACCAGAGCCATACTTCAGCGTCAGGCTTCGTAACGTGACCTCTCAGCGGGCCAACGATGAAGGTTTGACAAAGCAGCTGCTATTACACTGGCCCTGGGTAGATTACGATCGTGTCAAAGTTCATTTAGTGTGAGTTTAGAGTAAATATGTTGGTTTTTTTGTCTTTCATAAAGAGAATAAGTGTAATCAGAACTGATTTCACTTTTAAATCCGTCTATAAAGCCCTCATGTTGCAAAAGTTTAATCACAGCTTATGTGTGCTCATGTGTTTCACTCTCCTAATTTTGAAAAATCTATCTGATTTCCCTACTTTGCTCAACTCCTATTGACTTTGGCATTAAATTAATGCAGTGCACTGTAAGGTCAAACACAATTTCATGGTTTTTGATCGCAAAGATCATTATTAGTGATGTGATCGATTTTTGCAGCTCGTTCGTGCATATTTTATTTGCAGGCAGAATAGTCTAGTGCTTCTAGCACGGACGTATCACACTTACTCACCATGTGAAGATGCAGTTTAGTGGGAACTGGAGTGCATTAAAAAAAAAGAAATCTACAAAGTCTCAGATGTCTTCCAACAGTGAGCATTAGGTCTGGTCCCAGGTCTGGAACACAATCAAGGCGGTGTGCAGTGCTGCATCGAGGAATGATTGAATACAAGTCGTTTTCTGCTCAGATTGCTGGAGCACACAATAAACTGGGCTGTAAAGATGTCTCAGACAAGATGTAGTAGCTTTTCCCATATGTTCCCTTTATGCAGTAATGGTAACATGTGAATGTGCGGTCAGTTTTCTGCTTGAGAATTTTGTGATGTTAGTATATTTAAGAGTGATAAAACATCAGTAAATTTGTCTTACTTTTTTGTTTTTGTTGATGTAGTCACACTGAGTTAACTGCTGCCTTTATTACTTTTTGCTTGTCTCTTACCTTTATGTAACTGTGGTGTGGTTGTCCCTTGTATTTAAAGCAACTCCAGTCAATATTTCTGCATACTAATCTGAATCATTATGGTTAATGTGAATGAGCCACTGGTAGTAATGAAGCCGCAGAGAATCATTATCCCTCTCTGCAGCTCCCTACAGATCAAACTCACTGCTCATAATTTTGTGTTGTTGTTTTCCTCTGCAGCACGCAGCTGTTTACAGTAATATAAAAAAAAAAAGTACTCTGAGCCTGCTTTGCATTACATACTCGGCATCAAACACACAGTTAGCGACCAGCTGGTCTCCACGGTGGAGCGTTTAGTGGCTAGATATTCCCCTCAGGAATTATGTGACATTAAATAGACATAAAAAGAGGGAGATTATTGCACTTAAATGTGTTAGCTGGCCAGAGGCTCCTCTATATGCACAAAAAGCCTTTTGCAAAAATGAAAAAAAAAAGATAGCATCTTAATTGCCAGTCATTTGTCGGTGTCATTTTTGCAGGATTATTTTTGTTTTCCCAAAAGGCCGGGAAATAGAAAAACACAGAATTATTTTCAGTACATTCTGCAAACCGGGAAACTCAGCTCATTAGCATAAGGGGTTAATTTATTGTATATAAACTTTGCATCCAGAGTAATCAAGTTTTATGCCTGAGCAGGAAACAGATTTAAGTGCAGGTGTTATGACCTATCTGAGTCTCAGCTGACCAATCTCCACTGAGGTCCTGCTTGTCTTTACGAGTTTTAAATAGTCTTTCAAGGCAGTCATCAAAAAGCAACCAAATTATGTATTTTGGACCTTGTTAAAACTTCGCCTAAATGCAGTAAGGGAACAGGCAATGAATGTTATATACATAACTGTAAAAGTCTTTTTATTATCCTTCTGGTAAGTGTGGATGCGTATTTCTTTACCTGTTTTGACGAATGATGCAAAAAGCAAAGTTAATGACACAAAAATGTACAAATGACATTTAAACATGGGAAATAGCACTACGTTATTTTAACCTTCCTACACATATAGATATATTCTGTTTCTTTTGCAAACATCATACATCTAATTGGATGTAGTAATTGTCACAGAAAAACCCCAGCCTCTATTTTGGTTGTAAATTCCCAGTGTGTCCCTCTCACTTTGGGATTATGACATAATTTAATACAGAACTGTAAAATCTCAGCCATCTTAGCCACAAATGCAATTAATATGTCGCTTTCAGAGCACATGTGGGAATACACACATGACTCTGCTCAAAGCGACTCCTGTGATTCTACGAATCCACAAACCTCCATGGGCACATGCTGTATTTGCTAACATTACCTGCGCCCACCCTGTAATTATGCATTAGCTTGCCGGCCTCCATCACACACTCTGACATAGATGCACTGAACCTTTGATTGAATGACATGAACTGTGAACGTTATTCCTTTTTCATCTTTGCCCCTGCGACGCTCAACACTTGTCAGAGTTTCATTTGTGCGGGAGATGGGTGGGTGAGCAGCTTAACACATCTACGTGTGTGTCAGTGTGTGTTGGTGTGTCACTGTGTAGGTGTGTGTCAGTTTGTCAGCAGTGGCGCCTACAGGATGCGAACATGTTGGGCTGCAGTCAGCCTGGGTGGATGAATTGTGGCAGGCTGTGCCGTCGTAAAGCGCTGGTGTATTTGTCAGCACTCTGCTGGTGAGCGACCAGGAGCACTGACTCAGATAAGTGGCCGCTCTCACACTTTAGATTGTATGGGAGGTCAGAGAGCTGCAAGAAGTGGCGAAGCAACACACTGGGATGAAAATGTGCGCAGTTAACATTCCACGTTCAGCTCCCAGGCCAGATTTCATGCTTGCTGTGGGAGAGGGCTCTCACCATTGACTGATCGGTGAGTCATTCCACTCAGATACAGACAGCATCTGTTAGGCTGAATTTAATCCAGCATGAATTTCTGCTGCGTGAAATGTAATTTTTCATAACCTTGGTGTAATTTACCGTCTGCTCAAAGTCAGCTTTGACAACATGCCAACCGGTTGTAGAGACTCACCTTAAAGTGTCAGTTTTTCATTCAGTGCTAGTCCAGCTCATTTTGGTAATGTGTTGACAACTCCTCTACCTCGAGCATCATTATGCTTAATACGGTAACAGAAATAAAATAATTTGGCAACCTACTGGTAATTACCGGTAAATCCTTGTTAAATACATGTGAAATATTACTCACATGATCTAATTTTACAAAGCTAGCTCCAGTTCTCTCTCTAACAGTGAGCTTTACCCTCCTACTCACCGTGCATGGTGCCAAGACCAACACGGGTCTTCATCAGGCTTTGTTTGTCACATTTCCAGTTGGTTTTAAATGTTTCAATCAGGACTCTCATTGTAAATACGGAGACATTTGGGCAAGTAGCTAATTATGTAGAAATTTCATAATATACATCTTATTTTGAAAGGAATGCTCACTTGTTTTTCTTACTTTGAAGAATCCATTAATAAAATATCTATCTTTGTGTCACATATTTATGTCTGAGGGAAAAGGGAAGTCATGTAAAGAGCCTAGATACTCATGTCAAGTTAAATCCATAAGAAATATCACTAATTAAACCAGAAAGAGTGTGAAAAGTTTGGCTTTCTGTAATATGGAAATTGAAGGCATGATGGCTGGCAGACCTCTTCAAAAGCCCTCCATCATTTCCTGAAGCCTCCTATATATTTTGTGCTGCTTGTTTCTGAAAATAGCTATAAATCTTCCTTCTTCAGTAGCAACCTGTACTTAGAGTAGCACTCTTGTCCATATGACCTGATAATGCTCATCTGTGTTGTGTTCAGTGATTAAAAACTGATTGACTTTGTTTAGTGATCATATGGAGCAACTATGAAGCAGGACAAGTCACATGTAAAATCACATGATTCAAGTTCTGGCCTGTTTGTCAGTATTTCTCTGATTTTAAGGGGTTTTTTTACCTCCTTTTTTAACCATAAATGCCACTAAAAGCATGAGGGAATGTGCGGTGACAGAAAATAATTCACGATTTAGATAAATTACTCAATTCAACCAGAAAACACCAACTGGGAAAATACTTTTCCCAGTTGGTGTAATAATTAAAGCAGAATATGTATGTATATTTTATCCTGTATCTAAGTTCTCCTGTTTTATTCTCTGAGTATTAAAGGAAAGAATCAACCGTAAATGCTTCAGTAAGTGGTTTTAGGAAGACACAAAGTACGATTTCTGGAAATGAGGGTCCAATCCCCTGGAACAAATAGCAGCTCTTAAACATTAATCTCATTTACATGTATGAGTCATAAAAAGTTCTGTGCATTGTTAGTGCTATACCTCAAAGCTACACATCACCATGATGTTTTATACAGAGATTGTGGCTGTCTGGCTGGACCAATTCATAACATAAACAGAGAAAGCTGCGCTGTTTGCTGAGAATAATAACTCCAGTTTTTCTCTCATGTGATTAGTGGTAGAATAAAACAGATTGAAAGACTGAAAGCAAAGACGTTTAATTTAAGTTTTAAGTAAACATCACTCGGGTGACAAGAAAGAAATGGTGCACCGGAATAGATTAAACATTTATTACAACTATATATAACATACATTTGCGATTTTTATGTAATGTGAGATCTTTGTGAGGTCTGATTTTGCCAGAAGAGCCTTTTTTCTTATTAAAACATGAATGTACAGTACAGGCACATGTCTTAATAAAATCATTAGAAAGAGAGATGTTGATTTTTTACAGTAAAAATAACCATAAATGTTTAATTTTAGATATCCAAATGAAATTCTGAGGCTGTCAGGATAAAATGAGCTTCGTGAGCAAATTGCCTATTATCCAGCATTCCTTGCTTTTTTTAGCTTTCATAACTGAAAAAGCAGTTATGAAACTGTAGTTTCAGTTCTTTCTTGGTATTTCAGATACATGTTTTAATCCCTAATATTTCAGATTCTTTTTACAATTAAGGTTTTTTTTGTTTTTGTTGTTTTTGTAGAATAGGTCTATGGGACCTGGAAGACTTAAGTCTGTTTGTTGCCCTGCAAAACTGGGGGCAATAATATGTCACTTTTTTATTTATTTATTCATGAAAAGCTTAAAATTAAACAACTGTCTTGATTTTAGTACTGGCTCTTGAAGTTTCATAAGTTTTGCAGAATAACCGATGACTTCCATAACGGTATACAAGCTGCATAAACCCATCATTGCTTTATCTGAGTCCATATTTAATAAACACCATAAAAATGTAGCTGAAGATCTCATTTTTGTAGTAATTTGGAAGAGACTTTTGGTTACAGTGACTAGCTGTGTAAACTGAAAGCATGAAACTCAAACAGTGTACAACTAGGCCAAAATTGTTACATTTGAAAATGTTTTAACATAAAAGAAATTTTAAAAATAAGTGAAATTCTTTATGAAATATTTTAAAAAGGGATAATTAATTTGTTAATCAGAGTAAAACTATTTTAAAACACCAGATAAAAGTTCAATTTTATTAAACATGTTAAATTAAAACCTAGCTGAAACACAAGGTGATTGAATAGACATATTCAAAGGACATCTATTTGTTCTTTTTTCTGCACCCATTTATTTTAGTGCTGTGTTGTTTACCAATATAGATTTCCTAAATGTTACTCTTTTTTAGATTAAGCATAAATGTTGTTTTTTTTCCTTCAACTACTGTATTTTTTGTGTAACTGCTACTATTGCCCCACCTGCTGGTTAGTTTTATTAAAACAACTCACTGCACTGTTTGTTGAAACTTGATAAAGAGGAAACAGGCTTTGTAATACTGTAAAAAGTCCCGTGCTGCAGAGATTATAAAGTACTTCTTTAGTTTGTTTACCCTATTTAATTTTCTGAAAATTAAAAACTTCTAATTGGACTCTCACTCATTTAAGCTTTAGGAGTAAAAGTATTTTCTGCAATTCAGAGATCGTAAACAAGTGGCTCTTTAACTGTTGTTCATGCATAATTAATTAGAAAAAGGGAGAACAGCAAATTAGTTAACCTGGAAAATAAATGGATAGCTGGAATGATCACAAGTTTTGCTAATTTAGCTCAGTACAAGTGTGATGCTAAACAATCATTTTCAGTTCATTTAACAATTGCTTTTTGCTTTCCATTTTTCCTAATTGCAGGTGAAGCCCATCATTGGACCCAGACTGATTGAAGACATGTTCTGAGCTCGACATCTTGGCCACCATGAAAGGGTTAGGAGCCAGCCGCAGCCGCCACCTGTCTGACTCGTGTGAACCAGCGGGGTGCGCTCAGAAGCCTCTGTGCCCCCTGACGTCTGATCCTCATAGCTCCTTTCTGTTGAGTCCTACAATAAACCACTATGGCACTTTGGACCCACATCTCCATCACTACACTCCCACCAGCCCCACCTCTTTGACCCCTGACTGCCTGCTGCCTTTCAGCCAGGTTCCCAACAGCAGCACCTTCCCTCGCCTGCATTTTACCCCGCAGGCTGACCAGTTCGACTGCCCCCAGAGCTGTATCCCCGGCGGTGGAGTCGGACCGGGGGGCAGGGCCGCTGCTCTGTCCACCTCGTTGTCAATGGGTATGGGACTGGGTCTGGGTTTGACTGGTGCTCCCATGATCACCAGTGGATCTGCCACCATATCCTCTGCTGCGGCAGCTAAGATGAACCGATTGCCCTCGAGTCTTTTGGATCAGCTTGAGAGGCACCTGCCCCTGCAGCGAGATGGCTTCAGCACTCTTCAGTTTCACAGAGGACGAATGTCTAAGCAGCGCAGTGAGAGCCCCGGTCGGATCCGCCACATCATGCACTCCGTGCAGAAATTGTTCGCCAAATCCCAGTCTTTAGAGAACTCGGGGCTGAAAGGCAGCCTAAATTCAACAGGAGGTGGCGAGGAAGGTGGCAGACCAAGCCGCAGGAGTAAGAGTAAAGACAGGGCTAAGACTGAGGGATCAAAACAGAGACCTAGACCTAATACACTAGGCCTTTGGGGCTCAGATGACGCTTTGGACACTGACGCTACCAAAGCTGGCACTATCGCTGTAGGTTACCGCAACCCACTGAGTATGATGACTCTTGGCAGAGCAGTGTCAGATAGCCAGACTGCTCTCAGACATATTCCACAGGGCTATAACACAATTTCTGCACATTCTCTAAAAACCTCAAAAAGCAGCAGTGACCTCAAGTTCCTGGCATGCCCTGCGATGCAGGTCGGAGCCAAGGAAGATGAGCCAAGAAACAGCAAGGATGACATGGCGGTGAAAAGGGGCACCTGGTCCACGCTCACTCTGAACCAGGCCAGGCAAGTGTTGCAGAAAGGCTCTGCTACCGTCAACCGGACTCTGCTTAAGACAAAGTCATGTCACCAGGATCTGGCACAGCAGTTTCTACAGGTAGGAGTTTTCCAACTTACTGAGAAATTATACACCCCGCTCCCTAAACTTTTCCATGTTTTGTCCAGTTACAACTACAAACCTCACTTCTCTAGTAAGTTCATTGTTCATAATTTTAAAACAATTTGCAGGTTTCAGCTACAAATCCTTTATAAGTAACATTTATTCACTTGGGAGAAAATTGGAGATGAATGTTGCTAACACTATCGGAAGAGTTAAGTCTACACTTAGCTAAAAAAGTTGGAAAACATGAAAGTATTTGTTATACAGGTTCCTCTGGAGGACTGGACCGGAAATGTGGGTCACGGAAGAACCAAGGGAACGGAGATCCCGTGCAGGAGGATGCGCAGCGGCAGCTATGTTAAAGCCATGGGAGACCCAGAAGACAGTGAGGAATCTGAGGGAAGCCCCAAACCTTCTCCGAAATCAGCAGCACGTCGCCAGAGCTACCTGAAGGCCACCCAGTCCTCCCTGAGTGAACAGCAGCCACCACCACCACCTCGCAAGTGAGCAACTTCAAATAGGTCACACTGAAATTCTGGCTTCAGCTACCATGCTTATCGTTTTGCTTTAGTCTACGTTTTTTTTCTTTAAACATAAGTTACCAGCAAATTGTTTTGTGAACATTGTTTCCTCAAAGGTAAACAGCAGGTGGCAGCATCCCTTCACAAACAACCATCCCATTGTACAGCCAAGGTGTTTATTTAAACGAGTTACAGACGCTGTGCATGAAGGTGGAGCTGCGATTTAATTAGAGCATATGGGAACAGACAAATAGCATCGCTCTGTAATTGGTGCAAAAAAGCAACAGGAGGTAAATTTTACCGTGTGCTCTACTCCTACACCCACATGGACAGGTCTCGCTGCTACGCTCTCATGCGGGAGGATTTTCTGTGGTCTCCTCTGCAGAGTGCATGCTCTATGCAGCATCTGAGGTCAGTGTGATCCACAGGCAGGCAGTGTGGCGTTCCTTTCACCCTCACCTGCCCTCCCTCTAGTACCCACCACCTGTTTTTTGCCCTCACTTGCCTAATATTTTTTCCTTAGTGCCTCAGTAGAGGGCCAAAAGTGCCACAGTGCAATAAATAAGCACAAGCATACATAAATATTGGAACGTAATCTGGTAAAACATGCATCAATTTACTTACAAAAGATATACAAACAACCTTTTTGAGTTGTTTATATATATTTATATATGTTCCATGACACAATCATTCAGTATAAACTGATTACCTAAATGTTTATTAAATAAATATTTTAAAAAAGAAATATTAAGTATTATATAAGATCCACATAAATTGAATAAAAATATTTAAATGTATAATAATCTAAGCATGAATAAAAGAATCTAACCAAAACTATTTTCATTACTTTACTACTAATCTATTATTTTAACTGTAGAAGAAAACATTTTAAAATATATATCTATAATTTGAAATAATCATGCGAAAATGTAAATAACATTAATTTGAAAACATAATAAATAGAAAATCCACATTTAAATAATTCTTATGCATTTCATTGATCTATTTTGTGTGTTTTTTTTGAGTGTTGTCTATGTTTTTTAAATGTCTTCATTTATTGTTTTGTTTTAATGTGGCATTTTTGGCCCTTCATGCCCCAGTACCATCTTTCACCTTGCAGGTACCCTGAACCACATGTTTACACTTGACTTTTAAACTTGCTTCCTCGAGACCTTGATGTAAAAACATGGAAATTAGCTTCATGCAAATCCCTTCAGCATGTGCTGTTGCTTAGTGCACACATTGCCACTAACAGCACCAACCAGCCTTGTAAGCCAGAACAGAGGAAATTGATTTCCAAGCCAATGAAAAAGACTACTTACCAAACCTTTCTTGACAGATTTGCTTATAAATTTCTGTTTCCTCTGTGCTGCTTTTTACATGCTAATACATATCACCATCCACACATTTCAGCAGTATTTAATCTTTCAACACCATAGGGAATTTTATTTAAGAGTCTGGTTTAAAATATCCCCAGAAAATCATCAATTAAACACAACCTACACTTATTCCACTCACAGACTCATGAGAGGCTAATAATCAAATTCCTGACCCACAGCTCCCTGCCGTCTCTCAAAGAGCTGCCTACTAATCGGAGCCTTGATAACCTGGACTGCCTGGTTAGCCCTGTGGAGGCTCCTCCTCGCTACAGGAACAGTGATTTCAGCCAATGCTCTGGCACACTGGGCAGAGGCTTGGGCACTCAGGTAGGTCTGCAATCTGAGTAAATGTGTTGCACTCTCTTTTATTTGGGATTATTTTTTTCATTCCTTACTACCTACTTAACAGGTAAAAGGTCTGTGTGTAAT
This sequence comes from Poecilia picta, assembly GCA_033032245.1. NCBI lineage: Eukaryota > Metazoa > Chordata > Actinopteri > Cyprinodontiformes > Poeciliidae > Poecilia > Poecilia picta. The sequence continues at coordinate 11,081,004 of CM065359.1, read as the reverse complement.
TATTTTACCATAAGTTGACATATATGATCTCTTGCAAAATTATTCACTCCCATAGAAAGTAGTGGACAGGGATGCACTGATACAAAATTCTGGACTGGTATCAGTATCTAATATTAATATTGTTGTAATGGCAAACATCCAAGAAGTACTTGTATTGTAATTACATATATTGTTCTTTTGACACCCTGAAAAACAGACATCACTGACATTGCTTCTCTGTTTCAGTTAAATATCCCACCACCCTCCACCGCCCTCTGTCCCGAAACACATGCTCAAACAGCAACAAAATAAAAATAAAGGATTTCTGAATATCAGACAGATACCAATTTATTAATATATGCAGATATATCGTGCATTCCTCACAATGCACATCCCTCTGAAAGCATTATCCCATGAGACATGGTGTTGACACCAATCTGTGGATTGTTTTCTTTTTTTGTTTAGAAGAGATATGACATTGGTTGGAGATTATGCAAAAATCAACAGTGGTAAAACTTGTTGCAGAACTTGTTAGTGGCTGCAAACGTATGAGACTGGTTAAAGGTTCACTTTTCAGAACGACGCCAACACCAAACATACAGTCATAGCTACAACACAGTGGTTGAGATCATAGCATATTCATGTGTCAGAATGGCCCAGTTCAAGTACAGGTTGAAATCAAATTGAGAAAATGTGAAAACAGTTGAAAATGAATGTTGGTAGACTGTCCATACATTCTAAATATAGCAATTTTGCAAAGAAAAACTGTTGCAAAGAATTGCATCAGCAACGGCGACATAAGGTAATTGTACAAAGTGTTTACTTAGGAGGGAAGGTGGGAAATATAAGCCACACTTTTCAGATTCAAAATATAAAACCTCAAGTCATATATCTTTCACTTAAAATGTTTGCAATACTTTGTGTTGTTCTGGTGCATAAAATATAAATATGTGACAAAATGTACAAACATTCAAGATGTATGAATATTGATTCAGTTAAACAATCGTCTTCAAACAACCAGTGGTTTTTGAACATGCCCAATAATAAAAGTGCTCAAAGAACATTTGCAGATTGTTAAAATATATTACCTGGATAAGTGGACAACTTCATCCAGAATTTGGCTTGAATGCTGAAATACCTACAATGATCAGTTGAAGCAAAAATAGAACTGCAGAGAAGCAAAGACGTTGCTATATTTGGACATGTTTTGCATAAACCAGGTGATGATTGAAAGAATCAGGTTATCCTGAGATGAAGGTAAAGTCAGTCATACTATGTTATTCTCTTATATACATCTGAATGAATGTGAAGTCAAATGTTATTCGGGATTATTCATTTATGTTACTGAAATTCTTTGCATAGACAAAAGGATATTTCTAAAGCCTTAGAAATATCTCCATATATCTCAACTTGTTCTCACAATGAAAGAAAAACTATTTTGAGGAGATCATGAAACAAAATCATGATTTTATTTCATCTCTAACCTTACCAACAGCAAAATGACTATTTCTCCATCAGAGCGTGTTTAAAGTGAAGTTCTATTAAAAGGTGATAAGCAGCCATCTTTCCTCACACAGACAAATCTCATGTCATTCATGTTGCACACCTGCAGATTAGCTGGCTAGTTTTAGGAAAGCCAATAAATACTAAAGCAGACTTCTACCATCTTAACTCTGATCTAAAAATGTCATGTTACTAACTTTTAAACCATTGCCACTTTGAATTGGAGGTTATTGTTTTGGGTTTTTTTTTTCTTTTTTTTTTACAGAGAATGTAAAGATTATTTACATGGGGAGTGGAAGTAGGTGTAGGTGCCAATGTTTCAACATTGATCTTTCTGTGTAGAATGTACCGAGAACAGAACATGTAAAGCATTTCTGGTCCGAGTAGCTCACTGTTATAAAAGTAAAAATCAACATCACAGTGTTTACCAAAAAACATTATGATTATTTTCTGTCTCTAAACTGCTTTACTTTTTTAATAAAACTGCTACTTTGCCTGGAAATCCTTAACTTGTTTCATTCTCAGTAGGAAGGTAGTCGACGCAGCACCGCCTTCTACCTTAATTTCCTTTGGAAATAATACTCAAAATCTCTGCATCCAAACAAATGTGAGGACAGTTTAAAGGATAAAATAAAATTAATTCCATTCACATTAAATAGTAATTTTGAAATAGAAGTTATTTTAGGAAGGAGAAACCTTCCTTGGTCTTGGCCCTATTGAGGCTAACTATTAGCGTCAGGCTCAGCTAAATACTAAATAAACATACTAAGACATATCTGCTGAAACTAAGAAATTAACTGATTATAACCTTGTTTAAAAAGCGTCTTTTTAAAAAGTCTGTACTATCCCATTACGTTTTAAATCTGTGACAGTTTAAATGACAATGCAGACTACAGCAAGATTACCCAAAGTACTAACGGTTAGAAATAGGAAATACTTAAAACACTACGTTATTTTTATAATATTTTCCTTCTCCTATGGTTTTATTTTAAACTCAGATTTATTTTTTGTGCTCAGTGTGGGTGACTCAAGTCATACACTCAGAATCACTAGTTTATTTTACCCACATACAATTACATCTAGCACAAATAGTGAACTTTAACAACAAATATTAAGATTTTTCTGCAAAATGTAAAGATTCTGCTTCACCTATGCTTAACTTATGTGAAAACCTTTATTCAGCTACTTATCTTTATGTTAGATCGGGGACCCCAGGTCCCCGTCCCCACCCCCATGTGAGCATAAATCTGCCTATGTATGGTTGTTAGTTCTGCCCTCAGTGCGTCAGTCTGCACACGTTCTTTCAGGTATTCGCTCAGGGCTGTGGACACTCGTTACCATACTGTGAGGGGGAATCAAAGGCAGTCGAGGCTCTGGATCTGCCTGCTCCCACGTGCTTCCGTTCTCGCAGTCACAGTTACTTGCGGGCAATCCAGGCGGGCTGTTCCCAGGATGAAGACACGGCTTCAGTGGACTCAGAGACACCGCCGCCCACCGCTGTAGGCTACAGATACAGCTCCAACACAAGTGAGTACCACTTGGAGGAGGACCTTTAAGTGCATCAGTCCTGTGTTAAGAAAAAAGCAGGCTTCTCATGTGTGATCCCATTTGGCAATTTACACAGTAATTGCATACGTGCACAATGCAAATTATTTAATAAGGGATGAAGAAATACATTTATGTTAAGCTGCATGATAGAATGAGGGTTCAACTTCCTTAAATAATAAAGCTTATACTAGTAAAAGAATGTTAAAAAAAAAGTATCTGAAGTCAATATTAGTTTTCCTAAAAGAAAGTTGTGGCAGCTCTCTGTCGTCACATCTGTCTGTTTATTTCTCTATACCATCATCTGAGTGGTTCCTCACAGCTGACATATAAGATCACGACTGAATCATCATGGCCCTTTACCAAAGCAAACTAACACAGCACCTTCTGAAAGTCTACTTGTTGACGTCAGTTGAGAATTATACCAACTGGGAGCAGCAGTGTTTGTGGATGACAACTTCACCCTATGAATCACATCAAGCTTTATGCCAAGAATGAGCATCACATCCGACAAGCTGGCTCACCTAACTATGACATTCACCGAAAAATCAATCAATTGACACAGAAAAATCAATTCGACTTGGTCAAATGTTATCTAAGGCAGGCAAGATGAATATAACAGAAGGTTGAATGAATAGAATTAAATATACCAGATGTTCAAGATCCCACAGGTGAATAGACACACTGGTGGACCTGCAAGAAATTCAGCATGTAAGGCAGATCCTAAAAAAATCATCTGAAAGGACACACACTTCACCATGTCAGTCATCAGATACCCTGTTAGAATAATATCCGGACCAAAAAGAGATCATGATATTAAGATAATGTACAAGAAATATTTATTAAAACATTTCCGATTTTATGTATATTCAAATAATAAATGTTGAAAAAATATTTTTACGTTTTTCAGATAGATTACTTGGTTTTGCTGAATGAAACCAGGAATGGTTTTCACAGTTCATCTTTTGCAACGACTCCCGTGTTTATATGTTTATTTATATATTTTTGATACAATACAATAGAAATGACTCGAATCAAGAGTTGCTTTGTTGTCCGAGGTAACAATAGACCACAACAACCCGGATCCGAGGTGTTTTTTCTTGCGTCTAGACTGGATTCAGTTCCCGCGGCGTCGCTCTCGAAATGCAACGCGCCTACCCTTAACAAGCTCACGCACAACGTAAACGCTGACGCGCAAGCCAATCGCCTTCATCTTCGATAACCTCGAGCTTCGCCTCTATCCAATCGTTGTCGGACATCAGCCACCAACAGCCTGGACTCCAATCGTCGGCTTTAAGGGCGTGCACCACAAATCTTTTCTTTACGCCGTCGTTGTGTATCCAACAAGCGGGGCACCGTCTACCGTCTGTCTGCTGCCGATGAATGAACAGAAACTAAGGATTTCAGAGCTACCGACAGCACAGTAAGGTTTCATGTAATTTATCACCACTAACCGTTACTGTTCGGACTGTTACTTGTTGTGGACTGACTAGCAACAGCGAGCTAACCCGAGCTAACGTTGATGGTGTCGGTAGCTAGCTACTGTGGATGAAGAAAGCGGTTAGGATTAGAAAAAAACTAGGATCGTTTGTGTGCGGCAGGCGAGGCTGAGAGGCAGTAAGGTGGCTGCTACTGGCAAGAGTAATGGCAGGGAGACCTAAAGGCTTCTCTGTGTGGTTTCCACGCCCGTATCATGTCACATAATGCCTCGGGGCCATTACACCGTTAAATGCCCGGTGTGGGTAGCACGCTGCGGCGAGCATCTCTCGGCTAACAGTGGAAGCTAACCGGCGGAGCTATCGTGGGAACTGTCCGGGTATGAACACGGCAGTCATCCAGGAAAATTAATAATTAATCCTTTTATTATAGCAGGCACACCGCACTACATGGTTTAAGTTTGAGGAAATGAATTATCTTTATTCAAAGCTGTTCAATTACGACTGAACTATCATCCAAAGTAACGGGGGGGGAAATCCGGAATAACAGGAAACAGCTTCAGGGTTATTTTACTGGATGTTCGTTTCATTCCATTTTTTCCGTTTTGAGTTAGAATAGATTTTAGATTAAGTAGATCGCCTTTTCCGATACGTTTGGTGTAATTATATGACAGTGATGTTTCCAATGACACGAAGGAAGCCAGGGCTACATTTTGCTATAGTCATCAATCTCTGTTCAAAGTCCAAAAGGCTTTGTACTTCATTTTATTTTCACTTAGCAAGTTACGTTCTGTTTTAGACTCCCTGAGGGTTTATAATCAAAAATAGGCATCAAGTGTTTATCAATTTACATGTATTATCTGTAGAGTAGTAGATGCAGTGAGTGATTTGAGCATAAACATTTAAAGAGTTTAATTCAGCTGCTGACACCAGTTGAGTGTCTTTGGGTTTACAGTAAAGATTCACTGATTATGCTTTCCCAGGCCAGTACCAATTATTTTCCATTGAAGTCTGTACTATGGTACTTTTTCTGATGTTGATTATCCCCCGCTCCCCTAAATATACATATAACATTTTTTTATCTATGCTCTTTGATTTGACTCATTTTATTGTTGGAGGGAAAACTTTCTCACGCATTCAAGGGGAAATTGTCCGATTCTGGTGTCTGAATGTTCGATTTGTGCATCTATTGTTTAGAGACTTGTGCCATTTTCAGGTAGCAGCTACATTCTAGTCAGTTTATAGGAACACAATCAATAATTCATCAGATTACTGTACTGTAGTGCAATTTAGCTGTTCCGACTCTTACGAGTTTAAGGTGATTTTTTTTTTTTTAAGGAAAATCGCCTTAAAAAAGCTGGTGTGTGCATCAAAACTCCACATCCACACTGGAAAAAGGTTATTTTACATTTGCGAAGACGGGCTAAAAATACTCGAGATGTCGTGAAATCAGGTTTGGAGCTGCGTTGTTGTTACAGGGTGTGTTGATGTTAATCCAGAGCCTGTCTGTGTATTACCATGGATAGACTGTGAGTCATCCTCTACAGTTTTACACCCTCTTCCTCCCAGACTCATTGATGAGGTAATCTCTAAACTGAATGGGCAAAACCAACTGTAGTTTCAGCTGCAGATGTCTTAGTTATGAGCATCATGCCATTAGCCGTGTACAGGACGGAGTCATCCTTTTCCAGCACTAATGGCATGTGCAAGAATTCCAGGCAGCCTGTTCATTTTAGTTCCAAATATAGCTTTTAGCTGTGATGCATACATTTATTGAATTAAGAAACAAATGTCACAGTTATTATACAAGACATGCGATTATGTATGAGACATTCTTAATAAATTAACATAAGACAAACCTAGACATGGACTGGTATGATCATTACGTACTTCACTTGAGATTTCTGTGACATATGAAAGAAATAAAAATGTACAGAGGTTCTGATCATTATGGAAGTATAAGACCTTATCCGTATTTAGCCAGATATCAGGGAAACCAAATTGATTTCAATGCGATTTGGCCATTTATCTACATGTAGATAAATATGTTTAATATGAAAAAAAAAGATTCATAAAGACTAAGACCCAAGTGGAAATTTGAGAAGAAATTTGTGATTTGCATGTGGACATTTGAAACTGGAGATTTAGAGGTCCACACATCAGTCTGTGTGGCCATTGTTATTGTTTGGTTGAGGAAAAGCGGCTGCCATCAGTGAGGTACTGAATTTTATGTCTGTCCAGAAGCTTTTTGCTTGTTTTTACAAGACCAGCTGCTTTTATACGAAGAGTTACGATGGAGAAGGAATGCTTGGAGGTCAGCTGTTTTACACCAGCCATTCCTCCCAATACGGAGGTACAATTCTGCTCAACATCCACAAACTTGATTTGATACAATTCCAAATTGAGATTGTCCTCCGTATTAAAACTTAATATTAATATTAAGTTTATGAACTTAATATTTTAACACTGTATTTAAAAGTAGTTCAACCTCTGTCTGTTGAAAAAACCTCCTAGTGATATTTCATCCCCAACAGGAAGTTGTGGTTGTTTTGAAGGATTGTGATTGGCTGACAGGTTTTAGCTTTGCCCTACACTGTCCCCTATGGGTTTGGCATGTTTTAAACAATTCTCCCTTGTGCATGATATTTTTTTAAAATGATGTGGCGGAAATCTTCACATTTATAAAGACCCGGGTGTAGAAAACAATAGATTTAACTTTTTGCAGCTTAGTGTGGGGTTCAACTCTGAAGCATTTTTAAAAGGGAGATTTTATTTTTAAAGGTTAGTTTATTTTGCACATCACGTGTTTATTAAAAAAAAAGCTCTTTAACACCGTTCAAAATCATTCACTGTTCTGCTGAACCACAGCAGTTTTATATTTGTGAAACCTGAATAACAGTAAATTTATACAACAGATTTCACAGAGTCCTAGAATTATTCTTTTTCATTATGAAAATGGCACAGTATCATGTTATTAACTAAAAATTTAAATAAAATCTGTATTAAATTTTCAAATTGCTGTCATTTAGAAAAGCACCAGACTGTTAATTAAAAAATGTTGAGGGCTATGATAATGTTGTACATATAAATTTTTGGATTTGACTTATAAACAAGAATACAGAATAAATTCAGTATTGTGTTTTAATGTTATTAATTTGCTCTTTTCAATAGAAAACACAAGTCCTTTGTGTAAATTGTTATGGGAAGCTGAATACGGTGAATACAGTGTTACCTTTGAGTTGATCGTGGCAGGTGACGAACTGAACGCCGCCAGACGCTGAGGCCAGCACTTCCTCTTCTGATAGGCTTATCAAAAATATTCACAAGATCCTAAATGTTTGTAGCTTCATTAAAAAAAGAATAATTATAAAAAGTCAATGAAACATGTTAAAATGAATAATCTCAGTAATTATTGTTTCAACAAGGTGCTGCGCAATTCAGTGCGTTTTGATTCCATTAACAGAAAAAAGAGCAAAAAAAGGCGACTCAATGACCGAATGAGAGCAGAGCAGCAAGCTGGATTAGGTTTTGTGACACTTTATGATTTCTGCTATAACTGTTATTATATATATTCGCATATAAAATAAGTCAATAGAGTTTATTTGCAATTTTTATGTGTTTGTGTCATGAGGTAGATCTCTGGCGGCTGGTGAGAGAAAAAGTAGATCTCTTACTCAAAAGGTTTGGGCACCCCTGATGCAGACTATCTGAAGTAAAATAAACATTAAAAGGAGAAGTGAGATGTGTTTAAATGCTCTAGATGTCCTTGTGTTATAAAGTCTTTGTCTACCTTTCTCATAGATTTACTATGTATTAACTTTACCATTATATTCATGTGCCACTAAGCTGAGGTTTTCTCAAGTTTAAAAAAATGAAAGCTAGGCATGACCGTAACACTGTATTCAAGACAGCTGGGAAAAGCATTGATGTATAACTTTGTCCCGTCAAAGGCCTTTTTGCCTGTATTCAATCATTTGATCCTGACAAGTAATTTGAATAAAAGCAGTGAAGCGTATTTCAGTCTACCTCTTGTTCCATGTCTTCACCATAGGATTATGTTTTCATCAGACTTTGTATCTGTTCTGGTTGTTTAAGATCTTTTTAGAGCCAAAAGCCTTTGAAAATATTTTATTTCTAAAGCAAACTTCTGCAGTTGACGAGTCAGACAAGGCTAAAATATAGTTATGCTGCCTCTTTTGTTATTAATGTACTTCTAGTCTGAAAGTGTTCCTGGTTTAATCTTTTCACCTGATTCCCACGGCCTGTCAGCCTGCAGAGTAAAACAAACAAACGGTGGAAAGAGGCCGGCCTACTACCTCTTCTCGTATTTTAGGCTCATTCAAATTTTTTCTGAGTCGCTTCATAAGAACCTGTATTACTAAATTTGGTGCTTGAATGGAAACTCGTGTCCAGATTTTTTTACCTCAAATTTTTTTTTATTGAAAAAACATATCTAAATAATCTCATGTGAGCCTGATTGAATTTCATTTTAAAATATGAATTTAAAGTAATTCGATTATTATTTTTTTTTTTTCAGTAAAGATACATTAATGGAAATGTCAACACCACATGCTACATACTGAAGCATTAGGTAGATATGAGAAGTCCATTTGTGGTCATCTGATGTCTCTCTGACCTAACCTGTTTATGGAGTTGGAGTATTATGAAGCAGAGTTGAAATGTTACGCAATTTGTTTATTTGATAAAGCTGATTTTGGTCATGCGGAAATATGTATGAATGGAAAAGTATTTGGGCCCCTGAAAATATAAATTGTAGCAAGAACCAATGGTTATAGATTCATTTTGACACAATACTGCAAGTTCTGTTTATGTCCGTCATATCCTAGATGTAGCTGTTGTCTGCCAGTAAGTGCATCATATTGATTTAAATGGAGGGAATTATATTACACACCCAATAAGTTGCTCTGAGTTTGAGCTCGATGAATAATGGTGAGATGTCTTGCAGACTAAAAAACTGATGGAGGTCCACAGTTTCAGAAGCCGATGTGCCCTGATGGTGTGTGCTTGGAGACGCCAAATGTAGCAGTCATTCAAAGTTACTCGGCCACATTCTTCAACAAGAGGAATGTTATCAATCTGCGCTCTAAGTTCTGTATGAAACGCCTCATTCATTTGGCATAAATGTTATCTTGTGTCCTTGAGAAGTGGAGTTTTGTGAGGCTAGACTACGACTGCAGACCAGAGAAGCTTGCAGTACTTGAATTGCATGACCTGGATTCCAGAGTTGTGTTTGTGTATGTTAGTGGGATTTAATGAGGGCCTTACTGGTTCTTTGCGTCACTGGTTGCTGATGGAAGTGCAGTTCTCTCAGAATTATAGGGTGTCGGTTTGCTATTTAGATGGAAGCTACTACTGGAGAAAATTACCGCAGACATTTCAGTCTTTTAGCAAAAGTAATTTCTATTGGCTGGTCAGCTATTTTAAACCAAGTATTTTATCCATTACGTGTGTTTTTAAGACCTGTATTCTGCCAGATGGTTGTGGTATGGTTTGAATCTTTAATGTTCTAGTACTGTTTTGATAATCAACATGTGGTGACATTTGTCTCCTAAATGTTACAAGACTGGAGGATATTCTGCATCATCTAACACCACCCCTTCTGTTTTATTCATGAGAGAGAAAAACAAATGAATTTTTTTGGTCCCCCCAAATCATAATGAATAATTGTGCTTGGGATAATTCAACAGAGGTCCAGCCAACTGGTGCTAGTCTTATATTTAGGTCAGTGGAAATCACCTGAGTGGAGTAGCTGTTTCTCAAATGATTGTCGTAAAAGGACACCTGTGCCTTTAAGGGCCGTTCACTGGTTAATCAGTATTCCTGGCTACCTTTACAGCATGAAGACAAATTTACCCTTCAAGGAAATCAGACAAAAGGTTATTGAAAAGTATAAGACAGGGGGACGGATACATAAAGCCTCTAAAGTACTGAACATCCCCTGGAGATCAGATACATCCATCATCAAATGGAAGAAATATATGGTTCATGTCTAAGACTGCCTAGAGGTCATCCTATCAAACTGAGTGACCCTTAAAAAAAGGAGAGTGAGCGAGAGATCTGTTACCGAGCAGGTGTTTTCTGGTTTGATATTCTCATAATAACCTTTAGTATATGAGTGTATTAATTAGTTAGGCTGTTTGCTCAGGTAGCTAGCCTGTGCTCTGCTGCCTAACAGACGTGCTGTTCATATTGTGGACTGTAGTTTTGAGACATTATCCTGCTAACCCACTAGGGGGATTGGCAGTACTTGCCAAGAACACATGTTGTCATGTAGGACATGTTACACAGGCTATCATGTCTGCTGCCTGGAAATGAATCTGTTCAAGAAATCACCATCCGCAACAACTCTTTGGATTATGACATCAACTTTACATTTGCCATAAAAGAAGTATTTTTGAGTTGAATTTAATTGATTCATAATATTTTCTGTTCTTTTCTAAGTCTAAAAATATTTCTATATTATCAAACAGCATAATTGCATTGGAAGCATTTTAAAATAGAAAAATTTATGTTTTCCTGAAGATTCAGTTCCATTTTAAAGCATAGATCGGTAACATCTATGCTATGTCAGTTTTTTTTTTTTTTCATCCAATTTTTCTGCTTTCCAGCTTCCCTTTCATTCTATTTATACTTTGGAGCAAAACTTTTCCTGCTGTGGGTGACGCAAAATCCAATATGTCTAATTATTTTTTAATTAATACACAAGTCTTAGATTTCTCTGTCTGTCTGTCTGTGGTCATGAAAGAAGGCTATTAACAGAAACCCCTAGAAGAAACTCCCTAGAGCTTAAAGCATATAAAGGTGTGGCATGTAAGAGAAGATCTCAAGAGACACAGACGTCAGTGAAACACAACCATCAGTACAAACTCATCTCAGAGAAGCACAGAGGTAGCAGTCAGTACTGCTTCAGAAGTGCAGTAAGGAGGGCAAAGCATAGGTTAGTTTTTCAGTTGAGACATGGTAACGGTTTTAACTTTTGGCCCTTCATATCTTCCATATGTCCAAACTGTGCGCAGAACAAATCAATAATTTTGAATATTAATGAAACGTTCCCTTATTTCAAAGTCACCTAATGAAGCACATTATATGTATTTATTGCACTCAGATTTGTATAAGATTTTATTTTTGTTAATGAGAGTTTTCTTTTAATTTATGCTTCTTTTTCCCCCCTTGTCTCTTGTGAACAAACAGTCAGCAATAGGAAGGCTCCCCCTCCAGTCCCACCTCGCTCCGCCTCAAAGCCCCTCATCTCGGTGACGCTGCAGAGCAGCACTGAGTCGGCCCAAGACACATACCTTGACCAACAAGACCGGGGCAGTGAGGTCAACAGCCAATCGGGGCGCAGCAACTCATCCGACAGTCTCTGTAGCATACGTACGGGCAGCCTGTTGAAGAGGACCCAGCTTCCTAAAGCCCTCATCTCAGTCGTAAGCCCTGCACTCGCTGCAGGCTCTGGGCCCCCGGTTCCTGCCCCCCGTGACCTCTCCTCCACCACCGTCACCACATCAACATCCACTCAGTCCCAAAATGACACCGTGAGCCCTGGTGCCAGTCTAGAGCAGCCCCCAACGGCACCCAAGAGGAAGCTCTCCTCTATTGGAATCCAGGTAGGCCTGCTTTGGTTTTCCACACACAACCTTGAAAACCTTTGGAGCTACAATCCTCTAAATTTTAAATGTTGTTGATATCTTAGGTGGATTGTCTTCTTCCAGTCCCAAGAGAGGAGCCCTTACCTCTGACTGCACCTTTAAAGTTTCAGTCGATTGGCGTTCAAGTTGAGAACGGCAGGCCGTAAGCAGCATTGCATATATTTGATCATTACAAATATACAAACAAGTATTATCATTCTTTCTGTCATTCTTGCTGTGATTGGTCAATAATTATTTCCGTCTGTTAGTGACGTCACACCGAGTTTGACGGCAGTTTCTGAACTCTGTACTACTCCCAAACATTTTTTTTAGGCTCCACCTTTTTACTTTATTAGCCTTGCTCTCTTCCCTCCATCAGAACTGTATGTTTACACATGCAGATATCTCAGCCCTCCATCTACAGTCAATTTAGTCATTTACTATTTATATGTCAGTATGTTTTAGTTCCATATAAACATTTGGTTTTGCATATTTTTTTCCAGAGATGAACTATTGGAAAATCTTTAGCGTAATTAGTCTTTTCTTTTCTTGAAGAGCTGAATTCTCTTAACATTCTGAATGCAGCTTCGTGTCAGTTGATAATTTAAACCTCTTGACTGTGTCAAACGACCACTAACCTTTAATCTCTTTAAGATAATGGGGGCATTACTAAAACTGGACTTGATTTCCTCTTGGTGATTGTAAAATATCTGACCTGTTCCAGCTGTGAGGAGCATTATAGGTTCCAGTTTGGTCTCACATCTACACTGTTTATGGATGATGATTCAGGATGCTGAATGTGACTGGCGCTCTAATAGCAATTATTCATTATTTCAAACCTGATGAAAACACAAGCATCTTGTGAGATCACATTAACTGTCCCAGTGAAAACAGATTTCCACTGAACAGTAAGCACTTTAAAGTTCAGAGATCTTACTTTGATCATTTTATTTTTATTTTTCTAATGAAATCAGGTTGTCATTAACAGAACAGCTTAACACCACTGTGAAACGGTAGATGAAAAACGTCACCAGGACCTCGTAAGGTCTAGATATCTGCTGTAGAAGCTTGAGTGAGCAGCTGAAATGAGTCAATAGGAAATAGTTTTCTTTTTAAAAAGCTTCTTACAGTTTTTGTGTTTCCACTGACTTCATTTTTAGGTAACGATCAAGTAGATTTTATCTGATTCCTGGCACAAACCAGTTTCTTACATAATTTAGAGTAAATCACATCCTAGAAACGGCACTGATCAACATTCACACCGGCTCATTGTTGCCGAATTATCACAGAATCCTGACACTGAGCAGCGTATTAACCTTTTTATTTTTGATTTCTCCATGAACACCTATGTATCTGTGTGTATGTAGTGTATTTCCAGCCTCTATTCCCCCATAGCTAAGGTTTAGTGATAGTTCATCTTGGTTGTTGGTGATTCTGGCAGTTGGCTTTGCAGCAAAACAAAGCTCTGATTGATGTCCCTTTTCTCTTAATTTGACTTTGCTGAGCGAAACCTACAGTGGAGCTGGCAATTCTAATGTGATCTGTTCAGAGTAATTTCGCTGTAATCGTATTTGACTGCTTGCTGCTTTTTCTCCTGCCTGTTGTATCAGATGACAGCAGTTTCATAAACATTAATGATCCGTAGTACATTTCTTTCCAGTTTTACTCCTGTCATGTCCCGTATGTCATGTCATTTTGGGCTCTTAATGCCTCATTATTTTGGATTCTAATGCATTCTGTCCTCAAACTCATAGTATGGGCCCAAAGTCCTATCATCTTCTTTAGGTTTGTCCGAAGCTGATGTTTTTGTTCATATCTCTGCAGTCTCAGTCGGGATAACAGCATGGCCTCCAGACAAAATACAGAGGTTGAGTCTCAGCCGCAGGAGGCCACACCCACAGAAAACGCAACCAATTGCACCAACAGCCAGACTCTGAATAGCACCACAACTAACGGACAAGACAAAGCCATGGAACAGCGTCACCTTAACCACACGTCGGCTCCGTCAAGGACATCCAGCTCGCCTTCTGAGACTCTGGACCCAGCTTTAGACCCCTCCTCCCTGCCGCCTCCAGACCCCAGCCTCGAGTCTGAGAACTGCAGCTTCCGGGGAGACGGAGTGCACTCCAGTACGCCAGCGTGCCTCCGAGACGGGAACTGGTTCCTGAAGCTGCTGCAGGCAGAAACGGGCCGCATGGAGGGCTGGTGCCAACAGATGGAGCAGGAGACCAAAGACAACAATCTCTCAGAGGAGGGTAAGTGAACGTCGAAATATTTAGGCCTGGTCGACTTTTGAATGTCTGCCGTCCTCTTGAATTACAACATGCATTAGAGCTTAATGATGTAATATGAATATATAGTCATAGCATTATCACTGTGTGCAAAATGTGTATTGCAAAGGATGATTTGGCCAAAATCTTCCAAGTGCTTTGAACTTGCATTTTTCATGTATAATGTATAGTGAGGTGGGCAGAGTCCACAGCTTATATGACTGTAAGCTTTAATCCATTTCCTTTTGGTTTTCATGGCAACATTCAATTCCGTTTGACCTCTTCTGTACGTACTTTATTCATATATTCATACTAAGTGTTTTTTCGTAACTGGGTTTTTAAAGCAAGGACAAATTTCAGACTTCTGTAGGTCACGTCTCAAACGCGTTCGTGTCTGTTGAGTTAAAGCAGTACATCCTTTACTGCCATTAACTCAACTACTGCAGGCCATTAAAGTGGCTGTAGGCTTTGCTGTAGTTGGTTTGACTCCATTGCAGTCGTGTGATGTTTTCATCTTCCAGAATACAAAGCAGCCTCTCAGACCAGTCAATATCTTCTTTCTGAAATATAAATGAGGGAAGACAATGAGCAGTAAAGGTTTTTTAAATAGTCATTCTTTCTGTTCTGAGATGCTCAATAATGAGTTCCCAATTACATGCAAATACAGGGAATAAAATCACTGAATTGGAAGCAAAAAACATAAGGAATGAAGGGCTTGTAAAAAAGCTGTTTAGTGTAACAAGACAAACAAACATTGCTCACATAAGTTTACATCTGGTGTGAAGTGTAAAGACGTGTTGTGTGTCTTTGCCTATTTCAGTGTTGGGGACAATCCGTAGTGCAGTAGGGAGTGCTCAGCTTCTCATTTCACAGAAGTTTGAGCAGTTCAGAGGCCTCTGCAACGAGAATCTGGTGAGTAGTTTTATTACACCCTCGGTATTTCTCTGCAGATTAATCCTTCCCTATTTACAGGGTAGATATTTTCATTGTTGTACCATTTACTGGCCAGTTTGGTCAGACTTGTAGCATTTGGCTCACGGGGAAAAAAAAACCCCAAACATTTCTGCTAATCCCAAATTTTATGGCTAAATATCAGTGCTTTTGTACTGAAGGAGGATGTATAAAGAGGAGAAAGTAACATAGGAGGAAGTAGCTTTTTGCCTGATAAACTTTAAGCTCACAAAAGTCTCGACTCCCTGTTCAGGCAAAAGGGCTGATTCAGACATTGTTCTGTGTATAAATAGCCACATGTTTATAAATTATTCCTGTTTTTAATGAAGAAAACCGTCTGTCCTTTGTGCAACAACAGCCTATCAGATGCAGTGTCACATGATTGCTAATAGCTTTCAGTCTTTAGAGACATGTGGAACCATGTTTTCTTTTTCTCTTTTGGTTTTATTTTTGTAATTGCATGCATACATGAATACAGACATACTGCTTTATTTCCATCCTTTTTTTTAATTTATAGGTTTTGTGACTCTAAACTTTGGTAATTGCCTTAAATCTAACCCATCAACTTTCATTTTGTGTGCGAGATGATTCCTGTTGTTCTGATGACTTGCGTAGTCAACAACAACATTTTTTGGTCCAACTTTGCTGCTGTTAGACTTTAATCCTGCAAGTTTTCTATTCCTATTTTACATATGGGCATGATGTGCTTTCTCTTGATCTATTAGGTTAGCATTGTTGACAAAGAAAAGTCAAATATTTCCTTCAATTTCTGATCTAATAATATTTTAAATGGATTTTTTTTTTCTTTCAATAAAATAGAACTTGAATGCCAACCCAAGACCAACGGCACAGGATCTTGCAGGCTTCTGGGATCTGCTGCAGCTCTCAATAGAAGACATCAGCATGAAATTTGACGAGCTCTACCAACTAAAAGCAAACAACTGGCAACTTCCAGAGAAGCCAGAGAAGAAGGTGATTGTTATTGTACTGTGCAACAATTATACACACATTATATAAATAATGGGAACAATGTTTAGTACTATTGTTGTCATTATTGTTAATCATCAAATTGCTACCTTAACCCCTTTTACGCCGGAGTTTTGAGTGTTTGCATAAAAAAAAATCCTCCTTATTTTAATTGTAAGTAGTTCTTTAAATGTCCTGTGAGATGATATACTTACCCATGTATCCATAAAAACCGAAACTTTCAATATCCAGCAAGTTATTTTCGCAATATACCCCCTATTAAATGAGTGTCAGATTAATTACACTCTCTGGAGCTGCGAAGTTTCCGTATTAACCCAATACTTGCTAGAAAGTGCAACGTCTCCCCTTTCAGAAAGAGTAGGAATTTTTCAGATAGTGCTACGTGTGGTACTGCAAATTTAGATGTCTGTGCCGACACATTCCAGTCTAGAAGGGTTAAATAAGTTCCAAATTTTTACTGATTGAGTTGTTTTCAACTTTGAGATTATTACAACTTTTTAATTAGCAGTATGACTTAATGCATCTTCATTTAGTTTCCCTCACATTTCTTTACCCGTGACATAATTTTCTCAGGATGAAAACAAGCAGCTTCCATCATCTGTGCCAAAGAAGCAGTCCAAGCCGCGGCTGTCAACAGGGAAGGACAGGAGCGTGGACTCTGCTGTGGACAAGCAGCGGCAGGAAGCCAGAAAGCGTTTGATGGCAGCGAAAAAGGCGGCGTCAGTACGACAGAACTCCGCCACGGAAAGTGCTGACAGCATCGAAATCTACGTCCCCGAGGCCCAGACCCGCCTCTGAGAACAAGCCACCACCGATGATGAAACAAAATCCTGACTCACTTTCAGATACCCGTTGACACAGACACAGTTGTGAGATGAACACACCACACCCACACACACACGCCGCGCGTACGGCGGATGCACAGAGGCCGATCTGCTTCAGCAGCGCGGCTGATGGATAAAAGACGTGAGGATCACAGGGCACCGTAATATTCCAGGTCGTTATGCGGCCGCCTTGGGACAGGAAAACCTTCACAGATGTTTAATACTATTGTTCTCATTGTTATTGTTGATATTATAATTATCTCCTAAAATATTTCAAGACTGTCTTTAATTGTGCGAGTATCTTGGATTAGGACATCATGTACCTTGTGAACTGAAAAATCTTGGTATCCCAGAAGTTTACGTTGTAGGAAAATAAAAAATCCCCTCACTGCTGAGTCGACCGGCAAATTGTGGCTGTGCGGTTTACGAGCTGAGCTACCATCCACACACACACTCAGGACACACATGCAGGTGTACTCACTGTCCACAGAGTCTTCCTGTTCTCTCTTTGTATTTGGCGTGTGGTGCAAGCTCTTTACTGTGTGAGGAATACAAGATGACGTTTGAACCGAAGAGAACAAGAGGAAGGCAGTAGCATATATTATAATTAACACACTATTACAATGTTAATTTTGTAAATGCTGTATACCAGAATAATTGTTAGAAAGAGGTCAGTGTTAAGCACCAAGTTAGTTTTTTATGAATCGAGTACATTTACTGTCATGATATATTAGCACTTGATGCAATCATTCACTTCATCTTTTTTCCTCTATTCCTCCCTTTCACAAACATTCATCTCAAGCTATCGGTCAATATCCAATCATATGTTTTTTTTTTCTTTTTTTAGCAAGGGATTTATGGAAAGACTGCTTAATCATCTATAGTGGAATGTATGAACTCATGACTTGGTCACCGCACTTTCAGTTCACCACAGATCAAGTTCGGCCACCTTCTTATTTTCCTAATCATTCTAACTTTTCACTGCATCCCGACGGGATGTGGGGGACCAAGACATTCACCTCTCAATGTGGCGTTCCCGTTCAACCGAGCCGCAGCGCGAGGTGAGGTGGGGAGGGCGGAGGAAGGGAGGGTTACTCGCTCCTGGTAAGGAATCAAAATAGGAAAGCAATAATCTAATTCCGACCAATGCAAGCTGCAGGTGTCCATTCTTAAATTGTGTATCTTAATGTGAAGGACAAAAAAAAGCGAACTGTGCTGTTGGAATGAAAAATCTCAGGTTGAACACTTGATAGTAAAACCACTATACATTGAATATTGGCTGTATAAGCTTGAAACGATTGGCCAAATGCTCTGAACCTTTCAAAAACGCTTCTTGTACATCTGGACGTAGTAAGAGATGCTCCTCCCCCTCCCAAGTGTGGTTCAGTTTTGTACAGTCTTAATACGACAAATGACATGTCTGTCTTCTCATTTTGTTGCATTATGATTTTTTAAAAATTTTTTTAGAATCAAACTGAGGTACAACTGTTTAACTTTAAGTTTTAATGTAATTTGACTTTTTTTTTACTTTCATCTTTAATATAAATTGCATAAACATGTAATTTAACAGATGTTTGAAATGCAAGAAAATTTCTACTCTGCCAAGTTAGCAACTCTCATTTCAGTTTCATTTGATCACTTTATTTAAATTTTTATTTAAATGTTTTGAGTTTAACTGCAATTTTTTTTCATGTGTTTTGCCTCTTCGTATGTGACATGTCATGTCTTATAGATTTGAATTAGAATATTTTTTTCAAAACAATAAATTTGAGAACTTTATGATTGGAGCTGGACTTTGCAAATGATCCTTCAGACATACATATATAGAGGGCCAAAAGTGCTACAATTCACCAAATAGATAAAAAAAAAGTTTAGCCTTATCAGGTATGTGATTACTTAAAAATGAAATGATTACATGAAACGAGTTCAAAATAGATTAAATATTTTAAATCTAAATAAATATGAATTAATCTTTAAGCATCATCTCATTTTACTTGCACTCCTACAGAAGACCCTGATACCCGACTGCTTTAATCTGTGCAGCAGATAACTACAGAACAATCACATTGTCTATACTGTGCGATCACAATTTCATTTTGATTAGTAAATCTGACCAATCAAATAAATTGTTGCGACACAGGACTATAAAATAAGCATAGATGCCTTTTGTAATAAATTCTGTTTGAAAACAGCGTTTTTAATATTTGTATTTTATAAATTGGAATATTTATGTAACTAGAGAAGCTTTAGTTATGTTATGCATTACCAATTACATTAGCACATATTTCTTTTTTTTTTTAAATAGAATTCTGGCATTTTTGTCCCTCCATTTTTAGGTTGGTGAAAATCGTTTCTCTAAGAGCTGGTTCTCCCCCCACTGGTCAGTTAATGTGTGACACTTGGAACATGTATTGCTTCTTCTTTGAGTCAGTCATAAATGATCAAGCAAAGGATGTTGAACTGGGAATGCTGATACAGCCCTGCATAATCGGTTCTATTTGTATAACATCAACAGTGGACATGTGCACCTCATTGTCCAAAGAAATCATTAAACATCCCTTTGCTACATGTCCTGGTCATCATTCCTGCTGTCTTTCTTTATTGCACTCATTCATGATCCAATGGTAATATTAGCTGCCAAGTTGATATTACACCTATAGTCAATTCTAAACATTACTGCAGATTTTTTATTGTTACTGTGTAATCTCTGAAAGCATGGCCTTTCTTTAATATAAGATATACAAAGATTCTTACCAGTAAACTTTCAGTGTTCCTTTAACTGGGTCTTGCAAATGATCTGTGTGAGGCATTCAGGGTATGTACTGTGCGTTGGCATTTATAACTGTGACAAATGGTGGAAAGCCCTTTCTCTCTCTTTTTTTTTTTTTTTTGTATCATTTTCGAGCCGGATCCCTTTATCTGCCCATACACTGAGAGCAAGACCTCCGATCAGGGATCTTTAGACAGTTTACCAGTACTTCCCGAGTTTCAAAGGGCTACAAAATGGACAAATGTTGACCGGAAGGTGCAACTCTGGAGGTGCATTTTGTTAATGTGCTTTTCAGCCACCATGTTAGTGAGGCAATATTTTTCCGGCTATGTGAGGAATCAGTTTGTTGTGGCTCCTTGATGGACTGAAACCCATAACCATTAAATAGTACATTCTTACTGCAGAACCTATCCTTAGTGGCCTCATCTCCCTGGCCACATGTCTGTCCTCTCAGAGAGCCAGCTAGTCAAATAAGCAAAAACTGTAGTTCCAGAATCTGTTGTACTGAATAATTTTACACGAGAAGCACATACCTTACACATGAAGGGTTGTTTAAAGTTAACTGTGTATTCGTTAGACACTGTGAGCCTAGTTTCTTTCAAAGATAAGAATTGTGATTGCAATGATTTATGTGGCATATTTTCTGTATTACATAAGATGTAGAATTAAAGAGGAATGCCACTGAGTTTTTGGAATGCATATTTTTATTGTGTATAAAATTAATGAATTGTCTCAATTCTATTAATTATTCTTATACATGGCACATAGAAAAAAATATATACAGCAAACCAGTCTTTGTGTTTCCAAATTGTTTTGTGTTCAGTTGTTACATTTGCTTTATAACCAAAAATAAAACAAAGATCAGTAACTGATTTGTTTTGCTTCATATTAGCCCTAGTCAGAAAAACAGCATCTGCCATAAGGACAACAAAAACTGCAGTTCATATGCTTAATATGGACAATTATGAAAATTCTGACAATAAATTTTATTTTTTTGATTGTCTAGAACAGAAACTGCAGCAGGTTTTACCTAATATAATATCTGATGTCCTCTTTGCTTTTTGTTGCTGCAGATTGTAGAGCAGCAACCAAAACAGGCATTCAGGCCGTAAAAGGTAACCTGTGTTAGAAGTGATGACACTGTACTGGTGGCAGTCATTTTCTCACATATGGATGCAATGTGTGTGTTTCTGTGTACTTCCACATGTTTACGCAATGCAACACAGTCATCATGTATACTTATCTATCAACATTTCAAAGTTACTTCATCCTTGACCCATTTACAAAACCTCAAGAAAAAAAAAATGCAGTACACATCTGTCCATTTTCTTGATTATAGCTCCCCCTACTGGCTTGTTGTCAAAGACGAAACTTTAAAATAAAAAAACTTTGATATATTAAAACATCTAATATGCTGAATCAGGGGGCTGCACAATGGAGCAGTTGGCATGAGCTTGCAGCAAGAAGGTTCTGGGTTCAATTCCCGGCCCGGGTCTTTCTGCATGGAGTTTTCATGGTCTCCCTGTGCATGTGTAGGTTTTCTCCAGGTACTCCGGTTTCCTCCCACAGTCCAAAAACATGACTGTCAGGTTAATTGGCCTTTTCAAATTGTCCCTAGGTCTCAGTGTGTATGTGCATGGTTGTGTGTCTCTGTGTTGCCCTGCGACAGACTGGAAACCTGTCCAGGGTGACCCCGCCTCTCGCCCGGAACGTTGGCTGGAGAAATGGCACCAGCAACCCTCCTGACCCCATTAAGGGACAAGGGTGTAAAGAAAATGGATGGATGGATGCTGAATCAGTCAATGAAAAATAGAATTGTTTACTTTACAAAATACAGTTCTTTCAAAAAATTCTATGAATTTTCACCCCCTATGGAATTCTAGCTAACTTTATTTTTAACACACATTTGATGGATTGTTTAGTATTATTTAATTGTTCTATACTTTCTACAAAGTAAAAGTAAAGTATATACATAAAGTATATAAAGAAAAATAAAAATACTTTTAGAATAAAATAAAACATTAGAAAGCAGAAAGTCAAACAAAACCATAAAACAAATTAAACTGGAAATTAAAAATGTATTTTATTTAGATACGACCAAATATAACAAAAAAAAGTCTTACCCTTATTTACATTATCCTACCTAATTTTTGTTATCGTTATATAGTTGTTTTTTTATTTCTTCATTGTTTATTCACATTGGGACAAGAGATAAGCAATACTGGATACTTTGGCATTTATAGCCTTAACCAATTTGCAATTCACAACCCAAGATGGACCTAGGAAGTGAAAGTGTCACACATATCATACATAACAAGTACAAGTAAAAAGTAACTAATAAAGCATATTTTCTAAAAGGCTACTCAAGCAACTGATATGATTATCAGAGTTTAATACATAAAGATGATGACTTTAGACCATGGATGCCCAAAGTTGGTCCTCAAGGGGCATCCTGGCTGTTTTAGTTCTCTCCCTGGCGGAAGTAACAACCATTTCAGTATGTCAGAGTTCTTCTTAGGCCTCTAATGAGCCATTATTTTATCCAGCTGTGTTAAACCAGGGAGAGAACTAAAACACTCAGGCCCTCGAGGACTGACTTTAGGCACCCTGCTTTAGACAGATAAAATGTAAAGTTAGGTCATAAAGTTAAATGACAGTCATTTTTTTAAAATTGTTTTTGATTGTTGATTTTATGTTTTTAGATGCACCATGTAGCACTTTGAGATTTTTATTGATAAAAAGTGCATTGTAAATTAAATTGATTATTATTATGTGCAAATTCTGCCTTTTCAAAATGAAGACGTCAATACAAATAAATAACATGCTTACAAAATAACAGACTTCTACCGGAATCTGTTATTTTGTAAGCATGTTATTTATTTGTATTTATTTTTGCATGTTATTTATTTACACTTATTTACACTTATTTACACTATTTACAATACACTTGTTTCTTCTTCCGGTAGAAGAAACACTTCTACCGGAAAAAGAAACGCTTCTACCGGAAAAAAAAACACTTCTACCGGAAACACAATAAACACAATAAAAAAAAAACTAAAACATATAGTCAGCAATGCAAATAAGGTGTATCTTAGAAGGACCAGGTAAAGTACTTTCAGTGCACCGCAGGCTCAGCAGGAAGAAAATAGCTTTAGAATAATGCCATTACTTTATTTTGAAACAATTCACCGGAACTGCTTCGTTAACTTCAGAGTTGAACTTCCCGTAGAAGAACCTGGGAAGAAGGGGCGGAGCATAGACATTAATACTATGGGGCGGAGCTGAAGCCAAGAGGAAGAGAGGGACGTTAAAGTGACGTCCACGTCTCAGGTCAAGTTGTAGCATCATTGACGAAAGTAGGCTGGATATTAGCTGCACTTGGGTTGGTTTTTGGTATGTTATCCTTATTTTTCTTCTTCAATCAAGCGTTTATGCTGCAGAGTTTCTCCTCAGGATCCCTTTTCTATTTGTAAACGTACAAGTTTTCAGCTCTTGCCAGTGCGTGTTCATGTACAGTAGCAACTCCCGCTTGTTGTGTACAGTACAAAGATTAATCATGACTTCTGCTTTTAGTCTTACAATCAGGGTGGCGATTCATGTTCATGTGGAGTTGGAATTTTAAAACCATTAAAATTCCGAACCCCTGTACTTAAAATGCTCTTGTTGTGCAGCTTTGACATGCAAATACTGACATGGGGAAGTTTTAGCTAACATGTTCAGCCGTTGAGCATCTCTTTATTTAAATGTAATTAAATTAGCCCATGAGTAGGAACACGGGGTTATCTTTCATTAATGACATAACCAGTTCAATATTTTAAATTGACTCGTAATAATAATACTTGTTTACTATTGTTCCCTTTTATATTCTGATAATACATAAAGTTTACATAGGTATTTATTGAATCAATTGTATTATTTAACTTCACTCTGGTTTGAAAGTGTGCATTTTTTTTGCATTTTTGCTAGCCACATTTTTAATTTAACAAAATATATGAATGAAAGTGGCATTAGAAACTGTTAACTTAACCACATTGCTATTTTATCTTTGACAGTATGGCTGTTATACTTTACTAAACGTGTACAAAAATTTTCCCGATGATTTCTCTTGTCTTGTTTTTACTTTCCCTTGAATCTGATCATATGCAATCTGACTGTGGTATTTTTTCCTCATGCAGTGTTTGACATGTTATAGCCCGGTTCCCAGAGACCAGCGCTCGCTGTAACTGGACATCAGGAGGCATATCAGGCCCAGTCATGGCTACCGTACACAAGAAACCTTGTACTGCTTCAAAAAGCTCCACTGAGTCCAAAAGGACAGACCTAAAGAGCAATGAGAAGAAGGGCTGTGAGTGATTTGTTCTGTTTTCTAAATGCAAAACTGAAACTCCTCAGTCATTCTTTTTAAAACATTAAACTCTGTGTGCCTCCTAACTACTGCATTATTTAGCATGTTCTCTTAATATTTTGCTGTACATTTCAAAATGTTCACTTGATAAAGAGTGCCAGCTCTGTGAGCCTCGAGCAACACAAGATAATAAGAGTTTCAGCCAGCACACAGTGCTAAATGTCAACTGTGACGCAGCTTCTCTCATTACTGGTATGTGCGTAGTTTGTGAGTGTGTTTGTAAAGGTATGCACTGATCCATTCACTCTAAAGGTCTGTAAATATTAGAATAACCCCTGTTTATAAAAATGTTTGTCATCAGACCTTTTGTTGTCGATTGACATTCAAACGTCTCTCTTTTTTTTTCTTCTCAAGAATGTGTTTTGTGTGCTCTAATCTTCAACATGAAGATTTCCAAGCACCTGAATTTCTGTTCTGAGACTCTTCAGTCAAGTCTGTTCTCGCCAGCTCCCTGTTTGGATACATTTATCTTTCCCTGTGGATTCTAGAGCAGAAAAGAAAAAAAAAAGAACACTGAACCAGGCGGCTGTACTCCAGAACACAGGGAACAATTAATCATAAACTGCAACCTGAAATATTGACGTTATAAACGCTACCCAGTTCACACATGTACAGAGGTGACATTGGATCGTTACGCAACACTCCCACGTCTTGATGCTAGTGTACTCTGTGTGTTTCCGTAGTTGTTTATAAAATACGTCTGTTTGACCTCGAAACCTTTGAATCCTTGGCCTTGAACGATCGCCACGAGGCCATAAAATATCTTTCACAGATTCAAAAGCCTAAATGCTGTCATTTCATTGTGTCTCTGAACTGCAGCTTGGGCCTACTACATGACCAATTCTCCACTTCTGATAGTGATGATTGGGTTGCCTGCGAGGGGGAAAACGTACATGTCCAAGAAGTTGACACGCTACCTCAACTGGATCGGAGTTCCAACAAAGGGTCAGTACTCAGAAAACATGCAGGATCTTCATTCAGGGAAGAACATTTTTTGATCGCACTGCAAGGCAAGAAGCAAATAAATACAGTGGAAACCACATGGAAAAAAAGTTGTTGAGGTGCTATTACACATTGCTTATTTGTTAACGTTGCAGTACTTTTAAAACGTACGACTCATAAAAATGTTGGGCTTCAGGCTAAGGCGTTTTAGAGAGTGGCGCCCCCTGTAGCACTGCTCTGTTTGAAGTTGTAGTTTCAGTTTTCACCTTTAAGGAATGCAGTAGAACCTGCGTGGCTCAGGCTGTTTAAATGAAGGTCACTGCCTAGACGGCATCCAGACTTTAATCCTGATCTCTGCCTTCCGATCTCTTTTTTTTCCCACTCTGTTTTCCTTGCAGTCTTTAATCTCGGGGCTTATAGGAGAGACGCAGTGCAGTCATACAAGTCCTATGACTTCTTCAGACATGACAATGAAGAGGCAATGAAAATTAGAAAGTGAGTGACAAAGATCTTCTTTACAGTGGCTTACAAAAGTATTCATGGAAATCCCACGATGGGTTTTCATGGGGTTTTATTTGAAAGACCAACACAAAGTAGTGCAAAATTGCAAAGGAAGGAGAATAAAACATGATATTAAAATGAAATGTATATATGATTTAAAAAAAAATTTTTTTTACTATGTTTCACAAGAGGTCCATGATATAACTTCTGTATTATTTTCTTTCAACTTCATAATTATGACTGCTGTCATTTAAAACCGATTTGTGAGTATTTCAGCCATAAAACACAAACCTACATTAACATAAATTACTATTGTTTTAGTGTGCATATCATATCATAATATGTAGATTATTTGGTCCAACTTGTTTGACTGCATCAACAACAAAAGTAAAACGCATTTTAAGGATAATAATTTCAGATGCTGCTCATCCGCTGTAAGTCTTTTGGTTCTTTTAAGTCAAACCACGGAACATACCTCGATGTGTTACAGGATCAGTTGGAGAGTTAATGTGGCTGCATGAGCCACTCAAAACGAAATATTAAGTTTCGTTTAAGACTTTTTCATGGTTTTGAAAAGTGATTAATTTTTTTGCCTCCACAGACAGTGCGCTTTGGTGGCACTGCAGGACGTTAATACCTATCTGAGCGAGGAAGGAGGCCAGATTGCTGTAAGGATACTACATCTAAACACAAAGAATTCTTCTTTTACTTTTATTTCTTTTTCTAAGATGCTTTCTGCTGTTGGTCAGGTTTTTGATGCCACCAACACTACCAGGGAGAGGAGGACACTCATCCTTAATTTTGCACAAGAACATTCATTCAAGGTCAGAAAAACATTTATAAATAAGATACTTTCAGACTTGGTCTGAAGCTTCACTGGGTTTCTAGCCGTTCACTGTGGGTTTATTCATCTTACTCTTGTTACAATAGGGATTTTTCTAGTGATCGGTTGTGTTGTGATATTTTTTTAATTTTTCTGGTTCTGCTTGTCTTGTGTCAGGTCTTTTTTGTGGAATCAGTATGTGATGATCCAGATGTCATAGCTGAAAACATTCTGGTAAATATTGCCTTATTTATTTATTGTTTATTCAATTAAACACCCACTCTTTAAATGTTAAAACCTTGCCCTGAATCACCTTTTGAAATCTCTGTCCCTCAAAGGAAGTGAAGGTCTCCAGCCCAGATTACCCTGAAAGGGACAGAGAAAGTGTCATGGAGGATTTTCTAAAGAGAATAGAGTGTTATAAAGTCACCTATCAACCTTTAGACCCGGATAAACATGACATGTAAGGTGCCTTATTTGATATGTGGGTTTTTGTTTCTGTCACTATTGTACTTAAACTAAATCTATTTTATTTTCGAGCTGAATGTTTTAGGGTGGAAAGCGGTTTTGTTTTTGTGTGCCCTTCCAACTTTGTCCAGCAGGTGGAAACAGTGTCTCTTTTAAGTCAGTAAATCTAAACTAAGATCAATTTCTGTACTTCAGCTTACATCCTGTGTACATGTGACAAGGTTACAGAATGAACGCTTCCAAAGACTTTTAAACAACACAGGAAGGGAAATCTTCTTTTCAACCTCGACAATCTTCTTCTTGTCTTTGTTTATGTAAATATTTCCGATTGACCTCTATCTTTTTCAACTGTGACTCACAGGAAGCTGTCCTTCATTAAGGTCATTAATGTTGGCCGTCGCTTCTTGGTGAACAAGGTGCAGGATTCCATCCAAAGCAAGATAGTCTACTACCTGATGAACATCCACGTGCACTCACACTCCATCTACCTTTGTCGGCACGGAGAGAGCCTGCACAATTTGGAGGGACGCCTGGGAGGCGACTCTGGCCTATCAGAGAGAGGAAAGAAGGTGCTCATTTACTAATTTGTAGATGACATTTTAATTATTACCTCTATAAATATTTTAAATACAAACGACACACAAGAGAGGTTTTTTGCAGATGTGATGCATTTAACCTCTGTGGACAGATGAGTCCCTTGTCATAGTGTGTTCAAAGTGATGAGGTGAACTTGGGTGTTTCTAACCATAAATCTTGTCTCGGTTGACTAAAATCCTACAAATAGAATTCCTACACAGACTGGCAAAGTCTGAAGTTCCAGTTGAGATGTTTTACAGGTCTGCAGATGTATTAAAAATACAAGTAGACCTATGGAAAAAGATTTATGATTACAAATTCCAGGCTATTGAGAGCCATTTATAGTGCGAAAAGCACAAAGCTGCTGGCAAGAGCCACAAACAAACTTTACAAGTTTCACTATTTTTACTATACTTGATTGTAATCCAGCAGTATCCCCCCAACAATCAGCTATATAAGTTCTGTTGTCTTAAATTTCATTCAAAGTGGTATTAAATACGTTTTGTAAAACGTGTTATACCTTCATATACGGTGTAACATGTTTAGTTGCCAGCATGAGTGTTCTCGTATGCTGTCTTCCACAGTTTGCTGTGGAGCTGAAAGCGTTTGTGAAAGAGCACAATCTGTCTGACCTGAAGGTCTGGACCAGCCAGCTGAAGCGCACCATTCAGACGGCGGAGGAGCTGGGCATCCCCTACGAGCAGTGGAAGATCCTTAATGAAATCGACGCTGTGTGTGTCCTTATGAAGCAGCTGGAGGGGTCAGATTCATGCAGAACGTCCTGACGGCCTGCCTGACTGACTGATGCTGGTTCTGTTTCAGGGAGTGTGTGAGGAAATGACCTATGCGATGATTGAGGAAAAGTACCCAGAGGAGTTTGCTATGAGAGACCAGGACAAGTATCATTACCGCTACCTTGGTGGAGAGGTAACAGCCTTGTATTTCTCCCAGAAGGAGGCTTAAATTGTAATATATTAGTAGTCTTTAACAAAATATGTGCTGCTCCTAACAGTCCTACCAAGACCTGGTTCAGCGTCTGGAGCCGGTTATCATGGAGCTGGAGCGACAGGGCAACGTTCTGGTCATCTGCCATCAGGCTGTCATGCGCTGTTTGCTCGCCTATTTCTTGGACAAGGGCGCAGGTTACTAGCATAAAACACTTTCTCTGCCTTACATTACAGATTCACAGTACTGGGGCTCACAAAGTCGTCTAATTGTGCAAATTTAAATGTTTTCACTGAGATCATCTTGGCTAACAAGGTTCATTTATGTAAAAATGCAGGTTTGAACATAAATGTGTATATTTTGCCTTTAGGTGTTTTGTGAAAGTATCCATACCCGTTGAAGTTATTGTCACATGACAACATTAATGTTTTATTGGGATTTTATATGGTAGACCAACACAAAGTAGTTCATGATTCTGAGGTAGAATAAATGGGCAATTATGAATGATTTTCAGATTTTCTTTTTCTCTGAAAAATTTGTCATTGTTGAACCAACTTCCTCTTGTCAGCTGAAGGTATTTTGGTTTATGTCTCTACCATCTTTGCATATTTATACTAAAATGTTTCTTAGTAAAACACAATAAGTCCGACTATTTGGAGAACTTCTTTGAAGTTTTCAAGTTTTGCCAGACTCCTAATTTGATTTAGTCATGGACTTTGATTCGGCCATTTTTACTCGTAACGTGCTTTGATCTAAGCCGTTTCATTGTGAGTGTTGTGTCATGAAGCAGTTTTAAGCTTTTTACAGTCCCTGAATTTAACTGCACCCATCTTCCCGTCAACTCGGCTGAAGGAAATTTCCCTTCCAACTCACGATGATGTTGCTGCTTTGTGCTCCCATCCAGCAAAATACATTGACATTTGTGGGTGTATTGTGACCATCAGTGAAAATGTTCCAAGCTGTATGAATAGATTTGCAAAGCACTGCAAGTGGGCTGACTAGTAATAGCACACAGACATCATTACAACTTTAATAAATGCATAGCAGTCCGCAGTTTTTTTTATTTGTTTACCTTTTTCATCAGCCAGACTTTTGGTGGTGGGAGTACCGGACCTTAATGATGGGAGGTGTAGTTCTTGAAAAGTCTAGAACCTTGGTAAAAGAAACAGATACACCCACTTTTAGGACAGGAAATAAAGAGATTTAATACAGATATTTGTATTTTTACTGAAGTCCTGCTTCTCCAGATTATTGCAGAGCAGTAAGACTGCGTGGTTTTTTTTGGCGTTTTAAAGACATCAACTGACCTTAACTCGTTACTGGATCATACATGTGTTTCTTACAAGGAATAAACTTTGTCTTGAGCATCAATTTTCATTCACAGTTTGCAGAAATACTGATATGAAACTGTGGTTGAAGGCAGGAGCAATACTGCACCACATTTTTGCCAAATATATCATTGTGCGCGATCAGCAGAAAGAGCCACAGATGACTCTTTTGCAGAGCTTCCTCAAAAGCTCGAGCTTCGCGTCACAATTCTTTCAATATTTTGGTTGTCTCTGTTGCATGTGCACCCTTTGGCCCACATTCTTCTTCCTGAAAAAGCTTTGCAATAGGCTTGGAAACGGCACATTGCACACTGCAAAAACACAAATTCTTGCAAAGTATTTTTGGTCTAGATTCGAGTACAAATATCTGAGTACACTTGAAATAAGACAAAAGTAACTTACAAAATATAGGAGCTTGTTTTGAGTAAATAATTCTTTAACATTGATGAAAAAGTACTTGTTCCACTAGCAGATTATTCTACTTATAATAATACTGGAAAATTCTCTTGGAAGTGAAATAATCTGCCGGTGGAACTAGCACTTTTTTAAAAATCAATATCGATAAGCTTTTCACTTTAAAGAAGCTCCTGTATCGTGGTGAAAAGTTATTTGTAAGTTAGTTTTGTCTTATTCCAAGCAGACTAATATATTTGCATCACAAACTAGATTAAAAATACTTCATCTTTCATGTTTTACTGCAGCGTTCTTAACCGGGGACCATTTTTAATTCAGCCTCCTAGAAGAGAGTGTGCTAGTGTCACAAAAACATTTTAAAAATCCTTTTATTTTTTTAAGGAAATGACTGAATAATTATCTTTGACAGCACTATAATTATTCGTGTGCAGACATTTCCTCTGTTTTCGGAAGTGATCCCTGAAGCAGCATCTGCTTAAGGCTTGACTACAGTGAGATGAGTTCACAAACCAGTGTGGCTCCCACTCTGACTGGCATTTTGTCTGAATGTACTCCCACCGGTGGGCCTGTGGCTCTTCTGAGTTGGCCGCAACAGTGTGTAGCTCATAGAGCAGAGCATGGGTGTGCCTTCCTAAGGAAGAGACAAAAAACATAAACATTTATAAGACGGCAAACCAAATAAGACTGAATAAAACCACAGCCTGACCTCACCAGTCATTTTGTCGTTTTACTGGCTTTAGATGATCTACCCTACATGAAGTGTCCCCTGCACACTGTCATGAAACTCACCCCAGTGGCTTATGGTAAGTCATCACTCTGCTTATAGGAAAGTCAAACATCATCTTCCTTTTTTTTTTCCCTTGTTTTGATACATTTCTGCTCCTTCTGCCTCTGCTAGGATGTAAAGTGGAAATGTTTGATCTGAAAGTGGAAGCCGTTAACACTCACAGGGACAGACCATTGGTAAGTTGTTTTTTTGTTTGTTGTTTGTTTTTTTTTGTTTTTTTTTACAAAAAGTTCGTCCATCACATCAGCCTCGCTTAAAATAAAGTTTGTGTTCCTAAGGTGTGTGACCTGTCAGGTCAGGATAGACTGCTTGGAGCCGATCTCTTCTTAGGAATTCAAACCAAAATTATACCTTACACTATCTTACCTGCTTAAAGAAGTCAGACGTTCACACGGCCACACTAAGTAACACTGTTCTCAGGTAAAATCTTAACTCTACAGCTACAGAAAGAAACTCCGTTAGTAATATGCATTACACAATGTGGAATATGATTGAAGGATTTTCCAGGACTTGGTAAATATGAAAAAAATAAAAAGATTTTTTTGCAGATTTGATTCTCAGTTTGTTTGTCCATCTATCCGTCCACCATTCTTTGTATCTCTGTTTTAAGTGATGAAAGGTCCATCTGCCCATCCATCCATACTACTATCTTTAGTTTTTGAACATTATTTAGAAAACTTTAGGTATAACAGACCAATTTGTGCAGTTATCAAGAAGGCACAGATTCATTGCAGTAACACACAAACATGAGATAACATAGAGCATCACTTCCAAGTCTCAGATTTGACCTGTATTTGTTTCAGCACCATGCCAAACTTTGCTTTAAACCAGTTTTCTCAAACTGTGGTCCCCGGACCACTGGTGGTCCATGACGTACGCTGCATGTAAAGGACCGTTTAGTTGCCATGACGTCCGCTCAAAGTGCGACGCTACAGCTAGCTTACCAAAGGACTGCGTTAATAATGGAAAACTGGCTTAAAACCAGGTCACTCAATAAAAAGAAAATCTGCAGAGTCCGGTGGAAAGAAAACAACTTCAGGAATACTATATGAAGCTGCGGCACAGCTGCTGAGAGTGTTAATGTGTCGTTCAGCGATTGAATTCTTTTGAACGGCTCTAATGGTAGGACTCGTCTCAGTAAGAACTGTTCTTTGTTTTTTATGACTGCTTGCTTACGATGATGCTCTGCTTACACATCTATGGCTACTGTTTAATTTTATTTAATTAAAAATTATTACATTAAATAAAGTAAATACTATGAATGAGTACAATTGATAGAAATTAATAGATTATATTTAGTGGTACAGAAAATGACTTTTTGTTTCTGCTAAAGCAACTCAAGTCTATTTTTCTTTAATTGTGCTTCTGAATCACAAATAACCCTAAATGTTATTAAGAACAACTTTTTAAAAATTTTTATTTCCATTTGACATCTAGACACTTTTAGAATCTGTAAATAACTCAAAGTGCCCAAGTAGACATGTTCATGGCTGTGTTGTGGTCAGTCACAACACAGTTCATTAGGATGAACAAAGAAAACAATATGTGGTTTAAGAGACTAACATTTAAATTTCAGGTTGCATCATATATTAAGATGTGATTTCAGGTTAGCTGGTCCATGACACTGCTTTAAACAAATGACATTGTCCATCAACACAGAACCTCAGCTTTTCCAAAGTGATTATTTTCCGTGGTGGAAGTGGTATTCTGACTTTGTTTCATGAATTTATTTTGCAGAAATCTGTTTATGCTGTATGTAGAAAACTGATTGTTTATGCATCGGCACTAAAAATGTTGATGAGCAACGTCCTTCTGATCAAGCATCATCCCTGAATCAGTCAGTTGGGCTTTATTCAGAAATAGACGGGGTTAGGCAATCCCATACAATCCTCTGACTCACTCATCCATTTGCTCTAATAAGTGACACGCAAACGTTGTTCCTGTTTCTGGAGTTTGTTCTAAATAGTTGCTAATTAGCAGGCGTCCAGGCAGTGGGCGTTAATGCGGCAGCACGTTTCTTGAGAAACATCCTGCTATTGTAGTGAGGAATATGCTGCCTATTGAAACCAACACGGCAATGGCTTTTGTATTTCTGTCTGTTTTGATAACGGATTACTCACTGGTGCTGATTTGTTTCAGAGTTCAAGTATTTTCAGACCTACAAAGTTACCGAAAACAAATGGCTAATTTACCCAAACATGTTTTTGTGCTCCTCTGTGAACAGGTCAAAGTGAGAACGCCGCCGCTTCTGTTCCGCAGGAACAGCTTCGATCCGCTGTCCACCAAAGACCAGATTAAACGGCCCCGAATGTACAGCACCGGCAACTTTTCACCTCCACCCACGCTCCCTTCTCCAGCTTTTGCCAGTACACGGATATCCGAGGGCAACGAGTCGCTGCAAAGAGACGTCAGTGTCCAGTAAAAAGTACCTGCTTTTAGTCGGTGTGCAAAAATATTCTGTAATTTATAATACCAGTTAAATCCCAGATATGGTACAAAAGCACTCAACCCTTGGATGTGTGACCCTTTTGTGACCGAAAAACACTTTCATGTGAAGCTGAAAACCGATAGCTTCAAAAATAATGACAATTAACCCATTTAATCCCAGATTTTGTCCTGCAAAATAAGTGCACGCATTTCATTCCTTCGACCTCCCTAACACATAATTATTAATTATTACATTTTATGTTGATTATGTTAGTGAAAATGTAGGTTTATACTGCATAGTTTAAATTACACAAATCTGACCTATTTATACATGTAAAAAAATAAGGAAAATTATGACATGCATAACCTATTATAACAAAGAATGGTTACAAGAGTGTTCAGAAATATTTTAGAGACATAAAGATTCAATGCCACTTCCATCAGATGTCCTTCAGGCCTAGAAGATCTAAAATAGTGGATATTTTTAAGCTGTGTGGAAACGGCAAAGCATATACATTAGAATAAACAGGCAAACCATTGACGCTTAGCATAGTGCTGTCTATCTATTATGCTAGCGGCAACATTCACTCTTCTTATGATCAAAATATGAATGAAGCGATACAATTTTCTTTACATATCAGTAGAAGATCCTTTGAAGTTCATATGTACAAAATATTTTAATTATATTTGTTAAAGTATTTTACTGACTTCCTCTTGTACAGGTTTGTGACAGACATTTACCTCCAGCATCACAGGCCGGAAGTAAAGAGGTCTGGACATGTGACCTTTCACACTAGATACATGAAATTGATATTGCTTAGAGTAGGCAGAGTATTATTTTATTTAAAAACTTCAATTAGCTGCTAAAAGTCAAAACAATTCTTTTAGAGCTTTCAGAAGTTAGAAAAAATGTCTGGCAATTGTTGGTGGGATTACATGGTTTAAGTAAAAATATCTCACAGCCAATAAGTGATTTGTGGAAAGTGGAAATGAGCAAAAACCACTGTTGAAGAAAACTCATCAAACTCTGTGGTCAAGTGGAAGAAATTAGATTATAATGGAGCGTTTTGGCCATCAGTCAAGAGGCTATCTGTGGCAGATACCAAACACTATACATCACCACAAACAAGCCACCACAAAGGGGCCGAATATTTAAGCAGACACTGCCGTGATGCTACTTTGTAGAAATCAACCTTCACTTTTACATGAAAGTTTCTTGTCGAGCTTTTTTTTTTTTTTTTTTTTGATCAGGATGGATTTGTAAAAGTAATTTAGAAAAAGGTGAATCATCCCAGGGGGTGATGACGTTTTGTAGGCACTCTTATTTAAATCTACAAATGAAACGAAAGAATTTAAGAGTTGCTCAAAACTACAACAACTAAAGTAAATAATTAGCCCCAGCAGTGTTTAAAATGTTTAAACTGTGAATAGGCCTTGTGGTTTCCTGTGGGTGTTACTTTAGGAGTTAACTGCAGGCCTTTCGGTTCCTAAAGTGAGAACGTAATTCTTCAGTGGGAGCAGAACTCCTGCAGGGATTTTATTTCGCCGCTGATTTTGTTCTTAACATTTGTGGACAGAGTTTCCCAGAGCAGCAAACTTGTTAATGCAGTTTGAGACTTTAAATTAGCTTTTTGCAAATGATGGACCATCATGCAGAGACCTCCTGCAGCCACTGAAGCCTTGTAAAGCCAACTATGAAATGTAATTAAAAAAAAATGCCTCCAATACTGTTAGTAACACAGAGCAGAAGGTCACATCGGATTGGAGCAGCACTGAAAAGTTTTGTATGAAAGATAAATGTGACCCTGAAGTAGTTGGGTTGT
The DNA here is from genome assembly GCA_033032245.1 of Poecilia picta. Lineage (NCBI taxonomy): Eukaryota > Metazoa > Chordata > Actinopteri > Cyprinodontiformes > Poeciliidae > Poecilia > Poecilia picta. The sequence continues at coordinate 11,045,651 of CM065359.1, read as the reverse complement.
TAATAAAAATAATAAAAGCCACAAACGACACAAATCACATTGAGCAAACCGTCCATAGAATAACAAACAGTGGAAGAGACAGCTTTATGCTTTATGCTTTTCCTCAGTCCAGAGAGGGAATCTGGTCTGAGTTGATGGGTGGAGCTGAATACGAGACGGAGGTCGGCATCCAGCCAGAGCAGTGGTGGTTTAGATAAAGTAACATTTATGTGGTACGATGGTCCAGAAATAAATCCAGTCTAGAATCTGAACTGATGTTAAAATCTGTTTTAAAGTCCTGTTGAAGAAAACATTTGGTGTGACACAGGGTGGTTACTTGGTGCGGGGGTGAAAACACATGGACACCACACCTTCCATGTTTTTACTGTATTTGGCTTTCTCTTTAAATTTGTGCGCAGATTTTTTTTTGTTTTTCTTTTTGGCCTGGCTCATAAAATCGTCACTAAAGTTTGTTGTTGCAACGTGACAAAATGGGATATACATTAAATAGCAAGGCGCAGCCTGTGGCTTGAAGTATCACATCACAGTTTCTGAAGGGAAAAATGTAATATGCAGACTATTTTAGGATGAATGTGACGAGTGTTTCCAATGTTATTGCTTGTGCTGTTGCCCACAAAGTGACCTTTGTTGGCAGAGCTTCCCTTCCAAACCCCAGAAAGCTGCAACCAGCCTGTGTTGCTCTGGCTCGAAACCTCAGAGTTTGATATTAACTCCTGTTCAGCGCCAGTCAAAACAAATACCTCATGTCTGTTTGGCTCTGCTGTTTCTGTTAATGCACTCCGCTCTTCCTTTTCCAGAACTCTCTGGATTGTTTCAGCACTCCAGACAAAGGAGAAAAAAGCACATAAAGGTATTTTCCTCCCATCTGGCACCAGCAACTCCAGTCGTCTTCGCCACGGTGTTTTCGCTCCTTCCTTTAACCGTCCAAGGCTGACTCCTCTGCAGGAATGTTTTCCCGGCTTTGCCGATCATCAGTAGAATTCCAGCTGTCATATTATGAAAATGCATCTGTTCTGTGTAACATTATCTGTTATTTTGAGTTTGTCCATTTTAGTATGGTTTTGCACATATATGTATGAACTCTCTGCTTCTGAATGCAGAGAGGCGGCCATTATATCTGCACTGTGTTCATGCCAAAGATGCAAATGAAAGATTTGTAGACTAATGAAATAAACCTAAACTTGCGTCTCAGACTTGTTAAGACTCGGTCAGTACAAAAGGGAAGAAGAGGGCCTCTCTTGAAGACAGCCTTGATTTGTCCTCTGATAATTTTTCTATTTCCTTTGTAAACATTCCAATGCCATGTGTATCCTAACTTGTTGTAATCTGACAGTGAAGTAACCAGCCTGCTTTAAACTGTGATTAAAGCTCGTTTAATTGCTTTTTAGGTTCACAGACATGCTGTAAAGAAATAATGAAACGTTCTGTCTAGCCCTTTAAAAGTGCAGGAAGTTACTGTGATTTCTCTTTAGTCTGTGAAAATAATTCAGCTTTTTCTCTTTTCTGATGTCTGAATGTATCCTTCATTTCTACTGTGATACTAGAGGTATAATTAACAATACCAAATTCACCCAAAGACGTTTTGAACTGCTTAGTAATGTTGGACTTTTATTTATGTTGCTGACTTTTTGTTTTGGAGTCATTCAATAAATTGAGCAAGTGCCTTTATTTATTTCAGTGAGAGTCTGTTAGGCCTGTACTTAACAGTATTCAAAGTAGTATGACTTGCAAAGTAACATTTACATTGAATGAAAACAATAATGATATATTTGTACGTCTTAAGGAGAGCTTTAAAGTCTGCACACGTCTATTAAATAAAGGGAATTGTATTGTACTTGCACTCTGTTTTACTTAAAAGCGACATGTCCCTGTTCAGTGTGAGCTCATTAGGTGTGGCCAATGAGCCACACCCAATGTGGCAGACATGCATCACCACGCTCAAACCACCGAAGGACCTTTTTTATGCTTTTATGGCATCGGATGACAAATCTCACCTCCTTCAGCAAGAAAACGCATTAAACGCGGTGATGACGTCAGTGGAGTCACTGTTTCAGTTTTTTTGTTTCAAAGCAAACAAGTGATGCAACACATATGCAAATACTGATATAAATACTGTAATTTATAACCATCACTAAGCCAATCTCTTCAGATTTAAAATGTAAAAACTGCCTCTTTTTATAACCTGCTTTACATGAAAACACTTTCATCAGAGAGTGATTGAGTCACAAGGGAAATGTGGAAGGAAATGGACAAATAATCAGTCCTTCGAAGACTAATCTGAAATTATTTTGACGCCTGTGATTGTCCTTGAATAATTGCACTTTGATAAAGAGTTGCAGATAATTCCCTCTCTGACATCAGATGCTTTAAAAAAGGACCACAGTCACGTAAAAGCTCTAACCAAAATATTCTCTAACTACTTATTTTTCAAAAGTTAAATTACATAAATCAGTCTCTCTCTGGTTTTCAATTAATGATCACAGAAATTCACGCCCAATCAACGAATCCTCACATATTTTGTGCTACCGCATTACTGAGAGTCAATTGCAAATATTTTGACACAAAAATAGCCAAAGCATTGATAAGTGACTGTTGACTCCCACGTGCATGTAGAAGTATTTTTTACTTTTTCCACACTGCTTACATGTTGTGAAGTTACACAGTTTAACAAACTTTATCAATACATTCCACAAATACACGGTCTTGAAAACGACTGACATTCACTTGTTTCATTTGTTTGTTTTCTGGTTGTTTTTAAGTTTTTTCTTGCCTTTCAGAGTTTCTTTATCAGTTCTTTTTCATGGTTTGGTCATGTTTTTGTTCATTCTCTGGTGTTCAGGTTTTTATTTGTTCCTTCTGTTCTTATTGGGCATTTTAGTTTATTTTTTAGTGCTATTCTTCTTTTTCTTCTTTGTGTTTAATTAAGTTCCTTCTGTTTTTTCTATGTTATTTAGTCTCCTTCCTTCAGTTTTCCTGCTCAGCACTTTCTTTTCACAGCTGCGACACATTCCTCTGATTAAGCTCGTCTGGATTCAATGTCATTCTCTGACTTTAAGCTCCTGGTTTTCAATGTTCTTCACTTGTTCCTCTTATTACTCTGCTTCATGTTAGTTTCCATTATAAGTTCTGTTTGTTTTGTTATTAAATTCCTCTGCTCTGCATGTGGGTTCTTATTAACCATAAAACATGACAATTACTCACCACAAGGTCATAATTAGTAGGATTGCACAGATTAAAAGGGCAACATTTCTCAATAATGGTACACGTAACCTCCATGTTCCACTTTTTATTAGCTTACGTCTCTGTGTTAAAGTTAAGTGTCAAGGTTACAAATTATCTTTCAAAAGATGCTCAAACTGGGAACATCTCTTCACATTCTCTAGATTTGGAGTCAAAGTGATACTTAGTATATTTAGTACAAGAACAATGATCAGTTCCAAATGTATTAAACTTTGTAATGAAATGGTACAGAACAAGCAAATAGGACTACATGTCTGAATGGAGGATTTGCAGAAAAGTCCATTAAAAAGGCCAACTTTGCATTAAATTATCATAATTTACACAATCATGCAAAGTTGGCACTTTTAATGGACTTTCAATTAAACTTTTAGAACAACTTTGCATTAAAAGTGCCATTATATACCAAATGACGACTTCATGACAACTGTCAAAAACATTCCCAAAGACTTCTTTATGTTCATGACAGATGTTATGTCATGTTTATGACAGTAAGTCTTATGCACAGCCCTTCCAATTAAATGTTCCCAAAAATACTTTTGAAATGCTTCTGAAAATATTCCAATTGTTGACGTTTTGTCCTTGCCTTGCTGTCTCCTGTCTCTGTCTCCTTGTGTCTGATTTGTTTTTCTCTGAAAGCTCAGCCCTCAGCAGGGCTGTGCCAGCCCTCTATAAATCCCTCCATCTGACTCTCAGTGTAGGTATTTGTTTTCCATAACCTCTTCTTGTGCAGGAGAACAACCATGAGGGTCGCCGCTGGGACCATTGTGATTTTATCGTTTGCCTTTTTAGCAACAGGTAAAACAAAAAAAAAATAGATAAATTGATATTTTTATGCGCGTCTGTCTGTCTGTTCGAGTTTTCACATTAAATATCTTGAATTTTTCATGGACTGAAACGGACAGCTGAGCAGTGCTCCGCTCCCCTGAAGTACCCGCACACCCGACTGGACAAGAAATTCACATCCAGGCAGAAGTTCAGCAGCGGGGAGAAGGTTTACTACGGCTGCGCCGAGGACTTCACTCCATCCAGCGGAGGCAGATCTGTGGAGTGTCGGGATGGAAAGTGGAGCCGACTGACTCTAAAATGCGACAGTAAGAGTAACAAATAACCGGGCTTTGCTTTTTTAAAAAATGAATTAACAGGATTAAATTGTTATTAAAAGAGTTAAAATGCGATTTTGGACCAATTTAATAAGCGCTTTTACGCCCTCTGCTGAGCATATTAGGAAATGTTCTTTTTTGTTTTGGTCTTTTATCAGCCAATTAAAATTTCGTCTTATTCAGTGGATTAGAATATTGTGGAAACGTTCATTGATTTCAGTAACTTAATTCACGAAGTGAAATACGCTATGTATGCAGTAATTACACACAGGCTAATGTTTTCAGGCATTTATTCCCTTTAATTAGAATGATTATCTGCCAATGAAAACACATTTAAAATTAGAATATTTCATCAGTAAAAGCCCATATTGATATATTTTTTAATATATCAATATGTTATTGAAAAGTGTAATACTTGCTTAAATATTATGTTTAAAATGTAACCTTAATCTGAATATTTAGCCTAATCAGAACCCATATGTCAGCTTGAGTATGACCTTAAGAACCAACTTCCATATTATGTTTAGAACGATTGAAAAAAGTACTTACTTTCCCATGAAGTTTACATGATGCACTTTAGGAAGGTATGATATTTTCCTTTCTTTAGGAATGGAATAAAAGCAAAAAAATATATATTTTTTTTTTAAATTGGAAGTGTGGCATGTGTTGTATTTGGCAACCTTAAAAAAATTACATTTTACTTTCAACAAATATGTACCACTTTGTGTGGGGTTGGGGTATAAAATCCCAATAAAATAGATTGAAGTTTATCATTGTAGCACTGATCAAAACTTTCAAGTATTATAAATACTTTTTGCACAGGATGGTATTGTCATTTTCAATGCTCATTTAGAGATCAGCCCCTTTTGCTAAGTTCATTGGTGTTATAAATTAGATTTATTTATTTTTCTCCCTAACTCAATCTTGAGATTTCAATCCTCACCTATTCATTTTTCCTCATATCAATATCTGACAGAGATATCATGTGGCAACGCCGGCGATCTCCCCAATGGATACTTCCGCTACGAAGGTCAAACATACATTGGGGAGAAAGTTTATGCCGAATGCAACGAGGGGTAAGCTTTGCCTGAAGCAACTTTTGTAAGACATGCAAACATTATGGCGTATATTAAACTGTATCTCCATGCTTACAGATACATGCTGAAGGGAAAGAGATACATGATATGCAAGAGGTCTGGGTGGACTGGTGAATTTCCATCATGTGAAGGTAGGCGACTGTTTGCTTCAATACCACAATTATGAAGTGACTCCCTGCAATTGCAACAGCATGAAAAGCAACTCTGTATGGGTGGGAATTATTACACAACCGAAGCTTTAATATGACAAGAACATCTAATCCCCTAATTGTTTTGTGCATATTTTCCATCTTTGTAAGAGCTCATCAGTTAATCATTTTTGATTTAATCATACATATGTTTTGTGCCGAATAAGGTGTGTTACTGAAGAGGTTATAATACCACTGTTTGCACCATTTCCCATCTGAAGTGAGCAGTTACCATTAAAAACTATAAACACAAACCTATAAGACAAAATCCCTTAATACGTGTTCACATTAATCCATTTTTCCATGTTACAACCACTCACTTCAGTATATCTTAAAATTTTGTTATGTGAAGTAGAAGAAAATAGATACATCATTTAGTTTTAGTTTTTTTTATATAAAAATCTGAAAAGTGTGAAGTGCATTTAGATTTACCCCTATCTATTCTGAGGCCCATAAAGGAAATCCAGTGGCACCAATTAGTTTATTGCAGGTCCACATTGCCATTTCCGTTGCCATGGTGACGCATAGTGGCAGCATAATCTCTTTTTTTCTCTGCAGAGATAGGGAAGTGACTCATAGCTGATCTGAAGATATTTGGAGCTAAATAAAGGGAAATATTTGGAGAAAACTTTTTAAAAACTGAGGCTCTTGTTGACTATTACAAATGTTGGGTTAAGTTACAAAGATAAATGACCAAGAATATCATCGTTCCACGGCTGGAAAAGACATATCTGCTGTTGAATTTCTTTGGATACGCCCCACAGGGTTCATTAATCAGTCATAGGACAAGTCTCATTACGTAATACATATTTAACATGTTAACAACACGATTTGCTTTAAAGTTTACACAATAAAAACTTCTGTTCTTCCTTCTTTGTTGAGATTAATTACCAGTTCAATTGTCTCACCAGAGAAAGAAATGACATGCTCCAGTCCAGTGGTGAACAACTCGCTGAAGAGCGGCAGAGAGGTTTCAGTTCACCATGTTGGAGACACCGTGAACATCACTTGCAGCACTGGTTTCCAGTTGGATGGAGCACAGCAGGTCACCTGTTGGTCCGATGGCCAGTGGCGGCCAAGACTCCCTCAGTGTTTACTGTCCCCTGATGCAAGGCCAGGTAAGCACATATGATATTTCTTAGGCAGTCATATAATCTGTTTTAGTAATTGACCATCATCCATCCCTTTGTATCTGAAAGATCGGCTCCTACAGTTTATCTCTGGGGGGAAACAACTTAAATATTAATTTTTGTGTGTTTTTATAGGGGCATGATATCAATGAAATGGTTTTACCAGGATCCAAAATCGTTTAAATCCATTCTAAAGTGTACATAAACATTATTCCCCACTGTCGTTATTTACTTTTATTGTACGCAGGTGTATTAAATTGAATTTGTCATTGTAAGATCAATGTGTCAGCCCACCCTTTATATCTATTCTAGCTTCAACTCTTCTGGAAAGTCTTTCCATAAGATTTAGGAATGTGTTTATGAAAACGTTTGACCGTTTTTCTAGAAGTGTGTTAGGACAATAAGGCCTTGTTCCCAGTTTCAATTTAATTCATCTTCGCTGAGGTCAGAACTTTGACCTGGCCAATCAAGCCCTTCCACACCAAACTTGCCCCTCTATGTCTTTAAAGAGCTATCCACCCTCTGACTGTTCCCACAAAGTTGGGCGATGATGTTGTCCAAAATGTCTCGGAATGCTGGAGTTTTAGTTGTTCCTTTTCCTGGTACTGAGGAGCCAAAACCACTTCCTGACAGGCAGCTCCACACCATAATCTCTTGTGTCCCAACCTTACTGTTGACACAGAGCAGTCAGGAAAGTCCTGCTCTGGCAAGTGGTGAATCCATACTTATCCACTGGATTGTCAGATAAGCATGACTTGTCGCTCTTAGAACATGTCTGCTGCTATAGAGTCCAGTGGCAACATATTTTACAATATTGCCTCCAACATATTGAATTTTGTCACGTAAGACTTGATGCAGCTGCTTAACTATAAACACCCTCAGCATGAAGCTTTTTGAACAACATCAGATTAAATCCACTGTGCTGGATTTAATCTGAAGGTGTCTGACTCTGCAGAAAATCGAGGGGTGCTGCTCACTGTACATGTCAGCATCGGCTGTTCCAGCTCTGAGGTTTTACGAGGCTCATCACTTTGTGGATGAATTGCTGACACTCCCAATTGCTTCTACTTTGTCATATTACCACTAACAGTTGTCTGTGAAATGTGCAGCGGTAAGGAAAGTTGATGGATGGCCTTACTGCACAGGTGGACTTTTATCAAAGTACAATGCTGAAATTGACTAAGCTCCTGACCCAATCTTTCAGAAATGTACGTAGAAGCATGGTGTACATCGGTTGCTATGGAAGTGAACTGCACAGCTGGATTATACAATTTGAATGCATGAAAACAATGTTTTTACAATAGGGTGACCAACTGGTGGACTTTCACTGCCCGTGATACAAAAACCTGACATGGATTTTTGTGAATGCAGGAAATTGTGGATTAAATGCAGCTGATATTCACATGGCTTTATTCAACATTATCGTCACCATTAACTGTTTTCTTAATGCCATAAAGTCTGACTTGGGTTTAACTCTACAATACTTCAGTGCATGCTGCATGTCTCCCTGCTGTTGCACATCTGGCTTAAATAAATGGGTGATTGGCCGTCTTCTGTCGCAAATAGATGCATGCTAATGTGGTAATGTGGTCACTTATGCAGGTGTGCTGGGCTTGGGACCCCTGCTGTGGCAGCAGAACAAGCCCACATCATGAATACATAATGCGCTTTTATTTATGCACGTTATAAATTATGGTGTTTGTGCTCATATGTCTCCGGTTTGTGCCCGACATCGCTCCTTGGTCTCATGTGCCAAGGAAAGTTGTTGCAGAATAAGTTAATTTAAAAGAAAAACAACAAAAAAAACAAGAAAAAACCCATCTTTTTTCAGGAAGCCTTCCAAAGAAGTCCTTCTTGTTCTTTCTGAAGCTGCTGTCCCGTGTAATTTAACATTCAATATTCTTTCCAAGGTCTTCCAAAACGTCTGTTTTTATAGATGATCACTGATGATCACTTTTCCATCCATTGTCTTTTCATACATTTGATTTTTAAACGGTCACACTGGTAAAGACTAGATCAGGTTTTGCTTTGTGCTGATATACAATACGTTAGATGACTTTTTTTCCCCCATGACATGAACTTTTCACCTCTTTTTGAAATACACAGCAGGTGGATGTGATGCTCCACTCGTTGCCAGCGGCTCCAATGCCAACCTTGCTGACAAGTACATCACGATGACCTCGTTTTCTTCTGGCGACAAAGTCTACTACATCTGTGATGTGGGATATACTCCAGTGGGTGGCAGCAGGATTCGCACATGTGACAATGGAAAATGGACGCCTCTGAAGCTACGATGTGAACGTAGGAAAGTTTACATTTAAGCCATTTTCCCCAAGTCTTATGTATTCTTCCAGAATACTTAACGTACTAAATAATCACGTAAAGCTGTAAAAAAGAGAGTGACTCCTCATGAAAGCTTTTGAAATGCTCCTAAAGACTCGTTTTTGAAATTCATGAAAGTCTTTTTAACTGTTTGGGAGAAAAAAGTAACTGAATATTTATAGTATTTCAGTTTGCAAATTTGTTCTTATGATTTATAAATCCAATGTTTCCTCGGTTGAAGATAGTTTTAGAATCATTATGTTGCTGGTTAACAGCTTGATTGACAGAAATAAGCTCTTAAATTTTGAACCTTGTCTTTACTTTAAAATGATCCTGGAAAAAACCAATCAGCAAGTTTGTCGTTATCATACCTCTTAAATCAGACAAATACACATTGCTATTTGTTGTATTTAGGTTAAATGTGAAAAGGTTCACTCATTCACCCTTCGTAAAATTACTGCATTGTTTTGTGTATAAAGGAAAGCTGTGTGGCCACGCTGGAGACATTTCAAATGGACAGTTCACCTACACTGGTGTAGAGTTTGGAGACACAGCCACAGCTGTGTGTAATGAGGGGTGAGACAAACAGTCCCTGCGATATGGTGTTTCCTTATCTCCCATTGTTCTTTACACTTTAGGAACTGACCTTTTGATTCATCTCTCACCAGGTTTATACTCGTCGGTCGGGCCACCAGGTACTGCATGAGCAACGGCTGGGACGGTCGTCCTCCTGTCTGTGAAGGTGAGGCCTGCTAACTCGCCTGTCCATTTGGTACCTGTGTATTTGCTGATACTTGGGAGTCATCTCAGAGCTCTTGCCCACCCTGCAGCTGTCGCGTGTCAAGAGCCAACAGAGACGAACGCTCAGAGGAGAAATGTCCAGGAGCCACCATACACATTCAGGAATGTGATTCGCTATGGGTGCCCAGTGGGGAGCCTGGTGGGATCGAGGGAGATCTGGTGCACCGACAACGGGACATGGAGCTCACCTCCTCCACAATGCAAAGGTCGATGATCGCGATCTGTCACAGAGTTTTAGGCAACCATCTGCAGTTTATGCCCAACTCCTTATAGCTAAAAATACAGCATCTCTTTTGTCTTCACAGCTATAAGATGTCAGTCACCAAATGTTCCCAATGCCTTCTGGGTTAACTTTCACAAGAAAACGTATCGCCCCATGGAGAGCATCAGCTCGTTTAAATGCAAGCCTGGCTATACTTTTACTGGACCGGCACACATCACCTGTGGCAGTGGGGGCCAATGGTTGCAGAGGCTTCCAGAATGTCTTCCCAGTAAGTTCTCTCTTCTCTGTGGCATGGAAAACTAATATGCATAAAATAAAGTTCAGCATAACTACAGTAAATGTTTTGTTAATACAATCAAAAAAGTGAAACTGATAACGATTAGTTACACACAGACTAATATATTTCAAGCATTTATTTATGTAAACTTTGAATTATAGCTAATAAAGCACATTTTTAGACCAATATTACCAATGCAAAAGAGAACTTTTATGTCTCACTGAAGGAATTACTACATCTACAGAGAAGCATGAAGGTGGTCAGTCTGTTGTTCTGCTCGGGTTTTAAGGAAGTCCAGGTGGCTTTAATAAGCGCCTTCTACCCGTTTGCTTCATTAGCTTTGGCGTCTCATCTTCCTCTTAATATTTACATAAGAGCAAATATGAGAATCTACATATTGGATGTTAATTAGAAGGACACCAAAAACAGAGATGACGTCTTGACATTTCACTCTGTGTGTAATGAATCTATCCGTTTGACTCTTGACTTTACAACTACAGTATTTATTTATGTATTTTTTTTCAGATATTCTAACTTATTGAGATTCAATGTTACTGTACAGGTATTGGAACATTTGTCAGTAATGCCTTCAATCTCGTTTTATATTCCAGGAACGAGGAGAGGCTAATCTGCTGGCAAAAGTTTGATCTTATAATGTTCCAACCAATTTTCACACACTCATTTATCAATACCTTTAACATAATCACTGCTAAAAATCAACTTTTAATAATGCACTGTTTAATGCTTTTGCTCCTGTCTACAATCATTACAAACACATTAAATATAGTATGTTTATTTTTAATAAGTGTCTTGGGCAGTAACAAGTGTAAACCTGTTTGATTCCCCTCTGTACAAAGTAGTTTTTTTTTCCACTTTTTATTCTCCAAACTGCTGATAATGTATCATCTCTATAGACTAAACGGCGAGTGAGCATCTTATGAACAAACAAGCTACAAGAAAAAAAAAAGGAACACAAATTGCATTCATTTAAAAAGACAATACAAAAACCAGACATTTCTTTACATGAGCAATAACATTTCAAGTGCAAATATCATTATCAAACATACATCATAGCAAACTATTGCTTTAAAGGCAACACCTCAATAAAAACCAACAACAACAATAACAGGATGCAGGAAAGAAGCTCTTTCTGGTAGGAGGAGAGGGTGCATGTGGGTCACATGAGCGCACAAAAATAAGAGAATATTCTGTCTGATGTATAAGTGAAATGTGTATAGAAAGAATTATAAACCGATATAAGAGGTCTGACCCAACGATACCCTCAGATTTGACAGTGAGGGTGTATTCCCTTTGTTTAATCCAGTATGGTCCACGGGATATAGTGTCCTAACAAACTAATTTTTATTTACAAAAATTGGGGGAAAAAATACATACATACAGGAGGGCAAGTTTTCTTTCTCTTTATTAATGTCCAGGTCAGTGGATTTTTAGGGTTGCGTGTTGACTAACCATTCATTCATTGTTCCTAGGTTGTTTAACGTGATGCTGACTAAATCTTGGGTTAACGTTTTCCCACTGGGAGGAGCTCAGGAAGTGCCTGGTCATAAAAAAGTGACATTTACCCCAAACTCACCACACCAATTAATCTGTGTCAAAAGGTGATTTTTTTTATTATTATTTTATTTTACAGGTGACAGGTGATTATGTTTTTGTACACACAGGATTCCCACACAATCTGGAAAAACATCTGGAATTGAATGGAAAATATTTATCAGGTCTAAAAATGTGTATTTTCAGACATTATCCCCCATCAATTTGACTGTGGTATTCAACTCAGTATGTTTTTTCATCCATGCTTTTTTTTTCAGGCAACATACTTTAAAATTGAACCAACAAAGAATTTAAAAATTGGTTTGGAAATGTATGGCATTTTGAGATAAATATGTGTAGGAATCCTGTGTCCAATATCAGACAAATCTTTTGTAAAATATCATTTAAAAGGCAAATCAGAAGATTTCCTCGAACAGTAATTCTGGCTAAGGCTTATACAAGTAAGAAGTGTTAGATTTTCTCTACACTTAAATTATTTTTACCCTGTTTAGTCGCTTTTAAAATTTGTTTCACTGTACAAACCAAATTCTTACATTTTTCCACATTTATCTATTTTACCTTTTTTTTTTTTGCATTTACGCCTAAATAATTTCTGCTTATGATGAATTGATAATAATAGTATTAATAGATGATTAATAGTCTCAACAAGACCACAGCCCAAAACACATTTTTTAAATTTCCTTGTGGGTCGAAACTGAGCGGAACCATTTTGTTTTTTTCTTTTTTCATTGCACGTTAATAAAAACAAAAACAAAAAAAAAAAAAAACAGAAGGGTCGGTCGGTTCCAAATCTAGTGCAGGAAACTACTCGAGCTGCCCGATCTGAGCGGTCTTTGGAGGAGCTGTCTTCATTGGGACAGGACACAGACTGAGTTGGGGGTGTTGAGTGTCTTTGGATTTGAGACCTAGCGGGACCTCAGGGGCGGAGAAGCGACTGGATCTGGGAAGAAGAGTACCGGACCTAAAAAAAAATCAGGATTAAAGAGTTCAACCCTCGTCTAGATTAATCTCACTATTTACAAAAACAAAAACAAAATTAATTCGTAAATCCACAGACGAGTAATGAGAGATTATCAACTTAATGCTTGTAAAATAAACAGAACTATTATGGAATCTGAGCTTCCCTTTTTTTTCAAAAAACCCTACAGAATATTAGTATGAAGAGTACATGAGAAAGACAATGAGACAATGAGAATTAAAGTGACCTTTTTTAAAAAAGAAGCAGCAAACATAATGTCCCACAGAGACATTACTCTCACTCTCTGAAACATGTTTCCACCAGTCATCACATCATCCCACCTCTCACCATCATTTATCTCCCGAATGTCCGCTGGGTTCCGTGGAATGACAAACCACACTTTTGTGTTTGCTTTGTAGTTGGTTTGGAACAACAACAACAACAATTAAAAAAAAAACGACCAGAAGGAATAACCCAGAGGTTGGGAAACACGGATAACAGTCTAAACAGACGGAGCAAAACACGGTTGAACTGTTTTAACAGTTGGAAAAGGCTCTAAGAGCTCAAAAACACAGCTGGGCTTCAAAGGAGCTGGAAAACTCAGGATTCAAGCGACCGCTCCTCCTGGAGGACAGCGCTCAGACACCAACGGTGGCACCAGAGTTGCACAACACTTTTACACAAGACAAACAGTCACACTTAATGGTAAGGAACTGGAGCAAACACAATGACAAGCTCTATCAGGCTCAAACTGCACACACAAAACAACACTCCTACTGTCTGAAATAAGCTTTTTTTGTTTGTTTTTTTTTCTTCTTCCTTATACGTGGCTCTGTTGCACAACACAACAGAAACCACTCACATACTCAACATTCCCACTAAATGCTAGAGCGCAGGAATACAGACCTGGTAGACAGACAGAATAAACCTAAAGAGCAAACGGGGGTTACGACATGTCGGGCATTTCTCAGGTCTGCTGAGTGAAGTGTCTCGTAGGATTTTGTGTTAAGACGTCCTGGAAGAGTTGTGGCCTTAAAGGTTGGCAGGGAATGTCGGGAGAGGAGCAGGGAGAAGGCGTGGGCCGGTGGGGTGGGTGTCGCAATCCGGCACAACTTCTCTGCAGCTGCAGGCTTTTACTTGTATGGCCGCAGGAACGCTGACACTTTGCTGCTTATGAGACGGATGAAGGAGCGTGGAAGCATCTCGTTGGACTCCCGAGTGGTGTACTTAAAGTAGTGGTTTGGGTTGGCCAGCACATCGAAAAGAGTCTTAATCAGTTTTTTATCCTGCAGAGAAACAAACACAGCAATCAGGTGTCAAACATCATTTCTGCATTAATCAATTAAAAAACTCCCTCATAATCGACCAGTTCTTTAGAAAAGTGTTGATACTCTTGAGTATTTTTCAAATTTTGTCACATTATTAGCACAGGACTTTATTTTGTGAAGTGGCAGGAACATGGGAATCATTTTTACAGAAACGCAGCCGAAAAGCATTGAATGCATGTTACTTTCAACCCCCCTTTACTCTGAAGACAGATCACAGAAAGCAGCTTCGTTTGGGATTAAAACCCTGCTAATAAAAACTCACAGCTCAACTGAATCATCCTGAATGTGACAAACAAATGGCTAACACCTAAAAACGCCTCACAGACCTTCAGGATTTCTTGATGGTTTTCTGAGGCGTAGAGTCTTCCATCTCGCACGATGTCTTCTACAAGCTGCTCATAGTCCTCTGAAATAAAAAAAGCAACACAAAAGATCATCAATGCAACCCGTCTGCAGAAGTCAATGCTGGAATCTGAGTCTCTTTCAGTCGAGTAATTTAAAACATTTAAAAAGGAAAGTAGCTGAGTTGATGCTATTTTAATACCTCACTGCCCATAGAAGCAACACAATAACTGAAAAGATGGAGAACATTGTAAAAAAAAAAAAAGAAAGAAAGTGAATTATTCTGTGCAAACTTGTAAATTGTATTTTTTCCATTTTCTAACGATATAAAAACAAAAGCTCTGATTGAGATAGAGGACGACTGAGTTAATTGTGTTTAAATTAGTCATACGTCTGGCAGATTAGATTTAAAATTACTGAATCTCAACTGAGAAGTTTGTTTCTGACAAGAAACGAGACAGGTATCTCTGAAAAAGTATAAAATGTAAAATATGTCTTTATTAATATTTTAAAAAGTTGGCAACATCCTTCTCAAATCTTTATTGGCATTACAGCAATGAAGCCGTTTTTATAAGCGTTAGCTGACTTTGCGCATATTTCCGCTGGCATGTTGACAGTTTATCTTTGGTCATGACCTTTGAAGTCGGAAGGCCTCCTTGTCATCACCATAATCTTTAACTCTCTCCACAGATTCACTGTTAGATTCAGTCTGGACTCTCACTGTGCTACTCTAAAATGTTAACATTGCTTCCAGTCAGAAAAAAAGACATGCTAACCAAATAAAAGATTACTTTAAGCCCTAATAATTTTCCAAGGGCTAAGATATCTGTATGTGACGTTTTGCAGAAGTAACTGTTTGCCAATGTGAACTCGGATGCTACATACCATCATAGGTAACATAAGGAATCTGGAAACCTCTGGCGCTGTTGGCCTCATTAGACTTGAAGTTTATCCACAGACGTCTGGAGCGAGCTGTGAAGGCGATGGGCCGCTCGTACGTCTGGCAGGTCTCGTAGGTGGTGATGGATGTCGCTGACCCTTGCACAAGCACAGATAATCCTTCCTCAGATTATTCATGACCGCTATCAACTCTAATGAATCCAGAGAGCGGGAGAGAGAGAAAACTCACAGTTCTTCCTCATGACCAGAACATCGCCACACTCATCCTCCGAGGGCAGGAAGATCTCTGGCACCACGATCAGGATCTTGCGCTTGCTTGGTGGGTTGATATTCCAAATACACTCCACGTTAGCAGGGTAGTTACCAGGATAGTTAGGTGACTCAATGTAACCCATTAGCTCGCCCATCTCACCACCACATTGCCTGTCTAGACAGACAAAAGCAGGCCAGGTTAGACTCTGGCTCTTGGTGAAAAAACAAAACAACAACAACAAAAATGTTCCAACTCACTTTTGCACTGCGAGACACTTGTGGCCCCATCAAAGTCAGTGGTGGTGTTTCCTGGACAGGTGATGCAGTAATTCTGCCTGAACTCTGTCTGATAGGTCCCCACTGGGCAGCGAATGCAGCGGTGGACGGTGGTGTTGTAGTAATGACCTGGAGAACACTGGACTGCAGGGTGGAGTTAAAAAAAACACATTAGTTTAATTAACTTCATTTATGCACAAAAATGGTTTCTATATTACTGCATTACCGTTCGAAAATTGAGGTGCAACTTAAATATTTGTGCTGTCAATCGATTAAAAGATGCATCAGATTAATCACCAGCACTATGATTAATCACGATTCATCACTATGTGTAACTTTCTAAGTTTGAAGTGTAAATATGGAAGTTGTATAAGAAAGTGTTATCTTGTTTCAAACAACGATTCTCAGGTTTCCAGGTTTTCGTCTTTTAAATCATCGTTTTGTTTCACACATTAATTTAAAAAAATGTCAGCTCTAAGCTGGTTGTGCTTTGGTGGGAGAATAATTCAGCATTTCGATATGTACATGCCACCTTTGTTTTAACCAAACTTCAACGAATGAGGTGTTTTTTAAGGTGACATTTGCCGCTGAGCACATCCAGTCTCATTCTCCTCACTCATCTTTTTACTAGTGTTTGTGATTTTGCATCATTGACCGCAGTGCAAGACTGTTTTACGCACTGCTGTGACACAGTCTGTGGGAAAAAGGCTTTTAGATCACTGCAGGTAATGTGATTAATCTACATTTTGTCATAGTGAGGCATTAAGCTGTTTAAATTTATCACATGAATTAATTTGTTAATGTGCACGGTCTTCGTAAATATTAAACATTTTTTAAGTTGTTTTACACATAAAAATATTAAATTGTGCCATTAATTTGTATTCAGCCCTCTTAAAAAAAAGGTTGCTCCTGTCTTTAATAGCTCAAACTCAGCCTGATTGTCTGTGAACATGAACCTTTAGGTTTGTGACAGATTCTATGTTTGATTTAATTTTGACCATTTTAACGTAAAAATCATCTAAACCACACATTGTAGGCTGAAGAAAAGCATGGGATCCTCACAACATGATGCTGCCAACACCATGCTTCACTATAAGGAGATGCCATCCAAACATCACCTTTCAGATTTAGGCAATGAATCTTACACTTAAACAGATTGCAGCATCTTCTCCAACATTTGTTTCACGTACAGACAGCTGCATGAATGCATGCTATATTTTTAACAATTTAAACTGTTGAATTTGTGTGTATTCTTTTACCTTCGTTTCACCATTATGAACTACTTTGTTTCATGAAATCTCCAGAAAAATGTCATATTATCAGTTTGCCTCTGCACACTGAGCACTTAATGTAACACTTTCACAAGTATGCATACTTCTGCAAGCTATTGTAGCACTAGTTTACAAAGCTCGTCTCAGGGTAAAATGGGTCACAGCACTGATTCGGTGAAATCCAATATTTTTCAAAAGAAATCTGACCTTTGACTTCGCAGTCATGAAAGGAGCTGGCGCCTTCCCGCTTCGTGCTCAGGCCTCCACCGCAGGGGAAACAAAGTGTCCTTCCCAGATCTGGCTGGTAGGTGCCCTGAGGACACGGCTGGCAGGGTTTGAAGCCATCGCTGGAGAAGTAACCAGTCGGGCACTGGCCTGCGTTTGATTTCAGGATCACAGAGCATGGCTGTTAGGACGTTTCTATGAGCTGCATGAGATGAGATGGACGCTCGGTTTAATTCACCTGCACAAGAGGAGATGTTTCGCGCTCCCACAGCCCCATGTCCGTCGCTGCCAGGGCAGAGGTCACAGGCCAGCTGGCCCTCTTTCTCCTGGAAAGTCCCGGGTGGACACTGGACACAGCGCTCCTGTCCCCCGTGGTAGTAGGACCCTGGCAGGCACATGACTGCGAAAAAAAACCCGTCAAAAAGTAGCACAGGAGAGAGATGAGTCAGAATTAAAAAAGAATTAACTGAGCTTACTAGTCCAGTCTTACTTACCACATCTGCCATTGACCCGCTCCCAGCCTGGGGCACAGTGGTCCTGAATGGGTGCAGCTTGAGGAAGCTTTTGGGCCACTTCATACTCCAAACCAGCAACCCGGATCAGAAAGCGCTCTTGGTTGATGGACTTCTTCAGAGCCTTGATGTACGTTTTCACCTGCTTCTCCATGCGCTGCCGCAAACAGCTTAGGTTGCAGCTTCCTGGTCAGTAAAAAAGAACTTTGATTTAAAAACGTTTTGTGACTCAGAGACGACAGGATCAGCATAGATGACTTACCTGTCGTGTCTCCAGGTTTGACTTCAGCTTCCAGCTCCAAAGTGATGCGTGTTACTCCTTTGTTAGAGGGATTGCGAGCGTGTCGCCCTTTAGCTTTCTTGGAGGAGTCACATGTAAGGTTAACAAATGTTACCTGGCAGTTGCTGCAAGGCTGCCCCCCTCCTGCAGAGACAACATTATTAAAAACCACAAAGAAGCACTGCACACCATTTAAGTTTAAGTTCAAGCA
Organism: Poecilia picta; assembly: GCA_033032245.1. NCBI lineage: Eukaryota > Metazoa > Chordata > Actinopteri > Cyprinodontiformes > Poeciliidae > Poecilia > Poecilia picta. The sequence continues at coordinate 11,027,146 of CM065359.1, read as the reverse complement.
GACAATCCTGACACTTGTTATAACTTTATCACAAAAGTGCATCTTCTATCTGGAATCTAATGCATTTCATTTTTCTCTAAAACAATCCAGATCCTCCATCTTTTATAAATGGTATTCACTGTGAAGGAGAGATAATATTGGCTGCTGCAGTTTGTGTTCTGCCTTCGTCGGGTGACCTGCTTTAGCAGATTCCTCTCAGTAACACTGAAACACTGGTCAACATATTTTTTTTTTCTTCAAGAATGCATCTCACTGCAAGTTTTGTATGATTGCCTCAACTTAACTGAGACAACCCTATATTGGAGCAGAACTCCAAGGACTAGTCCATGCAGAGACAGATATCCTGGAAAACTAAAACTATTTTATGCACTTCAAAACCTCTGACCAAAGAGGGGATTTGAGAAACCTCTGGTTTTGTGTTTGCATGTGTAAATGGGAAAACAGGGATTTAGCAATAAAATCTGCAACAAATAATGCGCCGATTAATCCACATATTTGCTTCGACATGATTCCAAATTGACATTTAAAAGTAGTTCTGGTGAGTGTGGAACTCTTTTCTTAAACCTAATTCTGTGTGTACATTTTATTTTTTTAAATGAAATGACTGAGACATTCATTTTCAAAAGGAACCAATTAGATGTTTACAAAGCGAAAGGCTCTGCAGAAACTCCTTCTGGAACAAAAACTACTATAATGGTGAACATAATCAAGACAAATTAACACATATGTCATACTGATGCACAATGTGTTAATTTTAATTTTAATTTTAAACCATATATGATTTAAAATGCTACAGATATTAACTTTATTTTAGCATCCAATCGGGACTCATGTGTCACTCGGTTTGGAAAAGCCATCAGAACGGAACAACAGACATTAACGGAGACTGACCTGGTCCCAGTGTCCGTCCCCTGTCCTCGGTCCTGCCCGTCAGCTTTGGATGCAGGTGGCATTTGGCATTTTTAATCTTGAAAGAAGCTTTCTGTTTCACTGGAGGCGCCAAAGTCTCTACAGACAAACACAGCCTGGTGGGTGGGAGGACACTGAAGCATCATGCTGCTACCAGCAATCAGATGGAAACCAGAAGCTGCTGTAGTTCATAATATTGGTTTGGTTGTAAATAAAGACCGACAGATAACAAACCTACGCAGCCTTGAATGATGCTGGAGTTGATCCTTGCAGGGGGCTTGCCTGTGAGAATCGGGATGCCGCAGCTGACTGAGTAGCTGTTATTTGTCCCTGGGAAGAGAATGTGTCAGAGCAAGAACCGCTGATCAAATGTCTCCAGTTTGCCGTTTTGTGTTTGTGCTCTGACTCGGTGGGATATATACCTGCCAGATAGTAGGCTTTGGAAGCACAGGTAAGAGAACAGCTCTCCTTTTTGCCCGTCCTGCTGCAGGTCAGGGTGGCCTTCGGTGCCACAAGTCCAGGAGGACATTTCACCAGCTCTGCAAGAGAGAAAGCTAAGAGGTAAACGGCCACAACTGCACAACAGCTGCTGCAGTTGCAGCTACAATTATCTGACACACACAACATATCAGATTATCAGCAAAATGCTAAACTGTTGAGGAGTTTGCAATAAACAAGTTACACAAAAATCATTTAATTAGCCAAAAGAACTCATAATAGAAGGATTGCATTCAAAATCAACACTAGATCATGTAGTGAATGTTTGCAATTTCAGAGTTATTCAGTGTCCAGAAGTGAATACTTCAGAAGAACAGGCACTCATAAATCACCCCACACTCAGAGAAGGAGAAAAAGCAAATCACAGGCTTCATTAGTTACATCAGACGTCCTTGAGATAAAACACTTCAAATACCTGAACTGTTAAACATTTCATTGCATGTTAGAAAGATGCAAAGTCAAGAGAACTGTGCAGAAAAAAAAAATCCACAAAAGAGATTATTGTCTTCCACAAACACACACAAGGAACAGATACAAAGAAATGGCAAAAGCCCTGGATTTTTCTACAGATTCAGCTGAGAGCACAGTTCACAAGTTTCACTGTCATATGAGCAGTGGGTGGCGCCTCCTGGTGGCAGAAAGAGGAAGCCATCAGTGGCGCCAGATTCCAGAAGAAGCAGGTGGTGAAAAAAACCTTTCAATGACCTACAGAAAGACTTGGCAGTAGCATGCACTGAAGTTTCAATCTCGCATTAGCCTAAAGGCTGCTGTTATGTGCAGCAATAAGTCAAAACTCAATGGAAGGAAGCGATTGCTGAAAACAACACCCTGCCTACAGCGAAGCATGGTGGCGGCTCAGTGATGCTCTGAGGCTGCTTCATCTGAGACCGGAAACCTACAGTATGTGGAAGAAAAAAGCTAATGTTTGGTTGCATACATCCTAGAATATAGAGTGGCCATCATAGCTTCCTGACTTAAACTCTTTCAAAAATGTAAGATGCAGATGATATTTGAAAAAAACTGGTAAACTAAGGAATATAATTCAATTCCAGATATTGAATCCTAAGTTATGGAACAATATATTTGAGGAATACATAATAAGCAGGCGTCAACAGGAAAAGATTTCTCTGCCAAGTCCTAAAAATGCTTGACATGAAGGAGTCGAGCAACTTAAAAACAGTAAACATTAAAAGTATCTCTCTGTGTTCAATTTGGAGAAACCACTCATAATATCAGTTGTGTCGAACTTTTTAAACTAGTAGCTTGGGTATTTTGTTAGGGTTGAACAATTTTAGGTAAAACAGTAGGCGCACACACGCACACTCCTAAAGGAGCCACTAGGGGGCACTGTTGTCACATACCAATGCAATCCTTCTTGTTCCAGTGAAGCTTGTATCCAGACGGACAGGTACACTCATAGCTCCCCAGAGTGTTGATGCAGCCGTATTTACAGCCTCCACGATTGATGCTGCACTCATCAATATCTGCGAAAAGACAAGCATGACACAAACGTTTTATGAACAAGCATGACAGATTTGACCTAAAAGGCACAACTGATTCTTAAAAGAGCAGAGTTAAAGAAAGAAAAATATAATAATAAGGGAAGAATTAGGAAATAATGTCATAAGAGCAGCAGAAGTAAGGCTTTCTCCAGTTGTAAGGAGTTCTTCTATGATTGCTTCAGTTCTCCTTGTTGGTTTTGGATGCATGGCGGATTAATGTGTTTGCGTGTAAACAGAAGTGAATTCTTGTTTTGATGTCACCCACATTCAATTTCATGGTCAGAAGTTTTCGGGGCTCTTTGGGGAGGAAGACGTGCGGTAAGCAGTAAATTATAATCACCTTTTCAAACACATGCTGAGCTAAAACCGCAAAAAGCACCCGGGAACCAGATGGAGTCTGGCTGCATTCGGGGGCCAGACAGAGAATCGGCTCGCAGGGCTAAGCCGAGCTCTTTAAGCAGGACAAGTGGCGCGCACATGAGGAAACAGACGTAGATAATAGCCGTGATTGATGATCGGGCTTGCTGATATGAAAAGCTCTTCCTTGTCTCATTTAATTATTTACCGTGAAAAGATAAAAACAGCCGGCGTTGCTGCTTCACTCTCTGAGGGAGATGATGACTTCATCAGCAGGCAGAGCTGCTTGAAGACGTAGTGAGGGATGTGCCGTTCATCCTTCGCATCAAAGCACTCAATTTAAAGGACAAAGACCTTTAATGGATATCTGATGGAACAGGAGCTCATCCGCCAGACTTCTTTTATCCTCAAACGCTGCATTCTAACATTTCTCCAGATCTCTGTGCATGTTTGTCGGTGCCGAGACAAGCCAAGGGAGGAAAAAATCCCCAAATTAAAAGGAAAGATAAAATGACATTCAGACACCCAAGCACAAGGCATAGGAGTTTCTGGATGAGTAGGTGAGTTCATCAGAATGTCATCGAATTTAAATTTCAAAAGGTTTTCCCGATGTGTTTTCATTAAAAACCTTAAGAACTTAAAAAAAGTGTTTTTTAAAAACCAAACATCCTAATCAAAGCCGAGGCAAAATCACAAACTGTTACGTTGCAACCACATACAGCAATGAATCTTATTGGGGTTTTATGCTTTTAAGTGTTGTATTCAGCACCCTTTACCTAAATAAAACGACGGTCCTAACTAGTAAACAGAGCATACCTGTGTGTGATTTCATCTCAGTATAAATGCTGTTGTCCTGTAAAGGTTTGTTAAAGAACAATAACCATAATAAAGACTCAGGAACACACTCGACAGGTCAGGGATAACAACATGGAGAGGTTTTAAGCAGGATTACAAGTACTCAAATCTTTTGTTGGTCTCACTGAGCACTGTTTAATCCGTCATTTAAAAATCGCTAAGCAAACAGAAAAACTGCAAACAAAACAAGTGACGGTTATCGACCTAAGCCGACAGACAGGGGCAAAGAGAGCGTTAATCAGAGAAGAAGCCGTGAGGCTAATGGTAACTCTGAAAGGAGCTGGAGATATCAGGTGGGAATCTGTCCACAGGACAGCTATTAGTTGTTCTCTTGGTAAGTCCCTCACAAAGGGCTGGGAGCAGAAAGCCTCCATAAGAATCCCCATTAAAAGTTTGCCACAAGCCTTAGAGGAGACACAACAAACATGCGGAAGAAGCTGTTCAAATCAGATAAGAGCCAAGCTGAGCATTTTGGACGACATTCAAAGCTGGACGTGTGGCAGGAAACTAACGCCGCACATCAACTTTAACGCACAGTCCACTGGACGCTGCTGGTGGCAGCGTCATGCTGAGGGCATGCTTTTCTTCAGAAAGCAATGATTGAACAAGGCAATGCTGGCAGAAAATCTATTGGATCACAGATTACATACAGCTAAGGGAGGATTTAGATCAAGAGATTGGGATTTTTAAACAATTTTTAAAAAGCCAAAGTCAAAATTCAGACTTAAATTCAGTTAGGAATGTGAGGCAAAGCTCAAAAATGTGCCCTCCCTCTTCATCCACTCTGTCTGAGCTTGAACTGCTGTGCAAAGGGAAACTTGCTGACAGAAGGCCACTGACCTAATTGGCTTCGTTAAAGGCGGCTATCGTCAAACATAGATCGCCGCTCTCCTGCACAGCCGTATTCTGGCTCATGAGTTACAAAGGAAATAACTTAACCTCAGTTGTGCGGAAGAATGAGAGACGTATAACTGGGAGCACCATAAATCTCGGGGTTATCTAACAGTTGTGACAGCAGCGCTGAAAAGTGAGGCGAAATCATTCATCAACTGCTCGCTCAACAATAGTATGGAGAGCCATTTACTTGAGACCATCTTTACTCCTCTCAGCAGCTCAGCGGGCCCTGATCGCCGTCCATCAGGTGAGAAAAAGCCTCGCAAATCCAATTCAGGGGCATTTATTCCCGGAGCTGACAGCTAATACAGCTTCCCGTCTCTGCAACCTAATAAACCTGAAAACCTGGATACAGCATTGTGTGTGAATGCAGAGAAAACTTTTTCTCATGGCAAGGCAAACTCTTGAAAAACTAAACTTTAAACAACATGGCCTTTATGTTTTTGAAGTTTTTTGGTCTTTTTTTTTTTTTTTTTTTTACCTGAATCCACAACTGTTGGGGTGATTTAAATGAATTTAATAAATACAAAGATATGTGTTCAGTGAAATAAAATAATTTTGAAAAAAATCAGTGCAAAGGAATGTATGTTTAACATACTTGGTGAATAGATATGCCTCTCCCTGAGTTGTAGAGGACATCAGTGGGGCTAAAGTTTTATCAATGTGATGCATTAGTGATGTCCGATTCGCCTCATTTCAGCTTTCTAAGACAATGAATTGTCCCGTGACGGGTAATAGCCATGTGAGATAAAAGTACTGTTTCAATTCAATTCGTAGTTCCCTGGCAGGCGGTTTTCGACTCACAGACACAGAGCTAGGTGCCATTTACTTTATAGATTTTCTGTCATCCGGGTTGCCTGTCAAGACTTTGGAAGCTAAGTCACCAGACTCTGCAGTATGTGACAAGTTCTGCAACATGGTAAGGGATGCAAGGGATAAAACGTGTCAAAGTGTGTGAATGAGGATCTGTGTTTTAAATGTACCATAACCTGGAAAGCAGATTGTATTTCAGATGAGGTGGTGAGATCTTTACATCAAACTGCTTGGAGCGCTGCCAACCCTTTGTAAGATTGACAAGGATATAACTCGGACATGAGGGTAGCATGACCAGTTCTGCTTCAGAGTATCTGATAACCATGTCATGACTAAACTGTCACTACTGCAAAAAACAAAAGGTTCCTCCAAGAATCCTTAACTACCCAGATTTCTGATGCTGCAACAAAAAGAATCCAAACAATCGCTACAGATTTTCTGCAGAAGCAAAACAGTTATGGAACACTCGCTCGCCCACCTGGGTAATCAGGATGCAGTCTTAGTGGACCCCAGATAAATCTCTGCAGACTCTCCAAAGGATCATCTATTCTCTCAATTAATTTCAGACTGCAGCACTACTCTGGTGTAAAGAAGGTTTTCCTGTTTGGATACGCTGACGTTAAAGGCGTGGGACAACGCTGTCAGGACTGAAGATGGTTTTGAAGACTTTCATTTATTTGGTTGTAAACCAGAGCTTTAGAAAGTATTAGGAAGGAAAGTTAAGGAGAATGTGTTGATTTCATACGATTGAGGTATTCATAAAACACAATTTACCTGCAAGCTATACATGCAACCCTGACGACGGCAATGGAAAATAGGAGATACCATCAAGATAGTTAAAATGCATTGACGGTGGATGGCAAGTGTTTGAATCATCTGTCATATGAGTGTTTTCAAAAAAGGTGGGTAAAATTTGCTTCAGTTTGATTTTCCATCTAGGTGAGTGGAGTGTAGTTATGTGTAAAGCTTATAAAAATACGTAACACCTTATGTGAATCGTTCTTTTTCTTCTCTGTTAGACATGAAAGGATTAAAAAAAGGTTGTTTGGGATGAAGACAAAGGATGACAGACAGGAGATATGCCCCTTCAGACAGACAAACAGACATGTTGGCTCACCTCCACAGTGGGCCAGGCCGTACAGGACATAGCCTTTATTACAGATACACTGGAAGCTGCCAGCGGAGTTGACACAGAAGTGGTCGCAGGCACGGTCGAAAGAGCATTCATCAATATCTGCAAAGACAAAAACACAAAGCATCAAAAAAAATGATGTAAAGCAGGTGAATCTGGATCTTCTGCCATCCCACCTTCACATCATATCTTCTGTTCTTCCTTTTCTACACTTTAGGCATGCTGTTGATGAATCAGTGTGTCAATCTACCGTCAAATTAAAATGAAAAGTGCTTTAATGTTGTATCATTTGTACCATTGTAGACTACAATGCAGCTTTCAGTGGTTTGTGTTTTTCTGATTTCCCCTTTCCACAGCCAGAAATGCATCTTCCTGTCTGTCAGTAGGCTCTCATAAGCCTGCATGCCATTAGGACTTCTGATGAAGTTCTTCTTTAATGTCAGTGTCAGTCTTTGCCAAGCTCAGGCAGCACACGCTGGGAGAAAATAGGGGTTTGCAACAACTTTCCGTGATGTCTAATTGGCTTGTTTATTAAAGTTTCTCTGGATTTTCCCAGGAATATCATGCTTTCATCTGCCATAAAGTGAACCTCCTCTAGGTTTTTAAATAGCCCCAGGTGTCATCAACAAGATGACAAAGGTATTACCCTGCAACTGCAGAAGTATTCATACCCGCTGAACTTTTCCACATTTTGTCAGGCCACAACCACAAACTACAGTGCATCTAACTAGCAGTTTATACATCAGACCAACACAAACTCATAAATACTGGGTAATCACTGGAAAGTTCTAACCTGACAAAGATGTACTGTAAGCAGTAAGATATTAGTTAGAGAGTTTTTATCTCATTTAATGGGTTAACAAGCAGTTTAGGTAAAAAAAATTACATAAAATTTAAATTATTTTAATGGGCTTGCTGAACTCCAACACCACAGAGAGTCATTACTGATTGCTGATGCCGTCTGGAGTCCTGATGGCTCTTCTTGTTGGCACACACTGTGTGCAGCGCTGCAAAAAAGTGTTTGTTTTTGGCAAATTAAGGATAAACTTTACTCTAAATCCAAATGGAAAATAATCATCGTGACTGAGTTTATCCTTAAAAGGTTTCTTATTGCAACATTGACGCCACAAGTGAATCTGTAACTTATTATTACATAGTTTAGCATTAACCCAAAGTACAGAGCGTTGACGATTGCTACAACTCTTATTTACAAGGCTGCAAAAAGCAAGTTTCCATTCACTCTAGCTTTCGGCTAGGTCTCGTTGTTTTTTAAAAGGGGTTGATTAAAAGAAATAAATACATTTTGCTTGAAATCTAAAGACATTTTCTTTGTCCCGACAACATGAGTTCTGACGTCCTTCTTCTTAAATCCCATCATATGGGGATCAGGACTTTAAAGAGATGTTGATGGGAGCTTCACATGAACGCTCCATCCTGACTTACGAGCTAACAAACACTAACCCAGAGTTTAGTGCTTTTACGCTACACTCCAGGTTTAGTGTAAAAACTAAACCCTAGGTTTAATTTATATACCTCAAAACTTCAAATGAAAGCAAATGTCTGCATCAGTGCAACAGAACCCATCCAAATTACAGCAAAATCACTGCATTCAGGATTAACATGTTAAACATATGGAGGATATTACACTGAGTGTAGGTGTATAGTTTGATCTTGCACTCATTATTTGCTTCTTTTTAGCTTGAATAACTAAAAATGGCTTTTGTTAATGATAATGGATGGATAAGTGCTACTAGTACCGTAACTGTGTTTACTGGTACAAAGACAACTATGTACCATACAGAAGAAAAAAACTGTAATGTAAAGCTAATAAACACCATGAATGTTTTCTAATGAGGCAGGTTGATTGTTGCCTCAAAGGTCTGAGAAAGTATTATAAAATCAGAAAATCTTCTGAATGCCTTCTTTGGAGGTTTTTCAGGGAAACTCTGAAGCAGACTGAGAACTCTGAATGGACTACATTTCCCATCAAACCTATGAATGACCAGGGATTCCTCAGAACAAACTGTAGAGTGTCTCTAGGGAGGATGATGTAAGGGTGTCCTTGATGATGGATGGATGGATGGATGAATGAATGAATGAATGGATGGACGGATCTCAGGCCTGATGCAAGATCGTTCACAGATTTTTTATTGCTATATTCAAATAAAAGCAAAAGCCAAAGGGTTGAGCTTTTACATGTTTTTTATTTCTTTGTTTCTTCAAAGACTAAGATAAAAGGTTTCAGTAGACAGTTTTCAATTTTCCAGAAAACCCCTCAGGTTTTAGACTGTTTTTGAAAGAAAAAAAAAGCCTGAAGTCTGAATGCGTTAATGGGCCTTACAGAACATGACAAGCGCTCCACTGCTCTCTGAAAACCACCGTTTCAAATGACTTGCAACATGTGGTGATGGTTTGTGACTGCACAGAGGATGCTCAGCCGTGCTGCTGAGCTGCACGCTGTGACAAATGCCCCGGCCGCCAACAGAAATGAGCCAAGCAGCCAAGCAAGAAGGGTAAAATGAAGGACAAGCTAAATGTCTGAATTCCCTGAAATATATGAAAAGTTGCTACATCTTTAGAGACCACAGGAGGAAATAGGTATAGCGTAATTGGTTTGTCAGATTTGATTTAGATGCAGCTATTGCTGATTGGGTAAGATGCAATTCGTGGTGTCAATTTGTCCCGAACAGAACATCTGAAGGCTTTTAGAGTCAGGTTTTACTTTGTCCTTCATGACAAACATAACTTTTCTGTCCTTTTTTGTAACGGGGACAGTAGTTCCATCCATCCATTGCAAAGTTCAAGTTTAACTTAGTCTGACTAGCATGATTTTCTCCAAATCACTGTAGTATCATCTGTATAAATTAAACATGACATAAAATAAATTTCACAGTTTAAGACACTGAAATTGGGGCTCTGTCTCTTTAAGTTTCTGTTCTTTCGGCACATAATCATTCCTCTATTAATTGCCTGCAAATGTTTGTTGAAGAACTGGACAAAGAAGAATAGTTCATGTAATGAGACGCACAGTTCCACCAGGTGTTTACTAATTGCTGCTGGCTAGTCAGAAGGAGCTGAGTGGGTGAGTGGTGGGTAAGGGGTGCAATGCACTGAGATGCAGAAACTCGATTTGGAAACTGCTGCTCAGAAGAGGAACTGCGTGTGGAAGGTGGAGCTTCGTCTCCTCAGGCGTTTTACAAACCCAAATGGTTTTGGGAGAATGGGAGATTCAAAGATTTCTAAAACATGCATGAAGGAATCAAAGCAACACTCCAGGTATGTTTTTGATGAGAAAACAACACTAAACATGAAGTAAAGCTTAAAAAAGTAGATTTTTACATAACACATGGTCACAGAAGACACAAGAAAATTTTATTAAACTATGCATAGCTTACATAACTTTGTGTAGATGCAATGCTTTTCAAACTTACCCCACACTGAGAAACCTCTGTTTGCATCCTAATGAGCCTGTTTCTTCAATATGCCAGTTATTTAATCATAAATGCGCAACATCCTGACACCACGGATTCCTGTGGTAATCAGGGCAGAACCGATACGAATAAAATGTAATCTTTACCGGGAAAGACTGCGCCCTTTTTTCTTTCCATCAATCCAAGAAGAGAGAAAACATGATTGGAATGAGAAGAGAGGTTAAGAGGCTGACAGGTGACTCAGCGCTGTGGAGTCAGTGTGTGTGTGTGTGTGTGTGTGTGTGTGTGTGTGTGTGTGTGTGTGTGTGTGTGTGTGAAGCTGGCAGCATCTCACTCAACACAAGGTGAGCTTCATCATAACCCCTGTCTCCAGACAAAACACACAGGCCCAAACAAGGACAACAGTGTTCCAACACTGACCCTGTGCACCCAAACAGCGCACCGCTGACTCCTTTATGGCACCGTGCCACTAAAAACAAGCTGTGATTTACATTCCTACCAAGAAAGGGCCACATTTTCTCACTTATCTGTGTTATTGTGGCTAAATAAACTTTACATTGCTTGGCACCAAATAATGACAGAAAGGCATTTGCCCCGAATATGAGTTTCTTTCCTTTTTTTTGTTGTTTTTTTACTGACCACATGAGATGTTAAACTAGTGTATAGAGAGCGGTGTGATTAAGAGCACCAGCTGTAAACCCACTGCCTGACACTGATGCAAACCAGGCTGAGTATTGATTGACCACATCAATGAGAGGGAAAGGGGGAAAAAAAGTCATCCGTTTTTCCACATGGAGAGAAGCTGAGATCTGACCCACGTTTCAAGTCTGCCTGTTTCTTTTCAACATAAGGTTTCTAGAGATTGAATCCGTCCAAGACTTAGTGGAGCTTTTCGAACTGGACCCAAGCCGTAGCAAACCTTTTACCCAGCCGTGACAAAACTTCATTTTTCCTCCAGCTGGATGACCAGTTTTCTGCTGAGCAATGACTACAATCAAAAGTCAAAAAACAAGTAAGGAAGGCTCACTTTGGTATCTCTGCAGGCAAAAGAAAAAATGCTAAAACTCATTTTGTAGCATCAAGGGAGAAACATTATTTAAGGGAAATAACTTGTTTATGTCAATTTCATGCACATAGTAGAATAAATAGTCCCACAGAGGTAAAATTCAGCAGACTCGGGTTCAGTTAACAATATATTGTAAAAGATTATAATGTAAAGATACAGTGATTAGAATAGAAATATTATACCTGTGATTCTCTGGTAATAATAAGCAAAGTAGCTGTTCTCTATGAACGCTGATCTTAATAACGTCTATTCAATATTTAACTTATTATCAGGATAGCTTTATTATGAGGATAATAACTTTATAACATCTAAAAAAGAGTTTTATTATTCAACAAAACACCAAACTACATCAGCTGATACCAGAGAAAAATCAGTGAACTCCTTACTTGTGAAAGCAGGATTCCATTGTGAAGTGAGGTCGCTAATTTATTGTTAGTTTCATATTTATTAATTGGCATAGCTTCTCAAATACTGAGTCTTCTTGACACATTGCAAAGTCATTTTTGAACATGTTGCTTATGTGACCAAGTGACAGGCTGCACCCTGAAGGAAATGGGTTGCTTTGGAAGCACTAGTCTGCTTCCCCTTTAATCTCAAAAAGAAAAAGAAAATCAGGAAATGCCAAAATATCCACTTCATTAAATTCTGGAGAGCTACAATGTGAAAACTATTTTCCTCTTTTTCTTTGCTGAATATTACCAGTAATTACATAGCGGCTTAAATGTAAAACCAAAAGCTGTCAGGACACCTATATAAACAATTTCTTCCACACCTAAAGCGATAAAAATGTTTCAAAAGAAACACTGTGAGACACTTGAAACTTGTTTCTGTGTTAAATAAGAAAACAAAGATAGGTGTCATCCTCCTTGTGCCACCCCTTAATAAGAGCTTACAAAGACAACAGCCCATAATTAGATGACGTCTTGAGAAAATTCCTAATTTATGGCCTTTTAACATGTAGAATTGGGTCAATTTCAAATAGGCAATTAACAACTGCTTAAGGATGACTAATGAAGAGTCATTAAGTCTCTGATGTGCAAATTAATAGCTGCTAATTAGGTTTAATTTGTGTTCCCTAAAATAAAGCGCTATCCTACGGATATAGAAAGAAATAAATAAAAAATTTTCTAATCAAAATCTTTACATATAGTCATCAAGACATAAATGATAAATTAAATTGGACCTTTTAATGACATATGTAATGATGAAAACCTTATATACTTACACTTAAATGCTTAAAAATAGCTCACAAGTTTTTTATTTACAATGGATCTTCTAAATATGACAAGAAATAAAAATGAATATTACAAAATCTATAGGAATAAACCTGATTTAAAGTCAGGTGATTCTGACTTAAAAACATAAGACTATGATAAATCATTTTAAAATATTTTAGTAATTTTATCCACAACAATTCACCTATAAAATAATTTTTTTTGGAGGGAAAAAAAAAGTGAAATAAAAAGGTGCAATGACATCTTCACATGTTGTGCACACCTTTAAACTAATACTTTATCAATCCACCTTTGATTCAATTTCAGCCTTCAGTCTTGACTGATGGTTAGAAGCTTCCCACGTCTTAAACTGAAAATATTTTCCCCTCTGTCTTGCAAAATTTGTCAAAATCTAACAGACTACAGGGAGCCTTCTGCTTCAGATTACTACAGATTATCAGACAGATTTGGTCTGAGCTTTGGTTTATGCCATTCCAAAAATTCAGTTATGTTCCAGTCAAATCTTCAACTTTCATAAATGAAATAACACAGAACAAAACAGAAATCTGTTGTACAAGTTTGAATTGTGTTTTTTTTCTAATCCACACTGGGTCAACTTTATACCTTGATGGCATATAAATACGCCCCTCTTTGTTTTCGAGTGATCATCCTTTGGTTCCTCAGTTTCATGCCTTTTCTGATTTTTAACTGGTTTTTGCCTTCAACCAGGCTGGATATTTGAGCAGTGTTCTTTTCAGCTGGAAACGGGAAGATGAAGATGAGTTTTATTTTTAGCATCACCGTGAAACCAAGCAAACATCCAAATCAACAAAATGCTTCAGCAAAAGAAAACCAGAAGTTATCTGCAGCGAAACGCATTTTGGAGTCAGAAAACCGATCAGAGTCAGAGAACCGATAAATGAAAACAAACACTACGAACCTTGACATGTCCTCTCGTTGGTTAGCAACTTGTAGCCTTTCTTGCAGCTGCACTCGAAGCTGCCCACGGTGTTTCGGCACACGTGGTCACAGCCCCCGTTGTTCAGACGGCACTCGTCAATGTCTGCAAATAGAAAACCCAAATAAATGAGCAGTGGGTAATTCAAATCGCTCATCACAACTGAAAGACTGAGATAAACCTGCAGAGGAAGCGGTAAATTAAACATTATACTGCTGTTCTGGTTTAAACAGAAAGTAATTTACTTTTTCTTTTTGTTTTGCAATGTGTTGTGTGGCTTTTAAATGGAGATAATGACTTGATGTGTCATCTGTTCATTCTGGCTTTTCACTGCTATCTGCTTTGGAAAGTTTTAAAGAGATGAACTCTGAATCTTCACCATAAACGTAGTGTCTTTTTCTCAATGGATCCTTCGTCATCTGGTTAGAATAAATTCATAAGAAGTGGCATTAATGAATTAATCTCCTGCTCGCTCCGTTCATCTCTATCCCCTTTAGAAGTGCCTCGCCTTAAGCAAGAGGCTGTCTTCTTGTGCCAATGCCACCTGGGTTTGTTTTCCTCTTGTTTCCCCCCCAAACCAAACTAATACGAGTCATTGTGGTTTTATCAGTGTTCATATAACCTTACAAGTCAAAGAAAGCAGGCAGACGTCTAAATTTGCTCTTCTGGGAACAATCGTGTCTTTGTTTTACGGGTTTCCTTAGATTTTTCTGAAGAAAGTTTGCCGATGGCTTATTGGACATAGGATCATATTTGTAGTTAAAGAGCTTGATTACACTAAATATGAAAGCATAAATAATCTGAATCATCATCTTTAAAAAAAAAAAACATTACCAATAGTCTGACAACTGAAGAAATGTCAGAGTTTCAGAAGCAAGAGGATTCTATTTTTTCTTTTAGTTTCATATAAGCAAAGATAATATTTATTGCTAATAATAAAACGGTTTATGATGTATGTCTAATTTTTATTGAATGTTTCTGTTTAAAGAAAGTTTTAAGTTTTGAGACTCAGGAGTAACTTGGTGGAGATTTTTAACAAGGAAAAAAAAGAGGAGAAGAGGAAATTGAGAGTCCCTGCAACCATTTTTTTTATACCAGAACCGTCGTAACACAGCAGGACAAGATAACTCACAGGTCAAGCAGCTGGATTTTGCTGAACCAGATTGTATTTCTGCAGCAGAGTTCAATCACCTATGTCCCTCTTTCGAATGGAGGAATAATCCACTTTTGCTCTGTTGTATATGTGGGTGGTTTCTCACTCCAGGACCGAACCAGGCATGGAAAACAAAAGAAAGTCCCCCAAGGTAGCCTAGTACATTTGTGGTGTGGAGAAAAAACTAAACTAAACTTTTTGCAATAAAATTTTAAATTACGAATAAAAACGTTTGATTTTTGAAATGAACTCTCGAGAGGTTGATTGAAACTTAAGTCTGACTCGGCCTGGCCTTATCACAGAATGTTTGCTTGGTTTCCTGCTATCGTTTCGCTTTTCTCAGCAATGTAGTGACAGAGTCTGAGTTGTATACGATCAAAGATATCATGCAGAGTAGACTGATGCAAAGGTTTGTATCTGGTGAGTATGGATGCTGGTGTCTCAAAAAAATGTTCCTCAAAAAAAAAAAATCTTCTCAGAAGCAGGAAGTAATGCAAAATTGCAGTAAAAAAAATTACAACCATAACTACAAGCAGAAAACATCTTGATGCGTATTTATCAATATAAAACTCCAGGAGAGATGAGGACTGTTCTGCATGGCAACAGGACATTCAGGAAATTAATTTCATGACAGCGGGACAGGTGCAGTGCGAACACCGCCCTGATGTGCGGCTGATGAGCGTTTTACCTTTGCAGGTCTTGCGGTCTGGCTGGAGAGTGAAGCCGACAGGGCAGCTGCAGCGAACTCCTGTCACCGAGTCGTGACATGTGCTGTCGCAGCCGCCGTTGTTCACGGCACAAGTCTCTGCAAGGAACGAGCAGGCAGATGAAAATGCAAAGTAATTTGTTGTCCTGACCTACTTATTCAAACGGCATGCTCGCGTACTGGTATTACAGCGAAAATTAGGAGGCATGCTATCATCTACTGTGTTAATATTGTCAACAGGAGGGGATGATAAGAACAGCAAACTAATTAGATGTTTTGAAGAAGAGAAAGAGAGACAATAGAAAAAGAAACACTCGGAGCAGACTCGAATACAGCAGATGAAGCAGAATATTAGAAAAGAAATTTAAGGAGGTGTGGGGGGGAGAAGTGGTGACTGGGAAATGTAGTTAGCAAGCACAGCTAAACGGAGGATTAAGTATGTTTATTTGTATGTACGTGTGTCCTTCTTGTCTGAATAAATGATAAGGAGATGAGGACCAACTACTCATTGCCCAGCCAATTTTTAAAGTGAGCATAAAAGGCGAATCCCCTCTGGTACAAGTTTAAATCAATAGTAGTAGTAAAAACTAGAAATTAAGCACTGGTATAACACAGAGCATGTGATTGGATTTGTGCCCTGATCATAAGTTCAGCATCCACGACCAACCAAGGAGAAGTTTTATAGGTTGCACAACATTGCACGTCAGCGTAAGTAGACTGTGTAGCCCCGAAAAACAAGGTAATCATAAAAAGAGGTTTGCTTCTGGTTTTATTTGGAGCAGGCCTCTACTAAGCTGGATAAATTAAGCACTCTACAAATCCTCTACAAAGCTACAAAAGCTAGAACATTAGAAGGGTACCAGATGAATCATAGGGTTGGTTTTATTGCAGCAGACAGACTAATGCACAATTAAATCAATTAGATATTCACACAAACATGGTAACTAGGCCTCCAGTAAGTGAGGCAGCATGATGGATTGTTTTGACCATTTTTCCTTATAACTCTGGTCTAGTGATTTCTGACCTGTTTGGAATCCACTGACCTATTGCTTTTCTTCCCCAAAGACCATTACTACTCGTTAAATGCTTCAGCGTTCAGCCATTTATCACTGAGATGTAGCCATCAACAGAGCTAGTCTAGTAATAATCTCTGTGAATATTTTGTTTTTTACTCCTGTTCCAATGCTCTGGTGTTCTTTGCTTCCCTTCTCTCTTCTTCCTGAACTGACCACAGCTGGTTTCCACTGACATTGGCCTGGTTCTGACTTAAAGAAAGCTATTTTCTTTTCTCTGTCACCAAGTGTTAGGGATTGCTGCAAAGTCAATGACTTGATTCAATCAAGCTTACTTCTTACCAATTGGCAATCATTGGCCAAATATATTAGAATCAGTTGCATTATAATTAAAAATGAATGGGACTGTAGATAACTAGATCCAGAATCCGATATAATTGGATTGTATTAGAATGAACTGAATTTGGACCACGCTGGATTCTGCACAACTGGTGTGAACCGGACCTGTTTGTAGCAGAAACCGTCTCCAGGTTGCGTCTTTGAAATTAATAAGATATTTTGGACATGACACAGAAACGGATAAATGTATTACATTTCTAAAAAAAAAAATGAATACTCTGATTCTCTCTCCTGTTATTACAAACAGTGTAAAAAGAACTACATCACACACGACGGTACGCTTTACATTCATTAACGTCGAGGGTTTTTTGTGATACTTCTGCTTCGCTGTGAGGAAGGGATGTCCCACTCGGCATGTTTCTCTTCGGGTCGGTTGTTAGTGTTGTTGCCGCGGCAACCTGTGTTGATGAATCTGGGAGGAGTAGCTTCTGAAGGAGCTGCTCTGTGTGGATCAGGATGGGTGTGTTTGTTTGGCTGATGAGCTCAAAAAATCAACAGTTTTCCCCCGGAATGAGTCGCTCCACCCTGAAGTGTCTTTTTTTGATAGAGGTTTTCATTTATCCATCTGCCACGGAGACGCGCTTCTCATTTAAACTTCGCAAAGCGTTTTCATCAAGATAAACAATCAAGACACAGATTTGCTCTGACTGGTCTTTGCAGGGGGAAGAAATCTCATGATGGTGTTTGATGTCCCAGTCTTTCGACAGACAGTGCTGTGGATTCAATAATTGCAGAGACTAGACAATAAGACTAGTGTTGGGACACGCTTTCAAAATGCTCAGTCAGACAGCTGTCTCATCAAATTGTAATGATCATGTGTTATAAGAGTGAAGAAACATGTCTAACGTTATGATTCTGTAAAGGCAGGAGACAGACAAACGGTCTGGCGTTTGTTTGTGTATTCTGGAAGCACACCAGCCACATCGGCGCGCATCTACAGGGCTGGGACGCGCAATTACAGTAAGAGAAGGCCGGCTTTTGCAAATATTCTCCAATAAAGTGTTTGGTCTAAAGCGGTAATATACGAGACGCTGCTAAGACAGCAATCATAATCTCACAGAAACCACATGATTTCTAGCTACAGTAACTCTTCACTTGCATCAGAGCTGTCAAGCGTCTTGTCATCAGTTATTTGTGACAACCGCAGGCCAAATACGTAACAGGGTGAGCACACAAAATCCTCAAAAAGGCTAAAATCAGAGTCTTTCTTGGGATGGATGGCCTTGGTGCAGAAGATGTCCTTTTCAGAAAACCCTGGAGGTTTCCCCCCACCCATAAATCAAGCCTGCAACTACAATAAGTTTAGTGAGTTTGGACTTGTAAGATGACAGTCTAATGCAGGGGTGCCCAAACATTTTGGGAGTAAGATCCACTTTTTCTCTCTCCAGCCGCCTGAGATCTATCTCATGACACAAAGACATAAAAATTGAAAATTAAACTCTATTGACTTATTTTATATGCGAATATATATCAGTTATAGCAGAAATAATAAGTGTCAGAAAACCTAATCCAGTTTCTTCCTCAGTGAGATTCTGACACTGGGAACAGCTTTACTGGTTTCTCAGTCAGAAGCTGGTTGCAAACCAGCAGGTGTCAGTCAATCATGGTGGATCTGAACTTTGGTTTGATGACTTCAGTATGAGAAACTACAGACTGATAGGAGGAACCAAAGAGCCCAGTAAAGGTAAAGGAAAATCTTCTGAAGTCGGGATATAACTGCTGCTATAATTGCTGACCAGTTTTTTCCAATAGTGATTTATTCAAGTCTACCAGAATGGAAGGTCTCCTTTTCATCACCCTAATCTCCAGCTCCATCCTCAGATCGTCTAGCAGATTGAGAACTCCTGGGAAAAAATGGGAAAAGGCTTGGACTAGCAACCCAACTGTGACATTTTAAAGTTAATTAATATGCTCTAATTGTGCCACACCTTTACTAGTTAGGTGACTTGTGAAGGTTACATAAAATTTTACTGAGCAAAAGAGTAAAAAAAAAAAAAGACTAACTACAAAAAAAAAAAGCCTTTGCTTCCTCTTTACAGTTATGGCTATTTCGTAGCTTTTTATGTAACTACTGAATTGATTTGACCTCCCTTAAAAACACAGACAGACAAACCATACAAAACAAGACATGGAAGAATGGGCTACAAATAGATCAGGGATTTTGGTACGCAGACGATCAGAAGTCGAGCCTGTTTGGGAGTGAAGCAAAACACGTCTCTCTACGTTTCTTTCCTGAGAAAAGGCACAGAAACTAGGACACCAAACACTGAAATAGGTCAGACGGTTGTACTGTAGGATGTGTGGAAGTAAGTGTTCATGTACATACAGTTGCAACAAATGGCACCTTAATCCCCTCATGTACTCTCTGTTCTTCCTTTGAATGGGCTGCTCCTCTGAGAGCAAACCTGCTCTCCAAGTTTCTTACATAGTATCATTAAATCGTAAATCTCTTTGATATATCAGGGTTTGAAACATCTCAGCTAATTTATGACTTAATGTTTCTGCTGTCTTTGCCATTTCAATGAGAACGCATCCCATCCTGAAAATTGGGTTGAACTACGCAGTTGATATAATCACGTTTCATTGCTCTCAGTGAAGGAAATCACTTTTGGCCACACAGCGAAAGATGAAACTCCTCAAATGGATTATGTTCCGGAGTTTTGGACATGATATTACATGCGTATAAAAAGAGGAGGCTCACTCGGTTCTGTGATTTATCTTTTGCATAAAGTAAATCTAAACCATGGACACATTATTGGCTTTCTCACTGCAGCTAATAGGCCATGATGATGGAGTTTAGGAACACCACGGCAGAGTGTTTGAAATGCTGCAAGCCTAATTTCACTCACATCAGTCATATCAAAACACAAATAAAGCAGAAGTCTTTGGTCTGACTCGTAAAAGCAGCACAGTTAATCTGATTGTTTTGGACTCCTGGTAATCTAAATCGCTTTATATGCTAATGCACCAACAAACAGCACATCCATTAGTGCAGTGGTGAGCTACAACTTTTGATTTAAGAAACTGAAGGTAAAAATTCAACGCTGCAGTCTTGGTAAAAGAAAGTTTACCTTCTGTCAGGGTGACGGACTGCAGGTTCCACCATGGCAGTATTTATTAAACAAAAACCGAGTGGGAAAATCAAAAAGCTGATGAGAAAAAAAAGCAAGTAAACTACAAATACATCCCGATCATTACAAAAATACTAAAAACCTAAAAAAATTAAAGTCTTAGTATTTTTGCATTTGTTAGACTGTATGTTAAAGCTAAGTTTTAACATACAATCACATATAAAAATTAGATCTAAATATGAATCTGGATTGCATTATCTAGACAAATGATTACCAAAATTATAATTTTTACTAGCAAAGCACACTGGGAACAAATAATAAAAATAAATCAATGGTTTGCAAACGGAAGGCACTGCCATTTTTATTTTCCCAAAGCATAAGCAGAATGACGTATAATTTGTCCTGAACTTTCTTATAAATAATAAAACATTGTTGATATCTGCTTAATGTAGTTTGAGCTGTGGTATAATATTTATTAAATTGTAAAAATAGAAGCAAAATAATTTATTTGATATTTTCAAATTAATTGGCTGTGAAAACCAAAGCCTGATAAAACATAATCCACTTTAGACATAAATGTATAAAACTGACCATTTTGGTACATGGCCAGTTTTGAATGTTTGTGCAAATGTGGCAAATAAAGCCATATTCCTATTTTTTAACAGTAAAAAATAGAAAACAAAACAGAAAGCAAGTAGGAACAGAAAATTAAAACGGATCAAATGGATGAAACGCCAGCTTATAATAACATATATATAAGTCCAGAAGGATTTGTGGCGTTATTAAAATCCACAGAGCTGTGAAAAAGGATTTGCACCTTAATTGCCAATCCAAAACTTTCCACTTGCTAGTGCGCTTTGAAGCTTTGTCCTGTTGCATAACACAAGTTTCTTGACCTTTATGTCACAAACCGCTGACCAGACATTATCTTTCAGGATTTTCTGGAAGAGAGAAGTAATCAGTGCTCCATCAGTTATGGCAGCCATCCAAGCCCTGATGCAGCACAGCAGCCCTGGACCATCACATCATCAACACCATGTTTGTGCTTCCACTGAAATGACGAAGACGACCTTGTCACTGTATGCAACAAGAAATAAGTTCCACTTGTCTCTCAGATCCGCAGAATATGTTTACATCTCAGCGACTTTCAGAAACCTTTTAACAGACTTCATGTTTTCTGACAAGGTCTTTTTAAGTGGTTTCTTGATTCTACAGGTGTAGCAGTGATCAGCTGCGGCTATGGATGGTGAAAGTTGAACTAATCTTAAGCACATAGCTTTTTTAACTAAATTAAATATGTATTAGGATTCTACACCCAGGTTATCTTAACCAGTACATTTTTGACTTAACCCCCCCCCCGCCCCCACAAAAACAGAAGAAAACCGTATTTTAGGTAGATTTTTAGAAAGAAAAATGTAACATTTACTTAAATGTATGAACTTAAGTGAACAAATGTATGTTAAAGTAAATCTGACATTTGTGGTCCCAGCATGAGTTATGACATAAAAACGTCTGTGGCACACAACAATAAAAAGACATCAGCATATATATTGACATTTGGGCCTGACTGAGAAAATGTGTCGGTGTGAGAGTGACTTGAAGGCGATATCTGTGTGCCTCGCAGTGTGTCGGTACGAAACGCAGCCTATCTGAAACATCTCAGTTATATAACTTCTCCGCAGCAGCAGGTCACAGGCTCCCTGTTCGCAGCTGTGTTTGGAAAAGGTGTGGTTTAACACAGGCGGTGGCTGTTACTGAGAGGGCATTCACAGGAGGAAAAGGAAGCTGGTCGGGGGGAGCCAGAGGTCAAAGGTCAGAAGGATGATGTCCGCCCACCCCCCTCAACAACATTGTCCTGAGGGGAGGGGCTTCATCAGTGTCTGCTCTCTTAGACTGCTCTATTCCCCACACCCACAGACCCCCAGAGAGAGAGGGGAGCCAGATAAACACATATTTACCATTAGGGAACAGCTGTGGGGCTGCCTGGGACTGGACACTCCTCTCCCCTGCATGCACACACACACATGCACACACACTTTAGTTTGGTGTGCACTTGAATGGCACAGTGTAAAGGTGAGGTAACAATATATCCTCCTTGTTTTAATTAGCAGTTTTGTAGATGTATAATAACCTCTTAGAGATTCAGCAATAAGCATTAAACAGGACGTTCCCATGCTGCGTCTTAAGAAACTGTTCATAACCCTGACCTTTTTCACAATTTGTCACATTACAGTAAGAAAATTAGATTCACATTTTATTTAGATTTTATGTGAATAATTTGGATATATACTGTAGTTTTCTATACTTATATAGATATTTTTCCAACCACACCCACTAAGTTCAATCTATTTTGCAAAAACAAATGTGCAAAAATTTCAATCTCTGGATGTGTAAACACCCTAAAAGACTTGATGCTGCAAATGTAGCAGGATTCACTTTTACAAAGTTTGGATACAGAGGATAAGTACAAATCAAGCTGTATAGATTTGAATTTGAAAAAATAAATAAATAAACTATCAATAATAATCAAAACGAAATGTAATCTTTCCTCCACTTCACACATTATGCACAACTTGTGTTGGTCTCTCAAATAGAAACCCACTAA
The DNA here is from genome assembly GCA_033032245.1 of Poecilia picta. Classification (NCBI taxonomy): domain Eukaryota; kingdom Metazoa; phylum Chordata; class Actinopteri; order Cyprinodontiformes; family Poeciliidae; genus Poecilia; species Poecilia picta. The sequence continues at coordinate 11,004,570 of CM065359.1, read as the reverse complement.
ATTCTAAGTTTATGGTTACATGACAATAAAATGTTAATGAGCTTATGAAGATTTTCTAAGACATGGTATGTGATTCCTGATTTCTGTAACTATTATGTGGCAAAATTGTCTTCCGATCCACAGTTACAAGTTGTCTTCACGTTTTGTAACCAGAACCAAACTTTAGTTAAGTTTAATCGCTGGTGCAGCTGTGAACAGTTTCCCCCTTTCCTTGAACTACGTCAAGGCTTGTTCAGCTGCGTTTATGGAGAATAATAATATTCCTAATATTAAAAGCCTCTACTTCACATCATCTACCTCATCGGTTGAAGGTTGAGTCAAAATGACATTATCTCATTGAAAATGTGAAAATGTGTTTTTCCCCACATCATTTATCTGACAAATAGCCCCAACACATGTGCCAGCTCTTGCAGAGATTGATTTAGTTAAAAAAAAAAACTTAAGTGAAATTTCTGATAGATTGCATGAATAATAATAATACAAACTATTTCTTCTGCATCAAGTATCTTTAATCTTGGTTTATACCAACAAGAGACGACATAGATACAACAGAATAACCTGATATTTTTTCCAAGTAATTAGATTCCGCCTCTCCCTGGTCACAACTCAACAGAAAGTAATTATCATACACTAAATCCTGAAAACAAAGGGATAATGACAGGTTCTTTTCTTTTGATTGTTTTTTTTATTTTGCTTACATTGAAATAAAGGTGACATATCAAGGCAAAAGTGTTACCTTGCAACATGCAATCATGCAAATAAATGTTCCACACACTGGCGACAAAAAGACATTTTTGCTGTTTGTGTGTGAGAGGAAGCTTCTGCTGGTTAGTATGAGCCTTGACAGACAGATCAAGTGGTGGTTAGTGCTGCAAAAGCTGAGACTCAAGGACAGCCATACTCACTTCTGCACTTTATGGTGTCTTTTAAGATCTTTTATGGTTATATCATTCAGGAATTCAGTTCGTTAGACTGTTTTGTCAAAACACTGCTGGCAGCCTGACAGCGGCTGAGCTGTCAATAAAAGCTGCAGCAGAGAGATTAGCTTTTTATGATAATTACGATTTAAATTACAGTGAATACAGTTTACTGTAAATCTAATTGATGAGGTTTTCCAAGTATGAACTAATTTACGTTAGAATCAACACTGACCCTTGACGTGTGATGCCAAAGCATTTACACCTATATAATGTCACATTTTGCCACATTACAAGCAAAAGATTTAAGGTATTTCATTTGGACTTTAACAGTACAGTACAGCATATTTGTGCATATTTGTGAAATGGTTTAAATGTTTTTTACAAATAAAATCTGAAAAGTATGGCATGCGGTTGTAGTCACCGTCCCATTCCCAACTTGAGCCACGCAGATGGAAATCCTTTGGGTTTCTCCATCAGCCTTGCAAATCTAAAAACTAAAGTTTTCAGCCATTCTCTGCTGAAAATGATCTCAAGCAACATCTGATTAGATCAAGAGTGTGTGCTAACATCAATTCAGTTTGCCATAGATCCTCAATTAGGTTTGGACTTTGACAGGAATGCTGGAATGTCTCCCCGTCACAAGATTTTTGCATCCTCTAACATGTTTTCTTTCCTGCATTTACCTCCTACTATCCTCCAAAAATGTAATGATGAAATGTTGTGTTGAGTATAATGTGCTAGAATACTGTTTCCCAACCTTGGTCCTGCATGTTTTAGGTGTCTCCTTGCTTCAGCTCAGCTAATTTCAATTGAAGTCTGATTAACAGGCATTATCTGAACTGAATTATCTAAATCAGGAGTTTTAAAGGAAGAAGAACATCGAAAACATACAGGACAGTGTGTCATGAGGAGCAGGGTTGGGAAACACTCATATTTTGCATACTTAGTAAAAAGGTGAATTCCTACTTAACTGGTGAAAGCACTTTCTTCCAATTTCTGGATGCATACTGATGCCAACACCATGTGAGACTGTATGGAGTGTTTAAGGTCCTATCCACAGATCTGGAAACCTGAACTGTGGAGCTCTTTCTTGGTATACTCTCATTGGTTTTTGTGTTGAACTGTTAACTGCAGTATGTTCAAAGCTTGGGATATTGTTTTATAATTTAATGCTGCTTTAAAAGTCTCCACAACTTTGTCCCTGACCTGTCTGCTTTGTTTGTTGGTCTCTATGATGCAGTTTGTTCACTGATATTTTCCAGGCTCGTCATGGAGCAGTTGCATTTATACTGGGACTAAAATACACTTGGAGTCTGGTTACTAATTAGAGGGTTTCTGAAGACATTTGGTTGAATTTTAATATATTTAGAGGTATCAAAATAAAGAAGAATTGACACATTTTTCAGATTTTTTTTTTTTTTTTTTTGCAGTTCCACTTCACATTTTCAAAACACTCGTTTTGGTTTTTTAGCATAGAATTAAAATAAAATACAATTTAGTAGTTATATGGCATAGTGTAAGGCTACACAATATCAGGAAAATCTGCCATTGGTGAACAAAATGACTTGTAATAAATAAACATATAATTAAATTGTGTTCAAGTCTTTCTGTACTTGAGTTTATAGCAGACATAGAGCCCAGATAATGAGCATGACTATCCCAGCTAGTGGGGGAAATAAACCCTTTCTTTCCATCTAAGCAACAAGGTTTTATTGAAAAAGTTATTTCTGGCTGTTTTGACAATGAAACAACTTAGTTGGTATTTCTTAACGAGTTGACTACCTTACCCGATGCTTATTTCAGAAACATACTGTATTTATGCTGCATTAATAACTACTGGCGTAGTAAGCCTGAGTGCAAGGTATTTATATAATCAGCAGTTCTTTGGAATATGATATTGCATACAGAGGAAGCAGATTAATGATGAATTGACATTGTCATTCAGCCCCAACATTGTTGCCTAATCTGCAGATTTGATATCATAATTTTAAATATTCACTTGAATTATTTATGTTTTAATGTTTTTTTTTTATAAAGTATATTGAAAATGTAATTTCTACCACCAGAACCAAAATATTTCTCAGAATGCCATCAAGGCATCCACAGGTGGCCCCCTTTCAGGTGAATCTGATGCTGGAGTAAAGAGGGCAACAGCAAAGGCATGCATAGATAAGACAACATTTCCCTGTCCCAACATGCAGCATCCAAAAAGCAGTTTTTACGTACAGGGTGCTGCTCTGCGACACAAGTGGGAATCCAGACCACCCACAGCAATTTGTTTATCTTATGGACGTATGCATGAAACCTGCACGTGTTTACATGCATGCATTTATGTAGGATGGGACATGTTTGTGTCCCTGTTTTTATGTTTTACATTCATAAAATGTGTCTCTCGTGCCGTTTGTGTGTGTGCGTTGCGTCGTTTGGCTGACTCTCGAAATGACTGAACTCCTGCATCTGCCTGCTATTTGTGAGTGTTTATGATTTGCTGTGCTAACAACATAAATGCTACCACATGACGGCTTCTCATCTCTGATATCTGAACTTCCCTGTTGCACACCACCACAAATAAAACTTGTGAAAAATCGAACTTCAAAGAGTTTGTGTTTGTGAATGCTTTGTCTAAAGTGTACGCGTTGCGTCCGTACAAGCCTTCTAGATGCAGCAAGCAGGATGCCAACGGAGGTGAAACAGACAGAATGAAAAATGAGGGTTCAAACTGAGCGACACATGGCGCATTATTAAAGATAAGCATGAGCAACCCTTGGTTAAGGAGAATCACCACAACACAAATGATTGAAAGTGTGACAGAGTACACATAAAATCCCTTCAAAGCTGGACTGATGAAAAAGCTGCAGCAAACTATCCACCAGCAAAACCCGTAAGAAAGCAAAAGGCCTCTGGAGATTATCTGCTGGATACACTGGCTTACAAGAAAGGAAGTATTTCTGGAGTATGTTCCACGGAGACATTCATAAAGTTTTAATTTTGGCATTTCGAACGGAAATGAGATTTCATGGTTACATATGAAGTTACCCCTTGCTTTCTGTTTTCCCCAGATGGATGACTTATTGAATTAAAGCTGGCACAGAAAGCCGAAATATTATATACACAACAATTTTGATTTCAAAACGTTTCAGTATGTTTTGCATTTAAAGTCAACCTTTTAATCCTATAAGGTTTTTATTTCCAGTGCAGAGTTCCTTTGTTCAGACTGCACCATCATCCTTGTCGTTCACTTTATCATCAGTGGTTTCTATGAGTGTTTGTTTTGATTGAGACTTTATTAAGTAATACAGAGAGCAAGAAATGGAGTGTCCACGAGCCAGCCGCGGCGTATGGCTCCCTCACCGCTGCAACCCCAGACTCTGTGGGGGGAAATCGGAGATTTTAACTGGCTGACTGCTTCCTAATCTGGCACAACAAACGTGAATTTGCTCTGCCTCGAAAACGACTGGCAAAGACGTATAATTTGGTTGAGGTCAACTTTGTGGTATCATCCTGGCCTATGGGGATACAGCAATAATGACAGGTTGGCTGACCAGACCTTGACATGGGTCTGGCTCTCATCAGGACTGTGGTCGTGAGAGGGATCCAGAAACACTGAGCTAATCAGGCACTACTCAAACCATGCTCTCAAACTTAACAGCCGCTGAAACCGAGCACCAACTTCACCGGACTGTGCTGCAGACGCACCTACCAAAATCAATTCGATGCTCATCTTGATTCAGGATCTGGTCTTATCCAACCTGTTCAAAATCGAATTTTAAGCTCAGAGAACTGCAGACGATAACTCTGCTCAGTGATTGAATGCAGTGCGGTAAGAAGCTTGCAAAACGTTTTCACATTTTCTTGTGTTGCAAACCCCAAACTTCAATGGGTTTTATAAGGTTTTTATGTTAGACCAATGAAAAAGTGTATAATTGTGACGTGGATGGGAAAAAACATGGCTAAATAGTTTATTTTACAAATAAAAAAAATCTGAAAAGGGTTGGGTACGTTTATTTTAAAAGCAGAATGATGTAGTCTCCATCTCTTAATTTTTTGGGGCATTTGGCTCATGGATACAGAGCAGCATCCTGATGGCTGCCTCTCTTATGGCAAGATATTTTAACATTTAATAGCCAGGGGTGCTTTTTAGCTAAATATCCATCAATCTGCTGTTCCTGGTAAGAATATACTTTTCTAATAAACCCAATAACAATTTTAGCTATCTCAAATTACATCATATTTTCCTTTTAAAGGTTTTGGGTTTGCAGCAACAAACCTAAAACCTTTCTGTCTGGGGAAGGACATTGTGGTAAGATGAAATGTATTTCAACGAGATGCTCCCAATATAGAGATCCATAACCCCAAAGAATAATAAAATAAGACAAAGGTGTGTTTTAAACTAAACAGAACAATTGCTCTCTTGCTATGTTAACACTTCTTGTGATGGCAGCCAAATGAGCAGCTGTTGCAGCTGCATGTGATTGTCAGATCAGCGTTCAGGTTGAACAAACCAAATAAAAATGTCAATTTTTCAAAATGTTCTTAGCAAGTTGAACTTAGTCCCCTGACCTGTCCTGGAGTGAAAGAACTCTGAAGTTTACTGAGCTTTTATGACACATCAAAAGGCTTGAATCTCAAGCCTTTTGCAGCCTCTTATCAGATTGTCCTATATGGTGATGTGCGGTTTTCATTTTCTGCCACACATGTAGTCTTTGCATGCAGTCTCTAAAGTTGAATGTTGGTCCAATGCTTCTAAATCTTTCATGTGTCCCTTATTTAGTTTGTGGCAAACTCCAGATGGGAGGAACGGCTCTCTCTTGACAATAGCTGTGTTTTTGACAGACTTGTCCACTGCACCACTAAAAGTTGTCCAGAGTCTTCCTACACAGTTACCACCGGTCTGTTCTGATTATCACCCTCCTCGCTTCTAGCCTGTCATTTCAGTACCACGGCCGTGGCTCCTTAGGTTTGGAGTCGCAATGTCTTTTCTTTTTGACATAATGGGTGGTTCAGGGTTAAGCGAGATGTTGAAAGCTTGAAATAATGTTTTATTACCCAACTAATCTGCTTTAAACTTCTCCACAACTTTATTTTCTGCCATTCTGAGGTGACTTCTGAAGGCTGCTTGTTAACTTTTTTTTTTTTATATTCAGTACCATCAGAGTAAAACGGCCTGAGTACTAAATTTCTGATTTGTGAAATTGCTTAAAAACTTCATATTGTTTTCTTTCCAATTCACAATTATGCAGGAGCATATGTTGGTCTATCACATAAAGTTCAATAAAATAAATGCACCTAATGTTTAACAGTTGAAGGTGTATGAAGATGTTTTCGAAGGCACTGGAAGTAAAAAAAAAAAACACAAATGTTGTACTGCTACTTTGGTTCTGAATTAGCACCAGATTTATTTCTACTTCGCCACTGAAATATCAACAATCTTCTTTCTGCATGGTTATACACATCCATCAAGCACTACGCTCCCACTCTCCTGGACACACACTGTCTGGTTAAAAAGTGTCCTTCAGAACGGCTCAATATGATCCGAGTAGCCAATAGATTTTCCCTCAAACTAAGTACCCCGAGGCAAACACTGAAACATGCCAGCGGAAGGTTAGATCAGGTGTGTGAGTTAATCTCAGACAGGAAGCAGTGAAGCAAGTGACCCACAGGTTGAGAGAGGGTGTGCGTTTCTGACATGACTGTGGAAAACAGAGAGAGAAAAAGACAGCGTCCAGGAAAAAGTCGGAGGAATAGAGGTGGAAGCAGATGCGGGAGCGAGGAGTTTACGCTGAAGGAGCACTAAAAGGAGAAGAACGGTGAACGGTAGCCCTTTGACCTTGCATGTCACGGATCATTAGAAAAAGTCCAGCAACATCTCTTAAATGTAACAAAGCCTGCTTCTCAGCTTGCATTTTATCACGTAAAACCCCATTTTAGATGTTAATTAAATTTGCTCAGATCTCACTGCGCTGTAATTTCCTCATTCGACAAAAATTATTTCCTGCCATTTGTGGTCGTTTCTGGATGAGATGACTCACCTACACAAGTCTTTCCATCGCTGTGGAGGACAAACTTCATGTGGCAGGAACATTTGGGGCCATGGTCCGTCTCCTCGCAGATGTGCTGGCAGCCTCCATTGCCGTAGTTGCACGTCACTATCAAAGGAGGCAGGAGTAAACACGGGCTAATTAAAGAGGAGTGCGCACACAACTTTTTCTCGAATTTTTAACAGTCAGCGAGGAGGTGTCAGGAAGTGGAGAACGAGTAAATAACATGCAACTCTTTCACTGGGCCATATGCGCCATCGCGTAAACACTGAACTTAGGTTGCACCCAGTCGTTCCCATGGCTTCAAAGACTCATTCAGTAAGGTTTGTTTCAGAAAGAGCACTTAAGAAGAAGCACTGATTGTTGACTGAGCTGAGATTAAACCCTGTTTCAATGCTAGCAAGCACGTTAGCATTCTCTTCCTATACGATCAGCTGTTCTATAATTAGACCAAATCTGTGCAGGATGTCTCATTCCTCATGCTAAATACACTATCAATACCTCTACTTCAGCCATAGTTAAAGTATAAAATGTCCTAAAATAAATTTATTTTTAAAGCTGTAGTATAAGACCAGTCTTTAATTTGAGTACATTTAATCACTAAGGAAATTTCTTACTGCACTGATGTCAGTACAATCTCCTCTGTATGTTTTTTCTTTTATTTTGATATACATTTTACAGCTAGAATTAGTCAATCAAAGACCAAAAACATACTAATTATCACAGCAACTTTGCTCCACATACAAAAAGACATTCGTAAGACTTATTATGAATAATCTCAAAAGTTAGATCAGAAGATCTGTTTGGGAAAACAGATCTTTACATGTTAGCAGTGTCAGATGATGAGGAAGAGATCAAAACAAATTGTATGGTCTTATTGGACGAATGATCTGATGTAAAATAATGTAAATATAACCTAAAGTGAACAACATTACACATCACTTCATTATTTATGGTGACGCAAAAAATTGGAAAGTCTGTAAAAACTTAAATATGTACAAAATGTGATTGTGACAGAACATTTCATCACGACTGGGTGAAAGCAAGCATACTGCTTGGCTAGTGCCTCCAAAACTCAAAGTTTATGCAGACAGAATATTATTTGAAGCCAAAGGAGAAACATTTGATTTAATTATGGGGAATAATTACTTCTTGTTTTCAGCACTCATTACGATCAATAAAAAAGTCGCCTTATTTGAGTCTGAACTGTGAGATTAGGAGGGAAATCTGACAAGCTCAGTTAATTTTGCAGCAATGAAATGCTTTTCCAGTCATTAGCAGCAATTCATAAATCATGACAGGAAGTCTTCGATTTTTACTGCAATTTCGCATGTTTCAGTGAATTACATTTGTGAAGCAGCGCACATAAAGAGCTTAACCTTTCAAAGAAACCTGTGATGACAGAGTGAAAAAGAGCATCGCCGAGCCGAGGCTTCCATCGTCATCCTATCTGAACTGTCCCATCCCAACACCTTTCGCCTTTTTCCTGAGCTGTCATTGAGAAACCATAGAATAACACTTCTCCAATCCTTATACAAACACAGACAAATCCCGCCTCCCCCACCCTTTCAGGCCCTGGCCCCCAGCTCTGACAGGATGATCTCTGTTGCACGGCAACAGGAAGTGCGCGCTGTCTGTCCGAGCAGTCCCCTTCGACTAACCTCCAACACTTTGCCCCGGTTGTGTAAATGATCCCTACTTATTTGAAAAACATGTTTCTTTTCTATTTTTTACGAGCACCATTGAGAAGATTAGTCAGAGCTCGGTAATGCCACATAAATGTCAACTTCAAACTTTTTTTGGAAGACGTTTGTGTGGTGAGTGCGATTATCCATCCCCGGCCTGCTTCCAAACCACAATCACCTTCTTCCTGAGGAGCCAATAAAGCAGCCATACTGACATTTGTGCATGTTTCCATGCAAACCCTGGGGTTAGGACGACTTACGTTTGCAGTCCTTCATGTTCCGGGTGAGCTGGAATCCAGGTCGGCACTCACAGGAGATGCCGCCCTTCTGCGCTTCCCTGCAGATGTGCGCACAGCCGTGGTTCTTGTCCATGCAGGTGGGCCCCTCCTTTGTGCCTTCTGGTTGCACTGTGAAGAAAACAGCAGGACATGCAGAGAAAATTTACCTCTCAGCTGCCGTGGAGATTAGACACTGTTTTTAAAGCCACGCAGCGTTACATAAACCAAGAGCTTGGTTTACATTAAATATCGCAGAGATGGTAAGTGGACTACAAATGTTCAAATGCCTGTCACGCATTCTGACCCAAGGAGCCTTGTATGCCTGCTGACTGCTGGTGACTGACATGCTCAGTATCCCTTCACAAAGAGTCAGGTTCTTGTTGGAGCATGCTTACTGTTTCCAGGCTATAAAAAGAAAGGCTGCCAAGAGAAAAGGATAAAACTCCCAGCAGGAGCTGATTCCATAGAGCTGTAATTTTAATTGGAGTAATCCCCCATAAAGAAAAGAAACACGGAACACAAAAAAAATAAAACTCCCCCAGCAGAGAGAGAGATCAAAACTCATTCCAGTAAATTAAGGCTGTCGGTGTACACTTTCATGACTCAGAGCATGACCTACGTCGGCAAGTATTTGACTAAACTATTGCAACACAAATTTCCGAAAGACGAATGCAAGATTATTTTATTGCAGATATAACAAGCACCTCAAACGTTCCAAGGCCGTAAATTACACAGCACCCTTTTGCAATTATTGCTACCTTTTTAAACATCTGTTTGAGATCCCTAAAATAAACAGTTCCTATGGTGACTGACAGCACGGTGTCACTGAAGACCTCAAATCCGGGCAGATTTTATTTCCCTCTCGTATAATCTTCCTAACTGTCCATGATGGGAAGATAAACATGGATGTTTGTCCGGCCTTATTTATTGCAGTTACACTTGATATTGTTTAAATTATGCTTCTGTCTATAACTGAGGATAATTTTAATTAAGTAGCAAATTTATAAAGGGCATGTTTTCTTGTTGGAGGCCCAGAGAAACAGGAAATATGTCAAACTTTGTATCGAAGGAAAACAAGATGTCATGGATTAATAATCAAAGGTTCCTATTCAGGGATTACATAATAAAAAGTTAAGGATGTTGTCAAATGACTTTTGCTACATATGTTTTATGTTTTTTAAAATGTTCATCCATTGTTTTGATGCCAAATTCACCTGGAGTATTTATAGCTGAAAAGACCAACATTACTGTTGTCTTAACATAGTAAATAGTTTCAGCTATTTTATTATTATTTTTTTGTTAGAAAACTCCAAAAACCTGACCTGAAAACTTTATATTTTTAATCGCTTTCCACTGAAAGTCACTTTCTTTATGTTACTTTTTAATTATTATTAAGGACAGATTTCTAGATAGCATGACTAATAATTTTCCCGTCAACAAATTCTCCCACTTGAACTGTAGATCTTTGCAACAACTCCTGGGTCACCATAGGTTTCTTTTCTGCTTCTTTGATTAATGCCTGAACTGTCAGTGTAGCTGTACAGCCATGTCTTGGCAGAGCTGCACTTATGCCACAGTTTTATAATATTCTTAAGGTTGATCTGTGAGAAGCTTAAAGCTCTTGATAATGTTGTCTTTTGTTTTGTTTTTATTTTTTACTTTTAACCTCTCCACAACTTCATTCCTGGCCTGTCTGTTGTGTTCCTTGAACTTCATGGCCCAGCGTTTTCATGAATGCTTTTTAGCAAACCTCTGGAATCTTCAAAGATCTGCTTTATTTTCACTGAAATGAAATTGTACAAAAGATAAACTCTATAACGATGATATTTGGTGCACTTGCTTTACATTTTCCCTCCCAATTTTACCTTACATTCTGTCTGTGTATCACATAAGCTCCCAATAAAAATATGGAAAGGTTTGTGATTGTAAGTTAAAGTGATGTGAATAACTTTGCACTTTGCAAGATGCTGCATGTCTGCTTATACTGATGGCATTGATATTGAGTTGGCTTACTTTGGGTGATGTCAACCTAATCAAGAATCCTGACCTTCTGACTAACGTGCTGTCCATCACTTTAAGTCTGTCAACAAGCATACGAAGGTTATGCAATCCTCTCCCACTTTCCTGTCAGAGCTGTTTACATCCTTGACAAGAGGCTGGGGCCATCAGACATGAACGCCCAAATGAAAGAGGCCATGCTAAGCTGCATGTGCGTCAACATATCTGATTGTTTAAAGTGCAAGGATTTCCACAGCTTGTCACATGGATGCCTTTAGCAAACGTGGAGTTTCCTGGTTTCTTTTCTCTGCTTCTATCTGCACCCACAGCGGAATGCATTCATCCATTTACACCAGAGTAAATTTCCTGTAGCCATTTGTGATTTGTGACCAAGGTGGTGATCTGAATTCATAACCTCATACGAATGTGAATACAGCACACCCACCTATCCATAACATATGAGACTGAGGCCAAAACCTGACTCCTCATCTCTCTGAGGACCATTCAAGTTCAAGTGTTGACAAATGGGGCCAGTTTCAGCTTTCATCTGCCCAAAGCACATTGCTCTAACAACCATCCAGGAAGGACATTACTTACTGGCAGAAATAAGCCAATATTTTATGAAGAAAAAGCAAAATGTTAAAACAAAACATGTGATCAGTCAATCAGACTTTCTACTAAGCAGTAACCTGTTTTTCTGGTTTTTACACACCACTTCATATTCAGAAATCTGGACAGGAAACAGACCTGGACTGAGTAAGGCTAATTTAAATGTCATCTAAAGAGCAAATCAGAGGGGATATGATTTTTCACAAAGCTTAACACCGAATGGATCCATCCAGTTGCGGCACTTGCAGTGAACAGGGAATATTGCAATGAAAGAGCATGTTAAAGAGCCCATAACTTTGTCCTTCCATCACAGCATGTGACCTCTGAACAAAACACTTAAAGCTAATGCTGCTGCCAGAAGCCAGTACATTTCAGGTTTTATTTGTGAACTATAAGGTTTGATAACTACTAATGTGACACAAAAACCAGTTTACTATCAAACCTTTTTCCAGAAGAATGAGGTGCAGAAAAATGCACTGAAGCAACACCTGGCATCATGACAGAACCAGGTTTTTAACGTAAAGTCGCTAAAATGTGACACTAAGCATAACTTGGAGGTTTTATCAGTGTGTTTCCTAATAGTAAAAAAAAAACGTTTCTCTTTAAAAGTTTGTTTTTTAAAGTGCCATTCATTTCTTTCAAATCCATGAGAAAAAGATTTGGTTCTAAATATCCATCTGATGCCACAAGCCCTTTTTAAATTTGTTAAGTTTCTAGTACTTATTTTCATACCTACAGAAATAAACCACTTAGTCCTCTGGGAGGAAGCAACTAGGATAAGGTATTTTTTAATTTTCTTGAACAGGACTCAATTTGTGTGTTTGCCATTAACTTAATGGAAGTTCAGCTTCATCAGCAGGAGTAACTGCAGGACATGACATTAAGTGAACACCACCACTAGAATCCTAAAACATTTCGCTTTTGACTCTGTGATGCCACGCTGACATTCATTATGCACATTTCCCAGCCCAAATACGCCCTTGAATACCCCATGGGCAGAAAATCCACATTTTACAACTGTGTTTACCAGCCTGGCGACATGATAATGAGATATTTTTAAAGGTGTCTTATTAAGGTCTGACAAAAAAAAATACTTGAAACAAAAGAGATCGAGGACAATGCTCTCAGAGGAAGAGGGGGACAAAGTGGACAAGTGAGAGTCTGGACAAGTGAAGACTTTAGATGGATTTTACTTTGCCTCAGACATTTCACAATAAAAACAAGATGTGACAGATGTTGAATTAGCTTGTTTCTTTACTTGATAAACAAAATGAGATCACTATCTATCTATCTACCTACCTACCTACCTACCTACCTACCTACCTACCTACCTACCTACCTACCTATCTACCTACCTACCTACCTACCTACCTATCTACCTATCTAGGATCTATCCATCCATCCATCCATCCATTCATTCATCCATCCATCCATCTTGTGTTTGGCACATATAAAACTGTGGAAGTTGCAGATATAAAACGTTTTCCTGTTTTTAGTGAGAAGACCAGTAGCAGTTTTCTGTTTCAGCTTCAGCCGTCTGATTGATTTTTTTAGGCAGACCTGTGAAGACACTGCTGCAGAAATCAACACAATTAAAGATAAACACAGGGACGAGTTTCTCTAAATCTTGTTGGGACGTTAGTTATGTAATCTTGGAAATGTTTGTCAACTTTGTAACCGTCTTTATGTGACTCTGAAAGTTCACCACAACCAGATTTCAGGCAATTCCAGCTAGATTCTAACTGCAATTGAAGCATTGTGCTGATTCTAAATTATTCCTCTTTAGGTTCAAAAATACTAACTTCCGTTTTGTTTTTGTTCACCTGGAGAAAGCCATGTCACCTCCACACATTTATCTGTCCCAAGCATCTGTTCAGTGGTTGGATGGTTCAGAGTCACCTGATGACCATTGTAATGTGGAGCTGTGCATCATCTGACCTGGGCTAGTGGGAGCATGTAGATATTAAATAGGAGGGATCCCAGGACTGAACTTTGTGGTACCCCATATGTGACTTCTGTCCAAACTCAGAAGCTTGTTTTTTAGGTAAGTCTCAAAGCTGTTATGTGCCAGAGAGTTCGACCCAGCTCTCCAGCCAATTCAGTACTAGGTCGTGGTCAACCATACCAAAAGCTGCGCTGAGGTCCAACAGAACCGACACTGTGGTTCTTCCGGAGTCTGTATTTATGTGGATGTCACTGAACGGTTTGACAAGGGCAGTCTCAGTACTGTGGTGAGCATAAGACTCTTTCACGAGTCTGAAAGACGTCAAAGTGGTTGGTCATGGTTAAGAAACGATTTAGCTGTTGTTTAGGAAGCATTTCACCAAGTGAAACACATTATATGGATTAATTAGACACAGAATAAATATTTGAGGGTTTATTTTTCTGTTAATGATGATTTAACACTCGTAGCTAATAGAAACGTGACATTTAAAATGAGAATTATTCAAGAGGGAACTAGAAACCGTGCAACAGGAGACAAATTAACATCAGCTAAAACGGCAACTCTTTCAATCCTCCAACAAAAGAACTAAAGGAAGCATGAGTCCTTAAGACCAAAGCTGCAAGATCTCTTGAATACAAGAACCAAGTAGAAGGGAAACTGAAACAAAGGAGATGGAGTGGTGGAAGGCATGTCAAGGGTTAGTAGTCTGCTTCTGAGAGCATGGACTGTTGAAAGGATGGGTCCTGGTCTGAGCCGCTCTGCTGTCATGCAGCTCAGAGTGGAGACGGTCCACTCTTTGCGGAAGAACTTTAAGCCGAAACCAAGAGTTGGGTGGATACACGCTGAAAAGAAGGGGCCCAAGAATGGAGCCACCACACTATTAAAGCAGCATTCCTTCCTCTTAGATAATGGGCCCTTAAAAGTTTTAATGGGAGGATAAAAATGTCAGTGCATGCAAAAGAGAAAGGGAAAAATATCTGGACTGCTTTGAGCTGCGCCGCCAAGCAGATGGTCAGGCAGGGCACTGAGCTGGTCGAGGGATTAACTTCTCCCCACAAAGTCAGTTCATAGAGTTGAGGAAAGCCATCTGAGTGCTACTGTTTGGTTTTGGTTGTGGTTCTCCCAAAAGCCTAGTTGAGGCACCTCATTCTCGCTCTTTTTCCCCCGAAAGGATCCATTAAAAGCACGAACAACCAGAAAATGGAAAAGACAGCTGGCAACTACACTAAACAAGCCACTGTCTTTGTTTGTTTCCAAAGAATCAATTTATGTTTCTTGCAAAATGCTCAGAAGAGTTTAGGGTTTCCACATGTTTTCACATTACAAACACACCCACCTGAGAAGCTCATTTGAAGTGTCTTGTGAAATGATGATTTTCTTGATGACCAAAACCTAGAAATGTGTGGTGTGTATTTGGATTTAGCCCCATTTAGTCTTGTACCACCAAATAAAATATTCCATCATATCTCGGTATAAATACAATTTTTCTCTGAAGGCATCAGAGACCAAAGACCAAAGAGTACACCAGACAGGTCGGGAATAAAGTAATCTGACAATATCCCAAGTTTCATCATTTTATGGAAAATCCCTGCAGTGACGCACAGAATCTGAGGAATCCAGACAACAGTGAGTCACATACTCCTCAAAGTTGTCATTTGTGAAAGAGAGCTGAAAAAATGAACTCAAAAACCATGTAGATGTAGAGAACCACAACAAATCTATTGAAGAAGGCGCCAATGTCTGATGAGACCCAAACTCACATGTTTTGGTCTACATTTTCATAATCCTTAAGATTGTAGGAACAGGAAGATCGAGTCAGAAATCGGGACAATTATCTTACTGCGGTACCCAGACAACTTGTGGACAAATCCAAAACTTAAAGTATAACTGCAAGTGAACAGTTTTCCAACTAGCGTCAAGTTCTCATCATTTTACATACACTCTTGAATTATCTAACCTTAAATACATTTATATTTAACTCTGTTGGCTCTCACAAACATGATACTGGTTGTTAAAATCTTATTAGTGTGCATGTCCTGTGTTTTACTTTGAAAACATTGTAAGGTCCTACATCTGTGCAAAAGAGCATTAACATGTATGTAAGGACACCCACCCAGGTGCATTTGCATAATGTATGCATGTTGCAAATGCAGTAAGATTCTGTGTCACAGACAGTTGTGCAGCACCTGCTGGGTAGGTTCTCCCTCTCAGCTTCACTCTTCCTCCCATTCTCTCAAGGTGACCTCACTGTGCCATCCCAAAGGAGCCCAGCACCCTCTCAACACAAAAGACAGGAAAACAGAGCACAGCCAGGTTGCCCACCTTGTTTAACACAGACATAAAAACTGTATGAGACGCTGGTATTGCACAGATTGTTTCCTCCCCTGAAAAAAAATTATAGTATTTGTTCCTCCAAAGCTCAGTCCAGCACTTTGATTGAAGACTTAGCATCCAAGTATTGGTGGAAAAACCCCTCCGGCACTCTTAAAATCAGCAAACCCACGTAGGCCTGGCCAGCTTAGGGATGGCCTTGAAGAAAGCAATGAAAAAACGGATGCCAGTCTCAAATGAGGTGAGGAGAATTCAGCAGCAAGGCTGCAAACATTTGCAAAAGCTCCAGCCACCGGTGTATATTTGTTGAAGGATGAGGGTGAAAGTACTGGGGGCACGGGAACTGAGCAGAGGCTGGACAAAGAGGGAGGGTGAGGGCAGATTATGCTGAAAAGACATATACCAAGATAAAAGAAGAAGGAAGACAAATCGAAAGGGGACAAAAAAGCCTCCCGTGTCACTTCGCTGTGTCTGCAGCTCAAAGCCCTTGCTCCACTTCCCCAGAACAGGAAAAGAGCCTGGTTATACGGTTGGGCTGCAGAGCAATGGAGCAGTGACTTCTGCACTTGTAAAAACATTTCTGTGGCCAATGCACAGACAAGCAGGCAGGAGGGCAGGCTTATTGACAACCAACAAGGGGAACATATGAGAACCCTACTGGCTCCAGCACAATGGGGAACGACAGTGCAATACATGAACAAGAAGTAAATCAAATCACCACACAAACATTTTATTTGGCAGCCCACCGCTCAAAACATTGCATCACTGGAATAATTGAAAGTGCTCATTTATCAGCACATTACCTCATGACATTGCAACGTAAAACTGTCTACTGCACGGACATTACGTTTTCCGATAAGAAAAACAGCAATAAAGCGGGGTTCTAAGATCCAGGGCGTGATTTTACGCGGGAGGAATGTTGCACCTGGAACTCTAAATTAGAATATAATGTGCCTAGGAGTTGTGAATTTTTATTAAACTTAATGGAAAACGTCTTACTTCCAGAGACAACAAAGACCCGAGGTCCTCCGAAGTCAACACGCTGGTCTTCATCTAAATGTCAATGAAGAGCATGTCAGCTTGCCTCCAGCAGGATTACACTGGAGATGAAATTACAAAGGTGTGTGCCTGTACGAACGATGGTGTTTGTAATTATTGCCCATTGTGCTGAGAGATTTGTTGCACTAAAGTGGGAAAACCTGAAAGGATTCTGAAAGGCTATTAAATGTGGCTAGAAAAGCAGCAGAGTTTTATTCCCTGGTGTGAGGAGTGTACATAAAAGCAACACTTAAATCCACAATCGAGTGAAAAAAAAGGGGGAAATGAGGCTACGTTTGGAGAAAATAATTATAGACATGTGTGGCACACTTGGTGGATAACCTGATGTTAATACATTATACAACTTCATATTTTTTGCTAAAATTACATCATTTAGACAGAGAGAATTTTTTTCAACATTACTCTTTATGATCTTAAGAGAGTTTATAAAGACTCATAAGCTTCTAGAAGTTAAAGGAACAAAGACGGTCGGTGATCATCGAAAGGGGAAATTTTCAATTATCACTATATGGTTGCATTTTTGGACCGTTTTCCTTCAAGTAGATCCAATGATGACCCATTTTTAGTTGACCTCATTTATATTGAACATCTCCTATTACAGGAGATATTTAGTATAAATCTACAGGAAATTACAAAAACATCCTTAGTCACATAATGTAATTTTAGAGCTATTGAGCACACCTCAATGTAATTAACTTTGATAAGAAAAAAACTCAAAAAACATTTAGCCCACACTTGTCTATTAAGTCGCAGGTGTCAACGATGCCATACCGACATATTTACACAGAAAGATTTTTTTTACTCTTAATTAAATACGCACCAGTAACTTACACAAATACGTACCATACGTGCTTTTTCTGAACAGTGCCTGGATCATGGATGCTTAGAAAAAAATATACAAGAGCTTAGCAGGAAAAGTAATTGACCGCAGTCAATGACTTCCTGGGACGAAACCCACTAAAATTGTTGTCTTCAGTGTCTCTCTTTCATTTTTGCTCTCAATGTTACGTTTGTGTCAGGGCAAATTTGCTCTTGAGCCTGTGTTGTCCTCTTTCATCATTCACAACCTGGTAAAAATCCATATATTAGCCGCATTGAAGTGTTTAAGTGTGTAGCAGTAGCAGTTTATAGTCCGGAAATTACGGTATTCGACCTTTGTTTTATGCTTGATCCACCTGGAGAGTTTGTTGCCGAAGCACTCAGCAGCTAAATTCCCCAGTAGTATTTAACAAATGGCAGACATTTATAGGCACGGTTGAGAAACAAGTTGTAGACATGTAGTAGCGATTAAAGGTTGTTATGAAGACTTGGCAAACTCCAAATGCCACCGTTTGCAGCAGTTCTCCAGCAGTGAGCTTTTCAGATTGTTTTATCCTGCTTAACATCCTGCCCAAAGTTTGCGATGGCAGGACAAGCTTGAATTCCTGTCCAACCTCACTTTTATTTTATTTTAGCAATCCTCTAACAGTAGAGATGTGTAGGTATAAGGTTTTTGCACAATTTCTATTTTAAACCACGGCCTTCTCAGAATGTTATGAATTACCAATTAAAGGCTCCTTAAAGGTTACTAGATTCTCAGTTAAGCTACTTACACGTAAAAAATCCTAATCTACATTTATTGTGTTTAACTATTATGATGGGGGGTTTTCACACTGAATAAAGAGACTCAAAATAAAGATAGAATTGTATATTTTTTTAGATAATGATACCGCATTAAAATCAGACTTTATTTTCAGGCTTTTGCACATCTTCATTAGAGGAACCGGTACGTGTGGAGGGTACTGAATGACATCCTTATTTCTGGAAACTTTAAAGACCTCGGTATGCTGACCTATTAAAGCTTCCTTCAGCAACAAAAGCCGAACGTAAAGCCCTCAGGCTCATGTAATCAAAATTTTCTTTTTCCCAAATTAGTTTAAACCATCCTGATGATCACATTACAGAGTCCTCGTGGCTCCTCTGAAGCTTTGCTCACGTAGAAACCTTCCCTTTTGCCATACTGATTAGTTGTGAGAGCAAGTTTGATGCAGAGGACCCGACATCTTTGCAAGCGGTTATTTCCTCTGACTTCTTTAAGCTGCTCTATTTGGCAATGAAGTCTGCGCACAGATGAGGTGTCTTGTGTAACCAGTCAGTCACTTATTAAAATCATATTATGACTGAACTAAATCTTATTTTTTTATTTTCAGGCAACTTTCTGCTTTATAGGTGTTAGCAGACTCTTCAAATATTCAGTTTGCACAAGCCCCTAGATTAATAGTAACCCTCCCACAGGGCAAAAGCATTGGCTTTCCATGGACTCATTGCATCACAGACTGCAAAAACTGTTAAGTCGGACTGTATCTAGTCGAGTCATTTTAAGTGCAATACATAAAATATTGGGCCTTACAAAAGTATTAATACATCTTGAACCTTTTCAGGGTTTGTTGTGTTGGGCAGAACACTATTGTGAAATTGATGAGAAATTATACATATTCCAAATCTGAAAAGAAGGATTTACACTCATATCCAACTTCCATGATTCTAAAATTTTTTACTCTAACCTGCAATGAATGTGAAGGAGACATGCCCTCTTCCAGAACATGGGCGTAAAGTTGGAAAAGAGCAAAGTGAAGCGCAGCATCACGCAAAAAGCAAGAGGGGTCCTGCTGAGCAGAGTAACTCTGATAATGTTCAGAAAGATGTTAAATCCAGACAGGAGTAAGTGTCTCAGAGTGATCCTTAATTGCAGCACTGGAGCAAGCAATGCAAGTGCTGCCTGCAGCTGCGTCAACGTTATGTACGGGTTGCCAGAGCTGGCATTAATGTGTGGCCCTTGTTTAAGGTGATGGACTCAATGCAAAATGCTCCAAGGCAGAGAGAAACTATGATGTCTTTCCTGAAGCCATAATAAAAAATTAAAACAAAACAAAAAATCAGGACATTCAACTCACAGCTAGCAGATCTATAGTTATGTCTTTAAAATTAAAATCACTGTTAACAGTTCAACAATATCTATACACAATGTTAAATCATTTTAGCTTTTATTTTAATAACCTTATATTACTTGTATAATTGTATTGTGTAAATTATTTTTATTTCATGTATATTTTTAATTATGGATTAGTCTACAATTCTTAATTTACTGGATGCTTTGTTTTTTTTGGTTAAAATTTTCATTTGAAAGCAACATCTGCACTGGTTTTAGACCATTTTTAAGTGTGATTTCTCCTGTGGATAAAGTACAATTTAAAATAATACATTAATATCAAAATAATTTTACTGTGATCAAATTACATAACTGGGCAAGGGATTTGCTTAATACTTGAATTTAAAGTTTAGGACTTCAACTCATGCCTCAACTTCGGGGAAGCAAAGTACAGGGGTTCAAATATAACAACTTTCTAGATTTGTTTTTACTTTTTTATTTGTTAAAAAATGGTTTTATTTTTGGCTTTACTTCAAAACCATACTTTAGGTTAGTTTATCATATGAAATGCAAATAAAATATAACCTTTGTGGTAGTGGTATTAAAAATGTGGAAAAAGTTAAAGAGACTTAAGGCAAGGAACTGCAGCAGAACAAACCCAGATTAAATCCAATCTGCAAAACGTCTCGACTGCAAAACCGACAATCTGAACAAATGTCTAGAGCATTTTCTCCTCCCTTTTGAATCCCTTTAAAACACGAAGCATGTGGTTTTTATGACGCAGCTGACCTGAGTATGTTTTCTTTTTCAGCACTCACAACTAAAAGCAAATGAACTGAACCCATAAGTCACCATAAGTGACATGCATCAGTGCACACTTCAAGTTATTGCCTGGTTTTTCAAAAAGAAAGAGGACCGACATTATGGATGTGTCAGCTGACTAAACCCAAAATGTCTGAGTCTCAATGTTCTGGATTTCATCTCAAGCACAAATGTCCCTGTTGTCGTCCTGAATAAAAGTGAAAATAAATCAAATGCAAAGCAGAGGAACTCTCCCTGATCCAAATTGCATTCCTTTCAACTGCTAAGCACCTTGACTTTCGACGAAAAGCTTAATTCCTAGGTTGGGGATGTTTGAAGTGAATAAATGGACTGTTACATTTTTGGCCAACTACATGGTGGAGAAACTCATTTGGCCAAAGTTGCTCCTGCTGAGGGGAGGGGGGAGGGAAGGGTATAATAAGGGACAGGCCAGCAGCAGCCTTGTCATTAGCCGGGATGCTGGAAGACCCCTGCTGCCTAATTGGCACCGGCTCCCTCCAAGCAGTGGCTCAGTATCAGCAGGAGAAACCGAACCGAGGCAGCAGGCGCTTGCATGACCGGCTCTGAACTGCACCCAGAAAGATCAGCGCACGTTGCCGATGGAACACCTGAGCTATTACTGGCAGAAATGGGAAGCTGATGTCTTTTTAATGACAACAATAAACCTCATAATCAAACTGCAACCCAGGCTCTGCTTTTTAAGAGGTGGGCTGGCAGGATGCACCAATGGTTCCATTTAAAATCGACCTGAGTGAGGAGATTAAACATTTATCCATTTTTTAGTGATTCTTTTTATATATATTTGGAGCAAATCTTCGGGGGCTGTTGCCCAATAACTCTGCAAAGTCACTTCCTAACCACTTCCATTATCCTTCAGGCACACACTGTTGTAATAAGAGCGGTAATAATAAGCAGATGAGTGGTTGTTCTGTCTCTTGGTCTTTCAAAAATAAGGAAACAATAAATAGGCGCCTATCTGATGAGCACAGGAAGTTTGCAGATTTATGGCAGCTTTAATCTTTTGAATTCAATGGCTCTCATCTGGGAGCAATAAGGACAAAATGAATATTAAAATGGAATATTAACAGGAACTGGGGACATTTATCATGAACATAAACAGACGAAAGACTGGAGGAACTTGGCAAAATCAGACTACGGCTCTAAATCTGTTTCTGATAGCGCTGATGTGTAGTAATGGCTTGAAATTTCATGGTCAAAGTTTTCAGTCCACTCAAAAAAGAAAAAAATAAAGAAAACACAGCATTTATGAAATGTAAACATTGACACTTCAGTAGGCCAGATGGAGCTCATAAATTAAACTTCCAAGATCCTCATTTCATCATAAGGGGGAATCATGAGCGTCTCAATTTAATGAGTCTCCATACGAGTACTTAGCTGAGAAAACACACGAGAGAGATAAAAAAGACAGAGATGAGAAGACGCTCGAATCTTGCTGTGTAAGTCTGGGGTTTACAGAACAGGAAGAACTGCATCAGATTTAGAAAAAAACAAAATAAAAGGACATCCACAACACTGCTTAGTCTGATGGAACCGAGGAGTTGTAAAAGGCTTCGCTGGATAATCGCTCCTCGAAAGAACAAACTTTCTGACGGTGATAACAGCTGTTCATTATGTCTGCTGCTTCACAGAAACACTGGAGGCTCTGAGCAAAGTTGCGTAGGGCAGCAAAAAGCCAAGTCAAAACGCAAACACAGCATTTCTGCAATTTTTCCTTGTCAAATTTTCAAGCTTTTACAGCCTTCAATTGCCAAAGTTTTCAGGCTTCTTTATTGAATTTTGTAAATATACAATATGGATGGACGGATACAAATTTTCAGACTGCATTCCAGATCTGGAAGCCATTTGTGGCCCCTCGATTGATTTTCTTGGGGGGCCCAAAATTGCAATTTGATAAATTTGACCCAGCAGCACAACTAGCTGATGCAAGTGGAGACTTTGTTTGCTGACGATTTATAATCCTCTTACATCCTTAAATGTCAAGACTACAACACAACTTATTGGCCTTTTAATAACCACACAGTTTGGTCTTTCTTTTTAATTTAGTAGAACTACATTCTATATATCCAGTGACTTTCAATTGAAAGCAGACTGTTGCGACCAGATGTGTTTAATTAGTTTATTGAACTTTGCTAAATGTAGAAAGTGGTTTTGAGTAGTTTAGTTTTTTTTTTTAGAATATATATAAAAAAAATCCTGGGCAAGAAAAAAGAAAATAGTGTGCCACAAAAGTTCTGATTTATTGGAGATTTTTCTTTCAACAAGGTTGACGCCATTATTTACATGTCCTTCCTTACGAATTTTTGACTACCTTTATCTTTTGCACGCTTAGTTTATTTTTGAGCATAATGAAAAACAAATCAAGATAAAATTTGTTTTGTTATTTTCTAAAATTTTTTAAAATTAGTTAATTTTCTTGGCCCACAACCGCTTTTGTTGCTTGGAAATCAGTGCTATAAAGCATTTCCAACATTTCTAGTAGACATAGTATCTCATATCTGCTAGGGGTTGCCACAATGCTAAAATTTTAAACTTGAGACTGACACCAAGCAGCAACATTTTGGGAATGGAGACTTCTTCTAAATTAAGAGAAAATATGCTTAATTGCAATATAAATTCAAAACTTCCATAATTGGGTCAAAACTAAATTTTTTAATAGTAATTTGTACTGAGCAAAGCCTGACTTGGAACTTTTCAGCTTGGAATTGCCTCTCAATGGGGTTCTCAGACCAACACAGCACCTTTGCTGGACTGCTTGTGTTCATGAAGACAATATTTAATAGTAAAGCGTTAGTTTTCCATCTGTGCGAACGATGCTGGACAGGTGCTGTTGTTCTGCTAAAGATGATGGCTCATGTTTTTCTGGATATACCCTCCATGTTTAAAACTTACAGCAACTCTGTTTCAATCAGTTGGGGAAGGGAGGAACTAAGTGTCTGTTAATATCATATAGCGCTGCAACCGGAAAAATTGCAGCAATTTGGGCAAGTATAAATGGGTCAGCTCATATTGATTTGGATGCAAATGAGTATCTTTGAATATATATAATTTTTCTAGAATTAAATCAAAATATGAATTCATTTGACAACCCTAATATCTGCTTTCATAAGCTATGTTCCTCCTGTTCCCAAAACATGAGGATAGATTTACGAAAACAGCATTTCTTAAAACTATGTATCACAAAGATTGGCAGAAGCAATGAAAAATCTCTAAATCTCATTATAAGAAAGCAACAAAATCCTACACAAAGTACACTGTAAAAAACAAAACAAACGAAGAGCCAGTGCAGAGCTGTTACAGGCTCTGTGCGATCCAGCGCTTCATAGCCACCAAAGACATTTCCTGACAACTTAGCTTGACATTAAAACCGTCTGCATGTCTGTGGCGCTGCTGTGTGTGGCGAGCGAGCCTCAGAGCAAGTTGGCTCTTTTCCTGTCACGTCTCCATCCCACAGGAACGCTCTATAAACAAGAGGTGTGTCTGCCCTGGGCTACACCTTTAATTGTTTTCACTGTTCGCAGTTCCCCCCGCAGGCCACTCTCATACCACAGATAACTTGAAAAGCAGCCAAGTGCTAGATAGGTTCAATTTGAAAAGGGGAGTGGAAAACAAAAAGATTTATCCGTGCTCCTCCCCTCTTTTCATTTATTCTCTTTGAAGAGTGGCGACCTAACTGTTTTAACTTGCTGTTGGGCTTGTTGGGGCTAATCCCACTCTCCATTTATTCCTGAATATCTGCTACTTACATAAAGACTTGACAGCATCATTATCTCAAAATGTATCGTAATCATGTTTGAGCAAACTGTACAGCAAGGGCAAGACCCGATACCCAAAAATGAAACCACAGTAGTGCTGTTGAAGCGTCAGCTACTTATGTTTCTGTTTTGTGTTGTCACACTTCACTGTTTCAGATCAATAAACTACTTCTACAGTCAGAAGAAAATACACTGACAATACAAAAAAGCAATTTTTAAATGATGATTTCATTTCTTAAAAGGAAAAAGGTTATTAAAACCAAAATAGATATATGTAGCAAAGTAATCCCCCCTGACCTTAATAACTGATTGTGTTGGCAGCAGCAACACTAACAGTCACATCACGGTCAGGACTTTGACAAGGCCACTGAAAAACCTTCCGTTTTTATCTCTTCTGCGGTGGAATTGCTGGTATGTTTTGGATCATTGTTCTGCTGTACATCCCAAGTCTGCCTAACCTTTAGGTCACAAGCTTATGGCCAAACACTTTCCTTCAGAATGTTGTAGTAAAAGAAGAAGAGTTATGGTTTCAACTAATATGGCAAGTCGTCTGAGTCCTGAAGCAGGGAAGCAGCCCCACATCATCACACTCAAAAGCGCTCTGATCGATTTGCATTCAGGACCCGCAAGTTTCAAAATGTTTCATTTATCTTGCTACTCTGTAAAATATTTACCCAAAAGTCTTGAGAGTTTTTTTTTTTTGGCAAATCTAAGACGGGCTTTTGTTCTCCGTTTAGTCAGCAATTGGTTTTACCTTGAGCCATTCCTCAGCTCAGCATATGCCTTATTGTTGAATTATGAACTTAGCTTTATTTCACCTAAACTGAGGCAAGTGAGACATTTAGAGCTGAACATGTGACTGCGTTTCTTTGTGACCTCATGGATTAGTAGAGACTTTGTTTCTCATCTTTTCTTGATTTTTTCTTTATTATTATTATTATTGATTGGGACATTGTGTGTTGTTTTTCAGCTTTTCTATCCTACTCGATGATACGCAATCTATTTGACTTCTGCTACTTGGAGATTTCTATTTTCTGAAAACCAGACAGTAACTAGTGGTGCATGCAGCTAAACAAATAGAGACAATTACATTTCACATGAGACCAGGCTGGTTTTCTCAATTATTAAATTAAATCTGAAAACTGGGTTTTGTTATTACTATGTATATCTTACAAGTGCGACCAAAAAAAAAAAAAATAGAACCAAGAGCAGAAGAAAGTTGTAAGGAACAAATACATGATCTGTGTAATGCGTGTGTGCAGGTGAATAACCTTTAGGCCGCTGGATGCATGTATGCTGGTTGTCACTCAGGAGGAATCCTTCTCTGCAGCGGCATTCATAGCTGCCCATCATGTTGACACAAATCTGCTGGCACCCACCGTTGCCTTCCGAGCACTCGTCCACGTCTGCCAGGAAACACAACCACACACAAATTAATGAGAACAGTTCAAAACAGAACAAATGCTGCACAGATAGTCTGTGCGGGGGTTGTCTGAGATCGAATCGTGACTTGGTCCATGCGCCGAACAGACGACGCAAACATGATTTAAACATTTAAGTACTCCGGAAGAATGTAGACGAGGCCAAATAAATCAAATTTAATGACATTATTTGAAAACTTGTGATGTGAGAGTTAAAGCAATACTAAGAGCAAACAAGAAACTAAACCAAAATCTCCAACTGTTCAGCGCCGAGCTATAAAAATGCAAATGCAGCACAATGTGTTAAGGAGGGGAAACCTGATCCAACTGGGCCACAGTACCTGTTGATGACGAGTGTCTGTCAGCCCTGTGACGGGAGGAATGTGAGGAGAGGGACGAGAAAGAGGGGGAGGAAAAGTTTAGATAGGAAGAGAGGAGTGGGACTTTTTTCTTTCAAAGTTAGTGGGGGAGAGAATCTACTTCAAGTACGCACAGAGTATTTAGCAAAGCGCCGCCTCAAGCTCAGGCAAAATAGGGTCGCTCACTATGAACGACCCCCAATCCTCATATAGAGCCAGAAGATAAAATAGTATCTTGAGACATTTTAAATTATTTATAAATATGATATAAAAATAGTTTAAAACCTTTTGAACCTTTCACATTTTGTCCTTCTACAAACACAGGGTTCGATGCATTTTATTTGTTTTATTATTCTATTATTTTTTGTGCCTAACATACTGAGACGACGTAGGGCATAACAGTGAACACATACAGATCTTCCAGGTGTGTCTCAAAAGGTGCTGAACATCTGGAAACCAAAATCTTTCCCCATGAACAAGTGAAGATGTTTTGGTCTGAGCCATTTTGAAAGGTGAACCGTTGGCCCAGCCTTTGAGACGTTTTCTTTCTCCTGTATTTAGCTCCATTCACCTTCCCAACAACTCTGACCTGGTTCTTTTTCACCTGCTGGAGAAACATTTCCCCACAGCATTATACTACTGCTACCATGTCTCATTGCAGATAACTTCCAGATTTACACTCTTAGCTCCTTCTCTGGGGCTGCACAGTGGCGCAGTTGGTAGAGCTGTTGCCTTGCAGCAAGAAGGTTCTGGGTTCAATTCCCAGCCCTGGCCCCCCCCGCATGGAGCCTGCATGCTCCCCCCGCGCACGCACGGGGCCCCCCCCAGCCCCCCGCCCCCCCCCCAGCCCCCCCCAACGGCCCAAAAACATGACTGTCAGGTTAATTGGCCTCTCCAAATTGTCCCTATGTGTGTGTTTGCATGGTTGTTTGTCCTGTGTGTCTCTGTGTTGTGCTACGACAGACAGGCGGGTATACTTAGTGGGGTGCCTCTCCTCACCCCACCAAGGGACAAGGACGTAAAGCAAATGGATGGAGCTGCTTCTCTGATTGACGCTCTATTTGCCAGTCAGTTTAGTCAACGGCCAAGTCTGGGTAGATTTGCTGTTGTGTCACTGATTATTTTTATAGTCTCATCCTGCTTTAAACTTCTGAATAACTTTATCCCTGACTTTTTGTAGCTGGGATCAGATTCTCTCGGTTACAATCAAAATCTCATGGCCAAAGGTAAATCAGTAAACAGCTCTTTCTCTACCACGACAAATCAGAAAAACACTCAGCTAATCTAATCTAGCTCCAATATATTTGAGAACAACCCGAGATACTGCAACTTTATCCATGATTAAAATAATAATAAAAAAAATAAATAAAACTGTCGTACACACAAGTTCTTTTTATATTATGATTAATGTTATTAAAATGTAATCCGAAACTAATCCACTGTCTGTTTGTTCAGTCTGAGAAAACCTCTGGATCAAGTTTTCTTTCTGGGGAATTCTCAGCTCAGGAGGAGACAGAAATAAAACATCACTCTTCTTGTTTTCTTTTGTCTGTTTAAAAGCCCAATTAATCACGGTGTCATGACACACGCAGCATTCTAAGAAGAACGAGTTGACGGGAAGGTCAGTGACAGGTAGCAGCACTTATCACCCTCCTCAGACTGCCAGGTTTTCTGTCCTGTTCTCACATCCAGTCATCAAAACTGTCTCTGTCCCACTAAAAACAGTGTGCTGTCTGCTGAGGCTGACGGGGAAAGTGTCACTCTACAGCCAGGTGAAGGAGAGTTCTCCAGAAGGAGAAAGACAGTGAGACTGACACTAAAAGAAGAAGGGAGCTGCTTATGGTCCCTGGAGAAAGGACCCTGGAAGCTGCCAGCAAACTGCAGCTGCACCTTTGCAGATAAACTGAGTAGGTACCAACAAACCTCCAGCAGTCTAAGAAAAATAAAATAAAATCCTAACATATATGCATAAAGCCTCTGCCTGATTTTCCTGTAAACACAATCACAAACTTTAAAAAATCCAAACATATAAGCTGAACAAATGCTGCAAGTTTCAACACTCAAAATGGCCATGAGATACGCAAACGGCCACAGACGGCCCAAGGGGATTTCTCTTTCCATACCCTCAGTGCATCAATGAAGGTTTCATTTCCTGATTCCTTCATCCCTCCAAATGAGGCGTCGGCTGTCAGTAGATCTCCCTTGTTTAAATAGCTCCCATAATTGCCTGTGTTGTGTGCTGGGCAAGGCTGGCGTCCAAAGCAAATATTTCCAAGCGGAAAGGGGTTCTGGCATGGCTTGAAGAAGTGCTCATGTTATTTGGGCTTTAAACAGTTTTTAAGAATTCTCTAAAGGACCAGAGAGAAAGGAAAAACATTTTAATCAAGTTAAAAGAGCTGTCTCACTCCTGAAAAATGAGACAAGCCTCTGCTCCAACCTTGCTTCATTTGAGGAGACGAGAGGAAAAGGCGCATTCAGACCGAGAGAGATTAGGAGATTGGTTGTATTTGCGGAGGCCATGTCCGCTGGTTTTTCAGATAGCCTTGGCTGTATATATAACGTTTGGCCTCGCGCAGAGCTTTAGAGCCATGTAAACATGGTGGTTGCCTTACAAAAACTCCTGAACTCTTATTTTGGAGAAATACTCAACTCTTTCATTCTCTCCCTCTTTTTTTTTTTTTTTTTTTTTTTTTTAAGAGGGTTCACTGACTTTGCGGGAGTTTCTAGCTGACTCCGACTTTTATTTGAGGCCAGAAAGTGAAAAACTGCAGCTATCTGTCATCAAAGCTGTCTGTGCATCCATCCCACTGCTTGGTCTCAGAAATGTCTCTGTGGTCCAGACAGACCAGAGACAAGGAGGTGAGTGGACAGACAGCGTCCTCCCCTGGCATTTCGCTTGCACAAGGTGAGGGGATGCAAGGAATAAAAAGGTGTCAAGGAATACCAAGATTTAAAATCATTATGTTTTCAAAACAGTTTTTCAATGTTATCATAATTAGATGTGAGAAAATATCTCAATATTATCATTTAATGTTTTAGCAAATGTTTACAATAACAATAAGATAGTGGCACATCTTTTCTAATATGAAGACATTTCTTCTCAAAGTGAATCCTGGTTTGCAAAACACCATCTGGGTTGGGTTTGGATTATTGTAACAGGCCCAAGAGGTTAAAAAGGTATTTAAGCTTCACACCCTGTAGTTTTATCATTTTAGACCCATATTTTGAAGTAAGACACAAAGTAGCTTTGGGCCAGTGTAGTTGTCTGGTTGGATGACAGATTGACTGTTGATGATTTAAGAAATTGTACAGGACTTGAACATGTCACACTGTGCAAATTGGATCATATAAAATCTTGACATAAACCTCTGTCACACTGCATAATGGAAGATGTCAGACGGCTTGACTTATTGCCGCTGCAAAATCACGCCATAAAGACCTGACAGACACATAAGTCTGACATTAAATGAACAGCGAGAGAATCGAACGCTGTAAAAATCATTCAAGCAGCTGCTGGTCAGTTATGGACCATGTAGACTTCTCAGGTCCTCTGAGAACTGCTCACTTAGTGTTTCTTGGACCAGAACTAAACAAGCTCAGGCAGAATTTACTTTCTGTTCCTCAAAGCTGGAACCACCAACCTAAAAGCCTGAGGTATGAACAAACCGACAGCCATCTTAAACTAGGATCAGCCGTTTACTGCAGGCTAAATACCGATTTAATTCTATTATGTTAATTTGTTGATTTGCATTATATTCCTACTTTTTAGGTGATACTTACATTTTTACTACTGGTTGTTGACATATTTTGTGTATGTGATACATTTTTTTTAATAATGCACATTTCAGTGTTTTTATTTTCATCTATCACACTTTCTATCGCCATTTGTATGAAATGCTACATGAACAACACTTGTTTTCCTCTTTACCCATATCTGTAGTTTTCTTTAAAATCATCTTCTCCTTCATGTCCATTTCATCCTACAACCTGAACCAAATAAACTGGTCAGTTCCTCCCTGGCACAGAACAACTATCAGATCAGAGATGCAACACTGAGTTGAAATATTCCCTGTCAGCTGAGCAAAGGGGTGGAATAGGAGCAGCACCTGCTGAGGAAAAAAAGTTAGATGTGAGAGAGAGAGATGATACGATAGCTGAGTTTGAACCACAGTAAGTCTTCCTCTTATCTGTTACATTATATCTCTGACAGTCCAGCGGTGGCCAAGCAGCTGGATCGAAAGTCAGCCCCCACTGAGTTCATTTCTCCATTTCCTTTCCCAAACTTCCACCTCAAATTAATGTCAGGCCAACTCAAAACTTTGCACCAAACCACTTTCCTCAAAGGTTGATTGACTGATCAAGTTTTAATCAGCTAAAATATATTCTGAAAATTCAGTTTCTCTAGTTGTACATTTATGACTGACAACACCATTTCCTGAATATTCATGCAAATTCAGTTAAAATGTAAATGTTGTTGACTAATAAAACATTTGGATAACTATATAAAACATGATTATTGATCCTTTAAACTATATGATAAATTAGCTGCTTGTTGATGATGCATATCCATCATACTGATTATTAAATGATATGATAATATCTATTCCTGAAACTGATAAATCCTTGGTATATTAGTTTGACGTACACTTCAGATTTTTGGTGGATTTATCGTTAAAGCAATTTTAATTTTTTTATTTTCATTTTGGAAACAAGTTTCTTCTAATTGGAAGTAAAATTAATATTCTTGATGCGTCCCAGAATGAGAAAGAAAAGCATCACAGCAAGTCAGTCTTTCAAACTGAAAGACTTGCAGCTCACTAATTACATTATATTCTTGCTATTTTAGATGGATTTAAATTACATTTCAATAGATGGCTGTCTCATTTCAATTTAGAAACACATTTTAGAACAAAAAACATCTTAACCCTAAACGTTTTTGGGGCATGACTTACTTAGATTTAACTAACATTTATTTTCACAATTCTTTTATACTCTAACCTGACTAAATTCAGCCAAATGCTCCTTTATCATTACATTGGATCTTCAGTCCTGCTATGAAACCTGTTATTTCCATATGTGCTAAGTAATGTAAAATCCTGATTTTTCATCAGCAGGAAACTCAAAGTTGATCAGACTCGTGGCTATAAACTGCTTCAAACCTTTTATTAGTTCCAGCATTTCACATCTATCTCACCCATAGTTTATTTACACACAGCTTGTTCACATCTGCTATGCAAATCCAAATATCTGCTAGCTGTTGATTTTCATTTACAAATAAAAACACGAAACAAAGACTTGATTTAAATCAATATTTCTGGTTCTACAACCAAGGCAGACTCCCAGGTACCAAATTTGATGAGCTGGCATAAACTTTCCAAGTCTAAACTCTTCCATAAACATCCAGACTGGAATTTGACTGTTCCTCCGAAGCGAGTCTGGAAGCATTTAAACAACAATACCCCAGGATAAGTATTTGAGTGGCCATCGCTTTGCCAAGAGGACAAGAGGCCTTGCTTGACGTCTGATGGCGTCCAGTCTACAGCATGCTTACAACCTTAAGCCCAGTCTAAGGCTTGAGTTTCCCTCTCCTAAAGCCCCTCCGGTGGGTTCAGCTGGAAATGTTCATTTCATGGTGGATGGGGCTGAGCAAACCTGCGAGAGAGTTGATAGCCTTCAGCAGCCAACTAATGCTCTAATCTCAGATTTATCCTGTAACTCATCACTTTAGTCCCTTTCCTCTGAGCTGTGGAGAGGCACCAGAGTTTGTGCATGTCACAACAAATGCAAAGTATCTGCCTGCTGGGATTAGTTGCGTTTGAATCTAACCTTCTGGCTGCACATCATTAAATTGAGCTGATTTTCCTCTTGCGTTTAAATGTAAAATATGCCTAATAAATAGCATACTGTCTGTTAAATATAATCACAAGTGGTATCAACTGACTATAATAGTGTTAATGTAACATTGCAATGTAAAGATGTTTGTCTTTGCAAGTTATTTTTAAGAGGGGATTATGAAGAACAAATTTTTTGCTTTCTGCTGTGTTTATTAATTTCACATTTTCACTCAAAGGCCTGACGATTTATGTTGGCCTAAACAATAAAACAACTCATAGCTCTAATGTATATTTATGTAACAATGATGAGTGGTTTAACGATGTGATTTGGTTGCATGTGAACACGATTGCGTGTCTCATTCATTTGTACATTCTTGCGAAAATCTGCAAAGCAGTTTGTTTCCAAAGTCAGAAAACCACAAACAATTGATTGTTTTTAGAAAGCTACACTTGTATTCCAACTATGCAGCATTACTCCACTCTCCCCAGTGCCGCTTCCTCTGTTCTCACTTACAGGGAGACTTCTTGCAAAAACCTTTTCTTTCCTTCTCGTCAGCTTCAGCAGACATGTCGTCCATGATGCCGTCAGAAATGAACAAGAATTATCCGATTCCATGCGACGTCAGGAATAGCTTCTCATTGTTTGGCTTGAAACTGCTTGTAAGAGCTCAGCCATTGTGCCGCTATGGCGACCTGAACAAAATAACAGTATTTTCAGTTCAGACTAAAACTCCAAGAGAGAAGGATATGGTTCCAGCTATACAAAAATTTTACAATAAAAAAAGAAATTAGCACAATTTATGATTGCGAAGACAAAAAAAAAAAAAAATATATATCTATATCTATATCTATATCTATATATATATATATATATATATATATATAATATATATATATATAGATATAGTATGATATAGATATATATATTTGTATAGATAGATACATATATAGATATTTTTTTCTGCTTAAAAAAAAAAATATATATAGATACATATATTGATATATATATATATATATATTATATATATATATACTGTATATATATAGATATTTTTTTCTGCCTAAAAAAAATGTATATGTTAAGAAAATGGCTGGATTACCTATTAAATAATGTCAAAGATGAACTGATAAATTGGTTGCTGGTCAAAGCAGAATGATTTTCAGCACTCAGAAATAAAAACAATCTGATCTTTTCTCATTCAGCGAATTAATCATAATAAAGAGCTACTCTTTGTTTTGATACAGTCCTTCAGCATAGATCTTATTACTTATTTTCCATATCAGTGATGTGTTGAATATAAGTCAGAGTGAGAACTGAAGGTAAAAGATGTATTTTATTTGGCATGTGGAGAGATTGGCTATCTGCGGCCTGTTAAGGCTCAATGGAGTATACCTTGAAACTATAGCTTGCAATTAGCAAAGCTAAAGAGTGCTAACCACTAATGGAAGATCCTGAAGATGGTTTAAAAATTAGCTGGTGTGTTTCTGTCTGTGCTTTAGTATACAAAATTAACAGTTTTACAGCAACTTCTCTTGCATACGCAGTGTGACCAATGTCACCAGGAATGGTGCAGAAATATCTTAAATAATCCTGGGACTGACATGTTCTTCTGGGTTTTAAAGAGAATTTGGCATCAGGTAAAACTGCTAATGGCAGGCCAAATCTTTATAAGCACTGGAAATCAGAAACTGGTCACAAACCTACATTTTTAAAGCCTGCAAAATACATTTGGTGCAATATTTGATAAAACAACATACGTTTGTAACTGGGATTATAACAGTACTCAGACCATGGGTTGCTACAAACATTAGCTATAAAGTCACAATTCAGTGTGTTTTGGCTGTGCTTTAATAAAGAGAAACAAATAAAAATCGGCCACTATAGAACTGAATAGATATTTAATTTTTTGTCGTTTTTAATAAGGGACGACTGGATAAAGCCAGTGGATGGATGATACAACAATAAACTGACTGGGACATGGATCAACAGAATTTTTTACCAAATATTTCTTTACTCTTCAGTATTTTTTGGAAGTCCACTTTTGCTTTTACTTGAGTAAAAATATATTGCAGTATTGCCACTCTTACTTGACTGCAAGTTTTGGCAACTTTGCCGATTCCTCAAGGGGTGGAGGAGCAGAGGCTGTATTCAGAATATTTTATCGTAAGTGAGAACTAATTCACCCAATGGAAGCAAACTCGTATCAGAGATTTCAGTCTAACTGCCATGATTCACATCTTCTAATCATGGCTAAATGTTGAAATATTAATGGATTAATAAATGGAAAGATTTGCCTTTCAGCTCATGTTCTCCTGCACTGCAACAGATCATAGTAGCACCTTAAATTTCTTCTTCTGACAGTGATGAACCCTCATTACGAACGGGGCATTCCATCATTGCCTCATTAATATCTACGCTAAAGATTCTTTTGTGGATTACCTTATTCTCTGATTTTATTTGGGCAACACTAAAAAAATGGACAGATTTATTCTGATAACAGGGTAATTTACAAAGACTTCTATGCCCATAAGAATGTGATGACAAGTAAAAATTGAGAGTATAGCTAAAAAAAAGTTATATTCAAATGTGAGTTTCTGTCAGAGGTGTGCAGCTTTTGTTCGCTGCATCGGGGGTAGAGGCAAATGGATGTAAAAGCTTGCAGAGGAAATCAGCATGAAGGTCACTGATCTTTTCGCTGTCAGGACCTGTTCAGTGATACATCAGCATGCTGCTTCCTTTCATTTAATCACTGGGGATTATGGAAGCTGGAGCAAAACTCATCCAAGCAAAGTTTTTCAAACGAGACAAATCCGAATTTCCAACATAGCACAACGTCTCGGCACAATTACAACCATTAAGCCAAGAGAGTGAAAGGAGGTGACTTTTTTCCTACCTGCCATTTCAAAGCCGTACCTCAGAGGCTTCTCCCATAAGGTTGCTTTTATGTAATAGATCATGCTGCGTCTTTGGGGAAGGTTAAAGTAAAAGCACATTCATTTCCCTATAGATTGCAGAGGGAATTGAAGCCTTTTCAATCAATACAAACCAAATCAGTGTCGGTCAATAAAAATCAAAGGAATATGGCCTGCCAAGGTGTGTGTATTTGTTCCTGTGCGACAGGGGAGCCGCACGAGAGAGAGCAGAATGATGAATGCAAGTAAACAAGGCAGAGACACAGGTCTGGTGGTGCTCTTGTCAAACATCTATAATTTCTATTTCAAGCCCGCCTTTGCTTTCCCAAGTGAGTCACTCTCAGGCTGTATGCCACCGTGGCATTTCTTTTTAGAGAACTGAAAGAAATATCTTTATTTGTGTCTTTTAGCGCCAGATAGAAGCAGAAACGCATTTGTGGTTGTGAGGAAAGAGGCTGTCTGTGCAGATGCTTATGATATTAAGCTTCTTGACTGACAAGCTAGCAATGATAAGAGTGTATTTTGGTTTCTGTGGGACCCTAACCAAAACACACAGGTCATAAATGTGGGGATGCTGGTGTTATGGTGGGGAACAGACCAGGCTTCCTGCATCTGGATTTCATTGCAAAGAGGATGTGTGTTTTGGTTTAAATTGACACTAATTCCTTAGTTTTTCCTCAGACTCAAAAAAACCATATATTTTTTATTACTTCACCATGGGATTGGTGCAATTAAATCATTAATTTCCTCATATTTCTGTCATGAATAGAAAAATCTGCAATAAAAAAATCACAATTGTGACAACTTTTCTGTTCAGTTCTGTTCAGACTCATAGCTCAAGATAGTTATATTCATTTCCAAGTCTAAAACAATTATGTAAAAACTAAACAAAAATTACTCTGCTAGATTAAAAAAAGAAAACTAATCAAACACAAGGATAAAGTTCCATAAAAGTCATGTTGAGGAATTGAACTCTGGCATCAATGATTGCCAACATTTCCACCTAAAACAAAGGAAGTAATGTCAAAGTCGCCAGCTCCAATTTGTGTTTATAAAGTGAACAAGTAAATGGTGATAAAAGGAAGAGGTCTGGATAAATATGATCTGAGTAGGAGTCCAGTTGCTTGGAGACTTGTCAAACCAGCACCTTTTGGAACAACTGAAAAGCTCTCTGGATCAAAGCCAAGTCTGTCTGTGCTTCAATGCAGAGGGAAAACACAAGGTGTGACATTCGAAACAATTTCTGCTCCACTTCTGACAGCTGCCAGCCCTCCTGTTTCTCCAAACAACTGTCACCACAAAACTTTATTAGGAAAGTTTCACTTTTCTCCACACAGTCAATGTCTCACATGTGTCACATGTGTGACAGTTAAAGTGCAACATACTAATGTATATGTAAAAATGTTGTTTTGATGCTACGATTATTCAGTAAGTCTAACAAGTTAAATACAATTAATTTTCTCATAGTAATTCACTTCACTGCAAAAAGTCACTTTAAATTAATGCTACATTTGTTGGGATGAGAAAGGATTTCAAAATCTCAGACACAAAGAAATGTTGCCAATAAGCATCCATTTCATCTATTTTTGGTAAAAAAGCTATTTTTGCATCGTAACATCCCGTCATCAACATAAAATAATTCAAGGAGAGTGTTGTCTCATAAGTCATGTCGTTATCCAAAGATGGAAATGCTTTCCTGTTTTATTGACTTTTTCTTTGAAATAAGTTCATCTTAAAATAACTTACTTACTTTAAAAGCTGCATTAAAATGCCAAATATGATTTAGTTTGTTCTTATTTTTCTGACTCTCAACTATAAAATTTTTTGCTTTTTACAGTTCCACGGGGTTCATATCCATTTTTCCTGTTGGGTACAATAGCTCTGCGTGAAATAAATTATACAGGGAGTGACATCTCTCTCCACGCTGACAGAAGCGGTCTGCTGTGATATTGCATCGTTTCCACCTTGCTGACTTTCTGACATCTTTGTGGGGGTTCAGGGTCGACAGAGGGAAGACCTCAGAAACCAGAGTGTCCCCAAGTGAGGCGCACAGCGGCGCGTTCTGCTTCATGCTTCAATGCATTCTGCCACCGCCCAATGTTATTACACTGCCAACCCATCCAATTTTCAGGAGCTGTGAGGCACATGCACAAGGAAGAAGTAGACAGGGATGCATGTACGCTGTCCTAACTTGTGTTAATTAAGTGACAGTCGCAGATACTGTTTCCTGGAACAGAAAAGCTTTGTATGTCCTTCCGAGTTCAAAGTGTACCAAAGCCACAAAGAGTAAAGCAATGTAGAGATCAAATCAATGTGGCTCTTTGGAAGAACACTGGGTAATGCACTTTGAAGATTGCAAACACGAAACCGAATTAACTCTTAGGAATCAGGTGTGCCTCTCCTGCTTTTGGGCTCCGAGGATCCGACTTTCTGTGGGAATCAGCTGCTTAGGCTCTCTATTCCCAGGCCAAGGAATACCAATCTTCTCTCAGGGGCCAGAAAAGAGCTTAAAGCAGGAAAAGGAAGCTGAAGCCTTAACATGAAACCTCTGCTACACTGCTTCCTCTCCTCACGTGTGTTTGTGTTGAGGATTATTACCTTAGCAGTGCAGAGCACAGGTATTACGGAACTAAATTCTGAGGAAAAAGACACTTCTTTAAAGTTAGGTTTCTACTTATTGAGCAGAAATTGCATTTTTTAGCTATTCTGATGATATAAATACAAAATTAAATAATAGATGGATAAATAGACTGGATGGAGTTGATGGATACTCAACATAAGGGTCGTTTTACATTACATGTTCCTTCAATCTTTGCATAATATCAATGAGTTAGGTGTAAAGATAAGGTGCAGGTTTACCAATTTGACAAAATCAGGATTATTTTTGAGAAAAAAAATGAAAGGACTCAAACTTTATCTTAAAGTTTTTCCACAATGGTTCATGCACTTTCCGTTACAAGCAACTTCCAGCAGTTAACACACCTTGTGCTGCTGCATCACATGTGATGACTCTCACACTCTGCAGAATATCTCAAGAATCCTCTAATTATTTAGCCAATCTATTTAAGATGCAAAACTTCCAGCTGCACTTTGAATGTTACATGCTGCACCAGCCTGCGCGCTGCCTGCTGCTGCTGCTTCTGACCCTCCACCTCCCCAGCATGCCCCTGATGTGCAAAAAACATTGTCAAGTAGAAAAGGGCTCATCATCAAATGCTGAGCAGCACAGCATTTTAAGTGACAAGAGCCTAGAAGCCGTTGGATAACAGACGTACGGAACGATTTACACGTAAGTTGTCTGAGTGAAATCACGCTTACGTAAAAATATAACAAACATTCCCTCGGCTTGCTCAAGTTTCACTTTGAGAAACTATCAAAGGGCTTGATAGATGCAACTTTGACGCAGCCGCCGGACAACCACGGATTACAATTACACACCTGCACGCAAGGCAGTAGCTGATCCATGGTACGACAAATGATCCATGAGCCGCTGGACGCTGATGCTAAATGACTTGGAAAATAGTCCCAATTTATACTGCAGACACAAGCGATGAAGACAGAGGGAGAGAAAGGCAAAAGCACAAGGGAGCCAGGGGTTCACAGTCAAGTCAGGACAAGATTATTACTAATCTAAAAATGCATTTTCCATTCCAGCGTACCTTAATCCCAGCCTTACATAGGTAAATGTGGGAGTAATACAAATGCGTTGCCAGAGTGCCCACATGTAAAAGCTTTTTACACTGAATCACTGTTAACTGTTGATACATTTTTCAATCATCACTTGAACTCAGAGCTAAACCTGCTGTAACAAGACGCCCTTTTTCCTCTTCAAAGAAATCAAAGAAGACGCTTCATGCTGAAATAGCAGCCTGGAAAGAGATGATTTCTGAGGAGCAGTGGGTTTGACTTGGGGGTTTCAAAGCAAAACAAAAGGAATGTAGGGTGGGGGAATGGGAAAGAAGGAGCAAGACAGAGAGACAGGATGGGGGTGGGTGGATGATGTCTATGTTAAGCAACTAGCAGCAGCAGCAGCAGCAGCAGCAGCAAGGGAGCTGTATCCCCCTTAATTTCACAACCGTTTAAGCGTTACAGGTCCTGTGTGAGGCCAGGCTGAACGGCACACTGGTGAAATTTTACACCATGGGAAAAATTGACGACTCACGACTCGCTCTGAGCTCTCAGCTCAGCGTAAATCTTTTCATAATTTTTTTCTCCCTTTCATCCTGCTTATTATAAAAAAGGTTTCAATTTTCGTTTTGTAAAAACATATGTGTAGAATAACCGCTCCTCGAGCAAGGAAGTAACAGATATCCGAAGCAGCAGAGTAAGAAGAGTTCAAACCAGCCTTCAGTCATACATCACCATTCCTAAAAAGACCTTAGGCATGCTGAAAAAAATACAAGCAATACAGACTTAATGCCCAAATCAGGCCCAGTGTGATACGTATTCTTAATAAATATTCTCCTAGCAAAGGATTTTTCTATGACAGACTTCAGCTCTACAGTTAAATCATTTGACAAAAACATGCAGAAGAAAGACTGCTGCTGCTGCTGAATCTATGCAAGCAGATTTACTCACCGAGACAGTTGTGCCCATCATGGGCCAAACGGAAACCGTCGTAGCATGTGCACCTATAATTTCCTGGGATATTGATGCACTCATGGACACACCCTCCGTTGTACTCAGTCGCGCACTCATCGACATCTGCAGGGAAACAAAAAAATAAAAAATAAAGAGGTGAACATGCTTACACTTGTAAGCAGATATGAATCGAAATGTTTATTAAAGTGTTTTTTTACTAAATGAAACTCTCAAAATATAATTGCCGTATAATGCATAAAAATGTCATGTTAAGCTGTATTATATCTTAACCTTTAATTTATTATGCTTACACTCAATAATCAATGATTTATCTTTATTGGAATACATCAATGCATGCGCTGTGCAGTTTTTGACACTCAAAATTAGTAATTGTGCCTTTAAAAATATGATTTAATGTTACATGTAATTTTTATGATATTTACTGCCTGATTTGAAGTTCAAAAATAAACATGCAAGAAAATTTCAAACTAAAATTGCAAAGCAAAACTTTCACAGAAAGCAGCAAAACAGAAACTTGCAAAGGCTGATGCATGGAAAAGCTGGAAAAAATCAACTTTGCTTTATTGTGAGAAACTCCTTTTATTCACTCTTATTCAGTCTCATTAAACA
Organism: Poecilia picta; assembly: GCA_033032245.1. Classification (NCBI taxonomy): domain Eukaryota; kingdom Metazoa; phylum Chordata; class Actinopteri; order Cyprinodontiformes; family Poeciliidae; genus Poecilia; species Poecilia picta. The sequence goes on along the minus strand of CM065359.1, from coordinate 10,964,466 downwards.
GTCAAATGATCTCTGGTTGTATTTTTTATGTTTGCAGTTTGAAGCGCGATGAGATTATGGAAATATGGAAATATGCACACAAAGGAAACTGCACTGTAACAGGAAAACAGACTGACACTAAGCTCCAGCTAAGCTTTGATGTTTGCATCACTGAAACTGCAACTTGAAACAGTCAGCATAAACTCACTTAAATACATAGATTACTCCAATGCATCACAGAAGCTTTGCTGCATTAGTGACGTTGGTTAAATACAAACAGATATTGCTACATAAAAGCAGTTGGAAAAATAAAAGAAACAATTCCAAACTTTTAAATATCACTGGCTGTCCAGCTGTGCTGTTCGCACTTCAGATCTCAACTACATATTTATTAACAGGGATACTAATTAGTAGAAGTCTGCTACAGCTCCTTTAAAGAGCTGCAGTCTCAAAGAATCCGGGGACAAAATAATCTCTTGATTTACAAAAGATGGTTGAGTGTTTTAAAAGCTAAAGGACATAATGAAAGGTGTTTTGAAGCCCTTTCCATTATAATTCTGTTAGGAACATTCAGACCCTTTGTCTTCATTCGTGTCATAAAGAGACAGAGAAAGTTTTGATGTGATTTCTCAAACTAGATTTTACTAAGCACGGCACGCTATGTTTTCTGTTTATAGCACACTCCGCATTTACCCTTGGTCATGATGTGCAACAGCTTTCAAAAAAAATCTGTCTTTTATTGCAGTAGCATAATTTCATACAAAAACATTAGCAGCCCAACCTGTAATTTTCCATAAGTATAATTATTCACAGGGGAGAAAGGCCAGCATTAGGAAATAATTCCGTTTCACAAAATGATCAGTGCCACACTTATTTATATCTCTAATAATTCCCATAAAAGTAATGTGATTGAGCATTTTTTATACTTTTCTTTTAAGTTGATCAGAATGTAAAGGACCTTTTGATTAGTAACATATGACTTAATCTTTGAAAGGAAAGATGAACCAGATATTTATATAATTAAGCTAATTGTCACTAGGTTGATTCAGGACCCTTCATTTATTGTGCAAATATGCACAATGGTGGTAAAAAAGGTTAAAGAAGATATCCAAAACTTTGTGTTGGAGAACTGCAGCACACAGAGCCTTCTTGGAGTCAACAAAACCTCATTAAAACCATCACAACCATCAAAATGCCAACCAGGTTTTCAGACGTAAGACCTAAAAAACATACTCTCTGCTCTACCATCACAAATGAAAACATGTGGCGTTTGCCAAAATGCTGTGGTAACTTTCAATAGAGCAAAATTCTTTGTTGAAGTGAGACTAAAGCTAAGTTTGATTGTGACAATCCATCCAAATTGGATTTGATGTGAATCCAAGATTACAACGTCCAGAAGCATCTCATGCTGACTGTTAACTGTGGTGAAGAATCTGTGATGCTACGGTGGAGGAACTTATCAACTTATAAACTAGACTACATTGCATTATGAACTCGGACAAATCATGTCATTTAAAGTAATGTTGTGGCCAAAAGACTGAAAATAGTTTGTCAAACATGTCAGGAAGCGACTAATCTAAAACATAAAGCCAAATCAATTCAGAACTGGTTAAAATAACCAAGCAGAGGAGAGATTATGTTTCAATATAAATGTTTTACAGCCTGCAAATAGTTCAAATATGTGAATACTTAACACTTAACACAGTTGCAACTCCCTATTTTTGCAATTCACACACATATATGTTAATATTCATTAACAGGCACAGGGGAAACCATCTTAGAATTACAGAAGCTGACATCTACAGTCTTTTTTAACTTCTGTTATTTGGGACACAGCCAATCAGTGCCAAAGTAAAAAAATAAATAAATTGTGGATCAATTGCTTTGCAAAAGCAGCCATGATTGTGTCAAGTAGCATTGCACCTAGTTACTTCAGCATCCCAAGATTAATTTTCCTATGTTCTATGACAAATGCACAAATAGGCAAGTTTTCTGCAATAAATTGAAGTTAAATTACACAGAAAAAAACTGTATTATCCAAACAAGGCTGTCAATAGTGTTAAGAAGATTGGTGTAAAAATGGGTAATTTTGTAAAAACACTTCAATACTTTGTGTTCTTGCCATTGACATGATCCGTTTCTGCATTAGTTTTGTCCTCTTTTTTAGCATTGTGTATCTTTTTCTTTTTATTATTTGTATTTGAGAAGGTTAAAAATGACTAAAAAAGAAATACATATTAGCATGAATAAATATACTTAAAAGTCAGATTTTTTTTAAAAAAAATGTTCGAACTCAGATTATATTACTTTACTAAAAGACACATTTACACATGACTACCTGCTGTGCAAAACAACATGTGAAATGTTAACTAATCACTTTAGTTAAACTACAGTAGTGAGCAGACAACGGGTTGTCAGCACTTTGCTGATTTGCTACTCCGTTTTATTCAGAGCCATTCATTTTGCACAGAGATTAGAGTATTATTCCAGATGTAAAACTCCAGGAGTCCATACATAACATCACTCAGCTGGGAAATGTCTAAACTATGAACCCCCAACACAAGATGATTGATTTTAGCAAGAACAAAGTACACTATGTTGCTCCAAAATGCTATTTCAAGTTTCTTACTATTAAAAGATTTCTATTTTTAAATGTTGAATGATAAAATTAAAATGCATTCCTTACAATTCTAAAAAAGTATAAATTTCCCCGTTTTGCTCCCAACCTGGGGCGCAACGACACAACATTCAGGTGGATGCGAAAACATAACCCCCCCCCCTCCCCCTCCCCCCAAAGGAAGGTTGAAGGAGTGTGGAAAACATACGCTCGCTCTACCTACCCCAAACGTACGGTGGCCGTGAGGTGCAAAGCAATTACAAATTACAAAATCACTACAACATTAACGAAAACACTACAACATTAACGAAAACACTACAACATTAACGAAAACACAACAACATTTACAAAACGGAAAAGGTAGGTCCCAGTGGGGACCTAAGAAATCGCTGATTGGACTACAGCTCGGTTTACTTTTGAACCGGAAGTTATTCTGGCACGCTCTGTTTGAGTGAGCATAGACATAATATAAGAGTAGACCCCGCATTGGCTGCTCCGGCGCAGGAAATACGGCGGCCATCTTAGAGCGATAGTCCCTCCTACTTTGCCAATCAAAACAACAGGGATATTATTGTTCAGATCGATGGATTATTGATGTCAGGCTCCACAAACAACATTTCACAACAAAGATAGACATATATATACCTGTAGGAGCTATTCTTCCCATTGTTTTGTTAAATCTTAGAATTTAAATTGTTTAGTTTATTCTTAGCATTTGTTTGTTTTTCTAATTGATTTATCATTAGAATTTTTATTTTAATTTTTGTTTAGAATAAGTTTTTTGTTTAGTAATTCACTTAATTAGTTAATTAATTTCAGATTGGAATGTGGGTATTTCACGGTATAAGTAGGTGGGTCTTAAGTAGCTTATTATGCATGTGGTGGTCACAAGGTTTTTTACCAGCTAATCAGTCACATCGGTTTTCATTTTGTCAGTCAGTGAACAGGTACAGGAGTGGGAGCAGAAACCTGTAACCTTTGGCCTGATCTGCAAATAAAACCAAAGAACCATATTTTGACTTTTGATTTCTTTTTGCTGCATAAACAAGAATCCACGTGCATCAGGTGACTATTTGAGTTTGATTCACCTTTTGTTTTGATCACCTTTGAGTTTTGAGTTTTTTGATTTTTGAATTTAAGTTTTTTGGACAAATGGTCACTACATAATACATATTTGTGTAACTATACAAACACAAATAAATAATGATTAATTAATAATGGCACAAATAAATAATGATTAATACTGAATAATATATATTGGATGCATGTTTATATGTATGTATATATACATATATTTTTAATGAAATTTGTGCAAATTAATTTGTATGTAAGTGTAATTCTATAAAACAAATTAGATGTTAACTGACAGTTGTGGAGTGAAATATTTGTCTTGATCTTTGTTTACAATCTAAGATTTTATATATATATATATATATATATATATATATATATAATATATATATATATATATATATATACATACATACTACATATTAACATGCATCCAATATATATTATTCAGTATTAATCATTATTTATTTGTGATTGTATAGTTGTATAACTATGTATTATTATAATAAATTATACACACAGCCATTCACCATAAATTATTCACGGCTGTGTGCTTTGTAATATGCTCATCATACATCGATATCAGAATATTCCATTCCTATTCTATTGTTATAGCTACTAATCATATTTAAAAATGCTGAACTATGTATTAAAAACATACTTAAATAATACAATTATTTATAAATGTAGCTTTGATTGATGTCTGAATATAGTTTCCAGTGACAAAAAAGTGTGTTATGATCGATTAAATGCGCTGATATGTCATTTTGCCCCCTAAACACATAAGGCTAAGTGGAGTGGTCTACCGCTTCAAGATGGCCGCCCTAAATCTCGTCAGCGACAATAGGGGAGAGCGGAGCATGAGGCGTCTATCCTTATATTATGTCTATGTGTGGATCACCAAGTACATTCATGTTTTAAAAAAACATGTAAAGCCACAATAACTTCCGGTTCAAAAGTAAACCGAGCTGTAGTCCAATCAGCGATTTCTTAGGTCTCCACTGGGACCTACCTTTTCCGTTTTCTAACGAGCTGTAGTCCAATCAGCGATTTCTTAGGTCTCCACTGAGACCTACCTTTTCCGTTTTCTAAATGTTGTTGCGTTTTTATTAATGTTGTAGTGTTTTCGTTAATGTTGTAGTGATTCGTTAATGTTGTAGTGTTTTCGTTAATGTTGTAGTGATTCGTTAATGTTGTAGTGTTTTCGTTAATGTTGTAGTGATTTTGTAATTTGTAATTGCTTTGCGTTAATGTTGTAGTGTTTTCGTTAATGTTGTAGTGTTTTCGTTAATGTTGTAGTGATTTTGTAATTTGTAATTGCTTTGCGTTAATGTTGTAGTGTTTTCGTTAATGTTGTAGTGTTTTCGTTAATGTTGTAGTGATTTTGTAATTTGTAATTGCTTTGTGTTAATGTTGTAGTGTTTTCGTTAATGTTGTAGTGATTTTGTAATTTGTAATTGCTTTGCACCTCACGGCCACCGTACAAACATATTCGGCGCGCCGCCGCCTCCAGACGGGGTTTTGACGCCCCCTCTGGTGCTGCGCCCCTATGCGTTGCATGCGCTGCACACCCACATTTTGCGCCACTGCCCCCAACCTCCCTAATGAGAACTTCAGAGGAGTAACAAGCTGAGGCGAAAAGCTGATTCACCTGCTACTGATGTAACTTGGACACCCGCCACCATTTTTCTGACTTTTATTGTTCAGCTTTTAAAGCCTAACACTGACAGCCAAGGTTTTATGCTATATTTAATGCCCTGAAGTTTTGACCAAATTCATGCCAAGAAATCCCCTTTTCACCTCCCCTTGGAATTTTATTACAGGCAGCATTCTACAAGTATCAACAGCGTTTTTCTAAACACGGGACATTAAAAACCTCTACCATTAAGCAGAGAACAAAGTCAGTGGCAAAATATGCAGCTAGTCATACAAAACATATTTCTGGCTAGGACACTAAAGAGACGGAGCTATTAAAGTAAACAAAATGATTTCACAAGCATGTATGCAGTCAGAAAGGAATCTGGAATGAAATTAGTCTGCTTTATTTTTAATGATGACATTACGGACGAACTATAAATCACTGATGAAATGCAAATACAGGCAGTTGGATGAGATTGAGTGGTTGAAACGGGAAGAAATGGCACATTAAAGAAAAAAATGAGACGGAGAGATGGGAAGATAGGAGATTGTTATGACAACATAAGTGGAGTTATGATTGGTGTTGAGAGGCTTATATGGGAGCAGAAACAAGGTGGACTGAGAACGTGAAATAACTCCATTTAACACCAGGTAGTCCACAGAAAACAGATCATTCCTGCTGTTAATTCCCTCTTAGGGGATATTTCTCTGAGGGTTTAAATTAATTTGTTGGTTAAATCATTGCAAGTGTTCCCATTTTACAGCATCATGTTGAGGTTACTTCCCTTTTCTTTTACAATCATTTTCATTTTTGTCTGTTTAAAATGAGTAAAAATCAAATGTTAAAAAATAGGTAGCGTCCAAAGGCAGCATTCAGCCCTTTCTGTTCTACCAAACAAGATTTCCAGATTTTATTAGAAGAGTTATTTTCTAACATTTCAAGCTTGGTTTAGTTTATGTTGTCCTGCTGGAAAGCAAAGTAGCACATTTTTGGGGTCCTGACCACACAGAAAATCCTTTAATAAATAATTTGTACTTTGCTGAGCATTCCTAAACCCTGGTCCATCTTTCTGTTGCCATCGGAGAAAGAAAACTTACAAACATTATAATTCTGTCATCGCTGTGCTCTCATATGTGGAATTTCTTTATGCAGCCGACGAGTGACGGGTTGTGCATCGCCCCGGGTTTCTGCACATGTGCTGCCAACATACAGTGTTGTGTTCATCCGCCTTGAACTTTGCCATAAACCACAGAGTATATCATTAGGACTTTATGTGCTAGACTAACACGGAGCAGTGTATAACTGTTTAATGGACGAAACACAACACGCTTTAAATGCTTTTTCACAAATAAAAACCTTCAGAACTCACCAAGTTAGAAAGTAGAGTCCAGCTGAGTGTTATTAAATATCAGTATAAATACATCTGTTCTGTATTCATGGTGAGATTAAATCTCGATAGCCCATAACTTTGCCTCGGAGATTTGTTAGAGAACATTAAGGGAAGAACAGCATTATGATGACCAAAGAGCACACCAGACAAGTCAGGAATCATTATGTGGAAAACTTATGGAAACCTACCCATGCTGTTAAGTTCAAACCTTTAATGTTACTCAGGGGGAAATGTGATTTAAGGTAGTAGCTAAACATTTATTTTTATATATATATATATATATATATATATATATATATATATATGACGTACATAGCCACTCTCTGTACAGTCTTACTGATCTTGAGCTATTTTGCAAAGAAGAATAAGCAAAAAGTTGTCTCTAAATCCTAAAAATACATGTCCCAAAATACTTTGGAAACCAAAGGTATTGGTGAAGTAGTTCTGAATACAAACACATGCCATACGCTATTATTTTCTTTCCACATCAAAAAAAAAAAAACCTGAGTGCATCTTCTTTATATTGTTGCGTGGCTCACCTCAGCAGAACAATCGAAATTTGTTGTGAAAGGTGATTCTACTGTCAGCCAAAAAGGGTTCTTTTATAAGTTGTACCAAGATTTAACGCAACACTTTGATATGTTCTAATTTGATGAATGTTGCTTTTAAATGTTGTTTCTCGCGTCCTTAAGAAGCTCAACTAGCCTACACTTCAATGGAAACTGGAATATTTTACAACAGACTCAATAAAACAAACTTTCACAACCCAAGGCGCAAGGCCATGAAACGTACCCAGTCGAATACATGAAAGAATAATGCTGGTTTAAAGCAAACAGTATTGTGAAATATGGTTTTTATAAAGGGCGTAATAAAAATGGTTGGATATAATGATCTGAGGGTTTTGAGCACATTAAAAGAGGCTACAAAAACAAACTTGTTTTAGGCTGAAAGTCCTGCCGCTGGCAGCGCAAATATCCCCGGCAGCTTGGCAGGGCCTCCGACTGCCGTTTTCAGCCGCTATCTTAATTTTCTCCTCCAACATGTGTAGGAAATTTACTGCTTCATTTCATCTTGTCACAAAGGAGCACTCTGCACCTGGCTTCCACTTTCCTCCGGTTGCAGCTTTCTCGGCTGGTCCTCCTCCCTCGTTGGGGAAATTGCGAAGCTAATGAGTTATTTCAGCTGAGACAGAACCTCTTATCAAGCCTGTCACTGGACCTTAAAAGCGTATATAAAGCGGTGCAGGGCAATGCATCACAGTGCTCTCAACATGCCTCGCAGGCTTGCACAGAGGGTTGCAGTGGTTTAAATCTCACACATCAGACACCGTGGGACTTACCTTCACAGTGTTTGCCATCACCTTTGTAGCCAGACTTGCAAATGCATTTGTAAGACTTTGGGGTGTTCTGACAGATGGCATCAATGCTGCAGTTGTCTAGAGCCTCCGCACATTCGTCCACATCTAGGAAAGAGCAGAGAGAAAGGGCAGTAAGGAAGCTGCTACAGATAACTACTGATGTGTCCTGGGTCCAGGAGACTTTTCATTGTTTTTCTTAAGCGCTTGAAGATAAAGCACATCCTGGAAGATGGAAAATCAACAAAAACAACATTCAATGGAAATAAATCTCTTGCGTGCGCGTTATCTCTGATTTGATTTCCCCGATTTTTAGTCAACAAAATCCTATTTCTGAAATTTAGATCTTCAGGTTCTTGCCACTTGCGGTTGTCTTGGACCGTCTAAAAAAAAAAGTAAAAATGAATGCATAAACCAGCCAGCTACTTAGTTCTGAAGCTTGGAGCTGCTGAAACAGTATTAATTGGAATTGCAGTGAAGATTAGGCTCCTGTCCAAAAACGGTCTACCTCTCTCAAAAGGCACCATGTCAGTGAATGTTTCCAGCATGTCATCATGGTGTCATAAGCTAGATTAACCCTGTCTAATCAGTGTGACGGCAGCTCAAATAAGCAGAGGGGGAGGTTTGTGCACAGTAATGTAGTTTCTTGTCTCAAATTGAAATTTTTTGTTCAATACGATGACTTTTGGCTCTGGAGTAAAAGTAAATGAAAACTGCGAAAAAGTCAACTCTTTACATCCTCATATTATAGTTATGAACTGTTAGAGATTCCCGTGGTTTTGTAACCTGGAATACAATAAACTACAGTATCATTGTTTACTCAAAATATTAAAACAAATTTAGATCGAATTGCTTTTATTGAAAAGAAACTCAGAAATTATTGCAACTGTTCTTTTGTTTTCATTAAAAAGAATGAAGTTGGACTGATATTTATAGAGTAAGACAAATATAACAAACTGGTATTAGCTGGTTAGTCTGTTCTGGAAGTGAGCTTGGTTTCATCTGCCTAACAAATATCACTTTCATAGCTTTTCAGCTGCAGCTTTAAAACTGATGCCTGCTCTTTGTTTCTCAGTTGGAGTCAACAATGTTTCATGTCAGCTTGAAAACACTCTTATAACACAAAAAGGTATGGAAACTCCAACTCCGACAACTCTATAACTAAAACATTAAAATTTCCATTTTAATGGAAATTTTAATGTTTAATAAATATCTTTTTATAACAAAAATATTTATGCATCTGAAAAGATTTATGTAGCACCTCTGAAAGTAAATCAATTGTTTCTACTCACTTAATGTTTTCAGGAATTTCATGGAGTCAACAGTAACCTACTTAACAGCTTGCTTATGCATTCCTGTTGACTAATGGATAAAAATGAAAAATCATTTTTAAAATTATAATTGGCCGGCAGTATGAGATACATTTCCTTCACTACAATCTTTTATCAAAGACGAATGTTCAGTCCATAACTACCAGGAAAGAAAGCATGAGTAGATTATTTTTGCCAAAATCCCAAAGTTGCTCTGGAGAAAAAGAAAATGTTATCAAAACCCTGGACTAATTTGAAATGACAAAAGAAGTGAATATAAACAGACAAGAATGGAAATGGGTTTAACCAGAAGCAAGATCAGGTTTGCCTCCACAGAGCTCCTAATCTCCCAGAATCCCAGTTAACTAGCCCAGGTGTTTGGGATTACCCCCCTGCACACAGGGGAAGAATGGCCTAATAAGGTTTACATAGCTCTCAAAATTCATTCTTATCACAAACCCTTTGCAGGAGTTTCCTGAACCCAATGGGAAATGACCTACAACCTAAACCTCTGGGCTTAGCGTATCAGCTACATGGGCCTATTTCCGCACATAAAGTCTGCAGGCGGCGAGGGGAAATGACAAAAACACAGCAGAATATCAAGACTTTTTGGAGCTCATGTCAGTGTGTTGATATATCATCACTGACCGCCAATGTCAAAGATTTATATATTCAATTTAATATTCAACTCTGACCGACAGCACAACATCCAACTCCAAGAAAATTTTGTATGCATCAGCCAGTAAATGCAATATGGTTTATCAAATGTATTTTAAATTCTTTACCATGACTTTTTGACCACATTCGTTTAAATGACAGCACACCAAACAAGACTGCTTTGGAGAGCTACCAGAGGTGACTAAACACAGCGTTTTTATGAGTACAGGATGTTCCTGCAAAAGGGTGTAACTGTACATGTATTCATAGCCAAGGTTTTCACTATGGACCTTTCGGTTCGGCATGAATGTGCACCAAAATGATGCTGGGCTTTTTTTAAACCTACACACGCTTCAAATTTGTAAACTCCATGTTCAGTCACACAACGGCAACGGGAAGAGGCGCCACCACAAAGGAGCAAAAAAAAAAAAAAATCACAGACAGGCCAGAGTCTGAGGAACCCACAAAATTATGATCTCATCCAATCGAGCGTTTGGAATTAGTAACGAGTCTTTTACATTGATGTGGACCATTTTGAAAAACTCTTGTTTGAATGATTGTTTTCATTCAGCCACAGTGGAGGGATCTGGAGCATGAACATCCTCTTTAGAGTCGTTCCACAACTCCTCAACTGGATTTAAGTCTTTACCAGGTCTTTCGAAAGCCTTTTGTTTCTTGAACTAGCGGTGGCTTTGCTTAAATATTTGGTATAAATGATTTGTTCTATATTAAATGGCAACAACAACGTGGTATAAAGCAGTGGTCCCTAAACCTGGATCTCCAGGGCCCCATATGTTCTGCTAGAGGCTTTGGCTTCATTTTCCAAAGTAATCCGGAGAGAGGTATCAACTTCTTTTTCGTCTTGTTTTTCACTTGTTAACCTTAGAACATTTCATCTAACAATCACAAGAAGAAAATCACTGTTTTCCGAACTGTGGAAATTACGTTATATATAGAAAAATAAAAAATAAAGCCAGGTACTAAAAAAATAAATACTTTTCAGCTGCATGTGCAAATAAACAAATTAAGAGACTTCATGACTTTAGCATAAATGGCCCTTTCTGTAGTTCCATCAGAAACTTTATAGATCTGCCTTTTACAGCATTAATCTAGGGAAAGTTTGTTTTATGGCCATGTTAAAAATTTTCATTGCAATACAATGAGGGAGCCACAGGGAGGAATTAGGGAGAAAACCATGTACAGTTTCTTAATAAGATCTTAGAATGAACCGAGATGCAGAAGTTGGTGTTACTCAATAACCCTAAATTAAACTAAACTACAACAGGTGCAGAAATAAATCTAATATTTTATAAATAAATAGAATATTACTATATCTAAAAGCTTTTTTTCTCCAAACACTTTGGTTCAGTTATGTAGAGTACATCTTTCAGCATTTCTCAGAACACAGTATTCTCTGCATAGTTAATACCATATTTCTATCTGAGTCAACCTCAAAGCAAAACAATTTTATCATTCTAACCTTGGAAAAGGGTGCATACAGAAGTTAACCATTTCTAAAGTGTTTTCCAATAATGATTTGTGAGTTTATGATGTATTTTAGTATGTAGCACCATTTCTGAGTAGGTGGCACATATTTTACAATTTTCCAGAGCTTGTTGCAGGACCTTTGTCAACCTTACATTGATTATTATGGAAGAGGGATATTAGCCCTTTAGCTTGGCTCTTCTGTCCTGTCTCGTGTCTTCTAGGCTCTGAGCAGTGGCACACGGGGAGAGGAAGTTTTTTTTTTTTTTATAGAAGAGGTATTAATCACAGCAACATATCTGTCTTACTGTCAGGGTTCTTGGTGCCAAATCTCTGTGGTGAGATTCATTGTTGCGGAAACTGAAAGAATTCGTCTTTTCATCGTGTTATTAATGTTCCCCTCTGGAGAACTTGTTCACTTTATCTTTCTGGTCTGCAAGGACCACTCACATGTTCAAATGCACTCAAAATCTGAATTTGGCATAAAAATTCGCAGAAGATGGATGAAGGACTCACCTGGAGAGCAGCCTCATTTTTCAGAATGAATACTGCAATGATCACATAAATATCACAAACTGACAAACACACAATGTTGTGTATTCAGAACATCCCTCTCCTTCTCTGTTTAAAATTCTAATCGTGTTTGATGCTTTTATTGCCTGTTGGCTGCAAAATAACAGCTCTGCGCTTTAGCTTATAAGAGTTTGGGATGTTATATAACTTCTGTGTTGATGCTTGGCTTCACAGAAATCAGAGATAGCAGACAGCAGTCTGTAGCCCATGTAGGGCATTAAATAATACAGCTTCTGTGTTTGCCATCACCACCTGAGCTAGTAAAATCACGCAGCTAACATTTAATTTATGATTCCTCAGTTCCTTAGAGTTGAAGTGTCTATTTCCAGGACTCAAGAAATAAAACATGGAGTCAACACTAAAACTTATTTGTTCATAATACAAACAACGCAGGCAGATGCAAGACAGGCATCCATGCACACTAACCAATAAGATTAATTCACAGTAACAAATTAACCAAGCACGCATTGAAAATGCACTTCCACTAAGAACGAAGGAAAACTCAGCATAGAGATATGAACTTTAGACAGTTTAGTTATGTGGTTACATTGCTAACCACTATTTCACAGTGCAACCATGCTGTAAATCCCTGTTACCAAAACTGCAGCAGCTCAAAACTAAATATTCGGTGCTGTAAAAAGATATTTGCCAGCTCACAGGTTTTGTTTTCTGCTTTTGCCTTTCTTTTTTTTCCTTACACTTGCATGTTTTAGATCAAATTACTTTTAATATCATACTATGTCAACTTTATCCATAAACCACTTCGGAAACTAAATGCTGCACATAACTGCATGCTAAAAACATACATTAAAAGAAAAAAAAAACATATATGACAAATATAGTATGACTGACAAAAATGAAGTGCAATAAAACAAAACAAAACATGACAGAACAAATAAGGCCAAACTGTTACTGATGTTGGAAGCTGAACAATAAAAATAGGTTTTTAGACAAGTTTTAAAAGTAGGCTGAGAAGGAACCTCTCTAACATGCAGAGGCAGGTTACTACACATTTGAGGGGCAACAACAGAGAAGGCGCAGACCCCTCTGAGATTTCACCTGGACCTCAATACCTGCAGAAACTGCTGGTTGGCTGACCTGCGGAGTTGAGAAGAAGCTCAGAGGTGCAGCAGGACAAAATCATTAAAACATTTAAGAAATGTTTTTTTTTCTCTGAATATCAGATCAAATAACCAGAGAACATAAACAATGCAGGTTTCAAGTGATAAGAAAATATCTATCCAAAACAACCTGGTCCAATGCAAAAAAAAAAAAAATTCTCTAGACCTAAACTAGTTGGGCCACAATAAAGTACACAAGCATGATTGACAGCGCTGAAACTCTCCTCCTAGTTCTGATTGGTTGTTTCTAGTTAGCACTGGGAAAAGGCAAAGAAGCTTGATTTTTTTTTTCACTGATGATCTATCGCCATCCTGACATGACACATTAATAGTCTTTACAAATATATAAAAAAAAACACATCTTTTATAAAGATTTAATGTAAGAACATGTCATATCTTAGTCCTTTTTCTGTTTTTCCTAATTTTTACTCTGGAAATGTATGTGATATAGTAATATTTTTAATTGTATATCTACTATGCATCGTTTGGCATTTAAGAAAAGTTACACATAATTTCCAATAAATTGTTATTCTGTTCAACACAAGTCTAGTAAAACAGTAAGAACCAGAAACCAAAAGCTAATGAAAAATCCATAAATCATCCTCATATGAAGAAAATGGCACTGGAAATTAAAAGAGATTCTCCTTTCACTTTTGCAAGAGTGCCAACATTACAAACATGTCACAGATTAACAAAGACTAACTAGTCAATGCATTACTTCAAGGCTTTACTATTGCAATTTTTTACTATCAAGAGGCCCCAAAACCTCAACTGAAAGCCTTCATCCAATTCAAATTCCTCCAGCAAGAGTTCTGAGGAGAATTGAAAGAAGATATAATGTTTCCTCTTCTAGCTCCATTTCATTTGCTCTCTGTTAAATGCAGCATGCAATTTAAAAATGTACTTACTGTGTAAAAGTCTCATAATAATCAGATTTTCTAAAAGTAGAAGAAAGTTTGTTTAGTATCTTGTGGAATCAGATCCCAGGTTCAGCCTGTGAGGCAGAATCTCTATCTACTTTTAAGACTGCACCTAAAACTTTATTTTCTTTTTTTGACAAAACTTATAGTTGGAGTGACTTAGGTTATCTTGAGCTATGGGCTGGAGGGCATACTACCATTTTTCTCACTTGGCTATTTTGTCCAACATAGAAATTATGCATTAACTGCAGTTATTGCTGCAAGTAGCTATGTTTCTCTAAACATAAGATACCCCTTGTTGAGGGTTTCTGAGATTATCTGTCTCCTATATATATGAGGCGAGCCATCATCTGATCAAAAGTTCAAGTTCTCTCTCTCTAAACATGGTCTCATCACTTTTATTTAACTCTGTCTCATTTTTGCTAGACAAAAGGATCAACTATAGTGAATGTGTCTTATTTCACATCTCTTAGATTAGCACAACTAGAGATATTCACTCTTTATCCATGTTTCTCTTAACATAGAAAGTTGGCTTCAAAGTCAACGACTAAATTTTCTTAGAAAGATGTGATTTATAAACTGAAATCTGGTTGAATTTCCAGTCTATTACTGTAAATAGACTGGAAACCCTGGAAACTAACAAGGACAAATAGAACATTTTCAATTTTTCTTTTCAAGATATGTAAAAGCAACATAGATGGACAGAGGACCTCTAATACTTTCAGCAACTAAGATCTTTGATAAATCATCAATATGAAGTTCCACATCTGAAGTACTCCATCTATCTCTTTAGTGCCACTGATGCCAAACGTAATGTTACATCTTCTGCCTTGTGTTTATCTTTAAATGAAGTACACATGTTGGGTGGTTTGCTAGGATAATTCAGTAATAATCAACATCTGCAGCATCCACATGGAGCAATAAGGCTGTTTTCCTAAGTTTACTCATTTGCTTTTCTTCACCAGTCGTTTAGTAACTACCAGAGCTGAACATTTTACTAAGTTATTTGACACTCTATAAGGAGAAGTACAGAGTTTAACATTTGATTTTTCAACTTAAGGAGCTATTTTGTTGTATCTTAATTAGATGTAAAAATAAACAACTGGCTGGTCAAGCCAATTGAAAAAGTTCCCAGATTAGTGTTAAAACACCTTTGTTAAATGTTAAACAGCACTCACACTCTCCCGCTGTCTTTGATTTCAGCCAAGGAAAATCAAATAAATACAACTGAAGAAATGCTGGCCCCATAAACTCGAATAATCCACGTCTGTCAGAGCACTGTTTAAAAATCAAGCCATGAAGGCGACTGGGAGCCTTCCAGCAGACACATGGACAACAAAAGCTACATTTGTTGGTATTGCTGGAAAGCCAAAGAGGCTTTGCCATGGAAATAAACATGTCAGAACCAATACAGCTTTTGCTCCAGTCCAGGAGACGATCCTCTGAGTACAATGTGTTCAGTAATGCTGTTTGGTAATTGACTCATGCGCCGAGATGAAAAGATTGTGTTTTTCATTGAGAGTCTAATTCTTTTGTGTTGAGGAATCACAGTTGTTGGAAACAAGCTGAAGCGGCTGAGAATGAAGTCGGCGCTTTGAGACAAGGATGGATAAACAACGTCAAAACAACTAAAGTAGAAAGACATGTTGGGCAACGGCTCAGATGTTTAAACAGTTTCCTCCAGGGATAGTGTCATTTTGAATATTGCTGCTCTTGAAGTGCTCCTCTGGTTCAGGCACTTAAGCATATTAAAGCCACAAATGGTGCAAGTCTTTGTTTAAACCCACTGACATCCTTGGAATATTGAATTTAATGATTTTGTTGGATGAGAGGAAGTCGTAGAATAATGAAAAACATTTTGCCTGGAAGTGATTTACACATGATGTACTTCTTGCTCAATAAAACTTTAAAATTTGCTGTTAGACTTGCACTAAATCCCTGGACGTGCATCTTTTTCCTCAGCAAAGCCGACTGATGACAGTAGGACAGGGCATGTTTACACAATCATGACAAATTAGGACATTTGCTTGGTTTGTTTTTTTTTATATTTTTGGATATGGATATTTAATATGCTTTTTAACAATGCTGATTAATAACATTCATTCAAGAAATATCATTAAATAATAACATCTAAAAGACCTTTTTTTTTTTAAATGTAACACAAGAAACTATATCTGGTGAAAAATAATTTAGGTCACCTCTACATCTGTACCTGCTTTCGAAGGATCACATCAGGTGCATAAGATGAGAAGTTTGTTTCACATTCAGTGGTGCATTCACACCAAGGTGCGTCTGGTTAACATTCAAAGTCTATTTCATGTTTCGTGCGTCCGATTTTACGGGTTTGGAACATTTTGAGCGTTCGACGTGTCCAACAAATCGGCCAGCATCGGAAAAACAACGCACCTCAACGCAGACTTGGAATGTAAAGCCAGACCCGCAAAATGCTAGGTGTAGAACAAAATGCCAAGCTTCTGCATTCTGATGCGTCAAACTTGACGCATCAGATGCGTTTTTGACGTGCATAACTCTTCTGATGTCAACGTAACCCAAGACTTCAGTTTGTCTGCTCTTAACAGTTTACGTTAGAGTGAGAAGCATGGGGACATCCCAAGAGTTGTTTGAAAGAAAACTTTATCAGCTTTAGCTAGATAAGTAATTTAAATTCCTTTTATGCAGCCATTCCACAGAGTAGAAAGCAATACACAAGTGAGGACGTTAAAAACAACCACCAGCATGCCCAGCTCTGATCGTCCAAGCAAGTTCACACAAAACTGTTGATGTGAAAGTGAACTCCTGTGCGATTATAAATCGATGGCGAACGTTTAATATTCCTCAGAGGTAAGTAAGAAGGAAATCTTTGCTCTCCAACAACAAGTTTGCCAGAAAGAATGAAGACAAAGACCAGAATGTCTAGAATAATCGGTTTTGGACAGAGGAGTCTAAGATGTGATGTATGTTTCGCATAAGCCAAGTACAACATATCTTTAATGTTAAGTTCATTTATTATGTTTGTCTATAATCATGTTACTTTCTTTTCCAGAGGCAAATAAACAAGGAAGACAACAATGTGGATGTTTCTTTTGAACAAAGTAAATACTCAGTAGGGTGTTGTTATTTTGCCCCCAACTGTAGCTGAATCAAACAAATTACATTTTTTAAAAAAGCTGTTCAAAGCCTTTCAGTGTAAACCTATTCTTTTTCTTTCAAAAGCAGGCCTCACATTAGAGTCAGAGGTGCCTAAGAGGGCTGCTGGCTGTGGAGGTGAGACCTTGTCAGAGGTGTGTTTCCTCCCTGATTTATGGGAAGGCCCCAGGATAAGCAACGCATTTAACTGGGCCGGCCGAAGAGTGTGTGACCAAGAACGGGACTGGAGAAGCTGGAGCACAAGTGTGAGTGTGTGGCAGAATTGCAGGCCCAAAGGTGTGCAGTTCACATGCAGGGTAATGTTTACTTGGAGTTTTGAGACCCTCACTGTTTGCTTTGCCCCAAACCTGCTCCAGAGACAGAAATAGACTGATTGGAGACCCGAATATTGTAGCTGAGCGTAAGCTGCCTGCAAGCAGTTTCTAAATATTAGTCTATAGCACCAGAATGACTGATGCTCTTTACGGGAGCAATAAAAATTGTTAGAATAACAGATATATGTGGAGGAAAAGCAAAGTAAAACTCCCTTTTTTTTCCCCCACAGGGTCCATTTCAGATTCCTTTTCATCAGCTCTTTGTGGTAGAAAAGGAAGGCTACCGAGTTCAATACCTTAAAAGAGTGTTCCTGTGATCCCAGTGTTTGTCAAACTGAGTATAATTACAGAGAAAAGTATTGTAATTATCTATCTTTAAACCACACTTACACTACAGTTTAGATTGCGGTTGAGCAAGACAGAGTTAAGATCTAAATAATACTTTAGGAGCTGAGCAGAAACACTGTAAGAAAAAAAAGAGTGAGGGTCTTCAGCAACAATCGAATTTCAATGTAATACTCCAACATTCAACTCTGTGTTAAATCCAGACATCAAATCTGGAAATAATCCTTTTCTAAAATGGCACCAAGACGTCAGAAACATCTGTGCATGTAAATATATTGGCCAGTGAAACTTAAAATGTTCTGAATACTTTAATTTTCAATGTTTGAGAAAGATACTCAGGTAAAAGTAACATGTTTATATTTGAACAACTAGCCTATTTACAATGTAAGCAAATAATTGAGTAAACAAATAATTTATTTAAAAGCAAAGCTCAGAAATATGCAAAATCAGACAAAAAATTTTAAGATCATAGATAAAAGAAGAAATACTCTGAGAAATTAGTTGGTTTTCTCCTCCACCAGTCATGACCAATAACTAGTTTGTTGGAAACTAAGAGATTCACATTTTTTCCTGTCAGTGACTGCACCATATTTAAATATTAGGAGGTGGTGCTAACAACCAGCGCTGCTAACTCAGCGGCTGTATTTACCAAGCACTCAGAGCTAGCTAGCATTCTTTTTCAATTTCTATTTTGCTATTAACTCTTCTCAATGAACAACAGTTCATTGAGAACAATAGTTCGTCTGTCACAAAGCATTCACAGGTGGTTCGGTCCTCATCTAGCAGTCCCTCCCAACTACAAGAGATGTTTTCATCTTCAAGTCCAAAAGGCAAATGAATTGAACACGCTCAAAGCTTTGGCTGAAATCTGGTTACCGTAGGCTTATATGTGAACCGAAAGATGAAATCTGATTCAAGAACTCAACTAAATACATTTTAAAATCATAATAATAGATACTCTGTGCATTGCCTGTTGTTTCTAATGGTGTGAATGACAATTAAAACGGCTCCTTTTGTTTATTGACAAGAATTTTTAAGAGTGCTTCCAATGGAGTTTTCACTCTTTAAAGCAAGCCGGGGCATTTTTAGGTCAATCAGGGCAGCACACTGGCCAGCCTCCAAACCACAAAGAAGAAGTAAAAAAAAAAAAAAAAGATTTAGATGAAATGCAGACGTCAACATGGGACAAGATTTAGCATCTCACCAGAGCTACTGCCCATTTTTCCCTCTGAGCTAATGAAGGGACACACTGTTGGCTGTCCAGCAAGCCTCTAAAAGGTTTTGAATAAAAATATCCACCGCTTCCATTTGGGATATTTACACTCATCCTTCACACACTCTAAAACGTTTAGGAGTCATAACCACTGACTGATCCTAGGCTTTCAAATACTGTGATCACAACTTCAGAGGCCCATGTCCCTCCCTGCTTGGACCGCTGAGCCTCAGAATAATCCAATGAAAACAGAGGCATAGACAGGAACATGCAAGATGAGATTCAGGACAAGTTAGCGAGGTAAAACACATTATGAATGCATTAATTTCTGCCATTATATGCAAGGCATTTAAGCATAAGAAGTAAGCAGGCTTATTTCTTGCTTGGGTCCACTCATTAGTGCTAATGTCTGCAACAAAATAAGTGTTTTGTTAAGGTGCACCACAACACATTTTGCATGCAGACCATGCAGCAAAAACGTTTTACAGTCAAGCAGAGACCTGAATAATGCCAACTCATGTTGCACAAAAAACAGAGGCGTACTATAGGAACTTTTGTTCCATGCCAAAACAAACAACTAATTAACCTAAAAGGTCATAATTTGACGTGTTTAGAAGTGACAAAAATGTTTAGAAATTAATACTATAAAACAAAGTCTTGATTCAAATATCTAGTAATTTGAGGAAATGTCAAATTCCAACTTACGTAAATTATTCCAACTTTCCAATCCAATCCAACTGTATTTATAAAGCACTTTAAAACAACCACAGCTGAAACAAAGTGCTGTACATTAAAACACAATAAAATAAAATAAGTTATTTTATGTATATTATTGTTTCTATTTGTCCATTTTAATAATGTAATATATGGAATAAATAAAGTATTTATTTCTCCAAAAGAGAATAAGAGAGAATATTTTTGCTGATTTAGTTTTATTTGCTATCATAAAATAAAGCTAAATTATCTGGGATAATACTAATATTAGATTTGAAGATTTAAAATCAAAAAGTTGAGAAAAAGATAAAATGGGAAAAAAATTTTAATGCAATGTCACACTGTTAGCAGCAGGTTTGATATGTGGGGAGTGAGCATCCATAGTTTGTTTATATGTGAAAAGTATTTCACTGTTATTAAATCCTATTCTAAAATATATAATCAAAAGTTATCCTCCATTGATTCCACTGACTCAGATTTTTCCCCCATGAGATATGCATAAGAAATGATAAAGAAGCCAGTCTAACAAGCCACTGTTGAAATGGAAAAGACAAGAGAAAGTGTGTGGTAATCATTAGACGTCAGGAAATGGCTAAAATGATCCACATGTGAACCAGGTGTCTGTAAAAAGTTTAAGTGTGAAGAGTTTGCTAACCACCACTAAAACTAACTGGAACCATTTGATCTGGTCAAATGAGACCAATATTCAGCTTTTAGTCTTGGTCCGCTTCTTTTCCAAAACCCAGGAGACCAGGAGAAAGTTCAGGATAACTTGAACTCTGAATAAGCAGGACAGTTTAAAGAAAAATCTGCTGAACTCAGTTGGCAAACTAAAAATAGGCCTTTATACTCCTGTAGAGGGCGCTGCAGATGCTAGAGCTGTATTATTGTGTCAATTATGGGAGGCAGTTCACACCAGCATACACTGAATCTTTGTGCCAGCTTCTTCAATCTGTCAGCACTTCCATAAACATTTCATAGTCCTCTGAGTGAAACAGAAAGAACCAAAGCCTGGAAACATCAGAATAAAAAGCGTGTCATTTACTGAGGGTTTCTCTAGGTACCTCAAGCTCTGACTGAACAGTGGCCATTCTGTGATTTTGATGGTCCAGGCATCTGGTTCCTTTCCTTTACCATGTGTGGCTTTAATAGACTATGACTCACAAACCTCCAGACCACCTCCTGAAGGAAAACACTTATTACAGTAATTAAGTGAATCGTAGAGTAATAATAAGAGCCAATACACAGAAGCTAACGTGATGGCATCGTTATCAGATGAACATTACTACCAAGTATCTTTTACAAGGAGCCGCAGTGACGAAAAGTGATTTGCTACTTGCAAGAGATTTTTCTTTCCTCTTCGCATTTCTCCTCAACTCTTAGTGATTTCTTGCAGCCTCATGAAGCATATTTTATGCGCAGGAAGGGTGGCACTTAGTCCAGCTGTGTAACATATATAAATCCAAGCAGAGCTAACTGACATGACACTTTCCACTTTGCACACAGCAATTACATTCATTGGCGGCTGCTTTGGCCAGATACACTACCAACTATAAAGACAGCAAAGTAGCAATTACAGCACGGGTGTGATATTTTTAGTTGTTTCCTGTCAAACGGACGTATAAAGTGAATGCTTGTCTCTCTAAGCTGTAAAGCAGCTATTAACTACTGCTACTTGCAAAAGGTGGAGCTCAGTGACCTGGATGTGCAGTTCATTACTGAGCCAGCTCACTAACCTCTCGCTTGTAAAACGCTTCATTTCCTTTGGGTTTTCTTTACTCACAGATTTGAAAGCAGATACAAGTTTTTGCTCACATAAGGCTGATGGGAGAAAGAATGATTGGTCATATGAGCAAAAGTGCTAACTTTTTGTATTTAAAAAAAAAGCGTGTCCTTTACTAAGCAATGTTTCTGAGAAGCTCAAACGTAACAAGGTGTGATACATTTTCACTTTTTTCCTTTAAAAGAAGCTACTTTGTAACAAAACCCAACTGAAATCCTTTTGTTCTTTTTACCTCATTTGAATTTTGTAAGTAAAACTATTTGTATAGCACCAGTCTAGATAAAAACCAAACTGATCGAAATTAGCTTGATTACTGTTTCTGACATAAAGTAATCCATACATAAATAAGTACAGCACATAAAAACATCAGAAAACTCAAAAAAACTTACTACTAAAGACCCTGAAAGCATAGAATATAGATACAATAGACAAAAACTAAATAAAATGATTATTTCTTATGTGTGTAAGTCAAAACCTGGATAAATGATATTAAAAACTTCTCAAAGTTAGCATAGACTTGCCTATGATCATTTAAAATAAAATAGAAATTGAATTTCAATTCATATGATCAATCCCATGAAACAACAAGCAATAACATCTATTCCTCTTCACATTTCTTATACTTGCCAATGGTTTCAATGTGCATTCATTCTACATTTGACACAAAGCAATGTGTTAAAAAATAAATAAAGTGAAACCTTTTTGCATCAACTGTCTGTTGGCATTTGTTTACTAATTCCTGCCTCAGATTTTTTTAATGATGATCATTGTCACCAAGATTGGGGATGAAGGTTACTTGAAAGCAGAATTTTTTTTTTATGCAATTTCACCTGAAATGTTCTAGTCCATGTAATATTGCATCCAAGCTGTCGTTTGGTATTGGAACGTTGATAATTTAATGGGAGAAGCAACTCAATATAAAGTGAAGGTCTTTCTGTGGATCCACTGGAGCCATGGGTCCCTGCAGCTCCTCCACAGGGACTGCAAGCTAGTGTTTTTCAAGTGAGTGTGAATGATCTCCCTTTCTGAATTTGTACATTTGTTTATCTTCAAAAAATTATATATATATATATATATATATATATATATATATATATATATATATATAATTATATATATATTATATATTATATAAAACCATTATTATCCAGTTATGAATAATTTATTAAACTCATTTTTAAAACAAAGAGGTGATTTACACATTAAATATAATATGTAAACCTAAATGCCTGCATGATGGATGACAAATATGAAAACAGGGATTCACCTTTCTATTATTACAGAAACAACCTGAATGTGGAGCTCAGTTCTCTAAATACAGCAGGGGATTGTATAGTTTTTCCCATGCCCTTGTCCGTTTAGGAAGTGTCAGATTCATCAATGAAGTCATTCCTCTTTCTGCCCACAATGCATAGGCCAGAGCCCACCAAATAAATAACTGGGCCTTTTTCATCTGGATTCCTGGATGTATTGGGGCTGGATTTTTCCATTACTAAGCAGAATAAGAGCATTTCCTTTCACTTCAAGCAGTCTCTAAAACCGGCGCTTACCATTAGGAATGTAAACATGCACAGTCTGTAAACAAGGCTCTTTCTCCGGCCCCCAACCCCCCATTCCAACGAGGCTGACCAACATAGACTGGCCTAATAATGACGCCCCTCCCTGACCCCACAGAGCTCTTAAAGACAGACGCAGCCCCATTATTCAGCACCGAGGTCACAGAGAGGAATAAGAGGGAGGGTAAAAGAAGGAAGGACGGGTGGAGAAACATCTGAGATCTTCTCCACAGTTCCCCAATCAGCAAGTCATAAAACATGAAAACAAATGCAAAGTCTGTGATCACCAGGTCTTAGATTAATAATCTAAGACCTGGTGAGCTTGGCTGGAGGGCTTTGAGGTCTCACCGAGTCTTCAGCTGACAGGCAGGGGTATCAAAATATGAGTTTAAGACTGAATGGTTCTTTGAAAGCAGAATTTTTATACAATTTCAGCTGAAATGTTCTAGTCTATGTAACATTGCATAGACTCATCAACAGGGATGTCGTCAATAAACTGTACATCTGTACAGGAAGGTCATGGACAGAGTGACAGAAGACAGTCTTCTACATTTAAACACAATGAGAAAACCAACATTTGGACCACAATGTTTAGATTAAAGTGCATTCTGTAAAGACTTGATGATTTTCCAAACCGCTGGGTTCAAAGTTGTTGTGAGGTGTACCAAAGTAAGAAGGTCTCACCAGCTGCTGATAAAGGAACTTTCTGTAAAAGGAAAGGGGGGAAAGGTACCTTGGAAGAAGCTTTCCACAGCTGACAGGTTCCTTAAGCAGGGTATCTGCTGTATCCACACATTATGGTTTTGTTCAGCAGTGGCTCAATGTGTGCAGATAGAAAGAAGTAGTGGTTCTGGCGTACCAAAGAGATGTTAAATTGATTATTGGAGCTCATTGCATTACATTTGGCAGAAAGGTTGAGATTCAGATCCAGGAATAACTGCTCAAATCAACTCAATTGGGAACTATTAGAAATTAAAATAGGTGTATTATAACAATGTACATCATAAAAGAACAAGAAACAAGTTTTAAATATTTAAGCAAAGGGTTGTGTGAAGATAATTGGAAAACATTAGCAGGCATGAATAATTTCAGATTCTTACTCTGGGGTTTGAGGAATTGGGGTTGTTAAATTACATAGCCAACAGTTTTTGGTATTCAAAAATTTGATCAATCTTGTATTTTTATCTGTTTTCTCCAACTCTACTAAAAAATATGCGCAACAAATCAATTTAGCTTTCTGGTTCTGGAGGTTTACGATAACACTGGATTTTATGTAGGTATTGTTTCATATTATATTGTTGATATTCCAGCATTCTGATATTTTAAGTAAAAAATTATAAGTAGAAGAGGATAAAAATCTTCTTCAGCAGAGATCACTTCCACCTTTATTCCAGCTCCCTCTCTGTCTCTCTCTCTCTCTTCTGCCCCAAGACTTTCTACTGGAAATTGTTTGATAAAATTATTAGACCTTGCTATGCATCTTGTTTACAGCCATTTTTTGGTAATTTATTTTCTCATTATTCATTTGATAAGCAAAGTATGTTGGTACTTTTGGAAAAATCTCATGCTGTTACGAGGCATAGACCGGCAACAGCGAAAGAAAATGCTTCTCCGAGCTTAGGTGAGTCAGGGTGTGAGAGCATGAATGGGGTGAAATCGGGTTGGAGAGCTTGGGGTGAGTGACCATGGCAGGGTTAGGAGACTGGGTGCACCCACCATGATTTGCTGGTTTCTGGGGTCCTGATGGCTGACAGTCGTCCCGTTCTTGTTGCAAGCAAGAACAGGATTTACTAATGAGCTATGGGTCTGGGTTTAACTCTGCTTGTCCAGTGAGAATCTAGCAATCTCCTGAAAACGTTGGACCAGAACACAGCACACCAAACAACACCGGTCCGCACCATACTGCTCAGAGAAAACAGGCCATTAGGGAGCTGGAGGATTTGCGCCAGCGCCTTGGTGTCCATCTGTGCATCCGTAAGACATGCAGCACAACACAGCAGTACACCCTTTCGAGACATACTGGTTCCCATTTTATTGCTTTCATTATGCCAGACGTAGTTTGATTTTATAACATCAGGCACACAATTAAGATACAAAGATTTTTTTGTTTGTTTTTTTTGTTTTGTTTAAGGTTTTATTGACTCTAGTGCAGTGGTTCTTAACCTGGGCTCGATCAAACCCCAGGGGTTCCATGAGTCGGTCTCAGGGGTTCGGCGGAGCCTCTGCCGTGGAGGTAAAGACACACTTGTGTAAAGTCGTGATGACGTCCCGCTTTGCCTTCACTTGCCGCAGAGGATCAAGTTACATTGCTTAGCCAATCAGCGTTGCGGAGGAGCCCTGATTGAAGGAGCTCCACTCTCAGCATGGATTTGAACTTGTGTCTTTAATTACTTCAGCAAAGCTCACAGGTTTTACCAAATTCTATAGTCTAAATCTGCTCCTTAGTCGCATGTTTTTGGGGTTGGCACTGCCTCTAGTGGCATGGGGGTGATTACACAGCTAATATAATTATATTACTAAATCAAAATACCGCGAAGTATTTTGTGTGTCGGGGGTGGGGGGGAATAAGAATGGATATGCAACTGGTGGGTTCGGTACCTCAAAAAAGGTTAAGAACCACTCCTCTAGTGTCTAGTGTTCAGACAGGAAAGTGGGTAATGAGAGAGGGGGAAGACATGTGGCAAAGGTCATGAGGTCGGGAAGCGATCCTGTAAAATGATATTTTACAGTGAATTCTTTCTCCCACAAACTCTGTGGCATCGCCTCTTCTCTGAACATATAAACCATCTCTTAGTTGATGAACTTGCTTGCCTAATTAACCAACAAAGATAGAAACAAATCAAATTCTGCAAGTTTCAACTTTAGAAATTGTTGTTAAATTATATATCAGGAAGGTTGAGTTGTGATGTCCTCTTTGTTCAAACTGTCTCTGCAAAGCTTTACTAAACTGCATGCCGATATTGGCCCCTACATTTTATTCACATAGCGAGGCTGAGCAAACAAGAGGGAAACCTTGGATTTTGTATGGAATAAACAAGGTCTTTGTTCTGCCTGGTTTCAGGTAGTTGCACAAGGTATTAGGGACGACATCAGTTCTAATTATCAAAGAAAAGTAAAGGAGTGCATCTCAAAAAAAAACTAAGTGCAACATATCTTTGCAAACCCCTGATTATTTTGATTTGCAGCAGGATTTGAAAAAAAAAGGATAAAAGCATTTTGATTGCTTTTCAGCTTTTCCGCATTTCTAAAGATCTATCAGGTGACGTACTGAAAGTAATAATAATAATAATCAATTTAATTTATAATGCACTTTTCATTAATAAAAATCTCAAAGTGCTAACCTGAAAAGAAATCTACTTAAGCTAAGTATGGCAATGAAGACTCAGGAGTGCTAATTGCTTTTTGATTGTTCAATCCCTTTTTTTAATAAAGCTTGTGTTATAAGCACTTACATCAGATGTAAATGTGTGAGAAAACTAATACATGACATTATGTGTAATTAATCTTTCATTAACCCAAGCAACCTTTAAACAAGCATTGTGGAGATTTAAGCTTATGGCTTTTAATACAAGAAGAAAGAAAAATCACTTTCCTACTGGGTTAAAACAACCATAAATACAGTTACTGTAGAAAATAACAAGTCAAATAAAAAAGTATTCCATCCAGCTGCTCTGTGAAGCCCTCAGAAAATATCAGTGATCAAATATCATGAATGCCGAGGAACAGACAGCTCAGGTAGGCAAAGTGAAGTTGAGGAGAGTTTAAAGCTGGGTCAGGTTAAAAAAAACACATATCAATCTTTGAACAGCTCACAAACCAAATAAAGAGAAAGGAACTACAAAGACATTAAAAGAGACATTTAAACCTACAAAGAAGCTCTGGAAAAGCTGAAGTGATCAATACCTCAGGTGGAAATATCTTTAGACAGAACAAGGCTTAGACTTAAACTACCATTAGAAATGAGTGAACCATTGTTAAATGAAGCCAACAAGAAGTTGACTTCGCAGGTTGCTACAAGCCGTGTAGGAAAACAACAAAAACTTTCTCTGTGGAAAAACGTTCAAGTCAAATGAGATCAAAATGTTAAGCTCTTGACCTTCATGCAAAACTAACACTGAACAACCAATACGTACAGTAAAACATGTTAGTGGTAGTATTATGCTGTGGGGAGGGGGGGGAGGGAGCTGGCTTGAGTTAATGGAAAGATGGATGAAGCTGCACAGGCCAATCTTGGAAAGAATTCTGTGACACAACTTCACTTCCAAGCAGGACAACAATCTTGAACAAGTCAGAACTACAATGGCACGGTTCCAAGAAAAGCCTCAAGTGTCTAAAGCTAATTGAGAATTGGCTAGAGATGAAAATTCCTGTTTGTAGATGATCTGCATGCAATCTGAGCTTCGGCTATTTTACAAAAAAAGAGTGGGCAAATGTTTTAATCTATAGATGTGCAAATTTAGTGTAGACACTTCCCTCACTGGGGATGAATACAAATGCACAACACACATTTTAGATGTGTGCGTGTATATATATATATATATATATATATATATATATATATATAATATATATATATATATATATATATATATATATATATATATAATATATATATATATATATATATATATATATATATATATATATATATATATATATATATATATAGCTGACTGAATAGCTCAATGGGTAAGTCACCAGTCTACCACCCGGGAGACCAGGGTTCGAATCCAGGCTGGGGCTGAAGTTACAACAGTCAATTGAGCTGTCAGTGTGGGTCCTTAGGCAAGACCCTTGGAGCTATATAGCCGACCTCATACCATGAGAGACACTGATAAGCACGACATGCCGGCTCAGACGTCGCCCGGCCAAACAAGGTCTGCGTCAGGTGCTGGGGAACCAGAGCACCTAGATGAAAAATGGGCTACTGGAACAAGACGGAAATGGGCGAGAGGTGAAAACATGGATCTGTTGGAATGCTACTACTCAAGTAACCCTAGTCAGAGGGGCTACATGCGAAGACTGTGGGAGGAATGGTTACTTCGACATCCCCAGTCAACACTAACTGCTAAGCAACTAGTGGCTCAGTGTTCCAACATCCGCAAACGGCAACTGCTCTCACAACTTGAGATTGACGAGGTACAACACAAATGCTATGGCAAAGGGAGGAGCCAGAACGCCAGGTCAGCGGGGAGTTAACCACCCACCCAGAGACTGGGTATGTAGCCCCAGTAATGAACGAACCATCAGAGCTGAACGAGGCAGCAACTGACCTGAGAGAGAGAATCGTGGCCGTAATGAACACCAGACAACCCCGACGCCAATTACAACGGCTGAGTGAAGCACCACCAGAAAGTCTAATTGAAGATGTGAATGCGGCATTGAGAACGATCCCTACCAACACCATAACAGAAACCAATGAGCTCATATACAACTCAGCATCAGTGATCCTTGAGATGCTTGGCTATAAGAGCAATCATGAGACCCAATACCCACCATGGAAAAGACGGTTAGAGGCTAAGATCAAGATAACAAGGAGGGAAGTGAGCCAACTGTCAGAGCTCCAAAGGGTGCAATGAAAAGATCAGTACACAAGAAGTACAGCCAGATGTCCATACCTGAAGCACTCGAAACTGCCAAACAAAGGCTCCAAGCCTTGGCCAGCCGCCTGAAGAGATACACAAGAGAGAATGAAGCCAGGAGGATTAACCGGCTCTTCCACACCCAACCAGCTAAAGTGTACTCTCAATGGCAGGGTACTAACAACAGAGCAGACCCACCAAGGCTGGAGACTGAACAATACTGGAAAGGCATATGGGAAAGGGAGGCGACCCACAACAGCAATGCAAAGTGGCTGACCTCTCTACGAGAGGAACACAGCAACCTCCCTGAACAAGCCCCAGTAACCATCACTGTGGCAGATGTCCAAGAAAGAGTCTCGGGTATGAAAAACTGGACAGCACCAGGACCTGACATGATCCATGCCTACTGGCTAAAGAAACTCACTGCCCTCCATGAGCGACTGGCAGCTCAAATGAACCAGCTGCTACAAAATGGGACTCACCCTGAATGGTTAACTGAAGGTCGCACAATCCTGATACAGAAGGATCCCTCAAAGGGTTCAATCCCATCCAACTATCGGCCAATAACCTGTCTCTCTACAACATGGAAGCTCATATCAGGCATCATAGCGGCTAAGATAAGTGGTCACATGAATAAATACATGAGTACGGCACAGAAGGGCATCGGCTTAAATAGCAGAGGAGCCAAACACCAACTCCTTGTAGACCACACAGTCGCCCGAGACTGCAAAACCCGACACACCAACCTGTGCACCGCTTGGATAGACTACAAGAAAGCCTATGACTCAATGCCACATACTTGGATCATTGAATGCTTAGAGATGTACAACATCAATAGGACTCTAAGAGCCTTCATTGCAAACTCGATGGGGCTGTGGAAAACCACCCTTGAAGCCAACTGCAAACCACTTGCACAAGTGTCCATCAAATGTGGCATATACCAAGGAGATGCTCTGTCCCCACTGCTGTTCTGCATAGGCCTGAACCCCCTCAGCCAAATCATCAACAAGACTGGCTACGGATACCGACTGAAGAATGGGGCCACAATCAGTCACCTCCTCTACATGGATGACATCAAGCTGTACGCTAAGAGTGAGCGAGACATCGACTCACTGATCCACACCACCAGGATATACAGCACTGACATTGGGATGTCATTCGGACTAGAAAAGTGTGGTCGGATGGTTACAAAGAGAGGGAAGGTCGTCCGCACAGAAGGGGTCTCACTCCCAGAAGGAACAATAGCAGACATAGAGCACAGTTACAAGTACCTGGGAATACCACAAACAAATGGCAACCTGGATGAGGTCACAAGGAAGGGAGCCACAGCCAAATACCTCCAACGAATAAGGCAAGTCCTGAGAAGCCAGCTCAATGGCAAGAACAAGATCCGTGCAATAAACAGCTATGCATTACCAGTAATCAGATACCCTGCCGGAATAATCAGCTGGCCAATGGAAGAGATAAAGGCCACGGATGTTAAGACTCGGAAGTTACTAACCATGCATGGAGGGTTCCACCCCAAATCCAGCACCCTGAGACTGTACACAAACCGTAAGGAAGGAGGCAGAGGACTAGTGAGTGTGAGAGCCACTGTCCAGGATGAAACATCCAAGATCCATAAATACATCAAGGACAAAGCCTCAACGGATGATATGCTCAGCGAATGTCTCAGGCAATGGGGAACAGAGGATGAGGGGCTAGAGGTTCCATCATGGGAGAACAAGCCCCTACATGGGATGTACCACCGACAAATAACTGAAGTGGCTGATATCAGGAAATCCTACCAATGGCTGGACAAAGCTGGACTCAAGGACAGCACAGAGGCTCTCATCCTGGCTGCACAGGAACAGGCCCTAAACACCAGAGCAATAGAGGCTCAGATCTACCACACCAGACAAGACCCAAGGTGTAGGTTGTGCAAGGAGGCCCCTGAGACAGTCCAGCACATAACGGCAGGGTGCAAGATGCTGGCAGGGAAAGCGTACATGGAACGACATAACCAGGTGGCGGGCATAGTGTACAGGAACATCTGTGCAGAATATGGACTGGAAGCCCCGAGATCGAAGTGGGAAACACCCCCAAAGGTGGTGGAGAATGACCGAGCTAAGATCCTGTGGGACTTCCAGATCCAGACAGACAAGATGGTAATGGCGAACCAACCGGACATTGTGGTGGTGGATAAAGAACAGAGGATAGCCGTTGTGGTGGATGTAGCTATACCAAGTGACTACAACATCAGGAAAAAGGAGCATGAGAAACTGGAGAAATACCAGGGCCTCAGGGAGGAACTGGAAAAGAACTGGAAGGTGAAGACCACAGTGGTGCCTGTGGTCATCGGGGCCCTCGGGCAGTCACCCCCAAACTGGAGCAGTGGCTAAAACAGATCCCAGGAACAACATCAGACATCTCAGTCCAGAAATGTGCAGTACTAGGCACAGCCAAGATACTGCGCAGAACCCTCAAGCTCCCAGGCCTCTGGTAGAGGACCCGAGTTCAGAGGATGAAAAGAGACCACCCGCAGAGGGTGAGAAGGGAATTTTTTTTTTTTTATATATATATATATATATATAGATATAGATATATATACACATTCACGTAAAGAAGATAAATAATGTCCCTTTCACTGTGGAATTATCACAAACGATAAACAAGCTTTGAGGAGATTCCGCGAAACGTGACATTGTAACATAGCAATGTGGAGAAAACTCAAAGATGCATTAGGCTCTGCACAGTGACTTCATGCAATTGTTAACATTAAGTGGAAAAATATAGCTTCCTGAAGTCAGAGTTTTTGACATTTTCACAGGAAAAAATCAGTCACACACTTAATGTTTTAGACAGGATTTGAATTTTTCTTCACCACTCTACTAATGAAGTCTCTCTTCTCATGAACATCCACTGCTTCCACGAAGCACCAGTTTCAAACAGTTCAATAAAACTCTATTTGTTCCAGAGGGGTGATTTAAAGGAACAGATGAGACACTAACATTTAATTTCTGCTTTAAGAGAAACTGGACTGGTAACCTCCACCCACTCATCAGAGAGTGACCGGGGGTCACGTCAAGGCTGAACTCGCCTCGAGCGCTCTGATCATAATGAGAACGTGAAAAGCTCCTAGAGTATGCTGATTGCAAAAATATATGCACTCTGTGCATGAATGTAATTATCCTAGTGAGAAAATGCAGGTTTGATAAAACAGTCCAGACATTATATCCATAGTCTCTCCAAGTCACATGTTAACACAGTTAAAAGAAGCATTTCCTTCAAAAACGCCTGAACAAAGAACATCTTTTGTTTCTCGTTTGTGCATGACACCTTAGCAGACAAGTAGGCACTTTTAAGTCTGCTTGTTTTAAAGGCAAAGTCATTTTACTGTTGCATATCCCACTTGTACAGAAAGGGGACAGAGCAGCAGCCGTGCAGTCAGTGAAATGAAAAGCGAATATGACGAGAGACGTTAAAATGGTGTCCAAATGCCGAGGAATTATGACTCGGCGTGACAGGAGGCAGTCTAGTCTTTTTTCCTCCCCTTCTGATAAACAGCACAATCTACCGAGTTCAAGGCCACAGCGATCGGCAGGAGTAAAGCTCTGTCTGAATGATCCTTTCAACCTTCAACTCTTTCAACCAAAAAGCATAAAAATGAAGTCAAAAACTTTTGATTATTTTTAAAATGCCTTGAAAAAAGTACTGGTACTCCTTGAACTTTTTCACGTGACAAGCACAAACCTAAATATATCTTGTACGGAGCAACAGACCAACCCAAAGTAGCGCATAACTGTGAAAAGGAAGGTAACACATGCATGGTTTTCATTTCAGAAGTGTAGTATGCATTTGTCTTTAGGCCCCTAAGTCAATACTTTGTAGACTGCTGCAGTTTTGCTGTAAGTGTGTTAGGCTAGCTCTCCTTCTGCTTTATACATCCACAGATTGACATTTTTACTAAAATAGTTCAAGCTCAGTTAGATTCTACAGGGACCACCTGTTAACATTAATTTTAGCCATAATTGGATTAAGGTCTTGGTTTTGGCTAGGCCATCTTAACACACAAACATTACTTTCTATAAAATGACACCATTGTAGTGCTGACTGTATGTATACTTATTTATGTATGCCATTCTTTTGTTTTTGTTTTTACTCTCTTGATGTTTAGTGTTTCAGTACGACAACATGCGAAAAAGTCGAGATTTTAATATTTTTTGTGAAAGTATGCATTTTTCTAAAACAATATGTTGCTTTCTAGAAAAAAATATTTAAAAATTAAACAAAGTGACACAAGAAAGGCGTCACAGGGAGAAGATGCTCGTCCCTACCGTCATACAGCAAGACGCTTTGTTCTCATAAAAATAAGGTCTATTCAGACTTGCGTAGAATTACCAAAGCAGGTTAACTAACCCTAAATGGAAAGTGAAAGGCCTACTGACAACCCACACAAGGAGATCGCAACAAAGTTTATGCTCAAGAACGGAAGGTTCTTACAATCCCTCCAACATTATAAGCCATAAAAATGTCAAAAGCTTTATGACTGGAAGCAATCTCCCATCCTTATTCTGACACTCAGCAGCCAAATTAGAAGGAGATTATGAGAAAACTTTCCAATATACGTACATGGGCCAGTTGAAGATCTCAAGGTTTGCCACAGTTTGGCTTTCAAAACACCAAAGGTTTGATCATACTGTTCCTGTGAGTCAGTCCTTAATGATGATGAGATGATAAAAAGAGAGCTTCATAACAAGCTGTTTCAGTGGAGGTCTTATTCTCTTAACTTGCAAAATGCATGAGAATTTAAAATGTGAAAATTCATAAAAGCTATTACTTATGGTTACATCTCAATTTGTAGAAAGTTTCTGAGAAGAAGCAGAAATGCATTATAATCCTTGCACTTTTCTGAGATAAAATCTGGCCAAAAAATGTGTTTGTTTTGTTTTGTTTTTTTAAATTCTCATTGCCGTTAATAATTACTGACCTTCAAAGGTTGTAAAAATCTCTTTTTATTAGAATAGCTTGTTGCTGCTCACTGTCGATGAGTTGGCTGAAACAGAACTCCCATATTTTCTCTTAGACCAGCTTGGCTGTGTGGCCATGTGTGTGTGTGTGCTTCAAGTGTTGATTGAAAGGAATAGTAATACTGCAAACTGCTTGAAAGCAATAAAAGAAAATCCCTAAAAGTTATTTCTCTTATTAACCTAGTATCTAGCAAATATAAATGCTTTGGTAATCTGAATTAGACAGAAAAACTTTTGTCTGATTTAATGTAAAAAAAAAAATCTTCCTCCAAAATTGTACGTCTTTCTATGCAGTGTATTAAATATAATGCAGGGTTTCCCTACTGTGTTTTAAGCCTGGCAGGCCACCAGGCTTTACATGTGCCCACACCAGGCTTACCATTGCTTATTTAAGTTTTTTTTTTTTTAATGTTTGCATTTTTTACGACTTTACAGTTTGTGTTCAGATATGCATCTTTCAATAAGAGTAAGTGATATTTTCACATTTCCTGTCAACTTTAAACATTTTTTAAACTCAAACACACGACTGGATGAACGACTGCAGAGTGCCCCAAGCGCCAGGCTTAGCAAGTTTTCTGGGGAAAAAACTTATAATGTATTTCCAAATCTTTGTATTTGTTGTGAGTGAAAAGTACAGTTGCCTTCATTCAGCAAGATAACAATGTTAGCAACAGACATTTCTGGTTCACAGCAGTTCCAGAAACTGATTCGTGTCTTTGCCCAAATGTTGGAAGAGTCACTGTACAAAGACGTCGCGGTTTTACACAGACCTGCTTAACATCTGGTCATGTCAGAAGATAAAGAAGAACGGATAAAAAGTCAACGAAATGGAGCTCTGCTAATCATTATCTGAAATGATGGCGATGGCTGACAGGGAGCTCCCTGTGGTGGGTGTAATGCAGTCGCTAGATGCATTTGACTAAGAAAAAGCATGGCTCCTTCATTAAGTGCAAAGGAGAGGAAGCAGGGACAAAGCAAACAAAGCAAGAGGAGAGGGGTGAGTGAGCGTTGGGGGATTTCTTCTTCCCTTCCATCGCACCCAGCCAGAGCAGACTCAGTTAGCATCTCAAGGTAAGCCTCCCCGTCACTTGGGCCTCATATCGCTAAGGCCGCTCGGTTCCCACAGTGTGTCAGGGCCTGCATGTGGCCTTCCACCCCACTCCGGCAGCTCTGCGTCTTTAGACCCTCAGGGCCCCGGAGCAGAGGTTACACCAACACAGCCAGCCACAGCAGCATGTCAGCCCCACACCAACCGTTGCCTTGGTGCCACCGCAAGAGATCCTGACTCCTTTCGAGGGGAAAGTGATTTGCCATGACGTGTACAGCTCCCTTTTTTCTTCTTTGCTCACTTGTAGCTCCTCTCTCCATGCATTTAATCTCCCCTGCTCTCATTTTTCCCCTTCTTTGTCATTCTCTCCACCACATCCTCAAATCTTCCCTGTCTCTCTCTCTCTCTCTCTCTCTCTGCACTCCCACTCCCTTTTTGTTTCTTTGAGTAATGGCTGATGCCAGAAACAGTGCCACGATTAGAATGACTTTGATGAAAGACAACATCTGCACTGAATAAATACCCAACCGACATATTGCGTTTTTTTTTATCCAGCTATTATTCACCTCTCTTTCTGGTTTTCTTCTTTAAACCACTTCCATTTTTGAAGACTTTTGTGCATCTCGAAGTTGTCATCAACATTAAACCACAATATTCATTTGCAGTTAGGCCCACAACATGCTAACAAATAGCTTCAGAGCCGCAGCAAAGGAGCACGCCTTGTACCGATAAACGGGAACCGGAGGAGAAGCCGATCAAGTGGGTCGTCCGGAGCGTTTCACTCGGTGACCAACAAACAGGTGCATGGCATTACAGCCCCGCTTGCTCCCAAGGAGCATTCCACGCTACAAGGAAGTGTGTAATCGATGTTGTGGAGAATAAAGTGAGAAAAAAGTAGTTCTAATTGCAAAATGTAAATATTGAGTTTTCCCACAAGTGGGGGCAGACCACCCAGGATGCAAAATAGTCACCCACCCCCTTTCTCTCTCTCTCTCTCTCTCTCTCTCTCTCTCTCTCTCTCTCTCTCTCTCTCTCTCTCTCTCTCTCTCTCTTTTTTGCCTTGTCGACCGCCCGAGAGATGTCTTTTTGTGAGTGCAAAACATCACAGACCACAATCAGCCACTCACACACAAACCATGATGTGTCTTTGCATGCAAATACTCGGCTAGCTTTGCTCGGCGTTTGTATTGTGGGAAAATTAAGTGATGAAAACCTGTGAGAGGGGGTGGAATGAGAAAGAAGAGAGGATCAGAGAGCCGAAGGTTTTGCACTGTGTCTTTTCTTGCTCCTGTAAGGTGGTCGGGTCAGTCTGGTCTGAATGAATTCTCACAAGATGAGAGAGGAGGACAGCACTGTAGCTGCAGTGTCTGACAGACAGAGACTCCACCGTTGGTGTGTGTGTGTGTGTGTGTGTGTGTGTGTGTGTGTGTGTGTGTGTGTGTGTGTGTGTGTGTGTGTGTGTGCGTCTTGCGGGCTGGTGTCAAATACTTGTCTAGACTGTGACAAATACCTCCCCGTATTCTTGCCATGATTACCTGCAGGATTGCCTACGAAACGCAACCGTTCACACAACCGATGCCGTCTCAAGATCAAAGCAAGCAGCTTCATTCCAACAGCAAACTCACAGAAAAAAAAACT
This sequence comes from Poecilia picta, assembly GCA_033032245.1. Classification (NCBI taxonomy): domain Eukaryota; kingdom Metazoa; phylum Chordata; class Actinopteri; order Cyprinodontiformes; family Poeciliidae; genus Poecilia; species Poecilia picta. The sequence goes on along the minus strand of CM065359.1, from coordinate 10,928,001 downwards.
TAATTTCACTCTCACTGTGGGTTTTTTTTCCTGTTTTTCTCTTTTTGTCTTGGCATGTCTTCATAAATATAAGCAACTGACACAGCACGAACGGCAATAAAAAGCAATTAAATGATTGCAAAATGAGACGCAGAATAAACAGGAAGCATCTGCTTAAAAAAAACAAACTGGAATCCAAAAACTATAGATCTGCGTTTCAAAGTAATCACAGTCTGCCTGATTCAGACCTGTGGTGCCAACTCTGTCCACCCTGATGATTAACATGGAGCTTCATGTTTTAGCTGTGGTTTTGATTTCCAAAATTATAATTTTTTTGCACGGTTTATACCGGTCTCTGGTGTTTCCTCACTTAAGAATGTATTTTCTCAATGATACATTTTACATTACATTTTGTAATAATGCATTTGTTACTTTTAATCTGTAAATAATATTTTATGAATAATGTCTGGCTAATAAATTTTCTTCCCAACCAATTCTCATTTGTAGCAATTTAAATTCTATATTTTATTAATAATTTAAGATAATTTAAGATATTTTTGTGTCCACTGCAGCACACGACTATTAATTATTAATTAAAGATGTACTGATCACCCTTTTCTGGCCAGTACCGATTTCCAGTTTTCTTTTAGCTCTGTCCTGCTGATACTTTTTTTTTTAAATTGATTTTGTTTTATTTTGTCAACAAAAACAAACTAAAAACATTTTTAGATTAAAGCTACCTGAACCTTTGCCTGATTTTTATTCAACTGAAAAAAAATATGTGTTCATGGTCCTGGATTATGTGTTTCTAGATCTCAAATGGTTCATTTACTTATTTTTTTATACATTTCACAAAGCAGATAAAGAAAAAATTGGCCGATTGATTGGTGCTTCTTCAGTAATAATAAATTCAGCCTTGCTCCTTAACCCTCTTTCTACTCCATGACAACAAAACTCAGTTTTGGCTTTTGGTTGTTAAGTGCCACCCCTAAGATTATTAGCCCCCCAACCCCTTTAAAAAATAAATAAAAATCTGGCCACCCGTTTTGAAAACTTTCTGTAGGCGCCCCTGATATCGATTTTAAACTGTTTGGACACGTGTTTGCTTTCAGCCTGATTAACTAATTTAGGCACATGATCGGCTGCAATTAGTAAAATGAAAGGCACTTGGAGGCGACAACTTACCTTGAGGGGTTTTACTTCCTGAAGCTGACTGTTGGACAAAGGCGACCAAAAGGAAACCCACAAATCCAAGGCTTGCGCGTACCAAAGCGTGCAGATACATGTTAACTTTTCCTTTAGTTCAACACGACAGGAACACTTTCTGGGATCTGCGATGCGCAGGAGCACACAGAACATAGAAGGTGTGTGTGTGTGTGTGTGTGTGTGTGTGTGTGTGTGTGTGTGTGTGTGTGTGTGTGTGTGTGTGTGTGTGTGTGTGTGTGTGTGTGTGTGTGTGTGTGTGTGTGTGTGTGTGTGTGTGTGTGTGTGTGTGTGTGTGTGGCAGAAATGTAGTGTCTTGCTACTCCTCCTGAGCACCCGCTGACAGGATACGGTGCGATCCTCTCTTTTTTTCCTCTCCCCCCCCTCTCTCTCTCTCTCTCCTCTGAACGTCTTCTTATTTGAGTTTAAAGTGATCGGGGTTGAGGAGAGCCCTACAACGCGGAGCGCAATAAGCCTGTTCTGTTATCATGGTTCGAGCCCAGAGACGGTGCCAATTTAAGAGAGAGCGCGAGAGAAAGAGAGAGAGAGAGAGAGAGAGAGGGGGGAAGGAGCGAGAGATGGAGTGCTGGACGGGCTCTAAAGGGGGAGGAGAGAGGAAGGAGCGTCCGATCAGCGCTCCTGACTCCTCCGACGCTCCGGCTCCTACCTCAGCCTCTCTCTCTCTCTCTCTCTCTCTCTCTCTCTCTCTGTTTTCCTCTCTCTCTCGTTTTGTTCTGCAGGAACTCACACGCAGGTGCTGGCCGGGCTCAAGGTGACCAGGGGGGTTACCACGTGCGCAGAGGTGCGGGTCCGGCTCGTGCACCTGCGCAAAAACACAAGTTGCCGTCACCGCAGTGTGGTTAAAAAAAAAAAAAAAAAAAAAAGCAATTGTTGTAAGGAGGGGGGGTGAGGGGGAGGGGGGGGGGGGGGGGCAACGGGGTTGATGGGTTTATAAACGCCTCAGATGAAAAAAGTAATAGCTTGGAGATTGCATTCTGTAGTTACCCAGTAAAGCGTGGAGATCATCATTATCTGGGCCAACTAAACAGTCTGGGCGCATTTATAGCGGATCATTTAAAGCAGAGGCGACCCATGGCTATATGAGGCCCAGGGCAGAACCTCTGTTACCCCCTTGTGATACACGTTCAGGGATTTATTTTGTTTTATTTTATTATTTTTTTACACTTTCTATTCAATAAGGCTTCTTTTACAATTACTTAGCAACCCAACATTAACTTCAGGTGTTTGGTACATATTTGAAAAGTTCATTTATTTCAGTAATACCATTCTAAAAGTCAATGGTCAAGTCAAGTCTAAAAGTTGGGAATGGATCAAAATGCAGACAAGAGCTGGGAGCATGGATCACGTTGAAAGACTCAGTGGAGAAATTAAGACAATAAAAAAAGTAAGGAAAAGGCTTGGCAGCACAGGGAGCCAGAGGCAAACAAAAACAAGGATCCAGAAAAAAAAAAATTCAGGAAAATCCAGGGAAATAACAAGGTTTAGCAGGAGGATCCAGAACGGAGTCTGAGCAAGAGAACGGTTTAAACACTAGGAGGGCGAATGGTTTAACAAAAGACCTGGGCTGATGAGATGCCGGGTTGTATGTGTGAGGGGAAGAGAGAGAAAAATGGCACAAGGGATGAGAAAGAGAACACAGGTGACTAGAAAATAATTCTAATATTAAAGAATAGATCTAAAAAACATAATTCAACTAGTTTAATAAAAAATACAAGAAATAAACTAGAATCACAAAGAGCGACTGAACTAAAACAAAACACAACACTGGACAAAGAAAGAAACCAAGGAACAAAGAAAAAATAAACAAACCTCAAAACAACTCTAACAATTCTAACAAAGCTTCATTATAGACACAGCGACACACCAGTTTCAATAAGTTTACATTTCTACAAGCACAGCTGACATGAAATTCTCATCAGAGACGTCAGTAGCAACTAATCCAGTCTACACACATGAAGAAATCCAGCCATAACTGTCAATAAAATGTTTAGTAAAACAGAATGACAGGATATTTGGAACACATGAACTGATGTGCAAAACAGCATGGGAAGTCACGACACAGCTGAAATATATCAATAATTAGAAGAAAGGTGTCATGCAAGAAGCATTTAATACTGGAAAAAAAAAAAAAAACAGTGAGCTCTCTCTCTCAAGAGCTTTGCAGCCTGATGGCGGCGGTCCCAGCAGAATTTCTAAACTCCTCGAGCGCCACTGGGCTCATAGTCCGCAAGTGGAAAGAATCATTACGCCATAAACTGGCCGTGGACATTTCGTCCATGCAAGATTTTAGACAGGGAATTAAAAAGGACTATTAGAAGAGTTGTCTAGAAGCCAAGGACTTCTTGTGGAGAGCTTCAAAAAGACGTGGAATCAGCAGATGGACACGAGGAAAACAAGAAGAAATGCATTCGGCTGCCAGGACCTGCATCTTCGGATGCCACAGTGCACCATTTTGATCTGGAGATCTAAAAGGCACTACCATATATCAACACTTAGATTTGGAGAGGGGACCATCATTTTGCCCCTAGGTGTGAGAGTGTATGCATTTATTTTGTCATGTGTGTTTCTGTGTTTCCCTGTGATAGACTGGAGACCTATCCAGGGTGTAACATACCTCATGCATAGTGATTTCTAAAGGTTTTCCACACTAAAAAAACAGTAAGGGTTGGATTTTTGCATAATTTTTGGACTAAGATTATGCTTCTGTAATAAGTAGAAATTTGTTGTAAAGCTCTCTACCCGTATTTACCAGTGGCTACATGCTTTTTTCATTAAAAATGTATTATTTATGTTCAGCTAAGATGTAGAATGGGCTACCGCGGTTGTTTAAAGTGCAACCCAGAATGAATTGCTTCCTCAGGTATAATAACTCATAATCAGTAATTGTTTACAGGAGCATTGGTGAAAGCTTCATGTGAATCATCTGGTTACCAAGAAAACCTGCATGCACATGCTGTTTGCTGTCATCTTGATCCAAAACCATAACCAGCACCATATTATCTGCCTGTTCGTACAGGGTCTTTCCCAGTGGGAAGTTTCCTTTCTCTTTGTCAAAGAAGTCATGTCACTAATACTGGGAGTCACTCATACATTTCTACAGAAAGAACGTTTCTTTGCAAATAGGACAACAGCAGGACATTAAAGATTCCCCGGGTGAAAATTGAGGCACTGAAGATGATCTATATCCAGCAATATTGCAGACGCCTGATTATGAGCACAAAATTAACCCCCAAATCAAAGAGTGATCCTTGACGAGTTTGATTCTCAACAATTTTCTTTCAGGGAGCGTTGACGCATCCAGACCATCTGCATCCTCACACCTGCCGCCTCTTTCACACCTGAATTAATCAGCTGCGTTAATGCATTTATGTTTGCATTTTATGGTGCACGCAGATTTCTGCACTATAATTATCATCCCTTTTCTCATGTGTAATTTCTTTTACTCAATCAAATATAATTAGGGCTTCACAATGACGCTGATTGGAGATAAGAGCTCTGCCTCGCAGAGAATTAAAGACACACACACACGCACGCACACACACACACACACACAAACTTAAATGGCTCGAGGCAGAAAAAGAAGAAGGAAGGGAGATTATTTTTCATTATCTTTCATCCTATCTGAATGTTGTCATTACCTGTGCTTTAAAGATGACTTGTGATAATGTAATTAAGTTAAATTAAAAGCCTTGATACAAGATGTGATTTAATATGGTTTCACAGGCCACTCCATTCTGTTTTGCCAGAAATAAACTTGGTTACAGGTAAACTTTCAGAGAAGCCTCAGAAGAAGAAGAAGAAGAAGAAGAAGAAGAAGAAGAAGAAGAAGAAGAAGAAGAAGAAGAAGAAGAAGAAGAAGAAGAAGAAGAAGAAGAAGAAGAAGAAAGAAAGAAGAAACCATGTCAGAAGAAGAAAGAAAGAAAGAAACCATGTCAATCTGCAGCACAGAGTCGAGCAGTTTGGTGTAATTAAAACAACATCCGACAGGGATATAGAAATATCCCGTATCCCCATGGCCAAATCTCTGGGTAATTGTGAGCACTTGTGTAACCAAATGAGCTCACAGCCACTCTGGGAGTTTGAGAAAGTCAGTGCACATGGTTACAGCCGAGCACGACACAGTGGGCTGTGCACGGGCAACACACCGTGCTCAGAGATGAGCTATTTTTTACACCGACAGACACGCAAGGGAAACATAGGTGATGTTTAATTTATGATTCTCCTCATGAAGAGGACTTTGGCTGCATGTTAGGTAAAGAGCAAAGGGAGAACGAAGAAAGTGTCAGGAGAGCAACAAAGGTCTTCCATGGTTAATAAGTGAAATTGGACTGAAATTTATGGGGAGAGAGATAGCTTTATGCCACACCTTCCAGAGATGTGATACGCACAAAGGCAACAGCAAGGTTGCAACCTCCTGCTACGATGCATTTCCTTTAGTAGACTGATGCAAAGTAGTGGATAATTAAAGCAAAAAATAAAAAATGTTGAAAGCAAAGTAGAAATACATGTTTTTTAACGTGATGTGGATTTGTATCCAGTACCCTGTTTTCTGATACTCCTAAATAAAACACAGTGCAATCAGCTGCATTCAAAACAATCCATTTGTGCTTAAAAATAGTCTTGATGTCTGAATGAAACGATAGGCTGGATGAGGACAGCCTTGTAGTGGTCCAATGCTAAGTCTGTAGCAGCTGTAGACACTTTTGGCAGGACAACGATTAGCTTCACTCTAAACCTGGGGGTCACAAAGCCCTTTCTTCAGAGAAAGCCATTGCAAATGCTGTTTGCCACAACCTAAGCTGGGGACACCTCAAATGTGCTGCAACTCCGATCATGTGAAAGATTTATACATGAAACCACTTGGTATCACAGCACAGAACTTTCCTCTTCTCCCCTTCTTTAAAAAAGAAAAAAAAAACACTCTTTATATGCGAGGTTACCAACACCACCGCAGGCCCAGCAGGATGTCTTGGTACTCACCAGGCCAGCACCACAGGGGAACAGAGTGGCTTGCTGAGTTCAACACTTTAGTGCAGTCATCACACAAGCGCTGCGGGCTTGCCCCTGGAATGCCTCGCGACCACAGCCTCGGTCACTGGCACTAACAGAGAGCAAAGAGTTCAAGAGGAAATCTAGTTATCAAGAGAGAAGAAGCAGAGTTCTGAGTCAAATATCTAAGCATGGACCGGCAAGAGACTCTCAAAGCGGTTCGACGATGAGTAAAAACATCACAGGTTCTCTGTATTTGCACAAAAATGTTAAGTAAAAATGAAAATTATTTTTTTTATTTTTTTAGAGCACAAGAGTAATTATTGTTTCAGGGTTTGATTTATTTTTACTAAAGTATTATACCTCACTGGTAATTACAGTTCTGATGATGTCATCTAGCTTTTTTATTCATTTTAGATTTTGCTCATAACTTTTTTTTTCACCCCAGTAAAAAATACACACTTGCCAGAACAATAAAATCAACACATATGAAATTGTAATGAGTTTGGAGAAAGATGTGTCATGTACAGTTCCTACAAAAATGTATTCAAACACTTGGATCCTTCTTCTTGCTTTTACAAAAAAGTCATGAGCTAAAAATATCTGGATATTTTTTTAAAATTGCAAAATAAAAAGACAGCTGGTCTGGAAGGTCCATTACAGTATGAAGACAAAAGAATATTCCAATCAAATCAGAGAAAAGTTATTGAAAAGTGTAAGTCAGGAGATGGATACAAAACAATCTCCAAAACACAGAGCTGTAACTGCAGTTCAGTTACATCATCAAGAAATGGAAGGGATATGCCATGTGTAAATCTGAGTCAATAAGATCCTCCTGACAAACCATGGCCATGTAAGGAGACTAGAGAAAGAGCTGAAATCTGAAGGAGTTACAATCTTTTCTTCATACAACAGCAGTTGTCCAGGTTCTTCAACAGCCAGCAGGACCAGAGGGCTTGTAAAGGTAGAAGGTAAAAAAAAAGAAAAATGCAGCAAAATATTGAGAAATCCTGAAGGACAATTTGTTTACGTCTGCAAGAGAACTATGGCTTCAGAGGATTTTTATTTTCCATCAAGACAGTGACCTGAAGCATCCAGCTTAAGCTGCACTGAGATGGTTTGAATACAGCAAGGCGGATGTTCTGAAGTGGCTCAGTCAAAGCCCAGACATTAATCTCATAGAGAATTTGCAGCGGGGATCGAGAAAGGCTGGTCGTAATCAACCCCCAAGCAGCCTGATGCAGCCTGAGCAGTTTTGCAAGGAAGAAATGGAGCAAAGTTGCAGTGAGCAGATGTGAAAGTCTGACTGAGATCTATCCACACAGACTGTGTGCTGTGATTGCATCCAAAAGTTCATCTTCTACCAACTTGAAGAAAAACTCTCTTTTACTGGCCTGTCTTCAAAACTACTGGAACTCATAGATTTTGCTGAGTTCTGGTATAGCAAGTCTGTTCCCAGAGAGAGTCAATGGCAGAGGAAAACTACATTACTGCTTAGGGCCCCAGCCCATTAGATGGGGGCCTCAAAGAGTCATTGAATTATCACACTACAAATTTCAACATAGATGAGCATCTTCAGTGGCTGCTTATCGATGCGCCTAATTAAACTCAGCTCTACTGTGTCTCTATTGACACGGCACGTCGAGGAACTAGCCGCACAATACTGTTGTTATCTTGTAAAATACAAGCGGCACCCCATATCCAATTAAGGTCCAAAAAGAATCCTGGGTAGGTTTTCTTTCGCCGTGTCAGTTTTTCCAAAAAGCAAAGCGGAGGCCTGTGTTTTAAGGTTTCTAATGAGTCTTTCCACTTCTCCAGATTATGCCTGCTTATTTCCCACAGCTGTGAATTTTACCACTACAGCAGGAGATTATGTAGGTAACACTGAGCAGAGTGCGAGTGTGCGTGAGCGCCAACAATCAAGCGGACTAGTCAAGATCAAATGAGATAAAGCGGTGGATATTTTCCCCAAATGTAATCCTCACTGTGGTTTTATCATTCAAAGAAGCATTCTCGTTCACCTCAAGTGTACTGTGCTTAAAGTATGCCTGCTGGCAGGCGATTTCAAACGCAGCAGAGGTGATAGACATTTATTCTCAGCTAACTGTTTTAATGACGCAGAATTTGGCTAGGCATGCTCCAACCTGAGCGTGCTCGGCGGTGGCTCTGTTTCACTTTGTCCCAACTAATCCTCCATGATCGACTCGTGTGTGGAGGAAAGGTCAAATGGGGGGGTGGGGAGGGTGGCTTGCTTCAGACAGACAATATGTAAGTACAGAACAAGGCCAAGATGGTGGGGAAGTCCCATGAGCTCATCGTCTAGCCAGATATTCCAGCAGCTATGAAAGCCTCTTCTGGCTCCTGTCACAAGGGGAATGTTTCCAAGGAGTCTCGAAGAGTTTCAGCTTATCTGAAAACAAAAAGCTACACTTAACTTTTATCAAACCGCAAAAATTCATTAATTTCCCCCTGAGCCCTGTAAGTCCAAGCTGAAGTTCAACGGTGACACTTCAGTGAGTAAATCCTTACGGAAAATCGCTCACATTCAGTCCTGACGTTGTTCTCTGCTTTGATTCCCAAATCTGAATCACTTCCTCTTCGCAGGACAGAACAAAGAAATTCTGTTTTCAAAAGGTAAAAAAAGAAAAGAAAAAAAACCTGCTGTTAAAGACATAAGGGTTCATGTCTAGGCTGAGCTTTTAACCAGAACAGAAGCTAGAAGGAATAAAAATGTCTTCCCAGACTATATGCTCCTGTCAATTTTTCATCTCTTGAGCTTCAAAAATACTTGTATATGTAGTTTGAAACAAGCAAATGAATGCCAAATTCCTTTTTGAATCTAATAAATTACAAACTAAATTGTGATATAAAAAAGACAGCCAACAAATGCCAAATACGCTTTACTTTGTAAGAATCCTTCAAGAAAATAATCATAAAAACAAACCAAAAAATTAAACAAAAAGTGCATCGCAAGCAGAGTTAGAGAACACAATTCAGGGTTTTCTGGTTTTAAGTTCCAGTTAGTAGTAGAATTACATATTATTTCCATAATGTTCCTTTTAAATGTTCTTTTAAAGCCTCTCTGCCTGTAATTTAAGCACTTAAGAGAAAAAGAAAAACAATCATGGAATCATGGTTTATTCTTTCTTTAAGGCAACCGAAAGTAAAAGGGCTTCTTTTCTCAAATATCCAAGATGAAGAGCAGAAGAAGAGTACTTACTACATATTAATATGATCTTCATAAAACCTGAAGGGTTTAGATACATGTAAAATATTTGTGTATTCAACATGTGATTCCGACAGCTTGAAAATGTGGTTGATGAATCCACACTGCCCTCTAGTGGAAAACAAAGTCCCAGCTGAAAACCCTTCTAAGACAGCTTTTATTATCCCACAGATAGGAAATGAGTGTGGATAATATCTAATTTAATCATTACTAATTTAGACAGTTTTCTAATGATGTACCATTGTTAGGTTAATTTCACACTAGACTCCTCATTTAAGACTGTGTGGAGTCTAAAGTTCTCTGAGGTGTTTCTCCTGCGGTCTGCCATATTTTTAAAGCTGGAGTCACGTGAGGAACACAACTGTCCTTTCACTTTCAACAGCAGATTTGATGCTCTTAGACTGATTCTCTTAGAAATACAACATCTACTTTTTTTTTTAGTTTTAAATCAATAACCTTGTCTGTCAACCATGTTTGACACAATGGAAAGTTCATCCCTGCCAACTACTGAATTATTCAACTTTCATTGACTCTGGGGATGTGTCACCTTAGCAAACTGTTTATAGTTGGAATGCTGCACATTGTGGTTGCAGGCTTATGGTGGCATGTTATTCGGAGCAGCTGATAGACGAGGCCTGTGAAGGTAACAGGTAAAGTGACGAGAGCTGTCACACACTCCTCCTCAGTAAGGTCAGCTGTCAGAAGAGAGAGTCGACTCGCGCAGCAGCACAAAGCCTCTGGTGTTTGTTTGCCAACATAGAGTTGCTTTCTCTTCCAGTTTTTTTTTCTACAGAGAACCTAAAATAAAAAGTAAACTGCAAATTTATTTCTTTTTTTTTTGTACATTTGACTGTAAAACCAAGTACACCTGTGTTTTATTTGCTAATATTCAAAATAACATTTAAATCCCCTTTTTAGTTGGCTGGGGTTTGCTCCCCCCTGACAGTTCGCCTTTTGTGCAAGGTGTATAAAAATAAACACATATCAAGATATGAAAATACTCTATCAACAAGTGTTGCAAATGAGGAACTGGATACAAAGTTGGGCTCAGAAAATATCTCAGATGTGATCAGAACAACAGTTAAAAAAAAAAGGTGGATGGTGTGAGGCTCATCTATGTACCACACCCATAATGGTATGTCAAGTTATGTAGTTAAATGAGATTCACTGCTCTCACAGTGAACAAACTGGGTTGCTAATTATTATATGTCCTCACATGTGTAGAAAGAAATCAAGAAAAGAAAGACGAATATATGATTCAGCCCCTTGCAAACATGTCTGTATCCCTGGAACCTTGTCACATTTTGCCTCCTTACAGTCAATAACATCAATCTATATTAACGGGATTGTATGAGATAGAATAGAATAAATCAAATTTTGGAAAGTGTTGTGCATATTTGTGCTCTGTCCTTTTGACTCTAATACCTCTAAATAAAATCTTTAAGAAGACACTTAAATGGCTGATAGAGTTCAGCTTTGTTTAAAATAATCAATTACAGTAATTCCAATAAAGAGTTTGGAAGCTTGTTAAAGAAAATGAATGAACAGAGGTGTCACAAAGTACAAAGAACACGCTGGACAGGTTAGGGAGAAGTTTAATGCAGACTTAGATTAAAAGACAGTATTCAAAGCCAGGAAAAGCATTAATCAGAGAAGCAGCTAAGCTTCTCTGGTTAACTCTGGAGGTGCTGCAGAAATGTGTAGTTCAGGTGATACTCAGGGAGAATCTGTTGGAGCCACATATTCTTATGCAATCCCAAAATATGACTGATATTGAAGAATTACAAGAAGATGAAATAATAGTGTAACTCTTTGGCTATGTTGTGGTGGAAAACCAATGCATGTATCTCTGTCTTTTCACATCATCCCAACTATGAAATATCAAACTGTACATGCTTTAATGCCTTCATTTCACAGTGACGCACTACTCTATTACATAGAGTCCCAAATTCACTGAAGTTATAACAAAATAACAAAACACAAAAGGGAATGAATAATAGCTACAATTCTAGATCTGAAAATTAAATATGATATATGCATTTCACATTTTAGTTCCATCTTCAATGCAAGCAGAGAACTGAAAAGAGATTAAAAGAGCAAAACTAATTGTACTTAAAACAAACAAGCTCTTTTCTTGTATTTCACAAGATAACAACAGTATTGTGCGGTTAGTGCCTCGACGTGCCGTGTCAATAGAGACACAGTAGAGCTGAGTTTAATTAGGTGCATCGATAAGCAGCCACTGAAGATGCTCAACTATGTTGAAACTTGTAGTGTGAGAATTCAATGACTCTTTGAGGCCCCCCTCTAATGGGCTGGGACCCTAAGCAGTAATGTAGTTTTCCTCTGCCATTGACTCTCTCTGGGAACAGACTTGCTATACCAAAACTGTCTAGGCTTTGACTGAGCCACTTCCGAACATCCGCCTTGTTGCATTCAAACCATCTCAGTGTAGCTTAAGCTGGATGCTTCAGGTCACTGTCTTGGTGGAAAATAAATATCCTCTGAAGCCGTAGTTCTTTTGCAGACGTAAACAAATTGTCCTACAGGATTTCTCAATTTTTTGCTGCATTTTTATTTCTTTTTACCTTCTACCTTTGCAAGCCCTATGGGCCTGCTGGCTGGTGAAGAACCGGGACAACTGCTGTTGTATGAAGAAAAGATTGTAACTCCTTCAGCTCTTTCTCTAGTGAAAGCTTAAAAGTTCCCCAGTCAAGGGATTGTAGCAACTATGTTCCATCAGGGCTGAAAAACAAGTCGCACCTGTTTTTCCACCAACATACATACACACTCAAAAGTGGAGAAACCAAACCTGAATCTGTGCGTCAGTGTCTGCTTTGATGTGACACAAGGGGCTGACATCATTGTGAATAATAATTGACATCATTGTGAATAATAATGACACACTTCAAATGCAGGTTATATCATTTTCAGATAAATGCATCGATACCTGCGGCTCCCAGACAGACTCTATGTTGCAGTAGCTGAAGTGTAGAGTTTTGTTTTTAATGTATGAGCCAAACAATGCAGATGTTTCACATTTTGATCATGTAGTATTTGTTTTTAAAGACACAGAAAGAGAGGCTTCAACACAGGTAGAAATGCTTTACACAGTTATATATTTAATAAAAACAAAAAAATAGTTGAGAAAGTCAACAGGATACGGTTAACAATAAATAGAGAAAAAGTCTTTGAAAAACAGAACAGACTCAGGGTCAGTTTGCAAAGTTTTACCCTATTTCAGGCCCATGAGCAATTAATTTCTTAAACTTTTTATAAAATACTCAAACCTCAGATAATCTAATTCTACGTTATTTTCCAAAAATTGCCAGCAATTTCCTACTTAACTGACTTCAATTCTGCTTCCTGTTTGGGCCAAATAACGTGTGAGATTATGACACCTTACTAGCCCCAAATAACTGCGAAAGACCTCCTGGTCTCAAAATCATGTTTAAAAGCAGTTGACTACGAGTGGATTAGATAAAAAGTTATTCTAAAGCATTGAAAATCACAGTGGTAAAGAAACTTCCTCTAGATGGGAACAGATTCACAAATGGTCTGTGAGAAAAAGCTAGTGGGAGATGACTCCTATTAGCACCCAAAAAAGGTTAGGCTCAAAATGACCAAAACTGCAAAAGTATGAAATGGTGAAGGGTCGAAACAGCCAGCAGCAACCGGTGGGATTAAGTCAAAGAAATTAGCAGACAAAAAAAAACAAACATATGTTGTTACAGACTCTAAAAGGTAAAAAAATATCAACGACATTATAGCTACCATGAGTCTGATGTAAGAGAAGTAAAACACAAGCTGTGTTTCCATTATAAATGTGTGTAAAACTTTGTTGACATTCCGAATGTCAAAAAAAATTTCACAATTGCGGTGTTTCCGTTAGTTAAGAAAAGCAACTAAAATCACATGTGAATAAGCTTTTTTTTTCACGCAATAAATCATTTTAAAAAATGCGCCGCATTGTCCGCCTACAACTTCCTGTCTTCATCTGTTCTACAAGTAGTAACATTTGGTTGTTGATCACATGACTTATGTAATGCAAAAAGTATTTTCATTGCAGTTGTGTAAAATACACTAATTTTGACATTTCGGTTTGAGCTATTATATGGTCAAAGGAAACAGATACAGTTAGTGTACAGTCAAACACATGGTATTCAGTGGAAAACAGAAGCATAACAGTGTGGTTAAGGCACTCCTTCAGCATTTTAAACCCAGATATAGTCTGCATCAGTCTTTTTACAATATGTAAAGGTACGTTTGGAAGTTAGTCCCTGAGCAGTCCCAGCTTCTTCAGGGCCTGGCGCCGGTCCTCTTCATTCTCTGGACGAGGGCAGATCATCACGCTGATGCCTTGAGATCGAGGCAGCTTGGAAGACTCTCTGCGGTGGAATGACTGTGTAGGTTGGGGCTTCTGGGATTCTGACGTTCCGCTTGCCACCAAACCCTCAACCTTAGTGTGAGAAAAGTCTTTCCCAGTCCCCAGAGAGGCGGGTCTTGGCCGAGTGTTGCGCAGGTACTTTGGGTCTTGCTCGCCACCAGCTATCTCCAATAAGCTCTGATTGGACATCTGGCTGCTCAGACCCAAACCGGATCGCTCCAAGGTTGCAAATTTCATATTGATCACCTTTGGTGGCGATGTGTTAGGAAAGGTACTAGGAGTGGCCTCTGTGACAGCAGGAAGTTCGTCACCTGAAGGCCCAAATCCATCGCTGAAAGCTGCAGGTGCTGGGAGGATATCAGCGTCCTGGATGGGAGGAGATGCTGAAGAAGCTGATGGTGACACAGTAGGAGCCAACACAGACTGCTGGAGTACAGGTACTTGTAGGGGACTATTGACTGGGGTAAGAGATGGTGCTACAGGGGGTGTGTGAGAAGCAGGACTGACTGGAGGAGAGGGGCTCGCCAGTGACTGTTTGTATGCAGCAGATTTTGGAGGAAGCTTAGGACTTACAGCACGACTTGATTCCTCCTTGTTGTCTTTAAGCAGTCCAAGCTTTTTGAGGGCTTCCATTCGAACCTTCTGAGGGTCCAACAACATCCGATCACTGTGGGAGGGCACCGAATGCCCTGGGTTTCCATGAGAGACAAGTGTTGGTGACATTGGTGACTTTAAGATAATGTTTGAAGGTAGCTTCTTAGGTTTTGGGGCCACAGCAGGTGGGTTTCTGGGCTCTGAAGGCTCAGTGGGGGGATTCATTTGGGGTAAAAGAGAAGCAACGTCTGAGGCTTTGCTAGAAGAATCCTCAGCAGTTGTAGAGTCTACAGCAGCTCTCTTCACAGAGGCTCTCAAGCGCATCTGCTCCACATCAACAGTTCGTTTTTGCTTTGTGAAGTCGTTTGATGGTGGGGAGACTATGGCTGTGGCCTCTGGTGGTGGGACCACGGTCGGGTTTCAGGTGGCGGGACCACGGTTGTGGCCTCCACAGTCATGACCGCCGGTGGTGGGACCACTGTAATGTTCTCCGGTGGTGGGACCACTGTCATGGTATCCGGTTGGCGGGACCACCGTCATGGCCTCCACAGTCGTGGCCTCTGGTGGCGGGACCACGCGGTTTGTAAGCCTCCACAGTCATGACCGCCGGTGGTGGGACCATGACCGGTCGCCACGGTCATGGCTCCGGTGGCCCCGTCGGGATACGTTGTAGCCAGGTCCCGTTGGTCACTGAATCAGGTCATGGCTGCTGGTGGCGGGACCACCGTCATGGCTTCCAGTAGCAAGTCCGGTTCTGGTTCATCTCTGAAGTCTGTTGGTGGAGGGATTATATCCAGATCATTCCTGAGGCATCTCCAGAATTTGTGACATTCTCCAGCTCAAGATCTCCATCTAACTTTGAAACGTCAGTTGTTTTGTCTGATGATGAGGTTGCGTAACCAGAGTTAGACACCGAAGGATCAGTTTCAACTCCCAGGTCCTCTGTTTTATCATCTTTCATATTGACTGCAGACATGGAAACAGATTGTGGGTTGGAGTTTTGATTTGCAGCGTGATGCTCAGTTTCACACTCTGTGGTTGATCCAGCAGATGGAACATCTGCTGTTGTGTGGGGAGGTAGAGTGGATATCTTGAGACTTCCTGTTTCAAGCATTTCAGTGGGAAAATCAAAGAAAAAACAAAAGCATTGTTAACATTTCAATCACTGTCATTCATACAGACAGTGCATGTCACATTCAACTAGTGTAGAAATCACTGAAAACAAAAACAAAAAGTATTTGGCAGATCATACCATTACTTTTTATCTGATCTTGTGGCTCCGTCTTTGAACACGCGTCTGGCTCGTCATTTGATAAACCACTGTCTTCCTGCACTTCCAGTGCTTCGATTGTTTCCTCCAGAAACATCAGACATGCCTTCTCTTCAGCAGATAGGTACTCCATACTATCCTCGCTCTGCAAAACAATAACCAAGCCTAAGTGTACTGAAGTCATTTCAAAGTTCAAAGTAAAAAATACATAAAATGCCATTATTCTTTCAATTGATCTTACACATTTCTAACACAAAAATACTGAGTCAGATCTAAAACAGGAAGACCAGACAATGATAATGATGTGTCCTCCATCTTGTAGCCTGTCATGCTCTATGACAATACACACAAAACAGGACAGGAATGTATTGTTTTAATGGTGGCTACAGCAGTTTTTGCTGGAAAAATGATCTATGCTGAATTGAGGTGAGCTCCACAGAAAGTAGAGGGGGCAGATTTCTCCTTGCCCTCCAGCAATAGGCCTTCCATTGCAAATAACTTAAGAAACAACTGGAGTTTTGGACCCAAGGGAACCAATAAGTCAAAGCTGAGGAAAGAGCACAATGTGTGCTATGACTGGAATGAAGATAGATCTAAGATGGAGTCAACGGCCAGATCACTGAGGTTAGTGCTGGTGTTGAGCAAAACATTGTTCGGGTAGAAATATGTTCCTTTACTGGCAACTTGTTTCAGTGGCATTTTCCCCCCGGGTTTTAACTAAAGACAGAAAAATTTAAATACAGATGTCAGTTTTCCTACTTCTTTTAAATCGCAATGTGTGTAATGTAGGCTTTAAGTGACATTTTTGGGTCGAAGGGCATGTTGTTGAGAGAGTCCTGCAGACGTGACAGATGAAATGTAATTATGGTTTGTTATCTTTGGGTTGTGTTCTTTGCCATCTTGTGCTTGTTTTTTCCTTTCAATGTTTTCTAATAATAAAACTATTATAAGCTAAATGTCTAAACTCAAGTAAATTGGAAAGCTTGTTAAACTAATGACTTCAGTGTTTCCTCCTGTCTGGTTCATTTTAAAGGACACTCTTTCCACAACTACTTAGACTGAGACATTGTCATTAGGTCTGTAAATTTGCTGAAATACGTCATTACAACCAATCGCAAATCTACATTCTTCTTTATATTTTGCCAAGCGACCTTAAAGAATGGGATAATCTCCCAAGAATCAGATGAAGGACATAAGGAGACTTACAGCGCCACTCACCCAGGCAGAGTTTGTGCTGATTACACTGTCACAGCTCCCTGCACTGTCCATGTTACTCAATGACTCCATGGCAACGTTGCCTGGCCATGTGCCACTCTTCGACATTGCACGAAGACGCGTGTTAGTGCTGGACCTATGAGTCACTATCCAGTCTTGCTTGTGTAAATCTCACTCGAAGTCTGTCTGGGAGAGAATCTGTGAAGTCGAGAAGAGAACGTATGAAGAAGACGACAAACAAGTGTTTAAGAAACTTCCAGAAAATAAATGGAAGCATGAGGAATAAACCTTAGCAGGTGAACATGCTAAAGAAGGCGCTCAAGACATCAACCAGGAAGTTAAAAGCAGAGTGTAAATCTGTCTTTCTAACAGACAAGGAAGTATTCAGCCAAATCAGTTACAAACTGGCTTAAACACAGTGAGGTCAACCCTTTGGAGTGGCAATAAAAAAGCCTTGACATTAGTCCCAAAGGAAATATTGGACAGAAATAAAAAAGTTATGAGGTGAGTTCTATCAGGAGGAATGTGTCAAATTTCCAGGAAACTATTGGAAGAGATTGTGGAAAAAAAATTAAAATTTGTGCACTCATTCACAAATAAAAGTAATTTTAATAATCCTTACTGGGCTGAAGCAGGACATTTAGTTAACGTAAGATGGCAATAAACAGTGGTTAAGAGTATTTTTATACAGGTTCGTGAATAACTGGTTTAAACTGCATCTATTAAATAATAATAAACATGGGGCAGGAGGCTAAATATAGCCAGCAAATTAGTACATTTAAAGGCACGATTTCATCAAAGTGATAAATGCCACAACAATCCTACTGACAGCTCAGCAATCTTCATAATGTAACAACTGTCTTGAAATGTATCTCTTTATGCTAATGAGATCGTTAAATAAAAATAATAGCTAAAGTAGAAAACATTTGCATGGAAAGCTCTGTTTGCATTTAAATAAAACATTAACAAGATAGTTGGTCACCATGAAATGCAAACATTTCAAGTAATGAGTAAATAATTCTCTTCAATTGATTTGATCATAAAGTGAAAAGCAAATTTTGGTAAAACTTTAAACTTCTACGATCTGTTGGACGTACAACATCTAATTTACAAAATAACTATACGTTTTCTGTGAAGAATGGAGAACCTGGCAAAAGTGTTCATAAACGAACCTCAATGCAGTTTACTGACGTTTTATTTAATAAAGGAAACACAACATTCTAAATATTTTCTTGGTAGATCAAATTATAATTATGACATCATAAAGCAAGAAGTGGTTTTTATTTACAGGCATCAGAGTAAATGGGGTTGAATACAAAAGTGCATCAAACTTCTTCAAATTTGTATTTTTTTTAAAAAGTAATTTAAATCCTACACGTGAATGTATGTGAAACCCTTGAATAAAGTGAGTTTCTACCATAAAATGTTCACATTCATAAGTGGCCCTTTGAGTGAACCGCATTTGCATTTTTCATGTGGTACATGCTTCTTACATGCGATTTTCCCATAAATGAATATAATTCTGCATTTAGATCACAAACTTCACCTCAAGTGGAATTTTTAAAAGCTGCTCTTGAACATTTTTCTTCTCCCTTTTCAAGAAAACCTGAAATTCTGGTTTAAAATTGGACATGCAGCAGATTATACGATTGAACACAGTCATAATTCAAGCATTTTTCGATTAAGTGCTACTAGGCTAAGAATATTGAAAAGCTCTATGAGAAGACATGAAACAGTGCACTGGGCGCCATGTATAATTTATGCAAAGACAACTGATGTGCTGTGTAGTGCTGCAGAATGTTTCTCTGCTTCCTTGATGTCATTTCAAGCAACTACTTGGTTTGACAGACCAGTCATGAGGAAGACATGCCTGGCAAAAAACAATACACCCAGTCGTGATTTACTAAAAGGCTACCAGGATGTAAAAATGAAATCTTTGACCTGAAAAAGAAGCTACAAGTTATGTACTAACAGTTTTACTTGAGTTTTCACTTTAACTGCATCAGTAAAAACAGCACATAGTCATCAAGTAAATAGAACATAATGTACTGTAAACGACGTTGTTGCAACCGCATGCAAGTTTCAGGCGCCGCTCGCCAAAGTACAGCAAAAATGCCTTTTATTGTTCTCTTATCTCAGAATATTTGAGTAACTACATCGAGAAATGAAGATTGCACACATGCTTTGTTCTCCACAGGTTTGCACGGCATGGATGCAAGATAGTTTATTAGTCTCTCATAGGAGAAATTGTCTTGGAAGCAGGGGAAAGACTGCGGTATTTAAAAAGATTTCTGAAACAAAAATGTAGAAAACATGCATCTTTGAGTGCTGAAGTCATTCATATCACTAGAAAGTTGGGTGGAGGAGAAGACGCATCAAGGACAGGGATAATGGCAGTCTTGTGAGAATTCTAGTGTAAATCCGCTAACATTTTTTAGAAGAGATTCACAAGGTGTATACCACAGACATATACAGAACATGGAATACACATGTCATTGAGATAAAGTTTCTTCTGAACCAAAGACAACGTTGGAGGCATCTGAAGGCTGCTAGCAAAGCAATCTGGGCTTCCTCCACACCTCAGCAGGCCCACAGGCTAATTCCTTCCATACCATACTGCATTGCTGCAGTAATTCATGCAAAAGGAGGTCCACCCAAATACTGAGTGCATAGAAATGCAGACACTTTTTAGAAGTCTGACATTTTTGTTTAAAATAGTATTTTTATTTATCTTTCAATTTTTTGAGACCCTGAATTGAGTTTTTATCGTCTGTAATCCATAATTGTCGAAATTTACGAGGAATAGAAGCTAGTGGACCAATTTCAGCAAAGATTATATTGTTTACTGAATAGGAAGTGCTTGATCCACTGGGAAGTACCTTATTTTACGAGATACTAGAAACTAATATGCAAATCTTGTCATTTTATTGAAATCCTAAAACTAAAACATTGCAGGACACCAGAATGGCTTCTCATATTCTGGAAGCTCAGGCATAAACAGCCAGCTAATAGGCAGCTGGGGGAAATAAAACCTGATCTTCAAAAAAAAACGCCCACATTAAGAAATGTTTTCTGAAAACATGAGGGGGTTGACTAAACACACATCGGTCTCCGTGTGAAAGCTCCAATAGCTGCTAATTACTGTCCCTCCCATTAGGACATTCAGATCAGAAAATGCAGGACAGAACCAACTGGCACAACACCTTCCAGGGCAGAACAGGACAAAAAACCTGCAGCGCAACAGTGGCACCCACAGCTGAATCAGACCTAATGGTGTCAGGAATGTCACTCTACTTGCTTCCTTGGCTCTGAGACAAATCTGATTCAGCCAAGGACTCTGATGTGACTGGGTCTCACAGTTCACCTGCAGCAAAAAAAAAAACCCTCCTACAACTATTTGAACTAAAATGGGATAATCAGCAGCTTCCACCAGTATATTTTGTGAGCCAGACTTGTTAAAACCCCCAGTACCATACATTACAGTCTCCAACAGGCAAAAACTGCGAGTGTGGTAGTACACAGAAAGGTGAAAAAAAAAAAATTAAGTACGTTTTTAATAGTAGAAGGTCTGCTTGAACTGGTTAATGGTTACAACACTAACCAGGGCGCTGCCCCTGACCATACAAAGGGTCAGAGGCAGCGCCACACTGCAGGAGTGAATAGAAATAGTTCATTAATGTTTAGCTTGGCGGCCATCCGTGCTGAAAAAACTTTTATTTACTTTAATGGGCAAATATTAGCACTTCTTCCTCAATCAATATCCACTAAAGCTCAAAAAAACTATAATAAAACGAAGTGATATCGACGCACCATCACGAAAAATACATGAAAAGCAGAGCTGTTTTAGTTTTCAGTCTCCCTACGAAAAAAATGATAAAACAACCCTCATTTGTAACGAGAGAAAATTCGATTAAAACAGCTTCCACACAGACGTCTATTTTTATAAACTCATGCTGAAGTACTGGTGGTTCTTAATAGTCTAAGGCAGCGTTATTTTCCTTCAAATAAAAGAAACGCGTCACATCTGGAAAATGTCCCAATAACTTACCTGAGGGCGCACAGAACGTTTTGAATTCCGCAGAAACTTTGGTACTTTTTGTCCTCACAGACACACACAAAGCTGTTGTCCACTCTCAGTCCATAGCAGATATAAAACCTCGCACAGCGGGCGGCTGTTCCTGGAAACAAAACTGCGCAAGGGGCTGACCGTCCAGGTGTGAAACCACATTCAGGACTACAGACAGGTAAGGCATCAACTTCCGTATATGGTGGGGAGGGACCAATCAGAGCACGGCTCCCGAGACGTTTCCAAGGTGACAGCAGCGGCAGGCAAATGAGCACAACCCAAAAATTGGCCAGATGCGTTTACGTGGAATCAGATTTTTATTTATGTTAATAAACACAGAAAGTGGATTTTACGAACTATAATTCAATGTTTTTTTATTTTATTTTAATACGTTTGCAGGCAAACCGTTCAGTGGTTCTGTCATTGTGTCAGGGATCTTCAAAAGGGGATATCCTTCCTGCTAATTATTACATTTTATTTTGTAGAAAAGTTGTCATTGATGCACCATCAAAACATAAATTCACTGGTCACTTTGTGGACAAGTGGAACAGACACACACAAACACCTTGTGCCATCAGATCTGCCTTAATTCCTCTTGACAGTGATTTAACACGGTATCAGGCAATTTATTTTTAGATGTTTAGGATTTTTGGTCCTTTTTGACATTATAGCATCTGACAATTACTATTGTGCTGTGAGATGTACATCCATGATGCAAATCTCCATTTCCATTTTACTACGAAGATGCTTTGTTCAACAGGGATCTGTTGACTGTGGAAGCCATAGGAATACAATTAACTCGTCATTTTTAAGAAACCAGTTTGACATGATTTAAGACATGATTTCAGTAATGATTTAAGAAATCATTACTGAATATAAATTTGTTATAAAAGTATTACTGATTGCACTTTAAAAATTAGGTAACTTTATGTTATTAAAGGTAAAGTTTAAACAGTAATGATTTTTTAGTTAATGCCAAGCTGTCATAAAGACATTTTGAATAATGTCAACTTTGTATTAAAAGTGTCATAATTTACCGAATAGCGCTTTATGACAACACTCAAATATTCATAAAGGCTTATTTATGTTCATGACAGGAGTTATGTCGTGTTTATGACAGTGTCATGTCAGTCTTATTCACCCCCCTTCAAATAAAGTGTTACCGCTTACACTACACTTCAAATGACATGAAGTCATTGCAAGTCAATTTTAGCTGGTTGAGTGTCACGGCGTATGTGTAAGATCTTATTCCAAAAGCAGAAGTACCTGTCAGTGGGTTTATTTTTCCAGAATAGCACCACATGTTTGTGACTATGTAAATTGAAATCACCACCGCCCTCTGCCTTTTTCCCCTCCATTTTCTTTTTATTGCAGGCCAATGGCAGACCAAAGTATTCTTTACTTTTCAGAATAAAGAAGTATTGTTAACATCATTTGACAGAATTATCAGGTCCTTTACCTGCCACGTTCGCAGCTTCATGACTTCACAAGCAGAATTAAACTAGTAGGCCATTTTAGATGAGATGGATGTAAACTGCTCACTTTTAGACAGAAAATTCCAGAAACTTTCAGCAATCAGTGGCACTTCTGCTCTCACGCAGCTACACTTCCCTTAAACAAAAATAATTGTAGGAAGCTGAAGTAAATTCTTTGCTGCAGTAATTTTCTCCTGTTGACTCATTTAACAACAATTGGAATGACAGCTTGAATATTTGAAATTATTTACAGCTGACAAAAATAAACATGTAGGCCATGTAAACAGAAATGCTTTCAGTTTGAGCATATTCATAACACATTAGAGTAACAAGAAGGAAAATGGACAATAATGTATAATAAGCCTTGTAATAATGCTTTGGCTGTGAAATCACAGCAGGGTTTGTTTGCTTCAGAAATGACAGAAGAGGCTGTAATAGAAGTTGTTTGGAGGCAGAGTTACCCAAGTCAACCTGAACACATTCATTTGGCCAAACCATGAAAAACTAGTTGGGTTACGTGTTTAACCAACATGCTGTTGAGAAAGAAGGTAGGTAGTTTTAACCAAACAGTGGGTCAAAACACGATCAGTCTAAGCTGGTTTTTCGTTTTTTTCGTTCTGTACTCAGGACGAAAATAAGCTATTGTAAAACTTTCTATAATAAAACAAAGCAAAATTACAAGGAAATACAGGCTTGAAATATATCATTATGTATAATGAGATTACAGAAAATTGACATTTTGTGTAGACTTTTTAAATTCCACCGTATGTATGAATCTCAACAGCATGAGTGTGCAAAGATGATAGCAGTATAAGACCTTACAAAAACATAAAATACAAAAAAAAAGATTCAACAAAGGAAGTAATTCTAATCCCAACATTTATTAGTTTTACAATTATGAAAAATAACTATAAAAAAGACTGGAAGCCCAAGATTATTTACAATCTTTTTTTATGAATTGAGGTCCCTCTGAGTCAATTCCTCAGCCTTTTTTATTTTTAAATCACAGGGTATTTATTCACGATATGTTTTAGTTTATAAGACATAGTCCTTTGCTTTGACAAAAAAATCAAAAATTATATACGTACATACATACATATACACATATATATAGATAACTATAAAAGCCAAAATCATTCAAGTATCAAAATACAGACTGTTCTAGAATCATGTACATTTCCATTCTCAACATATCAGATTAGTTCCAAAAAAAAAAAAAAAAAAGTCTCCTGATCCTTGGCAATGTGCAAAAAGCAGCACTGGATCAGGCCGATGGCTAAAAGATGCCCACACCGGGATGCTGAAGAGGGCGCACCAGTGTGTCGCCACACATACCACAGTTAAACCATTAAGTACCCAGACTCACACTGATGCACCCAATAGTACCATTAACAGTCAACGTACAGGGAGTTACCTGGAAAAACATGTTGTACCCTATTGTTCTGTTCTGCAGCTTAAAAAATAAAAAGTCGTACCAGCCTGCATGGCAGGTTTTGGTGAATAATCTTGGTAGGATTAAATTAAACAATGGGAGAAGGAAAAAGGAGAGGGCGCAAGTCATGGTCCAGTTCCAGCATTAGGACACTAGCAGTTCCATAAAATGAATAAAACCAACAAAATAAGAATCAAGTCAAATAAAAGTGGGATTTCATTGAGAGATATGTCTTTGTAGTGTTGGTTAAAATGTTTCTCCCATGCTGGATGGAACAACCATACTAGGCTGATGGTTGTGGAGAGAAGCTCCGATATCAGAAAACAAAGGGTAGACTGTGCGTACAGTGTGAGGTCTCACTCTCTCTCTCTCTCAAAAAAAAAGATCAATATTCTCACTCGTGCCACTTCTCCTTTTGCTACAGATTTCTGCATCGGAGCACACAGGTATGTTTTCTCAAACAGTGAACACCGAGTCTCTGTGAGGGGAGGATACAGCTTGTGAATGCATGGAGAGCAGAGACGCTGCCACACCCTGATGGGCAGGAAGACGTGTGGAGAGGTCAGACGAAAAGGAGCGGAGCCTCGTCTTTGTCTCCGGGTCCTGCGAGTGCTGCGAGCATGATCGGACTGGTGACGCGATGAGCTGCTGCTCATCACTTTTCGATCAAAAAAACACACAAAAAAAACCCCCCCGCCAGCTCATCCCCGTCACGCAACAGGGTTCATTCCCGTCCCGTCTCGCTTAATGGGAGGAGCAGCGACATTCAGCTAAGAGAGGAGGGAGGGACACGCAGACACATGCACACAATGTAAGATGATTAAAATGGAGTGAAAACAGAAAACACATGTTCACACAAAGTGTTCCTCCCTTTATGTAATGCTCAACCTTTTTTTTTTCCAGCAGCAATGTATTTAACAAGTATCATTGGCAATGTTACAGAAAGGCAATGCAGACAGGATGAATACTGAAGGCATTTGTTGTGAAAAGAAGAAAAGAAGGGAGAGCTACACAGAGGAAATGCTGTTATTTTTATACCAAGAAAAATGGTAAAAGTGCTTAATTACTGTCAGTTCACTGTAGAAAAATCATGTGACTGCACCCTTTTGCTCTGATTGGACAAATTAGAGCATAACAGTCCAAATTTACAGTACCTTGCAAAAGTATTCACGCATAAGTTTAAAATGTTGTCATCTTAAAACCGCAACGTCCAACGGCTTTTTATAGACTTTTACTCAACTAGCATCACACCACGGAGAAGCTTTTATTTAGGAGGTACAGGGAAGCTGGTTAGAGCTGACCTAAAGTGACAGGAAGTCAGTTGTAACTTTGGAAGATTCGGAGCGGTACACAGCTCAGGTGGGAGGATAATGTTAAATAGACAACTTTTACACATAAAGTTCAACTTAGAAGCAATGTAAGGGGACACAGCAAATGGCATATCAAAGAAAAGTTCATAGATGGAGTTCATCCAATCTGAGCTTGAGCTACAATATAAAATCTCAATGCAAACACATGCAACTCTTTTCAGATTGTAATTAGGAAACAAAATGAAGAACATGTAACCTCTTTGATCAGTTATGCACAACTCTATATTGGTTTTCAACAAATAAATGCACAATAAAAAACACTGACGTTTGTTTTTGCAACTTAAAATGTGGGGGGAGAAAAAATTGCAAGAGGTCAACACTTCTGCAAGGTACATTGATTTGGACTTATTGCTGTGTCATGTCCTCTTTCTAAGAACAAATCCCCTCTAAACGAGCTCCTCACAGTGCTACAAGAACTCAGCGTGGCTTTAAGCAAGCGGCTAACAGTAATAAACCTCCCAAACACTCGCACTCCCACGAAAGAGGAGCAGCCTGCTAAAGCCTGATGGATGCATAGAGTTAGGAGAGCAGATCCACAGTTTTCTTCCGGAAACATCCATCCGGGAATGGGATGAGCACAGCGGGTGGGTTCTCAGATTTTTCCTCAGCACTCAGTGAAGTCAAGCGATGGAAAGATCAGAGCGAAAAAGCTTCAGAGCGGCCGTCGCCTGATGTAGCGGGAAAGAAAGAGCTCATCACCGAGAGGAAAACGGTACATTTGCAGTCGAAGGGGAAAGAAAGGGAAGCGGTGAGTTAAAGGAGAATATGTTAGTGGCGGACTTGTTGAGTGATTGCGATAATCAATGCAGAGTGTAGAAGTGGTGAAGGTTCAACTTGGAGAAGAAGCAACAGAGGCTGGTTAGCTGTCACAGGCTGTGTTGTCAGGAGGTGAGGGGAAGTGGACGTCCAGCGCAAAGGAAAGGGCTGAGTCACAGTGAAAGGCACACAGGAAGAGGGAAGTAGGAACAGCCAGGCCCAGGAAGGAGGAGGACGAGGAGGAGAACGGGGGGGTCCGGTTAGAAAATGGTGGTCTCATACTTGGTGCTGATTGAGCGTTTAGATTCCTTTGGGTCCACGAGCCACGTGGCGGCGGTGTGGGGCTGCGACTCCCCTTCTTGGTCCAGTACGTCTCCCTGTGAGCACAGAGGAGAGAAAATGTTACAATCTTCACTTCACAGCTGAATCTGTCTGTATAAAAGTGTGTTAACATGTTGAAGTGAATGATCACATAATCTGCTGTGGATTTCTACTGAAGTACATTTTTCTTTTCTTTTTTTCTTACATTGAAAATGGTGCTGGATGTTTAGAGTAAATGTCCCAGAGGAACATACACCTCTTAACTTTCCATCAAGTTTTCTTTCATCACACAGCTTTTCTGTCTTGGCAAAGGAAAAGCGCTCCCTCTGCATGATGCTGCCACTGCCATGTTTTCAATGTGCGGATGGTGAATTCGGGGTTATGTACAAAAATTAAATACAATTTTATTTTATTTAAATTAAATTTAAATATAAATTAATTTTAATTTCAAATAATTTTGAAGCGAAAGTATCACACATGGAAAACTGAAAACCGCAAATTATTCTCTATTCACTTCACAGTCAAGTAGTACTTTGTGTTGGTCAGTCAAACACAATCACATTGAAATTAAGTTTCTTAGTCATCATCTGAATCTACTCAACTTCTTTAACTTGTTTTGACTCATTCAGATCCGCCTTTATTTTCAACTGGCAACAGCTGCTCATCCTAAACCCTGGATAAGTATGCTGAAACTTCAGATCAACTACAATCAAACAGCCAGTAATGTGTCCTTATGCAACATGGCTTCTCTGAGAAACTCCACCCTATAAATGACTATGACTGGCTCTCTTGAATTGTTGTGTTCTCAATCGTGGCTGTTGTTTCGCTACCGTTCCCAAAGCTGCGGAAACTTTTGAGCTTAATTTAAAATGTTGTAATATTAAGTCCTCTATGCAAATAAAAGCATCTAATAACAAAAGTGTACATGTGACTTTGGTGGGTAATATGCCTAGTATAGTCCAGATAGATCGTCTTACTGTTAGCTGTTCACTAGGGGGCAGCAAAGACAAATAACAGAAAGGAATACTGAGAGATGGAACAAGACGGATAGGCTTGATGCAGCGACAGGAGAGACCTGAAGGTGGTGCTTGTGCAACAGTTATAGAAACTTAAGATATTTATGATTGCATATGTATCTGAAAAGGATGGAACACCTATTCAGTGTATCTGCATTTGGAATCAGTTTTTATTTTTTTTTGTCGCACTCACCCCTGACTTCCGAACACTCCCTCGCGGCCTGGGCACAGGTCGACTGGACTTGGATTCATTGACGTCTGAGGTGCTTCCCGCAGGGAGACCCTGATGCTGTTTGGTCCTCTGGGCCTGCAGAGCCAGCTGATAGGCCACCTCAAACGCCTGGCCCAGCGTCAGGATAATCTCATAGGTCAGGCTCTAAGCAGAGACACAAAATAAAAGAGTCAGTTTTTATTTTACAAACTGAATTATTTTTTCTTTTTTTTTCACAGTTGTGTAGCTCAAAAATTAACATTAAAAACCTACTAAATTAGGAGTAATATTTCAGGCTAAAAGTAAACAACTGGTTTCTTATTAAAGATCACTTTAAGCTTATTAGTGCCCAAAGTCTACTACTAAACTGTAACTAAATACAAATACATTGTATTGTTTTCAACATCAAACAAAATAAAAATTCAAAAATTGTAGAGGTTTGATAACATTATTATTACTCTCCGACAAATACAAATTAAATAATTTTTCCATAATAGTGTAATAAAATGTTATAGCCTTTAACAGCATCAACAATTATTTAAATCTGACCTGGAGTGTATAAAACATAAAAAAACCCAACATAATTTCAGTATTTATCTAATAAAGATGAACTTTTTCTATAGCCTCAGCTGTCAAATGGCACCAATCAACACACCTACTTACTCAATCACCTGTATAAAAGCTGGGGGTATCGGCAGCTATTAGATGTGTTAACGCAAATGCCAAAGCAGAAAGACATCAACAATTACCTTAAAGAAACGATTAATGCTGACATTCGCTTTCCTGAAATTGGGTTTTGCAGTCAATGCAGTAGTTACTCCACAAACATGAGAGAAGCCGATTAGGTCACAAAGAGAAAATGACCTAATTATTCAGGTTCTATTTTCCTTCAGTCTTGTTTAATAATAATAAAACAGTCTATATGCATTAACCTTCAGAAGTGGATCAAGATGCAAATCAGTGTTGACTTACCACGTCTATTGTGCTGAAGACATGGCAGTAATGGTGGCTGGACTGCAGGTCTTTAGTGATGTAGGCAAACGTACACAGGTCCTCTGGATCCTGGGCTGCACATGATATGTTACGGATCTCGTGCTCTGCGATGATGTTCTGCAGCAATAGGAAGATATATTCATGACATTTATGAAAGAAATGCAGCCAGTACGAGACCTGAAATGCCTCAAGTGGTGAGCGTGAATCTTAGTTACCTTGTTTGCTGCGTCTATAAACTTCACGCCCTTGTAAGTGATCGACAGAACGATAGTTGGGATTTTTCTCATTTGTTCTGTGGATCTCTGGAGAAAAGGCAAGCGCAGGCATATAAACACACAAAGCTGATTTACCATTTGCTGATTGTGCATATATGTTTCTTAATTGCTTGAAAGTCTTATTACATACCCGCATTTTGGCACAAGCATCCTGCGTGGATTCAATACCCCTCAGATCTTTAATCAGCATAGAACCAAGATACTGTAAATGAGCAGGAGATACGAAGTTGCCGATCATTTATTACAAAAGCAGCAACCGAGAAGTCAGAATGAGAAAGTTATTAGCGTACACTAGCTTCATAGGCGCAAGATCCAAATATGAGTTTCTCAGGCTGGTGGTGCCAGTTCTGGACGGGGGCATATGCTGCTAGGCTCGGAGGTCGTAAGGTCAGTCGAGGCTCCTGATGAATTTCTTCATATCGCTCCTGAGATGACAAAAAAAATAAAATAAAAAAATCCACACAGAAGCCTGGAAGATGGCAACAATACCCACCACATCCCAGAGACGTCAGCTCATACCTGAGGCTTTTGCCTTCCGCTTTGATATCTTTGGGCGACGTCATAATCCGTTTCTGGTGCTTTTTTCCTGCCCGGCTCTGCTGCGGGCAGCAGCGGGTCCATGGAGCGGCCGCTGTAGGGTTCCATGTGACTGAGAGGAGATGAGGTCTGGGATCCTGGCAGGTCCTGACACTGCAGAGAAAAGGTCACACAGCGTTTATCACCTTAAATAAGATAAAAACTTTTATTTCTTTTCAATATGCATATTGATGGAGATAACTTTGTTTTCACCAATTGAAAAGTTGCTTAAAAAGTCCCCCCCCCATATATATAGTTTGCAAAGACTACAAAATATTAGCATCTACAAAGAAATCCAGGGTTCTGTCTTATTGTCTCATTTCTTTGCTCTCCCTACAGTTTTTCTACAGGATTTAGGTTGCGAGACTGAGGAAGAAGGTTGATTTTGGCTCTTGTGAACCATTTCTGCCATGTGTTTTGGATCATTATCAAGCTGAAAGAACCAGTACCAATTGATTTACTGTTTTTTTTCTGGTACATTTGACAAGATTTTAATTCAAAATCTCCCAATATCTCAACATATTCATGTTATACATTAAAAGTACGTAGATGCTGTAATTAAAAGTATTACTTGGAAAAAAAGAAATGATTAAGTTGCATGATTATGCTGGTAGAATAGAGTGATTTATGATAAATGTTGTATTGTATTGGAGTTGTCAATGTATTTTCCATATCTGTACATTAAAACTTTTACATCAGACCACATAATGCACAACTTTTGCATGTTCTCACCCTGATCTGAGACAACCGCGGAGGTTTGACAGGAGGCTCCTCGTAAGGCCTTTCCGCTAAGGAGGCTATGATGCGTTTCCTGTGACCAAGCAAAGTAATCTTAAGCACCTGCAGAGAAAAAAAAGTGGGACATCATCTACTGAAGACACAAACTTTAGAAAAACATCACTCGTTTAAAAGGTCATCTGTGGAGTCATCCAAGTACTAACTGTGAAACAGTTTGTTGGAAGTCTATAGGAATAATCCACAGACGTCACTGCAAACCAAAGACACGACTGCTTCTCTCTTCTCCCTCCAAAAGGAAATCTCATCACCTCCTAGAAGTGATGCGCTAAAAACATCCTCTCTACATCCGAGTGTTCACCTTCAGAGTTTAAACTGACAACCTGACTTCTGTGCGACAGTCTTGGAAACTAATTTCACCGTCTGATACTCCGCAGTCTACCAGCGCCAATGTGACTCACATTGACGATCTCCAGCTCCCAAAGGTTTTTCACGCAGTCAAGGCTGTGGTAGCCGCTGGCTAGGAAGTTGGGCAGGTACTCGTGCAGACCCAGATTCTCCAGCCAGGCGGAGAGGGAGCTGCTGCCGTCACATCCCAGGGCTTTCACCTGCAGAAGGAGAATGATATTGATGCCAGTGAACTGAAGAAGTAGTTAGTAATTGTCACCAGTTACTGTCAACTATTAGAATAACAAACATTTTGGGAAAAACTAATGAAATGCTGCAGCAGTTTGAACATTAGTTCATTCAGAGTCAACAGTGGTGCAATGGCAACTGGAAGCTAACAATTCAAAGCTAAACTAATAAAATGCTGCAGCAGTGTGAACATTAGTTCATTCAGAGTCAACAGTGGTGCAATGGCAACTGGAAGCTAACAATTCAAAGCTAAATATTCTCTTTTAAAAAAATAAAGTGTTGGCATCTAAATTCATGCCAGCGGGTGCTCTGCATAATAAACTCAGTAAGAAATTAAATGGAAAACATTTGAGATAAAAAGCTGATGTAAAAAGACTTCGAAGACTTCAATGTTTTATGCAGAAAAAGTACTTATATTTGTATTTTTGCTTGATTGAGACAGTGCTATTGGATATGTACAGGCGTTACAAAAAATATATATAAATATTACTAAAAATTCACATGTGAGTCTAATTAAAGTGCATAGCTATAATGACTATTTCTCAAATCTGCAATGTGCTTTAGTGTCAAGGAAAAATGGGCATCTTCCATTAGCATGGAGTCTCATTATGCTAAAATAACTAATGAAGTTGGGGTGAGGATTCTGTCACCTTTGGTAAGGAGCGCGCTGCATGCAGGATCTTCTTCCTGTGGCTCGGATCTATGATCCCAATTTCCCTCAAGTCCTGGTCCTCCATCACGTTGTTCCCCTGCAGAACAGAACACAAGCACAGCCGTTACTGCCAATAACGGGAATAGTGACTATTAAAAAAACTCTTAGGAGGACTTTGAGGAAAACCATGCGACCTCTCAAAGAATAATCCAGTTTAGAAATCTATAACCTAATCATCTGTTTTTAATCCCAAACAGGCTGCTTTTATTGAAGGTTAAATATAGCCAAGACTAATATTCCCTGAGAAAAGACTTTGCTGGCGAGTTGGTATCGATTCCAGATATGCAGCATTGCAAGAAAAGGTCGGCCATGACTGAGTGATATTCTCCTTAGACTGTTGAAAGGGGAGCACTTAAATGAGACCTAACAATACTTAAGGACTGGACTGATTAGGACGTAGTGAGTTATGGTCAAGCTGGTCTTCGTTACATGAAATATCACCTTGGAGACAGTGTGGTAGATAAAACAGAAAAGATCCATAAATCAATGTCTGTGATGCAGAGAGGTCAGCAATATGAGACGGAGGCACAAAACAGCCGACTCCCGGTAGCCAGAGCTAACACTCAGATCAAAACGCACGCCAAGAAGGAGTGGACGTCGTTTGTTTTACTGCCCTGTTTGCCAATTTCACGGACCTGCAGTCCAACAAATAAGTCTTTATCGAGTAATCTCGCTCAAACCGGCCAGTAAGTAGTCAGCAAGAACTGCAAGTACACCTTGCAGGCTGCACATCAACAAGGTCAGCAACTAAATCTCATCTGTTAAAAGTATCAAAACATTGGCCACGGCTGCTGTATCAGGGACAAATTGCGACGCCTCAGTATCCATGAGGCTGACTCTACAGTATGTGCCTCAGGTTAATCCTTTCGTGCTCAGACTTGCTCAGCACTAACGGGACAGAGGAGAGGTCGAACCCGAGGACATGTTTTCCATGCAGAAGCTGCAGATGTAAACAAGGTGTTTGACTGTCCAATCCGTCAGTGTAAAAACTGGAGACACAGCTGTCAAACTCCAGTCCTCAAGGGCCAATGTCCCTGCAGTCTGTCAGCACACCTGATTGACATAATTAGGTCATTTCAGTCCTTGATTCAGGTGTGTTGGGCTTGGGACACATCAAAAAGTGGCAAAACATTGACCCTCGACGACTGGAGTTGGATATCCCTGCTGTAGTGCATTTTTGTCAGGATACATGTGGAATCACAACTTTAAGCAGTAATATGTCCTGTTTAATTTATATAATAATGATTAATGGAACTTTTAGATGGGGAAAAAAAGGGAGGAGTGCTAAATAAATGAAACTGAACTATTTTAAAATAGCTATAGCACTCCAGCTCACATCAGGACGCGATATCTTTGTTCTATTAATACCCGACACTCCACTGACGTCATAACGATCATCTCCTAGCAGCCTCTGAGCGCAGCCTTTCCTGCTGAGCATTGTGGGAAGCTTGGTGGATAATAGCACTTTCACAGAGTATGGACGACTGCATTAAAGCCTCAGAAGATGAACTGCTAAACAGCTTCATGGAGAGAGAGATATACACCGACTTCACATATTTCCCGGGGAGCGTTCAGATTTTTATTTTCTACTGGGCAGTTGCTGCATTCAGATGGATATATCTTTTTAATTGTGGGTACTGTGGAGAGAGCTTGCACAAATAATTTTTCTTGAGCTGTGGGATTTTAAAAAGAAAATATACGGTTCATGACGCTGGGGCTTAAAGAAACACCTCAACCCATGCCAGAATGTCTTTCCATCATATGTACTAGTTTCCATGTTTCTATTTAAAATACAATTTTTCTTCAAGGTGCTGCTGGACAGAAAAAAAGATTCGGTGGTGCTACCAGTGATGGAGAAACAGAAAAATCATTTTTGGAGTGATACCAACATTTAAATGTTTCTTTTTTTGCGTAAGCTAAAAAGATTTGATAAACTTTGTGATGCAGTGGGGATAACTTTGTGGTACCAACTGGGTAGAATCACCAAACGAAAACTTAATTTTTTTTAAGATATTCACTCCATACTTGTGTAAACTAGTTTTTTTCTGTGCAAATTGGACAGTTAATTGTGGCTCTAGGTCTAGTTGCTTCTTCACCAGCTCATATTGTGTATGGTTGGTACAAAATGTGTATGAAGGTGTTTGGTTTGAAAAGACCTCCCCAAAATAAAATCACAAAAGAATAAAATGACAAAGGGGGAAATCACCAGAAACTTGACCATTCTTCTATCACTGCACTACTTTCTTTCAAATTCCCCTCTTTCCCTGCTTTGCTTATCCAGAGAAAGGCCACTGACTTCCCACTGGACAAGAAGTGCTCTGAATTCATACTGGGCAATCAGGAGCACAGATTATTCAGACCATCTAAAGGACATCCAGCCAGAAATACTGATAATCTCAGTGTGTCTTGCTAAACTGGCTGTGAACAAACTCTTCAGGCCTGGAGAAAGAAGCTGAGGAAGACGTGACTGGTCGTACAAATCTGCAGATTTGTTTAACTATGTATTAAAATATCATAACAAACAGACAACAGAAGAATCAATCAACTCACATTCATTTAAATGTTAATATATAGAACTCTAATTTTTCTGCAGGGTTTCTCAACATTGATAAAATTATGTGAAAACGACTGAGATGTTTTTCATGGCAGTGTACAAATACTGAAATATAGCAGAGATAGAAAAACTGTTGAATTGGAGATTAGAGAAATGCACCATGAAAAAAA
This sequence comes from Poecilia picta, assembly GCA_033032245.1. NCBI lineage: Eukaryota > Metazoa > Chordata > Actinopteri > Cyprinodontiformes > Poeciliidae > Poecilia > Poecilia picta. The sequence goes on along the minus strand of CM065359.1, from coordinate 10,893,819 downwards.
TTAACCAATGTCGTGGGATTTGATGTTTTTTGTGGCCTCTGAGCAAAAAAACAAGCTTCCACTAAAGAACACTTTGCTACTAAATTTCACATTCAAAGAAAATTTCCACTCTTCTATCTGACCGCAAAAAATAAATCTTTGGACACAAAAGAGGCTTGGCTCAAGCCCATAATCCACCAGAAATTAAGATTTCCTACATATATTGTTAAATATTCCACAGTTTTACAGGTGCAACTTTACAGTTTATAGCTATTTATGTTCATTTATATTCATATTATAATACAAAAGTTCACTATGAATTTACGACAAATTTTTGTACAACAACCAAAAAGTGTAATGAAGAGAGGAAGGAGGGGCGTGAAGAACGCAAGCATTGAAGCCAGAAGAAAAGATCATTCGGAAAGAACAGGATCTTTCTGTTTCTGAGCATTACTTGCAACCTGGCTGTTAGGGGAGCCGTTTTTGGGCAGGACATTTCTCCAGCAGTCGATAAAAAGCATCTAATAGGTTTCAGGAGCAGAACACAACACAATCACTGCTCCTATTGATCCAAATCTTGAGCCTGGAGGGTAGGCCTGACATCACAGTGGACCAAGTGGAGGAGTAAAGACTTTTTAATTAGACACCAGGTACAGCAGACATGAATTAACCAAGAAACACTTATTTTCAACTTGATTTAAACAGCATATACAGGTGCTGGTCATAAAATTAGAATATAATGAAAAAGTAGATTTATTTCAGTAATTCCATTTAAAAAGTGAAACTTTTATATTATATTCATACATTACATACAAACTCATATATTTCAAATGTTTATTTCGTTTAATTTTGATGATTACAAATGACAACAAATGAAAATCTCAAATTCAGCATATCAGAAAATTAGAATATTACTGAAGACCAATAAAAACAAAGGATTTATAGAAATGTTGGCCAACTGAAAAGTATGAACATGAAAAGTATGAGCATGTACAGCACTCAGTATTTAGTTGGGGCTCCTTTGGCCTGTATTACTGCAGCAATGCGGCGTGGCATGGAGTCGATCAGTCTGTGGCACTGCTCAGGTGTTATGATAGCCCAGGTTGCTCTAATAGTGGCTTTTAGCTCTTCTGAATTGTTGGGTCTGGTGTATTGCATCTTCTTCTTCACAATACCCCATAGATTTTCTATGGGGTTAAGGTCAGGAGAGTTTGCTGGCCAATTAAAAACAGGGATACCATGGTCCTTCAACCAGGGACTGGTAGCTTTGGCACTGTGTGCAGGTGCCAAGTCCTGTTGGAAAATGAAATCTGCATCTCCAAAACGTTGGTCAGCAGCAGGAAGCATGAAGTGCTCTAAAACTTGCTGGTATGTGGCTGCGTTGACCCTGGACCTCAGAAAACACAATGGACCAACACCAGCAGATGACATGGCACCCCAAACCATCACTGACTGTGGAAACTTTACACTGGACTTCAAGCAACGTGGGTGAAGTGCCTCACTTCTTTTCCTCCAGACTCTGGGACCTTGATTTCCAAAGGAAATGCAAAATTTACTTTCATCAGAGAACATGACTTTGGACCACTCACCAGCAGTCCAGTCCTGTTTCTCTTTAGCCCAGGCAAGACGCTTCTGACGCCGTCTGTGGTTCAAGAGTGGCTTGACACAAGGAATGCGACAGCAGAAACCCATGTCTTTCATACGTCTGTGTGTGGTGGTTCTTGAAGCACTCACTCCAGCTGCAGTCCACTCTTTGTGAATCTCCCCCACATTTTTGAATGGGTTTTGTTTCACAATCCTCTCCAGGGTGCGGTTATCTCTCTTGCTTGTACACTTTTTTCAACCACATCTTTTCCTTCCCTTCGCCTCTCTATTAATGTGCTTGGACACAGAGCTCTGTGAACAGCCAGCCTCTTTAGCGATGACCTTTTGTGTCTTGCCCTCCTTGTGCAAGGTGTCGATGGTCGTCTTTTGGACAACTGTCAAGTCAGCAGTCTTCCCCATGATTGTGTAGCCTATAGAACTAGACAGAAAGACCATTTAAAGGCCTTTGCAGGTGGTTTGAGTTAATTAGCTGATTAGAGTGTGGTACCAGGTGCCATCAATTTTGAACCTTTTCACAAGATTCTAATTTTCTGATATGCTGAATTTGAGATTTTCATTTGTTGTCATTTGTAATCATCAAAATTAAACGAAATAAACGTTTGAAATATATGACTTTGTATGTAATGTATGAATATAATATACAAGTTTCACTTTTTAAAATGGAATTACTGAAATAAATCTACTTTTTCATTACATTCTAATTTTATGACCAGCACCTGTAAAGGTTGGAGTTTTCCTTTAAATATGGGACAGAGTTTAGGACAACTGGTGGGCTCCAAAGCTTATCAAAAACAGAATTGTCTTTTTTTAGCTCTCTGCTCTGAAAAGGAGGGGATTCGAGGCTGAGGAAGACAAGTGTGAGCTACTTAAACCAGCAGTACGATTAAAACCCAGGGAGAAACTTCACTGGCTTCAACACAGACTTATATCAACATTAAAAAGGATAAAAAAAAATAAAATACTTAAAGCTGCAATCTTGTGTTATGTAAAACATGAAGGTGGCCGAGGCATATATCAGTGATCACTGCACACTTCTGTGTACAAATAACAGCAGAAAATTCTCAGTTAGCAAATATTTATTTGTCCAGACGTATAGTGTTTCCAGCTCTCCGGTGATTATTGAATTGAAGATTTATGGAACATGTCTGCCAAACTCAATTAAGCCGTCTTTTTATGATGATTTCTCGCTGGGCAGGATGAAAACAGATCCCTGCTGGTGCTAAAGCGAATGTGCTTTTACTGCGTCTATTTCAGAGTTTGTTTGTTTTGTCTCTAACTCTTCGTCACCAGCTGGGTCCCTCGTTCCCTCCTCCGTCTGTCCTCGTTACTCCCAGCAGCACCTGAGCTAACTCACAGTGGCATTGCACACCACTAGCTGGAGAAGTGCGTCGGCAAAGCAACAGCTAACCATTGATCGCTCTGGTGTTTCTCCAAACTGCTTCTTTTTTTAAAAATTTTTTTCAGCCAGTTCTGAGTGAGAGGACATGACATCAGCCTCATGAGCTCTGGACAGGCTGGCTGAAATGCTGGATATACCCGAGTCAAGGCCAAACAAAGGCAAAAAATCTGATAGAAGCAGAGTTTCTAACTGCTTGGCTCGCAACCTTCTACCAAAAGTTTATGTCCCTAAACGACTTGTGGTAAATGCACATTTCTATCAACAATGGCTTTCTTCTTGCCCACCTTGCATAAATGCCAGACTTGACAAATAGTTGTTCTGTTAACAGATTCTTCAAATTGTCTTATTGGTCTCTGAAGCTCATTTTACAGCTGCACCATGCTCAGTTCTCAGATGATGAAAATTGTCGGACTTAGTGTTACGATAACCCTTGTCTTAAACTTGACAACCTGAATCATGAATTGTTTTCTGTGTTTATTGGTCTTCAAGTCTAACAAACCTCTGAGTCCTGTTGAGAACAGCTGTATTTATACTAAGCTACACACAGGTTGACAATTTACTAAATAAGTTACATTTTCTTATGGGTGAAAAACAAATGGGAGCTGCACCCATTAAACTTCTTACCTAAAAAAACCTGTAAATTTTTAGTTCTGCTTCACAATGATGCACTATTCTGTTTCTCTGTTGCACAAAATCCTGGTAAAATTAATGCAACTTGATGGAAATGAGTAACGTTCAAGGCAGCTATGGCCACACTTTCAATAATTTGCTAATAGCAGAGCTGGTTTTTCATCTAGTGCTTTAGCATTTTTGCTAAGTTTGAAAACATTTAGCCCACTTAGATAAATGTACTTTTCCATATTAAGTGTGTAGCGTTAATTTACGTGGCTGTTTTGTTAACCTTTCAGTGAAACAAAGGTTACAGTTCTCAACTACAAACCTGAAAGCATGAGTGAAATGTTGCTCCAACGAATCACTGTTCAGATGGATGCGCCTTGTTGAGGGCGACATGTTGTAGCACAAGTTATATCACTGACACATGGTTAGCATCTACATGGATAAAGTTAACACTTTAATGTCTACTTCCACTATTCACACCAATTTAGCACTTTAGGGTTAGTGCAACTAACCTTTTAGTTAGGAATATGCACCACTGGTTCAATGTATATTACATTTCTTATAAGCACTGCTCATTTGGGAAACTTGTGGATAATCAGCTTATAGCACAAGAAAGGAGACATTTGACAATTAAGTCAAATTGCAGTCATAATATAAATTTCATAATAGAACATGTAATTGCAAAACTGAATTATGGACAAAACCCATCATTGAAAACAAATAACCTGCTGTTGCTCCAACAACACACACAAAAAAATGAGGTAATCACATTTCACACAAGTTACTTGGACCTTGTTCCATCTAAAGCAAGCTTCAGTAAGATGAATGCACACTTTGGAGTAAGAGGAAAACTAAGAGGTCGTAGAAATGTAAAAAAAAAAAAACACAAAAAGTACAAATGCCACTTAGAAAATAAAGACTCACCATGTAGTGGAGGTCATCAAAGCCGTTCAGCAGCAGTTTGCTCTCGTACTGCGGCAGCCCCACGTGCTCCAGCCAGTCCCCCACGGGCTGGTCCAGCAGCCGGCCTGCAGCACCTGCTGACAGTGGAAAGCGCTTCAGCAGAGAGAAACCTTTCAGCCGGTAGCAGCGGCACTCTGAGGAAGAGACGTGGCATTGCCACATAATTCTCGGCCAGCAGAGCCGAGCACACAAGCAGCAAGAGGCCGGCGGAGACAGAGTCCTACGAGGAGAGGGTGTCATCCCCCGCCGGGCAGCGGGGGCAGAGCCACAGTTAGCCAAGATGGATTAAAATGCCCCCTGCAAGGGGTGAAGGGGAAAATAAAAATAGTACGGAGTCTTAGCAGACAGACACAAGGTCCCCAGCACAAGGGAACAGCTTAAAATATTTCTAAAGCGAGATCCTGAAGCTCCAGACTTGCTTTGAGTTTGTACGTTGAGTGAACGCAAATCCAGTGAAGGTGTTTTGTTTCAGGAAAGAGGAAAGTTGCTTATTAGGTGGTTGAATTACAGGTCCATAATCCATGAATTCCCGTGGGCGGGATGCATAAAAATAAAAGGGAATAGAAGAAGTAACAAGAGAAACCTGAGACATGCCTGCAATGAGCTGAGATTGATCACAAAGCAGCGCCACAGTGACAGCTGTCAGCAGGCTGAACTGGGAGCAGCCACCCAGCGCAAAGGCAGAGGACTGTCTCTTATCCTCCCATTATAATAATGTGCTTTACTTCATCACAATAAATATCCCAATCACAGGAGATCTGGTTCCCCAACACTTAAAATGCACATAAGACTTAAGTCTCACCTTTCACAAGACAAAAAAAACACACAACATGACAAATAAGCAACATAGGCTATAGCAACATTTCCGCATAATATGATGCACCGTCAAAAGTCTATTTCCCACTCCTCAGATCTGCAGCAGATCCAATGCGCCGCCAGATGGGATTCCCACATCAAAACACTTGATCCTCGTTTGGTTCCTCCAGAAGTTTGTCGAAGAACAGAAAACAGGTTGTTCGCAATAAAACAACTCTTTTACGGACAAAAGGGCTAAAGACAAAAGTCCAAGAGGGAAACAGTCGTCCTTTAAACTCCTCTGTACTGCAGAGCACACTGTTCAATCCTTCATGCCGAAGTGAGGTCTGTCCGTTGTCCTGCCCATGATTCCCCCTCTCCTCCCTTTTTCTCTCCCTCTCCCTTCTTCCATGCACTCTCACCCTCCCCTCTCTCCCTGTCTCTTTCTTTGAAATACTGCAGGTGGATTATTTTTGTCATTTAACGCTACTGTTTCAGAACCCCTCTTAACTGCATTTGGCTTTATGTTCCTGGAGCATCTTTATCTCAGTCTTTTCCTTTCTTGCACTCTTTAGGTCTTCCTTTTCTGCTATATCTTTCACTCGTGAGTCAATCAGTAAAAAGATGAAAATACGAGAGGCTGCCGGCACGGAGCCAATTGAGTCCGAGCACCGTTGTCAAACAGAGGAGTAATCAGCAGGGTGGGGGGAAGTGACGCGGTTTCCCGTGTGTGAATTAGCCAGGGAGACTTTTCTCCAGCGAGTCTCCCTGGTGGTTTTCCTGACAGCAGCACCAACTGAGGCTCATATGCACACAACTCTGGATCCAGACTCCACATCAGATCATCACACGGCTGCAGTCTGTGATGGAGCACTAACCACATTACCACTGAAGTGTCAGCTTTCCCTCAGAACTACAGAGTAAAATGCACTCACTCCACTGACATACGTAGTGGTTAATATTTTAAGAGCCCTCTCCAGCACGAAAAACAAGCAGGGGGTTAGAATAAGAAGTCTGCACAGAGGCACAGAGGAGGTGCTGCATTGATGAAATATATCGAAAAGTAGCTAACGCAGAGTCAAGGTGAATGTTGAGCGATGTGAGAGGGGAATGCTAAAGGGAAGAAGTCGATTGCTCGGGTTACCGCTACAGCTCCCATGGGCCATTCATCACCCCTGATGACAGGCTTCAGAAAAGCCAGAAGAGTAGCAGAGGAGCAGAGACGGGGTACTTAAAACCCAACACCAAATGTAATTAGGTCCCTGATCTTCCAATTAGGGATCAAAGTAACTTTAACTATAGAAATGGCCTTAAGATGATGAATATAGTTCAAAACAACATCAAGCAAGTTATGGAGTACAGTCATGGGAAAAGTCCAATTAGAAGCCTGGGTTTATAACCGTCTTCAGCACCAATAACTTCAAGTGTTTGTTTGTTGCCTTACTTCAGAAGTTTATTGTGGAAACGTTCTGGCTTCCTCTTCTTTACAACACTGTCTTGGTGCTTTGAATGTTGAACATTTCCGCCTCTGAAGGGCTCTCCTAACTCCAGTCGTCCAGAGCCGGGTTCCCGCATGTTTTGCAGTCATATTCAGTAAATTAAATTAAAATATTCATTCGCATGAAGATCGTTGGCTACTAATGGAATATTCTTAATTTTATATGCCATACTTACACTAACCTTAAACAGAAAATCATGATGATTAGCAAAGAAAGGCTTTTAAAACACCCAGCTGTGTGTAATGAATCTATATAATGTGATAATATTCCTAAAATAAATGGACTATTCAATAATATTCACATTTATAATCATAGCGGAGTGTCGCACTTTACCCCTTGCTGATGTGGCACTTTAATGCATTTGATTATCAGCACCCAGCAGGGATTTTTGTTTTAATTCAATAAAAGAATTACCATTCGTAACATTACAGGAGAAATGACAGTGAGCGCATGAAAACAACTGCAGCCATACTCTACCTGGAGTATCATAATGCTGATCTCTGGAGAAATCGATGCCTGCTCCAATAAGAGTCATGATCTTCTCAATCTAGAGACAGAAGGACACAGGCAACAGTTAGGAATATTTAAGAGTCAATCATTTTGACATCCACTTTCAGCTTTAATAGATCACAAAACATCTTCTTGCTGTAGACAGCAGGGTCACTCCATCCCAACAAACCATTTTAGTTCAAAACCTTCTTTGGGCTTTATTTCCAATTACTTTAAGAATCCTTCAAAAGTTTATAGTTAGTCTACAATGTCACTGTATGTAAGATTTAAGATTTGTTGAGAGTCTTACCAACTATTTGTGTTTAACAACAGCATTTGTTGGAATTTTATTTCCATAATTCGGGGAAAGTTTTGGCGGTATGAATTGAAACAGTTGTAGCAAGAAATGTTCTGGAGAGAAGTTCGCTCACTCTCAGCTGAGAGGAGCAACCCAGTGTGATCTAAATCTGCACAACAGCAAGACATTAAATCAGAATAGAAAGAAAACAGCGTTTGATTTATTCACACTGATAAATTAACTTTTGGCAAACATTGACAAAATGGACATGTAGTAAAACATTCTGAGGTACTGGAATAATTGCTTGAAGGTGCTGTTACGTGCAAGTTCTCCTTTTTTATGCAAAATATGCATTTGCACAAAAAAGTTCACTTCAGATATTAATGTACAAACGAAGTAGAGTAGCATAAGCACTTCCTTATTTATCTTTTCAGATAGCTTCAAGCTTTTAAGTTTTTTGGTTTTGTTTTTTACTCATAAACAAGAAACCAAAGTAGGTTAGGCATGTGAGTTTGCATGGAGTGACCCAAAATTGAAGAAAGAAAAGAAAAAATATATCAAAATTCCTGCTACAAAATATAATACGATTGTTTTCCCAGTGAGGAGGGTGTGACAGTTGTGGTTCCATCCATCTGGCCATGCAGATACAACAGCCTCATCCTGCAGAAAATCATGAGGGAGCCGCAGCCGATTGCAGCTGAAATTGGACCAGCAGAGGGATCCACTCTTGGGAGGTCGCTTCTCCATCACACATTTAATACAAAGAGACAGAAACCCACAAACACTCGCTCCAAAATGGCCCAACATGCAAGGTATGTACTGGGAGGAAACAGTGAGCACATGGAAAACCCCACATAAACATCTGAGATCATGCAAATAAACACTGTGAAGGGCAGCTTAAGGATGCATAAAATGGCCGACCGCTCGTCCTCATCCGTCAAAGTGTTTCGGCTGATCCGTTTGTTTAAATATTCTGCGAAATTGGTGGCAGGCAGGTTTCTGCAGCCCAAACCAGCTTTAACACTTAAAATTGCTTAAATGCAAGGCTCTATAGAGAAAGTACACACCGAGTTAACGAAGCAGAAAGGGTTGTTCACACCTGAGAGAACCCAGACACCCATGTTTCTAGTAATAATTACATGCATCACCACATAATGCATATAAACATCACTAATGCTCCATCTCCAAACATTAGCATAGATTTTTAAACGCATGCATACAATTTAGAGAGGAAACTAGCTTCGTCGGGCAACGGTTGACCAAGCGGCTTAATTATCACCCCTGTCACAGCACAGAAACATGGGATCCATTCTAACCAGCCCAGAGCTGATTATGCATGGACATCAGGATTGAGTCAAATAAAAGGGAAGATACAGACAGGGCTGCTGTCATCGCTGTCAGATACTGTCAATCCGGATCCTGCGGAGTAAAGTCGCACGGCAGCTTTTTTCATCCGTGTCTCGCTGAGGATATTTCAACCAGAATCTGTGATGCTCTTAGAGCCCAAGAACTGAGATCTGCATAAAAAGCTCCCAGACAGCCTCCGGTTAGCATAATTAAATATGCAACAAATTGCCACAAGCGTACAGTTGCAAGTCATCACTCATTGTGTGGAAGTTCAATGATCAAATGGTGCGCAAATAAAACATCTCTCACTGCTTCGGAGGAAGAAGCATAATTTTAAAAGTTAAAACTTGCAGATCTATACAAGCATGCCGCCGCCAGGCTAGGTCAAAGCATCTGGGCTTGAAGAGAGAAATACATGGACAGCAACCAAGACTTTTTATTTTTTTTTCCACTTTAAAAGAAGACATGAAGCCTGAAAGGATCCCCTCTACCTTGATAAAGAAAACACACAGAGCCAAACCCCCAATAGACCAGCAGGTATTCACATGAAAACAGGCATCTTACGCTCTCAGTGGAGTCAGATCCTCCTTGTTTTGGGGAAGAAGAAGAAGAAGAAGAAGACATCTGACTCTGCCAACAGAGAATTCAGTTTTTTTGTTTGACTTTCATGCACATGCCTTGCAAAAATATTCACTGCAGCCCTACTAATGAACATAATGTAAAGTTACAATAACACACTTAAAAGTATTTCAATGAGATTGAACGGGATAAACCCACACAACCAAGAGGACAAATCTGAGAAGAACATTATCTGTAAAGCTGTGAACAAGGAAATCCCTGAAATATTCTTCAAAAATTAAAATAACCACAAATTATAATGTCAGAGCATGTTTATACCATAAATATTACCAAAACAAAAAGAATAACTTAAAACTAAATATACATTATATTGGTTGCTTGTGTTACTACAAAGCTGCTTAAATGCAGAAATGCTTAAATACTTAACTGATAGTGGGGACATGGCAATAATCATCCTCTGCTATTTTGTGTTTTGTGGGTTGTAAACTAAGATGTTTGGGAACCATTGTGTTAGAGAATACTGTGGGCTGCAATGTTGAAACAAGAACAAATAATAAAAGCAACGCACCGAACTGGAACATGCTTGAAAAGAAACTGGCAAAGAACGAAGAACCAAAAAAAAAGAGAAAGAAATACTAGCTAAAAAATGTAAGACTGTACTGAACCTTCTTGTGTTTTATCATAGAATTTCATTTTACATCAAGTCTTAGAGCCTTTTGGACCATGAAGTACTCTCATTAGAAGGAGGTTACTAATGGAACTGGCGCACTGCTTATAAAACATGGAAAGATTTAACCACATTTTGAACAATCTAGTCTTCATAAATGTGATTTAAACAGCTAAAAGCCAAACTTGAGGATGCAATTCCCTCCTAAAAGTCCAGAAAAAAGAGAAGCAACAATCTAAACCTGAGGCAAGAGGACTATAATTTATACCACAGCTAGCTTGAGTAGGGGAATTTATAAAAACATAAAGTTTGTCAGGTAAGAAAAATTTATTTTTATGACCTCTCTGTTAGTACCAAACATCTGAAAGTCATCTGCAAAATAACAAAAAGCACAACTGAAAGAGAAAAGCTGCAAAATGATGACACTGGCTCTTTAAAAATACTCCTCTCCAGCTAGAGAAAAGTAAGATTTCGAGACTGACAGTTTTAAATAACAAGACCTCTAGTGATTTGAAAGCTAAAGATAAAAAGTGCCATTAATTAGCGCTCCCGGTCTGCAGAACCTCGCCGCTGCAGAGCAGTTGTAGCTCCTGTTTTACTAGTGACAAGCCAGGGCTCTGGTCTCGTAAAGTGGCTGAGGTTTGCACACGAGGGAGGCCAAGATTCCTGTTGGACGCATCACTCTGCAGCAACAATCAGAAAGGGACTCTGCATAACACTGAATAATAATGTGTTTTTTTTTTATTTCACCCGTGAGAAAATCACATCACTGAAATAGATGTTGTAATTCTGCTGCACGGTCAACAGTCAAAGGATGAGTCTTAAAACACAAACAGTGACGCAAATCTGCATATAGATGCAGAAACAAAACACACACAAGTGTTTCTGTCTCAATGAATCACTTCTACTTGCATTTTATAATAAGGAAGGGAGTAGCAGCAGGTCCGATGAGAATCAGAGGCAGCTAGCGTGAAAGACAGGTGTGATATAGTGTTGGAACTGGGCAAATATATCCTTATCAGGGGATATGAGGCAGTAATGTCTTAAAGGTAAATTTTATCTACAGCAAGAGGGAAAAAATATATGGTTCAGGACTAAAAAGAGCTGAGAGGCATGAGAAATAACAGAGAGTGTGTTTTTTTTTTCTTTTTTTAACACATGAGGCCCGAATCAATACGCAGAGAAGAAATGGAAGGGCTCATTGTTGGAGAAACTCCCAATGAACAGAGAAACACAAAGAGAAAGGCCAGAAGTCACCGACAAGGTGGAGGTCAACAGCTGAAGAGCCGGCGATGATGAGAGACGGTCCTGGTGTGAGTCAACCTATTTATCATTCTGCTCACAGTGGGCCTGCTGCTTGGGGATGACTGAGTACAATAAATTCACTGAACTGAGACTTCAAAATATCTTTTCATCCGCAGCCTTTAAAAGAAAAAACAGGCGAATAAAGTTAGATGAGGTGATTATGGGAGACAATAAAGGACACCTGGCACAGAGAGAGGCAACGACAGTTCACCCTGACTAGGGGGACTAAAATTGACAAACTGGCAACAAAGCGAGAGTTGGCTGCAAACTACAGAAGCATCCCACTTTCAATGGAAGGTGCCAACACTCAAATGCCACGGCAGGACAAAGCACAGTCAGCAGTTGCACCACCCTCCTCCTGAAATAGCCCAATGTCACGGTTGCATTTTTAGAAAAAAGCAGCGCAACGACCAGAAAAACTTTTATTTTTCATCCAACAACTTTTTCTATCCTTTGAATAAAGTATGGGCAGTAAATGGTCTCCATATGTCTCGTTCTCGGCACTGTGTGGGACACTCCCAACAAGTTGGAGAGCAGTAGAACATACATGTTCACCTAAAAGTGAATCGATTACAAAAGAATCAGTCAGATTGACATTGGAAAATCTGACATTCTGACATTTTTTTCCACTCATATTTTATATCATAATCTGAATCAGGTCACGAGATCAGAAAGTGATCGTAAGTTGGTGGTGGCCTGAAAAACCCTAGTCCTAGCATCATTAAACACAATCAGCAAACTTTTATCAAAATCAAAAGCAAACCATTACACCCCATTACACGGCTTAACTAATGAAGAATCAAACTTTAATCCGCAGATGTAATGCAAACATGTTGAAAGACCTGCTGTCTGTAAAGGAATCAATACTCACAAAAGCTGGCTTCATAGTGGCTAGTGGGTCTGAAGTGTGCAAATCAAAAGTGAAGTTAAAAAGTGCAGTGTGGTAGCAGATAGTGACCCTCTCCCTCCGTGTCTGTCTGCAGTTCTACGTCTTCTTTTCTCCAAGCGCCGGCCCACACAATGTGCCCCCTCTGGATTGTCATCTCTCCAACCTCCATTAGCATGCGCTTTACGCACCCACCGTGCAAAACACACACGGCACAGTCACACTCTGAGCTTCTTAAATGGGGAAATGCATAGGCCAGGACCTCATGCAAGTCTAATCTCCTTGTCTTGAAACCAGAGGCAGAGCATCCACAGATGTGTGTGTGTGTGGCATAAAAAAAGAGGAAAAGTGGGAGGATGGACAGATACAGAAAAGAAAAGAGCTGGAATATTTAGCAAAGCATTTTAAAAGGAGAGAAAGATGTTTTTTAAAAGGGTATGTAAATGCACCAGGGGGTGGGTTTGGCAACGTCCTGTGAGACCCCCAGACCAAATACTGTCAAATAGCTCTATAGAGAGTTGGGGATCAGCCAGTCGTGACCAGAGACGGCTGTCACAGCGGCTCGGGCGCTCGCTGGTAGATGCGGTGATAAGGGCTGAAGAGAGGGCAAACACAGCAAATAGAGAAGGGACTTCTCAAGTTTTCGACGCATCATTAAAGAGAGTGCAGGCACGGCTATACCCAATCAAACTTTTACAACCTCCTTCACAAATTCCTCAGCACTAAAAATAAATATTAAAAAGATTCCATCTTGAGCAGATGAGGGCTTTTACTCTTTGATTTAAAAAAAACAGATAATATTTGAGGATTTTGAGCACAGACCTCAAATGCACCTAAGTCAATGTACATGTGAGAAGAAACTTTCTTCTTACCAAAGTTGTACCCACTCCATAATTCACTCATCTCATTTAAAATTGTATTAAAAACAGAGAGAGAGAGAGAAAGAGAGAGAGAGACAAGAAAACATCGTGGTATCTTTCTCCAGCAGAAAGGACAGAGTTGAGCGCTGTGGCTTGCTTCTTCAAAGCCTCCTTTCACAGGCACCAGGCTTAAATTTTGTACGTTGCAGCTTAGCGCTTGTACATTTCAAAGTCACTCTTGCTGCCATATGCATGCATTTGTAGAGCTGTTGGTGTGGCTGACAGGCTGTTTCACGCAAACACAATCTGTAGGTTACAACAGAGAAGCGTAGCAAGGAGCTTCGACATGCATGACATCAATGGGGGCATGATATGTTTTCCGCCCTGCAGGAACAAACTAACATTTTACAATTACATTCTACTTCACTTTTACTATAATTCTAAAACAATTCAGTTGTGGGATGAATAAATAATTAGGGCAGAAATTTTCTTTTGTTCTGTGCAACTTTTACAAGTCCACTAGTTCCTGTGCTTGGTGGGCTGGCTTCATGTTTGCACAACCGTCACTATAAAGGCAACAAGATGGCTTCAGGAATGTTATTAGCTGCAGAGGGTATCTGGGAGGAGCAGTGGCATTCAATAGCCGAGTAATGAAACGCATGCCTTTATCATGCCACGCTCTCCAAGAGTACATCCCCTCTGGCAATGTAGGAGAAGTGTTTGTGAAACTGTATAGTTGTGCTTTACAGTGAACCATCAGAAAGCAAGCCATTCAAGGTGGATGAAATAATAAAAATACAAAAGAACGGTAACACTTTATTTGAAGGGGGTGAATAAGACTGACATGACACTGTCATAAACATGACACAACTCCTCTCATGAACATGAATAAGCCTTCATGAATATTTATGACTGTTGTCATAAAGCGTCATTCGGTAAATTGCGACACTTTTAATACAAAGTTGATATTATTCTAAATGTCTTTGTTATGACAACTTGACATTAACCAAAAAATCATTACTGTTTAAACTTTACCTTTAATAGCATAAAGTTATCTAATTTTTAAAGTGCAATCAGTAATACTTTTATAACAAATTTATATCAGTAATGATTTCTTGGTTAATGTCAAGTTGTCATGACAAAGATATTTTGAATAATGTCAAGTTTGTATTAAAAGTGTCATAATTTACCAAATGATGCTTTATGACAACAGTCATAAATATTCATGAAGGCTTATTCATGTTTATGACAGTGTCATGTCAGTCTTATTCACCCCCTTCAAACAAAGTGTTACCAAAAGATATAAATGATATGATCAGCCATACAGGATTTTCCAAGACTATAATTGGAAATGAGGTGGATTGCATGTAGAATTAAGCGCCATAATGACATAAAACAGATTATTTTCCCAATTCATACTTTTTAAAAATGTTTTATCAACTTTTGAGACATATTTGACAGATAATCTGTCACGACTAAGAAATAAAAAAAATAAAATCTTCCAACTGAATTAATGTAGTAAAAATCTTGTCAGTTGACCATAGACACAGCTGTGTTTTATGATTCCACAGAGGCCTGTCACTCAAGAACAAAATGACAAAATTTAACTTTTGTCTTTTCTATTTTAAATCTTTTAACAGTGCCAAAACTCAGATCAAGAGAAAATGTCCTTTGAAGTCCATACCAACATAAAATCCGATGCTCAAGGTTACCTTGGCAGAGCAACAAGTCGGAATGAGCCACACTGCCAAGACTTTACAATTCACCTCCAGAACAGGGAAGTGTTTCCTGTAAAAAGCCTTCTACTGGCCAGGGTCCATCCCAGAGTAACTAAAGTTGGAAGTGTTGACATGAGTATTTCCAGAGAGCGCAAACACAGGGTCGAATTGCTGTCGTGCATAAATGCCCCTCAAAGACCACCTTCTCCTCTCCGGCGACAGCCTGCTGCAGTGCGGTGCAGCTCTGAAATCCATCAGCCCGCAGGGAACTACAGCTACAGTAAGGTAGCTTCTGGAAATTTATCACTGACAAATAATAAACTCACACTCACATCCAAGTGAGGAGAAAATAAGACATTTATATGTAATGTCTACAGTGGGGGGAGGGACATTAATAGTTTATGTCGGTGCAAACAAAAATGATGCTGCAGCAACAGTGACGCCAACAGCTGGACTGTCTCAACATACCACCATTACAAAGCTCCGTTGGTGATTACACTCTGCACTGTAGTCCAGCAACCTGGATACAAACTTGTCCAAAGCAGCAAAAACATTGCAACATAAAGTATTCTTTCAGCCGTGTGTAGGTGTGTGTGTCTGAGTGTGTTACTGTTCCTGATCTAGCTCCACATACAATAATGCGCACACGTTGAACTTGTTTTCTTAATAAAGAAAATTAACGTAGCTTATAACCAAATGCCCTCAGAAATCACTTATTTAGAAAACATTGCTATTTTATTGTTGAATATATTGCTATGACGTAAATGATTATTGAAAATGGTTTGAGAAAAGTAACGCTCCAAAACAATTAAAGGTAACCAAAATGTTACAAACAGCCCTTTTTGTGATACTGCGCACACTGATGTTGCCAATGACGATTGTGATTTGACACACTGTGCAGCTTTGCCACAGATGTTTGTTAGATAATCTCTGAATAAACAGCATCACAGAGACCAGAGAACACAACAAACAGGTTAGGGATAATGTTTGACGCAGTTAGGTTACAAAACATCATCCCACATTTTGAAAGTCTCACAAAACTGTTTCATAATCTCCTGAAAATGAAGAACACGGCTTATTTGCAAACATACTAAAACATCACAATCTGCTTATACTTAGAAAGGTGATAGGAAAATGGAGGCGCGTAAATATAGGGCAATGCTGCAGAAAAGATATGTTAAGAAGTCACAGAAATCACAACTGGAATGTGACAAAACATATATTAGGTCAAGATGCATGACTATTTCTGCTAGCCATGTTCTCCAAAGTCTAGTCATGTGGAGAATTCAGGAGTGATTACTGGGAAACAACTCACATATTATGTGAAATTGTTCTAGCACAATAACCAAAAGAAGCCAAAAGAGAAAAATGGTCAAATCTCAAGATAACGACCAGAAACTTGAATCCCAATTTATTACTTAACTAAGTATAACAGTATAACTATTAGGTGTGCCGATCGATCGGTCACCGATCACAATCGGGCCGATTTTCGTGAAAAAGTGCATGATCGGTTATCGGCGATCATTGCTCTTGTTACCGATACCAATCACCTGCATCTCATTTCTCAGCCTGCCTTTGCAGCTGGTCTCCTCTTTCCTTCACACTGAAACAATTCCTAAGCGATGTGTAACTATAACGCACTGAGTGAATGGGAAAGTTTGCGTGTTGCGGCGGAAAATTGAAGCAGGTCAAAATGCATCAACACAACGAAGCTAATAGACATAAAAACAATGTAGCCATACTTGACGGAGTTTGGCTACATTGAGGCTCAGTGCAGTAAAAAGACATGGAGGATCAGACAGCAGGTAAAGCAGCGCAGCTACAAACACTCACCCGGATTAGCATGACGGCCAGAAAGATAAACTAATAACCTATAAAATGATTTAAGTCTTGGAGCTGCGATGTAAGACGCTGGTTCTGCTCTCGCTGTTGAACCGCTGCGCCGCTACAGGTAGTAATATTTAATATTTAGTAATATTTGACACGGAGCCGCTTCTGCTCCACCTGGTAGAGACTCTCACACCGAACCTGTTTAAAGCTGCAGCATCTAACTAAAAAAATACATTTTACATACGTATTAAAACTTTCTCTGTCCTAACATGAGACAGATGATCTCTAAAAAAATAATCGATCTTCTCCCTGTTTTGCATAATTACTCCGCTCAGTCAGAAACAGCCAATCAGAACTAGCAGTAACCAGCTAGCCGCCATGCTAACAGGAAGTTTTCATTCAGTAACTCTGGATTGTTTATTGTACCTGTTTTTGCCTTTGAATGTTAAGTTTTATACTTGAACTTTTTGGCAATGTTGAGAGGTTATATTTTAGCTCTTTGCATTATTTAGCCTCTTCAGAGCCTTCAATATGTTTTCAGTCTGTTAAAGATAGTATTATTGATAGCAGTTCAATTTGCACAATGCCTGTTTTGTTTAGTTTTCTTCTTGGAAAAGTTATTAAAAACAAGTTTTTGTCTAAATTAAGGTGAATTCATGGTTCCTTTTTTCACATAATGTAACGGTAGTATTTATGATAACAAATAAATAATTATTATGTGATCGGTATCGGGGATCGGTATTGGCGATCGTCCCTCAGGGGGTGATCGGTATCGGCAGAAAAAAACCTGATCGGCACATCCCTAATAGTCATCAACTCTAAATTTCTGATAAACCATAAATAAAACTCTTGAAGGAAAATGTTTCCACATACAGTAGTATATAGTAGTATTGTATGGTTAATGTTTTTCTTGTGAACTTTCCACTTTACGGTTTCCATGTCTCCACAAGGACCAGAATCTTTTGTTCTTTACACAGAAAGAACTGAAGCGCTGATGTGAGTCTTTGATATTCTTAGTCTCATGTTCCAAATCTCTGTCTTATGTCTCTGCCTTTCAGCTTCTTGTTCATTTCATCCCCATCTTCTTGCCTTGCCTTCTCTAATCTTCTTTCACAGAAGCTCTCTTTAGCTCTTTAAGCACATCCAGACAAAAAGCATTAAAGTGCAGAAAGGATAGAAGGGGGGGATATATTTAGTTAGGAAAATCCACACGAGTCAGGATTGAGAAACTGCAATCAAATTGTAGCTCGAGAAAACATTTCGCTTCAGAACTTGGGGAAAAATTAAATGTTTTATCATTTACGTGCGCAAACAGATTTTGCATTAGCTGCTGCGTTTGCAGAAGGTTTGAGCTCAAGATGTTTGAGCTCCCCTCGCAGCACGACAGGTGGCTAATCAATCTGCTGTTTACAGCTGATGTTTGAATTCATCAGAGCAGCAGAATAAAAAAAGCTAAACTCTGAATACCTTTACAAAGCAAAGAGACACAAGTAGTATAATCATCCATTTAAATCAAGTCCCAAATTAAGAAGATACTTCATATGTCGAAAAACATCACGTAGCCATAGCATGCACTAAAAATCTTTTCTGAGGGCAGATGCTTACCTCGTCCCATTCTGAGGTGAAGGAGGGAGATTTCTCCAGCCTCTTTTTGCCGGTGCTACAGTTGGAAACGGACTCGCTCCGGTTCCCCAGCCCCCCTTCCTCCTCACCGGGAGGCGACACGAGCAAGTCAGAGTCGGACTTGGAGAGGCTGCGGGCCAGCTTCAGGTCACCCGGAGGGCGCATCCTGACGCCAGATCCTGCTCCCGCCGCGCCGTCCCTGGGCTCCTTGTTCACAGTGGCGTAAATCGCTTTCGGATCACAGTCCGTCAGGATGGCGGCCATGCTGGGTCGGCAAGGGGAACGCGAAGCAGCCGGCGGCTCCTCTTTTCCTTTGGCGGGTTTCCTCGATTCCGGCTGGCCTTGGTTGGGCGGCAGAACACCTGGAAGCCTGAAGGCGTCCTCACGGCTGTCAACGACGGGAGAGGATCCGTGCAAGAGGCCAGTGAACTGCTCTGGGACACCTGCTGCCTGATCCTGGCTTGGCTGGGAGTTATCTGAACACAGAGGGGAGAGAGAAAAAAAAAGAAAGAAGGGCAGCTTGAAAGAGCTAGAAAGTGGACTTCACTCTGAAGAACAGATCCAGAGAGGAAGGCTAATAAGAAACCACCCACACAAACCCTGAAACAGATCTGCAATTGTTTCCTACCACGAGCGACGGAGGGAAGTAGAGGGAGAGAGAAGAGACGGAGCAAGGAAAGGGTGTTTGTTGGCAGGCGAAACAAGCGAATTCCAGAGCCAGCTTGCAGCCGTCTGACGGCAATCACAGGCTGCCTGCGTTTTGTAACAGAGAGTTGAAGCAAGACATCGCAGTGAGCTGCTTCACGTCAACCGGGATGTTAGGTCAGCTTCCCCAGCTAGGAATCCCTCCAAGCCACTAAATCATCTCCTTGTGCAAACCTACACACATTTAATGCCGCAATGAAACGAAGAGAAAAACTTACAGTGGCAGTCCTTAGCAGAAAAAAACTCTCAATGAGATTGAAAGCGAAGACAAATAGATTTCCCCCCACACCCCTCTCCCGAAGGAATTACTGCTTCCTAAGCTTCTTTTCCCACAATCAAGTCTACCACAACTCAACTGTGCCTTCTTGAGAAACAACCAAACCCCAAGATAACAAAACCCACTGTTCTGGACCCGGTTCTACAGTCGTCCTCTCCTCTAACGTAGCGATGCGTGCCGCCGTCTGCTGCCTTCGCCGGCCGTCCTTCTGCGTCTTCTGGCTTCTAATTCTAGACCCTCAGGGTGGCTCAGGAATGGAAATTTGAATCACCCTATCCTCTAGCAGCCAGACTCCTGATAATTAGTGCTGTGACACATGCTGTGGGAGTGTGTGTGTGTGAGTGTGTGTGTGTGTGTGTGTGTGTGTGTGTGTGTGTGGGCTCTGCTGGGGTGACATGGTCGGGGTGTTTGGTGACAGCGAATCTGGGGCAGCAGAACCACAGGAAAGAAACAACCCGGTGCAGTCGGCGCGCTTCGGTCCTACACAAAACATGCAATAAAAATAAACAGAGTCCAACTGAGCTCACCGATGTTTTTCTGTACCGTTTCAGGGGCCATTTGCAGTGAGGGAGTGAATTAAACAACACCCTGACACACAGAAAAAGAGTGTGTGGGGGAGTTTTTTTGTGTGCCCTTTGTAAGGGGTGAGCGAGCGTTTCGTACACATGTCGAGATCACGACCAAACACCCACGCTCTCGTTGGCAGCTGGAGGAGTGTGAACGCCCAATGAGCACATCAGTGTGAACCCAACAGGCCCACGTGGTGTTAGCCCTGGCAGGGAGTTAAACACACACACACACACAACACAATCAGATGATAAAGCAGTGTTAAGCACAGGAGTGAGGTCACCGCTGAGGTGGGACGTGTGTTTTACTTGGCAACATCGACCGCCGCTAATATCTGACTAATGATGTCATGTTTGGAGGCAGCGCAGGCCGTCATTCCTCCGTCTGTATCGTTCCAAAGAGGAAAAACGTGCTCTGGTTTTAGTTTAAATTCAAAGACACTCATTCGTTTGAGTCACTGTGACACTTCAGACATGTGGACGTTATTAAAGCTGCTAAAGACCTATGTTCACAATTCCTGCCAGAAATTAAACAACAATTACCCCTTTCCTGAAAGTCTAATAAAAGACAACTTATTCCTTAAGACTGCCTTTTTGAAGAATTAACACTTTGAACTTCTTCACTGTTGTCACCACAAACCTGAGTGCTTTACATTGGGATGTTATCTGACAGACCAGAACAAAAGCACCCATATATATGTATTGGTATTGTTAAAAGTAAAGGCTACCACCTAAAGCTGGCAACAAACCGTGGGAGGGACCGAAAACATGTGGCTGAAAATTTTTATCCTATAGGTGGTGTTAAATCCGGAGCAATCCTGAACTTATGACCGAGGAAAAGATTCACCTTTCACTTAGAGAAAAACCCTGACCATGGAACTGGAGCTGGGAAATCACAGTTCACATCATAGCATGATGTGTCAGAATGGCCCAGTCAAAGTCCAGGTCTAAATACATTTCATGATTTTTTTAAAAGATTAAAAAAATTCACATTCTCAGTGCCTCTCCATCAAATGTGACAGATCTTAGGCTATTTGGCACAAACAAACAAAAAAAATATGATTGATTTCCTTTTCTGTGTCGTTCTATCATAAAATCTCACAGTGGTTGTAAGGTGACAAGCTGTAAAAATGTCCAACTGGTATAAGTACTTCTACCAGGAACTGTAGGTTGGAGTGAAAAAGCAACAAGTGGCCAGAAGCTGCAAATCAACAAAAAAAAAATCCTTACAGACCAAACTGTTTGCTTCCATGTTCAACAGTCCAGTATAAGTCCAGGTTTATGAATCACTATCTGTGCAGCACATCCTCTGGGAGCACCAAAAACAAAACATGCAACAGTGGAACAGCAGATAAACTCAGTCACATTGCTGACCCTGCAGATGTCCTCCACCTGCCACACAGAGAGCAAAAGTTTGTTCCCTGAAGTCATACAGACGAACCTGACCAGCAGCTACACATCCAGGTGAGCAGAGGAACTGAGGCCCACCTTATAAAATATATAAACAAGAAGCAATGGAAGAGTTAACTTCTTTTACTGACTGATAACAAACACCAACTACATTCAATTTCAGAAAAATCTAATGTTCAATACAAATTCAGAAAAACCAAGAATTCAATCATCAACCTTACATTTCCAAATATTATTTCTATTATACATTATTTCAGCTAAAAACACTAAATCCATGTTAACGTGTCAACCTTGTAAAAACTGAGAAAACCATGTGTCCATTATACTTTCTAAAACCTGCACTGTGCTACTTTGTGTTTCTATAAAATCCAAAAGGAATACATTAAAGTTTGATGAGGTAATGTGTCAAAAAGTAAGGCAAAAAGTTCGAGGGATACGAAGATTTTTGCAAGGCTGTGGTACGTCTCCAACATCCATCCTCCTCATCTCTGCTCCACACTCGCCCAGATAAAGCGGCACGTCCAGTTTTAAGGCGAGACGTGGATCTAAGATCGGAATGTCACAATCTAATCAAGAATTCAGTTTCATATTGGTAGTGAAAAGGAGCCTTGCCCATTTGCCAGAGCCCATCAGTCAGCTCGCTCCCAATGGGGAAAATCTGCTCTGCTGCGCGAGAACGCCAATTGTGCATTCCGTCGGTGAGCCTAATGCAAGCCAGCCCATCTCGGAGGCATCAAACTCAAATGCATCTCTCCGGTTTCACCGACGTGCTTGGCTGGTGGCTTTCGGGTCCAGCGGGTCGGGAAGGATCTTTTCTTACCCTCGCAGCAGTAAACAGCCGGGGCTGTTGCACCTTATTTGGTAACTACAATCGGAGGACTCACCTCCTGGTGCTCGTGGAGCGATCCGGGCAGGAGGGTGCAGGCTGTCTGTTGTCTTACTTGGGGGTCTGAGGTCGTTGGGGGGCACAGAGGACTTGCGCTAAAAGAGGAGACAATCAAAAGTTTAATCACGGCTGCTAATTTTCAAAGGATTCCCGTGCAGAGGGGAATCAATCATATTAGCTGTAACAGGCTAATCCTCGCCCTGTCCTGACATTAAATACATCATCGTAATATAATGATGAGCTTACAGGACCGATTTAAGAACAGATGACACCAGACAGCTGAAGACACGTCTATATAATGAGGAGCAGGTGGGGCTGTAGCTGGGTGGCAACAACAAGCAGAATATGTTACCTGAATGGTTAAAACTGGGATTAATACTATCAAGGTAATAAATCAAAGGGGTGTCACATACCGAGTTCAATTCTTCTTCATCTGAGGACATGACTTGGTCTTTTAACAAGAGGCTAGCAATTATCTTGACATGCAAAGGTTATATTTAAATTGCCTGGCTCTTTCAGAGGAAGAAGGTCTGATCTCAGCTCTGCTGATAAGTGTTTAAGTTTTCATTTTAAGACCGATTAAAGCTTACTCTTGTTCTGCACAGTTTTAGAGTGGCAAAAAGGCATAAGGTTTTTTTTTCCACCAAGAGATATTTTAAAAACTTCTTATGGCTTTAACGCTCACTGAAACAATGCGTCATTGTTGGACTGCAATAAGCGTTAGCTAATTATGTAAGTAGAATGCATTCAGGTTTCTGTGTCATAATAAGATTTAGGAAAAGTTGATTCGTGCAGCACAAAAGTTGCACAAGATCAAGCAGTATGGTGGTAAAGTTCCTTAAAAACTAAAACCAAGTTGTCATAAATCCTTTACGAGAAGAAAATGTAAAAAAATAATTTGCCATAAAAGTGTAATCTTGGGAAAATAAAGGAATTTATTTCATCTTTTGCCACGCCCATCTAACAAATTAGGAAACATTGCACCAGTGTAGCTGCTGTGGAAAGGAAACATTTGTATTTTTCCAGTACAGCCTGCTGCTACATAGCTGTAATCTAGAAGCTGTTAATATCCAAGTCTCATTATATTTGTTTTTCCAAGACTTTTCTCAGACATGACAAAACGCGAGACAGGCCCCATTTCATTAAAGCAAAACTGAGCACATCTTGTACGCAGAGGGAAAACATTAAGAGCGGAAAAATGATGGCAGGAAAAATCGTTACCTGAGGTAGGATACTGTTGGAAGACTGTGTAGTGGCATTCTCATCTGAGAAGACAGAAAACAGAGTAAGGAAGGAGGATTTATTCAGAAATACCGAGTACCTGTAACAGGTTCTGACTGTCAGCAGAAACTTTATGCGGAGCGTAACGGAAACATGTTTTACACATAGCGACATTATCTGCATGTGAGTCTGCGTTTACATCGATCAACCTGCCAGTTGAGCAGAGTACACAGATGATGAAATGGTTCTAAAGCAGATAGAAAAACTACTTACTCAACTGTTCAGCTCAAAAATGGTGTTCCTTTTCTTTTTAAACAACATGATAGCGGAAACACGACTACACTCAAAGCAGGGACATTGTACAAATGGTTAGGTGCAGGTAAGCCAGAAGGTTCTCAAGGGAGCCGTTTTAAAACATCAACAGCTACGGATCACACGGCTCGATTTATTTTAATTCTGTTTCACACTTTGTGCAGATTCAACAGGCTTACATATATTGTGGCTGCTGAACTGAATAAAGATGCATCCTGGCTCACACAATTGCAGGAGATTGTGAATTAAACAGAGTAAACAAACTTTTGAAATGTTCCTCCCCCACAACACCCCCAAAAAATGAACACAAACATACCACTTAAAACATCAACAAACTAATGGAGGAAAGTACATTTAATCTTCCAATCTTCTTCCCTCTGGATTAGACTAAAAGCTCACAATTACCTTTATTGGACTGGGACTCCAGATTGGGCGGTGGGACTTTGGTTTCTGCGGTCAGCAGCAACTCGTACGTGTGATCCTCCTGCTGCTCTGCTGGTTCTCTCCTCTGATCCGTGCTGCTACCTAAATAATGAGCCTACAGAAAAAAGAAAACAGAACTCTTGACGCAGATATTGGGAAAAATTAGCAGCTGAGCTTCCAGCTGATTATGAAGCGTACAGAAGAATAAATTGTTCTGACGTTTGCTCCATTTACCAGAGATATTAATATATTTATTATATATTAATATCTCTGGTATTATCTCTGGTCCTCCAGCGAAGACTTCGTTCAGATCCCTCTGCAGCAGAAACTGCTTCAGGGACCTCTGGGAGTCAGCATTGACTCCCAGAGGTCAATGCTGACCTCTGGGAGTCACCCAGAGGTCAGCATTGGATCCAAGTATATTTGCTATGTATTGGTAAATTGCTGATGCATAGTAAGTATGTATCAGCTACATGCAACTGCATGCAGAATAGAGGTTTGTTTTGCATCCTGATGATACTGATTATTTATCTTGAGCTATTTAAAGCTAAAAAATAGAAAACCTGGTTTAACAGAAATAGATTATTACTTGGGAATAAATAAAACGATGGCATCTGTTAACCAATTCAATGGGTTCAATTGGATCAATTTTGAGAAAGCAGCTGAAAATAAATCCTTTGGGGTTTCATTAGACAAAAAAAAACTCAACTGAAAGCCTGACAAAAATATGTGGAAAAGCACATCAGCTTTCACTAAAGAATAAAACCAGAATAAAATTCACATGTTCTACAAATGTTATTTTCAAAATAGTGCACTGCAGAAGTTTAAATTATGGTAGAAAAACATGATGGCTTTTGTTGAGAATCTTTATTCATTTCACAGCTAGGAGGTGGGATTTCATACAAAGACTTCCTCTCAATCATTGTCTTCAATTCTATTTATGTTTGCTATAACTTGTAAAAATATATTTTTATGATTATTGTATAGATTATATAAAAAGAAGTTAAGGTCTTAAACTACATTTGACCATACCTCTGAGCTCATCTCTTCTTCATGACCTGGGGCAACATGTGATGAGTGGGCAACACGATCTTTCTGTAAAAAAAATAAATTGTGCTGTAATATTTTGAAATTATAATTTTTATTCAAGATAACTGCTAAGGAGTATACGATTAAAAGAGTGATGCTAACGGAACAATTTGTGAGACTTTCAGAAGCTCAGTTAGACACAAAGTGAAGAACCGTCTCCCTCTAGTGGAGGTTTTGGGTTTATAGATGTGTGCGTGTGTGGTGTGTGTGTGTGTGTGTGTGTGTGTGTGTGTGTGTGTGTGTGTGTGTGTGTGTGTGTGTGTGTGTGTGTGTGTGTGTGTGTGTGTGTGTGTGTGTGTGTGCTGTTTTATTTTGTGTCTGTGTGACGGTGGAATCAGCTGCAATAATGCTGACCTTGCCAACTTCACTGTCTGGCCGTCCTGAGTCCCTGTCGGAGGACTTGCCACTAGTGAGGCTGTCTAAAGAGTGGCATGACGTGGCTTCAAACAGAGCTTCATAGGGGCTCTCCTCCTCGGGCCCCAGGGCCAGCCCTGAGATGAGCTCCGTCACTTTGTCCAGGTTACCTGGGGAACAGGTTGGAGTGATTTTAAACTGCTACGCCGCTAAAGCAGAAGCACCGTGTCCTCTGAGAACATTCTGGTAAAATCTAACCTTTCTTCTTCGGGCTGGGGCTCTCCTGAGGTGGAGGAATGGGCGGAGGAGGCAGTTGAATGTCCGGGGGTTTTCCAGTCTTGTGCCCTGTAGCAAACAGGAGATCATATCACAGAGAAATCAAACAGTACTTTCCCTGCATCTCTCTGTTGCATGTTTTGGACTTTACCCAGGATGAGTGCAGCTATTTCTCTGCTTTTCTGGGACGGCATGTCTTTGACAGTGTCCAGCGCCGTCAATCCCTTTTGGTCAAAAATATGTACATCGATACCTGTAAAAACGATAAGTTCACTCCTTTAGCTTGTTCACATTTTGTTATCTTAGTTCATTTAGTGTGGATAATGTTTGACTGAGAAACACGATTGGTAGAGTCCATAATTGCAAGTGGAAATCAATTTTCGGATTTTAATTGGGCTTTAGGCTGGAACTTTAACTTGACATATTTATATCTTGGCTGTAACCATCAGCTAATGGGTTGTGGTTTTGGTTTTCTTCCTTAACTGCCTTGTGTTTAGTTCCATTCATCTTCCCATCACGTCCGACCAGATTTTCTGTCCATGCTAAAGGACAGCATCCCCACATCATGGTCCTCCCACTACCAGGGTAATGTGAACTGTTACCCTGTGAACTGTTTGGATGTAGGCCAGCAAGTCAAGTATTCAAATATTCTTCCAAATGTTGGTGTTTCCCATATAAAGCATGGCAAGAGTTTCTTCTACAAATGGCTTTCTTCTTGCTACTCTCCAGTAAAGGCAAGATTAGTGAAGTGCATAAATGACAGTTGGTTTGTCAACAGAATCCTCCACAGAGATTGTATATTTCTACCGGAGTTACTGTAAGCCCTTTAGCTTCTTTGATTGATGCTCTACTTGTCTGTCAGTTTATGTGGATGGCCATTTTTCTGAAGGTTTAAAAAGCTTTAAAGAAGTTTAGATTAAAGCTTGGATGTAGTTTTACAACCAAACCCAGCTTTACATCTCTTCAAAACTTTATGACAGATCTGTCTGCTGTCTTCCTTGGTTTTTTCTTTGTTCTCTAAATAAAATAAAACATTTCAGTGCTTTACACAACATCTGGTTTTATACTGAACTTAAATAATACACATGTGAACGCTGTTTATTGCCAATTAATTTGAAGGCAGCTTGACTTTGTTTTGAGTGAAGTGTACTGGATACAAATGCACAATAAAGCTCAGTTTTTTTTTATTTATTTGTAAATAGTCTGAAAAATGATCACCATTTTCCTTCCGCTTCCCAATTCTGAGCTTCTTTGAGTTGTCGTTTCACATAAAATCTCCATAAAATAAACTGAAGTTTGTTTGAACAAGGCAATAAATGAAAAGGTAATAAAATGCATTTTTATGAACTGTATTAATTATGAACACCAACCTGCACTGAGTAGTTTCTGCACCACATCTGTCTTCCCAAACAAGGCGGCTTCGTGGAGGGCACTGCCTTTCTCCGTCTGTATGACAAAAGAAAAAAAGAGTGGAATATAATACAAACCATGTTTGGCAACAACCAGATTTTACCGTCAACCAACCAGTTTGAAGTTTAAAGACAATTATGTGGTTGAGAAGTAAAAGTGGATCATTTTCCAGCTCACAGGGCTGTGCTAATTGAAACCTGTGGGGTGCTGGAGCCCACAGGATTCTGAACAGATCCAAAATACTTGACTTTACAAGGAAAGTAGGGGGGAAGTCAATCCAGGCAGATGGGAGTCACAGTGTGATCCGGAGACCCAGCCTGAGGCTCCACCACCGGGAGAAAGATTGGCTTTGAGTTCATATCACAACTGTTCATATGCAAAAACTCAGAGAAAAGGAGTTTTGTTTTTAATCTAAGAGGGAGAAGTTACACAACAGGATCTGATTTACTAAGAAGCGTTTGCAAAGAGAAGCTGCAGAACGCACCTCATAGTTGATGTCCATGCCAGCGTCCAGCAGCACCTCCACCACATGCAGGTGTCCGTTCCGAGAGGCCAGGTGCAGAGGCGTGTGCTTCTTGGTGTTGCAGCTGAGCAGGTTGGGGTGGGCGCTGAGCAGCAGCTTGACCACCTCCAGACGACCGTAGAGCGCGGCCAGGTCCAATGGGGTCTCGAACTTGTAGTTCCTCATGGTGGGGTCCGTCAGTTCGTCTAGCAGCAGGCGCACCACCTGGGTGTGGCCGTATTGGGCAGCGCAGTGCAGCGGCGTCTCGTTGTCGTTGTTCTGTTGGGACGTCAAGCAGAGCGGTGAGACTTGAGGGGAAAAGTAGCACGCGCTCACACACACGCGCAAAAACACTGGAAGATGCAAAGCCCTCCACAGTAGCAGAATACAAAGGTTGTTAAAAAAAAGTGTCAACCCTAAGGAAACCCACAGAAAACCCAGAAGTGCATCTCCTGGTAGAGTCGGGAAAAGCTTGACTCAGACTACATGCATGGACTAATGAAGGAAGGTACTGGGGACGACTGCCTGGGGCAGCAAGGTGCGAACAGACAGGTTGGAATAAAAAGAGACAGGGCGCTGAGAGGAGACATCAGAACACACTAAGGAATGAGACACTTTTCCTGGCTGGTCTTGCTGTTCATGCTCATGAATTTCTGTGTCTTTTAGGCAGTCCAGTGACTGGACCTTTTATTGGAACAGTCCCTAGATCATCCTGGGTAGTGCCTAGTTTACTATCCTGATCTCCTCAGCCTTCAGAGGTTTGTTTGAAGCAGTGATGTCCAGAGTTTGGTAGTAATTAGTTACATTCACACACTTGAGTACGTTTTGAGAAAAAAATGTACTTTTAAGTGCATTTCCACTATGTTGTGCTTTATGCTCTGAGTACCTTAACTGCATGAAGAACAAGATTTTTCTAACCAAAGATTCGCCAGACAGACAAAACCCCTGTGGGTTTTGTTAGTATTTTATACATTTTATATTGTACCAAATTTGTTTGGAAAAATGCTTGCTTTGCCTGATTTTGTTATTTGTCATTTATATGAATTGTTTTCATTTTGACCATTAATATTTCAACATTTACACATAACGTTATGTTTTGGATCATCTGATGGTGCAACTTTTAAATATTAAATAACCGATCTTTTGATTAGTTACTCAGTACCTGAGTAGTCTTTTTGCAAAAATACTTTTTACTATTGCTGGTATTTTTTTGGATGGCTACATATTAAAAATATGTTGAAGTATTTCTACCCTTAATTTGAGTACAATTTTTGGGTACTCTACACACCTACGGTGGTGTCTAGACTTTGTCACAAAGTTGTTTTGTTGTTTTTTTCTTTTGCTTTCTCACATCTTTAACAGGAGAGCCAATAAAATAAACCTTTAATCTGTCATCTATAGGCATCTCAACAATTACACGTATTGCATAATTCAGCTGATTCATTGGATGAAAGAGGAAACAGCCAGAGGATTCCTCCTTAAGAGCAACGAAAAAAAATCTGTCCACATTGTCCAAGTTCATTTTGTCTAAAAGCAAGATTATATTATGACTTTAAATTATCTGTGAAGTAAGCAGGCGAGCGGACTGAGCAGCAATTAAAAGCACTGATTACAACATTAACTCACTAAGTGGTGTAGATTGGATCTAATGACTTGCATGTAGCGGTAAGATCGATGCCCATTAGACATGAGAACCTCCAGGCCTGCTGGTGATCCTTAACAAGAGCAGCCAGCAGGGGGCAACACAATTCAATCAACAGTCCCAGCAGTGAAAGAATGGATAGATAGAGAGGTCTGAATTAAAGAGGTTTTCTTTGTTTGTTTGTTGGCAAGTAAGCAGTAAAAAAAAACAAAAACAAAAAACAACAAAAGTAAAGTGTTGCAATCCCTCTGCCCAGTTGCTAGAGGTGTGAAAACGCTTCCTGATTATCTGGAAAATGATCTACCCTACTGTTCTTATTGCAATCTGTTAACAGTTGGGCGTGGCAAGAAAAATTCCTGCCATTGTGGAGCCACATGCTTTGAGTGGCAGTCATTCCAGACATACAGAGCTACCTTCAAAGCCCTGACAGCTGGCGTAAGAAATCCCCACATAGACACGTACGATGCCGGTTTGGGCAACTCTCAGAGGAGCGGGCCAGCTGTGCCACTTGTAAGCAGGCCACGAAGGGGAGCAGAGGAGGACTAACGGGGCGCGTTTTATAGGACAGGTGTTAGCAACTCATTGAGTGATACTTTGACAAAACCGTGGCATCAGACGAACCCAGTAGGGATGTTCCTATGCAGGTAAAGAGGAAGAAAGAGTACTGGTCAAGGCAGGCCAGATGGATCTAAAGAAAAAGAGGCACTTGTTTGAGAAACTGATCAACACCTGCCTATCAAAGGAGAACACCTCGAAAACACACACATAAAAAAATAATACTAGTTCACTTATGACAGGAAAAATGTCTTGTGAAATAATCTGCCAGTAGAACAAGGATTTTTTAATCAGTATTAAGGAATTATTAACTTAAGATAAGCTCCTATATCTTGCTGAAAAGTTTTGTCTTATTTAAAATACTTGCTTTAGAAACTGGACCAAAAAATACTTTGTTAGATTTTGTGCTTTTGCAGTGAAGACAGAGGAAAATGAGAGACTGTGGCTTTCACAGCCTGACTGGGTCCCCTCAGCTAGAATTTGTATGATTTTATACTCAAGTTAAATGGTGAAAAGAGTACATTGGGTTTCATCTGTGACACACCACTGAGCATTTGTCACAGCTTTTTGAAGAGATTTACTCTGAGCTTTCAGATGACTCGGATGCTTTGATTACATCAGCATGAATCACTTCCTCCAATATGAACATCTTCTGCCTGAGTAGTAATCCAAGTCAATCTAGCATGGAAGCCATTTTTTTAATGTTTTTTTTATTTCAGGCTTGTTGTGGCTTCAATGAAGGAAAATACAAAATGTTGAGGGGAATTGGAGTTTAATCCAATGTGGACACGTTTAGCCTCTAGTGATTTCTACTCAACATCCCAAGAGCTGAATTACATTTCCTTACTAAATCACACAGTGGACGCTCCAAAAAAGACACAAACTGAACTTGCGCCCTGATCTCAGAGCTTTGGATCATTTCAACACCACGTGTCTCCATGCCAATGTGATAGTGAAGGCAGAGCGGCGATGTGTCGGCCAGCAGCTGATCACATTAAACATGGCTGACTGGCCCTGTGACTCACTGATGGGAGACATGGAACACTGAGCCAGGCCTCCTTTGATGTAAAAGACGCTCAACATGTTATTCACACAACGGCCTTTTTCCCCCTGTTCAGGGCCAAGTTAGTCCCAAACACCTGCGACGCTCAGGTACGAACATCGCATCACTGACAGTAAATGCAATCCTGTGACTTACAGGGTGCAAAATATTAAGCTGCAAAACAAGTTCTGGTAATGACTCAATTTACTGAGTCATTAACTTAAACGAGTGCAACACATCCATACTGAGAATCTCCAATGAAATGTATTCATTGTAAATACTACAAACTTTCAGTACGTAGTATTTACTTTTATAAACCTCTATCAATGTTCATGATGATAAATATGATCACGATTTCAGAATGGATAGAAAATTACGCGAATAAATTAAGCTTAAGATACTTCACTCGGTTCCTTACTTAGAAAGCAAAAAAGATCCTCAAGTATGTGAAGGAAAATGAAGGCTGTCACACTCTGGTATTTGACAATAGAAGGTCCTTTGCAACAGATCACTTAAATTTCTTTTATAACGTTTTGACTAATGAGGGTTAAGACTAAGGCTGCATAATATGTGGAGAATGTATCATCATTCAAATGTCAGATTGTAAAGTGC
The DNA here is from genome assembly GCA_033032245.1 of Poecilia picta. Classification (NCBI taxonomy): domain Eukaryota; kingdom Metazoa; phylum Chordata; class Actinopteri; order Cyprinodontiformes; family Poeciliidae; genus Poecilia; species Poecilia picta. Next base: position 10,862,077 of record CM065359.1, on the reverse strand, counting down.
ATGGAAAGAAATTTAGTTAAATTATTTAGAATCCTTACATGTACTCTGTGTATGCCATTCTTATATTCCGTGATGTTTGTCAGCTACACCAGCAGAAGGGTGTCAAATAAATAGAATCACGCAGATTCTCACAAAGGTATAAATATGAAAAACAAAAAGACAAAAAAATAGTATTCTTTTAAAATTCAGTACGCTGCAACTATACCAATTTGAATTCTGCAGCATGAACCCATAACATTGAATATTTTTGTACAACGCACACATTGTTACATAAGTTGGATTCAGAGGCTTCCAGCGTAATACCGTAGGGTATAGAGCCAAGATTGCTCAATAAGACCAGGATGAGCCTCATTTCCTCCATGCTGTCATAAACCATGTGAGACATCAAACTATCATGCTCTAACAAGACCGAGCTCCGAAGGCCATTAAGCAAAGTGGCACCTCTGACTAACAGCCTTGCTGAGAAAGAGATTGGAGTTATATGGCGTCGCTAAAGCTTCCTGGACAGTAGCAGATCCTTATGAAAATTATCTCTCTGCTGTCATACAGCAGCAAGTGGAAAATCTGATTTAGACCTCAGTGCATATCAGACAAGTGGAGATTACCATCTCCACTGATAATGATTGATGAACCCACCCCTCACCTACTATGGAGCATCTGGAGATTAAACTCCATTGTGTTATAACTCTGCAGAGTGTTGTGCAGAGGGGGGGGAGGCAGGCGGAGAGGCAGGGAGGGAGGGAGGAGGCTGATACACACACATCCCCAGGCTGCAAGATGGCAACACGGTTTGACTGGCGACCCCGGTCACGTGACGCGCAGGCTGGCAGCGGTTACATCAGCCCGGCCCCTGGTGGTTGTAGTAGTAGTGCTGGGTGGAGGGTGGGGTGAGCAGCTGTTACAGCTAGTATGCCAAAGGGCTGATAAAGCTCAACGCACGTCCTTTTCCTGCTTTCTCCAACCCTGCTAGCTTCGCTTGCATCTTACAAATCTGGTAAACATGATGAAGGTTTCCTCAAACCTTTAGAAAGGATGTCTTTTTTAACATTTATTTCCACCTTTTAATTATGTACTCATGTCTTAAAACATTCATGGCAAACTCTCAATGACCACTCCTCTTTAGCCTTTAAAAGCACAGAATAAAAAATTCATCATGTTTATAACCTGATGTGTTTGATATAATGGCGAGGAATATTTTAACACTGGTTATGGACTGCTTTCTTAAGAAAAACAAGTGTCATCAAATCACCTTGTACTTTGGATAATTACATTGTAAATTTCTGGACTCTTCTAATGGATCTTTATTTAAATGCAGTCAGACATTCCAGAGTAAACAGGCCTATAATGAGATGCATGTCTATGGCTTCCTGCCATAGATTGTAATTCTGTTAGCAGGTGACATTTCTTTTTTTTTCTTTTTTTCAAATTTTTACCATAAAACTAATTGATTCTTTCATAGTCATTTGCTGATGATTTAATTAAGAGACGCTGCATAATTCAGAAGCTTTTAGGTTGTTACAGTAGATTGTATTCGTGCTCTGAATCTTTTTTCATTGGGTTGCAAATTAAACAGACTGATACGGAGGAGAGCCACTCAAATCTGCGGTGGGAAAATGATGACTGTAGCAAAATGAGAGGTTTCCCTCTTCAACCCCTCTTTGCTGCAACACAAATGAGGGCAGACTCTGGGGATGGGGCAGGCAGCAGACGTCAAAGAAGAAGCGTGATGTGTTCATGAGGGCAGAGCTGGACACTGAAGTGACAGCATGAAAGAAAGTGCCGTCAGGCTGCAAACACACTGCAGCCGGAGGAAAGAAGGGAAACTCTGCTCTTCTTGATAATGGGGTGAACAAGAATGAACAACATGCTGACATGACTTCAGCGACTATTCCCTCTGTCAGTTAAAACCGCAAACATCGTGAGAGCATTTCTGACGCGTTCAGAGATGTTTCACCCCATACTTTCACTCCGAAGGCTAGACTCACATGAACCACTAACTGGATGGAAATCACCAACTTAAACTGTGTTAAATGCATGACCTACATGGCAGATAGGAGTTCAGTCAACGCAAACAGTATATTTAAGTAGGATTGGAAATATAGAAAATTATATGTATATTTTATAAGATAAAGAAGCTAAAATGAAAAATAATAGAATGCATTTTATGCAACCTACATTTATTTTATTTTTACAGATTACAGATTTATGTTGCCTTAATTATTATTAATTATCATTTATGAAAAACAATGCAATGTTTTCATGCAACATTTTATGCAACCTACATTTATTTTATTTTTTACAGATTACAGATTTATGTTGCCTTAATTATTATTAATTATCATTTATGAAAAACAATGCAATGTTTTCATGCAACAGAAGATTCATGGTGGTTTTATTTAACCTTATACATTTCCTTGTTTCCTTCCTTAGGCCATTCATTGAAGCTGCGCCTTATAATCCAGTCCACCTTATAGTGCGGAAAATACGGTAACTGACCCAGGTGAAAAATTACTTGTTTGCCTGACCAGCTAGCTGAATAAGCTAAAGCGATAAAATAGAAAATTGTGCTTTTGTGAGGAATAAGTAAGTCGGGAGGTCAACATTGCACAGTTGAAGTTTAAATCTTGAAATCTACACAACCCTGCAGTTTTTCTTTTAAAATATAGTTATATTGAAAGAAAAAGAAATGCAGAGTTATATCAAAAAATGTTCCAAAATTTTCTAACTTTTTCAACTGTAAACAAATTTAACTTTTTTCAGATGGAAGTAGTTTAGGGATGAAAACAACAAATATTAAATGTAAAATAATAACCAAGTTAATAAGCAGGGTTTCTTTAAGTTGAGTCTTAAACATAGCTAAGGAATACATTTTAACTCCAAAGTTTCTATAAATACACAAGTATTTGCCCATATTAGATCCAGGTTAGTGCTTCCCTGCCGAGACATTTTGAACCTTTAACCCACAAAACAAACAATAAACAGGAACCAGCAGCTAAGAGTAATGAATAAACATCAGTCTAACAGGTTCCAGGACCAGAGCAACAGCTAAATTGACCCACTCCAAGCAGATTTCTCGAGGACCAGCGACCCTTCACGTACCTGTCTTCACTTTCAGCCAGCAGAAACACACCATAATGCCACCAGGTCACTCGCCACCACTGTAGGGCCAATATACCGTATCACGGTTACTATGACAACATCCTCTCTCTCCGTCTCCTCAGCAGACGCAGCTCAACACACTGAGTGGTGGGAGGAGAAAGGAGGCACATACCCCCTATACATACACACACGCACACACACAGACACCTCATACACTTACACAGACAGGCACTGCATGGCAATTTCTCTTTGATGCTGATGTAAAGAGACTGCTACACTGGAAATCTCCCATCCTCTTCCTCCACATGAGATGTTGCTCTGATCCTGCAGTGTGACCCTCCATCCCCTCGGTCACATGATGCCATCAACCACAACAGGCCAGAGAATTTATTTATAATTCAACCTATAACACCCCAACCATCCTAATGACATTAAAAACTAAAACAGAATTTTAGTTTCAATCGCTGGTGAATCCAATAGTTTGACTAAGTGCGGAAAAATAAAACAAGCAGGAGTGTTCGCACCCTGTCAAACAGAGCAGCAGCATTAAATTGAGCCAGCATTCCCAGTCAAAAGCTAAGAAGATTAGTTGGGGGGGTGTGTGGATGTGACAACGTATAAAAATAGCTTTCTCTACATGCCTGACCAAGTCTCTAGCTCTACCTGCAGGAAAAGAAAACATGGACCAAACACGCACACACACAAACACACACACTGTTAGCTGTCCTGACTGTGAGGGCGAGGGTGTCAGGCACAAGCAATTTACCTGGGGCTTCCCTCTGCATCAACGTGTAATCTGAGATTATTATATTAAGAACCAGAACTCTGTCCCAACAAAACAACCCATTCACATGCCTACATGTTCAAAAGCAGAAAGACATTAATCACCGACATACTTAACATGGAAAAGTGTCTAAAAATGAACCCCAGCTGAAGTGAGGAGTATTGAGGAATAATAAGAAATGTCAGTCTGTAAGAGAGTCCAGCTTAATAAAAGGTTAGAAGATGCGTCGCCGATGTTGGTGTTTAGGCCATCCACATAAAAACTCAAGTTAAACTCAACTGAAAATTAAGGAATTATCCTCAACTCCATCTTTATTGCCCCCCAATGTATCAGATTTTTTTTGTAAATCAAAGCTAGTTAGCTGGTTTTGAGAGAAAATGGTGGCATTTCTACATTTTGATACATCTAATGTCTGCAGGGAGAACAAAAATAATTCAGATTTTTCAGTATTTGATCTACCAACTGTCATTAAGAGCTCATCTCTGGTCAATTTAGTGCATCTCTAATGCAAAGGTTTTTTAGTGGGACAGAAAGCCTGTCAAATTTAAATGTACAAAGAATCATTTGATCAGTCATCTCTCTTTGAAACCATGTTACAAACTTTGTGCTTTCCCCCCTTGATTTTCAACAAACATAAAAATTTCTATTTGATAAAATGTATTGATTTTCCTTTGGAAAAGGCTGGTGTTTTTCTTTTCTCTACAAACTAAAATACAAGCAAAACTGATTTTTTTAAATCACAAAACAAGCAGATTTTATAACACAAATATTTATCATTTTTTTAAGATTGCAAAGGTTGCAGACTCCTATGTTGGGGGCATTCAGACCACAAAAAGAAGATTGGTTGACAAAAATAGCATCGCACGGGGCCAATGGTAGAAAATTCCTCCAGTGATGACAATATTTTTAAAAATGAACATATTAGAAGCAGGTTTTTTTATAGCTCATTTGTTGGAATGATGTTTTCTTTTAGATTCTACTGTATGCTGCACCATGGAATGGGAAGAATCTAAATTTCAACTCTGCTGTCCATCTGGCATATGCATCAAACTGCCAATAAAGCTCCTTTTAACCTTTTTCAATTTTCATCTAGTCTGCGTGTAAAAGTTGGCAATTCTATTCCTATTCCCTCCAACGCAAACAACGAACAGTTCCTTATCTAACAAGCTAATCTAACATTTCAGCCATTTCCTCTGTTACTCATTAAAACTTTTAACAGAGAAACATTTTTCAAATAGCTGGACTCTGGATGATTAGACATGCATAAAGCACAGCAGTGTGAAACTGAATACATCTATGTCTACTACAATAGCTTTTATGACTAGAAAAGCAAGATGGCTTTATGAGAACTTAAGGTCAGAAAAAAGAACAGAAATAAAAGTGCTACAGTAATCCAATTTTGAAAAACAGGAAAAAAAAAGAACTAAAAAAGTTGAAAGTCAAAGAAGTTAATGCCACCCTTCCAAACAGGCAATTTTTGAAACGGAGGTAAAAACAAAAACACCTCAATCAAGTGCGTAAAGCTTTTGAGTCCTAGTGGATTTCTTTTTCATTATTAATGTTTTCAGTAAACTTAGCTGTCGTCAAAAGAAAGATTAGGGCTAGGCAAGTTTGGAAAGACAACTTTTTTCAAAACCACTTGAAAGATTGCAAGGAAATTACATCTTTTTTGTGTGAAATAAGCACACAAAAAAGATGTAAATGAAAGAAGGCAAACCTATGCTAATAAATAATAAGAAACTGATGACACAACCATCAAATATTAACATTTTAGTCAATCAACAAGGGCTTTATAATCATTTATTTTCCCAAACTTATAAATAACAGCTACACCGGTTTTCATTAAAATCACCAAGAGCGTGTATGTATTCGTGTGTGCATGTGTGTTTGTCTACGCATGGAACCACGCTGTGTACGTCGGGTTTGTTCAGCGCCAGTCATGCGTTGGTTTGGTCAAAAACAATAGTACCAACACAAACATGCTAGATAAAGAGTCTGCTTTACATAAACGACCAACGTTTTTCAGCGTGGTCAAACGTACGGCAGCATTTGACAATAGGCAACGACAAACTGGAGGTTTGGACGCTGTGAAAGGTTCGGTTGGGAGCCACAGCAGGAAAGGCGTTACGCATGATGAGAAGCTGCAGATAAGAGGCAGCGGCTGCTGATGAGCTGACAAAAAAGACAAAAGCATGGTGATTGTTATGAAGATGCTAAATGCGGTGCGTTTAGTTAGATATGTTGTCTGTAAGTGTTTATGGAAATGACTGATGAAGGCTGAGCCTGCAGGTATTAAAGTCCAGATTTTTTACCAAACTGGTTTCACTTTTCCCTCTTTGGCTGTGTAATCCAATTTAGTCCAAAGTCATAAATACAACAAATAGACAGTAGGTAAAATTCATTAGCAAGTTGCTTCCTTCCTTATTAGATTATAAATAGAGGGTGCAACAGAAACATGGTCTGTTTCATTAAGAGGCACTCTCAAGACTTGAGTTTATTTCCAGTTTAGTCACATAATATTTTGCATTGGGCCTTAAAAAATAAATAAATTTTTGTCATACTAGTAATGGCATGTCTTGCTCATATCCTAATTTTAAAGGACCCCTCTTTGTTGACATTTCATTTTGTTGTGTGCATTTAATGCTGCATATTGTAATGCATAAATAAAAAGACAAAATAGAAACTGATCATAATGATTGGTTTCATAGTGGAAAATAAGTCAGTTACATTATTAAAGTCAAATAAGTTAATTATTCAAAAATTTGGAGTGATGCTAATCATCATCAATGATTAGCATCACTCCAAATTAAAAAAAGACAAATTGAGCTGTTTGTAAAATTTCTGATTATGAAAATTTAAGAATAATGTGTCAACTAAAGGAGCTACAACCAGTATCCATATTGAGGAATACACATTATATCTGGCAAACTATATCTCTATAAAGCAGCTGATTGCAGGTCCTACTGGAGCAGATAGCCCAACTAGTCAGGAAGTTCATACCAACTTGTTAGACTCCCATTATTAAGGAGCAAAATAGCAAGAAGGTATAATATTTTGTACAATAAGCACATGAGAATCACAACTGCCTCATTTAACATGTGTTTATTCTACAGTTTTCTAAGGTATATGAATGAAAATGTAACAAGACATTGTTGCTACTGAGAACATTTTACTGTAATGACTCATTATCATTTTCGGAGTAGCAGCAACAATGGCTGCTTTTCTTTTCTTTTGAATGAAAAGCAGTTAGATCATGTTACTCATTTCAGTTTTAAAGCTTTGTGTAAATACAGAGCTACTGTGAAACCATAGTAATTTTACCAAATAGTTGCATATTGTGAGGATCTCATACAAAGTGTCATATTTAACAGAATACATCCTAATGATTGTTTTTGTTGTAAAAAGATTGACTTTTTATTTCCCCCAAAACAATAAGAGCTGAATCAGGATCTCCAGGTTTTAATTCAAGTTTGTTTTAGGGTCAAGCAGAGAAGGAAAATCAGCAATAATCATAAACGGCTGTGCAAAAGCAATACCCTTCTCTGCTATTTTGTTGTAAGCACTTATAGTAAAACAGGAGGTAATAAAACTTATTGCCACCTGTCAGAAAATATCACAGATATAATGCCCTGGAAGAGTTTTCATACCCTTGAAACTTTTACATTCGTTTCATCTTCCAAAGACTCATTTTATGTGATAAACCAACAGAAACATATTGCATGTTGTTTTTAAGTACAAAAAAATATATATAGTTTCCTTTTTTGTCTTCTATATCTGAAAGCGAATGCCTTCTTCAGTCCACCTGGCTGAAAACATTGTAAAACCATCTTCTGTAGATCTGACAGGCTTTCTTACAGGATTGCCATTCATCTAGCTACCAACGTGCTGTTGAAGATAGTGTGTTATGTATATTTTATTTTGATCTTTTTTTGACTTTACTTTGGTCTTCCACCCGTCAGTATATGGAGATGCTTTGCAGTGAAGATGGTGTGTTAAGTATATTTCATTTATTTATTTATTTATTTTTGACTGAACTTTGTTCTTCCACCTGTTTGTGTATGGGAAAAAAGTACATATGTAGGTGGGGTTTCTTACATTTTGGAGGGATAAGCACTGATCAACTCCCAAAAATCCAAAATGAAAATAGAATTGAAAACAGAGACACTTAAACGTGCTGGTCTGTTAAGAAAGTTGATCTCTAAACACCAAGTGTTGCTGGCATCCTAATGTAACACCACAAGTATTGAAAACCCATTTTAACATTTTTCTTATACTTTACAAACGTTGATCGTCTATCGGACAAACTCTCTATAAAATGCACATTGAACCAGCAGCCAACTGACCAGTAATAAATAAATATGTGCTTGTTCACTTTGGTCTATTAGCCCGGCCTACACCTCTAACAAGTTCTCTTTTTTAAATATGATGCCATATTTTGAATGCGATTGCGAAACAATTTGCAACATAATGCAAAATAAAACATGCCAACTTTGAACATAACATTCCAACAAAATGCAGCTCAATTTAAGACATGGGGTGAAAAGCCAGATATAGCAGAAATCAAAATGTACTTGAGCATAAAAGCACCTGATAGCTGAGCAGCAGAGGACCCCTGACCCCACAGAGCAGCAGCAACAAGCACAGCAGGTCAGCACAGCAGTAAAGCAAGGAAACACTTCAGGTGGAAATGTTGTTTTCGACAGCACTGTGTACACACCTTGGCATTAATATAGGGGTCAAAGGGCCCACAGCGTTTGAACTCTTTATGGTCTACAGAACTCTGCAAGGGAGGAAGAGAAGATAGGTCGATGGTTTTGGTTCAGACAAGCAATGAATGAATGAGGAATCATCACATAGATGAGTCAAACTAAACAAAAAGGAGAACAAAAAATTGGGTTAAGTTAATGAATAATCGGATGTCATGAACAGGCAGGAAGAAATGGCACAAAATGAGTCCATGAGAGTTTCCCATCAGGCAGCAGTCACAGCGAATAAAATTTGATTAAAATGACAAATTTCCTTTTTTTTTTCCAAAAATATTCATGATGCGCCATTTTTTTCTGATGTTTCAAAACAGGACAGCCCAAGAGGATGATCTCTGTGCATAAAGCAACCAAAAAAAATGTCAAAGACAAGTGTTAAAACAGTTAAAATGGTTAGAGGAAATGAGCACTTCTCACTCTTGGCACAGCACTGAAGCACTTCAAGTATCACATTATCAAAGGAGAAGTCAGTATCATAATGCACTGAGGTTAATGCACTGTGGTCACATTCTTTTTTAACATTAATCTTGTTTGGTTTCAGGCCATGCCATGCTCAACAGAACCAAGTCTGAACGAGGCTATTTTTCACAGCTTTCTGTGATCGCTTAATGAAACTTTACATCTGCCATTCTGGTACCATCGCAGTTTCATTTTTTTCCAAGAACAAACTGCTCAGAAACTGACTCATTTCAAACTGTCCTCAGAATACCCTGAAAGGATGACAATTCAAAGTAAAGAGAAGCTTTGTTGAACACCGAGAGAATTTCATTTCTACTTCCAACCAGACAAGTCGAAAATATCTGTAGTCAAAAAAACAGAAACCGCAAATGTGGCCGTAACTAAAAAGAACAAGCGCACAGGAGTGGCAGACCTGCTCGTTGATTTGGGGGTTCGAACGCCCTTGGTGGATGAGAAGTTTTACGATGCGCTCGTCTCCCTTCCACGCAGCCAGATGGAGCGGGTAGCAGCCCTTGCTGTCGGCGATGTTGGTCAAGGCCTCGTTCCGTAGCAGCGCCTCCACCACAGCGCTGAGGAGGAATGAAGGCACAGGACAAGTCAGAACCTTTATGGAAGACACTAATGAATGAGCACAGACAATCAATACCTTAATCCCCCTTGTGGGACTACTGTCTGCAAATCCAGACCTCAGAGTACCTCCCACAGTCTCACTTTCAACTTGTGCTTAAAGTGCACGTGTTAAACTACATACCAGTTTTTAAATTGTGTTAAAAGATCAAGTAAAACTGGAGTTATGCTTAAATATGTAAACCGTATTTTTCCAAATGTCAGAAAAATGTTAAAAATCGGCTTTTCTGGGAATGTAACAGGAAATGAGCTTCCAAACGTAAAAAAAGTGGAAAAAAAACATTAGATTCCTTTGTTATTGGAAATCTTACATCTTCAATAAATAATTAAGGTATTTTGTTGCTAAGACACGAAATAAAGTTCAAGTTACGGTGAAAGAGAAGCGGAACAGAGTTACGACGCGAACGGAGCAGCTGCAAAGACAAAGTTTTGTAAAGTTTGGATACGGGAGCAATCGGTGGCATCAACTTCATGATTTGTTTTCAATTTAGTGGTTTCTGTTCTGTATATAAAAGATTATGTAAAGAATGAAGCGCAGCAGGCAGCGGCGCTGCGCTTTGAGCCGGAAGACGGAAAAAAACGGAAAAACCGTTTTTCGTCTTTGCGGCTCATTCAATGAATGTTTTGTGACCAGGAAATGCTTGAATGCAATATGACATCCATGTTTTATATTTCCTACTTCCTCAAATGTACCACAAGATGTCAGTATGTTGTGGTGGGGGGAGGGGAAGAGCAGACACGTGGTGCGCGACGCTCTGGAGAGTTTTGAAGACGGAAGAGACCGAGCGCAGTGACGCTTTGGATTTGTGTTGGATTAGTTTTTTTAGACTACAAGTGTGTTAGTTAGAGTTCATGAGTGTGTGTGCAGTAGTTTTGCTAGTCTGTGTGTCAAAATCAGCGATGCTACATGGCTGCAAAGCGAGCTCTGACGCACAGGAGCAGACAGCCTCTTCCGTGTTTCACGTTGGGCGCAGGTAAATCTGCTCCCCCTGCAGGCCAAACGTTTTTCTTTCTCTGCAGCTGAGGTTGCAGCAAGGCTTATAATGTGCAACTGTGCCTTTTCTTGACAGAAACTGTTGATGAGGCACAACTGATTTGTCTGCAGACCTATTGGGAAACCCATTTTGTAGATAGTTGGAAGAAAAAAACACTTGAAACATTTTGATATTGGAAGGAATTTGTGGTGGAAACATTGTGACATATTTGTTAATTGTAAAAGAAACACATGAGACTTTGTTGGAGAAAAGCTGTAGTGGAGTCATTGTGCCATATTTTCTAGATAATTTTAATTATCTAGAAATTACACAAAATTTCACAAAATTTAATGTAAAACATGTATTTAATTTTGTTTTTTGCAACATATTTACACATGTTTTTAAAATATACACTGTAAATTATCATTATTGGTTAGAAAAATGATATGTTCAACATTTTTGTGAATTTTATACTAAAAATATCCATATTTTTTCTACTCGGATTTTGTTTTTGTTTTTTTGTGATTTTTGGTCCACAGTGATAATGCATTTTGTCAAAATGAAACAAACACTGTAAAATGATAAAGCTGAGGTTGTGCTGAAAATAATGATACCAAATAAGGCAAGGTAAATAGTTTTTATGGTGAAAATATAAGGGTAAATTCAAAATTTGACCAAAACGGCCATTTAGACCCCTGACTCCCAGGAGGTATTTGTGTTGGAATATTTTATTCAGTACTTGTCAAATAAAGGATCAAATACTTAAATATAGGAATGTAGGTCACACTAATGTAGCTTAAACCTAAATACACAACTTGAATATCTTTGTGCATGAAATTTTGTGTTTTTAGTACATTTGGAACAAAATACAAACTTGCTGTGCAAATCCTCTTATTCATCTCTGATGTACCTGTGTCCATTGAGGGCGGCATGGTGCAGAGGCGTGTATCCAGTGCTGTCCACACAGTTCACATTGGGGCCTCTCCAGATGCTGTGAAAAACAGAAATGATTGTTAGACTTCTGTTTTTGACACATCAGGTGAAAATATATGCACAAATGCAACACGGCAACAAACAGTTCCCACTCGTTTGACAGGACGACCGCCATCTCATTCTCAACTAAATTGCCCCGCAACTAAATTGCATCACCACCACTCATCCTTGCATACAGCTGCAGGGTTTCAACAACTAAAAATTAAAACTTTTAAAGAACACTATGGATGAAATCCAAGGCCTGAAATGCACAGAATGAATGTAGCATTACAGTATATGGGTTTGCAACAAACGTGATCCAAAGGTGAAGAAGGACATTGTAAAAACAACTGGTGATAAATTTGCACTTACACCATGTTGGATACCAAAAAGCAGATTAGCTAGCTAGCTTTTCTCCTCCATCCGTTTTCCCAGGAGGGATCTGAAACAATGGTTCATGCTAATGCAGCTGCTAATACACTTTTGCTATCTAACAAGGGTGTACAGTCACCAGTGGCCTTAACCGTCTTGAGTCAAAATGAAGACAGGACTCAAACATGAATCAACCATTTGCCTGATAAAAAAATGTCACGAGAAGAAGAAAGCCTACATAGGATATACAAGATTAAATAGTCTTGCCACCACAAAATGTAAAACTTGTGATTCATGCATTTAAAGGTCAACTTATGTTTAATACATTTAAGACATCTTAAGGCCTTAATTTTAGATACATGAATTTAAGACTTTCATAAGGATGACGCTGGGAAACCACCAACAAGCACATGTTTTTTAAAATGACAACGAATGAAACAGAACAGAGCTGCCAGCACAAGAAAACAGGAATATCAGGAAGAGATACAAAAACTAAACACCTCCTGAGTAAGTGCTAAGATGACCTGGGACCTGAAGAAAAACAAGCTGTGGATATGCAAAGGCAGTGGAAAAAAAATAATGGGGTGAAGTGTGAGGTAACCTAGTTAGCCCTGCACTCTCATTCATTTGCACTCAACTCCGCTGTCAGTTTTGATTGGTTTGGGCTCTTTTTTTTTTCTTTAATTTGCAAAGAGCACTGCGGTGAGGAAAGAAAGAACTATGACGCAAGGAAGACGGGAGGGAAGCATCAGAGGAGGACAGAGAGTGTAATTTAAGAAGCCAAAGGATGTCTGGCGAGACATAGTGCCAAGACGGGATGTGGAGCTCCCTGAAAGACTTCAACAAATCCTAAATAAATCATGTGACTTAGAAATCCCAGCACGAGTGAACCAAATATCTGAGAGCGGAGTCAGAAAAGGAAATGGAGCAAACAGAGATGGGCTTCACAGAGAATCAAACGTATGTGATTTTTATTTATACCATTTCATTCATATAAAAGAAACTATCCGAAAGGAAAACAGAAAGAGTGATGTGGTATTTGAACAGTCGAACACAAACTGAATTAGATCTAAAACCTTCCCAGCCATTGAGTATCAAAACATTTTCCCAAGTCTTTTCAGGGCAGAAAAACCCCTTCAAAGTCAGCTTGAAGGTAAGGTAAGGTAAGGTAAAAACTTTATTAATCCCATAGGGAAATTAAGTTTGTCTGTTGCTCACACATTAATTCACATCCACACAGCATTAAAAAAAAATCATACAACTTGATCATTTTTCCACACAAAATGTGACTTAATCCCTAAAATAATCAGCGAGTAAATGAAGCGACGAAAGTTTTCTTGGTGTCCTCACATCTCCGTGTGACTTTACTCCCCAAAGAGACACACACACCCGCACACACACACAAACACATAGCTCTTTTCTGTCGCAGTAATGGCCGTTTTGCCCCCTTAAAATACATCTCCCACAATAGCTCAGCGAAGCAGCCTGCAATTACACAGTCAGAGCCGTCTCATTAAATAAGTGTCTTGTGTAGGCCTCTGTAGCCTGCAGAACAATGGGTCTGAGAAGAGCGCAGACACACGGGGGAAGCTCAGCTCCGCCATCCAAAAACATAAGCTGTTTATTTGTTAGAGCAGGCCTTCTGGGTAACATCTCAGAAAGTCACGGGACATCAAAAGCGCTGCTCAGAGGAAACACTCCACTGAGAAAATGTGATGATAGGAAGTGCTGGAGACCGAGAAACCTCTGTTAAATGTGCAACAGAGGTTTCTATGGGAGTACTCAAGGCGCTGATGCATTCAGTCTTCATAACATCTGGATTTCTGGCTGTCAAAGTAGTTGCAGGGAGGACAGCAGTTCTGCCTTAAATGTGGGTATGGATCTCATCAGAAGGGAAAACAGGAGACAAACAGACCTCCAGTAGCTGTCCTACATACAAGAGTTATGCAACTACTAGGAGTAAAATCCCCCACAAATGAAAATGACCATGAACAGGAACTAAGAAGCATCCATAAAGGGAGAATATGCCATGCGTCAGACATAGGGTGGGAGCAATAATGAGGTCAACAGAAAGTTATTTGCAGCATAAACACTGAGTGAGGTGTGTCGTTGTGATTAGTATGTTTTATCATTTCACTTTGAAACACACACATAATGTCTTCAGGTTTACTCTTCGTTCAAAGCTTTACTAAACCAATTTCTAAATTACACAGTCAGAAGTCATCTTACATCATATTTTGTAAGATATGTATGTTATATCTTACAAAATATGATGTAAGATTACTTTTTTAATAGTTCAGAGTATGGTTTATGTGCTTAGGTTTGAAAGATTAAGGAAAGCAGTGCTTTGGCACATTTATGACACTTGTACAAGACCTTTGATCAAAAAGCACTGTATTATTATTTGAACTGTTCTGCAAAAATAAAAAAAATATCCTTCAGCTACAGTCTGGTTAGTTTAAGAAATTCAAGTTAAGACACATAACTCTGGATCGGAAACATGCAGGTGAGAGTCAACTTACTGAGTCGCTAGATTTAGGGGAACCTACTTGTGTCGTTTCAAAGTGGATGCAGTGAGGACAGACATTTTTCAAAACTGGTTGGGTTGATTTCTACCTTCATGGGAACTGATGACAGACTGGTCGGAAACTACCATTAAATTTATTAACCTACATGTTCTCAACATGCCTAAGTACAACATGATGCAGTAAGGTGGTAAAACTGAAGTCAGAGTAAGGACAGAAATGTAATATGTTTGGGGTAAATTCAGGGAGTTCAGAAAAGATGTCCTGTTCCACCATTTTTATAAAACGTTTGATGGACAGCACAAAACAACCCTGATTTGCTTTCAGGTGTACCCCAATAACCAGCATAACCCCAAATCTTTCCATCCATCATTTTGTTTAATATTTGGTAGATTCAAGTTTAGACTTTTGATCAGCTTGCTAGGCTAAAATAAGCTTCCTCTTCTCCTGTGGGAGGTGTAACATCGAACAGATTGCAAAACTGCTCTAAAAACCAAACACTCAGCAATGAGCAAAGATCATCTAGGTCAAACATTTATGATGCATTTGCTAATTGGTCATCCTCATCAAAGCTAAAAAAAATGAAAGGGACTTTTAAAAAGAAAGTTTACTCAATGTTACAAACATTGAGTCACATCTGCCTCTTAACAAAAAGGAGCGCAGTGCAGCACATCACGAGGCACGTTATGATGCTGGCAACATATCATATTTCTGATCAGGACCATGGCTCTTCATTAATCCCATCTGAACTGCTGCCATGCAGAGCAAGTGAACGTTTCATTACATTTCCTTACAGTCAAAGTCTTCCTGCTTGCCATTAAGACAGCTGCCAGCAGCAGGGGCTTTAAAAGCTGCATAAGTGTTTCGTCCTTCGAGCATTTTGGCAGCATGGCACTCAAGGGCATGAGTCAGACTGGTGCTCCACAATCCACTTCATCCTCTTACTACGGCTCAAAACCAACCTCACCGAGAGATGGAGCTTAGGCCCACAGCGGAGGTAATGGGCAAAACAGAGTTGATTTGGTTGGGGAGGGAGGCGGGGGGCACATTCATGGGAACTGGCTGAGGAATTCCTGTTTGAAAAGCTGAGCTAATCCTTAATTTGCCTGTGGGGATATCAGTGGGATGAAGCTGGAGTTTGCAAGACATTCGTGGGGGTTAAAATCGGCATTTTTACAAATCCTGATCGCTGTGGCTGGAGGAATAGAACACTTAGAGAGCAGTTGACATTAATTAATTATATTCCAATTAACTGAGGTGCACTTATGTTTTTTGTTTAAGTAAATCAGCATGATACAGTCAATACAGGTGTACATAGTAAAAATATGAATGAAAAATATATTTATTTTAACAATTCTCTTCAAAAACTAAAAGATATACCATAGCTTTGCTACACAGATAGTGCTATCAGTTAATTTTAGATAATTGTGGCTTAATAAAATTTAATTTAATTTTGTTAGAAAAAAAATAGAATATTGCATTTGCTTTGCCATTCCTGGTGCTTTTTTTCCCTCCAGACAACTTTCCACTCATATGCCTGGAAATAGAAATCTGAAGAGTCAGCTTCTTAAAAAACTGTTTTTATGGCTTAACTTCCTTATGGAGGTCTTCAGTGAGAGTCTAGTAGACAACTGTCAAGTAAGCAAACTTGTCTGTGACTGTGTAGGTCATAACCAGGTCATAACAATAAAATGTCTGCCTTAAATATCTCATTTTATTATATTTTGTCAAGTGTACTATAAAAATGCTATATAAAAAACTAATTTTATTTTCATTTACTATAGGCCACAATCACCAACCTTAACCAAATTAAACACTTGAATCTGTGCATAATGAATCTGTATCTGGATTTAATTACTGTGACATTTCAATTTATTGAGATGGACCTGGATGTTCTGCCTATTTCAGTTTACAGATTAGCTACAAAGGCTGCAAATGAACAACATTCAGAAATGATACTGGTTTTTGTGAGCTGGGTTCAATATTTAAGCAACACCAAACTTAAAAATGCAGTACGTTCATTTGTGCTTCAATACATAAAATGTAGGTCATACATAACCAGTTGGTCATGCATATTTATTGAGTTTGCTTAGATGAAAAAGTAAACAGAAAATAAAGAGGAAATTCAGTCAGCTAATTAATAATGCAAAAAAAATTAAAAATCCACATCAGCCTAAAGCTAAAACAAACAACTAAATGTTGATTTATGGACTCCTGGAGGGAAGGAATGGCTAAATAAATTCAGCAGCCCCTTAAAGCACAGAAGAACCCAGGTGAGCGCGGACCCCATGTCATAAACGGCTTTATCCGTCGGTCTATTAGCAGTGTGACCACACTGCCAGGAACCGGTCCGCCCCGGGGCAGCGAGCCCAGCAGAGACGACTGGCTCATGTCAGCCACCGTTGGGGAAATTGGCTTAATTATGCATAGTGCTGGCAGCTGCTGGAACCAGATGCCCCGCTGCCAAGCAGTCAACCTGAGCATCTTCATCTCAGCTCAGACTGAAGCACCTGCCAGAAGTCTCCATTTCTGATGAGCGCAGGACAAAACACTGCAGACCAAAACACATATCTGGATCGCAGGTGAGAGTTATGAACATGTTTAAACAGGAAAACTGACCAGAAGGCGCAGAAATGAAGAAGTGAAATTTGACTAACAGCAACAACAACAAAAAATCAGATGAGTGCAATCATTTTTTTTTCCCACAAACTAAAGACCCATGTCTACAATTTAAATTTATGACAGCCTGCACTGAACATATACCAAAGAAATGGTTCTAAAGAGATTATTCTCATCATGTGGTTAATGACCAGGCATCTCTCCGGGAGAAACTGGGAGGGCTTTTAATTATTACTATAAAGCAAGAGTGAGACAACAGGCATATGTGCTTGTTACTAGGACTGATAAAAACATTGTAAAAGTCTTAGGTAAAGCAGGTAAACAGGTCAATTTAAGCATTCCTAACTTTGCTCTGTTTGAACTGATACAAAATAGTAAAAATGAGAAAAGAAAATTGAACTTTTTAGATTTGTCTGAGTTGGATAATTTCCCCTTGATCCACTCTGACTGGTAATCAACAGGTACAACACTGAAAAAGCTTGTTTTTTTCTGTTCATAAAATGAGCCAACCTGGAAACCCACACATTACTGTAAACACTCACAGACAGCTGATCTTTCATGTACTTTGCTGTGAGTATAGTAAAAATCAGATAAAGGTTAGGGGCATGTGTTTTGATGCCTAAATAGAGATAATCTTATAATCTCTTTATTGCCTGTTGATTTCAAACTTACTACCTACATCACTGAACTTCAAGCACATTTTTCCCCTCCTTTTATGTCTTATGATAGCCATTTAAAAAAAAATATGTGTACCAAGAAAAGCTTGATGGGTGCATTTCTACTGAAATCACAATAAATCACAAACTACATAGTTTGTGGGGAGTTTCAAGTGAAGTCTTGGAGAATATAATCTTCAAGGTATTTCTGTTTTCACTTTCTATTGCTGTTAATTAGGTAAGTGTATTTAATAATGGCTTAATTTTAAGTCCTAACCAGTAGAACTGACTTTTAAAC
Source organism: Poecilia picta (assembly GCA_033032245.1). NCBI lineage: Eukaryota > Metazoa > Chordata > Actinopteri > Cyprinodontiformes > Poeciliidae > Poecilia > Poecilia picta. Next base: position 10,843,929 of record CM065359.1, on the reverse strand, counting down.
TGCCAAGAGATTAAAAATATGCAAAACAGTTCCATGCAGTTTTAATAAGAGGTCATTCCTAGAACGTATTTTAATATTATGTAGTAGCTCTTTCTGTTTTTCTTTTAGGCTTTAAAATTATAAAGCAACTTTTTAACAAGGTAGGAAATCTCCACAAGGTGACATGAATCATCAAAATGCTTGAGTGACAGATTCAGCTTGCACTGAATCTACTTTACATCTACTGGTCAATTTTGGTGATTGATTTTAACAAACAGGCCTGCTGCAGGAAGCCAAAAGCTGCCCTACTCTCCAAATATGTTCCATTACGGCTAAAAAGGGGCAAAACAAACTAAAAATAAGCACCAGCAACTCCTGATTGAGTCCTCACAACTCATAACTTCCCACTGAGTATTTCACAGGGCATCTGTTTTGCAGCAGGAGGCGTGAAAGAACTGCATATGCTTTAGAAGCAGCACGCAGCAGAGCAGTCTAACAGTGTTTAACAGAGTCAACGTGATTTCCAGAATGAAAAAAGCTGGAGAAAACTCATAAAATGGATTACAAGAAAGAAAAAAATAAAACAGCCAACGAGGACTAAAATACAATGAAAGGATATGAAAACACCATCCTTCAGCATTTCTAAGATTATCTTAGCTGCTTCAACAAAGGAACTTAAACCAGCTTCAATAGGGAATCTCATTTTCGTTTTGACAGAAACCCTCTTTTCTGACAAACCTTTCATTTCAGCTCAGTTCAGCAGCTTTTTTTTTTTTTTGTTTTATTTTTGTTTTGATTTTTAGTTATGTTGACACTCTTTTAAAACCAGAACTTCTATGTTCTGGTCTGCATAGCTTGACTAATTGTGTTAAAAGCTCAGCTAGTTTATCCTACTCATCAGCAAAGCCAATCTTTAAAGAAGCCTTCTAAAAAGCTATTTTTGTGGCTATGAAACCGATCCTCCACAGACTAAACGTGCCCTTTAATGTAGAAATTAAAGCGAGGGTTATTCCTTTTTTTTTCCTTCTTCTTCTTCCTCACCTGATCAACAGCAAAGCAAAAGCGGGGCTATGATAAAAAAACATGTAGCATTTGCTTTCTGGGTGGACAGCTACATGTGTAACATGTTCAAAGTCTGAAGGTAGTTCAGAGGTGGGCCTCCACTCAGCAGGCGGGCAAGAGGGTGGGAACGACGTAGACGCCAGATGGATGAGAAAACATCTAAGCTGCTGGATGTAAACAGTCAGAAGACGCATGCTGACGTGCGCAAGTCGGAAATGAGCTGCAAGACACTTCTCACTGCAGATTGTTGCGTTACCTTTTGCTCTTGTTATCTAATGCGTAAGAGTCTAGAGAAATCTACTCAATAGTCAGAACAAGGCATGTTCTACAATACTTCCCTTAGCTTTCAGCTGTAAAACAGGAACCATAGAAAGCTAGAAATATAAAACCGGACTTTCTGCTGAAAGCTACAGAACTGACAAAACTGCTTTAAGTGCTAAGATTAAACTTTTGCCGAAGCCTCCCCCCTCTCATTTTTTCTAAACCAACAACCCTTCGAGGCACTGTCACAAGATTATTTTTTTCTCTTCCATTAAACTTCAAAGGAGCTTCCTCTCCACTACTAACTAATCTCCCAAACTCTGACCCACTTGGATGAAGGCTATTTTTAGTCCACCACCATGAAGAGGGCTTGAGACTGAATTAAGAGGACACTGTATTTGTCACACACACACACAAACACACACAAAAAAAACTAACAAAAAAATAAAACACATACATGTGTGGAATCCATCACTGCTAGGCGCCATTCTGCATGGCTTCTGTGACTAAACAAACACAACACTCAGAGGAGAGTATCCCAAACTCAGATGCTCTTGGAATGCTAACATTGTGGTGTTACATTTCCCAGCACTGCTCTCTCCTACTAATGTCTGCTTCAGTTCAGAGGTCAACAAATGATGTGCTGTGACCACTGTGGGTGCATCTGCCCAGACAGCAGGAGGTGATCTGATGGAGCTTTTCCTGGAATGCAAGTGGTACAAACTGCCTTGTCAACACTTAAGGTTCCAGTGCAGGAACATTTTTTTCCCAGGAAGCAGGGAGGTTTTCCGGGGTTCTCCTTTAACCCGCGTTGTTTTCACTGCAGGATCCAAATCAGGGAGAAATTTACCCCGGAAATAATACCTTTTAGGATGCACCCTGAAATAAGTGGTGAGTTTTTTTTTCTTTCTGTTTTAAGTTGTTTTAATGTAATTTGTCGTGATACAGTAAACAAACAACACACACAGTGTGTTTGCTTGCCTGAGTGCAGTGAAAATTACTTAATCTACAAAAGAGGGGAAAGAGAATTAACTAATTAACATCTATTAACATCAACACATACAAGTATAGAGATATAGTACTATTTCTTAGCTGCTCCATGCTTGATTGTGTCTGCATCTGATGTACATGTGTGCATAATATCTACAAGCACACAGGTGCACACATACTAGGGGTACCAATAAATCGCCCCAATTTCCTCGTTTTCTGTATTTACATGTGAAACTGATCTTATCTACCTCCACAAAGGCCTGGAAATCAGTTACTGTCTCCTTTTGTTTTACCATGATAGAGGGCTGACTGACCCACCCGCTCACCAGGTCTCATCTGCACATTTAACAGAAGTCCACCTCATTGCTAATTAATGACATTACCACTGAATTTAGCAACTTTTCGCACAAAAAAATAAATAGATAAATTGGTATCTGCCAAAATCGTGATCAGTCGGCAATCGGCCAGAAAACTGGCAAGTCAGCACACTTGAATGTGTGTGCAAAAGAGGAGGAAGGAATGTTCTTCATCTCCTCAGTGGGCCTATCCTCTCGACACGCATCAGTCCCACACTGCAATATCACTTAACCAGACATCTTCAAAAAACAGAATCCTGTGGGATAGTTTCTTATTGGAGATAAAAGGACACCAGCAAATATTCTCATAGTTGATAGAGCAGCTCTTCCTGGTGTGAGCAGGAAACTGCAGATGAAATAGGATGCTCTGGAGATGTGCCCAAAGCCCTAAAAATGCAAATTACTCCTCAATATAGTCACTTCTTTTTTAAAGCAGAATGTCAAAAGAAACTGGACAGGAACAAATTATTTAACAGCTCTTTCACAAAGTCTCTAAAAGAGCTGCAAAAGCAAATCAAAAACAGCTCTTCCTTTTTCACTCAAAGACTCCCTCTCCCAAATAAATAGCTATGCTCCTTTTAATAGGTGGTCCAGTTCTGATCAACTGGCAATTTTCATTTCCCTTAAACTAGAAAGCATACAAAAGTCTCAGAATGGTTTTCTGGGCCTGATATGAATATTAAAAGCACCATCCTGTGGCTTGTCAGTAGGACAAAGAACACGGCTGTGAAGCGGAGAGGAAAGTTCTCATCTGGCTAAGCTCTTGGAGTGTCCGTCCAGGACTCCATGCATTCCTCTGTTAATTTCTCCTCAGTGGGCAGCCGCTCTCCCTGCCAGGGACTTGTCTCACCTCCGGTGTAACAGCAGCAGCTGTCCGAGTTAGGACAATCCAGGCCAGGGAGTGCAAGTGGAAAAAGAAAATCTTCACAAAAAACATCCAAAATACAGGATTATGTAACAGAAAATGAAGTAGATACAGGGTTTTACAAAATAATTTTTCATAGTTTTTTTGTGTTACAAGTATACTTTACTGGGACACTTTTTGTAAGAGACTAATAAAAAGAAATGCCTGATAGATAAGTGGAAGGAAAATAACTTTGCACAGACATGAATAAAACCCAGCTCACCCACGTGTGCCTTAATGTCGGTAAACAGAATGACAAACGCACCAACACCTGGACGTCCAGACCAAACTGAACCTTTTTGTTGTACATGAAAGATGCTACAGGTGGTGAAATGCTAACACTGCAGCATCGTGCTGTGGGGACGATGAATGGAGCTAAATACAGGACAATCTTTGGAGGCAGTTGAAACCTAAATTCATTTGTGAATCTTCAGAAAGATTTGAAAATAAATATGCACAGACATTCTCCCTTCAACATGACTGAGTTTGAGCTCAGTCATGTTGAAGGGACATGACTGAGCTACTTTGCACAGAACGGACACACTTCTCAGTTTCTACATGTGCTGCTCTGGTGTAAACACGACCCAAAAGACTCGCAGCTGCCGTTGCAGCTAAAGACCATTCTGCAATGACTCAAGAGCGCTGAATGCAAATGGATTTCATACAACATTTAAAAACCATGTATCATTTTCTTTCCTCTTCACAACTATGCACTGCTTTGTTTAGGCCTTTCACATGCAATACCAGCACAGTACATTCACGTGTGTCGCTGCAATGTGACCGAATGCGGATAAGTTTACGGGATATTGATACCGCACATTTGAGAACACGTCCCAGCTTCCCTAATTGATGAAGTCCTGCTTAGAAGTCGGTGTGAAAAATGCCGGAGGTCAGTGTCTATCTCATGGCAACGCCTGGGACACATTCTCCTGGGAAAGCAGGCATTCCGCAGAGCAGAGCTGCACAACGGCCTGGTTACAAAAACACTGCAAGCCCCAACATGTGGCCCATTCCATGTGAAGAACGCCAGAAATCTGGTGGAAAACACACACACACACACCTGGAAGAGCAGCGCTGAAGTCGAGTGGATCATACAGTAAAACTTGAAGATAGCTCTGCTCAGTAAACATGCTGCAGCTGCTGACAAACAGGTTCTCAGAACCAGAAACTAGTTCATTTAAACAATGCAACTTGCAACTTTATAAACATTAGGAAGCTTCAGCGTCACAGCAACAGAAGTTATAACAGTACATCTATTTTTTTTTTTTTTTTTTGTTTGAGGGCATTAAAGCGAGCGTGATCTGAGATTTACCAAAAACAGCAGCCTTGGACTGAGATGAAATCAGCTCTGACAAGATTACCGGCCTACACTTCCCCAACAAAGGATGATGAATAGGTCACAAATACATTCTGATGAATGAAACAACAAACACACCAAAGCCACAACCTGGTCTACCAGGCAATTCACTCGCAGACGACGGTATTGACATTTTCATCGTCCAGGCCAAATCAAATGTCATGCATGGGAGCAACGATCCCACAGGCTCCCCTGTGGTCAGTACTCCTCGCATGTCCAATAAGCTCAGGTGTCCACAGGCAACAAGCTTTCTACTAGGGGTTTATTCACTTCCTGCATGGCCTGGCCAATTATGTCCCACAGTTCCCATTGCCAAACATTGATTGGTCAAGACAGAGTAGATGACACAATGGGCTCTCCGGTCCGCCCACTGATCAGAGAGTGAAAGATGGAGCAAGCCTGACTGCATGACATTTCTGAAATGGATTTCCGATTAAAAGAGTTTAATGCAATTACCCTAAGTATGCTGCGCAGCCTGCGCCGAGTAACACATTGATGCAGCACGAGGAAATTCACTTCAACACTTCAGCCTCAGACAAAAGCTGCCCTGGCATTCAGATCCCAAACAACTGTTTATGTTTCAAGTGACAAACATTCAAGACAGGAAAGGGCGTGGCCACGTCACCGTGTAAAGGTGCTTTCCTTCACATTTTGTCTCATTATTACCACAAACTTAAGTGTATTTTATTTGAATTATAAGTGATTACTAAGAGAGTAGTGGATAAGTGAAGTTCAGGAAAATTGTATGAGATTTTCAAAACGTTTTTTAAATTAAAATTTGAAAATATGACCTCCAACAAACTCCAGTAGGGCTGAAGCTGTTAATCGGATTAATTGTCATGAATCGATCATCGAAATAATTCTCAACTAATTCAGTAAAACAATTCATCATCAACTGGGGTACAGACTCCAAAACAAGACCATTTGCTAAAAGAACATAGAGAATTAAGCCAAAACTGTACAAAAAATACATAAATTTTGCATGCAAGATAAAAAAAAAACTTTGTAAACTGTTCTATCTAAAACTCCTCAAACGACATACTTTTAGTTTTACCCAGTTAAAATACTGCAAAATAAAAAAACTAAATAGTATTAAGTACATTTTGCTATCTAAATATTAATCAGTTAATCAGGAAAAATAGTTAAAATCAGCCCTGCTCTACATTAATGTTAAGTCAAGTAGAAAGGACTGAACTTTTCACATGTTGACGTTAAAAGTATTTTCTTAACTGCAGATGCAAACTTTCCTGCAAATGATCAAATGTTCACCATGTTATAACATTTTAGGCAATAAAACCTTTATTTTCTTATTTAAAAATGTAATTATTTGTTTATGTGCATCTTTTCATGTACTTTTAATATTGCATAAAATGTGCAAAATGTGCAGATCTGTTATCAGATTAACCAATTCATCATCAGAATAATTGTTTACTAAAGTAATCATTGATTACTTTAGTAAACAAAACTCCAGCCCTAAACTCCGGCCCTAAACTCCAGAGCAACTAATTTCCATAGGAAACTATCTAATCAGAGAATAGAGTCCACCTGTGCGAACATTAGTGAACACCTGGAATTAAGTCAGGGATAAAGATGTAGAAACGCTTAAAGATTAGGCTATAAAACAATATTCTTCATCCAGCTATTAATAAAAAATGGAAAGATAATGGCACAAAAATGAAAAGGTTCCAGGACATGACCATGCACCTAAACTGACAGTCCAGGTTTTGTTGAGTTGATGGGAAAAGAAAAGATACTAACACAGAGCAAACTTGGACAGAAACCCGTTAAGATGCTGCAGAAGTCTGAATCCTGGGCTGAAGGTTGACAACAATCCTAAACATACAAACAAAGCCACAATGAAATGACTTAGATCAAAACACATAGATGGATTTCAATGCCTCATACAAAGTCCAGAATAGAATCAAACTGTGAATCTGTGGCAAAAGACTAAAAATTCATTTTCTTGCCACTTGTCAATTATGCACTGCTTTGCACTAATCTGTAGGATGAAATCTTCATACAAGACGAAATCTTACAGATTTTGCTAGATGTTAGGTAACATTTTCCTACATGCTCTTTAAGTTATTCATGCTAAAAGCAGGTATAAATAATTATGAGGAGACTTCAAGCAATTGTTCACCAAACTGATTCTTATGAGTTTATCAGGAGGACAAACTGAAACTGCCTCCATCACATCTGCTGCCAATCCCTCCGTTGTTGTTTCTCTTGCTCTTTAACACAAACATGTGCCAAAGTAATACATTAAATATGGTTCCAATTTTTTTTACGTTAAATCCTCTCCTCCCCTGTCCAGATCCACACAGCAGGGTGTGCAAAGGCAGCATGCGGACTAATGGAAGATAAATGACTCAACAGTTGAAAACCCACATCAATCGTAGATATTTCGCTGGAGACTTCTCTCATTGCCCACAGCTAAACCAAACATTTTCAGGGCTTACACCCACAAGCTTGAGAATAAAAGTTTCCAGAAGGTTGACTAAATCTGATATGATAACTATATTTGTATTCCACCCTCATTAACCCAGTTCAAGTCTAGACTGTGCGTAAGCAATTAATTACACATCAATGTCTAAGGGATTAGAAAAACTATGCGATTGTGTTTTTGTATGAATATAAAGTATTCATAATACTTTTTGTCACGTTACAACCACAAACATCAATATATTTTGAGGGCATCTCAGGATGATAGACCAACACAAAGGACATGAAGAGGAAATGTGCCTCGTTTTTCTACGTTTCTATCAATTTAGCCTGTCTTGAACAGGTTTTCTTGCAGAACATCCCTGTACTATACCTTCCCCTCAACTCTGATTAGTTTCCTTGTCTCTGCTGAAGTAAACCTCCCCAGATCTGCTTGTTGGCCAAGACTGTGTGCAGGAGCAAAGGAATTTGACTTTGGTTTTCAATGTGCCCAGAATGTGTGGGGTGTGCAGCGATGTCAGCTGCCCTTTTCCTGACCCTAACCTGTACAGGTCCTGAGCAGAGTGAAGGTCAGACCTGATTATCCTCTCTGCAAGACCAAATTGGACTTATTAGGACCCAATAGAAATTCTTATGCAGCTCTTTTCCTTCCCACAACTTGACCTTTTGACATGCTGCCCCGCCTTGAGCTACAGTTCTCCCAGTGTTACTAGTAATTAACTTGAAAAACAAAGGTAGTCTGTGTTTGAAGAAACTAGCTGGTTGATTTATAACTAGGGCTGTAGTGATACAATAATGTCACGATACAATACATGATATTCTGCCCACGATACGATATATATTGCAATATTCAGCTAACGATACAATTCGCTACACTTTTGCAATTTTCTGAACGGTTTTAGAGGGACAGAGTAATTTTGGTGATACTTTGTGACCGTTATAAAGTTGGATTTAATTAATTTAAAAAGCACCAACTACACAATACCTGGCTCTGGTTGGACACAGAATTAAAGTCGACAGCTGGACAAAATGAATCAAAGAAGTGGTGAGAAAACATGTTTCTTTTAATTGAAACAGTACAAACTGTAGCTGACATGCATTTGTAAAGTAAATGAAGTGAACCAAGTAGCTGCTCTGAATAGTTTGATACCTTGTAAACCTGAACATCTGAAGGAATCACTCTAAGCCTGATGACCTGGTGCGAAGCAAGCAACGAGTGAGAAAGGTGACAGTTGAATGTTACGATACTTGCAGATGAATATCGATTTTTTTAGGAAAGAAAATATCGATGTATATCACGATATCGATATTATTATACAGCCCTGTTCATAACAGTAAAATAAAGGCTGGAAACAAACCAAAATGTTCATTTGGAAAACATTTTAGAAAACCAAGCACCATTCTCCTTCCACTTCATATGTGTGTGCTACTATTGGGTGACTTATTACGAGCCAATTAAAGTACTAAACTGAAGTATGCGGTTGTAACGCTACAAAATGTTTACTTTTGCAATGCACTGTGTGTCCATACAACAGTGGACGGACAAAAGCAATGCTGTAACAAAGAGGCATGCCACAGCCTCGTTCCAACACAGGTTCACGTTGGGTTCGCTTTGATGAAGAAGAAGAAAAAAAAAATCACTGATTAAGCATATCTGAAGTGCCAACAGAGGAACGATAAGACAGTGTTTTGACAGTGCCGGTGTCCAGTCATCCCACAGCCTACCTGAGCAGGCTGGAGAGCGGGTGGGAGGAGGCTCCGTGGCTGCTCCCGCTGCTGGTGCCGCTTCCTGCGCTCCCCGACGATCCGCCTGCGGATTGTCGCTTCCCGGGTAAAAGCTTCTCCACCGCGGCCAGATTCCCCGTGCGCGCCGCGTCCAGAAGCTCCTGCTCCTTCCCCATCGCTTCTCCCACAGGGGGGTGGGGGGGTAAAAAATAAAACAGGAGGCGCTGGGAAAAGAACGGGGAAGACGGAGGGAGATGGAGGGGGGGGGGTTGGTTGGTTGTAGGGAATGAAATTTCTCTGCGACCCTCTCTTTCTTTCTTTCTCTCTTTCTTTCTCTCTCCCAGCCCTCAAGTTATTCCTCAGAGCTGCAAATGTGGCGAGGAAACAAAAGCTTCCTTCCCCCCGGGCCGCCCTGCTGGATCCTTCCGTCCACGATCCACGACTCCGGACCGCTGGCGCTCAAGAGGGGGGGAAAAGTTTCGTTCAGCCGCACGGCACCATTATCGAGCAAACTTCCTCTGACCAGCCTTCCGAGCGCCGTCCGTCACTTCCTCGAAACTGCCCTTTTCTTTCTTCATCTCCAATGAAACCCTTCAGACGCTCGCGAATGCAGCACCAGCCACCGCCGCCCCTCGCTGCTTTATATACCATAGGGATGATAAAAGAAAGATGGCGCCCGGTGTGACTCTAACGTTTAGGTCCCTTACTGGATGGGATTGTTCCCATCCAGAAAGTTGTAGATCTGCCTTTTCCTGTGACCCGTTGTGGCGAGAGCAAATTTCCAAACCTATAACAATGAGCTTTATCAGTCCTGTAGTTATTGTTGGGAGACTTGGCATCACACAAAACAAAATGTAAGTAATTTAAATAACCGTTGAAATTAGTTTTTTGTTTTGTTTTAAACAACAATAAAGTTACCAAAACAACAGTAGCCATAGAAATAAGAAGACATTTGTTTATGTATTGCTATATTCCTATTCGGTCAATGTTCATAAGGATATAAATTTAAGCTGTAGTGTAGTATTAGCATATTTACTAGTATCAGTAATCATGTTCTGACAGTGAGCAAGATGCTGCTTCCTTGTAATATCATATGAAAGGAAATAAAATGTTCCCTATGATGAAAACCTGTACCATACCAAACCAACTTTATTTATGAAGCACTTTAAAACAACAACAGCTGATACAAAGTGCTGTACATTAAAACACAACATAATAAAATATTTAAAAAAAAACTCTTACAGTTTAAAAACAAAAACATTCAATTTAAGACTAGATCCTGCTGGAGTTAAAAGCCAAGTAAAATAAATGGGTTTTCAGACGAACTTTAAAAGTGGACAGTGAAGGGGCCTCTCTGACCAAGTCATTCCATAACTTAGGATCTATGACAAAAAAACAAGCCATGGCCCCTCTGAGCTTCCTTCTAGATCTTGGAACCTCCAAGAGCAGCTGATCTGCTGACCTGAGAGGTGTAGGGGTGAAGAAGCATGATAGCTACTCTTAAATAGATAGAAAACTTTTATGGAACATAGATCATGTAATATCCGATTAATAAATTACAATATCCATTTTCAAACTTCTCAGTCAGGTTTTGGGTCATATTTTATGTAAACAAATTCCTGCAATGTGCTCATCGTGTCTTGCAAAAAGCATTAAAAACAACTTATTCTATTAAGAGATAATAGAATGACCCTTTCATGCCCATGCTCTTAGCTGTTGAGACTTTGTATCTACCCACATTATATTAAATGTTGTACAAATTAGCATTAGTACAATGAAGTTTGAAAACAAACAAGAAGTCACATTTAAATGTTATGTGTGTCTGTGATACATTTTTGGTTAAAATATTTATATGTTCTTTGTTCTGTGAAGCTACTCAAAGTATGTAGATTATTCAGAAATTTTACTCAAATACTTCATAAAATTATTACTCAAGTAAAAGTAAGATGCAGTAAAACTATTCCTAAGTGGGGTTTTTTTCCAAAAAGTTAATCAAGTTAATGTAACTGAGTAAATATAACTAGATAATACCCAGCACTGTCTATGTGCATTTTTTTTTCTTTTGTGGTAAGTTTGCTCTTACTGTACAGTCTGTTATGTGTCTCTTACAGTTTGTTATTTTCTTACATTTTATAGTTTGAATACATACTGCCATTTACCGGTAAATTGCTCCTGGTACTTCTGAATTTCCCCACCGTGGGACAATAAATAATATTTCTATTGTACTCTAATAACACAGAGAAATGTAACTTTCATGATGAAGAGATTCATGAAAATGTTATGCTGGTTTTATATGAAGTATGTCTACTGAGGAGGGAAGAAAAGGATGTTTGTTCGAGTTTTTGGTGGGAGTTTTTGTAATCCAAAAGCAAAACGCGTTTCTACACACAAATACCCCCAATATTTTATTTCTTTCGTTAACGGAGAAAGAAAGAGTGACACTCCAATCCGCGTGGTGGCGGTAATGCACCCAGTGCGTAGTTCATAAACACCATTAAACTGAAGATAAAGCTCAGAGGAAGAGCATTAGCAGGCGGTAGCTGAGAACTTGCACAATCTTGCTACAGTTTGTTACTTTTAATGTGGTCGTTATTTCACAACTGATTTAACAAATTGTGTTTTTCCGCATCAAAGCAGCGTTTTTCTTCAGTCAAGTGTTAGCATCATCAGCTATCTTACGACACCGTGTGTTCGACAGCTAAAGGTTAGCTCATTGACTAGCTCTTTAAGCAAGTTATGTGGGCGTTTTTATCTTAAATTAAAAAAAAAAGCTACAGGTTAATTTTATCAGTGCGTTGCCTCCTCTGTATCGGTGTAGGCTGTAAAGAGCAGCTGTTTTGGAAGAATCTGAGGAGTTATGGCGGACCCTGCACGGATAAAAACAGAAGGTTCTCTTGATAAAGAGGGCTTTATGAACGAGGAGAACCCGAAGACAGAACATGAGCCGGTTCCGGAGACTTCTGCAGATGACAACAAAGAGCCGTCTACGCAGGATCATCTCAAAGATTTGAAGACTGTAAGTTAATTAACTTGTGAAAAAGTTTCTAAAACGTCAACAAGTCAAGTAGCAGTGAAACATACTTTACATAGTGATGAACCAGTGATTTCAGTGAGATCCCTGACAGAATTGAGAGGTTCTGTTTATGTTGAATCCCACATAAAAGAGGCAGATGATAAATATATATCTGCCACTTATATCTGAGAATCATATGTTTTAATTAAGGCTGTAGTGATACTATAATCTCACGATACAATACACGATATACTGCCCACGATACGATATTCAGCAAACGATACAATTCAATACACTTTTGCGATTTTCTGAAAGATTTTAGAGGGACAGAGTGATTTTGGTAATATTTTGTGACTTTTATAAAGTTGGATTGAATTAATTTAACTGAAAACTGATTAAAAGCACCAACTACACAATACCTGGCTCTGGTTGGACACAGACTTAAAGTCGACAGCTGGACAAAATGAATCAAAGAAGTGGTGAGAAAACATGTTTCTTTTAATTGAAACAGTACAAACTGTAGCTTACATGCATTTGTAAAGTAAATAAAGTGAACCAAGTTCCTGCTCTGAATAGTTTGATACCTTTTTAACCTGAACATCTGAAGGAATCACTCTAAGCCTGATGACCTGGTGCGAAGCAAGCAATGAGTGAGAAAGGTGACAGTTGGATGTTACGATACTTGCAGATGAATATCGATTTTTTTTTTCTAGGAAAGAAAATATTGATATATATCGCGATATCGATATTTTTTTTATACAGCCCTAGTTTTAACCCTAACCCTAATAATCGCTTTAACCCTTGTGTTTACAAATGAGGTCCAACTGACCCCACACCCATACCACTTGACTCAGTCCTCGCACACACAAGGGTAAAAACAAATCTCAAGTTTTATCCTCAGGAAAAATATTTTTGAAAAGATCCGGGATGGCATGAACAAAGGAGATTTCTTGCATCAAAATAGCAGGGCCTGTAATCTGAAAGATTCTCAAGAGTTCTGTCAGAAAGCTCCTGTCTTATCTAAAACCTCCTAAGAAATTCTTGCATAAGAGTGATTTAGCCAGAGCAAGGAGATGACAGAAATCCTGTGTTAGTGAGGAGCTGTGCTTGACCACGTTGCTAGATGTGACTCCATCTGTGACTGAATGCTCTCACTAAACGATTAAGTAAAAAATTAACTGATACTTGAATCTAGATTGGATCAAAAGGTGTCAGTGATGAAACTAAGTAAAAGACAATAGTCACACAGCTTTAACATGTTAAAATGTACATCTTCATTGTTTGTTTTGTCACATTTTCTCCAACTGGTGAGGAGTATGATCCAAAAGCTTCCAAAAAAAGTCACATCATACAAATGACACTTTTAAAAAATAAAATATGGCGCTTACTTCTTGAATCTTCTTGAAGTAGATCAACAAACTCTAAATTTGACTGGGATTGGTTGATAAACGAAACAAAATACGACACAAAAAAAGAACAAATACTCCCCTGGTAATTATTTGATAAAAATTTACCAACCATAAAACCTAGGCAGGATTAAGAAAAGTGTCATGATGATGTACGTATGCAAAATTGAGCGACTCACCACACAATATCAACATGTTCGATATTGGTCTGATGTTCCTACAGAACTGTGGGATCAATATGTTTGTTTTTTTCTGTAAGTGGATTCACTACTGCTTGTTCAGTAAAGGCATCTGCCGTATATGATGATGAAAACTTGATGGTCTGAAACTTCTTTAAAAAGACACGCAGGGCTCCTCATCAGGAGGGGAACCTGAGGGTTTCATATGATGTGTTCACTTCTGTTAACATGTTAAGTGAGACAGGCTCAGACTGGCTGAGGACAACCGAGTGGGATACAGAGAAGAGGGTGAAATAAATGATCTGACCGAGCTAACTTTATGAAAAAAGGAAGTTGTTACAAATATCACTGGAGATTAAACCCAAGGGTTATAGAAGTTCACATAGATGACTTGGGAGAAATTAACTTCATGACAACACAAAACTAAACTTAAAAAATTTGTTCTGTTTTGAATATTTTGAGTTGACCAAAAATGAGAGTTAAGTGCCTGTGTTGCAGTGGAAATAGTATTTAAAAGTGCAGAAATCTGGATTACAATATATAGAAATATATTATTTAATACCATTGTTCTCCATGTATTTTCACCCAACATGTTTTTTTGTTGCACACTGAAGGAAACTGAAGCGGCGGCAGCAGACGACGAGGAAGAGGGAACCTCCGGTCAGCCTTCCTCTAAGCGACTCAAGGTGGAGCCAGAAAAGAAAAAAGAGAAGCGCCACAAGGTCGACGAGGATGAAATACAAAAGATGCAGTAAGGCTGTCACGGAAGACCACTTCTCTTTTTACAAATTTCACCGAAACTGTCCTTTTTGATCCATTTTTGCCCTCTTTCCCTCCTGCATTATTTAGGGTTTTGGTGTCATCGTTTTCTGAAGAGCAGCTCAATCGCTATGAGATGTACAGACGCTCCGCTTTCCCTAAGGCTGCCATTAAGAGGGTGAGCTGGTTATTAAAACTAACATTTATTTCAAAACTACAAACCGGAGTTTCTTATGGCGGCTTTGTGATCTGCACATTTCAGCTGATCCAGTCCATAACCGGGTCATCAGTTTCCCAGAATGTGGTTATTGCCATGTCTGGTATCGCCAAGGTTTTTGTCGGGGAGATTGTTGAGGAAGGTGAGTAGATGGTTTACAAAACAATCCCAAAGCACACAATGTGTTTTTTTTTTTTTTTTTTTTAAATAGACTATTATGTAGTTATCAATGTTCTTTTTCTTTTCCAGCTCTGGATGTTTGTGAGAAGTGGGGAGACACGCCACCACTTCAGCCTAAACACCTGAGGGAAGCAGTTAGGAGGCTGAAGAGCCGAGATCAGATTCCCAACTCCAAATACAAGCACATCCTGTTTCACTGAGCCACTCGAGCTGCGGGATGAATGAGGACGTTGGTGATATTTAAAACCTCTGATTCATCCAGAGGCTGCTCACAATTATTGATGGAGCTCAGTGTCCGTATAGGTAGATAGCTGGAAGGCTCTATGTATTAAGTTAAATACTTGTTCAAACATGTAAATATGAGTTTTATATCTTTTTCTTTTTACTACTCTTAGGTTAATATGTGGGTGGCAAGTTCAGCCGCCAGCAAATGTATTTGCCTTTGAACTTCGCATCGTCATGTTACAAAGAACAAACTGAAATTGAGTTATATAGTTTTATTAATTTATGACGGATTAACACATACAAGGTAACTGTCAAATGAAAATAAAATTTTTCTACAAAGTTGGAAGTGTGCATATATTTGAAGTATGGACTTTGACTAGGCCATTCTTTTAACAAGAATATGCTTTGATCTAAACCGGGAGACTTCAGTCCTCCGGTGTTTACATTTTTAGATGAGGGCTTGGTGCAAATGTACCCATAGCATGATAGTGCCACCACCATGTTTCACTGTGAGGGTTGGGAGTTCAGGATGATTTACAGTGTTAATTGTCCTCCATGTTTTTGCTTATGGTTAGATTTTGGTAGCAACATAAAGCTGAATTGAAACACGCCTGTATGTGAGAGCAGCAGGTACTGTGAGAAAAGACAAATTCACATCAAAAATGTTTTCAGTAATTTATTTCATCTCATCAACATTCTCTCATTGGTTCACAGAACCAGTTTTACATTAAGTCATTGATGGAGTGATGAGTACCATAAAGCCATTGTACTTTTACACAAACAACAAAAAAACATACTGTCCAGTTTTTCTGCACCACTTGAAACATTTCCACAATGACTGGTATGCATTCTTTTTGAAGTGATCCACATCAAAACGAGTGTGAGTTCCCGTGAATTGACTTCACTAGTGCAAGTAATTCACAAGGCATAAACTTCACCAAAAAAAAATAGAAAAAATCAGATCACTTCAGCACATGCATCCCGGGTTGAGAAAACGCCTTCTAACTCTTCTGCTTCTCTTTGCATGGCACAGTGAGTGAGTTACATTGTCATAGAAACCACTCGCCTATCTATTGTGGACTGCAAAGGAAGTCTAGTGTAACAGTTTTAGTGGGAATTTGACTCAAAAGCTCCAGTTTTTCATTAAAACAGAGATGCTACTTAATACTAAGGTTTCACAGAGGAACTACAGGAAACTTCAAAGCTACATGTTGCATCCAGCATAGAACATCTTTGTCCATTAAGGCCATGCAGAAACTAAAACGGCAAACGGTAATAAAAAAGGTCACGTGTATTGAGGTAAACCGGCAGTATATCTGCTTTAGTACACCAATATATTGAGGATTATTCTGGAGTCTGCATGCAGCCGAGTGTAGAATACAACTTCTGATACATAACCATCTAAAAAAATGTACACTAAAAATGATGTAGCATTTCCTTTCTTTGATGGGTTTCATGTAAAACTAGTGTCTTCCTATCGTTAGATAGTCTTTAGAGAATCAGATCTGTCTGCTGAATCTTAAAATATCATTGAAAAGTTCCTTTATTTCAGTAACTCAGTTCAAAAACTAAAAGTCACATAGATATATCAGGAGGAAGATATATCATGAGTATGTTTCTGTTGATTTTGATGATACAGAAATATTATCGTACGACTGATCCAAGGTTCTTTATTCAGATGATACTTTTTTCTGTCATTTGGAATCCAAGCTGCTTCAATTTAAATTTTGTCAGTCTTACTTTGGGTTTCTAATCAAACCCAAAGACAGAGCAGCTGTCTGTTATGACATTTTGGAGTATTTTGTTATTCTCTCTCTTTAGATGTTTTTTCACTTTCTAAAGTCGACTGCTGAAATAAAGTTTTAGATAATATTCTATTGTGTGGAGAGATGCAACTTGTTCTGTAACTTGGCTAAAATATTTTAAACAGAAACTGCAGTGACACGTTTCTGCCACCAGAGGTCTCCCAGGTACTCTTACACCACTACAAATTAGAGCCAAAAGATAAAAAAAGGACTTTTACTAAAACAAAATCCCTGATTCAACAAAACAGCAAATGTTGGCTTCTTTTTCCTAAATCTATCCACTTTCAAATTCATTCATGTACAAGATTTTCTGCAGGAAATACAGTAATATTGGCAACAAATCCAGATCAAAAGAGCGACTATTCCAGTTATTTAATCTATCATGTCATCAGTACCACTTCTTAAAATATTGTTTTAAAATAAGACATAAAAAAAACACTAAAAAATGAAAAATAAATATAGTCAAGTAAAATAACACAAAGACATCTAAGTCCACCAACGTAAAAAATGTTTCATCAGTTGTTTCTTGGCAAGCTACCAAGTTATGTTAATCACAAACCTCTCCAGAGCAGATGATTAAACTCTGAGAACAATTTTCTCCAAATGTGAGGAGGGTACAGTCTTTAAGGCATGCTGTCTTCATTAGATGTTCACCCTCAGAGGACATTAGTCATCACAGTATCGTAAAAAAGAAATACTTAAAATAAAATAACACTGGGAAATAATCCAACCTGCTCCGTGAGAACGAAGAGAGCTTGATATGAGTGTGAACCTTTCCCTCCTGGTGATACACTGAGAAAAAGGTGGAAACTGACATGCTTTAAACTTCCCATGAAAGAAGTGGAAGCTTGCTTTATAAATAAAGTGCATTTTTTTCACCCACCTTTCACAAAACTGTTAAATTGACACTTCAAAACAAAATGAAGCATGTTTTTTTTCTCCTATTTTACACCAAACAAAAGTTAACGACACAATTCCAGCACTAAGACTGTCAATAAAAAAAAAAGTGCTACATTTTTTTTAAATAATTGAATTAACACTGCTAATTAAGCATGCAGTGTAAGAGAAGGGACTGATGGCCTAGCAGCTGTCTGGCAGTGTCTGGGCAACAATTCCATAACACACGATAATAAGTGGAAAAATTTAAAGCTTGATCATGTTGCATGCTTTGTTTCACACTAAAACCACACGACAACTTCCCACCACCCTGATTTGTTTGAGATAAAATCCAGATCAAATCTATTAAGCGTATCAGGACAGAATATCGAAACTGCCAGACATAAAAAAAAAAAGAACCATTGTGTACCTAAAAATGAACTCAGCAGGCCCTGGTTTTCTAGTAACAGCTACATGGGGATTTTTGTTGATCTCCTTGACTGTGTGAGGAAGGAGGTGATATAAGACCGGTTGGATCCACGCTCCGGTTTACTGATTTATCTTAGAGTGATTTAATTGAGCTCTGCTCTATTCTCAGCATCAAGTCTGAGACATCCAGTCGCGTGTTCTGCAGCAGCCCCAGAGGTTAGAGGTCACCGTCTACAGAGGATCAGAGCGTAAAGGTGGGGTCGTACTTCCTTACTTCCAGGAGGAGGCGCTCTCTTTCAGTGAGGGCCTGTGTGAGGGCAGCCTGAGTGTCCCAGAGTTGGCTCTGCAAAAGCAACATTATTCTAGTTAAGTAATAGCTGGTGTTTTTGACACAAAGCTGCACAATATGTGGATTTAAATGCAACAGGTGTAATAATAAAACCATTCCAATTTTTCTCTAGTAAACCATTAAAAGCTTTAGTTTTTTTCCTCCTCACCTTAATTTGCTGTTGGACAGAGTCGGCGCCAGGAACACCTGCTAAGGGTTTAGTGTTTGCGCTCTCAGCTGAAATTAGAAAGAGATAATGAGTTTTCTATTCCTCTTTCTGTGAAGGTGTGACTGCAGATGCAGATTGTGTTCTCTGTGCTTTTTAGATTCATTATTTACTAAACCCGCTGCTGTTTTCTTCACCTTTGATTCTCATAATTCCATCGTCGCTTCGCTGGAGGAGCAGCTGATCTACAATGAATTTGGCAGGGACAGGTTGGGGAGCGGTGGGGTAGATTCTGGGACCGTCGTCCTAAAGAAAACATATCTTAAATCGCTGGACACGAAAAGTTGCGATGTTTCTTTTGAGGAATAAAAAATTGTAGATCAGGATCATCGACTTACCTTCAATATTACAGTGACGTTGGACAAGTGTAATCTTATTGGCTGACCATCTACACTGAACTCGTCTTCGAGGAAAGGGCCGATGTTGGTTACTGTCGATGCTAGAAACTCTGCCTGGCAGTCCTGAAGTCTCACATCCAGAAAGCCCAGAGACTCAGCCAGAGCAGAGCGCTGAGCCGCAGACGGGCCCATTTCCGCCCGCAACAGGAGCGCCGGAGAGTTTCTGCAACCCTGCCTGTCCTGCCTCTGAGACGATTCACCTGCAGCTGCACAAACAAAGAGGAGGATAATTTATCTATATTTATAGGAAAACATGAGCAAAATTCTAGTTTATTCCAGACAAGCTGCATCCTCTTCACCATAATGCTGCATGAGATCATGCACTTTTTTTTTGACAAGAATACACATGCTAAAATAGGAGAAAATCCAAATGTCTTATGAGTTACCTATAACACTCATAGCATAATTTAAATCCGAATGTGCCCTGATATTAAGCCTGTTGTGACGCACAAACCAATTAATCTTTGAAGACTCACAAACTATTGAAATTACTTATAGAATATTAGCAAACAGAGAAATAATAATAATAATAATAATAATAATAATAATAATAATAATAATAATGTATAAGAAAAGAATAAGGTTGATCTTTTCACAGGGTTTTTGTTTCCGGGTTCAAACATAAAGGTATTAAGAGGCAGCATAAAAGAAAGTATTTTTTTAACATTTAAATGACACATTTCAGGCATCATTTTGAGGAAAGCCATGATAATTCAGGTTACCTTGTACGAGACCAGCCAGGACGTCTGATTGTCGGACGTTTCCCAGCTGCACTGGGGTTAAATTCTGCGCTTGGACAGCAACTACTTGGTCTTCTCCCTGTACCTCCACGGTACACGCTGTCCCACTCAGGATCAGAAGCAACACTGAGGACTGTCATTCACCTCATTAGAAGTCATATTATGCTCCTAAACATTTAGATTAGATTATTCTTTTTCATAATTTTGAAGTGCAGTGCCTGTGAAAACTTCACATAACAACTCAGTCTGAGCATTGACGTCATAAATGTTGTAATTCTGCAAAAACAACTTATTTGGACTGTTTGATTTTCCAGTATGCAAAGACAACTTCAGCAGTTCTTATAAACTGGACACACATGTTAGGTTTCCTTTCAAGGATTTTCACAAAGTCAAAATTATGTAGAAAAGCTCAAACACACTATATTGCCAAAAGCATCCAATCGACCTTGTGGAAGGCCTTAATATCACCAGTTCATATGTGCGTGAAGGAAGACAGAGGACACACACACACACACACACACACACACACACACACACACACACACACACACACACACACACACACACACACACACACACACACACAACAGCTCAAGTGGCAAGTAAATGTTACCACGCTTCTTTCTGAACGATCAACCATGTTTCTAAGTGGTGACAGTAACTCACCAAGTCCTGAGAGACGTCATCAGTGCTTTGAGAGAGAGAACTACTGAGATCAGCTGACGATCCCCCCTCCGTCCCCGGGGCGGGGCTTCCACGGTTGACTGCAGGTGTGTTGTTCGGCCGCAAAGACTCCACACCGGATTCTGGAAACACAACGCAATCGTAAACCAGACGTCCTGCGTATCACTTGGGTAAAATGATCAGGAAACCTGGCGGGATTAGATACCAGAGTCCATGAGAACAACAAAATTGTCACTGAAATCACTATCGATAGACAGGTTTTCATCAGGGAGGCTGCCGTCCATGATGGCGCTGTCAAAGGACTGCTGGGAGTGTGAATGCTTCAAGGATTGGTGGTGCAGATTAGGGGAGGACTCTTCTAAACGCAGATTCAGTTCCCTGAGAACACAGGCATGATAAATTACACTGAGATCAGAAATTTCCATTCCAATGCTAAACATTGTTTACATTGACATCATAATCCATTTTATTTGTGCTTTCAGTGATGTTTTTTTGTATTTCCATTTTGTTTACTTTTTTTGTCTGTTGTGTTTTATTTAGGACATTTAAAATATGTTCCCGTTCCAGTGATAAGTATTGTTTACAATGTTTATTGGTCTTTAAGAGGGTGGAACATGCATTATTATGCCATTACCAATATTTTACTTGAAATATTATTTTCAAAACAACAATATTAATGTTTATTGCAATAATTACTGGGACAATTTATCACCCAGAAAAATATGTTATCGTGTCAGGTGGAGGCAAACAACAACAACAACACAGAGCTAGAGCTACAATTGAATAATTCAGATAAAATGTATTCATGCATCAGTGCAATCTACTCAATCTGCAGACCAAAATCCAACTGAGAATCCAAAAATGCAGATTCAACGAAGCTCTCCATCAAATCTAACTGAACTTAAGGTATTTTAAAAGAGCAATGGGCCAACATTTCCCTGCACATACAGGTAAACGCAAACCCTTAGAGACACGCAGCTGGTAAGTCTGAAGACAAAATGTGCAACATATTCCAAGAATTTGATTTGTGAAATAAATTATTTGAAAACCTTGAACAATCCTTATTGCTTCATATTTATTGCAAAATTTCTAACAAAAACATTTCCAATAAAAATACATTAAAGCTAGTGGTTCTGACTATCCCTGTGAAATATTCACGGGGCACAAATGCTTGTGGAAGACGCTGTGAGTTTCAATAAAACAACAGGACTAACCTGGGCTGAGCACTGAACAGTTTACTCATGCCTGAGCCTCGGCTCAGCATGCTGAAGGCGTCTTTCGTCATGGAGAAAGCCCCTTTGGTTAGATCCAGCGAGGCACTGATGGCGTCTTTGGTGGCGTCCTTGGTGACACTGATTGCGCTCGTCAGCTCCCCCTCCAGGCTGAAGGTGGACGACTCGCGAGAAATCACTGGGGAGGGTCCGCATGAGAGAGGAGGCGAGAGACCGGGCGTCTCCTTTTCCGTCACCAGTCCGTTCTCCTGCGCCTCCTCCTGCTCCTCCTCTATGGCCTCGTAAGCCTGCTCCACCACGCCGTCTTGGTCCTCCTGATCGGCCACGGCTGCGCTGATGGAGGAGTTGCCGTTTTCCAAACCACCGTCCTCCAGGATGCCGGCGTCGAGGTGATGAGTCGGGGAAATGTCGGAGTCTGTCATGCTGGGGCTGTCTGTTTCTGGAGTCTGGGGAAGCTCTTCCTCTGGGGCAGCGGTGGCGGGGGGCAACAGCAGACCCACTTCCACTGCGTCCACCAGAAGAGCAAGACAAACCGTGGGTGGTGTGGATTTCCGGCCGGGAGTTTGTCTGTCACCTTGCAGATCCCGGCTCAACTCTGCCCCCAGTCGGACCATGGCATCCTTCATCCTCAGCAGGGCAACGTACTGGTAGTGATTGAGCCACACCTTTAGTGGGGTGATGGTGTGTGCCAGGAAGTGGATAGAAGCAAAGGAGGCGTCATCCTGCTGAGGACCGGATGGGGAAGACCCCGATTCACTCTTAAAGGCGGACGGCTGGCACATCCACACCGACATGGCGAACGGCTCAACAAACGGTTGGGTTTTGCCTTTGGGGAATCGCCGAGCTCCGTCGAAACCCAGAGTAACGCGGGACAGACTGAGAGACCAGATATCCTGGGATCGCAGCTGCTTCCTGTCCAGAGGCTGCGGCTCGGTTTCTTGAGCGTGCCGGAGGAAAGTGGAAGGAACGGGGTGGAAGGCACTCGGTTCTCTGGGGTAAGGACAAGGTGGCGTCGACTGGAAGAAAGGGCAGCTGGTAAATTTTTCACACGTGCTGCTCAGGTCAGCGGAGGAGCCGTGAGGGCAGTTGCGAGTGTTGCTGAAAACCATCTGGGGGACAATAACGGATAGCGACTGTGGGCGTTCGGGATGGTCCAGGATTGACGAATCCAGAGGAATAATCAGCTATGAAAAACGAAAAACATTCACAGCTTTAAATTTGTATATAGATTTAAGCAAGTCGAGTGACAAAGAAAGCAAAACCCTAAATTAAGGGATTGTTCACTTTTTTTCACGGTAAATTTTCAAACTTTTCCATCGCCACACTTTGGAGAAAAAAACAGTGCAAATGAACTAAAGACAGTTTCAATTCACTATTTTATGACATTATTTTTTAATGTTATTAGTATTATACTAAATTCTACATTCTACAGCAGGGAAAAGATGAAGTGAAACATAACAGAAAGCTATGTTTTGAAAAAAAAATTTTGCAAAGTTTTCTGGCATTTAGGAAATATAAATATTTTTTGCCAATTCTAATTAACCTAAAACAAGAAAAGCTTGGTCTGTTTTAACTCCAGACAGTGAGAAAAGAAAATGTGTATGTGTCTTTTTAAATATGTGGTTTCAACTGTAAA
The DNA here is from genome assembly GCA_033032245.1 of Poecilia picta. Lineage (NCBI taxonomy): Eukaryota > Metazoa > Chordata > Actinopteri > Cyprinodontiformes > Poeciliidae > Poecilia > Poecilia picta. Next base: position 10,820,520 of record CM065359.1, on the reverse strand, counting down.
TAACACTCTACAAATCAGACGTCAGATTGAACTTTATGACAAAACTTCGCCGTTTGAATATCAAGCATCCGTACAAATCCTGAAAACGCTAAGCGTCTACCTTAAGGTGAGCTGCGTCCCCGCGGATGTCTATGTGCTCTTCAGCCTTTTTACTGTCTTGCAAATGGTAGAATGCTTTGACCTGGTCCAGGGTCTGTAGAAGACCCCTAGAGAACAGATTGATCCACAGCAAGCTGGCTGCATCCACACATAGCTGCAGGCTGTTCAACTGGACATACAGATTTGAAGTGGGAACTGGGAGGAGAAATAAAATATAGGAAACATTCTGGTAAGAAACAACAAAGTAAGAACATACTCGCTGGCAAAGGTTTACACATCGCTATTAAATCGCCAGGTTTTTATGATGGAAAGAAAAACCCACCAAGACTTCTCCCACCTCAAATACAATTTAAAAGAAAAACATAGCTTGTGACAAAAACAAAACATTTTTAAAAATAGCTGCGATAACCTACAATTTCGCTCACCGTGACAAAAAACCCTCGTTCCATCAGACGAAAACAAAACCAGATCATGGTGCTCTGACCACCATGTTTCACCACCACCATGGAGTTGCTAAGTTTTGGAATTGTGGCAAAAAGTTAATTTAGTTTCACCAGACATGGACATATTCTCCCCTGAGGTTTTGAAACAAAACTAGGAATGGGTGTGTTGTCTTTTTTTTCTTTCACATGTGCAACACAACCTGTACTTGCCAAAAACCACAACTTCTTCAGTGTTTGTGTTTCAGTCTTTAAAAACAAGTTTTCATCTTCTCCTTTTAATCAGTTTTTGAGGATATGTAATTTAAGAGTACAGTAATATAATTGTATTGAAGTCTACTGAGGCCTAAAGTGAGACTAAGCGTTTTAATGATCTTCAGAAACCTTATAATGATGGGGTCAGAACTTACCTGATGATAAAAATAAACTATTGAGATTACAAATAAAAAGGTTTTTCAAAATGCAAATCAAATAACAAAAGGGCACAAATAATTTTTCAGCAAATTTTACTGAAATCAGTTAATTTTAATCAGTAAATACAGTAAAATATCAATGTAAAGTGAAGAGGGGCCATGCAGGTACCTGGTAAATTGGAGTTATCAGGGAAGTAATACTCTGTGAACTGCAGATGAACTGATGGGACGTTATCTGGCAGACGCAGAGCTTTCCGATTGCAGGATATTAAAGAATGAGTCTTCTTGTTGTGGCGGCCCCTTGTAGACACCTAAGTGAACAATGATTAAGTCGTTAACTGAGATATCGTTAAACCTGGAATTTATTTGCTCATAGATCAGAGAGCAGAAATGAGAAATCATTCAATTAGTGAATAAAAGGAGAAAACAGAGTGAAAATCTAAGAGTTCCGTTTAAAAACTAAAGAAAAAAGGTGGGAACCAGGAGTTCAAACTCTCCCGTGGCCCCCGGGGATCTCTTGCTTTATCAGATGGGGAACCAAAACTTTCTTGCAACCAAAATTACCTTTGACATTCTCATTCGTGATGAAGTCACGGCTGAAAATGCAGAAGCGGGCAGACTGCGTCATTTATCGTGGCAATCAGGGGGTTTGTCAAGTCACAGGTGCCACGGCAACCAAAAAAGGGTATTTTTCAGAGTCACTTTCTAGTGATGCAGTTAATAATATAGGAAATGAAAACAACTGCCATGCTGTCCTTTAAGCTCCCTGAGTGTTTTTGCTGATTTTCCATTGAATTGCAAAGTTCACCGGTAAGACAGTGTGATGCTGCTCTAAGGGGAGTTTTACTCTCTGTGTGCACACTGTCAGCTAAAAGCCTGGAAAGCTGCTGATTGAGCAAAGCTTATATTCTGCAAGTGATGAGCAAACCGCTGGTAGGAAACAGATTGGAGAGGCAACGATTAGTACAACTTTCTTCCCCTGGGAAAAAAAAGCAACTTTTTAACTCATCTCAGTCATTTGAAGAGAAAAAAACAATGATTAAGCACAAATGTTACTCTAGCGTTTATTCAGTCATTTTATGACATTTTTAAAAATAGCTGCGATAACCTACAATCGCGGCTATTGCGATTGTAGGTTATTGCAGTTGTCCAACTACAGAGGTTTCTAACTCCATTAAACGCCTGCATGCAATGTACATGGAATCAGTTTGAGATAAAAACTTGCCTGGTGAATGTCCACATCATCCATCCTGATCACCACGCAGCTAGATCGCAGCCTCTTCAGGATTGAATTTAACGAAGCGGTTATTGAGTTCCTGCTGGCCGCCTGCTCTTTGTCAGACGGGTTTGTCTTGGGGATAGTCTGTCCATCTAAAGTTTGCAGATGAGAAGGAGAGACATATTTGGGGATATGGATGAGTTGAAGTGAGCTTAAAATCTGTTATAATACCAACTTTAGTTGAAATGATAAAATGATGTAAAATAGTCAAAACCTACCAAAAATAGGTCCTGAAAGACACATTTCCTGAAAAAACTTTTGGCACTTATACCATTCCTCTTTTTTTCTGCATTTATAACACATAAAAAGAAAATATATTTGGAATCGTTTTGAAGTTTTACCCTTGGCAGTCTTTACAGGAGAATCTTTGGCCGGCCCCTCAGAGTACGGCCCTGGGAAACCGCAGGCCTCGGCTCTTCTCTGGTATTCCTGCAGCAGTTTTCCCGCCCACTGAGCCTGCGCCTCCATGGCTCCGCTGTAGCGTTCCCAGTGTCGGCACCCGTCAGCTGAGCAAAAAAATAAAAAAATTCAACAGCCAGGAGCAGATGTGATTCAGCCATCATTCGAAACTCAAACAGACAGTTGCGCCTGCTTGGACACAAATATCCTACGGAGCTTAGATAAATACCAAGGGTTAGGAGGGGGTAAAGGATGGACGAATTTGGGGGATGACTGCTGCCCATCTCCAGCAGTCACTCAGTGGAGGAGCGCTACACTCTGAACAGCTCGCCAGGCCTCCCTAAGCTTTAGCGTTAATGTTTCCAGTTCACACCGCCTTCCAGCAGTCAGAGACAGGGCCTCTGATTTGACTTACCATATTTTCTGCACTATAAGGCGCACCTAAAAACCTTAAATTTCCTCAAAAGCCAACAGTGCGCCTTATAACCCGGTGCGCCTAATATATGGACCAATATTGAGCCACAACAGGTCTAGCAACTACGGTAAGCAGCTGCCGACTTCATTTTCCCGGTAGAAGAAGCGGGCAGTGCATGCTGGGATAGTTGTCAAAAAACTGGTTTGTTAATAAAGTTTGACTGACCTATCTACCCATAGACATGTCTATGTATCTACCTACCCACCTAATAATCAGGTCGTCTGCAGGTCATCTAGCATCACGCTCTCCACCAACATGCTGTGCGCGAACGGAGACGGGTGACCATCGTCCAGACGCCCCATTCCAGTCGCTCTCCAGGTTCTCCTCGCGACCGGAATCGGACTGTTTTGTTGACATTCTTTATGTCAACAAAGTGGTTTTAGACATTTATCCCGGGAGCTTCGGCTAGAGTTACCAAGGGACCAGCACCTTTACATTTAAAGCCGTGGGGGTCGGTGGAAGAGAGACAGAGGCTGCGGCAGCAGCGTGTCGGTTGGTCTGTGCTAACCAGAAAGCAGTTGGGCACAATATCGCAACACCAAAACCGTGAGTGAAACAATGACTGGTGCAGATGCTATATATAGAACTCAGGACCAATTTTTTATTATTAGACATCCATATTTGTAGTGAACGGAACAAATCATGTCCCGTTCAATACCAGACAGGTGGCAACATAACTGTGACGTCTATTCTATGCGCCTTATAATGCGGTGCACCTTATATATGAAAAAAAAATTAAAAATAGGGCATTCATTGAAGGTGCGCCTTATAGTGCGGAAAATACGGTAATCGTTTTTGTAGAAAGACTAATCTTGAAGTCAGTTAGTGCAAGATGTTCAAGGTGTTTTTTTAATTTGTACAGACGAGTCAAGCATGACCATTCTTTTTCTACTTATAGTCTTAAATATAAACATTTATCCATATGACTGAGGAGATCAGAGTTTAAGGTAGAGCTGTGTTTTGGAAGTTTCCCTAACACTGTTGTTCTACATGTTTTCATGGGGTGAAGAAACTTTCTTTTTGTAGAATGGTAGGCTTCGAACTCTCATCAAACTTTATGCACTTTTGGACTAGACTTTTGCACTAGAAATGGTGCAAACTGCTGTTATAAACAGTTATGACACTTGCTGCTGACTTGCAGTGTCAATTTTGAAACAAAAAGGATGTAAAGTTCATCTTTAATTTTTTTTAATGTTTTTGTCACATTACAACCAACAACACTGAGTTTGCATGCCATAGATTTTTCTTAGTAAAAGTTTCAAGAGATACACATACCTTATTTGTACTTGCTTTCTAACTCATTTTTCTGCACCTGGCATTAGTTTGTAATTTTGTAAATACTGGAAACATGTAATGCACATCTCTTTGTTACTTTTGGGACTGTATAATTGCCACAATGTGGGTTTTTTTTGTCCATCTAAAACACTCAAAGATGAAAGAGCAAATGCTTTCTGCTTTGACTGTAGCAATCAGAACTTTGTTTAACTCGACCTAATAAGATTGGAGGGCAGCTCTACTGTTTACTACATCAAATATTCCACTGAGGATTATAACACTGGGCAACCTTTCCGACGCCATTAGCCTGCCTTAACAGCGAAGCTCCCAGCAGCTCAGTCTTGTGCAACCACAGTCTTGTGGTTACACAGAGGACATCACAGAGCCTCAGGGGTGAAGCAGCAGTTAAAACACAGTCAGAAAAAGAATCAGTCATTTCTCTCACCAGGTCTGTGAATGGGATAGTAGTCGAAGCCCAGCTTCCTAAAGGTTAGCTGCATTGCACCCTGCAGACCCGGCGGGGGAGGCTCATCTGTGTGGCATCACATGAGAGTTGTTTAAAACAAATTACCCACCAAATAATGAGCGAAGTGTAATATCTTTAGTAACGACATTAAACACAACCTGCATTTCCCACAGAAATAAAGCGACGTGAATAGCATGTGCGAATTCACTGCCTTCTAACCTTCATCCACTGAAGAACTGTCATTGCATATGTGTAAGTCCAAGCGTGATATGAAGGTGTGGTAGGACGACTCCTTGACATCGTAAAGATCAAAGTACTGACTGATGGTGTTGGGGGTGCTGGTGGAGGAAGGCGGGGGTTCAGTCCAGAGGCTGTGGATCACAGGCGAGGGAGGGGCGCTCTAAAATCAACACAAAAGGAATTCAGAATTTGTCAGAACTAATCAAATCGTGCAAATAAAAATAGATACATAAATAAATAAGAGGAAGTTGAAATTAAAATGTACTGAAGACAACGTTTTAATTAACAGTATTGCTTCCAGTAATTAGACAAAACAAAAATAAAAGTTTGTTAAAATATCTCAGAATTGGTCTTTTTATTTGTGATTTACCTTTTATACATCATTCTATGATGTATAAAAGAACATGCACCTTTAATAATTCTTGATCTTGTTTTGGTCTACAATGACATATTCTGTTAATAATATATCACCGTCTGGAGTCTGATAGGTTTCTTACAGTAGTCATTTTTTGTCACACTGACCAAATTGTGTAACCACAAAATGAATAAATAAATAAATAAAGTAGAAAAAGAAGTAAACCTGTAAGGATTCAGCAGTCATGCTCTTCCTCTGCTGGGCTGACTTCTCCATGGCCTCGCTCAGAGATTTGGCGTAATGAATGATGGCTTTGAGCTGAGAGTCTGTCAGTACCCACAACAGGTCATCCAGAATGAAAAGCAGCTTGGACGCCACCACATTGCAGTCCTTTATCTGAAAATAAATATTAAGTCAAAGCATTATCCCAAAGCAACGAGTGACGATCTCAAATCATTTCACATGTGACAAGCAAGGTGCATGTGCATTAAAAATCCAGCCTCACTCTGCGCTTTAGAGCGATGCGAATGCGCCCCTGGTTGGTGATGAGACGTAATGGAGTGCTGCCGAGGTCCTGGTCGTCACTCTCTATGGCGTCTGCCTCGATTCGCAGCGTTTGCCAATTAATTTCTTTAAATGTCAACACCTGGAAAAAAAAAAATTCTATCAAATTTCCCATTATGAGCAGGACAGCAAAAAAATCACAAAATGGACAATAAATGACTCACTGCCCAGCCTGGTACAGCCTACAGGATGTTATAAACACAACGGTCACTTGCCAAACAAGTTTTCTATTGCCTTGTCTGCAGCTGCGTTGTGCAAAATATTAACACTGTCAGCGATCCTTACTGCTGTCCACAGCAGCAGGTTAATTGTGCCAAAACTGGCATAATTAACCTGCCTTCATTAGCCTTCAGTTTGGTGCGAAATTAAATTTTCTTACTTTGTTGCAGTCGATCATGTCTAATTTGAAGTCTGAAATATGTGAACTAGTCAACGGATTGTTCTATCAAACAGGGAGTCTTTAAAACATTGTTTCAGATTCTAGAAATCTTTATTGCATTTGTCCCAACAAATGCAATAAACAGAGCTAGTTTTAGCAGTAGGACCACCTTAAATTGAGACAATGATAAAAGAGTAAATAATTACAGATTCTTTTAAAACACAGTTTGTAATTTGCTGAAAACATGCAAACAATGAAAAGGGATTTGTAGTTTTCTCAGCTATTGCTAAACTCTTCACCAATCTAATAACAATAACAAAAATATCAGATAAATATATTGTAAGTATTCAAACATCACCGTTTTTTTGTTTATCAAAATGGGCCTATAAGAACCTCACAGTAGGAAAGAAGGGACACATGTAGTGGTTTACAAGGGTTCACTGTTCATCCTGGCTTTTTTCAGCCCGGCAGCTGAAAAAAATCATGTGACCTGGTTAAATGATTTACTGCAGATTTAATAAGAACATGTGGCTTCAGTGACAGAAATTTAGTTGTCTGTGGCATGGCCGTCAGTGTAGTGAGCAGAAAGAGGCAGCGCCTGCAGCATAGCAATCTACCTCTCCTCTCTTGGGGTCAGTGACGCGGGTGTAGCGAAGGTCACTGCGCTGCCACTTGGGGTTGAGGCTGTTGCCCTGCAGCTGCCACAGCTCAAAGGAGGCGTGGAAGGCACGAGCCTGAACCTTGATGGTAATGGAGTTGATCCGGACAGACATGCCCTCCACCACTTTCTCCGCAAAGCCGTACTCGCTGAAAATACATACGTGACAGGTAAAATAGTTCTCGATTTGAGACACTTCGGCTCAGGATGTTAGACGGCTTACCTCTGTCCTGCTGTTATGGCAATAGGAGAGGGGCCGTTAGGTGGACGGGGCTCCTCACATGTCCTCATCTCAACCTCAACTTTGTCCAAGAACTACACAAAACATTGAGACAGCACACAATTTGTGCTAGTCCAGCAGTGATCTAACATTTTTAATGACGTCACAATAATAAAATTTGGAGCAGTAAAGTGCAGAAACAAATGCTACAGACATGACAGAGTTAAGTTATATTTTAATGTACGAGAGAGAAAAAAGGCAGCTTCACTCCAATATTTCATCATCATCCTTACCAGGCAGATGGGACTTGTTTTCAGCTTTGTCCATTGTATCTGAAAAGACAATAGGAAGATGTCACACAGTGATGTGCACAACTGGACACAAAGGCTTAGTGAGCAGAGCGGTACAGAACAGTCCAAATTTACCACAGGAAATCTGATCTGAGTAACTAATACAACACTTACTATGATGGACCACTATCATACTAAGTGTAGTATTATGAATCTCTCTAAGTAGAACACATAAAAAAATGCAAATTTTTTATGTGTTCTGAATTATTTAAAATGCAATTTAGTACATAAAATAATTTAGTACAGGCTAATTTATACTCATATTTATGCACCACATTTACCTAAATGTGTATCTTTAAAAGGGTTTATCATAGATTCCAAGCTTTAACAATAATAATTTCCCCACAACCAGATAACTAAAATTATTTTAAATAACACTAAAAAACACATTTATTTTGTAAGAATACTCCAAAGCTCAGGTGATACTTTCTGAAGCATAATGTCAGCAACAGAGAAAATAATAACCAAAACTGCAATAGTCTATTTGAAATTTTTGCTTTTTAAATACAGTAAGTAAATTTGGCATCAATAAACAACTCTTAAACTAAAAGCGTAAAGTAAAACAAAACTCTACAGAGCTAATTATTTGTGTCCAACATTAAGGCTAAATCTTAGCTCAACTTTAGGAGTAAAGAATCTTGACATGCAGGATTATTGAAATGGTTCTTGGAACATAAAGCAGTCGGCCAGCCACTATATCTCAGAATCACAGTAGCCTCTAGCCTTTAGTGTGCCTCTGAATCACAACTGGCCTGTCCATTATCAGCAACCAGTTCAAATCTCACGGGCTAGAACATTCAAAGCAGAGCCGCTAGTAGTTCTTATCTTTATGAATCTGCCACTACGCATTTCATCAAGTGCACAGAGGCAAAAAAAAGGATCTGCATTATTAGTGAAGAGAGTTGTTGTTTTTGCTTTGAAAATGAACTGTGACACAGTTAGAAAGTGATGTACTTTTTTTTTTTCCTTAAAGGAATCTGACCACCATGTTAGACAAGCTTCACAACCAGGCTGGATGAGTCAGTATAGACGTACCCTAATGGCGGCCTTATTGCAGTAGACCCGTGTGACGGCCAACCAGGTCGGCAGGTCCAGCATGTTCTGAAGAACCTCTTCATCCAGCTCCAGGTTGGACAAGTGCCCCTCCCCCTTCAGTGTGCTCAGGTTGATCTTGTCCGGGGACAGGTTCTTGGTGAACCTTGGTGGAAACAAAACCATGTAAGGCAACATTTTGGCCTATTTAGGGAGGACGTTGCCAAACTATTCAGCAAGAGAACAATGTGAAAATTCCTTATCAGATGCAAAATCAGAAAAGTCAGCAAACATTTCAGTCACTGTGTTTGCAAAGCTGATAGACATACCCCAAAGCACTTGCAGGTCTTATTGCAGCAAAATGTGGTTTGTGGTAAGCGCTGACTTAGTGGGGAAGAATATGTCTACACAAAACACTTTTTAGATTTTACTTTTGTATTTTGTGTTAGTTCATCACAGGGGTCTCCAGTTCTCAGTTTTCATATGTGTACGTGGTCAAACACTGCTGATTCAAATAGCTGAAATACCTCCTCAAAAAGTTAGCAATTTGTCAAACAAGGGGCATTCCTAAAACATGCAGATTACCTGCGTTTGAGGACTGACTGACTTTGGGACACAACCGGTTAGTCACAAAAAACCAAAGACAACACATTTAAGTTTTTAGGGTGAAACACAAAAGGCATTCTAAAATACATGACTAAACAAATCTCAAATATCTGTGAAATTACAAAAATAAACAAAACAGACAGGAAATACAGGAAAGATATGATCTCAACTTTAAATTCGGAATATTTAAATGGCAAGACTCGTGTTTTGGCATTTTTCTTGACTGAAACATAGCTCCTGGTACAGATTTCAATGCAAGATAATTTTATCTTGCTTAAATTGTCCTTTTGTCTGGAGAAGTAAAAAAACAGCTATTATTAATTACATACAAACTCTGTTTAGTTTGCAGGAAACATTCCAACGGATGTAGATTTTTCCCAAGCCTTAAATGATGACATGAACTGACATAACAGTGTAGTTTTTTTTTTTTTACATTGTAAACTCTTGGATTAACAGTTTGGTAGTAAGCTTTTTTTTTCCTTTTACTCAGATTAGATCAAAGATCACAAAGAAGCTATTATTTATTGACTAAGTAATGCCTTCTGCTAGACGAGATTACGAAGGATTAACGGCTGGAAACGTTCAGGAAGTCAAATGGGAGAAAGGAGTCTTTGTATATACTTGGCCAAAAAAGAGCAACGTTTGAATTAAGCTAAGAACAATACAGCTCATAAAAAAGTAAAGAAAAAACACAGAACTAGGTAAATATGAAAAACAAACAAAAAAGTCTAACTACGTTTGTCATTATAAATATATTTGTTTTTCTTCCTTCTGCTATACATATCCTTTATCTTTCATAGAATAACCTGCTTACTGACTGAAACAAAAAGCTGGAGCCTCTGTCCTCCCTCTACTGTGGCCTTTTACCTGTGAAAGAACCGCTACAAATTGATTCATTACCACCGGCTGGTAAAATATGCAAAAACTAGAGCTAAAAGGGGAACACTACCACAACACCCTAACACTTTTTTTTTCCTCCTGAAAGTCAGGGGGAGAAAAAAAAACGCTCCTGAATGCAAAACCTCAGAAGAGATTAATTTTAAAACCCTTGTTCATGAGCTAAACTATCCTGCATGATTTGGTTGCTCCCTTCTTTACTCACATCTGATTTTAATTGGCAGGTGATTAGCATGCTTTCAGCAGGGTTTAAAGACAAGCTGTTGGGCTTCTCATTCTTATGAACCTGGTATGTTTGGATCTGATGCGTCTTTTATATTTCAAAATCCCATTTTTCAGTTAATCTTGAGAGTTATTCTTTTTAGAAATAAACCATGTATTTATGGCAAATATGTTTTTACAATAATCAGGCATACAAAAATGCCACCAAAAACAAAATGATGGAAAAATTAAACCCCTAGATTGTATCCCTATTGAATACTCATGCCACTACAATATGGGGTGCAACTGATGTCTTTGTTGTCCTGAGCACTGGTGCTGCTCCCGGTACAAAAACACCCTGGGTGAAGAGCCATACCAACTCTGAAAACGGGTGACAACGTGCCAGTAGGGTGAGTAATGGAGGACCATGGTTAGGGAAACATTACATTGGAGTACAAACTAAAGAAAATGTTCAGTAGGGTGAGTAATGGAGGACCATGGTTAGGGAAACATTACATTGGAGTACAAACTAAAGAAAATGTTGATGGCTAATACCTCTCATCAAATTTAATCTTATTTGGACCAGGAATCACAAAATAAAAGCTGATGTAAGTCAATGCTCCGACAAGTTTCTATGGCACGAATTTGAATTTTAGCAAAGCATCTACCTAGAAACTGTCATTAGAGTTGCATGAATCATTTTCTGAAGCAGATTATTCCTAGGAAGTTACTCCCCAGTGTAACTCGATTTATCATAAACAGCTGAGATGATAAAATCAATTATTTTAGACATTTTTTGGTTAAGAAATTTAAAGGTCGACACATAGAACACGGCAATATAAAGCTGAGGAGACTAAATAGATGTGTGTGGGGAAAGTGCTGCTCTCCTGTAGGTTGAGGCGTCTGCTGCGTGACCCCGTTAAGTCGTCCCACCGTTATTTTTAATGCTGCCGTTTGTTAAATGGGTGTTGTTATCTAAAAAGTAACCAGCCTAGCTTGTTACGTTCGGCGTATTATAAGCACAACGACAGTGACTATTCAACCCATCCATCACCCCAGATGGGCTAACTGGCCAACAGAAAACCAAACACTTACCTTGACAAATGTTTCAGAATCTGCTTTTTAATAATCCCCGCCATTTATGCTGCTAGTGTCTACGACGAACAACGTCTGTGGCTTTTCCAACTGCACGGGCATACACTAGCTGTCAGTTACTCCCATAATGTGCATAGCGATAACTGTGCATCTTGTTAGCGGCTGTTACCTCTTCGCTAAACACTGGACGGTAGCTAAACCCCAGTCTCACCCGCACGCGAGTCCACGTACACGGAGCTCAAGCGAAGAAAAAAAAAACAAAACAATCTTAACAGTTACGACACAATGCTGCCACCTGCCGGTAGCTCATTGTAAATGCATTTACCATTCAAAAAATTATACTTGCTTGTACACAGGTTTTGTTTGTCTGCTGAGTTTGTTGTCATTTTGACGTCAAATGAATATGCAGTGAACATCTTTGTTCCTGCATATTCAACATGTACATATTACCTATTGTCAGTCTCATTTTTATTTATTGAAAAAATTAATAGGAAAAGTGTTTGTTCTGCCTAAAATTTGTTATTTGCTTGTATGTTTCATTTTAATATTTTTAGTACCAGAATTTTATATCTTTACATTGTTGTCCATTTTGTCACATGATTTTGCAATATAAATGTACAGTTACAGTTCTCAGCCTTGTTTAACCAGTACTGCTAATCTTATTTTAAGACAATGTTTGGGTATTCTATCCAACTGTGCCTTCATGTAAACCAAATATGTTAGAATTTCATCTAAAAGTTAAATTACTTAAATTATTCAAGTCAACATACAGTTGTTCATTTTTTAATTTATTTTACTCATTTTTTATTTATTTCACCCATTCATTTACTTAATTTTGGCGCAAATGGCTTTCCATACTCATAATTTCAATTTTCGCTAAATCAGGATGCTAAACAGATCAACTAATAAAGGATCGTCATTTAATGATTTTAATTAAAAAACAAATGTTCCACACAATGAACTGTTTCATGCATCCTCTTACAGACTATTAAAAACCAGTGTTGTATAAAGTACTGAAATCTCAGAGTCAAGTAAAAATATAGGTTCCTCTCCAAAATATGACTTTGGTAAAAGTCCAAGTCACTGACTGAAATGTTACTTGAGTTAAAGTCTTAAAGTATCTGAATTTTCTTGTACTTAAGTATGGAAATTACTGTAAAAATGGATGTACTCAAGTAATGTAATGAAAAGTATAAGTAAAACGTAAAACAAGGCAAATGCAGTTTGAATGACATTTTTTATTATTTTAAGTAATGTACACAACCAAGTGCAGGCAAAATTAAACCTGCTAATAGATAAACCTGCAGGCATCATTTAGTTAAGAAAATTAGGTGCTTTACCTAGAGCACAAGGTTTACTTAACCTGCTTTACAACTGAACCAGCTTCTGACATGAACCACAAATGGAACCCCATAGACATGAACCACATACAAATGTGGTTCATGTCTATGGGGCTCCATTTGTGTCCAACTTTGTTGCAGTCAGTCAGCAGGTGGGGTCAAAACGCCAGCGTTTCTCTCTCTCTCTCTCGCTTTTTTGTAACAAGTAACTAATCCACACATTCAAAATGTATCGGAGTAAAAGTATGCAATTAAGTTCGGAAATATAGTGAAGTAAAAGTGAAAGTTATCAAAAATTTTCATACTGGAGGAAAGTAAGAAATACTCCAAAATATACTTAAGTAGTGAAGTGTTTTTACTTTGTTACTATACAACACTGTTAAAAACACCTTTATATTCCACATAATACTGAGTGAAAAATGTCACAACTTACAAGTAAAAAAAAATTATATACATTTTCACATCAGTAAAAAAAACCCCTCAATTTAAATCAGCTAACTGTGACTTATACAGATATTTTACTCATTTCTTTAATAATTCATACTCTTAAATCTATTATTAAAAGGAATAATCGTTATTACATGTCATTTGTACAGTGAAAATAGTCAACAATGTGAAGCTGCGCTCTTTTCTTTTTCTTTTTTTCTTTTGTATTGGCTCACTCGCAGGGTTCAGTCATGTGACATGCGCACTCGGCCCTGCTGTGGAGTTTGTTATGACAAGCCGAGGCCTCGGTGTAAATTAGTGTCGCAGCCCCCTGTCTCTGCCCCGGGCTTATCCGTCATGGAGGGCATGGACCTGGACCTGGACCAGGAGCTCATGCAGAAATTCAGCTGCATGGGAACAACAGACAAAGACATTTTAATATCGGAATTTCAGAGGCTCCTGGGGTTTCAGCTGAATCCCGCCGGATGCGCCTTCTTCTTGGACATGACCAACTGGTGAGCTCGGGGATTCGTTTGCGGCCTGCTATGCGCTGGGAGTCGGAGAAACGATACAGATATGTAGCTAGCTTTCTGCACTGCGTTTCTCGCTACACAAAGGTTATTAATCTAAAAAAAAGGAAACTGAAAATAAAAGTAATGAAACTAGCTTACTTTAGTTGACAAGGAACATTATGGTTTGGACCTATTACCAGGGACAGTTAACGACGTCGTAGTAACGTAACTAGCTGAGTCAGTGTGTGACTTTTGATTGCCTGTCAGGGACACAGATGGTGGCAGTATTTGCATGTCTGTTAAAATACGGATTGCGTTACATTATTCTGCTGTGTAATGAGAATATAATCCAAAACCTCTTGGCTTTTAATTAGCTATTCAAAAGATTATAACATCAGGGCATATCTATTGCAAATGCCACCTGAGTAATCGCCTCGTTTATTATTACATAATCTTAGCGCTCACTCGCTGCTTAGATCGCCTTCAACGCCACATACTCTGGGTCAAATTTAAACTCCTTCAATATGATTGAGAGCTTAATATCGATTTTTTTTCATTGAGAATATCAGGGGAATTATTTTAGTTTGCTGTTTGAATGACTTTGACTTCCGGTGGCTTGTTTTCACTATTTAACAGGGAACTACGCAGTGCAATGGTGGGAAAACGAAAATAAATGTGCTTAAGAGAGTGACTGACTGTTCTGAAATTCCCCTTAAAACACATGCCTTCCTTAATATAGCGTTATGTGAGCAAAATAAGACGTAAGCTTAACTAAAGCTACATACTTGTTTCAAGTACCTTGCAAAAGTCTTTATAACCTTACTACGTTTTTAGATTTTGTCACTTCACCGCCAATAAATTTTAAATTCAGGTTTTGTATTCCAACAAGAGGACAACCCTAAACGTAGAGCTAGTTTGGAAGGATTTCAATTCATGTATTTTCATGGTAAAGGTTTAGACCATTTGAACATTTGTGGAAACTACAATCACCCTTTTTCAGCGGCAATTGCTTTTCTCTGCCCTTCAAACTTTAACTTTTTTTAATTGTTTTTCTTTATATTTACCTCTTTAAGGTGACTTAAGCATTTCCTGGTAGACATCAGATGAAAGATAGAGTACGTCCTAAAGAGGCTGCTCAACACTTCTAACTCATTTTAAAATAAAATAAAAAAACAAATCAATGTAAAAAAGGTTAGTTAACTTAGCTCACTCTTATTTAACTTAAATGTTCCCATTCTGTTTAAACTGCTGCTGAAATATAGCAGACATGTATGCTTTGTTGTGCAGGAATCTGTTCTGATTTCTGTTGCCATTCTTCTCTTTCTTCATTCTAGGAATTTGCAGGCTGCCATAGGAGCTTACTACGACTTTGAAAGCCCAAACTTCAGTGCACCTTGCATGTCCTTTGTGAAGGATGTGACGATTGGTGAGGGTGAATCCGTTCCACCTGACACACCATTCACGAAAACCTGGAGGATACAAAACACCGGTAAGCCAGCTGGACCATTCATAAAAGTTATTTTTTTACAGAGTTCCCATGCGCTCTTGAAAATTCTGGAAATTATGAAAAATAATGGTAAAATGTTGTATTTTGAAAGTTCATTCCTTTTTGTTTTATCTAAGAGATAAAAATCTTATCTCAAAGATAACTTTTCATTTTGTTCAATTTCTTGGTAATAGTGTATAAATGGTAATCTCAAGCACTTTACTAGGCAAATTGGTTTTATGCATATCCAGAAATATATAATTAAAGCAATCTAATAGAGCCCAATCATCATGAAGGGAGATTTAAACTCAATTACATTCACTCCTAATAGTTATTGTGCAGCAGAGTGAAATTTATTTTATAATGCCAACTGGTAAAAGATTTTTAATTAAAGTCACAGAATCTCAGTCAAATGCATCAAGTGACTACTGACTTTGCAGCAATCTCTCTTCTGAGCAAGACATGTTGACTGTAGAAAGGAACAGCTCCCTTTTCACAAGATAAAAGCCTCCACCAGAAACAGCCTCTGCATACGTGGCAGTGTTCAAACACCATTATACCAAGAAAAGGAGCATTCTGCTAAATTGGAAGCCAGATTTTTTTTGTTTTGTTGTATTGTTTTGAAACATACAAATAGCAAACCCCCAACTAGGTAAGTGTTTTGTGCTCAAATGCAGACACTTGAATCAGGAAAATTATGTATTTTTGAAATGAAACACTTCCAGAAATCTGTTTTATATTAATAAAGGGTAAAAATACAACCATGTGAACTTCTTGTTTGTGTTTGTGCCTTCCAGGTCCAGAGTCATGGCCTCCTGGGATTTCTCTGAAGTACGTGGGAGGTGATCAGTTTGGCCATGTGAACATGGTGATGGTGCGCTCTCTAGATCCCCAGGAGATGACTGATGTCAGTGTGCAGATGCACAGCCCCGTTTCTCCTGGCATGTACCAGGGTCAGTGGAGAATGTGCACAGCTACAGGACTTTACTACGGAGGTAAGCAGAGCACACTTGCACTTCAGCAATCGCTTACTGCCTGCTGCGGATTGCAGTGTCCTGCACCGTTCGTACTGATGACTCTGATACCAGCTAATGAATTATTCTGAAAAACCCACTGCATTCAAATAGTGAAAGACAATTAAACGGAGTATAAAATAGCATTATTACAGAAGGAGGAGATCACTTTGTCTTATTAAAAGGAAGTTATTAAAGTCTCTGTTCAGATCTAGCAACATTCTCCCTGGCTGATTCAATCCCAAGTTAACAGCTTTAGCCTTTTTCCCGCTTGGCAGTAAAATCTATCTGGAGTAATCAGATCTCGGTGGCCTGCTCTTCATAAAAATTTAACACAAAGCCACGACACACAGTCAGCCGAGTAACAAAACAAGATGTCAGCAGTTTCCCTGGAATTTATTTAGTTGCTGGAACAATAATGTTGCCTTTGCATTAACAAATGTAATGTTTTATGAAATAGTTTATTTACATTGTAGGGAACGCCATTTCGTGACATTGGAAACTCACATTCACGTGATTATTTTTTAATATTTGCTGAACAAAGTAAAGGAGTAGTACCTCATGCTTTGGGACTTTATAGAGCTGAAAAGATACTGTAAAGTTAAACCACTTAACTTCGCCCCATTAAAGCGTTTCATACACAACGGTATTCTGAACATAAGCACAGTAAGTGGTGCTCATGGAGAGTTCAGATTGTTGTTGTGTGACTGACATTGTGTGTTTTTTTTTTTTTTTTTTTTAAATCCGGTTACCACAGCAAATGTAATAAGCTCCAAAATCAATCAAAACACACCTTACAGCTTGGAAAGAAACAGCTTGTAATTCAATCCCTTTCAGCCTATTTATAGGAGAGAGTTTTTTTTCTAGGCATGGTAATGGTAGACTTAAATTTCGTAAGTGTTTTATTTCAGCTTAGAGAAGCTTTTACTAACCAGCTTGATGCAGCAGTACACGCTGGCAATCAAAGTTTCACATTGACAAACTGATAAAATGAATAAAATTTAACTGGCGGTGTTATTCTGAAGTACTGATATTTCACTCACTTTTAGGAGTTGAAGAGTTGGAGTTAGCCATTCATTGATCTGCTCCAATTTGAAGATTCCCTTTCTGTCTTAACTATAAACAACCATCCACAGTCCTCTGTTGGATAATTACCATGTAAATCCTACATTGCATTGTCTGTCTGTTGCTTTGTGTAACGTTTGAGCACTTAGTGGTCAACGTTAGGATCTGCCAGGAATCTGGGCTAATTTTAAACAAAGCACATCAATAATTGACGCAGTTGCTTTTTTTTCAGGGATTTCTCTGACAATGAATGAACGTGAAGCTGCAGTATGTAACGTCATAAACAATTTTCGTTTTGTGCATATTTGTTCAAAACTGAAATGCACCGCTCCCGGTCAGAAAACAACCAATCAGAACCAGGAGAGAGGTAAATTATGCTTGTGTATGTGCTGCTCGATGTACTAATGGCGGGGAAACAACTCATTGTCACAGGAGAACTGTTTATCTGCCGTCCTCAGTGGCCATGGCAACTAACCTGTCGTGTATTTCTGCATATGGCCGTAAGACCACAGGAAGGAGGCAGTGGAGCTCGATTTTTTTTTTTTTTTTTTTTTTTTTTTTTTTTTGCACAAATTTTCTATTTCTTATTATTTTGCCACGACATGGTGACAGTTTTAACAAATTGTTATTAGTGACAATATTTAACAAATATGTAAAATCTTACTGTTTATCAAAGTTATATACTGCAGCTTTAAATTATGGAGAACTGGGAAAGTATTCAATCTTTGCACAAAAAATATGTCGGGACCCTGTGTTAGATTATCTAGTTGAGAAAAACTCTTAAGTAGTGCACTTTTAATTGATTATAAATTCAGTGTACTAGATTATAGAGAATGTCAAAACATTCAATACCTGCCTATAAACAAGTTTTCTTACTTGCGTGAGAAGTAAAAAAAAAACATTTAGCATAGTTTAGGCTACATGACTGGAAGTTGGTTTGAATTTAAAATTGGGACTGATGTCAGTGCTGCCCATTAATATCTCATCTGCTACTTCAGTAAGATATTTTCAAATCAAACACAGATTGGTTGTTTCACATATTTTTGAAAGCAAATTATAACCTTTACCTCTAATACCTTTTACTGGTATAAGAGCAGTAAACTGAGCAACGTCCCAACAGGAGGAAACAAAAGCAGACCTTCTGAATAACTACTACGATCAAGCTGTGATATAATATTTTAAAGAAAGTGTTGGATGTTTTTTTTTTTGTTTTTGTTTTTAATGACGTAACCGTGTCCCTTTGTCTCGTCAGATGTCATTTGGGTGATCCTGAGCGTAGAAGTCGGAGGCCTCCTCGGAGTCACGCAGCAGCTTTCCTCTTTCCAAGCCGAGTTCAACACGCAGCCTCACCGCAGCCTGGAAGGAGACTACAACCCGTTTGCCTCGCCACAGAAGAGCAAGTGCCCCAACAGTAACAACAACCACGTCCACAGCGACAGCAGCAGTAGTGTCACAGAGGAACATTTGCAGGGAAGCCCACACCCGCTGCAGCAAGGCCAGAATGGACTTTCACACGGCTCTGTGGATATAGTAGCAAACCGTCTACAAAGCAGTCTATCAGTAGTTCCGTGTAACCAGGTGAGGTATTTTGGAGAGAATAAAGGTTTTTCTTGCAACTAAATCAGGAGGAAATAGGCGTTGAAAAATTCAATCGTGTTGCTATTTGAAGCCGTTTGCAGACTGGTGAGTTTCATCAAACATTTATCTACGGCTCCATAATAGTTGAAAAAGCAATAAAATAAATTAATCTTTTATTGAAGAACACACACAAGAAAAAAAAAAATCCAACCTTGAGTTTAAGTGTATTTCAAGAAATGAACCAGTGGCAGAATAGTTTGTATCTCCTCTCTCAACAGATTATACAAACCCCTTCAGCCAACAGGGCTGCGCTCAGTCCTGTCCTGTAACATTTCACAAGACTGAAGGATACACACTCAGGGATCTTTGACCAGCTCTCTTTACACAATCTCTCTAGATCAGGACTGTCCAAACTTTTTGTCTCGTGGGCCAAAATCAGCTCAAAAATACTCCTGGTCCTAGAAAAAATACAACTTTTTAAAAACTAAAACCAGTAAAAGTGTTGGATTTTTTTTAATCTACTCAACAATAAACTGATTTTGAATTATTTTAATGTTACAAAAAAATCAGATCTCTTTTTACAAGCAGGATTATAGATTCAAAACTTCAAATGCCTTTTGTTTGTTTTCCTTATTAAAAGTAAGGCATCCAGTTGGCTTATTATTTTGAAGGAATAATTAAAGAAAACAACAAAAAAAAACATTTGTACATTCTCAGCAATAAAAACAAGCTGTAAGTTATTTGTAAACACTTGCTGCATTTAGGTAAGTTTTAATACAGCAATTAAAAGCAGCATGTAGGGAAGTTTATTTTATTTATTTTTTGACTGGTTAAGCATTTTTCTTATAATTTGGTCATACGTTTTGGATCATTATGTTGAAATTAAATATTTGCGAAATCTACCAGACTTTGATTCAGTATAAACTGAGCCGGGCTGCATTATTAGGTGACCGTTTTGATATTGTTAAGACGATGAACCCACATTTTTGACTCATTTGTTTTTGCTTTTCCTGCATCCCAATGCTTTCACCTCCCTTTGCAAGCTTTAGCATCTCAGACATTATATAAAGTGTGAGCATACAGGACAATGAAAACCTAACTGACAAGAAATGTTTATTATTGGCCTGTAGAATTTGCATGAATGTCACTTGAAATATGTTCTTCTTCTGAGTATTGGATCTCAACAGTTTGCGATTGTGTATCTTGTGCAGCTCTAGCATGTAGGTAGGTAGCACCTAATGGTTGTTTTGGAGACCGCAGCTTCTGAACCACAGATGCCAATCTTTGCATCAGTTCTCCAGCACAGAGCTTCTGCATATTTTTTTTTTTTTTTTACCTTCGCCACCGTGCCTGCTCTGTATGGTGACCACTTCCTTTGTGAAAGCAGCCCAAGTTCTGTCCTGTTGTCTAAAGGTGGTTTTACAAATCATTGATGGCAAGGGATAGCAATAATTTAGCCACTGAGAATGTTAGTTTTTTTTCCCTTCCTCACAAAATCAAAAAACGAATTTAAAGGTTGGATGATCAGGAGGCTTTCGGTGTGAGATTATGCTACAGCAGCAGAGAAGGATTTACATCTTAAAGGCTTTTTGCACATCTTTGTCAGAGGTGCCAATGAAGGTACTAAAGCTGAATATTTTAATAAAGGAATCAATGCAGCAGCTGTGGAATAAAAATGGAATTAAGTATTTGCAGCTTTCGGCTGCACCCATCTCCACTTCTGACTTCTAAAACTTTACGTTTTGGCTTTGTGGTGTTTGAGTTAAGAATATGAGTTGTGTTTCATATGTTCTACATTTATCTTGTGCCTCAGATTATATTTTTTCATTCATAGTTTATTGACATAAAGTTTAGCAAATAGAAGTCCAAGAATGTAAAGATAGCTATGAATGTTTTATCTAATACCTATATTAATCCTGTTTGCCATGCAGAATTAGTTGCTGCAACTCCAAGAGCGAGTTTTTGACTGTTCTTATCAGGTATCTGTGTGTGTGTTTCTTTTTGTTTTACATCTCTGATTAATTGTTTTTAAATTATTCCCCTCTCTTACAGATACAAGAGCCCTCTCCTTTTGGGCACTCTTAATCATGGGACTTATCACTGTATGGCAGCACTAAGTTGTACCTCTGGAATTTCTCACACCAATAAACCAGGAGGCTTTACTGTGGAGTGTGGAGGTCGAAACACTTTATGCAAAGTCCAATTACACTTAAACAAACAAACAAAAAAAACCCGCCGGAGGCCGACGCTCCTGATGTGCAGCTGAACCAACATCCCACTGTATGCACGTGTGAATGCTAAGTTAAAAAATATGAGTGCTATGAGTCTTGAGTGATAAGCGGTTTTTTTTTTTCCCCTTTTACTTTTAAGATTTTTTTTTTTTCTTAGTTGACAAGGATGCACATGGGCAGAGATGAAAGTAGTGGGTGTTTGAGAGCTTCTTTGTGTGTGTGTGTGTTTGTGAAGATGTGAGTGCATTGTGCGACCTGAAAAGAGACTTCAGAGTTAAAGCCATTCATTTTTGCCAACTGATTCTACAGTTTCTGCTTCTTTTAGTTTGTTTTCTTGAATTGTGGATCCTCTGGCCTATATAGCACTAAGATTGATTATAAAGTCTACTCTGAAATGCAGTTTTTGGGTTTTAGATGTCAAAGTTAGTTAGTATAAGATTTTTACCACATGACTCTTGGAATACTGACATTTTTTTTCTACCCTGTCACATGGCATAGAGTGTAAACAGCTGAAGCTTTTTGTGCTTAGTCAGGTAGGTGGTCATTACTACTTAGACAAGTATAGATTTGGCAAAACTGAGTTGAATCAAGTCACATATCCGCAGAATCAATACTGTTAGCGACTTGTATTAAATCCAATATCATTATATAAATTCATTGGTGCTTTATCCAGTCATTGTGTTGAGTTGGTATTAGGTTTAGTCTAAGTCTTGAAAACTTTCATTTCATCTTCTCCAGAATGAGCCCGCCTGCACCATCCACCAAGCTCTAAATTGGTCCTGAAGTCACAAAAGCAGGCACAAAAAAGGGAGCTTTTTTGCTGTTAACAACTCATCTCTGAAGTTGATGTTTTTTTAAAGAGTTTTCAGGCTAAGTTACTTTTGAATATATTTCATTATGCCTCACAAATGAGCGTTTCCATTTACAAACGGAACGTTGCAACTCAATTAGTGCACATCATGCCGTAAGACTCAAAACTCAAGCCATATTGACGTCAATAAATATTTTATGAAGACATAACGCCACATTATACAAAATCAAAGAGCTTGGTTCAGCCTGTTTTAGACTTAACATTTATTATTTAGGTTGAATGTATTTTGTGATTGTAGATAAAAATTACAACTTTGACAATGTTTTCTTTTACCCAAAGAATCTGGATTATGTTTGAACTGAACTGGCAGTTTGACTCTGTGTACTTTCTGTCCCTGTTTTTTGTCTTACAAACTGTTTTGGAAGCTATGTATTAACATGTACTGAACTAATTAGAGATGCACCAATAAATTAGCCACAGATTGTAATTGGCCAGTTTTCTGTTGATTGGCTCTGACTGGTCTTTGGCCAATCAAACTCTCAAAAATCAGATTGTTCATGAAAAGCAACAAAACCAAAACACCTGTCAGATTTTGTGCCTTTTGTTTCCATGGTGTGGGAAGTCCAGTTTCCCGTAGGAAAATTGCACACTGACCCATTTTGACTCTTCAGCATGACACAGTTTGATCATCGGACAGCCCCGGTTGCCATGGATCTTTTGACAAAGATAAAAAATGATGCCTCCTCAGCAACTCCACACATGCTCTCCACTTCTACAGAATCAACTGAAATATTGCAGCAATGACCCAATAACATTAGTAAATCCCACCCTACACTAAGCTGTATACACTCTTGATTTGTTTGTGATGCCTGAAGCTGATGGCTTATTCTACTTTGTGACTCATTTGGGTAATATTTACTTAAACGCTTTTAGGCTCTCAGTAAGAATTGACAGTTCATTTCTTGACATGGCGTTGATGTCCATGTAAAACGTGTCTTAATACCCCAAAACTATTTTCAGTATACATTAGCCATCAGCATTTAGTTTAGCGCATTTTTTAAAAATGTAATATAATTTAGATAAAGGTTAGGGGTGTAACCTTTGCATAAATTAAGATATTCTTACAACATTTATGGAATGTTCTGCTAAGTTTATTACTAATAAAAATCTGCAGCACATTTTTATTTTTTTGTATTGTAAGTGTCATGGAATAAAAATATCAGATAAAGCAAAATTGCAATTGGTAAGCAAAAGCCTGATTGGTGCATCTCTAGAGCTCATTGTGTCATCGCAAATGAATTCACCTGTCTTTTCGAAGTGTCAGCAGTTCTTTACGTTCTTTTACCAAATGACTATGCACTGAGTAATCTAACCTTCTTCACAAAGGCTGTGTTATTTGCTTTCAGAATGACTGCGAAGTCAGGGAAAGGTTATGATCGCTGTGATTATATCATCTGCAGTCAGCGTGTTAGACCACCTCATCAAATCGGTGCCCTTTAGTTGATGACAGTGTAAACCCCTGAAGTGCTGAACCGTGATGTGACAATAGCGGCTAACGCAGAAATACAGCTCCTGCGCTGAAGCATTTCCTTCCAGTAACTCGTGCGATGCGTGTTTCTTCTTCCAAATGTCATTTCATCAAGTACTAGGTGTGTTTTCTCTGTGTAGCATCTCTGAAGTTTCCTTCACAGGGTGAATTGGTTGGTGTAAGACTCGCACAGCAGCGCATGTATGCAAGTGAGGAAGTGCAAACAAGTGAAAGATCATTTCTTATATGTTTGATGAATGTTTCTACAATTAAATTATCACGGATATGAGTTACATGCTTTGTCGTGTCTGCAGTTTTTGTTTGTGGATTCGATGACCAAAAAAAGTTGGACTTCAGCTTAAACCTAAATGTGTAAGGGACAACCCATTTTCAGTTCACTGATGGAGTCAGTCCGCCATAATTTTAATCTAAATCTCTAGTGTAAAGCTCTTTGAGTGGTCAAAAATGATCAGATAAAGCGCTATAAAAGTTCAGTCCATTTACCATTTAAATTGTCCAAGTATTTCAAAGGCGTTGCGTTATAAACACTCCGATCGGACTCCCATGGGAGAGAAGAAGGCCCACCAATGCTCCATAAAGGCACCAATGCTCTATAATACCTAACAGTTCACAGCGAGTCCTTTTTATATACGTACTTGTTATTGTTTGACATAAGTAATGAGTTTTTTTTCCGAAAATCTATAGTTTGACCAAAACACGCAGTAACATGTAAAGTTCCCGCAGAGTTTAGCTAACACCACATTTGTGTAGGACAGCAATTAATTGTCTTAGCATTACTCACAAGCAACTGTTTGACAAGTTAGCCTTGATATTTACTGCATTGATATTTCCTAATTTATAAATAATTGTGGATAATTAATAACATCTACCAAACACAATTGTTATTGAGACTTTGGTGACTCCACAAGATTCCTTAGTTTCTTTGCTTCTCTAAAGTTATTAAAAACTCAAAACTTCTTCACACATTTGTGCCCCAAATAAACAGAAAGCTATGGATTACAGATTAAGTTACTAGGACCATGGATCAAGTTGAAAAATTATACATTTTGGCTTCAGTTACATTTATTTAATCAGGTTATTTAGTTGCACCAATAATTGTGGCACAGGTGATTTTGTTAAAATGACTCCGTCAGTTACATATTTGTTTAATTTCAGATTTCTTTACAGCACTCTATATTGTAAAAACTTAGACTAAGTTGATGGACATTGTGATATTTTTTCCACATTGTCACTTTAATTTAGATTTCCTTTTTAAATGCCCAATTTTTTTTAATTTTATCCATGAAAATATTGTAAATAAAGGTTTTCACTACATAATAAATGTTTTATATGCCCATATTTATATCTCTGTGTAGGTTCTTTAATAAGAGATTTCTCCTTCTCAGAGGAAACAAGAAATAAGATCTAAAATGACACGCGGACTCAATAGAAAAACAAACACACACACAGGCGGAACGTTTTGGGTTTTTTTTCAACAAACTTCTTTCCCTTCCAAATCAATATCTCAATATTGACACCATCACAGCAAATTTAATTAGACTTTTTTCTTCTTCTTCTTTTTACCACTATAGTCATTATTATCTGTGATCATAATCACTTTTATGCATATTTAAATGAACGTCTTGTTACATCAAGATGAACAGGCACTACACCAGTTAGGAGATAAAAGTACATCACTAACTATGAACATACATCTTCTAGACTGCTAATATGGGGTTTTTCACATTGTGACCTGCAGCCCCCTGTGTGCATAAGGAAAAAAGATCAACATAAAAAAAAGCATTTACAAGTACACCTTTTTTACTGTCTCAACATAGTCAGGTCTCATTTTCAACTCAACACAGTTGTACAGTTACAATAGAATATAATCTTTAAATTACATCATCATGTACAAATCTTGACAGCGTGGGATAACATCACGCTTTTATGATACACTGACAGTTTCATTGCAATAAAATTCATACGATATGGTACCTATTACTTAACACGTTTTTCCATTGCTGTCATTTAATGAAACACATTTACATGTATAACACTACATTTTTTTCTTAATAGTCAATTACTTGCATTTTTTTTTTTTACTTTTTTTTTTTTTTGCTTGTTTTGTTACAACTTTGTATAACATTTACACGACTCATACACACTGGATGATACGGATGTTTTACCCCAAAGTATTCACCTCGTATAGATAAGGAGTCTGAACTTGCAGATAATGTGTATATCATAACACCTGTGTAGTTGCATGTTTGCATGTGTATTGCGTGTGAGCATTGAGAAAGTGGGAGAGTTTAGCAACAGGAGTAATTTTTTATTACCCTGCTGGACACGCTTGCACTCTTAAGACGCACCTTGTGAGCTGGTGATGTGTTTTGTCCTCGCGTGTGAGACCTTTCCCCAAATCCAGAGCTGAACATGTCCAGTTACTGCCGGTCCAGTAATTTTTCTTTTTTTTCAACACTATGGTCTCAAAAACACTTCATCTAAACTGAGCTGTAGGTGCAACCCGGAAGTACACAACCTACTAATCAGCATTTGATTAATATAATGTAATCATAGTAATAAAAGTAATTATAAAAAATATGATAAAATGCTGTTCCTTGCATAAGTATTCATACCCCTTGAACATGTTTGACCACAAACAATGTAACACATCAGTACTCAGTCCCTGCTTTGCTCAGATGAGACCAGAATTGAACTTCAGGCCGTTCCACATCTATGCTACTCCCGATTTTCTTCAGCAAGAGCAAAGAAACAGGAGCAAATTGAGAGAAAATACAAGAGAAAACTGGACGGAAAACCCTTCAGAGGCTGCAGAGGACTTAAAATTAGGGTGGTAGTTCACCTTCCAGCAGGATTACACTAAATATATACAGCCACATGTGTATATAATGAAATGTTAGAATGGCATAATCAGATTTCAGAACTAAATTCAATTGAGAATCTGTGTGCAAGGTTTAATATTACCATTTTTAGCTACTTTGCAAAGAGGAATAGGCAAAAAACGGCAAATGTCACAACAAGAGAAATGCTCCCAAAATCACGTAGCTGTAGCTGCAGCTGCAAAATTGGTGCTTTAAATTGTGTCTCTGGAGGGAGAGTACAATGTTCACACAACATATACCTGCATACATCAATTCTCATTTGTCATTCCCCCCTGTCCCCCAAATTGCCTTTTTTTTTCTTCTGAACTCCTTGATCTTGGTTTTACTTCACAAAATATGTTGAAGCATCTGGTCAAAACATGAACAAAAGTTCAAGTGGTATGAATACTTTAACTAGGCACTGTAATTCCTAGAAAGTAAAATAAGGATTAAAAGCAACCATGTACTCCACTGAGTCAGAGGGTATCTTTGCATGACATGTTACTGGCTCACTGAGCAGATTTTGCAGACAAAAGGGAATCCGGTTGGGCAGGGAAGCCAAAAAACTAATTTAGTGAATCCATTTTATGAGATATGTGTAATTAGTGTGTGGAGTGATAAGTGATGGATCATTCTTTGGCTCAGTTGGGGGAAGGGCCACATAACTACTGCTTTATGCCAGTAAAAATATTTAGACACCTTATCCTCTTTAAAGCCCAGTCACAAGTACATTCATGTCCTGTTGGAAAGGGGTCAATCTTTAGACGAACCACTGTTGCACAGTTATCCACTGACATGCATCCACACACCCCTTGCTCTGGAAAAGAGTCCCAGGCACATGTATTGTTCAAGACATCCTTCCTATAACGCAGTCTCACGCTCGAGACGAGTCGATCCAACTTCGCTCTGAAGTAATGCTCGTATGTCTCGTTAGCACAGTTTGATTAAAGCGAACCCTGATTTGCTGAAGCGCGGATGGAAGCTTCTGCAAAAAAAAAATAACAACAAAAAAACTGTAAATCCTTTCCATGGATTTGCATGAGGATGGCGTGGTCAAAGGATTTACGGGACAAAAACGAAAAGGTCGAAAACAAAGCAAATGTGAGGTCAGTTCATCGAGAAGCCTTCTCTTGTGAACCCGGGAGCACATGCATGTCCAGAAGCATGTAATGCTGCATTTTGTAGTTGAAGTGTTGCATCAGAATGTAGCCGTAGCGAGGCTGCAGGGACTTGGGGGGCCAAGGGGGGATGTAACTCGTTGCATAGCCCATGCTGCTATGCAATGTTCAGAAACAGTTTGAGACACATAGCACTGCACACACTGGAACGGAGGCCGGACGGGATTCGAAAGAGAAAAAGGAAACAAAAAGGATACTGTCTGTGGTACTGTTAACACTACACAGCATTCCTGTTGTAAGAATGACGTACACGGCATTAAAAATGCTACACAAAATGGCATCACACCGTATGTACACAATGCAGGTTAGAGAAGCTCATCTCCGTTAAACGAGTAAAACATAATATCTTCCCTTCAGGAAAACACGCTGCGGTACACTGTGAGTTAATAATAAGCTGCATTGTTTAATATTAAACGCAGCCACACAGAGAAGCAATGTGTTCCTGCACTGTCTTCATGTTTTAGTTGAGTGTGTCTACAATAGCACAACTGCTGCTTTTTATTTTTGAATGTGTGACTTTGCCAACCCCAAACGCTGGATAAAATATACTATACTGATATAGTGTCTTTTTAGGTTACTAAGTTTTAGTTAGGCAAGACAGCTTGGCGCATCTGTTGGGCAAAGGATGTGTTGCTCTTAAGTCTCTGGCTATGTGCGGTGCAGTTGGACGGGACGGTTCAAGCTGCCTCCAGCGGCATGTCTCTGTCCGCTCATGTGACTAGATTGGCTCCACGTAATTGGCCGGGTACAGTCCCTCCTGGCCGCTGTCCAAACGACCTCTACACCAGCCTTGCTCGTCTTCGTCCTCCGTCTTGGTGAATTCGTCACCTGAGAAGGAAACAAATGACACAAATGGTTCTGATGTGAACGGGGACATATTTCCATGTAAACTATCCGCAAATCATTTTTTCAAAGAACAGCTCAAACAATACAAATTTGTTTAGCTTTAAAGAAAAGATTAAAATTCACACTCCTTCAACTTTGCCTATGTTTTAACACAATACAACCAAAAGTTTGTATTTTCTCCTTTTCTATGTATGTGGAACATCACAAAATGCTAAATACTTTATAGGTGTCAATACTTTGTAACATCCCCCAGCTTCTGCTACTCAGCAGAAGATTTTTGCTTTGAAATGACCAGGATACTTTATCTTTGCACTTTGTAAATCTAGTGAGATTCAATTAATTTAATCTTAATTGCTTATGCTTTTTATAATTGTGTTGAAGTTTCCTTGTTTTGTTTTGCATTCATTTTGTATTTATTGACACAATTTGCATAATTAAGTCTATTTAACCTTGTTTGCTTTTTAATAGAACGAACTGAGCATTCTCCAGGGACAAACAACCTTTTAGCTAATTCCAGCACATCTACAGAAATGTCAATTAATGTGCATTTTCCATCCCAAATACAATTAAAAATGGACATCAAAAGGAACTAGATGAGAAATTCCTCTCAAAACAATTTTTTTTTCTAATTTAAAGCTTTCAGTGTTACAATCATTCATATAAGATGAACCTCCAAACTGGGTTTATGGACAGATGTTGCTTTTTTCTTTAAATGTGTCTATAACTATGTGGCTAAAAATTGAAAAAAAAATCAAGACAAAAATGCACAGCTGATGCTACAGCTACTGAGATTCTCTTTAAATTACTATTTGTGATCACACAGGAACCTCTGAGCCATTTTTTTTGGACCATTGCTCAAGCAGCTTGAGTTAATTGATGGCAAACGCCTGTAATTTGTTCCCAAGAGTAACTATTATTCCTAATCCCTGTTATTTCTTGTAGAGGAAGGAGGCTTTAGAACAGAAAAGGAAACAGTAGTTTTTGTTTTTTTAACCATAGATTTCCATCACGTCCATATTCACCTGGTTGGCTCAAATAATTACCTGCTTTGAAGGTGAGCTCGTCCTGCTCCTGGCCGTCATAGTCATAGAGGGCGCGAACTCGGACGCCTTTCCCAGTGCTGGAATCGTCTTCAAACGAATTCCTGTTTCCGCCGTTTTCGTTGCCGGAGTACGTAGTGGGCTGCTCGTCGTCGGACCACTCGGCCGAATAAGCTTGGTTCTTGTCATAGCTGCTCACACTAAACACAAAAAAAGGGAGGAAATGTTGGGTTAAATTTGAAGCAAAACTCATATCCTTTCGGTTGGTCGACTTTTTTTTTATTTACGGAAGAGAAAAAGAAAAGAAAATTACATAAAATGTTGTTCAGTTTTGTTTAAGATGAAACTTAAATAATTTTAGAATGCTTTCAATAAGAAAATGTAAATGCCTTGAACTAACCTGCTACGGTCACCAGGGGGAGCCACATGGTCAGTGCTTGGAGTGGGTGGGGCTCCATCTGGTTTCTTCTTCTTTGGAGGAGCAGCTGCTTGGTCTGGGTTGTACTCCTGCACAAAAAAGCATACAAAATAAATCCAGGGAGCAGTTCTGGAAGCCTGTTTGGTCCGAACTGCGGATGTTTTACCTCGAACGCTGGCCAGTTCATGGGCATCCCTGGGCCATGATTATTGCTGAACCACCTCAGGTCTTCTTGTGTGCTTATGGCCTGAATCGTGCGCTCCAGTTCTCTGTATATTGTGACATAGCTGAGGAGAGAAGAGCGGAACAAACTGTAACAATGGAGGGACCAGAAGGGATGTGAGGTTGCTGCCAAACTGGCACCAGGACTCACACTGTGGCTCAGATTCCGGATTGAAAGAGATCCAAGGTTAGGGCATGAGTGGATTTTCTCTCTTTTGATTCTTTGCCAAAGCTTGGAACCCCCAACTGCTAAAGTATTTAGCCTAAATAACGTTTTTTGTGTGTTCAATTAACTTTCCATGCAAAGATGTGATATGCAACGCTTGCAAAGCTGTTCATAAGGCATTAACCTTTTCGCAGCTTGTGACGTTACAGCAACAAGCTTGAAAGTTTTCTATGATGGACCAACACAAAGGACTGTGTGTTTGTGAAGTGAAAGGCAAATGAAGCATGTTTTGAAAGGTTAGACAATAAATTAGAATATTTATTCAGATCAGCCAGATTTAAAGGTACATTTGAAAATT
Source organism: Poecilia picta (assembly GCA_033032245.1). NCBI lineage: Eukaryota > Metazoa > Chordata > Actinopteri > Cyprinodontiformes > Poeciliidae > Poecilia > Poecilia picta. Next base: position 10,789,977 of record CM065359.1, on the reverse strand, counting down.
ATAAGGTATTAAACATATTAAACATACTTTTAATAACCCAAAATTTGAAATGTGTTCTGAAAATAAATGAACTTTTCCATAATATTCTAATTAATTGAATGTCTGTGTATCTGTATTCAGATTCATTAGATTTAAAACATCCTGATAAAAAGACACAGACAGTAGTGCAAACGGTGTCGCATGATTTCGAATAGATACTGCAATACACAGTCTTCTGAGATGCCAGTGAGATTGATGGAAAACAAACTTGGCAGGTTTGTTTAAAGAGCCTGTAAATGCCTTCGCCGTGGCTCCTGGCTTGTTTATTAGACGCAGCTTAAAAGCAGGCCAGAATATGACAAGCATTTGTTCTGAACCAAATTCATTTTGTCAGAAACGCCATTGAATGAATTTTCGGTTAATTAACGTTGTGAGGCTGAGTGCTAATGAGAAATACACAGCTGGTTGATACGCATGTTGCAATTAATCAGCTACAAGTGAACTGTGCTGAATGTGACACAGGTCCAATCAAACTAATCAACTGAAATTTGTTTGTTGCTTGTTTTATTTTTGTTTTTTGTTTTTAAATCAAAACTATAAATGCATGGATACACTCTGCAGAATTAAATTTTAATATTTCATCTGGATATTTGCAGATTTCTGTTTTAGAAATGCACTTGTGAACTTAACTAGGGTTCACGTCATATTAGGCTTTAATGATTTCATTAATCTATTTTCTTTCTAGTGTGGAATAGGGGTACATCAAACAATTTCAGCAATTTGTAAAAAACAACAAAAAAACAAAAAAACCCAAGTTTGAATTTAGTGTTCATTTTTACCATCCTACAGGGATCAAAATTATAAATACAGGTGGAAATATAAAAGGTGGTGATTAAAGCTCCAGAATATCTTTTGACTTGGAGAATCCTTTTAGCTTCATATTTGAGACTGTGAACTCATCTGCTAGTTTGTTTTTGTTAGTCAACTGTGAGACTAGTTTACTGCCAATGCTACTGATACAAAAATAGTTAGAAAATTTAAAAAGAATGCAAACGAACACCTTCAACTAAGATCAACAACTTGGACAGATTTTGCTGTCTTCTCAGCCACAGGCTCTGTATGTATTTTTGGCCTTTTGTTGATCAGAAAAAAAAAATCCATGATACGTTCAAACGTATGCATCTGGTTACTGTTTCTAAAAGTCAGTCAAGTTGCACATATAATGCAATAATTTTTTCCAGACAAAAGAATGGTTTAAAAAAACAAGGCAAAAAAATTAAATAGTTTAGCACAGTAAATGGTTTTAGGCCAAACCAGGTTTTTTAAAGGTAATCATTTTTTAAAAGTTCAGTCCCAGTTATGAGAGACAGCCTTCAGGTTGTCCAACCTTCAGGTAGACAGGTCAGGATTTGGTCCCTTTTTTGTTCCTTCGATCCATTTGCAAGCAGGAATAAACGCAACTTAAGCTAGTTGCAATATCAGAATACAGAATATGTGACTTGTCTCTTTGATTTCGACTAACCTTTGGTTCTCAGTGAGGTTAAGATGGCGTTTTATGTCCAACAAGGCCTCCTTGAGGAAAGTTAGCCTCTTGACTTCATGCTGCTGGCACTGGTCAAACACCTGCTCCATGCACTCCATGTACTGAGGTGTGCATTTGCTCAGCTCCTCCAAAGACTTCTCGTACTTCTCCTTAGCCTGAGACAGAAGACAAAAAATTACTTACCTGAAGGGACATATCTAATGCGTATAATTCAACTGAATTATATTGGACATGATGTGACAGTAGTTTTGAGGTGTTATAAAGGCAAAAGCTACATATTTGTTCTTTCTGTGAGGAGCTTTAGTACAACGATGAAGATTTTCTGTTAGACTCAAAGGGTCTTGCACAAAAACTTTGTGTTATTTTGGACATGAATTAAATTTTTCGCAACCATTTAAAGCCTTTTGCAAAATCAGCGTAAAGGAGTCAAAGTGACTGATATCAATGTTTTTTAATCATCTGTTCTTAAATTTTCCCAAATTGTTGGGCATACTTTATGACCTTTAATGATATGTTTTCCAGATAGTAAATGAAATTATTTGAAAATTACTTTTTGTATTTTACTTGATTTTTGTTTGAGATTAGTCTTTTAGCCAAACTGAACCCTTCAAGTGTGAACATTTTAAAAATAAAAACAGAAGGAATCTGTAAGTGAGCAACTACTACTTCGCAGCATTTTAGAGACGATAAATAACATGCACTTGAATATCTATGTGAAAATATATGTAAAAGACAAAAGTAAAAATCTCAGCAACAACATTAATTCTTTTTACTCTTTGAGTCTGACCAAATTTAGTAAGACTTTGAGGTCTTTACTTTTTGCATGTCCTGTTTGCATTTATCCACTTTCTCGTGAAGTTTCTTCTGCTGGTCTGGTGTGACAGAAGCCTCCGTCTTGCCATTGGCCTCTCGGGCTGCAGCCAGCCTCTCCTCCTTGCAGGCCATATGGTACGTTTTCTTAGCTGCCTCCATCTGCATGTCCATACACAGAAACGGTGAAAGATTTAACAAAACATACATAGAAGAAGAAGAAAAAAAACTTATTACCTTACAAGAGCAATTAGCACTTACTATCAGATACATCTGCTACACACTGAATAACTGCATTCAAGTAAATACTTGGCCTTTGTGAAACATAGTCTTAAATTTTCTCTACAAGCAAAGGTGATTTCTGAAGACATTTGTTTACTTCCTCACCTCTTTGAGCTTTTTGGCCCATGGTTTCTGAGCCTTTTTAAAGCCTTCCTCTGCCTCCTTGGCCTCCTTGAAGCCTCCAATCATTTGCTTATGATATGCCTCCTTCTGCCAGTTCTTCACTTTCTCAACGTCTTCATTCAGCAGGTTGTTTTTCACGTCTTGGTGCAGTTCGCTCACTTTCTCTGCCTCTGTCATCACCGCAAGCCAGGCTCTCTCCACGGAGCCGTACTGTGGACCTGAGATTAGCACCAGTTGATTAATTTCAAATTCAAAATTTAGAGCGGAATCATTGTGTCAGTTATAGCACAAATCAAACTTCGTTTAATTGAAATTTAATGAATAAATGTGTCCTTTTAAGAGACTGCTTAGGGATTCCTGTTGTGAGGTTCTGTTAAAAGGTTTGACGTTTTATCAACAGTAGATAACTCTCCTGCTGTCTCCGTTTAGAATAGTTTGGCATGATGATAAAAGCTTTTCAAACTACTCATGAGAAAAAATCTTTGTCACGTCGTCTTTTTAAGAAAATGTAGCTGAAAATATTTGAAGTGATGCTCTTTTAGATGATCTTATTTTGAAAGATGCTCACCTATATTTATCTTGGAAATAAGCTTTGTTGAATGGAAATATTTCTCAGTTTAAATCGGCCAGGAATATTAATTATATTGAGTTTAACTGTGGAATGCACATGTGAACAGATGCTACATAATCAACACAATGACTTGTATATCACAAAAATGGCCAAATAATAAAATAAAACTGAAGTCACCAAGCATTGCCATCAGATATTAACCCTTTTAACTGAACCTTGTCTCATCCTGACCAGTAGTTGTTTAATCTTAATAAAAAAAAGCAGAACCTTTTTCAATTAATTGCCTCCATCGCTTGGACCAGGCAGTTAGCTGATCACCATAAGCTTTTTCTATCTTGGCACGTTCTTGCAGGCAACCCATAAGATCATTGCAGAGCCGATGGCCATCATCGAATCTTTTGACAGCACGTTTGTAGTTCCCCACCTGAGCACAGAGAGAGAGGGAGAATAATGGAGAGAACAAAAAGAAAGAAAGAGAGATAAATAAATCATGTCCTATGAACCTTTTTGAATTTTCTTTGCATTTTATAGGACAAACCAACAAAAAATGCTAAATTATGGAGGTGTCACATGAAAAATAAGATCCAAAATGAATGACTTGCATTTGTTCTCAGCCCTGTATACTCTAATACCTCAAAATAAACAGAAGCCAAAAGGACGACACAACTTAGACTAAAAGACTTGGATAAAAAAACATAAGAAGATGGCAAAAATAATTGTTTTAATTTTATTTCTAATGGTTTCTTTTCAAAATAAATAAAAAAAGGTCACAATTTTTCCATCAACTTTGCATGTATTTACATCTTAACCCTTAAAAGGTACAGGCTGTCCTGCTAATTTGCTTCTCTCCTCAGCTGGATGTGAGCAGCACTTAAATTAAATTCTTCAGAATTTTAATTTGCTTGTATTTATTTCAGGTTCTTCCACCTTAAGTGGAACTCCCTTAAAAAACAGGAGCCTGGTTGGATGGCTCCTCCTCCTCAGTGCCTGCAGGGGGGTGTGGGCTCATGGTGCATGATGAAGGCAGGCTAATGGAGGAGGGGGAGGGGGGACTTACTCGTGCCTGTGCATGTGGAGTTATGCAATGTCAAGGGCTTGTGTTTGCATGGGTACATGAGGGTGTGTGTGTGTGTGTGTGTGTGTGTGTGTGTGTGTGTGTGTGTGTGTGTGTGTGTGTGTGTGTGTGTGTGTGTGTGTGTGTGTGTGTGTGTGTGTGTGTGTGTGTGTGTGTGTGGCGGCTTTAATCCTCTTGAGTGGTATAATACAGCCAGACAGATTCTCAGGAATGGATGACGAGGAAGAGACAGAAATACCACAGATATTCTCTCTCTCTCTCTCTCTTTCTCTCTCTCTCTCTCTCTGTCTCTCTCTCTCTGTGTGTGTGAGATGCATAGGCTGGAGATGGTACATAGTGTATAGTGTCATTTCGGTACTGATCACAGAGTCGGTCTGAGATGTTTGCAGGCTACAGCGACGCTCTGTGTTTGGTCTGGACACTAGTTTGCATTTGTGTGTGGCTACTGTTTTGAGATGAAAGCTGCAGGGAAACTGTGAGGCAGGTGTGTGTAAACCGTGTGACTTTTGTCCAGTGTCACACCAACAACAACATGGAGGTGGTCTGGTTTTACACATGAAAACACGCCTGAGTGTCAGGTCTTTGCAGCGAATTTCTCAGCCATGCTAAGTTTCTAAGCAGGAGCTTCACTGGCCAATATTAGATGCTCAAGGCATTTTATTTGCATTTTTACATCATAAGATGACCTTATCTGCGTTGCTAGAGCTCAGATGCTGCATGCAGGTGCATGTGGTGAAAGGCTGCTTCAGAGAGGCTGATGACTGAGACTCTTTGTCTGGGTCTCTGCGGCTATGAGAGCCATGACACAAAAAGGCCTCTGTTCTCAGAGAATTCATTCTAACTAATTTGGAGGGTTTAATGCACACACACACACACACACCTACACACACACACACACACACACACATCACATACTCTATTTTCATATATGCATTTCCCTATTTCTGTAGAAGATGTTAAATGTGAGCATATTTACTGTATCTATACACTTTAGCTTCCAACTCATAGCACACACCTTTATAAACCGCAATTACAGCTACATTAAGTTGCCCTAAAAAGGGATGTCGACAATGCAATGGTACAAACTTACACCCCTACACTGTGAGGAATGCATACACAAGTACGAAAATAATCAAGTTTATGAGTTTTGTAAATATGGCACTCACAGATTACAGATTTGCAAACTCAAAAATGTGAGGGAAAAAATATGAAAAAGCAAAACAATTGAGATCACGGAACATTCAAAGAAAACTGTTTGAGATGAATTGTGAGCCAGAAACGTTTCGGTGCAAAATGTGCCACTCTAGCACAGCAAAAAAAAAAAAAAGAGCAACTGGCCATGTTGCTGTGTTGGCCCCAGAGGCCACTGCTCAAACAACAAGATGAAAGTTTGGAAACAGACCACGATTTCAGGAGGCAGATCACTTGGTCTGATGAAGCTAAAACTGAAACGTTTGCCATAACAACCATCACTGCATTTAATGGAAAAAAGAGAGCAGTTTGCAAGCCAAACATCACCATTCCAACTGTGAGGGTCCACAATCGTATCTTATGGGTATTTTACTTCACAAAATAAATGGAATAAAGGGCAAAAATTATGCTTCCATGTGGAAGCAACATCTCAAGGCATGTGAAAGGAAGTGGAAGCTTATCCACAAATGAATGTCCCTGAAGCCAAATGACTTATAAAAACAGCATCAGGACAACAAAGTCAATGTTTTGAATCGCCTGTTAATAGACCGGGACTTCAGTGTCACAAAAATATTAATGGGCAGAGGAAAAAGGTGGTCAGTATGAATATTGTTTACATTCTCTGTGCTACTGCCTGCATTGTTTATTTTAAAATAAAATAGGTTTCCATGAGTTTTCTGTTGTTACTGCTCTTTTGTATTCTGTTTAAAGTTGCCTTCTAGTCTTTAAATCAGAGACAACAGATAAAAAAAAATTGCCTTTAGATAAAAATGAAAAAAAAAAATTACAAAAGAACATATGGAAAAAGAGCAATGAACTCAACAGTGTATAAGTGCTATTTCTAAGCTTATTAATAATACATAAACAATGTTTTTTTTTCTTTCATTTTTTTCTTTGGCGTATTTTTATTACCCCATGTGTGTAAAGAAATTTGACAAAGCCCAAACATTTGAATTTAACAGTCTACCAGTGGAGACCAAAGGTATTTATTTTTCATGTAGCTGGTGTAGAGACATTTATTTCTGTAGTGAAGTCGGCTCAGCAGGGACCGGCTCTGTTTTATAGAACCAGTCTCAAGAAGCCATTCAAGGAAACAGCAGCCCGAAACCCCTAAGGTTGCTGTTTGTACAAGTTATGAAAGAACTGAACACTTTACTCACTTTAAAACGTTTACAGTGTAGATCCTCTTTGTGATTTTCCCCCCAAAAATATTTAACTCTAGGTTGGCATTTCTGAGAAATACTACCTTCTTTCTAAGTTGCAGACATGTGCTAATATGCTATTTGACATAGGAAGTGACAAATTATACAGAAGCAGATTTTATTCACTTCATAATAAAGTTTTGTTTTTTGAGCACCTCTTTTAAAGCATATTCAGACTGCAACATTCATTATGTTGACTATATTCAAACTAGAATAGTGCACTTGCAACATTATATGAGCACATGCATTACAGTGGACAAGAAGAATAAGCTTACTGATGCTGATGTCAGTAGCATCAGTAAGGATGAAGCACAGCTACTCATAGTGAGAAATATCTACTAGATCCTAGCAATATGTTCGCCCAACTCAAATCAGTGGAATGAATAACGTAGAGACACTCAGCAGAGCAAAATGTAAATATTGCCCCATCAAACGGCCATACTTTGTCATCTCTAAGCTAGTGTGGCAGTAAACGGGAGGCATGGAGAAGAGTTCATTTCTGTTAATTACATCATTTAAGGCAATGAAAAAGTAATTTGTAATATCTCATAAATCTGCTGCTATGAAGACATGAATATTATATTACTTTTCTCCCTGTAGATTAGCTGTCCTCAGTGATTCAGACTGTTGCAGCACACAGAAACAGTATGTTAGGCCACTTCATGTATGATTGTGCTCTCCTAATGCTCCACTCAAATTATCATTCTTATTGCTTAAGGGTAAAATAACATTTCAGCTAATCTTGTGTAAACCCACCTCTAAAAAACTTCTAGGTACCTTTATTATGTTTAATGACTTTTTTTTCTTTTTATCATTTAAAAATAACTGTTTTCACTTTATCTTTTAAGTAGTGACTTCTTGATATCAGGCAACCAATCAATACTTAACAGTGGGGGATTCGTTGCAGGTTAAAAGTGCAGCAAACTTTTACCTCCCAGAAGCTGTCCATGGTGTCGTCAGCACCTGCAGATTCATCGTAGGAGCCAGACATTTTCCTGGATGTGGCAAAGCGCTCTAATGACTAAACCTGTCCTCAGCAGAAGAGCTGGGTTCCTCATGCACTGCAAGAGAGCAACAATAATAAAAAAAAAAAATACGTGAGCAAAGCTGCATCACAAAATCACAGTCAACAGTTTTCTGCGGATCGGTTGTGTGATCATTTCGACTTATAAATGGAGGGAAAGTTTCAGGGGCCATCTTATAATGGTGTGTCCTACAAAAGACGTCAGAGTGGGAGAAGCTTTTGCTTAGCTCTGACCTAAAATCTTTCCACTGTAAATCTTCTGGCATACTTCTTTTTGAAAGAAAAAAAATTGGCCCCCAAACACAAAGAATACACAGGCAACCAGCCACGCAGAAACGCCCTGTGTCTGCAGATGAGCACTGAAAACAGGAACAGGATCAAGACTCTATTTATACATCCCATTGTGTCTGTTGATTGTGATCACTAATTAGTTGGTTAGCTCCTACTTCCTTAAGCTTTTAAGGTGATTTATATTTAGGTGTTTGACATTTATTCAATATCTAACCACCTTGTTTCCTGCTACATTGATGTTGAGTTCTGGCCGAAGCTTAATTCATTTTGCTCCCCCGACTAATATCGTTGTTCTGACAGAGAAGTATTCATTACCCTGTAACAAGCAGCACGACAATTAAATTTATAGAAGAGCAGGTAACAATAATGAGTTTTCTTAATGCTGTCCCAGCTAGAAATGCTTATAATTACAGTGGATTGTAAGGGAATGTAGGTATTATCTAAATGTTTAAACAGTGCAAATTAACTTCAATACTAACACCATTTTAGTTGAAATTATGAGGACTTTAACTAGACGCTGTCCCAGATGTGATTTGCTTAACTATTCATCTTAAATGTAGTCTAGCAACAATTAGCTATGCTAAATCATTTTACTGATCATAATATTATGAGCAGAAACATGAGAAAAAAATGCACAATGAAATTTTAAAAGTAAAAAAAAGAATAAACTATAGGTTGCATTCAGTGTAGATAGATATTCCATTTAGAATATAATTACTATAACCAGCTTATAGTAGAAGTTGATTATAATCAACTTGTGTTGATTATCTGTGTTATTTTTGTTAATTACATAAAGACAACATACAAACCGAGAAATGCTTAACAAATGAGAACAAACAGCGGTAATTCTTTTGTACATTTATAACCACCGGAGAACTTTATACCAGGATTTGAACATTTAAAGACATTTTACTTTCAGTTTGTCAGCTGCCTAACAAGATTAATTTTATTGTCAGAGTTTTCTTAAATCTTAGACATTATTGATAAATTACAAATGTAACATAGCTGATGAGGATTAGTCTTTTCCTCAACTCCATCGGGAAAATCTTCTCAATAGACTTTTTCACTTTCCTGACTCAGGTCCTGTGGAGCTGCACAGCCAATGATGAATAGATTATATAATTCTTTCTAAAACAGCCTCTTTTCATGTCACACAGATTTATCTAACTTGGGGACAAATGTCATTAAGCTATAGATAAATATAACTATCACCTTCTACAATCTTTATCATTCCACTGAATAAAATACATGTGAAAATTGAAAGTTTAAAACACAACATAAATATGTATTCACTGAAAACTTCTCATACATGAATGTGAATAAGAACATCTAAAGATGATGTGCAGATTTTGTCAGATTGCAGACCTGCGTCAGGTCAACCTTTCTCCCCTTTTATGTACAATTCCTTCCTGTAACATCCTTCACCCCTGGAGTGAGTCACCAAAAAAACTGCTTCCCCACATTTGGCACGTTTGAACCAAACTTCCTTTGTGCACAAATGACAGCATAATTGTCCATGTAAGAAGAATTAAGCTTGAGATAACAGCGTGATGTCAATGGGGCAAGTATATTTAGCGGAAACTTGTGAAATCTGCACAGTATTTTTCGCGGGCTTCAAAACATCATTGTGGGAACATTTTGCACCCATTTGTGATCGTTTTAAGTTGCAGCAGCAGAGCGGGCAATGAAGTCCGCCTCAGTCGGGGGTTTCTACAGAACACTGATTTAGCAGAGCTGTGTTTTTATCACGCCCTTGGTTACTATCACCAGCACTCACACCAGCCTGTGAGCCTCTAATCATCCATGGCTTTTCTTCACTGGCTATCATCAAGAGTGCACTATGGGCTGGTTCAAATCACCACAGCAGCATTTCATGACTCTGAGGTTTTACTGTGTGGGTATGAATCAGAACCAATTTGTGCTGTTCAGTTCACAGTGGAAGTGCCAGGAAAGGATTTTTATCATTTTCTGAGAAACTCTTTCATCTCCTTTCAGTCTCTCTTGTTCTGCTTATGCGACTCGTAGCTCCCTGTAATGTCAGGAACTTTGTATATCATCAAAACATCAGTGCAGGTAAAACGGTAAAAGTATTTTACACCCACACCACATTCTTATGACTGAATGTGACAATGCAGTAAGCAGCCAACATATGTAGGCCACAGTGATTAGTATTAGTATTAGTGATAGAAAAATATATGCAGCTTAAAATACATATATGAATAATATAGAACTTTCTTTTTTCTTTTTTTCCAGAAATGGTATCAAATGAGTGTGTAAAATGTTCATTCAGCACTCAGTATTTTGCATTAATTTAGTCTTAAGCATTTAGATATTGTGCTTCTAAGTTATGGCGAGTTACAGACACAGACAAATTTGTTGGCATCCTTAGTAAATATGTGTTTTAACCTTTAAAATAGCATCAGAGTGAGATGTCTATAGCAGTACTATAATTTCCCACAGACACTTTTAGAAAAATGCAACCTTGACGTTGAGCACAATTATTCACTGAGGGCAGAAAAAACAAAGCTCTCAATAGCTCTGTGGTAAATACTTTGTGCAAACTCCTATTGCCAGCAGGACAACACCAACTCATATCAAGTCCATCCAACCATTTTCTTTACACCCTTGTCCCTAATTGGGTCGGGAGGGTTGCTGGTGCCGATCTCCAGCTAATGTTCGGGGCGAGAGGCGGGGTTCACTCTGGACAGGTTGTCAGTCTGTCGCAGGGCAACACAGAGACACACAGGACAAACAACCATTCACCACACACACACACACACACACACACACACACAACACACCCACACACACACACACACCACACACACACACACACACACACACTTTGGAACGATTTGGAGAGGCCAATTAACCTGACAGTCATGTTTTTGGACTGTGGGAGGAAACCGGAGTACCCGGAGAAAACCCAGAACCTTCTTGCTGCAAGGCAACAGCTCTACCAACTGCGCCACTGTGCAGCCCCATATCAAAGACAATCTCATAGAAATGAAGCATACAAACAGAGAAATTTTGAATCATTCCTCCAGTCTGGAATCCTCTTATGGTTTCCTTTTCTCAAACTGTATTTATGTCAGGGAGCTGAGATCCCAATTAAAGAATGTTGATTTTGAGTCTGCCTACCAGTTTTATCCTTGTTGCCAAACAACACAGTCTTAGTCTTATCTGAACAAAGAACATTTCAGTTAAAGTCTGAACATAGTTCAGCAACGTCTGCATGTTTACATTTGTGACTGCAGGACAGGATGCACAAATTCCAGTAAACGTATTGACATGGTGCATACATACATACATGGTTGTTAAGGAAACTTTAAGACCCCCGAAGTTGCCGCTCTTTGCTGCAGTTCCCTAACAGCGAGGGGGAAAGGGAGAACCGGCACATGTGCCTGCCAAATAAATGATGCAATCCAGCCTCATGCATCAAAAAAGTTAAACAGGCGCAAAGTCTCAGTTCTTAATCCCGGCTACCATCAGTGGTTCATCTACTTGTCCATCAGCCAAGGCGTCCAATAAGCTCCAGCATTCGTGACAACAATACCTATTAACATCAAAGCCGGTTAGGCTCTGGCACAAAGCCTGAATCCAAATATAAGCTTTGTATAGGCTAAAATTCACACGGTCCGGGCTGTTTAACACAATGCTGATGTTTGGAAAAGGAATTTTGAACATATTTCTTGCTTTTTGATGTTTCCACACGCATTATCTAGCTGATTTAAGCTTGAATGACAAAAAAAAGAAGACATTTCTACTTTTGCCTATGACACTTTACCGTTTGTGAGAATTTGTAAAGAGAGGACAAGTGGCTTCCTGTTTAAGGACAGCATGGCCTTGGCTTATCAAGCCAAGAGAAAATACTTCACTGAAAAGTCACAGTTTTGGTCTATTGTGGGAGGCTGCTGTCTGACCCAAGAGACAGAGGGGTTTATTCTGCTCTTATTGAGGTCAATACACCTCAATGACTGTGAAAACACATCTTATTCCCCTAGACATTCCCTGGTGAGTGAAGAAGTCATCCTAAAACAGAATACGACTTAGTAGTCCATTGGGGTTTGTAAAAAAAAAAATAGACATTACGCTTAATCCAGATATGAAATATTTAAATAACAGCTGTTCTGGCCCAAAAAACATTTGGATCCTTCTAACAATCCATCCACTGTCCAAAATCCTTGCTGACAAAGCAATCCCTTTAGTAATCGTAAATCTTCTAAGTCTGCTAAGAGCCTGTTGTGATTGCAGAGGTTGTGTGGATGTTAAAAACAGAGGAGAATTATCGGCTAAAATCAAACTTTTGCACATTTGACCACATTGAGGCTTTATTCTACAAGTACTTACCACTGTTGGCTCCATTATTGAAAAAAATTAAGTAAATAAAATCCTCAAATAGCTTCCTCGAGGATGTAAAAGTTAGCAATCCAACTCTTTTTTTGACTTCAAATTAATCTTATCATTTTTACCCCCCCCCCAGTTTCAGTCTCTGTGGCCAAAGCAAACCTAGAGCGGACTTTAAGTCTGACCAAACCAGCATATCTCAGAGGCTGAGGGATAATCCTGCAGTGTGCCATTTGAATAGCTTTAGAGGGGGGAGGGAGTTCGCCTCAAAGAGGACCAAAGAAGCTGAGAGAACAACTAAGACAATGAGAGAAGAAATCTGGATATAAACTGCTTCCGAGATGGACTTTTATAGGATTTTATAACTTTTTCTTGCCGATGTTTGAAAACCAAACTATCCCAAAAAGATTTCCAAACCTGCAGCGGAACAAGCGTGGAACTGTAAAACGCATCTCATCAGAGATTCGCATTCAGTCTTTGGTCTTGGTGGCGTAAATGTCTTGCGCTCAGAATGTCTAACATGCTCACAAACCCTTTGAAGAACTGAATGGGAACCATAACACAACATGTAAGCTTGTTAGAGTAAGAAGATTTCAGTGAGATGAACTAACTTTGCACCTGTGCATTACCAAGCGAACTGTCTTCAGTCTGGCTAGACAACAGCAGGTCAAAAAGATAAGAACTACTAGCTGATTTAAAAAAATAAATAAAAAATTACGTTGCATGAGAAAACATCAATGAAAGCAGCTTTGGATTTTGAACAGAAGATATAAAAATCTGTACACATGTGAGAACATAATGAATATTTCAGTTTTCCATCTTAAACACAAACTATCGTGTTTGTGTTTAACTGAAATGTAAACTCTTAGAAACCTGTTGAAAAGGATGATTAAAAACTGCATTAAACTTCTATTAAATGTGCAACCCTGTAAATAAATGTCAACATTGCTCTTTGGAAGGGGTCTGTTTTGTTGTTTTTCAGTTGAATAATGCAGAATATGTGTTGCAGGAGAGCGGAGAAAGCTTTGAAATGACTTATTTGGCTTCTTTGCGTCACAAAATGTGGCATTTTTACTACAGAATGTAGACTTTTTTTATACCCACTATTTATTTAAGAATATAAAACTGTTTGGACAAACATAGCTTGGTGTCCTTTGACATTGCCTGGAAAAAAAAGTGGAGAAATGGAGATTTGCCAAAGAAAACGTAAACAGGGAGAGAAATCAGATGTGGCTGAGAGATGCTACTGCAAACTTGAGGCATGTTGTGGAGATGGACAAGGGGCCAGGATGTTCCTGAGTGCAATAAAGAGGCTCATTGGGCCAGAACGGCAGCTGAACACATCAGCACAAAGATGTGATTCATGCTTGGTGCCGAGCAGAATAAGGCGGCTGCTGGATGTTGCCAGGAGACAGAACTGCCTTGCGCAGACTTCACATATACACACACACGCAAACACACACACACACACACACACACACACACACACACACACACACACACACACACACACACACACACACACACACACACACACACACACACACACACACACACACGTTCACGCACGCAAACACAAACACACATTGTAAACAGTTGAGGCCATCATAAAACTGGTCATGTGTCCGATGTTTTAGACAAGAGCAAGAAGGCAGGTCTAGGGACATTGTGTCAGCTGTCCATCTCTCACAGTCAACTGCTGGACAACCCTTGGTTATGAACCAACAGGGAGGCAGAGCAAGTGTGCACTGAGTGGATAGTTTTATGGAGCACCTAAGAGGAGCAACTCCTTATTTACAGATAGATCCGGAAACTAGAGATGGATGTTGGGTGTGTTGTTGTTATCGGCTGGGTACGGAGTGCTCTGAGCACTCTGCGCTGCTCATTAGAGTTCGGCTTTGGAGACTCAAATGTGAGCTGACATGCGGATCCACAGAGAGTATACAACAGTGATCAGGGGGAAGAGATCATTCCAAGCTGCTTCTCTGTGTTCCTGCAGCTCCGGCTCTCCGGTTAACCTGCAGCTTTTAAAGGGTAACTCTGCTGTGCTACGAACTGCTAGTAGTTACAAAGAATTTCTATAAGTATCTTAGTATTATATGGAAATGCTCTGTTGCGCATAGCTAATGTATGCTACAGTCAGATCTTAGTAGTAGCCAATAAAACTTCATGAAACTTGTCACAGGATATAAGTGGACTTCAATCAGGTTGGTTCACTCTTTTCCCACACTATAGCAAAGCTGCCCTTTGAAACTTTGCCTCCTAACTTCAAATAAACACCTTATTAGGGTGAGACACTGCCTCACCTTATTCTGAACAGTCTCGCTATAATCAAAGAAGACAATGGTATCTTTTATTTTTTTGTTCATATAACCCCTGGAACCAGGATGTCATTTCAAATCAGCTAGTAGTGAGATATTTGATAACATGCAGTATTATATCATCATGGAGGAATTACTAAGCAAATCTACACTCCATTCAGATCCCTGCTATATGTTGCAATATTTAGAGATGTTGGCCTCTGCCGGTGAAGGCTACAGCATGGGTCATCACTTCAAAAAGACAAGCACAGGATGACTCAGCTATTTATACGCCTCCAGTAGCGCGCTCTTTGCTGCAAAGTAAGGATTGCTCCAGTTGTAGGGAGGATTGTCTTTTGCCTCTCCCATTTTTAATCAATATATGGGTTAGGAGTGAGTCATGGCTGTGTGGCATTTCTCCCTGAAGAGCAGGACACACAGTGATTCCTTGACAAGGACATATATCACCAAAAGATCTCTATCATGGACTTTGGTTATATGTCGACACTCTTCTCCAACATGCAGGATCAATGATGAGGCTTCTCTGCCTGCCACCTGCTGCCTGTTTGTTCATCACTAATGCTTCTAATGTGCACTTTGACTGGACTGTGCAATGTCAATATGTGATGGAAGTAGTGGCGTCACGAAAACCAAGTTATTGTTCATCTACTGGGAAAAAAAATGAGTCTGGAAGCAGGACAGCAGAGTGGTGCAGCTGTTAGCATGGCTTTCTTCGTCTTAATTTCAGTCAGATACTTTGTGTTTTGCAGTTTGGACATTTTCTCCCATGCATGCATCAGTTTAAATGCATGTAACCACAACAAACATGCACTCTGTCGGCCACTATAAACTCCCCACAGGTGGGATTATGCTAATTTTGTGTCTTTATTTTGCCTCGTGATGAGATGACTATTTTTCCTGATTGGAGATGCATACCAGTCAGCCGGTGATTCAAACAGATTCAGTCAGCACATAACAGATGAATGTGCAAAATGTGAACATCAGACAGAAAATTCTACATACATTGTAGCTTTGAACATGTGACTGAAAGAAACTGTAGAGGAACCTTGTGGACTTGACAGTTATTATGAGGTTGAGGAATGTTCAAATGAAACAACCCAGAAAAACTAAGATACAGAGTAAAAACACTCCAAAGCCATGTGCCAGATTTGTAAAGAGCAGAGCTGGCACAAGGAAAAAGAAAACTAAGATTCTGCTTAGGGCTCTCAGATCAGCAGGGGGCCCCCAAGAGCTCTTGACTTCTCAGTGATTATAAATCTCCTCATGTCTAGAAGGAAAATTTAATAGAATTAATAGGGGGGAAAAAATCATCTCTCTGTTGTTCGTTGGTTTCTCTGTGATGAACAAAGAGTCAAATAAAGATGCTCAAAGCAGGCCGATACATCTCAGATAGGAACAGTACATTGGGTACACTCTGTACTTTTGCTACTTGAAGGAGGACACAAGGTTGCAGTTCTTTGGTCTGGAAATACTCTGATCCAGAAGTAACAGAAAATTATTTTAAAAAAAAGTTAAGAGTGACATTTCAGGTAATTCTAAGCAGCTAAAGAAAAAATCATATGAGAACCTATCAGGTGTTTGGTAATCTCTGTCTCATATTGGTTTTTATCTTTGATTATCCTGAATAGTAAACCAGTGAAGCTTAATATGAGTGCAAGAGCTTGAAACATGTCATTTTATACTGCCAAGCTTTCAAAAAGGGAAGAACAGGCTGTCCCAGCCTGGCTTAAGGTTTTGTAGCATCTCTCCGAATCACTGTGAAAACCTGAGGTCAAAAGGATAAGTTCAGTTCAGATGATAGTGAGAGGCCAGAGCTGCGTTTCTGAGCATGGTCTCTGACAGCACTTGGCCCATCATTCTTAAAAACTGTTGCATATACTGTCAGTCCTTAGTGTCATTAGATAACGGTTAAGACACAGCTGCTGCACCTTAAAATGCAAGCTCACTAAATAAAGATAATGAAGACAACAGACACAATGACGATAGCAACTTTTCTTAGCTTACAATTTAACTTTACTGTACCAAAGCATTAACATCCAAAGCAAAGGATTTCCACTGGCTACAGATTGTGTGATTATTTTCAGTCATGTTGCCGTTATCGACTACACTCACAAAGCTTCAGTTCACACCGATGTACAAAATACAGAACCTGATGAGAATCTAATAAGAAGGAGAGGACGATGAGCGAAAAATACATACTGCCTGGAAAAGACCATCGATTGAAAGCTTCCATAAAATGATCCTCAAACACAATTGTTGAGCAAAAACCTAAATCTCACGACGGGCAACGCGTTTAAACGCAACCCTCCCACCCCTACAAACTGTGCTGTGATTTAAAGCAGCATCCCGCGCTGCTGCAGTGGTTATGTAACTGTCAAGCCTCTTGCCACAAGCCTCCTGGTGACAGTGTGGTGAAGAAAGTGGGGGTGGGGGGGATAACAGCGAGGGGAGGGCAGAGAGCGATGGACGGAAGAGGCACCAGTGGAACAGAGGAGAAGGAGACAGACATATTGTCATGGCCTGTGATGGAGGCATGAACTGAGGTGATGAAGCAGAAACAACAGAAGCCAGATTCTGCTTTGTGTAAGATGACAGAGGGAGCAAAGGAGGGGAAGAGAAAACGGGCAGAGAAACAGTTAATCCTGTTGCTCTCCAAATGTTCTGGCTTTTTATCATTTAGCTGCCTGATGCTGCTTTGAATACTGATTGGCTGCATTATTAGTTGAGCTCCGTATGCGTGTATGTCTGGAAGTGAAAGAGCGAGAGATGGAGTTTAAAAGCGAGAGCAGGACATGATGGGGATATTTAAACTAGAAATATAACAAACTGCAGACTCAGGCTTAAAGGTTTAAGATCAACAGAAAAGGCCAAAACCCCGGTGTAGTTTCAGCAGCCTTGCATGCAAACTTTACACATGAAAGAATTCATGTCTATTCCCACATTTTGTTTTTATCATACAGAGTTACTGACCGCAGCAAAAGTCTTCAACTGACTTATAAATCATATCATTTCTAAGGCTCGTATTACCGTGCAAGTTATTCAGCTTCGTCGAAAGTTAATCCCCGAAGCAGCCAAAAAGATAAACGACAACAAAGACAAACAGGCATGGAAGATTATTACACACAGATAATACAGAAAGTTTTATATTAATATGCTGCAGGAATGTTCACTGAGGCCACAATTACCTTTGTTTTCTGTGATTATGATCTTTTGATCTCTGTGTTGTCATACAATTATGCCTCTGAGGGTAGATAACTAATTGTGACAGTAATTGGCATCATTAATCGTTCATTTCTCCTTCAAGACGTTTTCATAGGCTAACTGCTAACATGATCACCAGATGACAGCGTCAACAATAAGCAGACGCTATAAGCAAACTCCAACTGTGTTTTATAAGTTGGCATGCTATTTACTAATAAAGGACACAGTACAAAAGATAAAGATTCACATGACTAGATCTGTAACACAGAAAAAATGGTCACATAGGCCTCATGTGTTACTGGATGCACCAGCTGGTTGGACATACAGTGCAGTCCAGGAAGTGGAAGCAGTTTGAACGAGGGTAAAGTCAATCTGTCCTCTTTCTGATTCATCCAAATTTTTATGTTTCAATACCAAATGGAAAGCTTTGACACTGCCAGGATGCTTTAGCCTTGTCTCAAAATTGCAGTCTCAAGAATCCTGTGAAAATCGCAGCTGTTTGTTTGAGAAGGATTTTACTAAGGTGTGTGGTTTTATTGTCTTCTTACTGATGCTGCCGATGTACGGTACACTCCATGGTGGCAAATGAACAGTGATGAAATCATCAATGTAATTTGGTCTCAAAATGTCTCTGCACTAAACCGAACAAGTCCAAATCGCAATGAGGAGGTCCAAAGAAGTGCTGCAAGAAAAGGCAGTATGGAAATGAATGTTTAAAAAATCTATCATTTGCAATACGACTGCCTTTAACTGCATGACTTGACAATGCGCAACTGATTAAGAGGACTTTAAACATAGATATTAACACCAAATCAAAACCCTTTTTAAACTAAAGCAATACATTGTTAAAAAATATCATTGAAATCTTAGTGATTTGTGTCACAGGGACAGTTATTGCTGTGGCACAAGATGGTTCTGCTATGAAGGTGGGTGATGGCAAGAAGAAATTTAGAGGAAAAAAAAAACTCATGGAGCCATAAGTAGCATGACAACGGAAAATAAAACATACTCTACAACAAACTGAGTTAGCTTAAGGAAATGTAATAATGTGCATCAAAGATGGAACAGTTGGTCGCTTTGAATGTTTTAAACGACATCTCACAGACAATTTTCCACAGGAAACTGGATCCCATTTTAATGATGAAAACACTCTTAAACGGGAATCACATTTCGGTAGAATTGCATATTTTCATCTTGAGCTGTTGTGATACAGAAGACGCCTGGACGCCTTCACTTTCACTCAAAACGATTTTCTCACAAATCTTGTAGGAAAAAAAAGAATGAAATTGGAGGAATCCCTCTTATTGTAGAGTAACGTGTCATGCTTCGTGGTGAGGTCGGACATGAGTACAGACAGGACAATGGTATTGTCATGTTGGCAAAGCTGGAATTTATTGCTCAAAGCTCTTACAAAAACTCAGGATGTGGGAAAAAGCAGCCATGGAGGAAGACAGACACAGAAAACAGGATGAAGAGTAGATGCAGAACGTTGGGGAAGAAGCAAAGCAGGGAGACGAGGGATGGTGACCGATAAACATGACGGAACTGAACAGGACATAATGTAACTTGACAACCAAGAGGTTAAGGACAAAGACATTAAAGTGTATGGCAACAATAGTAAACAACCCCCAAATAATCTAAATGCACAAACAAGAGAAAACAAGAGACACAAAGACTGATTATAACAATTAGCTTTGACACAAAGGCTTGTGCTGCCTGACGTCGCACACGTAAAAACAATTTCTTGATTAATTAATTCCTTTGAGAGATTTGACACAGGACCTGGCAAACGGTGTGAACTACAGAGTGTTGGGAAAAAGTGCTGTCACCTTTTTCAATATCACTGCACAACTACGACTAAATGATAACCCTCTATTTTCATTTCAATAATGTAGCACATGGGAAATTATTGGTGTTATTTTAAACTTTTGTCTCAGGTAAACACCTTTACTAAGTATGTGAATGGATCTGATTCAACAAACTGAAGCATTTTTCATTTTATTAACAGGTGTAGTTTACTATGATATTTCAAATGAGTTTCTTGACTGTAATCATCTTGAAGTCATGCTGTTTGCAGAGCATGGGCACCAAACTCTGAGAGCCTTTTTAGGGCTGAGTAATGCACTGAGTGCCTTGACTTCACTGGAGACCAAAAAATTGAGATTGAAATTAGACCTGAGATGCAAAACTCAAGAGCCTTATTTAGCAGCTGCATCATTACGGCTTGCTTTATTCGAGAGTCTAAATTTGACTATTCAGGAGCAGAAGGATTCGGCTGTTGAATAAAAAATGTCAAAACCTTGAGCTGATTTAAAAGCATAAAAACACAGAAAGCAGCTGCACATTAAATACTCATCACAATTTTTATCTGTCTCCAAGCGGAAAACAAAGCTGGTTTACACAGTGTTATATATTTATATCTAATCGTTAGTCAAAGACTGTTTTCTTAAACTGCTGCTGATTGGTGAATAACTAGAAAATAAAAGATTGACATGCGCTGTAAAGAGTGTATTAAAGATGGATAAAAGGCTGTGAAAACTACAATTTTTCCAAGCTGGCACCAAATAGAGATAAAAAAATTTACAAAGGTTTTGTTGCTGAATCCTGAAATAAATTATTTGATGCAGCAAAATATTTTTAAAATGTGTCAAAAATGATCACATTTCCCCCAAAATTTCCCCATTTCTGTCACTAATATATCTCCCTACAGTTTATTAAAACAGTACAAGAAATACTATCACTGCGCACACACATCATCCCGACATTCACATTTTCTAAAACTTTTAATCACTTAATAACGCTCCGTCTCTCTTATTATTTCATGAACTGTTTTAGAAATGCTTTTGCCACTGGAGTCCAGGAATAAATAACCTATGAAGGAAAAAACAAACCTGAATGACAATCAGTGACTCCACTGAAACGTGAAACTAAACAAACAGCACTCTTGCCTTTGTTCTCTCTAAACTTATCAGAACACTGTAATTATAAACCAAGAACTCACAACACTCCTCTGACCCAGCTTCATTTCCTCCCAATCCAAAGTGGAAAGACTCCCTGGAGAAAGAAGCCTGTCTGAATGAGGCCACAGTGTCCTGATGAGCCTCCTTATGAATAAAATAATCCGCCTGCATTGACCAAACATCCGCTTAATTCCACTGCTGTGGTAAACGTTGTGCTGGAAATGGAGAAATACAAGAAAATCTGAACCGTACTAAGGAATTCTTCCAATGAGACAAAGAGACGGTCCCATGAGTGAGAGAATAAAGTGAAAACACGAGATGATCTCTTCTTGTCTTCCTCTACGTTTGCTCTCTGTGCCAGACTCCACTGCTGGAGGAAAAGCATGTCAAAGCTAGTTAAATATTTGCTGCACAGCATTAAGTCAAATAAGTATTGGGAGAATATTTTCTGCTCTGATTAAATCAAAACTGAACTCTGTGAATGTCATTGCTTTTTTGGGGAAGAATTGATTAAAATCCATAAGACATCTTGAAATTGTCATAAAAAAGAAAGAAAGAATACTGAATAAATTTTAGCAATACCTTTTCCATATTATTATCCCCTATTATTATATTAAATGTATTGGATGTGAGGATTATTTGCATTATTACTGACCTGTTATTTCATGCCAACAGGACAACAAAAAATATATTCATGAAAGGAACTTCATAAAAGGGTTAAATACATATTCTCCTGCCATATTATGTACACCACTGATTTGGAAGTGAGAATGTCAGCATATATAATGCTAACCATGTTGTACACTTATGCATATCGTAATAACATAAGAGTACAAGACGTACAGTGTAATGTAATATGGAAGCCAGATAAGGAAGAAAAATCACCTGTCCTCCAGTTGGCCCCTAGACACACTGAGAAACTCTCATTAAATATTAACACCAACGACAAAGAGCCCTTAATTCCTTACAAGTGCTGCATTTAACATGATACATTACAGACGTGGTTTCAAAAATAAGCTCAGGACTGATCTCATTGACTTTGTCCCTCGGACGTCTTTATGAGCATAAGTCTAAACACGGTTTCCATCAAGTGGGATATTTTAGAAAAAATAAGGCCCAACTCACCTTCTCCGCCAATGGGAGGTCAGGTTTCCATAAACTTTAAAGAGAGCTGCCGGTCCCCTGCAGGAGATCACCTGTGGAGATAAAAACCCGGGGTCAGTCCTTCTAACGAAAGCTCACAGAAATCTAAAAGTGCAACTAATTGCTCTTAATGGAAATAAAAATGGAAATCAGCTTAACCCGTGACAAAAAGAGCTTAGTCAAAGATATGAAAAGATTTGCTTCAACTATCACAACAAGAGATGATTAGTCGGCCCTGACATTGAAGGCTAGAGGAATAGCAAATCAGATCAGCTTCCTCAGTTTTCATAAAGTTGCACAGCAACATACCCGCCTGTTTAGCATAATGGATTTCAGCAGGAGGATACTTTTTATTAGGATGGGATCTGTTTAAATATTGTGGTTTCGTTGGGCTGCAGCAGGCAACACGGGAAGACAAAAAGCTTTTTGCAGCAAGTTATTAATTAAACTATGGGAAAATCATTACCTTTCTTTCATACATTTTTTTACACAGATTTTAATTTAAACTAATAAGGACATAAGTGAGGAGAGTATAATACTCAGAGAAATAAAGTAATGAATACCACAGAAGTTTATAAGTACACAGATGTGCACAAAAATCGCTTATTCAGTGGCTTGCAAAAGCACTTATAATCGCCTTTTTAGACGTTTAGAACTGCAGACTTTAATTTCATTTTATTACGGTTTTATGTGGGGAACAATCAAAAGTTTCAAGAGCCTTGGCTGTGATGATGGACATTTGTGTTTTTCAGAGAGACCCAATTTTAGCTTTGATTTCAGCTGATTTAAGTCCACAGTTTTCTTCTCTTATTTTACACAAATTGGTCAAGTAATTCCCAAAGTTAAACACCTAAAATTAATATACCTCAAAAGCTCTGAAATATGAAAATCTGTTTTAGTTTACTATGAAAAAAACCTGCTGTTACACCTTATACATGTGAAAGAGATTTTGTTTTCAGTAGTTTCTCTTTTGCTATCAAACATAATTTATGAATCTGCTCCCTTTATTTACAACTTCTTTGTTTTTTGTCAGATAAACATTCATAAATTTGTCAACAAACAACTGCATCTCTAAACATCAAAAATGAAATGAGGTCTAAGGATAAAAAAAGACCTGCTGCATCTTGTTTTGTGTAGGAGATGGAGCACTAATATAACAAATGGCATCATGAGAAGAGAACATCATGTGAATGTTTTGAAGCATCATCTAGCTAGCATGTTAAAGCCAGGCACAAATTAGTTTTCTAAATGGACAAGGAGTATGTACATACCTCAAAATTGCTGTGTCTCAATCTAAGTAACTCTCCTGGCTATGCTTTTATATAAAAAAATAACAATGATGAAGCCAGAACCAGAACAGATGCCTCAGTTTATCAGAAGATAACCTCTCTTCTGTAATCTGGTTTTCACTAGGACTAAATATGTCTGTATTACTGCACAGACTGTTTGTTGAGCTGAGGACACGCATCTTACAAACATGTCATGCAACAAAGAAACAGCAAATTTAAGGTGAACGACTGATATATCAAATAAGATGGCAAGAAACATCCCAGCTAAATATAATGCCTCACTGAAGCCAAATCCAGCAGATATCTGACTGAATTCATGCAAAATCACTGAGTCACTGCATGCTGCTCATGTTTTCCACTCTAGACAGAATCAATGTTTTTTTTTCCTATTTGAGCCAAATCATGAACACATTTTTGCTTGCAGCTTCTCTCTTTTGTGAATGATTGTTTATTTGTGTCATGGAGCGACTGGTTAGACATTTAGGGTTTTGAATATGTTGGTGAAACATAACAAGAGTTCCAGAGACACTATTTTTGTTTCAGAATGACTTGCAACAGCGATGAGGACTCATCAATTATTTATACGTTTACTCAAGCTAATGTGTCCACATCTGCAAAGTCCTCTCTGGATCCAAACATTTGTTTTCTTTTTTTGGTGCTTAATTATGAATTACAGCACAATTTGTGTCATCAAATGCACATTTGTACAAATAATAGGTAGGCACTGAAAACGAGCTAATTACTTTCTGGAAAATTGCTTGACTTGGAAAAAGTAGGAGAATGAATCTTCATGAACCGGAAAAATACTGTGGAAAAAAAATCAATATATTTCAACTGGACTTTCTATGGGTGACATTGTAAACACTGAGATTTCACCACCTACGATGGTGTTAGTAATAAAAAAGTATGTAGAGACCCAGACTGAAAACCTCTAATGAACTGCAGATGATATACTGACTAGTTAAATTCTTCAAAAAGAGCATCTTCAAAGAAATAAAGTTTCAAGAAGAAACAGTTCAAAGAGCTGTTTATTAAAAAATATGAGATTTTTCTGTCCTTCAACATCATGAACTTTGTATCCTCTGGGCTGAAGTGAAAAAAAATAAACTAACTACATTATAACATTATATATTTTGACACAGTTCAAAGGTCAAAATGTATAATGAGATGGACTCAGTGATGCAGTGGGGATGGATAGCTTGCACTTTATGGTTACAGTTAATGTTGGCAATTATCCGAGATTTGAAAGTGACTTGCTGTGCCTTCCTATGGAATCCGTTTCTTGCCAGCTTTACAAGCTTTATACATCAGCAAAATTAAATTTCTGCCTATTTTTCTTCACAATATCTCCAGATCAGTCAGACTGACTGAGAAGCGTATGTGAACGTCAACTTTCACATTTTGTTCTGGACTTTGACGAGGCTTCTCCAAAAATGTGACTACAGCTCACATTTTTAACAGGCTTAATGCTACAAATATTAATAGAAATACGATTCCAACCAGTATGATTGGGATCATTGTTCTTCAAAAACATTTAATACGTCAGAGTACAGTGTTAGTTTCCACCCACACATGCTGTTTTGAATGTAGGTCAAAAAATTCAAGTTTGGTGTTGGGTAACTACAGCACCTTATTCTTTAAGTTTACGTGCGTTTCTATTAACTGTGGATTTCTCTCTACTGCTGATCCCTTGGGGCTGAATTTGTGAATAACATGATTGATAATTGTCTTCCCACCTGTGAGATGGACCTCTGCAGCTCCCCCAGAGTTACAATGGGCATCATGGCTGCTTCTCTGATCAATGCCTGGCCTGTCACCTTAGGTGGACAACCAAATTTTGGCATGTTTATTACTGTTGTTCCATAATCTTTCTGTTTTCAGATGATGGCTTGAACAGGGCACTGTGAGATTGCTTTATAATCACACCCTGCTTTGAACTTCCCCACAACGTCACCACTGACTTGTGTGGTGAATTTTGGACGCTCTTTGTTTTCCGACGTCTTGCGGAAAAGCTGTACTTTCATGTTTTGTAGGTAAAGTGCAGAGATGAGATGAAACATCAGCTCACATCCACATCCATGGGAACAAATGCAACCCCACTAATGGTAGTTTGTGGTTTAACCGTTTGTACCAGTGTTGTCGCAGACTGTGGTGTTTCATGCCTCCACAGTGGGCACAACATGACTCCATTTTGAATTTCAGGCAGGGGTATGACACATGCTGAGTCTGCGCTCTGCCTGAGGGTGAGCAGCAGCTGCACAACACAAATTCAGAGCAGGAGTAAAGTGACATGTAGTAGTGACAAACGTAATACGAAGCAGGTTTATTATGTTCTAATAAACGAAGGGCGCAGGAGAGAAAACATACGACTAGAACTCGCCAAGCGTTTTCTTCTGATGTGTATCTCGGCACATACTGACCAGTCTCTACAAGATAAACATGTCATAAAATTACTAGACTAGTAACTATGTTTAGTTCTTGTTCATATGCTTTAGTTTGAGGTAACGAAGCTTTGTCGCAGATGCTTCTGATCATCTGTAGCGTTATCAATCTTCTGCTGAGGCCGGAGTGTATCCTCGTGTGTGTTCCACTCTGCGCTGAGAAAAATGAGACACTCCGGCTGCCCTTCAGACTCGCCGCTCTGCTCTTACACTGCCTCTTTTTTCACAGCTTGTCAGAAGATACTGTCTCCCCTTCGAACGGAGGAATGGAAACCTGGATTTTTTTTCCCCACTGGCAAATATACTATATGGAAGAGTTAACAAAACAGAAAAAAAAGAAAAAGAAAAAAAAACACCTCCTCACACCACTATTTCACACATTCTCCCCTTCACCTGACAAGTGATGTTCTACAAACACATAGGACTAACAATAACAAAAGAGGTCACCAGAAAACATTAGACTCCTCCTCTAGTGAGTTATACTATGAGGAGAACAGTTGGCATGCTCATATTTGGGCTCTTAAAAGGCATTCAGATTGTTTTTCTAAGAATAAAATGATGATACAACAAACGTATCATATCTGTATAAACACTAATAATCGGGTTTATAATTACAACTTATTCTAATTTAGCCTAAGCTGAATAGTTGCTCAGAAGACATTTGGTTAAAATGCCTTTTGCAAGTTGCAGTTGAATCATATCCTTTCAGTAACCAGCAACAAGCAAGATTAAGGTCTGATATTTCACCGCTCTTCTTGATTGAATTAATAACGTTCACTTAAATTGGTTGGTTTCCAAAACCTCTAAAACCATTTTTGACATGTGTTTAATATCACATAAATTTGAGGTAAAGTTAAACAATTTTAATTTTGTCCTCCTGCTGCATTATTAAATCTATTTTGTGCAAATCACCAGCTGAACGGGTGACTACTGTTGATCTAATTCAAAGAAATTTAAGTGAGTGGCCGCATCAAATACGAATATTCCTTACAAATTCTTCAAAAATCATGTTTTTGAAATGGAATTGGGTGCTCAGTTTAATTTACCTATTTTAATTTCAGTAATCACTTAGTTAGCATCATGATGCATAAATGGCTAAAAAAAATGACAAAAGTTTGCTTAAGAAATCTTCAGTTACTATAATTGCAACTTCAAAAATAAACCAAACTAACAACTCGCATTAAAAACACACTGAAAACATCCATCGTGCCGTCTTAACGGGATTACGTTTCCACTTCTTGCTACCAGAAGCCCTTCCTGCTGGTTGACGCTGCTCATCATCCATTAAATGTTAAAGATCACTACAGATCAAGCTGCTGATTACATGAACACAAAACCATCATCAAATCCAGACAACACGCTTCCTGTGCATGCAGAGAGGCTGCCTCACCACTTCAAGAGAGTAAAACATTCAGGCACAAACAGAGAGACAATCATAACGTATTGTGTAGTGGTTGTTGTACATTTATAAGCTCTCCAAACATTAAAACCATATCATCAAACCATATATCAATGTTTAATAATGTATTTTTTTTGTCTAAAAACTTTTGTTTTTAGAAAAAAAGAAACAAAGAAAATCTAACTTTTATGAGAAGAGACTGATTAAAAAACAGAGACAAAAAAAGGGCATTTCTTGCACAATCAGTGTCTTTCTGCAACCGAAAGACGTTTTCTATTACTCTTTATTTATTTTAGTTGCTCATTCATGTTTGGTCAATTTTAAGAGTCACTGTCAGACAGCCTAAACAGCCACGTGGCTTCAGGGCTGCAAGTCGCAAACAACAATTTTAGCCAGAAAAATAACAATTTTTAGATTTTGATGTGGCGGATGTGGCTTACAGGTCAGGACAGGATAGCCTCAGGAACAGTAGAAGTACGTTACAAAACCTTTCAAAAACATTTTGTCTGTTGCATTGTGAAGTTTTCAATTGCTTGTTTGCTTGTTCAGTAAATGAGTCATTGTAATTGTCATGTGTTGCTAACAGCCAGAGTCTACTAGAAAAGATGTCTGGCTTATTCTGGTGGCTAATGATACCAAAGTTTAATTCTTCTAAAGTTGAAAAAACAAATTTTTATGTGGACAACGCTTCACTTTTTCTGGATAACATTCCCACTTGCCTGAGCAGCTTTATCCTACTCTGAATGAAGATTTTTAAACATCTTAATGGTATTTCTACAAACTAAAAACAGATCATTTTCAAAGTCGTTTTGGCCTACCGACTATTTAAATTATGCCACACGTATTGTGCTGATAATGTAGTTTGTGCCACTTTACCTCTATTAGTAAAACTTTTCTTTTCTCTATAAGATTGCTGCAAATTCTGCACATATTGTCTGCCTGTAAATTATTTTATGAAAGTTCCTTTGATAAAACGCATAAAAAAAAGTTAATTGCTAAGACAAGTTTGAAAAGATTATGTATTTGTCAGATGAAAAGGGAAGGTGAGGAACTCACCACTGAAACAAGACTCTCCAACAACCACTGAACAGAAATCACAATAGTGACAAGGAAAACTAAAAAAAGACAATAAAAAGGAAGAAAGGAGATTATGAAATATGAAAATAAAAACATACAGTTACCTAATGTGACGTCCTCCCAGTTATAAACAGAGCCCCGACCCGACCTTGCTTCTCTGTTAAGAGCGGGGAGTCAACTAATAAATAGCAGGTACTCATCAACTCTTTTCTCTGCGGTACAATTGAATTACCCCCCTGAGAGTATCACCATCTTCTCTCTGCAGCCTCCTGTGAGGCTTTTGAGAGACACGCAGAGAGTGAGTTCAGCACCAAGGACAGATCCAAAACCAGCTAACTGACATCTGCATACTAACAACAATGATAACTGAACTCAGATCACCCTAAAGCGACTCTATCCTTACCAAAAGTATTTTTAGCCCATCAAATTAAGTGTCCATCCTTTTTGCAGAGGGGAACTAGATGACATTAGGCAGATCTGGATGTTTTGCGAGACGGGAGCAGCAGCTGCAGGATCTAAAGCGAAAGAATTAGCATGAATTCCTCCTTCTTTGTTAATCGTTTCATGTCTACACCACAACACTATTCTGCCACCATGCTTGGTGGTTGGTACAGTTGTAGTTAACAATTTCAAATATTTTTCATGTAATGAAGGCCAAATAGCCTGTTGTTTGTTTTCTCCAGCTAAGAGCAACTACGGCACCACAGACAGCTCTAAAATAAGCCTACTGACAATTTTTGACTAATTACTAAAGTTGGGGCAAACAAAACGTCACGTTTTTGAGGCAGCTCTGAATCCAATAGGGTGAGGTGGGTGAGGTTAATGACAAAAAGAGGTAAGGATGCTTCATCTGCTGCTGACAAACTTTTTGTTTTTACTTTATTTGTTAACTACATTTTCACGATTGTACTGGGCATAAAACCTCACCTATCTGATTACGAAATCACAGTAAACAACAGAGTTTTACAGAAATAAACTAAAAATTCACAAATTGCACATGAAGGTAATCAGTTTTATTTTTTTTATGTTTTTTTTATATATAAAATTTGTTCCACATAGAATATATTTATACATAATATCCTTACTGTCTATTTGCACAAATATTGCATTGTCGTCTGCTAAAATATAAACAATATTTTTCTTAGATTGCCGTCAACAGACTCATTTCGAGACCTAAAACACTACATACATATTTCAAACTCTCAACATCATGTTATTCTCCACACTGTCCAGATCGTAGTCACTTATGGTATTAACTTAGAGTATTTTAAATTGCTTTTTCTTTTATTTTGTGGTGATAAAACCAGTTGGAATTCAGAAAACATCCTCCACCACCTATTGTAAATGTTTGTTTTCTCAAACTTTTGGCCTAGCAAGAGTTTTTAGAGGTTAATTTGTTTGATAAAATCTGTAGCCTTGAAGCCATAGGTGGCAAGTGTATGATGTCCAGTCTTTCACTCAAGAAAAAACAGTCTGTTAGTTTACAAAAACACATAGTTCTTGTAAACTATGACTACTGTGAAAGTTGTGTCATGTGCCCGCAGTTTAACAAACACATCCTATTCCTCACATCAGCTAAGCACTCCCTTGCATAGAGGGAGCATTGATGGTTGGGTCAGGAGGTGGATGACTTGGAAGAAGATAGGAACTGCTTGGTCTGACTGCTGACTTGATGTCAATTAGAAAAGTGCAGATACCAGATCTTTATGATCCATTTTACTCCGACTAGCCACCAGAGTTAGTACAATGTTCTTAAGCAGCACTGGGTTCTCCAAAGAGGTTGAGTTGCTCAATAGTTAGTCCTTAGTCGTTTCCAACAAAAAGCAGCTTCGGCCAAAATCAAGCAAAATGACATCTGCTGCTTCACCGCTGCCAACGCATAGAAGATCTCACATCAACAAGCATTGCTGCATGTCTTTTGGCAGGACGAGATGTTTTGGAATGACAGCAGCTGCTTGGTTGGAGAGGGATGTTACAACCCAATGCAGCAGGCAGAACTTTAAACAACCCCCCACCCCTTCCTGAAACGCACCATCCTCCTCCTCCTCCTCATCACAGATTGGGGATGCCAAACACCTGAAGGTGGCGACCGGACACTTCAGTCAGTTGGGAGGCCAGATGCGTTTCAGCCTCCGAGCAGATTTGATGAATGATTAAAGGGACCACATGCACCTAATCCCATGTAGAAAGCGGGACGCTCCTCCTCTGTGGCACCGTTGGTTTGTCGGAGGGAAAACAATGACGCCAGAGATGGTTCTTTGCTTTGCTGTGACAACCAATTACATAACAGGAGCTCTGTGGAGGGCTCCCATTAACATCCGCGTCCATTTCCCTCAAGAAAGCCTCGAACACATCACCACACGACCGCTAAGCAGCGCACCTACTTCCATCAGCCCCATCTTAAGCCTTTAAACACCACAAAATGTTACGTTTTCAGACTGATCCAAGTTTATATTCGTTTTCAGATTAGGTCATTTTTCACGCACGGAAATAAACCCTTCACCACATCGCCATCGACTACATATGAAACAGTGTTAAATTCATTTTGGTTTATATGTCAGGTCTAATTTTGTGCAATCCGGCTGTTATTTTAATCAGAAAGCAGCGATGCATCATTTGACGATCTGGTCTGAAAACAGGACTTTAGGTAGAGTCAACCAGCAACAGACGAGTCAACAACATTAATTCAAGGTGAGGCGACATGGACCATTACCCCCCCCCCCCCCCGCATGGCGTAAGCAAACAACGGTACATCATGTAACATGACGCATGAATAATTACAAACTGCAAAAAGGCAAACGGATTCGCCTCTGAATTCTGATGTACTCCGTCGGGTTTTGCTGCATTTGGAAGCAGCGGGTCAACATGATGGGTAGTGATGCAGATTTCTCCCATCTCGCCCCTTCGCTGGATGGACGCTCCGCTTCTTATCCCCGTGATGCACGGATCGACGTGGCGGCCAGTAAAATCACTTACCAAGAGATGCTGCTTCTGCTTCTGGTCCTGCCCGGTAAGTGTCTGCTGCGAGTCGGACCGTAATTTATTTTATTTTTTTTTCCCCCCCCCACTTTGCAGTACAACAGAAGGTGACCCTGCAGTTCTTCTCTGCAAGACTCTGCATCCACGAGATCACGATGCGCGCAGCAAGGGGGAGCTCCACGGCACAGGCGCGCACTGGGGGGATGGCCCAGCTTTTACTCTCAATGGACAGCAGAAATAGACTGCAAAGGGGGTGGGGGGGGGGGGGGGGGACGAGTGAGTGTGCCAAGCGATTTCTGAAATCTCCTCCTATAGCATGGAAACGTACGGGAAGTAATACGAGACAGAATTATTAAGCACTTGTCAATTTTATGACTTTTTTTCTTGCTTTTTTTTTTTTTTATTGTTATCGATGAATGCTGTATTACTTAACTGGAATGACATATTATTATTTATGATATAAAATAATTCGGAAGGAATTTCCAGCCAATGGAATGATCACGTTGAGAGGAGGTGTCCTCCCCCTCCCCCCTCTGCGGTGTAGGCCACGCCCACATCTCACTATGCCGGAAAGGAGGAGGGAACGTGGGGAAGGAGTGTTTTTTTTTTTTTTGTTCTGGGGATGGCTACTGTACGGTGGCCGTGAGGTGCAAAGCAATTACAAATTACAAAAACACTACAACATTAACGAAAACACTACAACATTAACGCAAAGCAATTACAAATTACAAAATCACTACAACATTAACGAAAACACTACAACATTAACGAAAACACTA
The DNA here is from genome assembly GCA_033032245.1 of Poecilia picta. Lineage (NCBI taxonomy): Eukaryota > Metazoa > Chordata > Actinopteri > Cyprinodontiformes > Poeciliidae > Poecilia > Poecilia picta. The sequence continues at coordinate 10,757,950 of CM065359.1, read as the reverse complement.
CAACATTAACGCAAAGCAATTACAAATTACAAAATCACTACAACATTAACGAAAACACTACAACATTAACAAAAACACTACAACATTAACGAAAACACTACAACATTTACAAAACGGAAAAGGTAGGTCTCAGTGGAGACCTAAGAAATCGCTGATTGGACTACAGCTCGTTAGAAAACGGAAAAGGTAGGTCCCAGTGGAGACCTAAGAAATCGCTGATTGGACTACAGCTCGTTAGAAAACGGAAAAGGTAGGTCCCAGTGGAGACCTAAGAAATCGCTGATTGGACTACAGCTCGTTAGAAAACGGAAAAGGTAGGTCCCAGTGGGGACCTAAGAAATCGCTGATTGGACTACAGCTCGTTAGAAAACGGAAAAGGTAGGTCCCAGTGGAGACCTAAGAAATCGCTGATTGGACTACAGCTCGGTTTACTTTTAAACCGGAAGTTATTCTGGCTTTACGTGTTTTTTTAAAACATGAATGTACTTGGTGATCCACACATAGACATAATATAAGGATAGACGCCTCATGCACCGCTCTCCCCTATTGTCGCTGACTAGATTTAGGGCGGCCATCTTGAAGCGGTAGACCACTCCACTTAGCCTTATGTGTTTAGCGGGCAAAATAACATATCAGCGCATTTAATCGATCATAACACACTTTTTTGTCACTGGAAACTATATTCAGACATCTATCAAAGCTACATTTATAAATAATTGTATTATTTATGTATGTTTTTAATACATAGTTCAGCATTTTTAAATATGATTAGTAGCTATAACAATAGAATAGGAATCGATATCAGAAATATTCTGATATCGATGTATGATGAGCATATTACAAAGCACACAGCCGTGAATAATTTATGGTGAACGGCTGTGTGTATAATTTATCATAATAATACATAGTTATACAACTATACAAACACAAATAAATAATGATTAATACTGAATAATATATATTGGATGCATGTTAATATGTATATATATATATATATATATATATATATATATATATATATATATATATAGATTGCCTATATTAAAAAAAATCTTAGATTGTAAACAAAGATCAAGACAAATATTTCACTCCACAACTGTCAGTTAACATCTAATTTGTTTTATAGAATTACACTTACATACAAATTAATTTGCACAAATTTCATTAAAAAATATATGTATATATACATACATATAAACATGCATTTAATATATATTATTCAGTATTAATCATTATTTATTTGTGCCATTATTAATTAATCATTATTTATTTGTGTTTGTATAGTTACATAAATATGTATTATGTAGTGACCATATGTCCAAAAAACTTAAATTCAAAAATCAAAAAACTCAAAACTCAAAGGTGATCAAAACAAAAGGTGAATCAAACTCAAATAGTCACCTGATGCACATGGATTCTTGTTTATGCAGCAAAAAGAAATCAAAAGTCTAAATATGGTTCTTTGGTTTTATTTGCAGATCAGGCCAAAGGTTACAGGTTTCTGCTCCCACTCCTGTACCTGTTCACTGACTGTCAAAATGAAAACCGATGTGACTGATTAGCTGGTAAAAAACCTTGTGACCACCACGTGCATAATAAGCTACTTAAGACCCACCTACTTATACCGTGAAATACCCACATTCCAATCTGAAATTAATTAACTAATTAAGTGAATTACTAAACAAAAAACTTATTCTAAACAAAAATTAAAATAAAAATTCTAATGATAAATCAATTAGAAAATCAAACAAATGCTAAGAATAAACTAAACAATTTAAATTCTAAGATTTAACAAAACAATGGGAAGAATAGCTCCTACAGGTATATATATGTCTATCTTTGTTGTGAAATGTTGTTTTGTGGAGCCTGACATCAATAATCCATCGATCTGAACAATAATATCCCTGTTGTTTTGATTGGCAAAGTAGGAGGGACTATCGCTCTAAGATGGCCGCCGTATTTCCTGCGCCGGAGCAGCCAATGCGGGGTCTACTCTTATATTATGTCTATGCTCACTCAAACGGAGCGTGCCAGAATAACTTCCGGTAAACCAAAAGTAAACCGAGCTGTAGTCCAATCAGCGATTTCTTAGGTCCCCACTGGGACCTACCTTTTTCCGTTTTCTAACGAGCTGTAGTCCAATCAGCGATTTCTTAGGTCTCCACTGGGACCTACCTTTTCCGTTTTCTAACGAGCTGTAGTCCAATCAGCGATTTCTTAGGTCTCCACTGGGACCTACCTTTTCCGTTTTCTAACGAGCTGTAGTCCAATCAGCGATTTCTTAGGTCCCCACTGGGACCTACCTTTTCCGTTTTGTAAATGTTGTAGTGTTTTCGTTAATGTTGTAGTGTTTTCGTTAATGTTGTAGTGATTCGTTAATGTTGTAGTGTTTTCGTTAATGTTGTAGTGATTTTGTAATTTGTAATTGCTTTGCGTTAATGTTGTAGTGTTTTCGTTAATGTTGTAGTGTTTTCGTTAATGTTGTAGTGATTTTGTAATTTGTAATTGCTTTGCGTTAATGTTGTAGTGTTTTCGTTAATGTTGTAGTGTTTTCGTTAATGTTGTAGTGTTTTCGTTAATGTTGTAGTGATTTTGTAATTTGTAATTGCTTTGCGTTAATGTTGTAGTGTTTTCGTTAATGTTGTAGTGTTTTCGTTAATGTTGTAGTGATTTTGTAATTTGTAATTGCTTTGCGTTAATGTTGTAGTGTTTTCGTTAATGTTGTAGTGTTTTCGTTAATGTTGTAGTGTTTTCGTTAATGTTGTAGTGATTTTGTAATTTGTAATTGCTTTGCGTTAATGTTGTAGTGTTTTCGTTAATGTTGTAGTGTTTTCGTTAATGTTGTAGTGATTTTGTAATTTGTAATTGCTTTGCGTTAATGTTGTAGTGTTTTCGTTAATGTTGTAGTGTTTTCGTTAATGTTGTAGTGATTTTGTAATTTGTAATTGCTTTGCGTTAATGTTGTAGTGTTTTCGTTAATGTTGTAGTGTTTTTGTAATTTGTAATTGCTTTGCACCTCACGGCCACCGTACTACTGACTCATCCACTCAAGAACAAAAGAACGTTTTGCTCACCTGTTGAGTGTTCAGTTTGCTCATTTCCAGTGCCTCACAAAAGTGGTAGTGCTTCTTGAACCTTGTCACCTTTTGCCTTGCATAGTCACAGAAGTCAGTGGGATTTTACATGATGGATAAACAGTTTAGTGGATGACAGTAGGGGTGTTCCAAATTATCTGGCAAATAAAAAGTTGAATCCGAGTCAATATTTTGTGGTTCCACTTTCCACTGCAAACACAGCTGCAAGGATTTCCTCTATTATTTTTGCCAGCTTGCACATCTTCAAACTGAGACCTTTGTCAATTCTTCTTTTCAGCAGTCAGATTGGAGGAAGCAGCTGTGAAGTGAATGTTAGTCTTCAAGTCATCCAATAAGACCACTTTATCTATTAGATCAGATTTAGTTATTTATGTTAGCTTAAGAATCAGCAGAATCTTCATCTAATCTTCAACAATTGTCATGTATTTGGCTTCATCCATTTTTTAGTCTGTTGTGGCCAAATTCTTTGGTTGGAGGGGAGTTGGTGCCTACCTTCAGCCAACATTAAGTGAGAGGCAGGGAATGAACAGGTCGCCAATTCATCACAGGCCAACACAGAGACACAGGAGAAACAACCATGCCCACACACTCACTCCAATAGGCCGTCCAGTTAATCTGATGGTCGTATGTTTGGACTGTAGGAGGAAGCCATGATTCACAAATATTCAAACACCATGCAGAAAGATCACAGGAGCTTCTAGCTGTAACACAATAGCGCTCCACTCTTCCAAAAAGACCAAATCTGTGGAGTTTGACTATAACAGGTAAACCCCTAATTGGATGTTCTAATTACTTAGTTTTATATATCGAAAAAAATACATTATACAATGTTAGGCATCCTTCACAGTTATACTGATCCTCTTTTACATGTTTCATTGCTATTTCTGAGGTGCAGCTTCCACTGAAACAAGGCATCCTGTCAAAGCCATTCAGCATCAAACAGGATGAAGAAATGGGGCTGTTTTCTTCTGCAGATTGGAGACCATTGCAGACCTTAAACTAGTTCAGATGATGGTTTTTTTTCTTCTTATGAAGATTGGCTCAAGTGCAAATAAACTCCCACCAGTAAAAATTGTTTATCTTATAGCTTGGGTTATTATCTGAAAAGTGAAGTGTATAGATATGGTTTATCACACATCCACATACAATAAACACAATCTCAGGTGAATGACAAAATGCAAGCAAAATGTCTCTTTTGAGTGAAAACGCCACTATTATTAACATATGGGTTACATGTCATCTATGGAGAGCGACACACAAATTAAACCTTTTTTTTTAATACTAACAGAGTTTCAACGTATTTCCTAAAAAATACATTGAAAAATTTCCATAAGCTTAGTGACATCTGCTGGCCAATTACAAACAGTGCAAAACCCCCCCAAAAACTCAGAGAGGCTGGAGAACTATCGCGACTTCTTCAGATGATTAGACAGAAAGTCTAACATCTTGGATGCATCAAATAAAGAAATTATATGTTTTTGTTCTTTTACTCCATCTTCTTCTTAAGCTTCTTAACCGGCAAAGAGATATTGTAACAATAATGGAAACACAAGCGTTATTTACACAGATTCCTTCTCTCACAAGGTTTTGTTGAAAAAGTGGACAATTAGGACACAGTTGAAGAAATAATGTGCCAACAACGTAAAAGACCTCTTTAACGTCTCAAACATTTATCTGATTGGTTTAGACTTTGCTAACAAGAGTCATAGCAATGGTATTCAATTGAGGCCTGATACCAAAGCTCTTTTGCTTAGATTTTTTTAAACTTATTATATTATTTTAACAATATGGATTTTTTTCTTCTTCTAATGTTTTCTCTTTTTCTACTCATCAACTTATTTTATGATTGTTTTTGTACAGGACTTTGGTGCAGTTTTAAGCCTGTGTTTAAAGTGCTATATAAATAAATTTGACATTGACAACATAATTTGCTCTGTTTTATTTTATTCTTTGAGCTGCCAAAAGAGCAACCAATAATACAGTTCATTTTGAAATGACAAGATGCTAAAATGGACTTTCAAGTGTGCCAAAAAATATTTGTCAATGCTCATAAATTAGTAGGTTTCATATATTAGACCTAAGTCTGATTGAAAACTTAGATTGAACTAATCTAATCTGACCGTTTGTGAAAAAGAACGGGCAAAGATTTCAGTCTCTATATATGGGGGGGGTGGGAGGATACGAAATTACATATATCATATATAATTTCCTTCCACATGATAAATATACAATACTTTGTGTTGGTCCATGACAAGGAATCCAAATAAAAATACATCAAGTTAAAATCAATTTTACTTTTCGTTGCTTCGTGTGAGATCAGTGCTTTTATTCTGAAGGGTTCAAACCGGAAGCTCTTACACTGTTGTCACTGGCAGTGAAAGGTCGTCTGTCTGTAGCTGGGGAACGTCAAGTCTTACAGGAAAGGAGGCTTTTTATTCTTCAGAGTGAGTAAGAATCTACCTCAAATGAGCACGACATGTTAGAACAGGCCGTGTATTTAATCTTATTGACCGAGCGAGTTATATTTATCGCAGTTTAATCACCTTTTTTTTTGCGCAATGCTGCAGGAAACTCGCCACCAAGTTACAGCAGCTCAACAAAAATGATTTGTAGCGTTTAAGACACTTTTATCACAGCAGTCAGGTGAGGCGTAAAGGTGACATTTTAGCTATAGGTAAGGAATGCATTGGTTTAGATGGGCTGCTTTAAAAAAAAACAAAAAAAAACAAGTGCTAATTGTGGCAAAATCAGTAAAATACGGCTTGCTAACATTGTCCCGCCTACATCTTTAGTCATTTAATCATTAGTTTCAGCAACACAACTCGTTCTCTTACTCCCAAAATCTTCCCCTTTCGATTTATTTTCCGCTTTCCTTGTACCGACCATCTCCATTTTGTGCTTCCTTAGATTTGCTCGCTGATTACTGAGGGCAGTGATACCATGTGGAAGTCACATGAACGACGAGGATGAGGCATAAACAAGGGGGCAGCCTGACGACAGAGCCGCTGCAACACAGTGTCAGCCAACAGGGGGCGGAGGAGGGAGGAGGGGGGGGTGGGACTGGTGCCTGTACAAAGATCCCACACACACACACACACACACACACACACACACACACACACACACACACACACAAGCAAGGCCCCCTGTGGCCCTTTTCCCCCTGAACGTTAATTAGGATGAACAGCACCACCACTCAGCCCCCTGCCCACAAAGATGGGGGTGTGGCGGTGAGCTATGTGCTGGTGCCATTCCTTCTTATAACTATTGCTGGAATTGCTACAGCTTTGGTAAGTATAGCTCATCAGAATCGGTGACATTGGAGACTTGGAAAGATGCAGCTCTCATGAACTTTTTTTTATTTTATGTTGTTTGTTCTAGATTATGTGTCTGCGTAGGAAGAGGAGGTGAGAACAAACTTAGGGTATTGATTAGCTGGCGCTTCCTCTTACTTCCTCAGTGTGACACATTGATTTCATGATGCGCCTCGTCTTCTGCCTTAGGATCGACAGACTTCGGCATCAGCTGTTACCTGTTTACACGTATGACCCCGCAGAGGAGCTTCATGAAGTTGAACAGGAGCTTTTGTGGAGAGAAGAGGACACAAGGGTAGGAGACCGCAAACTCTCAGTGACAGTGTCCTTTGTTGATTAAAGGAAAGGTGTTTACTATGATATCTGATGAGGAACATCTTTAGTTGGATTCCTGTAAATCCAGAGTGAAAACATTTCTATCAGTAAGACCACCATTTTTCACTCTGTATTTGTCTTTGACAGTGTAAAAACATACAGACTGTCATCTCTAGTTGCAACATTTAGCTTTAGACTTCTGCAGTTCCTCAAATGACATGCGTCTTCCCCTTTCACAAATTTAAATCTAAATGCAACAAGCAACACAATAGCAGGCGGTATTTTTTCATCACAGCTTTTTCTTTCAGGTTCAAACTAAAATCTCTTTATCCCTGCCCACAAGTAACCTTTGACTTGTTTTGGAGTCAGTTCAGTTTGTCATCCGAGGACATGTTGCTTTTACAGCGTCCTAAAAATGATAGTAAACGGCGTATAGAATTGACTTTTAACAGTTTCCAGTTTGAGGACAAGAGTAGAAAAACTTTGGATTTCCCGAATTCAAGTTGTGTTTTATTTGTAGGACCATAAATTTGATAGAGTATCTTTGTGTAATTTAAATCAGGTCACAGTTGGCCTCGAGTTTAAAGTTTTAGCCATAATATTGTTTAGGTACTGATAGCAGCGGTTGTACTTCAGTTGATGGAAAATAGTTTTATTTGCACTATTTTGCTATTACTTGGTCCTTGAAACATACAGATTTTACTAGATAAAGTTATACTAATTATCAGAATTTTAAGTATTTCATAATATGTTCTGACATTGGTATTCAGATTTAGGTCTATGCTTAATATTTGGTGCACCAAATGATATAAATGTATGCATTCTTAGGATTTATGTAGCTTCTGGAACTATGCATCTGCCCATTTCCTTATACTTTTATTATACTTTTGGATTTCATATTTGCTACTCTGATAATCCACTTGTGATGCACAGTCAAGTTGCAACTCTACGTGGATTTAGGAGTTACACTTAAGCTGATCTATAACAGCCTACAAAATTGAGTTGATTTTCAAAATGTACTTGTTCTAAAAAAAGAAATGTAAAAATGGTAATTGATTTACACAGCGTTACTTTTCCTCATGTAAATTGTACTCTTCTCATAGCCTTATGTCAGTAGATTCAAGAAAAAAAATTGTACTGTCATTTTCACTGCTACCGCTGCTGCATTGAGTCGAGTTGAACACTAGATGGTGATAGAGAGTTACTCTTTAAGACGTTGCAATATTATATGGCTTTCGGTTTCTCATGTAAGACATCGAGTGCCCAGACGAAAACGGTTCAGCATTTATGTCTTATGTTGAAGATGCTGTAAATTCTCCTAAATTTATTGATGTCCAGCATGTTTTTAAATAAAAGCAACATGGATCAAACTTCTTCATCGAGCTCAGAGCAGATTTGCATATACTCACTGGAAACCTGTGACTTGGTTGATCTGTTCTGCTGTGTTTCATGTGCACAGATTGTGCAAGGCTGGGCAAGAAGCTATCAGCAGCAGCAACAACCTCTTCTGTCCAAAGATGCGACTGCTTGACGACAGCTCAGCCCGGCGCAGGATGCTGAGGAGCGAGAAGACAACCTTCAGTCTCAAAGATCGGCCCGTCTTTTAACTCATCTGTCACATTTGCTCGGTTTTGCTCCTGTTGCCCTTTATCCCAGATTACATCAGGCAATTTAAGAGCCAAAGAGAAGAAGTACTTGTTACTTATTTATTGGAAATTATTTATTCAAATGCATTTTTACTGTGGTACTCTGCGGCACCAAAGTCTGGGAAGGCGGAAGACAAAGCCTCTTGTGCAATTGGTGTTTTGTTTACATTCTTAATGCTGTTGTGGGCAGCTTGTGGCAAGCAGCCTTGTTCCTGTGGGTTGCAGTAGGCACCCGTACCGCTCGCATAACTTGGTGCCTGTGTTCACTGTGGTAGGGCTGCGAATGTTATGTACTAGTTAAACATCAGCGCTCAGATCTGGCGTGTGCAGAGGTTGTTTGCAGAGCAACAGTGGCTTCTGTGATGAGATGGTTTTACGATTACAAACGCAAAGCCCCATATTGATCAGGTGAAAGTTGGTAAAGAAAGCTTGTTTTTCATTCTGTTTCATTTCTAAAAAACAAACAAAAAAAAGGCTTAAAATATCCTTTCGTTTTGTTGCTTTGAACCGCTGCCAAATCCTGTGACTCTTACCAATGGAATGAGATGCAAAAATCAGGAGCAAATAACACCAGCTTCCTCCCAGCTCTTAAATGAGTTGTGACTGGATCTGAAAATATGTCCTGTCTTCGAGGCATGGCACCAGAAAATTTACGTCTGGCTGAAAGATCTGCTCAGATGAATTCCATACGTCTGACTGTTTCCAGCACTCAGGAAACCTTTTACACATTATAAACTTTTGCCTTTCATTTGTTGAATGTAAACTAAACTGTGGGTCTGTCTGTGTTTATGGAAGGCTTTGCAGTTCTGGGATTTGGAGCCTTTAAATACATTTTTCATGCTCGTCAGGTTTCTCTTTTTAATCATATAGAAACCTTAAATGCACCACTCAAAGACCATCATATATCTTATCTGGAATGACTTGTGTTTAAGAATCCAACTTTAGGTGACACTTTGTCATCTATGCACTATTGCTGTGATGTTGGGATTCTTTTCTTCTTGAATGCAGTTCTAGATGATTGTTGAAAATGTCAGTAACTCTAATAAAGTGAAACTGATATTACAGGTTAGTATATTTTAAGCTTTTTATTTTGACAACTATGACAACTGTGGAATACCCCAATTAAGTGTCTCATAAAATGTTACCTGGGTGTAGGTCATGCAACCAGATTAGATCATTACAAAGCAGATTGTTCAGGTGGATGAGGTATGCAACTCATGTTGCAGGGACGAAACGATTACTGAGTTTAATGGCCACGGTAATAGTGAAAGTTATTGAAAATCAGTGCTGCAGCCAGATGCAGTTAGAGTACCTTTAAAACTAGTCCGTTGCGGTTCCTAGCACAAGTCGGTAAACAGAAGACAAGGGTTAGACCTAGACTAACGCCAAAAGGTTTGTTTTTTTAAAGAGGCTGATAGACTGAGTACACAGTACTCAAAACAAGATGTTAAGTTATGTGGAAAAAACTGGAGTTTTCCTTATGTGCAAACCATATTCCTTTAAGTAAACAAAGTTACCTACCTATACCACCAAATAAGGAATCTGCATAGTTTCAAATTCTAAATTTGGTGTGGTTTAAAATCATTGGGATCCACCTGTACTTTTGCTTTTAAAAGTATTGTAATACAGCACATTTCTTTTGAACAAGAGTTCAAATTAGGGGGCAAGAGTACAATAAACATGACAAAATGACAAAGAAAGTTCTCTTTATTGTCCATTTCTGATACAAATTGTAGGGCACCATAGAAATATAGACATTGTACATTTATATAGGTGTACATTAAAAAGCATGATCCCATCCTATTGAGTTTACAGTATATAAATCAACAAATGCATGATTAAAAGAGAAATGTCTAGATACAGTTGTGTAGTTGGAAGGGGACAAAGACAAGAGACCGTACGACTTGAATGAAAACGAGAGCAGCTCTGTGCGTAATGCAGAACACACGGCGCCTGACTGAACAGTGAAGAGTGCCTAGTCTACGCAAACTCGCATTTGTCCATGAAAATCCAACATTTCAGTGCAGAAGAAAAAAAATTTTAAAATAAAAACACACCTGCTAGTCTACCACAGTCAGCGAACACAATTGTTGAGCTGACAGGTCTCCCTGACTTGCTTCACACATTTAAAAACCTGTCTGCAAAGTCTGGCGCACAATTACATTTTACACCTAGTCAACATGATCAAAAAGATGAAAAACTCAACTCTTGTCAGAGGTTACATGAAAAATAGAAAAACCAGTTGAATGCAATCATAAGGTGAAGTAAGCTGTTAAAATTGAGGTATGAGAATCCAGGCTTTGTTTTGCCTGTTTGCAGTTTTCCGGGGTTTTGTAACTGAGGTTGTAGCAGCTTAAATGTGTGTGTGTGTGTGTGTGTGTGGGGAGGGAAAACCCAGCTAAGTTGTACTATGGATACAGGTTTCCTGACAAAAGGGGGAGAGGGAGACAACAAAAACAAAAATGTAGTTGACACAAACACATCTTCAGAAGATTAAGGAAAGTAGGGTTACCGTTACTTTACTAAGTGAGGAAGAAGCTAGATTAAGCAGTGACGGCTAAATGGAATAAGAAATAAAAAATGTACAGCCCTGTTGGATAGTAGTGCCACCAACTATCCACTATTACAATCATACTCCTTGTTTGACCAATTGCAGTGACTGAGTGAGCGCATGAGGGAGGAGAAGGGGGAGGGGAGAAAAAGTAACCGCATTTGTAAAAGCTCCCTGAAGAAACGACAGATTACTTTTCAGCCTAAAAATCTTTCTAAATATACCAAAAAGAATTGTTATAAAACACAAAAAGCAGCACACTCATGGTTTCTCTTAAATGGTATACAACCCAGAGGAAAAAACGGCAAGTCTGATCAGAGTATTTTGATGAAAACAAAAACCATCAAACTTACTTTACAACTCCCCACTACATGCAAAAAGGACTGAGAATGTTTTAAGCGCCTCTAAAATCTACACTGATCTTCAGGAAAAAGCGGTCAGGTGGAAGATGCCCAGATCTGTCCAGAGTTTGGAAAAATAAAAATATAATGAACTCGACACGAAACGGACACCTCTACCATCAGTAACCTATGCTCATCCTAAATGCTGAAGCTCGTCTCTGTCTAGAATACAATGCAAAGGATAGGTTAACCACTTCACTCACATGTAGCACAACTAAACAGCAAATGGGTAAAAATTTACCTTTGTCCAATACAAAAACAAGAAAGTCTATATGTTCTACTATCGCAGATGCAATAAATGACACTAAGCAGAGGAAACGTGTCCTAACGGTCTTTAGGGGAGACTAACAAACACCCAGGCTCTTCAGAGCACACCTTGTCCAGTATAAAAGACTTGTGATAACATGACATGTAGCAGGGCTTGTTACCTGTCATGAAATGCTTAGATCTATGCTTGATCAAGTCCATTTTGTTTAAATCCAGTGCTGCTGCATGATAAATGTACTGTGTTAACCCCACCCTTTGACAAAGGGGAGGGCTTTGTCGTGAACAGTGGTCAAGTGGTGGCACTGGTGTTGATACAGCCCAGTTTCTGGATAACAGTAAGTCAGTATGTAGAGTGAGGTAGCATGTATTGAATTACTGGTCATCTTCCTCCTCCTCTTCCTCAGATGATTCTTGGGATGCTTTTTCCTCCTTCTCCTGTGACAGAAAAAGTAAAGTCAGACTTTCTGCGTATGCGCCCACAACAAACTGAGACAAAAGAAATTGCCTCTGACGTGGCGTAAACAATCGCTGCCTGTGATTCATGCCTCAAGTGTGACCGTTTTTGTCAAGTGTCAACTTGGTCAAAAGAAATTAAATAAGTGTTCTTTGACAAACCACTATGGCATGAAAAAGCACCCAGGGGAAGGGTGAAGCATCTGCAGTGAAAAGTGATTCATCACCGGTGAGTCACAATGAACCGTCCTGTTTTTTTTTTCCCTTCCACTCACTTACTCCAAGTTGTTCATTCATAAAATAAAAATGGAACAAAAAACAAAAAAAACATGGGTGGGCCATGTTAAGGAGGGGACTTTTGGGTCAATCCTCACTCTGACTAATGCCATCCAGATACCTCCTGGAGTTCATCCAAAGAAAGTGATGCACATCACAATGTTACTACAAAACCTCAAATTCTTGCCTAAGGCCACAGATACTGTGAATAAAATCCCAATCAGGTCGAGACTTGCCCTAAAGAAATGGCCGGTCTGCATGAGTGAAACCCCAATTCACTTGGCTTCTTAAAAACGAACGTCAGCCACCAGACAGTCATACCAATCACTCACCTGGGACTGAAATGGTTTAGGACAGCGTTTGTGTTGATGTTCATTCTAGCTGCTCAATTTGAACTGCCAATTTGTACCTACTGTCCTACATTTGTTTTATACATGTAAACATTTCATACCCATGTTTGTTCTTGATTGTAGTTAAATTTTGTGCCAAAAATACTAAAGTTTAAATCTGTTTAGTCCAATCTTAAAGGGGGCAGTATTATCACAATAACCGTTACCTTCAGTCGTTATAAAAATGCTGTTTAAATCATATGACATAAAGAAATTTGACCCGTGAAGAAACTTCTGCTTTTTCCAACAATCGGTCTTCAGAAAGTCCTCACAACAGCACTGCTCTATCCACCTTTTATCAAAGTGTTTAACCAGTGTTGCACTGGGAAGTAGCTCCTATAATGAGCTCAGCAGAAGCACAGTTGCACCAGGCGATTGCTAATTGCTGCTGGCTAGTTTGAAGGAGTCGAGTAGGGACTCACGAGGGGAAGAGTGCTCTGACAGAAGCTCAGAAACTGCAGCTCTGAGGAGGAGGAGCTGTGCCATCGAAGGAGGTGGTTGGTTGCCACAGGAGATTCTTAAACTTGTACAAAAAAAATACATAAATCAAGGCAACACTCCATGTATGTTTTGAGGGACTAACATAATATTATATAAAAGCTAAAAGAAAGTTGATTTTGCACAAGTCTGCCCCTTTAAAAAAAATTTACTTTTAAACATGCATTACTTGCTAGTGTCATTCATTTTGCTTTGGATCCCTGTTCGGGGCAACCGACTAGCAATAACAGATCTGAACCCTTGAGCAAACCAAAATATTTAAACGGGAAGATACTTATTGGCGTCATAAACTCAGATTTGAGCAGCAAACTTGCCTCCTTCTTGGGTCGTCCCCTGCGTTTTCCTCCTGCAGGTGAGGCTCCCGCACCTTTCTGTGAAAGAAAACCGCACAAGGCCACCAAGGCTGTTACAAGGTTCTCACCATCAAGTTGTAATCTCAGCGAGTTGTAGAGTCGCAGGCTTGAGCACAAAACAAATTTGCTATAGCACATCGCCTCTAGGTGGCAGTGGAAGCACTACAACTGGACAGATAGAAAAGGGGGCATCGGGTTCATTGGCTATTATCTGGAAGGCCGACGGGAACTGCACACAGGGCACTCCAGTTCGCTGGCCACCTGGTCCAAGGCGCAGAGGACAGCTGGTGAAACCGAGCAGAGACACAAACCCTCCGTTGCTCCTAAACCTATATCAGTGAACACGCATGTGTGCGTCTCCTGAACTCCCTCCATTCCTCCCTTTCCCATAGATAGCAGCAAGCGAGAGCACACAGGGGAGCTGGAAGGGTTGGGGCGAAGGAAGGGGGGGGTGGGGGGGGAATAAAATCTGTTGTTGCTATGGAGACGACGGGCAGTGAAGAACTAGGGCTGTGTGCCTGCTGGAGGCAGAGGGGGCGCTCAGTGTCAGCCTGGAAACGGTCTTGCGGCCGCTGCACCTGCACCGCACAGTGCATGTGACAAGCTGCAGGAAGCTGGAGGACAGGATGCACCGAGTGAGCATCATCACCACCCCCGCCCTCTCCTCCGCCATCTTCCACACAGCTATAGCTCCTCCACCCATCAACCTAAGGGTAAAGCAGCAAACCAAGATTCTTTACCGTGGGAAGCAGTCACCAAGCTATTTATGACACCACTAGGTGGTAGCCAAAAAAAAAAAATAAAAAAAATATATATATATATATAAATCAACCCGACATCCTTTAGACGGATGAGGTTAGCTGCTGCTGCTACAAGCACTTCTTAACCAAAAGGGATCAGGAGTTTCAAACAGGAAGGGCTTATTCTAGAAAAAAAGAAATAGATACATCAACTGCCATCTGCAACATCTTTCTGTATACTTTCGGTTGCAGCTGAAACTCCCAGTCTGAAGGAGACTTACTTTGCCCTTGCCACCAGTCGTCTTATTTTTGCTCCCCTTTGGTCGCCCTCGGGGCCTCTTTGGAGTTGGGGACCCACTTGCCTCCTGAAAGCAAACAGGTTGAAGTCAACATACAAGAACACACACGAAAACGCAAGAACATTCGCAGTCTTCTCATTTGACACCTAAAAGCTCCTTGGCACGAAGGAGCTCAAACAAAGTCAAAAACGTCAATGCACTTCACAGAACTGAAACAAAAACTATTTAAGACTCCTATAGGCATTTAGGGAAATACCATCACCTTGTACAGTTAGGTGAATTTGGCGTGGCATGACTCATCCTTTCATGCGTACCTTGTGGTTAGAAGCCGTGTCATAGCCGACTTGTCTACTGTTGCATTTCTGGAGTGTTTATCACCACAGCTCTTAGCAACAGAGGAACTCAATAGTAAAACACAGCAGGCTGAAGGACATCTATATGATCCACTCTGCGCTTCGCCTCTGCTATGTCATGCATCACAGTGAGGGAGTGTGTGTGTGTGTGTGTGTGTGTGTGTGTGGGGGGGGGGGGGGGGGGCTGGAGTGTGGAGTGGTAGTGTGGAGGAGGGAGGGGGGGGGGGTTAAAACCAGTTTAAAGGTGTTGGGTTACTGGTTCCTTGCAAACCAGGGAGGAAGTTTATTGTAAACCTCTCCACTGATAAGCAACTGACCAAACGGTCACAAGGCCGTCCTGGAGCTGGCCCGCCTAGATTCATTTCAGTCTTCACCTCAGGAGGACACCGACATGCATGATGAGCCTTTTACCTGCAACAATATCTGCAGGAGCATCAGATGCAACAGATGGCAACAGAGGGGGTTATTTTGGTTATCTGCAAATAAGACATGGAAATCTATTTGGAGGTCTTATTACACAAGCCTTGTTCTGGTGCGAAGGAGGTTAGTAGTAGTAGGACATGCAAACGAGACAGAGCAGGTAGGAAGGAATAAAGGGACAATACTTACGTCTGAGGATTTTACCTGCGGCTGCTTACGGGGTCTTCCACGCCCTCTCTTCTCTGCCCCCTCCTTGTCTTTCGTTGAGACTGTCCCCTTGTCGCTCATGTTTGCTTAGCTTTTCAACCTATGCAATATATATATATATATATATAAATATATCACACTGGTTGGTCTTGGTGTGAGACGAGGCGTCGAGTTTGCACACAAAACATGTAGAAATGAGGAGTAAGTCGAGCCACTAAACTCACTGACCGCAACAACAAACCCAAATGACCGACCTAACCGCGCACTGTTTAACTCAATTAATCCGCGCTTACTTCCAGCTCTATTTTTGTCTCATCGGCGCGCTGCTACACAAGAGGTTTACGGCAAAAACAGATTGCACGATACTGAAAGGACACAACCTGCAAATCACTATTGCACTATTGCACTAGACCGTGCTTAGAGGCCTCGTTTCCCCCCCCCCACTCTTTGCTGTGGCTGCCGTACCTCCACGATCAGGCCTGTGCGCACAGAACTATCTCACAGCAGGTCTGCACGCCGTAGCCGCGGAGAGATCCGCCAACACACACACACACACAATGGCTGCTGTGTGCTTGCAAGCTGGGAGCCCCGGCTGAATGCTCGCTCGGATTTTTCTAAAATGGCACTGAAGGATTCAAAGCGGAGGGAGGCGGCCGCTCAGCGGCTACAACCCCGAGCCGAAGCAACAAAAGACGGCTTCACGTTGAGCGCGGTGCAGCCGACTCCCGCCGGAGCCAGGGGCTCTTTGTAAAAATAATAATAATAATAAAAAACAACAACGCTGCATTGAATCATTCCTAGCTTCGCACGTCTCCTTTTACGCACCCACCTCTATTTCCACGGATTTATCGCCTCCGTCTTAAAATTAAACCCGAATTGTTTTCCCTTTAAGCACTAGCTGGTTTGTATGCGGCTAACCGGTTAAATAGCCGATCATAGGCTACAGCTTTTATCCGTCAGATCACACGCAGCCCGCCCATTTAAACCCCAGCTCGTGCAGCTTTAAAACAGCAATGACTTAAAATAAAACAGTTTTTTTTTTAAAACTATATATTTTTTTAAATAAATAAAAATATATATGATATATTTTTACCAGCAGGACGAGGAGTTTAATCCAACGGCATTCAATTCAAAGCACGTGCGGCTTCTCTGTTGCAGATAAAGGAAAAAAGGCGCCGGACAGGAGGAGTTTTTGGACAATTTAAAGAGCCGCCCTCAGGGGGAGCTGGAATACCGGAGGGCGGAGATATGATAAATGGGCCACCAACAGAACCACGAAGCCCAACCCCCTCCCACTTTACTGCTCATTGATTCTTCCTTTACATTTTCCAGGTTTGATCAGTGTTGTGTAAAGTACTGAAATCTCAGAGTCAAGTAAAAGTATAGGTTCCTTTCCAAAATATGAGTTTGGTAAAAGTCCAAGTCACTGACTGAAATGTTGCTTTGAGTTAAAGTCTTAAAGTATCTGAAACGTCTCGTACTTAAGTTTGGAAATTACTGTAAAAATGTATCTACTCAAGTAATGTAATGAAAAGTAGAAGTAAAAAAGTAAAACAAGGCAAATGCAGTTTGAATGACATTTTTTATATTTTGGTAAACTTGTCCAATACAGTTAAAATAATGTACATAGTCAAGTGCAGGCAAAATTAAACCTGCTAATAGATTTACCTGCAGGCATCATTTAGTTAAGAGAATTAGGTGCTTTACCTACAGCACAAGGTTAACTTAACCTGCTTTACAACTGAACCAGCTTCTGACATGAACCACATATACATATGTGGAACCCCACACAAATGGAACCCCATACGAACCCTATGGTTTGTATGGGGTTTGTGGCGTATAGGGTTCGTCTGGGGTTTGTATGGGGTTCCATTTGTGTCTGACTTTGTTGCAGTCAATCAGTAGGTGGGGTCAAAACACGAGCGTTTATCTCTCTTGCTGTTTTGTAACGAGTAACTAAACCACACATTGAAAATGTATCGGAGTAAAAGTATGTAATTAAGTTCAGAAATATGGTGAAGTAAAAGTAAAAGTTATCAAAAATGTTCATACTCGATGAAAGTATGAAGTACTCCAAAATATACTTAAGTAAAGTAGTGAAGTGTTTTTACTTTGTTACTATACAACACTAGGATGGTCACATAACGCCAAACAGATGTGCAAGAAGTTATAGACTGAGTGAATTGAATATGTTTTATTATTTCCGGAGTGAATGTTATTTAAAATTGAATGCATTTGGCTAAAATTACATTTCACAGTCTCCAACCATGAACTATGACCTCCCTAATGTAAACAAGAGCTGAATCAGAGAGAGTGGTCAGCTTCTCTGCTCAGGTGAGAAAATAAAAAAGAAAAGATGTTGCACAAAATGTGATAGGTCAATTTCCTCCCTTTGCTAATTCTCATATAATTTCATACCCATTGCCATTTTGCCCCCTTCTTAATAACCTGTTGTATATTTAAGTGAACTATCTCATACCTTGCTAATTACAACATTGCCTCAGACTCATCTCTCCACTTTACCAGGTTGTATCTCCATTTCTTTCCCATGTACTCCCATTTCATCTTTTCTAACACCACTTCAAATCTTAAACAAACCATTTAATTCCCTCACCTCTTAAGTTTCTTCTCAACCTTTCTACACATAATTTTCACAAATTGGACCAGTTGTTTATTTGCTCATGACTTGTAGTTTGAGCTTCTTCATGACAATGTAATGCAAGCATATCTAGAATATCCTTCGTCACCCTTTTTTCATTTCCGTCACCGAATCACTGGTTTCCTGCTTTTTGATGACGTTTTTGGTCCAACACTACCATGTTTAATTTACATGTAAATAATAGAATTTTTCAAGTAAACTTGATAGCTTTCTTAAATTTAATTTTATGTGGACTAGGCACTCTTAACTGTATGTATCTATTTAAAATCATATATTTGACATGTGAGCACATGCTAAATTCTATCATGCAAGTTGAAGCATGTAAAAAAAATAAAAATGAAAGACACAACATGTACAGAAAGGACAAAATTTATACAACAAGCAAAATATAGTTATTAAAAATAACATACATTCAAAGAAATATACACAATGTTCATGTACTATTTTTGCACAAAAATGCAGACTGCAGACAGCAGTAATGCTATATAATGTTAGCAGTGATATAAATTATTCAGTTTGATTTTGTTGGGAGGAGTGATTTGTATAGTGTCTAACAGCTGCAGGAAGGAAGGAGCTTTGTTAAAGCTCCTTTGGGGACCTAGAATGCAGCAGTTCATCACCGAAGGAGCTTTCCAGTTCAGCACCAGCTTCATGTGTGGAGTAAAAGACATTATTCAACATGTTATTTTAGCAAGAATGTTTCTGTCTCCCACTACCTGCACTGGGTTGAGGTGACCCCCTTAGAGCATAGCTCGCTGTTGTGCTGAGCTTATCTACCTGCTTCCTCTCAGCAGTTGACAAATTGCTAATCCAACATACAATATCCAAGGATGGCCAATGCCAGCACAGAGTCAAAAAGGTCTTCAGGAGTGACCTTTGCACGCAAAAAGGTCCTCAGTGTCTCCAGTAGGTAAAGTCAGCTCTATAATAAGCTGGGCTGGTGTTGTGATTAAAGGTCAGATTATTCTTTAAGTGCCCAGATACTCGGCACTCAACAAATTGTAAGTTCTATCTCTTATAATATGTATTATAAGGGCAATAAGATGTCACGTCTTAGGTTACAAATCCTAATGCACTTATTTATTAATTGCATTTAATAAAGATAATAAAACAGATCAAACCTAGACATAAATCAGAATGAGAAACAATAAAAGCAGAACTAAAACATACCAAATGGACTATGTTTATAAAAGATTTAAAATCAGCACGAGAGGAAACCTGTCTAATATTTAATGGTTACTTGTTTCTTGTTCTCTGATAACTCTACCATTCTTAATTTCATCACAAGTGGTGATGTTTCAGGGTGTTTTCACACCCGATAGTCCCGATAGTTCCATTGGGGACCAAAATTACAACATTTGTTACATTTTTAGATGGTATGGTAATTAAAAAACCTATTCACTTCCTTGCATAATGGTGGCGCTATACTAAGAACTACTGAAGGAAACTTCACAAAATGAACATGAACACGTCTCCCTTCTTCACAATATGCAAAAAAATTTGAACAACATCAGAGTTTAGTGGTTGTAAAATGTCTCTTTTCTCTAGAATTCGACTCAGAATGTGCGGAACTATAGTCCTCTTCATGCTTTTGGACCAATTTCCACTCCTCTTGCATCCACATATGCTTCAGAGAGTTCCCTTTAATCTAACCGAGACCTAAGTTTTAGTCTGCATCAGAGTTTGATTGAGCGTTCACACCTCCCCAAACAAATCAAACTTTTCAGGGAAATGAGCTAGAGTTTCATTAAAACGGTCTCAACAGGCCTGATGTGAATGCACCCTCTGAGTAGTGGAGCCACCTCCTGATCAACGTCTGGAAAGCCAAGATGATGGATTTTTGCCAGATCAGACTCACCCCCACTGACACTGGTGAATGTCCAGGGAGCTGACATTAAGACTGTGGACTCTCAGAAGAAGGGTTGAACATCAAGTCCCGAGAACTGGAACTGGACTGACATTTCAGTTCTCGCAGAATTATTCAAATCAAGGTTATTATCTCAAAATTCTTTACTAATTACTTTGAGACTTTTTCTGAAAACAGCTAAAACATTTTGTCCAATTAAGTACCTGGCATTTATTTTGGAGAAAAATACACATTGGAAACTGTGGCCACAGATGAGCTCCATCTTACTGCCTGAACATGTAACCGACCTCCACACTGATTCATCAGGCTGGTGAAAAATGTAGGAGTTAGCAAAGCCATGCATGCACATACCTGCAACTAATGCTCCCCCATAAAGAGTGTTTTCAGCCGCAGGACTCCAGGTAAATATTCAATATTTATTGAATGTCTTGATCCAGGTGATTGGCACTGAGACCTGTCCGTGGGAGTTGGCACCTTCTTTGCATTCCTGTGTAGCCTTTTTTTTTTTCAAGATACTCAAATTTTCCCCAGTAATTGATGTAAAATAATTGAGCGTAAGAGTGCATGTGACTACACAAGGTTCCCTGTAAAATAGGTTAGTATGTTGAGCCAATGATGGATTATTGTCAGATTGATAAACTGCATCCTCAGCGTCCATGTTGATACATAATAAATTATTTCACATTTTTTCCTGAAGCATGATTTTTCACTCACGGAAATATATCTAACTTGTTTTGGATGGGTATCTTACAGCAATAAATATCATACCCTGACTTATAGGGATTAAAAAACTTTGGTATTAAACAAGAGGTCTGTTAAACTCAGTAGGTTACAGGGGCAGTATTATGAGTTTTCCAGCCAGATAGTATCATTTTATTGCATAATCAAGTAACTATGTTACCTTCAGTTGTTGTAAAAATGGTGTATATGAAACCTGACTTCATATAAAATTGACTTTGGATTTTGAAACCTTGAAATTGGGCCTCTGTCTAAGAATTTTGTGCTCTTTCTGGTGACATGCTTTTTTTTGCATGTAATTACAGCAATGTTCTCATTATGTTGTGAACAACTCTTCTTGGACTGAGAAATAGTTCATATGATAAGCCCAGCACTATGTGGGAACAAATGCTTCAATACATTTCAAATATTTCTTAAAAGATATTTGATTTTTCAATGTAGCACCTTGAAATTAGGTCTCTGTTTCTTTAAGAAACTTCTCTTCTTTCCAACACTCTGCCTTCATGACGTCATCACAACATTTCTCTTCTATTATGAGAAGTAGCATTGCACTGAGAAGTAGCTCCCATATTGAGCTCAGGCGATGCACAGTTCTACCAGATGTTTGCTAATTACTGTTGGCTAGTCTGAAGGAGCTGAATGAGAGAGTCGTGGGGAAGGAGTACTTGGCGATGCGGAAGCTTGGAAATCACAGTTCCAAGGAGGAGCCTGATCATCAAAGGTGGCGCTAGGCCTCCCCCAAGCGTTTTGCACGAAGCTGAATGACTGCCACGGCCAGGAGATTAAAGGATTTTTCAAGCATGCATGAAAGAATCAAAGCAACACTCCCAGTGTTTTTGACGAGGGAGTAACTTAAGAGTTGATTTAACCTAATACTGAGCCTTTAAGTAACACACACAGTACAATCTTATTTGGCATATTTTTTTCCTGTTGTCTGCCCGTACTTGCATGGAACAAATCCTGAAGCCGTGCGTCTTTCACATGTGACGTTTCACACCTCCATGGGGGGTCTTCTCGAAAAGTTCCACTCTGAGAGCTTATTTCAAAAATCAGCTCTTTAAATGGAACCTTAAAATCAATCCATGATTAACCTATCAGAAAGTTACATAGGTATGACATCATCATCTTGACTTTCGCATATTCTTGCAAAAGTCAACAATATGCGAAAGTTTGTTGACTTCTGATTCTGGAAAATGCATACCAAAATTATGCATCTTCTCATTATCTTGCCATTCGCCAAATAATGCCACGATAATATTTTCCAAAATGAAAAACTATTTTGTCAAATATGATGTCAGACAATAAGAAATATGTGTTTTCCTAAGTCAAGGCACGTATATAGCCAATCTCCAGTTCTTCAGTGGAATGCATGTTTGAATAGCAACTGTAATAAAAATCACATGGGACGATAAGTTAAGACTTCATATGTTGAAAGCAATCTTTATCCTTTTTTTGTGGGATAAAGCTTGAGAAAGCAACAATCTGAGTGTTTTTACTGTCTTTCCTTTTTGGTTTATTGCACAAATATGCCTTCTTATCCACGCATCTATTTTTCATGTTTTACTTATGAGCTGACAAGATCATAAAGACACTTTTGTCTACTACTTAGTTATTTTTATTTTAGATGTCGGCGAAATCTTCTACGTTTCTCGAGTGTCACCGTGACACTTTCTACCATTGAATTGCATCGCGTGTCTGCATATGAAACAAGGTAAGCTGACATTCCAAAGGGTTTCACACAAGAGCAAGGGGTTCTTATGCAAATAAACAGCCCATCTGAAGCTGCTGAGGTCTTTGCAATGTGGTTGTAAACAGCCCTCAAGAATGCAGAGCAACTCTTAAGGTGGCTGGGACAGGTTGTGTGCGTTTGCCTTTGTGTAACTGCACCATGTTTGTTTCGCCAGGGCAGACCTCAAATAACTTTGTGCAGACCAACATGTTAAATGCACTGTGTTCACCGTGTCTCTGTTGTTCACATAAAGTACAATCATGTCAGTACACTGTACATACATGATGAGAGAAGCGGGAGTTTGTCAAAAGGAAACTGGATAGGCTATGAATGGAGAGGGCGCTTTTCTCAATGAATCCAATGTTCTGCTCAGCATGTGCTTGCCTTGCATACCCCACCCCTCACCCCCTTCCTGCCTTCTCTCCCAATTTCTCACTCTATTCACTTCCTTCCTCTCTATCTTGAACTATTTTACCCATCCCCCACATGCTTAACACATCTATGCCATAACTAGCCCCTCAGTGAGTGGAAGGAGACAGGAAAATAGGTCCACTCTGTCTGTGTGGTTGCATGTGTGTAGGTGTGTGTGTGTGTGTGTGTGTGTGTGTATGTGTGTGTGCTTGTTGTCCATCTCAGCCACTGGCACCACCTGGAGACTGGATATTGCTACTGTTCTGATTAGACAGAAACTATTTAAAAAAGGCTCCAGATACCAGCTTAATAAAAAATAAAAAACACAACTTGTTCTCGCTTGTGTCATGTAGGAAGTTTTTTCTTCAAAAGGTGGTGATTCAATTCTATTTTGATAGTGGGTTGTATTTTAATATTGATTTTAGATTTTAGTAGAAAACTAAAGCTGCATGTAGGATATTTTTTGCACTGTTTAATGCCCTGATAAAACCTCTAAGGTTTGTCTATAGGGGCACCAAGGTCATTTTTAATAAGTGGTAATACTTTTGAAGACTTAATTAGTAAATATCTATTACATGAATCACATCTGAAATCCATGCAAACATGTTTACATTTTTACCCTAGTTTAATAATAATAATAATAATAATAATAATAAAATAAATAATAATAATAATAATAATAATAATAATAATAAATATGCACTGTTTTTAAATAAAATTAAGATTGAACATACCGTGACTCATGAAATAAATGAATGAAATGGTTTATAGAGGTAGTGAAAAAATTGTAGCATTTTGCACAAAATTATTGTACAAACTGGAACCATTGTGGATGCAAAGACATAAATATTTTTTCATCTGAACTATGTCTGTAAAATAAAATTCATACATTGCTAAGCTGGCTAAAGCTAATGAACACATTCTCAAATACATCAGACAAGTATTTATTTTTATATGCCTCAAAGGTATCCATTGCAATGTTTTAGATGAACATGTGAACATGTTCACTAACAATTATTTCCAAGCTATTATTTTGTAGTAACCTTTTCTTTTGAAATTGTGTGTTTGTTTTGATTTCCCCCCATTTTCATGTTTGCTTAGCCACACACACACGCTCACATGTTGAGACATTAAGCTTCCTCTGTGGGGAAAGTATGCAGTGGTTCCACTGCATACTTTAAATCCAGTACTGAAGGATGCACTTACTCACAGATTTTTCTGTGGAATATAACTTCAAACTCTTTGCAGCAATGTTGCTTATTCGCAAATAAACAAATAAATAAATTATTCAGAGCTTATCTAAAATACCAAAAAAAAAAAAAAAGAGAAAAAGGAGCAGCCTATCCAGGAAAACCATTAATTTCCCTTATTCCAAGTAAGCTGTACCTCCAAGAATAAAGATAAGATAATGGATGTCAGTAATGCATGTTAAGGCATATTTGGTGTTGGAACTATTAAAATAGAAAGTTATCATTATTTTTAAAGGGGATCTCAAGTATTTGAGGATTTCAGCTATTTGTGAGCGGCTGTGGTCCCTAAATTCTGGGGGTCCACTATAATGTGTAACATTACATTACTTGAGGAGGCTACAGAAAAAGCTAAGAGAAAGATATTTTTTTGAAGATAATGATGGACATTAAACAATATTGTTGTTATATTGTTATTTACCACTTTATGACACTGGAATATACTGAAAAATACATCGCAAAGAAATATATTAATTTGATGCTGGGTTGCTTTGTAAAATTGGCTTTACAAAAACGTTTAGGATACGTTGTTCTTTTATCTGTCTATATATATATATTTATAATATATATATATATACAGCACCTAAAAAATATATATATATATATATATATATATATATATATATATATATATATATATATATTATATAATATATATATATATATATATATATATATATATATATATATATATATAAAGCTATCAGATAATGCACTGTTATTGGCAATCTCTAAAATCGTCAGTGACCACGTTTTAACCCACGAGAAAACTTAAAGAGATTCCATTTGAATCTGAAAGGTAATCAGATCGTCCTCCCTCATGATCAGAGTCTTCTCCTATGGCTCTTGAACTCTGCAGCAGCAGTGGGCAAACTGAATCTTATTAAACATTAGAGCAGGGGGGGGGGGGGGCTGGGCCAATTTGGCATGCCCCTTCCCCCACTATGTCCTTCTGCCCTTTTTTGCCCCCCCTCCTCCCTCCTCTTACATGCTCATCCGTCTGCCCTTCCAACACACTCTGTTGCTCATTGTATCAATCCATTTTTAGGTGCTGCGTAGACCGCAGGAGTGCCGCAGCCAAACCAAACTACCAGATGTGAACAAAACATCCTATTCCTGCCTGGGTTTCCCCGTGCTTCTGCTGCTTTTGGCTCGGGAAGAGCCTGAGTATGACTAACACACGCACACCCACACACACACACATATACGCCCACACACACACACGCACACCCACACGCATACTCCATTGACGTCCTCCCTCTCATACCCCAAAGAAGAGATTCATTGGGAGGGAAGAAGCAGTTGGATGAGTTGAAAGGGAAGGTGGGCGGAGTTGGAGACCATGTATGGGTGTCTTTTATACTCCTACTAGAGAGGCGGTGGAGGTTAGTGGGGCTGGGGGGGGGGATGACTGAGTCAGCTCATGAGTAGTACGTGACTCACAAAAACAGGAAGTAGCACGTGCTGCTTGTTTAGTGAGCACAGGGCTGTATTTATGAAAGATTCCCAACACACATGGCACAATGGGAGCTCTTAGATTACCTTCTTTCGCCTCCTCGCATCGGTCACTGACTCAGTGCTCCATGTTTCTTTGTTAAATAGTTTCGTTTCCACATCCTGAGATGTTGGGGCTGAGTGCATCAGTCATAGTGTGAGTCAAGCTCATTCATGCAAAATCTGCATATCAAGACTTTGAAAGAACATCTGTGCATATGTCAAAACCTCTGAAAATTATAATTACATCTACATGTTTTTTCGTGATATAAAGTGAACAACTCAAATGTCTCTCAGTGCTTTCTTATTGAAACCCCGATCAGTTTATTTAGTCGGTATTCTTTCTATGAACTAACTAAAAGGTTTAAATATAACCAAACTGCTTTTAGTAAAACTAGAATAGATATAATGTACAAAAATACACAAAATGCTTTGAAAGGTGTTGTAATTTTAAATATATTGGTGATATTTTCAAATTGTTAAAATTTGAAAATATGTGCTATGTTAGTTCCGAGAGACAAGAAATGAAGCTGCTCACTGTTTCCTATTTTGTTGTAAGGCTCATACATTTTTTGGAGCTTTATGTTCAATAAAGATATATAGTTTGGTGCTTCTGATGTGCATAATGCCTGATGTGCATAAAGTTTATTACTCTATGCAAATCAGCTAATGCCTCATTTCCATTGAATAGTATGTCATGGTACGCTGTTTCATTTGCTTTCATTGTAAATGCGCCCTCTACAACTGACCCGTCATTGCAGTAGTATGACGCCATGTTAGCCGTTTGAGCCCAACTGGCGGCGGAAATGTTCTCCTGAAAAACCCAAAGCACAAAGTGGAATACAGAACTACACCAACCTGTGCCGTGCCACTCTGTGGAAATGAGGCAAAATAAGTATTAGCTGAAAATTAATCAGAAAGTCGGTTTAGCATCTGTCAGTTAAATACACTGCATTTGGCATGTTTAGGTGATGTATCTTCATCTTCACAGAGTTTTCGTATAAAACATCATGTCTATGTGTTCTCTGGAATTGCAATAAAAATATTGCAGTGCCTGTTCCAGACCAGTAGTTGATCACAGCATTGTGGGCTATGTCATACAGTATAAATGGATAAAGTGACAAAAGCAGTGCCAGACGAAAGATTTGAAAGATGATCCTTAACAACTCTGATTCATGTCCTCCTTCCTATAATCTTTACATCTGTAGATCAATAAAAAGAAAATCATTTCAAAACTAGATAATTTCTGGATATTCAGTCCACATGTCAGAGTTTTTAATAATGTCAGCTTTGGGAAGTGTTTTTTTCTTTTTTTTATCTCAGTTTTATATATTCTCTGATCTTACACTTTGGAAGGATTAACACAGACTATAATAATGCTGCATATGATATGTGCAACACTTTGTTCTTATCTGTCATTATATATAAATTCAGACCAGGCAATAGACATGCAAGTAGGGGTTTGATATTATATTTTATCATTTACCGCTAGGTGGCAGAATAAGATTGGATTTTTGAAGTCACATTGAGGCCAACAAAATGAAAGAGAAATGACTCCATCTTGTGGTAATCCTTATACACAAGCCATGAATAACCATGCGAGGAACAGCTCCATAGAAGATTTTTTTTTCTTTTTGCAGATTTTTTAAACGTAGGAAGAAAATAACAGAGTTCAACTTTCACTTTCCCTCTTTTTAATATCTAACAAAAGAAAAGGTAATGAATATGCTGATTGCTCCTCAAATATCACACTGGGAACTCCTGGCCTTGTTCTGGTCGATATGGATGTCTCATGGCAGCCAACAACATGTGTGATCCTGTCCAGCAGAGGGTAGTCTTACTTTGAGAAAATTAACTCAGCACCAAAACCTCAACAAGATTTCATTTGAAGCAGCTTTGTTACAGGGGAGCAGAGACACTGCGATAAACATGTATTGGTCTATAAACCCTTGAAGGTATTTGTTAACTAAATAATTATTCCTCTGTACTACCAATTTAATAAGAATATGGAAAGCACTGACAAACCTTTAGTCAATCCCACTCTAAATATGAGCTTTTCAAGTTTCCTCTTCTTCAAAATAATTTCTAAGATATTGCACAGTTCATAAGGCTGTTCTTTATTACTTTGCTAAATTAGGTCATTAATTCCTTTAACTAACCTCAGTTAGGTCTGAGCTGGACCAATGAAGAGGAAGCAAAGTAGGTCTGTCTCCCTGACAGATGAGCATATGTTTCTAAGAGTTGGAAGGACTAATATATGTGAGTCACCTTGGTCACGGTGCATCTGGAGTCTTAGAATTCACCCTATACCGCGCTCTGTCCGACCTGATTGATCAAAAGAGAAAGGGCCCGCTTGCCCACTTCGGCGCTGTCACGTCCCCTCTTGGCAGCCGCACTCCCCAGAGAAGGTGGCGAGCTTGTGCGGCATCTGTGCTGGTTACTTATGGAAGTGATCTGAGGTGAGTTTTATCACAGCCTTTTATTTCTGCAAGGGAGCAGAGAGCACATTCTCCAGGCCCGGTGCTTGAAGAGAGACGACCAAAACAACAAATAAACGCAATGCTGTACAGAAGCAGGTGCTCGACTCATCTGCAGAGCTGAGTCACTTCAACATTCGTCTCATTGATTGCATTTCACTGGCATTCCTGTGTCGGCATATTGGAAAGA
The DNA here is from genome assembly GCA_033032245.1 of Poecilia picta. Classification (NCBI taxonomy): domain Eukaryota; kingdom Metazoa; phylum Chordata; class Actinopteri; order Cyprinodontiformes; family Poeciliidae; genus Poecilia; species Poecilia picta. The sequence continues at coordinate 10,729,561 of CM065359.1, read as the reverse complement.
GCACATTTCTTTCTTTTCAATCACGGGCAAACTGAATTAGCGTGTGTAAGCAGTGACCGGACTTTGACATTTTTAAGAATATCATCCAAAACGTGTCGAGAATGAAAAGCAAACATTCCACATTTCCTACACAGCCTGCTTTAGATAAAGTGAGAGTTTCTTGAAAAGGGAGACATTATGTAAAACTGACTTGTTGCAATATTATACTCTCATCGAAAACATGTCTTGAGTGTTGCTTTGATTCTCTCATGCATGTTTCAGGAATCCTTGAATTTCCCGTGGCAGTGATGTAGAGGCTCCTAAATTCTTGCTCCCACAAAGTTCTGCTTATTTCCACAAAGCTCCTCGTTGGAGCTGCAGTCTCCAGCTGAGCTTCTGCCTCCCCCGGCCCCACGCCTTCCCCACTCAGTTCTTCCAGACTAGCTGCAGCAGCAATTAGCAAACTCCTGGTGGAACTGCGGCTCTGCTGAGCTTAAAATACGGACTACCTCTCAGTGCATCGCTCCTAAGAATGGTTGTAAATGGCATCACCTTGTCGTGATGCCACGTTGAAGGTGGAGTGTCAGAAAGAGCATAGGCTTCTTAAAGAGACAGACGGCAATTTCAAGGCATGGAAGTGCGTAGTCAAATTTCTTTCAAGTCATGTTTGATAAATGCATCGACTTGATTGTGCCTGGAAAACACAATAACTCCCCTTTAAAATTAACTATTGCTTTTAGCTGACAATAACTAAGATTTTAATCTGACTGCTTGTGAGTGAAGTAATATTTAATTTGTGATTGTTCCAATCCAAATATGTTTAGTAGAGAAAGACTTTCTATTGCTGTTTCATAAGAGAACAAAACTGTCAGAACTATATTAGCTACACATATTTGTTTTAAATGTGTTTGTTAATACGGTAAAACCAAAGAATTTTAACTTTCACAGTTTTGCACTATATTGTGTCGTTCAACTACTACGAACATAAAATCCCAATAAAATATTTGGTGATTGCAGTGTTTCTCTCTTGTCTCCTATCAGTTATAACAAGAGAGCTTACAAAGACCTCTGGCAGCGCAAATTTTGTTTGGCTAAGATAGCAAACATAACATACTTACATAAAATTATAAATATTTAATATATACTGATGTTACATTATATCCAATAGATATGATTATTTTACAATTATTTTATACATCTAAATTTTGTCTGGCTATTAGCTTTCCAGTCTACACTGAAGATTCATAATTTTTTCATTATTACCACAATAACATGACAGTGCTAATGGACCTACCAGTAAAACAGATACAGAAAAATGGACAAGTAGTAACGTCACAGAACGATACTTCAGAATAAAACGATCCCTTAAGTTCTCATTTTGCGAGTCATTTAACGCCTTATTTTGGTGTTTTGGTTTCTCTGATGGCCACTTTGCTTTTCCATGTGCTAAATTTGTCTCTCTCTTATTTTTAACATTTGTGTACTGTTGTTCCCACTTTGTTTGAGTCATTTTGTCACAGTTTGCGCCTCTTTGTAGCTGGTTCTGTCTTTCGCTGCAATCATTTAAAAGTCTCTTTATGGCTATTCGGGCCTCACACTTATACTTTTATGTTTATGTGTTCCCACTTTGTTTCTTAGAATATATTAATAAAGCACATTATGTGTTTATCTTTGATTAACATGAATTCTCAGACTTGGTTCAGTGCCTGAACAGAGCAGAAGGGTGACATTTAGATATGTTGATTACACTTGGAGCCTGCAGCCCAGCTGTTGAAGCTGGGTTGTCCCATAACAGTGTCTGGAGTAATATCAGTTGACAGATCCCTTTTCTGACACCAGGATGTCCGTCTCTGGCCTTGACCACATCACAGTGTTTGGTATCCTGTGCCAGAGAGTGTCAGATAGCTTCCTATTGATGAATGATTTGAGTTGCAGAAGATGGACTGTGGTGCTGCCACCCGCAGGGGCCCGGGCCAGACGGATGGGTCCATTTGTAATGCAGTGGGGCCTTGGTAGCTGCATTAACTATTAAAGCGTGGTTATCTGGGGGTAATGGTACGCCAGCAGCACTGAAACAAACTACGGCCAGAGAAGGTGTAATCGTAACGTTGATGTATGGACCCTCATTTTGTGAGAATGGAAATCAGTAAAATGTCGCAAATGCTTAGACATAAATACAAAAATTTCAGTTTGCCAATAAATTAGCATAAAGAAAAGAAAGTTAATGATTCATCCTTGAGTGGTGTTGACACCACTTTGAATAATTGAATGCAAAACCTTTAAACACTAATTTGGGATTGACGGAAGTTTAAATATTTAATCTTTTTCTATGAGTAATGTGCTTTTATAAGTCGGCTGCTATATTCTAATAGGTTTATTAATATAATGTGCAACTGTTGGAAGAGAAGCTGTTTTGTAATGGGAAAGTTTTGGGTTTGATTTCCGGTTCCTTGGCTGGCAGGTGTCAATGGTCCTATTTAAGAGCAACCACTACCTGATTAGAAGTATACTCCTCAGGTTTTCTTTTGTCCTTTTATGTTAAATCTGATAATAACCATAAAAGTTTATGTGAACTGACTTATTATTTATACATACTACCGGTAAGCACATTCCGTAAAATGTCCACACTTGTCAAAGGTTATTTTTCGCTCTTTCTACACATGCAGGCTTACTGAAAACTACAGGGTTGTTATATTTGTTTTATAAACACTTACTGTTGTGGGAAATCAAAGGCTTTTCTCATCTATGCCATAAAGCTTTGAAAACATCTTAATGAGAGTAAATGTAAAAAAAACCCAAAAGGAAATCGGGTTAAGTTTGTATTCATGCCTATAATTTGGGTGACTTGTTTTCTGCTATGTTAAGAACAACATAAATGGGACTGAATTCTGGACAACAGCAGAAATTGACACCACTATAAGCTATTAGATGGTGTCATTTGACATTTCTTACACTTTAAAAACAAATCTTTGTCATAACCACATGTGATTACAATACAAAGCACTTTTCTGCAAAAAATTATGTATGGCAGCAAACTATCATTGCCCGTTTTCCTGATTGCATCATTGCTGTGAAGCAGAGTAGCGGCAGCATCATGTTGAGGGCATGTTTTCTCCCAGCAGGGCCCAGTTGCTGGTTGAAGTTGAAGGAAAGATGTATGCAAATAAATATAGGGCAATCCTGGAAGAAAGCCTGTTAGAATCTGTAGGAGACTTTACGCTGCGGCATTGGTTCACCCTGAAACAAGAGAACAGACATCAACATGCAGTCAGAGCTACAACACAATAGATCTGAAAATATTTAAGAGATAGAATGGCCTGCAATAAGACATGAAAATAGTCAGCAAGTAGTTCTACAAGTATTGACTTAGGGAATCTAAATATATGTGCATATCACACTTTTTTAGATATTTATTTGCAAAACATTTCATTTCCTTTTAACTTTCCCAATTTTGCACAATGTTGTGTTGTTCTACTACTAGAAAAAAATCTAATAAAATATTTGGTGATTGCAGCGTTATGCTCCTGTCTCCTATTATTTTATCAATTTAAAATAAAACTCTTCATACTCATACTTACTGTGTTACATGTGGATGTTTAAAATGAATCTCTTCATCACAAAAATATAGCAACTTATGGTTTCAGTGGAAGCATATCAAGAAAGAAAGACTTTGACGTATTCAAGTCAAGTCAAGGTTTATTTGTGTAGCATTTCTTTATTTTTATCGCACATTTTAGCAACAAGGCAGTTCAAAGTGCTTTATATATGTAGCAGCATAAATGGTACGCTGCCACTTTAAGAGCAATTTCAGCTGCTGCATATAAGCAAGCCTTCACCTGACATGAGTCTGTGTGCGTCGTGACGTCAATTGAAGTTGCTTTCTTTGTTTGCACCGTTCTGGGTAAGCGTGGCTGTTTTATCATTTGTCTGCTTTAGGAATGGTTATTGATGTTAACTGGTCTGTCTGCTTAGCCTCCTTCGCTGCACCTCCAATATCTGGGTCGATCTGTCCATTCATTCTTTGCTGATAGGAAGGTAAGACCTAGCGCAGCTAAGTAACATCTGTTTTATGTAAACAAAACCTTCACAGAGCGTTTTTTTTTTACAGTTGCACTGTATCTAAGTGGTATTGAAGATCTGATTATTTTGGCATTTATCAGGTCACAGGTAAGCAGCTGCTGCACGTTATATATATTTTTGTAGCAGTTGTATTAATTTGCTATATTCTTAGCCTCCTGATGACTCATCGGCATTGAACCTGGAGTGACACTCGCTGCTGTTTTGCCTAATTACAACTTGTTTTAAAAGACCAACTTGAACTTTCCCGGCTTCTGGGAGAATCGATGGCGCTACTGAAGGAATGAATTGCAACATTGTAGCGCCATTGTACCACTGTTTTACTGGTATTGTTTTGTTTCATTTGTTTGTCTTTCTTTTAGGGACTGAGGCTTCTGTGGTGGCGGTGGTGACCCCTGGTGGCGGTGTCTTGTCTTGCGTGTTTTGTTGGAGCACCCTTTTCTTTTTGTTTGCTGTGTTTTTGTAGTGTCTAGGGTGATTCCCTTTTTCTGCACTGGATGTTGTCCCCTTCCCTCACTACTTCCCCACCGGTAAGCCTCAGTTTCTTTTGCAATTTAGACATTTTATAATAAAGCTTGTCGACTGCATTCACTGTTTTAACCATTCAATTTCAGATTATTATTTTAAAAAGATCATAAAGTTTAATAAATTTTGTAGAACTTCCTGAATCTTGTCTCCTCATTTTCCAGCAGAACGTACCTGTGTCCTTCCTTAACTACATTTTCCTGGAGTTATTCCAGGTGGCGTTGTTGGTTTATTTTTGGATTCATAATTAGAAAGAAAAGAGAATCCAACCCCCCAGGTTGCCACAAATAGATAAATAAATAATTTAAAAAGTCATAAAAAGATCTTGCAGTCAAACATTACATTTTGTCGTGCTTCTTAATACTTGATAACACAACATGATTCAGCTGTTTGAGGAACGACATACATAATCTTTAACCAGTTCTCTGGGCTTTCTGTGAAAAAAGGTTTTCCGTCTTCCTTAGCTACGTACTGCGTTCTGTGGGACAAAATAATCCTAACCTCAGATGTAACAAAGCAGCGTGCTGAGGGAACCTGCCTCCAACAAACCTGAAATGATGTAGTTACCTCTGGTCTGCCCCACAGCACCGCCAGTAAATGAAACAAAGACCCGAAAAGTGGAGAGGGCAAACGACTAAATGACTTCCCCCTCTGCCGACTCAGTGTTGGCTTTTACTTGTAAACATCTGCGGTGAGGAAGTTCGCTTGATAAACTGATCAATATCTTCATCTGTTCCCCTGTTTTCACCGGAGGAAGTCATGGATGCAGAGAAAAGTGGGGAAATTGATTGGACTGTATCCTTTGCTGTTCTCATTTTGCCACCCTGAAGCGTGACTTAGTAAAAGTGCCTTGAGAGCTGATTGGCCTGAGACACGGAGGAACACCAGGAGTGCCTGGGTGCAGCGATGAGCCATCCATCCTCTGTACCTGCAAGAAGAAGGAGGAAGTGGGCATCTGCTTGCTGAATAAATCATCACTTAGTACATTCTGCTGCCGCAGTCCAATTAAGCAAAGGGGAACCCGTGAATTCGGTTAGGTGGTATGATTAATTACAGAGTACTGACAATACCCACTATAGCTCACAATATCCCAAAGGGCAAACAGTGATGCTTTTGGGGTTTTTTTGTGTGCACATTTTAACCTCATAAAAATATTGTTTTATGGAGATATAAAGCATTATTATTGGGACATTTTCACAATTGTGCTGACATAACTAAAAATGTCAACATCCAAAGCCTGGGCAACATTTGATAGTATTAAAAAGTATCTTAGACGAGCAAAAGGTATGTGAACAATTCAATTATAAAAGCAGCAAATGAGTAATCCCAACATTTCTGAAAAGCTAAGCGTATTAAGCAAATACCTACTTAGAGAAGATAATCATATTGTGGTCATTTCCTTCCTAGAGCTGATGAAATAGCTCTAGTTCTCACTCCCCAGCTCATGTTAATAGCACCTAATTGAACACAAAAAGACAGAGACAAAGGTGAAAGAGAAAGGTTAACAGGACTGACACAAAGGGCAGAAACCAGAGGAAGTCTAGCCTTAAGTGTCAAATCTGACTCGCATCACAGTCCATACAAGGAGAAAATTAGGCCTGGCCAGTAATTAGACCAACTCCGGTGGCCGGGGTTCTGGCCTCGGCTTTCTGAGAAATTATAGCCTTTTCTAAGACAACTGCTTTTAATGGCTTCAATCCTTCCATAAATGATACACAGTCCAGTCACATTAATGTGACCACCACGTACTTTCCACTTCAGAGTTAAATAACCAATCACAGAAGGCAGGTGGCAGCACAGTGCAGTTGAGCGTATATAAAGGGTGTGTGTGGGCTTCGGAAAACATTTCAATCGTTGGCGTAATGCAGAAACGAAGCGATTTATCCGACGTCCAAAAGGGCATGATCATTGGCTTTCGGGCCAAGGGTGGAAGCATTTCCGAAACGGCTGAGTTTGTGAACTGTTCGCGTGCCGCCGTGGTAAAAGTGTACCGTGCATGGCAAAATGGGACTGTCCAAAATCAACGACGTGGCAAATGTGGTGCACCACGGGCCATAGATGACAGAGGCGAACGACGGTTGCGGAGATGCGTTCGGGCAGATAGACGGGCTACCGTTGAGCAACTGACCACTAAAATGAACCAAGGGGCTACCACAAGTGTCTCCCAAACCACTATTCAGCGAACATTGCTGCGTCTGGGCCTCCGAAGCGGACGCCTGGTTCGTGCACCTATGCTGACTGGTGTTCATCGACGACGAAGGCTAGAATTTGCACGCCAGTACAGCAGCTGGACGTCCACTGAGTGGCGACAGGTAGCGTTTTCAGATGAATCGCGTTTTATGCTCCATCGGACAGATGGACGTTGGCGTATAAGGCGTGAAACCTCTGAAAGGAACCACCCTGCAACCATTGCAGGAACGGTCCAAGCTGGAGGCGGGAGCATTATGGTCTGGGGAATGTTTTCCTGGCATTCTCTGGGTTCACTGATTATTGTGGAAGGCACGATGGATCAATACAAGTACGCATCTGTCCTTGCGGACCATGTCCACCCCTACATGCGCATTGTTTTTCCTCAGGATGATGGCATCTTCCAGCAGGACAATGCGAGGTGCCATACAGCTGCCAGTGTACGTGCGTGGTTCGAAGAGCACCAGGATGAGTTTACCGTCCTCCCCTGGCCAGCAAACTCACCTGACTTAAACCCAATCGAGCATCTGTGGGACCATCTCGATCGAGTTGTTCGCGCCATGGATCCTCAACCGCGTAATCTAGCGCAGCTGGCCACGGCATTAGAGTCGGCATGGCTCAACATCCCAGAGAAGACCTTCAGGGACCTAAGTGACTCTCTTCCTGCACGTCTCGTAGCAGTTCGCTCTGCGAAAGGTGGTTATTCTGGCTTTTGACAGATGGTCACATTAATGTGACTGGACTGTGTACGTTCGAGGGCTGACGTTTGACTGCTGCCGTGTCAAATAGAAAGGTCAGAGATGATGTGACAGATGAGCAGAGAAGAAAGGGAGACAATGAGGGGAATAATTGCGAAAAGGTCTGGTTCAAGCCTGGCATTTTCGGTTTCCTGTGAAAGAATCTTCTCTGAAGATGTTGCAGCAAACAAGATTCTCTACTCTTCCTTGTGTTTCTAGAAAGTCTTACTTGACTAATTAAAACGACTAAAATAGGGATATGTTGTTAAGAATAAGGTACCTGTGCTTTTAATAGCTTTTTTGTTAACTGCATCAGTCTTATGTCACCAGAATTTATTCAACTATTTTATTGCTTTATTTTACGTTAACCTGCTCACTTTAACATATTTCTTATCTTGGTGTGCTTTTGTATAGCGTTTGTAAAAAAAATAAAATAAATAAAAGACAGTTTATTTTAAAAGATGCTGCGTAAATACAAGAGCTGCTACTTTAACATTACAGAAGAAAATTACAGTATTTATTCGCACGGTGTAATGTAAACACATATCATAACTGGAGTCTAAATGAGCAAATAACAGATGTCCGAGTGCAAATGAACAGAGCACTGTGAGCTATTTATTTATTTATGGTTAGAAATCACTTTTTTTCTACATTTTTTATATTTAGTTTATTCTGCTATACTATTTGTGTTTGTCTTTGGTTTATGTTTGCTTCCTTTCCTGCCATCTCTTCCTCTCTCCCTCAGCCAGCCTACAGCTCTTTCCTCACAGCTTCACCTTGTACCCAATCATCCAGCTGTTTTGTGTCCAGTACTCAAGTTTCCTTCTATTTATTTCCTCAGTTTATTTCACCTTCTTCTTTTCCTCCTAGGTTCTCTAAGTCTCTTATTTTTTTATCCATTTGTGTAGCAGCTCTGTGTGCTTGGGTCCTTCACCAAAACTGTTCCAAACTTGACAAGCGCAGAGCAATCTGTGTCCTGCTCTCCCTCCCTCTTGCATGAATGTACTGTGAAGCACTTTGCATTTCCTTGTGTGTGAGTGGTGCTCTATAAGTAAACTTGAACAGTTGTGTTTGGCTGGTGTCGCCAAGCAACTAAGAAATGAGAGCACAGCACCATTATGCAGAGCCTCAAGCTGGGTTGTATGAATGGATGGATGTATGCATGAACTCGGCGATAGAAATGCTGTGCTGTAAAACATAGAAAATGGAACTTTTCCTCCACAATAGTTACATAATTCAGAAGTGTTGTGTAAAACTGCTCACCAAATAGCATTGGGACATTTTGAATGTCCAAGTGCTGTCCTTATTGTTCAGTGAGTGACAGCCATGTTATTCCAGTTTCCACAAAATCCAAGTAGAAACTCTTGTGCATCATCATAATAGAAATTGTATACATATGTATTGATGAGGTCACTAACTAATCTTTGAAAAGAGTTCTAATCTTGAATATATGGAGTCATGTTATGACTTTATAATTTCAGCAAATATGTAAGTAGGTTATCATTGGATTTGGAGTTGTTTAATTTTTAATTGTATTTTTTCTCATAGATTGTTGCTGGCTGATAATATTGGCTCGTAAGCCTGACAGCTAATACTTCAGAGAGAAGACAGCAATAGTATTGTGACAACTTTAGTGATGCAAAAACATTATTTTGAGAAACAATGCCTATTTTTTGAAAAAATAAAATGTAATAAATTAAAATAATAAGTTAGCAAAAACATTTTACTTAATAAATACAAATTACTCAAATAGATGCATATTCTTGTCTCTCTCTTCTCTTTTTTCCTGGACTGAAATCAAAAAGTAAAAGTGCATATGGAAACAAGGAGAATGTTTTTAACACAATGCCCAATGTTTCCATTAGACAGGACTCATGTATTTTCATCATGACATAAATACTCTAAGAAAAACAATTTTTAAAGGTTTTATCCTGCACATAGTCACCTTTATTTGCAGCATGTCCGACAGGAAAATGGGTAGAAACAGAAGGAATGAAGACATGGAGCAAAAATTTCAGAGTTGGAAATCGAATCCTGGACGGCTGCATCAAGAACTAATAGCCTCTGTGTGTAAAAATAGCTGCAAACTAATCTAAAATAAACAAAATAATTCAATACACAGTTGCTATACAAAGGTCTTTAATAGATGTAACATGTAACAGAAGACTTATATTTCTCTAACTCCCTATAGGAAAAGTATTGATGTTGAAAAACTAGTGGAGGAGACTTAGCAGGAGTATTTAATCACTTAATTGGCCAGAGGTTGCAATGCACTAATAAAAACACAGCAGGCACTAAAATTTATCAGCTTTATTCGGGTAATCTGGGTAGATTTGAGAAGGTATAATTGCGTATACATTCTTCATCGTACTTATACAAAGTGAAGGTTGCCTAAAATTTTAATATATTTATACGCCCTCCAAGGTAATTATTAACTATTGCTGAAGTTATCGCTCAGCTACCTGCTTAGGTCAGTGCATCAGCTGAAACTTCAGAAGGATGCTGGTGAAACTGTGATGAGCAGAAAACCCTCAGAGTATTTTTCATATTACTTAAGGAGAGAGAGAAGAGAGAGAGAGAGAGAGAGAGAGAGGGAGAGAGAGAGAGAGAGAGAGAGGAGAGAGAGAGAGAGAGAGAGACTACTGAAAGAGCAAGGTCAGAAATAAAACATGCAAAACAAGTATTAGTGACCTGAAATATATTTTAAAACATCACTTAATGTTGAAACCAGGTTTATCAATATAAATAATAATAATAAAAAAAACCACACCACTTTAATTCTCCTCTGAGCTGAATTGCTGTCTGTGGAGATGGACTGTTTCCATTCCCACCTTTATTCGTTGCTGTGGTTTATCTTGTATGAAAATGCTGCCTTCCATACATTATGTGAATGTAATCCAATTCAGAGGAATGCTTGCCGGGGCAGCCGAGAGTCACGATTGAGTCATACCGTGAGATGCTATCTGGGAAAAACCGCCAAACCTCCTTTTACAGTCACAGGCAGGCAGAATAAGTCATGTTTGGTTTTAATCTTCACAAGCAGCCAGTCAGAGTTACAGTGTTTATACCGCCGTGTCTACACATGAAAAATCTGTGTGTCAAAGAGGACTACTTTGACACACTGGTGAAGCTTAACACCAGAGGAAGTGAAAAGGAACCCTTAAAGTAATATTAGGAGATGTAAAAAAAATACACTTTTGTATAAAATAACTAATTTAATGTCCAAAATTCATAAAACATTTTAGAGTTATATTACAGTTCTTGCTGGTGTCTTAATAACTAACAAAAAATTAAAGAGAATCTTTACTGTTGCATGTTTTGTTCACATCATGGTTTAATATCACTAAATTGACTTTCCAGGAAGTGTCAAAGTATTCCTACATATAGATAAGTCTTCATAACCAAAATGAAAAAAAAAAACTGTTGCTTTCACCTTTGAAGTTTGCAATGAATGCCAACTTTTTTCTCCTTTTGTTATTTTGCAGATAATGACTCACTGTGGGTTTGCTGGAGTCCCAAGCCAATTTATTGCTTTAATACATGTCATTATATGCATGATCAGTCTTAATACATGAATAAATGTGTTTTAAATGTTGTTGATCACGATTAATTCAAATTTTAACAAGAGGCACAAACACCTTCTCCCAGTGGGTCGGGTTGGTTTGGATATTTTTATTTTCACTAATTGGATTGAAATACTTTGTAGAAAAAATACTTATACTGTCTGTTTTGTTTACAAGTATAGAATAAATGCCTGTTATTAGTGAGCCAGTTTGTAAAATGCTCTCAGATCAACATATGTTATTGCATTTGGAAGAGTGTTATGCATTTAATGTGTGATTTTGGCATGTGTTTATGTGATCGACCTCCCGTTAGCACATCTGTTCTTTTGTGTCATCGAAAAATAAGTATTTTTATAGTCATTCACTGAATTAAATTGCTGCTTTCTCAGGCTCGTGTTCACCACTGAGCACAAATGACAAATATAAATTCGATGTCATCTAGACGTTTTTATTCATTTCCCCCCATCATTTTAACAGTAATCTGTGGTAAAATGACAACTTTTCGAAACAAGGCACAACATATAACATTCAGACTGGACTATTCAAGGTAAATGTTTTGTCATTTAGTCATGCCAGTTATAAGCATCTGCCACCTGGGGCTGTATTCAGTCACTGCACGTTACATTTGTAATGGTTTTAACCTGTAGTCAAGTACTCTGAAAATATGAAACAGGCCAGTCAACAGCAGTGGCACTTCATCCAAAATGAAAGGATATCACCTAAATGAAAATAAAATAGCAAATAACTATTTACTTTTCTCTCTGCTGCATCGGTTTTGTTTACTGATAGATTTCAAGGAAAATATCCTGTTCTTTGGTGACCTAATGCTTCCCTGTGTTTACCAAATAGAGTTTTTTGTAATCATTTGCATTTGTTGCATTTGTGTTCAGTCAATACTTTGCAGAACCACATTTACACTGCAATTACAGCTGCAAGTCTTTTGAGGCACCGTTCTGTGAGCTATATAACACATTAATTGTTTAGTCATTGCTTAACTCAATTAAATTCAAAGGGACAGTAATTGGTGTTGCAACTCTAACAAATTTTTCAATATATTATACAGTCGTATTCAGTAAATTAATATGGGTAAACTCATGTATCAGATCAAAGGTACGTTTTGAAAACAACAAACTTTAGCAAATATTAAACATATTTTTATTAGACCCTCATTTCTGAGCTAAGAATGCATCCATATTGTTCTGATGTTATATTCTAATCTTAATTATCATGTTTTCATTAGCTATAAGCAAGAAATTGTCACCATTAACAGAAATAAAAGCTTTAAAATATCAGTCTGTGTGCAATAATCTATACAATCTGTTTTACTTGTGAGGTGAGTCACTGAAATCCATGCACTTTCTGTTAATATTGTAGCTTACATTCTGTACATGGGATGATTTACAATGACTGTTCTCCTGTAAGACCTAAAAAAAAAGCCTCTGGTTGGAGATGCAGTTGTTGATTTAGAGTTTCATTATGAGGATGAGCAGAAGTTTCCATTATGCATATTTTATGAAGTATCTTGTTTTGTAAAAGTGTTTTGCCAAAATGGCTGTTGTTACATTTAGAAAAAAGTAGAACCGTCCAAATGTGAAGTTATCCTAAACGTACAGGCAAAGAAGCTACAAACTGCTTAATGTCAATTAAGCCAATTGTCATGCTTGTAATCTACAGTGATAACTTAAAGCAAACTATTACAAGAAGCTAAAGGAAAAATACAACAGAGAGTTGCCATAAGTCATGCATTCAAAAGGCAATTTGACAAAAAATACCAAGTAACAGTTTGTAATCTTCTGAATTTTTAAAAAAAGTTAAAAAATTCCAGACATTTCTCCCATTGTCCTGGAATGTAGCAAGTACAATTAATTTTTGCTAAACACTGACTGACCTAATTTAAGCTCATGTTCCTTGTGTAAGGGACATATACACATCGGTTTCAACCGTTAGCATTTGCTATCATTTAAACATGCAAAAAATTTGAAGATCATTAAAAAAAGTCTAAATGACTTCATATTTTCCAAAACCTCACACGTTCTTTGAAGAAAGCATAATTATGCTCTACTGAATTGTAGCTCATTGTGTTTTCATGAAAAGCCCTTTAAACACATTCGCAGAGGAAGAATGCTGACGTTTTTACACAGAGCAGCAGGGTTACTACCCACTGTGAGCAACATTAACCCTCCCAGTAATTACCTGTTTTATACCGAGCACACCCAGTTTGTTTGATTTCTTTACTTTTTTTTTTTCATTTTAAGCTGCAGCGCTTCTTTTCTTTGCAGAGACTTAACTCTCTTGTTTCCACTCTGTCACCACAGACAGTGGGGAGCTAATCCAATCCTGCTGCCCACCCAATTGAGATGGATCACGGTTAGGAATGAGCAGAATAATTCATGGACCCCTGAGCTCATGAGACTGGCCAAGGTGAAAAAGAGAAGACTTTTATTACAACAGAGATTATTTATTAATCCTGACGTGACCCTCATCAGTTCAATAATTAAGACTTTGGAGCGTTATGCCAGGTTTACATTTCGGAATATATAAAACCTCTTGTAATCACTAGTCTGTCCTACAGGTCATGTGTCTCACTCTCACATTTGTGACTGCTTCCAGAGAAATGTACCTTTAGTTTATACTTGTTTTGGTAACAATGTCAGAAAAAAATATATACATAACCAGAACAAACATAACAACCTACAAAAGCTAATTGAAGTTTTCCTTTGGCATTCTGTAAGCAGTGAGTTTATGCTTGCATCTCTGAAATTATACCAGTGGATCATTGAACATCTGATGACACTGTGCAACACTGAAAAATTGCAACAGTAAAATCTTATAGCACCAACACTCTCCGTTCTCTTGTTCTTCTTTTATGGTCTGCTTATATTTTTATGATTTTGCTTACAAGTGGAGACAAAACAAACATAAAGAAATAGAATTGCACATAACAAAACTGTTTTGCTAAAAATGATTTCACATTCAGTATGCCTAGACCTTCAGCAAGGACACAGTCAACCAATCACATCGCAAAGGAATTCATTTGTCAATCTGTCTTAGTTTTAGGGTCAGTTTGTATGCCTGTGTTAAAGTCCAAGGATATTACTTTGAAGAGAAACAAAAAAAAAAACAACAAACAAACAAAACAACTCCAATCACTAACAACACCAATCAATGTCTAGATTGGTGTAATTTAGACATTACACCAATCTAAATATGACAATATCTCATATCAAATAAAGATAACCAGACTAAGCAAAAGATTTAATCTTCAAGTCATGACTTCATGTCTAGACAGCCCTGGTTAAAAAATAATGGGCCTCTAGACGTGATACGTTTCCAACAACTGCCAGTGTTTGTTTTGACAAAACTTTATACGACCGGTAAGAAATATTGACCAGCTCTTCTTTGCAGAAACGTTCTGGACGCTCATTGGGGATTTTTTATGTGTGGTAGAGCATCTGTATTGGATTTAAGTACATAGCTCATCTAGGCCACAAAGGCTTTCATTTTCTTGAGCCATTTAGATGTAAACTTGTTGGTATTCTTTGAATCACTGTTGTAGTGGACAGCCCAACTGAGCTCCACATTAGGGTTAAATAAACCTGGTTCTAAATTTCAACCCAGGATATATATATATTTTTTGTACAGAACAGAATTTTTGGTTCCATCAATTACTGCAAGCAATCCAGGTCCTAAAGAAGAAAAAAAGCATCACCATAATACCAACATCATTGAATGTCGCTTTGATGTTTTTTTAATAGCTGTGTTTTAACCAAATATAACAGGAAGCCAACATTCCAAAATGTTTCATTTCTCTCCATGGAATACTTTCACAAAAGGGCTAGAGGATCATATGTTTGCTTTTTTTGGAAAATGTTCATCAATCTGAGTGCCAGAAATGTCTTTAAACAGCTGATGTTTTCAGAGAGTTGGCTCCTGAGCTGAATGCTGCCTCGACTGTGTAGTTCTGAGATAATTGAGTAAACACGTGTCTAAGCACCTGAGGGGCCCATATGGCTCATACCTGACAAGCAACTCTGAAACGTATTTTGGCTAAAGATCATTTTGTGTTTTATAGACCAATTTCATAATCTTTAACATCTGTATTTTGTGAGTGTGCATCTGTGTTTTACTGGTATAACGTTTTTAAATTCTCCTGGAGTGTTTCTTTTTTTAAAAGGGTGATAGTTGCAGTAATACACCCTCCTTAAATTAATCCACGTATGCCATTTGTCCCGTTTTGACAGGAAACTCTTTAATCTGGCAACATTTTATAGATGAAGAGTACAAGTCTTACTGGTTTGTCTGATGCACCAGTTTCTGTATAAGGCTCTAATGGTTCTGGAAGTTGTGGGACGCAGACACACTAACACACAAGGGCCCTGAAGGATCCCTCAGGGCTGAGATTCCTCAGCATGGCATCAACAGTCCTTTTGTCTTTCAGAAATATTGAAACTACTACATCTGTTGTTTTTTTTTTGTTGTTCTCTGAGTCTTTTCAAAATCTGTTAAGATTGTAAAATAATCCAGTTTGACTTCTTTGTTTTAGAACTAGAAATGTAATATTTCTTTATACATATCTGGATAGAAATTGCATCTATTTGGCTATTTAGATTACATTTGTGAATCTGCACTACAAAAATAAATCTTGGAACAGAAAATGCAATTATTTAAATATCCTCCCAAAATTCCCCAAGAGAATGTGAAGTCATGTTCACAAGCTATATTCAAACATAAATTAAATAAAAGTTAAACAAAAACCACTACACTGCTCATTTTTAAAGCAAAAACATCCATTGGCAAAAAACCCACAAAATTCTCCTGTGACACACATTTCAGCTTTGGGGAGGAACTTTGTGGTGCTGCGCTTGTTGTCGAGGATGTCCTGGGGGCCACATCGGAGAGCTCATTCTAAAGTGCCGCTTGAAATGGAACCAGATGGTTCTGCTCGGTTCATTACTGGAAGAGCCACCGGTGCAACTGATTAGACAGATGAATCAATAAGCGCAATCAGCGCAGTAATGATAAACATATAAAGAAAAGCGATTCCAGTGAAACAAGTGGGAATGACTCGCGGGAGGATCCTTGATAATCACTAATCGCCGAGCCACTATATAAAAGGGAGCGAGGCGTCTGTGCAGCACCTTGATGCGTTTTCAGAACTGGAAAAAGAAAAAAAGAAGAAGAAAAAAACCCAATTATTCAGACGTAAAGCATCGCGGAGAGGAGGCACTGGAGCTCAAGATGCGCTAGTCGGCGCCTTAAGTGTAAATTTCGGTACTTGTGTGTTGTAGTGCGCACTGAAGCCTCAACTCGTCGAACTTGAGGAGGAGCCCGACCTCTGTAGGATCTATCGAGCCCATTGAGTCTCCAAATCTCGGGTGATAGAACTGAAATGAAAGAGCGAGTTGAGATACAACTACCGAGAAGCTCGGAAGACGAAGATGCGTTACTCATTTGTTTTCTTTGAGCAGCGCCTCTGTGTGCAAAATCCAAATTGCGCACCGCACATTTGCAACAGCAGCTGAAATCCTGCGGGGCAGATTTGCGAGATCGCGTGATCTATTTTACACCTAAATCCCACCAAGTGCACTATCTGATCTGCGCAAGATCTCACGGGAGGTGTGCGTTCTGCAAGACCTGTGTGCGTCTTTATCCCCTGGGCTTTACGGCCAAGCTTGGAATGACTTCTCATTTGCGTAAAGCCAGTTTTTACAGCCAGGCAACCCCTCCTCCCTCGCTCCCATCTCTTTTTGTTTAAGCCCACTCAAATATTCATTACACTAGCACTTATTGATCCGGCTTTAAAACCCAAATGATTTCAACGTAACTCATTCAGTCAGTTTTACATTTTGGTATATATTTTTTACTGTACATTTGCATTAGTGTCAGCGTCCTGCAAAGTCTCTAGTTCGTAAGGAAGTAGAGCCACTGTTGAGCGGAGGGAGGGAAGATCTGTGCAGTCAAACAGAAGAAGCTGGAGAGGAAGAAAAGTAGGAAACCACCGCAGTCAAGCCCCGGAGTCTCATTCAGCACCACTCGCTGGTGGACAGCGCCTGAGCGGCAGAGTTGACGGAGAATCAGAAGATCTTCTCAAACATCAAATCCGGAGAGATACTTGCAGTCATCAGATTGTGTGTGTAGAGAGAGAGAGAGAATCGCATTTCTCTTTCCACTTCCCACCTCTCTTTCTGTTGTTTTCCCTATCGTAATCTGTGGGGGTTCACGATGCAACATTCAAACAGCGGGGGAGTCCAGAGCTGCTGACTGGAACTGGCTGGCAAAGACGCAGGAGGAAGAGGGGGAACCAAGCGGGAAAGGAGCACAACTTCTTTCTTCTCTACTTTCAGCTCACTTCAACCAAGAGGGCTGAAAGGTAAGAGACTTCTCCGTCTTTCTTCATCAGGAGGGTTCGGCAGTGGTATTGCAGTCAAACATTACTGAGTAACACAATTGTGCGGTGGCTTCTAGTCTGGGGAGAGTGCTGCCCTGGTTAGCTTTTAAAAGCAGGATCACCTTAAATGAGTGAAACGTGCGAGTGATGACATGGATACTGTCATGTATGGGCTTCTTGTGACTAATCCAAGAATAAATGTTGGGACTTAAAAAAAAAGGCCTTTCAGTGTGAATAAATATTCAAGTGTGTGTGTGTGTGTGTGTGTGTGTGTGAGTGTGTGTTGCCTCTCTGATCACACTCAACAGATGAATCACCTTTGCTGAAAGGCTTATGAGGAATGACGTTTCTTGGGGGGCCGATGGGGTTTTTGACTGTACAATGAACCCCTTCTTAAGCTTGAGCCCCCTCTGAGATCCCCCTCCCCTTCACTTTTTTTAAATTCCCGCTTTTTTTTGGCTTCCTCCTGCTCCTCAGATGAGTGATTCTAAGGAGTCTGTGGATCTAATTCAGGTTCTTTCTTTTGCTGTCAAATATGTGTTTGTGTGTTTTACAATTTCTGCATTGCTTTTGCTTGCAATTATGGCAAGATGCCTGATGATGCCTCAGCTCACTATCTTTCTGAGAATGCATTAATTGCTGTTCACATTTTTGCAGCTCTTAGACTGTGAAACACGATGCCTTAAAGAAAAACATCCCTCTCTGCAGGCATGTCCAGATGATGTGAGAACATGTTCTTGTTAACTCTGGATTTGCATAGGAATCTATAATCAAACACCTTTAATTTTGCATACAGGTGGATCTAAATGAAATGGGACAAGCCAATCTAATCTAAGTCAATGATTAAAACCAATACCACAGATACCCAATTGGCTTTCAGTCTGGACTTTGACTGGACCATCTTAATACCTGATGATGAATTTGGTCTAAACATTCCATTTTAGCTCGGGCTTTTTTTATAGGGTTGTCAGTCTTTTGTAGTTTTGAATAGATCTATTTTTTTTCACGATTGCTTTCTTTTTTAGCTTCATCTATTTTCCAATGGACTCTGTCCACCTTCTCTCCCTCTGCTCTTTGAAAACATCCCTACGACATAATGCTGCCAAAATCAGGTTTCATTGAAGTGCTGGTGTGTTTACATGTAGACCAAAGATTTTCAGATTTGGACTCGTTTGACCACACCACCCCTCCTTGGGCTGCCACCTTATCGTGGTGGAGGGGTTTGTGTGTCCCAATGATCCTGGGAGCTATGCTGTCTGGGGCTTTATGCCCCTGGTAGGGTCACCCAAGGCAGACAGGTCCTAGGTGAGGAACCAGACAAAGTGCAGCCTGAAGACCCTTATGATGGAAACGAACTTTGAATCTCGCGTTCCCTTGCCCGGACGCGGGTCACCGGGGTCCCACTCTGGAGCCAGGCCTGGAGGTGGGGCACGATGGCGAGCGCCCGGTGGCCGGGCTTTTAACCACGGAGCCCGGCCGGGCTCAGCCCGAAGAGGAGACGTGGATTCCCCTTCCAATGGGCTCACCACCTGTCGGAGGGGCCAAAGGGGTCGGGTGCAATGTGTTACGGGCGGTGGCCGAGGGAGGGGACCCTGGCGGTCTGATCCCCGGCTGCAGAAGCTGGCTCTTGGGACGTGGAACGTCACCTCTCTGGTGGGGAAGGAGCCGGAGCTAGTGTGCGAGGCTGAGAGGTTTCGGCTAGAAATAGTCGGCCTCACCTCGACGCATGGCTCTGGTTCCGGAACCAGTCTCCTTGAGAGGGGCTGGACGTACTTCCACTCTTGGAGTTGCCCACGGCGAGAGGCGCCGGGCAGGAGTGGGCATTATTGTTGCCCCCCATCTTGGCGCCTGCACGTTGGGGTTTACCCCGGTGAACGAGAGGGTAGCCTCCCTCCGCCTACGGGTGGGGGGACGGGTTCTGACTGTTGTCTGTGCTTACGGGCCGAACAACAGTTCAGATTACCCACCCTTCTTGGAGTCCTTAGAGGGGGTACTGGAGAGCGCCCCTCCTGGGGACTCCCTTGTTCTGCTGGGGGACTTCAACGCTCACGTGGGCAATGACAGTGAGACCTGGAGGGGCGTGGTTGGGAGGAACGGCCCCCCTGATCTGAACTCGAGTGGTGTTCTGTTGTTGGACTTCTGTGCTCGTCACGGTCTGTCCATCACGAACACCATGTTCAAGCATAAGGGTGTCCATACGTGCACTTGGCACCAGGACACCCTAGGCCGCAGTTCGATGATCGATTTTGTCGTCGTTTCATCGGCTCTGCGGCCGTATGTCTTGGACACTCGGGTGAAGAGAGGGGCGGAGCTGTCCACTGACCACTACCTGGTGGTGAGTTGGCTCCGGTGGTGGGGGAGGAAGCCGGTCAGACCTGGCAGGCCCAAACGTGTAGTGAGGGTCTGCTGGGAACGTCTGGCGGAGTCCCCTGTGAGACGGAGCTTCAACTCCCACCTCCGGCAGAACTTCGAACACGTTCCGGGGGAGGTGGGGAACATGGAGTCTGAGTGGACCATGTTCCGTGCCTCCATGGCCGAGGCGGCTTATCGGAGCTGTGGCTGCAAGGTCGTTGGTGCCTGTCGTGGCGGCAACCCCCGAACCCGTTGGTGGACACCTTCGGTGAGGGATGCTGTCAAGCTGAAGAAGGAGTCCTATGGGGTCTTTTTGGCCTGTGGGACTCCAGAAGCAGCTGATGGGTACCGGCGGGCGAAGCGGCATTCGGCTCGGGTGGTCGCTGAGGCCAAAACTCGGGCGTGGGAGGAGTTTGGCGAGGCCATGGAGAAAGACTTCCGCACGGCTTCGAGGCGATTCTGGTCCACCATCCGGCGTCTCAGGAGGGGGAAGCAGTGCAGCACCAACACTGTTTACAGTGGGGATGGTGTGCTGCTGACCTCGACTGGGGATGTTGTGGGTCGGTGGGCGGAATACTTCGAAGACCTCCTCAATCCCACCAACATGCCTTCTGTTGAAGAAGCTGAGCCTGTGGACCCTGGGTTGGGCTCTCCAATCTCTGGGGACGAAGTCGCCGAGGTGGTCAAAAAACTACTCGGTGGCAGGGCCCCGGGGGTGGAAGAGATCCGCCCGGAGTTCCTTAAGGCTCTGGATGTTGTAGGGTTGTGTTGGCTCACACGACTCTGCAATATCGCATGGACATCGGGGGCAGTTCCTCTGGATTGGCAGACCGGGGTGGTGGTCCCCCTGTTTAAAAAGGGGGACCGGAGGGTGTGCTCCAATTACAGAGGGGTCACACTCTTAAGCCTCCCTGGAAAGGTCTATTCAGGGGTCCTGGAGAGGAGGGTCCGTCGGATAGTCGAACCTCGGATTCAGGAAGAGCAGTGTGGTTTTCGTCCTGGTCGTGGAACACTGGACCAGCTCTATACCCTCAGCAGGGTCCTGGAGGGTGCATGGGAGTTCGCCCAACCAGTCTACATGTGTTTTGTGGACTTGGAGAAGGCGTTCGACCGTGTCCCTCGGGGGGCCTTGTGGGGGGTTCTCCGGGAGTATGGGGTACCGGGCCCTTTGATACGGGCTGTAAGGTCCCTGTATGACCGGTGTCAGAGTCTGGTCCGCATTGCCGGCAGTAAGTCGGGCTCGTTTCCGGTGAGAGTTGGACTCCGCCAAGGCTGCCCTTTGTCACCGATTCTGTTCATTACTTTCATGGACAGAATTTCTAGGCGCAGCCGAGGTGTTGAGGGGATCCGTTTTGGTGGCCTTAGGATCGCATCTCTGCTTTTTGCGGATGATGTGGTCCTGATGGCTTCATCAGATCGTGATCTGCGGCTCTCGCTGAAACGGTTCGCGGCCGAGTGTGAAGCGGCCGGGATGAGGCTCAGTGCCTCCAAATCCGAGGCCATGGTCTTGAGCCGGAAAAGGGTAGAGTGCCTTCTCCGGGTCAGGGGGGTCGTTCTGCCTCAAGTGGAGGAGTTTAAGTATCTGGGGATCTTGTTCACGAATGAGGGAAGAAGGGAGCGGGAGATCGACAGGCGGATTGGGGCGGCGTCTGCCGTGAAGCGGGCGCTGTACCGGTCCGTCGTGGTGAAGAGAGAGCTGAGTCAAAAGGCGAAGCTCTCGATTTACCGGTCGATCTACGTTCCCACCCTCATCTATGGTCATGAGCTTTGGGTCATGACCGAAAGAACGAGATCACGGATACAAGCGGCCGAAATGGGTTTCCTCCGCAGGGTGGCCGGGCTCTCCCTTAGAGATAGGGTGAGAAGCTCGGTCATCCGGGAGGGACTCAAAGTAGAGCCGCTGCTCCTCCACGTCGAGAGGAGCCAGTTGAGGTGGCTCGGGCATCTGGTCAGGATGCCTCCTGGACGCCTCCCTGGTGAGGTGTTCCGGGCACGTCCCACCGGGAGGAGGCCCCGAGGAAGACCCAGGACACGCTGGAGGGACTATGTCTCTCGGCTGGCCTGGGAACACCTTGGGGTTCCCCCGGAGGAGCTGGAAGAAGTGGCTGGGGAGAGGGAAGTCTGGGCCTCCCTTCTGAAGCTGCTGCCCCCGCGACCCGATCCCGGATAAGCGGAAGAAAATGGATGGATGGATGGATGGATGGATGACCACACCACCCGCCTTACACTCCTGTGACAAACATCAAACTTGGCTTCCAGTTACTTTCTTACAGCACTTTTACATAATGCATTGATTTGTGGAGTTTATTGTCCTTCCAGCAGATTCTTCCTTAGGATATTGATTATAACTTGACGTTGTTTTAAATACCTGCACAACTTCATGCCTGACATGGTGTGTTTCCAGGTCTCCATGCTGTTTGTTCATTAGTATTCTATAAACAACCCATAAAGCCTTCTTAAAACAGATGCATTTTTACTGATGGTGTATAACTCACAAGTGAACTCCGGTTTCTAAATGGGTGACCTCTGAAGCTAGCTAGATAAAGTGGGGGGTAGGGTATTGATGGGGCTAAGTAAAAATGAATGTAAATCCCTTTTGTTTTCATACATACTTCTTTTTTATTGGTCTATCGTGTTAAATCTTGTTGATGGTTGTGGTACAACAAAATGTGTTGAACTGCAAATGGCATAAATAGTTTTGCAAGTCATTATAAGTTCATGACTTCCATCTCATACTGAATAACTTGGCAGATGAACTCTCTTTAAAGATTACATCCAGATTTTGTAAGTGCCCTGTCTACATGGACTTCTGACCCCATTTTTGAAAAGGAGAACTTGTAGCCATCAAAAGCCTTTTATAATTTCCCAACAGGCATGATTTGCTTATTTGCAGACATGACCTTTTGTTGGCCTGTCTTTCGCTGCACTCCCAGTCTAAAGCTGTGCACCAAACACAAAGAAACGGCTCAGAATCAAAAGTTCATGTTGTGTTTCAGTTGGCAGAGTGTGGGACGAGGTCATGAATAAAGTTGTTCTGTACGGATCTGCTGCGCCTGAGATCCAATTTGCAAAAGAACAATCAGTGATTCACAGACTGTTCTGAACCGAAGCTCGCCGAAGATCCAGCAGGGTTCAAAATGCAACTTGCTTTTGAAGACAGACTTTTGCCAGGTCTGTATTCTGTTCCAGACCTGGTAATGCCCCCTTTAGACCCAGAAAAATCATCCAGGATATATTTACTGTCACTTCCTCCATCTTTTATGATTTATTTTCCATGCCGCTGTGAGTTAGTGTGACATTATAGGAGCGGGGCACGATAAATTATTCTCCTCGTCGGCATCTCTTCCCCTTCCCTTTCATGCCGCGCAGAAAACCAGCACATACGTCAGCGTCGAAATTCACAGGCATCCAGCAGTGGAAATGAGAGCGACAGACGACGAGGGAGAGGCAGACAGCCGCTTTCTCAGTTTGTTGGAGGAGTTTTAGAAATCCATTCATCTGCTGTTCTTTATCACTGACTCACCATCATGGTGTGTGCACATTCTGGATCACCTCCTCTGCATTCCTCTCCTGCTGCCCATCTGTTCATCAGTGGGATGCCTGTGTGGCTTTGCTGTGCTGACCGCGGTGCGATGATGTCCAAAAAGCCACAGCAGAGCCAATCCTCACCAATTCAACTCATCATTTTCTAAAATTGACAAATAATTATCTCTGGGATACTTCTAAGCAGCTTTTTGTTGTTGTTGTTGTTTAATACTTGATTCATTTCTGGCTTTTGAATGACTTATGTAAGCATTTGCACACAGAAACCCATCATTCTCATGTTTTATATTTAATCAAGTCCAAATTCTCCTGAGTGAAACATCCATGCTGTTTGTAACCTCATCAAAGAGTCAGAGCTTCAACACGCCTACAGGTTGAGCGTCTTCATTAGAGGGCCAATTGACACTAATCAGAGATGACATCCATTGGCACTCTGGTTAATTTACAAGATTTATTGCACAATGGAAGAAACAAATAATTCATCCTACCCAGCGGGGCTTTTTTCATAAAGACATGACAAGTTGTCAAATCAATCTGCTTTTGATCAACTGTTTTGCTTAGGCATGCTCTCCTCGGCAAAATTGGATTCGATTCACATTTTAAGTGCAAGCTTAAGTTTTCAGTTTTAACGGGGAGAATTTATTCCAGTGGGCCAAGAGCGTAGCGCGTTCGTATCAAAAATAGATTTTTAAATAACCCTGCAAGCTTGCAAAGATAAAATATTCTCATTTTATGTTTCTAGAGCCCAGAGATGCAAATAACCCAGCATAGTTTAAATGTCAGTTTATCGTTGACTGTTGGGGAAATGCATTCAATAGATGATGTTGTCTCGGACAAAGATTTGTATTTTTTGTGAAAAATGTAAGAATAAAGATGAGCCGGTGTTCACTAAATAAAGGCCGTTACTGATGTAAAGTCCAAACTATCTTTTTAAAATTATATATATATAATTTTTTGTTCTTGTTTTTACCCAGTGAAAAACTTGCAGGTCTTAAAGGGTAACATGTTAGTTTCTGAACACCTGCATACCAACAAACATCTTGCAGAAAAATGGCATAGAAGTCATATTTATCCCATTCAACTACTAACCTTGAAGCATTTTTATGTGATTTTACGTCATAAACCAGCACTAAGTAGAACACCATTTTAAATTGTGATAATTTGTATACTATTTTTTTAAATTTTATTTTAAAAATCAAAATTGTAAAAGAATCGTGTGATTTGTAGAAATATCAAATAGTTTTTATGGTATGAATTCTCAAATCTTACTGACTTCTGTTGTCAAAACAATTTCCACATCAACATAAATACCATTTTTCTACTACTTTTATTTGACATAAAAAAAATTCAACAGTTGGTTATTTGGTTATCAGCATGTTTTCCACCTGGAAATTAAAGCTCCCCAAAGTGTCACATTTGCATAAAGTTCTGATTTCACTTTATTGTTTCTTACTCTTTCATACCAGTTCAGTGTTTATTTAACACAGGGTGTGAAACTCATTTTCATTTTGGGCCAAATCAGTATTAATTTCCTCAAAGGGTCGGTTGCGGCAGAACGTTTTGCAAGAACTACCCATTAGCAAACTGTTAACATTTGGATAAGTGGTTGTCTCTGCATTCGATGAGAACTTCTTTCCACATTGATGATAAAAAAACTGCTTTAATCTGAATGATTAACATAATATTTGTTTTAAGCTTTAATCATTGTTGTCGCTGTAGAAAAGGCACGGATTGGTTACTAAGTATTTAAAAATCTACACTTTTAGACAACCGTTGTCCTGAAAGCTCTATTTATGCGTCTCTCTAGAGTTTAGAGGTCCATGTAAATAGTCGCAGCGGGCCCCATGTCGTCCCCAGACCTTGAGAGTGACGCATGTGATGCAACACATTAGCCAACTGCTGTTGGACGTATAACTGTATTAGGAAGGGCTGTGTTTTTCATCAGATTTTTCGAACAGCTATTTCAAAATGGCAGCAACGAAGGCCATCTGTATGTGTCTTGGATGTCGGCCAATGCAAACCAAACTGTGGTAAAAAGCATTTGCTTCAGAACGCAGTGATTATGGCTGAACAGATATTAACGATAGTGTATGCTAATAATAAAGTAATTGGGCATCTTGACTGTTAATAATTACAAAAATAAGTGCTTGGTCATGGCTTAAGGAGCTTAAATAAAAAAATTGATAAATGCAAACCTCGTTTTCCATATGCAAACATTTAAAGTCTGGTTCTCTAATTGATCCGACCATTTTTAATTTTTAATAACAAAATTTACTTCTGACTTTGTCTCAGATCAAAGCCATGGCATCACTCTCGTGGAAGAACAGTTGCAGTCTTGATTTGGCATCAGCAGCATGGATAAATTCAATAGTTCTTTTCAGCCTGGATTCAGCAGTCAGCATGAGTAAACTGTTAATTTAGTAACCCATTGTGCTGGGATGAGATGAAGCTACCCTGCTATTTTTCAATTCCCGCTTGTTAAAACTCCCCTGGTTCGAACATATTTGATGGTTATTTGACTTAGAATGTCTTTCAGTTATTTTCACACCTGGACCTCAGAGGTGATCAGTCATTATAAAAGCTAAAACCATGTGGCTCTTCCATGTGTGGCGTCTTTTTTTTTTTTTTGCCCTACATAAAGTAGTTTTGGCCCCCTTTTTTACACACATTTAAACCTAACAATTATCATTACTATTAGACTAAAGAAAGCACTTAAATATGAGGGCTACATTAAACAAACGCTGCTGTCCAAAAACACGTTTGCTAGAAAATACTGAGGTGTCAGAATTAGAAGCTTTTGGAGAAAAACTTACACACCATTAAAGAAAAAGTGATGGTCGTAGTATGGTAGTAACAGGGTGTTTTGAAGATCTGCTAAAATTGATTGAACAATGACTTTTACACAAGAGCATAAAATCCAGCAGGAGAATGTCCAGCCATCAGTTTGTGACCTGAAGCTCTGAAGCACCAGAGTTATCCTACAGGACAGTGAGCCGAACCACTGCAGCAAGTGTGACTGGCTCCAGAAACCAAAACAATGTTTTATAGATGTTAATGGCTTTGACTTAAACAGGCAATTAAAGTTAAAATAAATATTAAATATTGCATACATACAATTCTGCAAAAACGACCAGCTCTTTCAAATAAGTTTTTTCCTCTCAATGAAGGAACTCATACTGTGAAAACTGCAGCTTTGTCTGCTTTTCTTTGTCAAATAGTACATTTTTTTATTTGAAGTGGGGTTAAATAAAACAAAAACAGAAAAAAGAAATCTGTACTGCATAACTGTACAAATGTTTATGTTTTTAAGCTTTATTTCATATGTTGAAATGTGACAAAGGGGAAAACTGGGAGCAATGACCTTTGTATGTGAGGAACTCACTTTTTCCCAGTCCTGCATTTTGTGTTCTAAAAAAGGAACACAAGTCTTGTGTTTCATGAAGGAAGCCTCTCTTCTGCATTTTTCATTGATATTCCAAATGCATGAGTTGAGGCATTTTCCCACTTTCTTTGTCAATGTTAAGACCTGCTTGCTGCTCATTAAAATGGATGAGCCTATCTTTAGATTTAAAGGCATGTAGCCCATAAACCTTCTACAACTGCCACAAAAAGACAGTATTTTTGTAATCAAGCAGATATTATCGCGTGTGACAAATTTTTTTGACTTTATCATTTACAGTTATGGCTGCACGGAACAGCAGAGGTGATTAAAATGAAGCGCAAATGCTCTCTGTAGTGCGGGCCCGTTGCAGAAAATTGCAGAAATGAGAGGGGGAATAATCCAGACTTCCCACTGTAACGCATGACTTCAGGGCCAGTTCTTTTTAGCTGCAACAGACCACTCCAGATTAGTTCTTGTTCCGCGCCTGGCAAAAATCTCTCGCCAGCAGCAGTGGGAAGGCTCATTTAAGTTCCTAAATCCCGCAGTAAACAGCCACCCATCTCACTGTGCACTATTCCTGGCGTTGATTACAATTTCAGATGAGCTCCAGAGGAAAAGCTACCAAAAAAATATTAAATGTTCATCAGGATAAGGAAGAGGACTCCATTTTTTGTAAACTTTTTTTTATTATTTGCCTTTTTAGCATCTTTCCAAGTAATCTTATACAAGTCTCCTTTACTTCATTTAAACTCTTGTAGGAATAATTGACAGTTAACTCTGCACATGATTAATTAGAACTGAATCCTCAGCTCACCAATTAAATAAAGTGAGACAGGAAGTATAAGAAAACGTGGCGACCTTATTCCAATGCAAAACAGAGCTGCTGACATGATTCTCTTGTGCAAATTAGCTCAAGTAGAACATCGGCGCTACGAAAACAGCCCGGTGATTTATTCAGCATCTTGCACAGTGGCTGTCAATAGTTCAATCCAGCAGTCATATTAGGCGTCTCAGCAACATCCACAGAGCTGCGTTTAACAACATTAAATTGTAAAGGGAGCCTGCCATTAGAGGCTGTACTTGTCTAGCTTGCCAGTGTTTTGCTCCATAATGGGCCTGAAGGGCTACTATGTGCTTCACAGGTCCACTTAATGGTGTGCTGATCTTTTAGAGCCCATTACTCTGAGAATCCTTGTCATTGCCCCTGCCCTTCCTCAATACCACACTTTTCACTCACTCGTAATGAGATGTCTCTATTTACATCAGGTCCTGATTACTAATGCGCAGCCAACAATGAGGGATGACATGTCCAGCCCCTCTAACTTTCTTGTCTGACACCTGTAAGTGGCAAATTATTCACAAGCAGACGGCTAACCAAATGGGATGCAGACAATCGAGTGCGTTTGCGTATATACATATAAGAATAAACGACCTACACAGCTCCCCAAAGGATTGCTGTCATAATAAAATACTCGATTTCCCTCGTATCTCACAGAATTGTGTAAATGGTGTCTACACATGCCGTTATGACCAAACACAGTTGTTGCAGTGGTTGATTTCCACAAACTCTTTCTGCTTACTAATGCGGCAGGAAGGACGAGACATGGTAAAATTGCCAGATTAACTATTAAAAAAGGGTAGGAGCAGCTCTTAATTTCATCAGACTTAACACAAACAAAACAAATTTACTCTTTGCAGAAGCCGACATCTAGGATTAAAGTGACAAACGTCTGATTCAGCCAAAATGGGCATGACTGTCAGCATTACTCATCACTGAGATGATCCAAAATACTGAGAAAAAGTTTATTGTACACAGGACAACCAGTTTGTTGAATGTGATTGTCAGAGCGATGGCACCTTCATGCAGCCGTCAGAAATATGAGTCAATGAAAGACAAAAAGGCAACTTAAATTACAATAAATCAAAAAAGAGCTTATTTAATAGAAATCTTACTGCATAAAACGTCACACAAACAATATGGAGAGCAGAATATATAGAGTTGAAACTTGCACACTGAACAAAACAACACGTATCTGTCTGATGTTTAATCAGACCAAACTTCTCTTGTTTTAGGTTAGTTAGAATCACCAAAAATTGTTTCTATTTGCTAAATGCCAAAATAATGAGAAAATGTCAGTGATGTCTTCTAAATCAGAAGTTTACATTTCATCAGTATTTGGTAGTGCTGCCTATGAACAGTAAATTTTGTGTCAAATGCTTTGGGTTTCCTTTCATCAGCTTCTCACATTAGCCTGCTGGAGTTCTGAGCCATTCCTCCTGACACAATTGGTGTTTCTGAGTTAGGTTTGTAAACTGCTTTGTTTGTGCATCTTCTGATCTGCCTACAAATTCTCTGTAGGCCTGAGGTCATGGATTTACAATATAATGGCCGCACCAAAACGTCGACTTTGTTGCAGTTAGCCGATTGTAACCACTGCTTTGGTTGCATGCTGAGGGTTCATGTCCATCTGGATGTCATGTATTTCATGAAGTGTCAGATCCTCCTGCAGTGAAACGTGATGCTGCCACCTCCATCGTTAGCAGATGGAACTGCGGAGCGTCCAAAGTTCCAACAGGAACGTCCAGTTATGTCAATGCATAATAGTTTGAACAGATGGAACAGAGGATGGACAATAATTCTCTTTCTGATATCTTGGCTGTTTTTTT
This sequence comes from Poecilia picta, assembly GCA_033032245.1. Taxonomy (NCBI): domain Eukaryota; kingdom Metazoa; phylum Chordata; class Actinopteri; order Cyprinodontiformes; family Poeciliidae; genus Poecilia; species Poecilia picta. The sequence goes on along the minus strand of CM065359.1, from coordinate 10,700,161 downwards.
TAGACTGTCGTATGTCAAACAAGAAAGCAGTGTGTTGTAGGTTTGACCTTAAGATACAATCCAAAATGTGCTTCTAATTAATTCAAACATGCCAGTTCTAGCAGAAGTTTCAAAAGCAATGACATTATTATTTGGAGAGATTGTAATCCATTAATAAATAATCACTGACATATTATTTCTCTGAAACAGGAGAGGTTGGGTCTGATTCACACAAAAGATAGAAAGGGAAAAAACTTGTCTTTTAATTCCGCATATGTATGATTCTGTTTTCAGCTATATGTGTAATCTTTTATTTTCAGCCAGAGCCCCTTTGCTTTTAAATAATAGGCACACTAATGTCCTAATACCTCCTTTAGCATATATAGGATCTGCTTTGCATAGATACTCAGCTTTATGGAAGTGCCAGCGTCATTTTAATCCACCTCTGAAACACAAGATGTGGTCGCCAGCGAAGCCAGGCTACTAAGACATTATGGACTTAAAGTAAAGCTTTGTAGCTTTACTTCAAGTCCAATTCAAGGACTTCACATAAAGTACACATATCACACAAAGCTAGACAAATGTCACAGTAATCTGATTCTCCACCTGCATGCAGCAACTTGGCCCTGTCCCCATAGAAATAGTTGAGGTGGGGAAACTAAAACGCCAGCAATCGTTGTTACTCCACAATCTGTCCCGGAGGTACGGTGTGTCCCTTCAGCTCATTTATGCATGTGCTAAAAGAAATACTATCGGGAGGGTATTTTTTATTCCTTTGTTCTTTTTGTATTTTATTGTAACTGTAAAACAGATTATGATTAAAAGATAAGAACAAAGGCAGATAAAAACATTTCAATAGCATTTTTCTAGATGGATTTGAATACCATTTTCTGAAAAAACAATATAGCAAATTTATGTGCCTTAGATATTTAGATCGTGACAGATCTTGTTTGACAATCACTCCTACTAAGTTAAAACTGGCAGGCCACACATGGCATGTCTCTGAAAAGGCTTACTGGAGGTTCTGCCTGAGCAGATGGCCTAACTAATAAGGTATAGACATTTCCCCCAAAAAAGCTAACTAAAATTAGTTGTATCAAAATCAGAACAACAAATGAACGTAGGAAACAATATTAATAAAGATATAATTATCAATATATTATTTTAGCAGCAGAACCATGACTTGTTGATTTTCTGATTTAAGTACAATTCGCTTATTCATTTTAATACTTTGGGTTAAAACTGTTAACTTTAATTAAACTCTGAGAATTTCATCCTGGCCTTGACGTTAACTGGCACATGCAAGTAATTATTACTGCTGTTCTTTATTACAATATTTCCCTTTTTAGATAATGTTGGTTATCTACAAAATGCTGGTTTTGGTTTTTTGCTTTTACAGTGAAGAAAAACAATCTTGCTTAATTTACAGAGCGTCATCCATAGTCATAAAAAACACATTGTCCATAAGCCAGGCTTCTATTGCCTACAGATTTGCTGTGGGAAGAAGAGGAGAAGCGGTCAGAATATGCAATCTGCTGCTGTGGACCGTATTTGTTGTTACCTCGCTTACAGACCGTGTTCTTTCTTTGTTTACAACCTGGCTGTAATAGGGTCACTGTAGACTCTCCTCAGTCAATACAAACACTGTTCCAGACCCCAGCTGCTTCATAACTTGGCAGGATGATGCCGAGGCATGCACACAGCAAAACGCACACAGATGCAAACACACAGGCGCACTCAGCGGTACTGTTACAAAGCCCGGAGCTGTTGCTGTGGATGTCATACTCATGTAGAGAAATATTAATACATGGCACAGAGTGCATTTGATATATTAGGGCATTCCGCAAGATTAAGCTTTGCTGCTTCAGCTGACATATAAAGATATTTGCCTGTTTAAAGAGGAAAACACACATTTTTACAAAATTTATATGAAGATAAGTGGAACAGAATGTTCTTATTTTAAATTAAAAGCGTTTCAGTTTGTATTGTGTGCGTTCTGTAAGCATGGTTTTTCAAATAACACTCTGAAGACCTACATGTATTTCTATGAAGCGCTTTTGCATTTAGTAGGACATCGTGGAATGGTTCCTGCCTCCCTCTCCCTCCTACATATGGATATTTGCTCATTTGCATTTGTCCCCCAAAAAGTGAAGTGAAGTGAAGTGAAGGTGCGCATAAGCCACAAATATTAGGGCACTAACTGAAACCTTATCCTATGCGGCGCAGACTCCAAAAACTTGTAATTGATGACTCTGTGTGAACAAAGGGCCATCTTCCAGGTGTACTGTGAGGGAACTCTTTACTGCCAGCCTTTCATCACCGAGTACTGCGCCAGCAACCACCCATTTAGACTCGATTCAGACCTGCTAATGAAATGCTCCATCTCTGTCATCTGACTGCTCTTTTCACAATCTATTACACTTTATACATTCATTCCTCGGTTGCATTATGTGCCAGTGACTTCTGCCATTGCCCCGCGCTCTTTCAATTACGAGGAGGAGGGAAGCCATTGCCGGAGTTCCATCAGGAAGTCATATAATGATTTTTGGTAATATGTTTTTTTTTTTTTTTCTATTCAGCTCAAGATTACTTTTTGCGTAATTTCTCCATCTATGGCCTTTCAGTCTGTACAAACGGAAGAAGTAATGATAATCAGTATGAAATGTTAATGCAAATGTATTGCTCTTTGAAGCCAGTGTGCTTCCAGGGTTTAAGCAAACATGCAGCCTGGGTTAGATTCCTCGTAAACGACCCCAGGGTTTAATTTTGGGATGATCTTCACCGGTCGAACTCTGGACAGCATGAGATGGCATTGCTTAGATGCTTGCTGGAAATTTTGGCATCTGCTTTTGCCCTTAAGGTGCAAAATAAATTACAGCTTTTCCAGCCACTAAACTTATCCAGTGTGACATATAAAAAATAAAAAAAACCCCAGAAAGTTTCTATTTTCAGACACAACTTGGAAAAGTTTGTTTTTTTTTAAACTTAAACTCCAGCTATACTACTATATTCTCTTTGGATACTTTCTTTACTATTTGATAAAAGTCTTACACCTATAGTGAAGTGATCAGAAATGTAATGACAAATAATTTTTTTTAGCAGAAAAACAGCACAGAGGACTTTTAATACTGCTTTTAGTTGTTTGTTGCAGGTGGAGGTAGAGATTTACCTTGAAACATCTTGGTCTAGCAGTTCCTTGGGGATCCAGTGGAGTTCAATGAGATGTAAAGGTTTCTGAGCTGGATGAGGAGCTCAGTAAGAAGTACAAAGAAAGTGAAAGATTTCGACCACCAAAAGTTAAATAAATCCATTTTTACAGATGTTTGAAAGGTAAAGGTGACTTTGTGGAGCTCATTCGAGTTTACAGGTGCCTTACAGAAATGTGACAGGAAGAAGCAGAACAACACAAAACTTTTTCAAAAAGGCACTGCAAACTAAAAAAAAAACTTTGGTCAAGGATCTATGTTATGCTTTTGTTTGAAAATCCTAAATATTAAAAGGTTACCATGGCAATGGCATAGACACCTGTTTACCTTCTGCAGTGCAGATTTGTGTTTAAAAAGTTCAAGGAATCATAACAGGAATAAAGTCATGTTATAACTTTTAAATTTTAATAGGTTTTCTGAACTGGACAAAATTTTCATACAAAAAACAATTTAAATTAATTAAAAATATCATAAAATTATAAATAAACGTTGGAAAAAAACTTGATGAATGTTTTAGTAATACTATAGCCTGTGGGCTGGAAGTTTTACGTTTACATTCTAGTATATAATAATACAATACATGGTAGGTTCTTCTGGAGTTTATATAGCTGTAAAGCTGAAAAAAGTGTTCATACCATGATTTTCTGATATTTCTAGACAATAAGACTGGCGTACGTGAAGCTAAACAAATGAGAGTGTTTCGATCAGTGTCTAAATGAAGTTAAACACTCTCAATATCCGACTCCATAGTGATTGGCAATTTATTTAAGAGGGCTAAAGCCTCTTCTGTTAACTATTGGCTCAGCTTACTGTTACACACTCAGACAGCAATCAGGAGACTTAAAGCCAACGGTGGCTGAACACTTTATTAAGAGTTAAATATTGATGTAGTTAGACGAGAGACAGCTACAGCTGATCCAGAATGATGCTGCTGCTCATGTCCTTACTAAAACTAAAGCACATCACCTAAAGTCCTTCCAGTGACTCCCCCAGAGAATAGACTTTAAAATACTTCTGTTGGTTTAAAAATCACAGAATGGCTCAACATCAGAATACATTAAAGATCTGTTGCTGACCATCCAGGTCACTCAAGTCTTTGCAAAGATGCTCAAATGATGAGTTCCTTTAAAGCAAGGCTTAAACTGCCATTCTAGTCTTCTTTTCAATGCTTTGATGATTTTATGATAGCATTTGATTACTTGCTTGTTGTTGAAATTTGCTGCACAACTGAACTTGCCTTGCCTTACTTTTTTATTGCATGGATGGAACATCCTGAACTGAATGGATAATCAAGTGTTTAATACAGCAGAGGAAAGTTGCTCAGGAGTGAAATTGTTTGGATTTAAATGTCACTTTCCAACATTGTGCAGTGAATATTTTCAAGGTTCAATTTTTTTTTAAACGGATGTTTTCACCAAAGTCTGCACATCACCTAGTACAATATGCTCCAGTTTCTGAAAAAAAAAAAGTAGCACTCTAGTCACACACACAATAGCTTTGTATAGAGGCTGTGGTGAATTATTAATGATAATATTAGTTAACAAATCTCATTAATCAAACTCCCTGCCACTTGTTCCCTGGAGCCTACTGTGTGGGACACACAGGATTATTGGAGACTAATGGAAGCTGAAGGAGGTCAGATGCATAAAAATATACAATCTCCAGAGACAAGATGCCAAAATCATAGGAGATTCATGTCAGATTTTACCTCCCTGTTAGTAGAATAAAAAAATATCAGACAGCTTCACAATTCAATATAATAAACCTCTCTGGTTGTTGATTTTAAGACGTAGTAATGCTGGTAGGCCTGATGGCCTTCTTTTGCAATTAACCTCCTTATTTGACATACTTATGTCACATGCATTCAGTGAAGCCAACAACTGACTAGTTAATCACTATAAAGGACATGCAGTGAAAGAAAACCTAAATTATATAAGAAAGGATGCAGGGAGGGATTTCTCTTTTAAAGCAAAGCATATCAGCTCAAGGACAGAACAAACGCTTCACAATTTATATCAATTATGGCGGAAGAGGCAGGGCCACCCACAATAAGCAAATACACAAAGAGGTTTTGGAGAAACCGGCCACCCAAGGGCATACGCAAAAAAATGAGGACCGTTGGAGCGACGGCCAGAGCTGCTGCATGCTCACTGCCCGCTAACGTCTCCACAGTTCAGAACAAGTAATTACTTGTTGCACAAACACAAAGCGTGAATGAAAAATCAAGCACACATTAATGATACAGTAGATAGTATGTAAAGTTGGATGAAAAACAATCCGATCTCCCGCTCAGTCAATATTCAAGACTAGCTTATAGTCAGTTCAGCCTGTGCTGATGGTCTTCTCATATTTTTATACAGATGACCTAGTTACAATGTAATGTTGTTAAAAAACTCTGTTTCGAAACTATTTTGACACCCTTTTCTGTCCTACCCACACTTGTTGTGCAGAGGATGTCTAATCCCTTTAAGAGAAGTTGATAGGCTGGTAATATAAATGAGAGCGCTCTCCCATCTGAGGATCCGTCTTCATTAGGAGCAGATCTACAGAGAGTTTCTATTAGCTCACTATCAAGATGGGGCACTGCGAGGAGGAAATTACGCATGTCACAAGACAAAGAGCAGGCGTCCCAAAGCTAAGCCCAATGGAGGATGAAAAGCCTTAATCAACGACAAGGACTACCGGTGACAGGGCACAATGATCGCCCCCATGCGTCATGTTGTAGAAGATTATATCCAGGGTTTGACAGATTGACACTTCCTCTCCGAGTTCCTGAGGAGAGGATATGATGGCACTCATCCGCTCTGTTTCTCTACTTTTCTGTCATTGTTCGTAAGTATCTGTGGTCTGTCCCAGATGTGAATCATTATTGTTTTTCTCCCATCTACAAGGGCAATGACACATAGGGTTTTAGAGATAACAGCAGTGCAGTGAGCCTCCAGAGGACCATGTGGAAACTCAGTCGGCTTTGTAACACAATACATTACAGCTGAAGACTTTAAAAAAGGAAGATTTTTTAATGCAAATTAATACATTTAATTAAAATTCTAACTGTGAGGTTATTCTGCCTTTTATTTTAATATACTCATCAACAATACTCTGATCTGTGTATTCATCACGTGGCTTTACTTGAGGATGCAATTTTAGGCACACCAAGCTTCAGAATGTGGACTTTTTGCAGACAATTAACTTTACCAAGACTTTTGCTAAAAACCCTTCATCAAAGTTTTTGATTTGATGAAAAAACATCTTCCTTGAAAACCATAAAATCATGCCATCACCTTTCTTTACATGTCAATGAATACATTTAGTAATCTTTTGAAATGATATACTTCTTCAGTTATATGCTTTTTTATTGAAGTCATATAATTTTAATGTATAAATTTAGGTGACTACTTATTCAGAATGGACTTTTTCTATCATTTTTAGATATTGAACTCTTGTCGCATCGGCTCTTTCAGGTCAGAGAGTCAAGATTTAGTGACTCTTCCCAGACAAAGTCCAGTCTTTGGGCTGACCAAGGCTCTCCTTTGGCAGTACTCTTGACTCTGGAATCAGCTTTCGATCTATAAATGAACTTTTTAAATCAAAGCTCAAGACCTTTTAACACAAGCTTGTAATACTTAAAAATGTGGTGGCACTTTTGGATTTATATACCTTGTTTAACATGTTTTATCTTGATATTGTGAAGCATTTTGATCACCAATTAAACTGTACAACAGATTTTGGCACTTCAGCCTTGCAGGATTGCCACAATGAAGGGATTTGTTTAATAAATAGATGAAAACCAAATAATCTTCTTGTTACCATTATCTTACATGAAACTTACTTTATAACAAGATTTCAGTGTTGTGAAAAAAGACCAAATAAGAAAAAAGGATAATAAAGTGAAATGTCTTGCAAGACTAATTGCAAGATATCTGTCTTTATTTGCCAAACTGCAAGAGTGAGAGAACAAAACTATGACAACATTGCAATTTTTATTAACTTGGCGTTGCTGCCATTGATTGTGATTTAAAGGCACACATGCTCTAGTGGTGTCATTACTCTCCTCTCAACAAGTGCTGAGACTGCAGAGAGCAAAGTTGTTCTTTAAAAAGAAAAGCAAATATATATTTTGACAGTCTTAAATTTGTCACTGCCAGAAGCTTAGAATCTAAAAAATATGCTGCTGTAAAACATAACATTTCATAAATATTTCCCAAAAATCTGAATATTTTAAGTAAAAGAGGGAATAAGGGGATGAAAAGTGTGGGAATGAACATGAGGACATGTTTTATAAGATTGCGGGAAATATATTTTCATCATTTTAAAAAAAATTATGTATATATTTATTTATATGAACTAAAATATGTACCAATTGTGGTAATTTACACTGCAGGTTAAACATGATCAAATAAGAGAGTATGAGTGCAGTGCAACAGATTTCACATTTGTAGAACTGTAAGTTGTTTTAAGCCAAATTTCTTTGAATATTTTACTTTCTTAAACGTTTGTTCTTCCAATTGTGCAATCTTTAATTTCCATGTGTTTGCTGCTGCTACATTTTCTTAGAGTAACTCAATGTTTCTCTAAAAAGAACCAAAGAAAGAACATGTATTACAAAGGGTTTGTACTGTATTGTGTTGCTGGCCATGAAGACAGGCTTTCCTACAAAAGGAAGGGTTGCCATAGCTGTTGGAGCGATATTTGAACAGAGCTATCGGGGCTGCCGCACACTGCACCACCGGTCTAAGAGGTGATATGGAGAGCCTTTATGCTGTGTTCACTGCTTTTTACAATATTCAGTCTGCAGATGTATCTAACTTCAAAATATCCCTACTGGGGGTCAGACAGTGGTTTCTGAGAGACACAACATGGCACAGTGAAACTTGTCATGTTGAAAGGCTGGCAGGAAACATGAACCCAGACCAGCGTGCTTGATCGTGATTGAAAATGACAAGACATTTAAACCCTAAACTGCAAGCGTTTGAGTCCTGTTGACGTTAAAGCAAATGCCTCATGTTGCATGAAAAAAAAAAATGATAAAAGCAGTGTTGCTTCCTTTTTTGTCTTCAATTAGTTTGTTTTGGAAATTAAAACTGAGCGTTAGGATATTAATAAAGTGATGATGGCCATCCAGGGTTTTTAGGTTCCTCTTCGGTGAGATTCTTTGTTGCTTTCAGGGCGGTTTTTACAGCCCTGCTAAATTAGTGTAGTGATCCCCTGCTTGAACTGCTTGTGCGGCTTGTATTACTTGTATCTGGGACATCTAGTGTCTTCAGCTTGAAGCCTTAAGTCTTGCAGAATTTGCAGCAGCTCCTCACTTTTGGCATCAGATCAGAGCCTTGAGGGAGCATCAGAATATATTCTTGCTTTGAAGCTTTAAGGGCTGCACCAATCTGCCAGTTTAACGGATTGAGTCGAGTTTTTCAGAGATGCCACAAACAGAACTTTTTGCTGCGCTTGTTAAAAGGCAAAAGATTTTTGCTTTTCTATCTCTTTCTCTCGCTCTACTACAAGCTCCATTTTTTTTTTCAGTAGACAGAGACATTTTGCTGAGGCGCAAACAGCAGTTTGGAGACGCCACGTCTGTCTCTAGGTTCTACATTTGGAAGTCGCATTGGTGTGAAGTCAGAGCCGCACAGCTTAACACATAGCATGTTAAAATTAGAATCAACTCTCAAAATTATGGATATATTTAAATAAAAAGCAAATACAATTTTAGTGCAATCAGCTTGAGCTCAAGAGATCCACAATGAAAAATAAAAGTAATTTGTTCTGATGAAAAGTTTGTTCTTGTAGCACTCCATGCTTTAACTTTTTTTTTTACAAGAACAAACTTTAATCCATCTTCCTGGGATTTTATGTGATAGACAAACACAAAGAAGTAAGATATTTTGAAGGGGATTGAAGGTAATCATTTAAATAAAAACCTAAAACATTTGACATCTACACTGGTATTCAACCCTATTGAGATAATTCTTTGTTGATCTACCTTGGAATGCTGTCTGCTTTTCTTATGGGTCTGACTCGACCAGTTTCAAAAATCTAGAGCTCTCATCTTATTTCCTTAGTTTGCACCTCCTCCTTGTTCACTATATCCACTTTATGGCCTTTGTCAAACATTAAAAAAAAAAACCTCTTATACTATTTTTTTCAAGCATTACTTCTATTTTCTTATATTTTTACAAGAGTTGTAGATTTTAAAACTACCAGTTCTTCCAGAGTTGGCCCCATTACCTGCTTCTGTTTTATACTTGCCTTGCCCAGTGTCTTGATTTAAATTTGCAGCTATGCCATCAATCTAACACTTTGGATAAATAGAGATAATAGATGTATTTGTAGTAAGATTAAGTTAAACACAGATGGATGCTACTTATTTATGAAGGAAAATTGATGCCTTGATTTTATTTAGCAAAAAAAGACTGAATGCAAAAGCAGACCACACTGTTTAGGTTTTTATCAATGTAACTTTTGAAAAGTCAAAATTCCATTTCTCAAATACGCCCTGCCTTGATCATAAAAAGTAAAATCACAATAGAATAATTTGAATCAGGGATACTTGAAAAAAAAGTGTCAACATTATGAAGCACCAATAAAGTCACAGTTTTTATTTTAATGTAAATTGATCATAGCGTCAACCTCAGTCTTTCCAAATGTCAGAAGAGAACAAATGGTTATCATAGCACACTGTGTACCAAACGATTTGAACTGGGCTTAAAGTCCCAGGTGCTTTACCAGTTCTGATCCAAACTACACAATATTTATGCTGACACCGCAATTGTATCTACTTGATTTATCTGTACAGAGAAATCTGAGACAGCAGCATTATCTCATGCATTCACCTGTCCGTGGTTTGCCCCGCCTCCCTTCCAGTTATAGATGAGATATGCTCCAGAATAATTCCGGAGACAGTTTATCTTTTATTTTTTCAAACGCTTGAACTAGAGATAAACTGTGATGTGGCTAAGAGAGTGTGGATAAAAGCAAAATGTTTCCTCCAGACAAACACATGAGGGCTCTGCTGCAGACTCAACTGCCAGAACAATTGCTGAGCCAAGGGAAAGCAGCACCAATTGATACTGAAAAGTGATCACAAAGTAAACAGATGCAAGTGTTTAACTCTTGCCTCATTTGGTCATCAACAGCTACATTTTATGGGCTTTCTCCAGTTTCTCCAGATTTTACTGCATGACTGCCATTCATAGGAACTCTTTGCCACAAATTGTACTAAATGATGTGAATCAAAATTAAGCTAAAATGACAATTAATGCAAATAAATAATTCTCTTCAACAATTTGTAGAATGCAGAAATATGCTACAAAGACTGCAAGGGCATTAAAGTCAAAGTATTATAAAGCATTTTTACAGCAAGAGGAGTAATGCTGGGAACATTCCCCTCCCCTAATGTCCCAATAATTTAAGATAATGCCCCGGTATGCACCGCAAAGCGAACTCCGCTGTGCTCTCAGAAACACCAAGAAATATCCTCTGAACTCTGCACACATGAAACCTTTATGGGATGTTCCTGAGAGCCGAATCCTGCCTACTTCATCCGGCAAACAGCTGGAGGCTTTCCTTTTGAAGGGAAGGTCAAACATTCCTCGCAGCACATGGTACAAATATTCCTGCAGCTGTAAAGCAACATTCAGAGAACTGAGGTTGATCTTACAAAAAAAATCTAATGATTTCTGACTGGATACTCATTCTCTTTGAGTTTTCCATGTAATAAAAACGAATTTGATAAAAAAAAAAACTAACGATCAGTACGAACTAAAGAGGATCTAAGTAAATACATTATTGATCGAACAAAATAATAAACATTCACTGCTTTTTAGTACTCTTCAAACAGAAAAGTATTGATAAGCTTATTATTTTGTTCGTGTTATGTATGCAATTTCTTTCCCTCTTGTCTTACTGATTATTTGTTTTCTTGTTTTTAAAATAAGTATATACTTTTTAAAAAAGTATGATAACGGAAAATTAATGAAATTGGAATAAAATTAAGAAATTACCTCACAGCAAACTTATTTCAAACTCCAGCACAAATAACCCCTCGAAACCCTTTTATACATAATGCAAATAGCTTAAATGCATGCCTTAAAATCTCAGCAGAGGGCTGTCTGATTATGAGGACATCAAGTCCAAATTCTGCAGCTGCTTTGCGAGCTTAATCCATGTCATTACACCTACTTTCTTGTCTCACTCTGGTGACAGGATAAAAAACAGAGTAGGTGTAGTAACAAGTTCTACTTGGTTCTCGCTAAAGTTTTACCATCCTTGATTACATTTAATCACATGTTGTTGGAATCCATGTGTTGTTGGATCCATATGTTATGTATTTGCAGTCACAGACCTGCAGAGAAAAAAGAAAAGTTTTACAGCAAGCATAAAAGCAAAGGGAAACTATTTGCACGGTGAAGCATCTGTTCTGTCCTCTATAAATTATGAAGCGCTTTACAAAATCTATCTTGAATTTCAGCAAACATCCCTAATATTTTCAATGGTAGCTATAACACAGTATTTTAAAAAATAGTTTTCTTCTTCTGACCCCCACAAAGCAGCATTATAGAAATTTTTATGGTATGCATGGTGGGGCAATGATTAGCACTGTTGCTTTTCAGCAAGGAGAACCTGGCTTTGAATCTCAGCCTGGGGTCTTTCTGCATCGCATTTGCATGGGTTCTCACCATGCATGAGTGGGTTCCTCCCCTAGTCCAAAGATATGACTGTTGGGTTAAAAAATACCCTCAGGAACCACTGTGTGTGCATACGTTGTAGTTTGTTGTGTGTCTCTGTGATGCCCTGTGATGAACTGGCAGCCTATTAGTGAGAATCCTGATTACCCCCTAGTTTTACTGGAGATAGGCACCAGATACTCCTTAACCGTGAAAAGAAAAGTAGGTATATATATATATATAACAGATTATTATAATATTGATATGTTATGTTTGTTTGTCCGTGTAGTAAACATGAAAATGTTGTACACTTGTGAAGTGGAAAGAAAAGGGCACACCACTTTCAAAAGATTCTGCAAAAAAAAAAAAAAAAACCTGGTGAAAAGTGTGATGTGCATCCATAGTGCATCTCCCTATTTACTCTGATACACCAACATAAAAATTTTGCCCAACCAATTTCTCCAGACATCATTCTAAGAATAAAAAAAATCCAACAATTTCAATTAGATTATATCCCAATCTTTTAATATCTCGCAGGTTACTGTGCAGTCCATCATCTGCAAAATGATAAAGTCTGGCACAGCTGCAAACTTACCAAGGCACCAACACCCACCAGCACTGAGAGGCTGGAAAATGACAGGATTAATCATAGAAGCAGCCAGCAGGCCCATGGCAACCCTGGAGGAGCTGCAAAGGCCCGAGATAAAATCTAATAACAAAGTTATTGCTCTTCTTTGAAAGTGTTTCTTGCATGATGTGTTACAGAAAAATCTGTCACATATTATTCTAGTTCTAAACAATTTTGAAGGTAAAAAAAAAAAGTTGTAATTTTAAACCTTTTCTCAGATGACACCTTGTCTAGGAACCGTTTTCAATAAAAACGCAGAAATAAACCGTCCATGTCAAAGATGTCTTGGTTATGGATGGTCTGCTGATTTTATTTGTCCTATTCTGTTATGATGTAACCTTTATGCAGAATATATTGTTGAATTTGTTAAAATAAAATTGTCCTGGCCATGTTTCACACAAAGAAAGTATCAATAATCCTCAATGAAGTTCTGTCTTTGTACTTTTTGGTTTTTAGGGCATGAATGGAAGCCACACTCTATCCCCATTATTGTGAATGGCATGCCACTCAGTGAAGATAATTTGTTGTAGGTACGTTGACAAAGAAAACACAAAATAACCTTAATGTGAACATCAGCACAAAAAACATAGTGAACCTCCAATGCCGATAAATAATTAAATATATAACGCTTATGATTCGCTTGGCTGAATTCTTTTCATCCTTTAGTGCTTTTTGTTTTCATGCTTGCTCTGCGATATAAATCCATTTGTTGAAGTGCTGCGCTGCTGAATGAACATAATCGCTAATAACCTTGGAAACACTGGACATCCATGGACATCTTTTTAAGTTTTTTTCGGGTTCACACTCCTTGCCTTCATCAAGCCCATAAAATTGACCTTTTTAGTCTATAGCTTATTTCCAATTTTAGCCTAAACAGCGATTATGGACCTTTTAATCACACGTAGACATCAGTCGATGTCTTTTCACCTGGAACTTTTTAACCACAATTTTATATTGCTTAGACAAAAAGCAGCAGATGTTTGTCTATTCAATCTAAATTATGCTGTTGGTATTTTTGTAAGATTTTACAAGCTGATATTAAGAAGAATTGTTTTTAAATCTTTTTTTTTTGTTTTAGTTTGTCTTTAGTTCAGATGCTGGAGACACAAAGGCAACGTTCACACAGCAGGTAAATGAGACCCAAATCTGACTTTTTTGTATTGTATCTGATTGTTTTCAAAGTGTCTTCAGACAGAACAGTCATGTTGCATTTAATCTGTCTTTTACGACACTGTTGTGTGACATGCATCAGAAGAAATCAGGCTGAATGGCAATGTTAGACACTGTGCAGTAGTTCTTACCTGGGAACTGCATGGGATGACGATGCAACACACAGCCTAACACATAGAAATCCAAAAATACAATTCCGGTAACATAATTTCATGCTGAACAGCAATCACTAAGGGTAACGAATAAATAACAAACTCACAGAATAATTAAAATAGTGAAGTACAACCAATTTTAATAAAAAAAACCGTTTCACCTACCGTATCAACAATGTGAAACAGATTTGCGAAGTGTGTGTTTGAAGCCAGCATGCTCCGACATGCTGCAGGAATCAGAAATGATTAATAAAGGACTAACAGCTTTAATTAGCTGTCAGCATGGAGTCTGAGGTTGTGAATCCCCCTCCAACTAATAGGACACCTCTCCTTTTTCTCCTGAACCTGCCCCTCCTTTCTTTAGGCTCTAATGCCGTCTGTTTTTACTGTGATCTCTCTTTGCCCTCGTATTTCAGTCTCCTCTGTCTGTGATACCGTCAACGTACAAAATCGAGGGAGGCATTTCAAGGTTGTTGCAAACTTTGATCATCACACTGTGCCCCCTCATAGGAAACATGAAATATTAAACCAACAGAGCTCGTCTGCAGTGCACACTTTGAGACCTCGTGTGTCGTGAGAATGCATGGCGTGATGAGGAAATGCAAAGCTGCAATGATACAAACTTCAACACGGCTCCCAGGAGATCCTCTTTCCACTCTTTGAATGATTTGGATGTTTGAGCTAGAGAACATTGCCTGACACTGGAGTCTAATCCAGTCAGAGAGAAAAAGGGAGTTTTCAGATTGGAGGTTTCACCAAGAGGGTAAGAGGAGGAGCAAGTAATTAGTTGAGTCACTTCAGGTGGCATTCACAGGCATTCAGCTTTTCAAGATAAAAAAGAAAAAAAAAATTAAGGCCTGGGTTAATAGGTTGCTTTGACTCACTATGGCAATTGAAAACAACTTTCATTCTGATTGATGAAACATGATTACATTAAACCAAAAATAAACATTTAAAACAAACAATATTGTAAATTATAACCACAGGCTGCACAGAATAAAAAAAAATTAAAAAATCAGTTTTCTTTTCAGGTTCCCTCAAATTTGTTCAAAATGAACCTGATTCTTATACTTTAAAAGAACTGATATCCAAATTCAAATATGAGACGAAGCCAATTAAATAGATATGTCATTGGAACCACTCCTAACTAATTGCTTACTTTGTCCAGACAGTACAGGTGATGTTTTATTGATGTCTGTCAGAGGGCTAATCGGCCAAAATTACCTGTCACTCTTCTGTCTTATTGCAACATAAGGAAAACTAATTGCATTTGCATTGCAAATCAACTTTTGACCACACAGAGAGCACCTGAGTCACTTGTGATGTTTATCCAATCCGTAATTAGAAACGGAGTGTGGCTTATGAGTATAGAAACACTTATTGTCTTAGCAGAATTACCTGACATTTCAAGTCGTAAAGGAGGTTAGAGTTAGCCACCGTTCTAGTAAACCTTGTAAAGCTATTAATTTTGAGCTTCATCAGGAACTTTTCCTAATTTGGGTTTGTCAAATAGAAGGCCAGAGCTGCGCTTTGATGGAGTCAAATACATTTAGCATTTGACAATTCAGCTTAAAAAACTTACAACTTACCCCGGTCTACAAAAAATATGTTCCATTTGGAGGTGTGTATAATTCTCCCTATAGTATCTCATTGATAGTAATGCATGTGCTAACCTCTACGTTTAAATATGTGGCAAAGTGGAATGATGTCATATGGATAGAAACTATGGTACAAAATCAATTTGACCTGTTGCTTGAAAAAAAAAAAGTACATTTTCTAATTTACCTGATATTTGTCCAATTTGGAGATATCCACACTTTTAATTAGCTGCAGGACGATTGGTTTGAAGCTTGAAGAAGCATGGTGAGTCTTCTGGATTCTTTGATAACCAAGTCATAAGGTTTTACAAAGTATATGGGCCATAAATCATGGATACCCTACCAATGTGGCTCACAGGCTGTTTACGTTGCACCTCAGAACGAGATATAATCCCACCACAATCTCAGAATGTAGGTTTTGTTCATATCAGGGGAACTCCTGTATCCCATCAAGCATTCTGGAGCAAAGTATTCTTGATACACTTCAGAAGACGTCTCTAAAATTCTGCAGAGACTATCCACGTTCTGGTCGATTTTTGCGGCGTTGGTGTAAAAGAGTTATGAGTCCTCAGCGTCATTGGTAGAGTGGATCCAGATCCCACCGTGTCTTTATGATTTTTTCCTCAGTGTCTGACTGGGTGAAGCGGGGCACAAGAAAAAAGAAAAAAAAAAACTGAAAACAAAAATATTAACTGGGAGTGACATTGGGAAATAAAAGCTCAAAGTCACTCATGGTAATGGGATGTGGCAACACTGTTGGGGGCAGTGGAGGTTGAAGTACAGTCATTGCACATTTAACCTCTCAGAGGGTTGCCACCCCTGTAAAACTGTGATATTACCCAAAGACAGACATGTTGTGTATTGTGGGGTTGTACATGTTTCGTCTTGTGGGTCAAGAGTTTGAGCCTCAGTGACTCTTAGCAAAGGCTCAAACATTTATTCAGCACTTTCGGCAATAGAAAAGTTCTTCGAAGATTTTTAGGTGTCACCTCAGAGCTCACAAACAGACAGAGCTACTTCTTTCTCCATCTTATGTGACAAGCTCTTTGAAAGCTTTTGCCCTAAAAGACTTGAAAAAGCACGAAGCTCAGTTCCAAACATTTTTGTCCTGCACGCTCTGTGAAAGGTGAGGAGAGATGTGACATGAATGCCTCTCAAAGAACACTTTCAGAGGTGAGAAAAGCTCGAGATGTAGTGCTCCTTTATCCTCGCAGATCCACAGAGAGATGTAATTGTGGGCACATTAGCTCCCTGCTCGTCTCGCTATTACTGCTGCCATATGTTAGCATGTTAATGACCAGAGATCCAGGTCAATAATGTTGTCCAACAGAAGCCTAAAAGATGTGGGCTTCTGTTACTCTCACAGCATCTTAAGCAAGCAGGAGTCCTATTCCTGTGAGGATATGGTTTCCCAGAGTAAATGCTAAAGCAGACATAGTAAGATGAAACATCGAAGTTTTTAAAAAGGTTTTTGGTCTCTGTGGACACGAGAGCAGATGCTGAATGCTTGCTCCATGATTTATATCAAGGAAGGAAATCCCTCTGAGGATTAACAAAGTTCGTAATTTGAAAACAGAAGCTCAGACAAGGTGCTGTTTCTCCAGAGATACCTCCAGCTTATGACAAACAACCCTTTTTCAAACATTTACTCACAACCATGTGTTTACTATAGATCCTTTTCTTATTAAAACATTGTCCTTAAAACCATTTATTTCCACTCCATTTACAAATGTGCTACGGTGTGCTTTAAATATATTATGTTCTTTCTTTCTGGATATCTTTGATTCAACATGGTGTAATAAGTGAGTATGTTACACAATGCCCTTAATTTATTGAGGATTTTTTTTTTCACCCTTCAAAATATAAAACAAAAACACAACTCGAGTTGAAATAACTTTAAAATGAACAGAAGTTTATTAGCAAATCTTTCTGTTTATCACAAATCTGACTTTTCTTTTGATTACCTATTCAAATGAAAATTTCTTATCAAACATTTTAAAATGAAAAGGATAAAAAGACGTCCTTACCATTAGTAATTAATTTTCTTAACCGGAGATTGCGTCTTAGCACCAATCATCAATCACTGCCAACAAGCAATCACTTCTGTGATTCACTTAAATATCCCCAATTTGTGAGCAGTTGGACCCTTTCTGAATGTCTAACTTATTTTTCATAGTTCAGAATCTATTAAACAAGTTTTTCTTTCACTGCTTGCTAATTTTTTCTTGAAAGGCTATAAGCACATTTGAAGTTTTTTTTATTTGATTTTGCACTCACACTCATTCTGCTTTGTCATGCTGCATTATTCACGAAAGAATAACAGCCTTAATGTTTAGTATTTTATATTATGTTGCATTCGCTCTAAAAAAAAAGTACCAACAACAAAAATACAAATAAAATGCAACAGCAAAACATATAATCACAAAAAATTGGGCTTTTAAATTTAGGCTCAGATAATTCTAACAAAGGAAATTTTCGATTTTTGTTGTTGATTAAAGAGACTAAAGCAGAAACCAAATAATGTGGTTGGTTTCAGCTACAATGTTGTGGTACATCAAAGTGTAATTGCTTGTTTTCACCAGTGCCTGCCTGAAATTGTTCTGTGACAGAAGGTTAATTCAGAAATGGACCGCCTGTCACAGCCCTGCTAAACCTTAGGGATCTAATGGAAGTATAATTCACTGGCAGTTCTTTTCACACATTCTATTTGTTTTGCTAAAATATGTGGACAACATACAGCATTTGGGGAAAGTTATTAACAAATTTTGCTTTGCATATTTTTCTTTCCATGTTGCTGTAAATTCAGCTTACGGAATCAATCCGAGTTCCAGATCGTCTATTTTATGTGGGTTGCTTTTACGGAGTCACGTCACAAATAAAATAGCATTCAGAGCTGTGGTTTCGAAGGGAGGATTAATTTTACCCACAAAAAAAAAAAAAAAAAGCTCTTGCAGCAAATAGCACTTTTCTTTGCTTTAAGATCAATTCTGGACAGTCAGCAGGTCCATGTCAGTAGTTTTTTGACACTGCAATCCTGTTGTGTTTCTCTTTCCTCTTCCATCCTGTTCATAAATTCCTCTTCCAAGCTTTTCACAAGTGAACCTTCAGTCATGTAGACTTGAAAACTGGCTCAGAGGTTATCAGCTTAGCTGTGTTCCTCTCCAACGAGGAGATGAAGAGAGACACTGGTAGCAATATCAATTTAGGGTTCTTTTCTCTAACATAAAAATACTCCTGTATCTGTATTTTTTATTTATTTTTTTTCCTGGTGTGTGTTGTCTTTTCAAAACCCCAGTAGTTAGCTATTCACACTGAGCCAAATTTTTCTGGATGTTTTTTTCTGTTATTAAAGGGCATTTTTCCTTTCTACTGTTGCTACATGCATGCTTAACATCTCATCATGTATTTTAGGACCAAACTATGAACGCACATAAAAATAATTGCCCCCATTTCGAATACTTACCCCTAGAATCACCATGTGAACAAAGTCCACACATAAAAAGAATGGACTTAACACATTTATCAACACCTGCTAATCATAGGTGATGCACAGAACACATCAGATTCAAGAACTGCTTTCCTTCTAAAAGTCACTTAAATGGAGTTTTAATAGACGGTATCATTAAACACAGGCATTCAACAAATGAGAATGTTAGTGAGAAGGAAATCTATTTTGTTTAAATTTCAAATGAAGTTTGTTCAAAGGGAATGTAAAGAATCTGTCAAATTAGGTTGTCAGAAGAGGAAAGAGATTCATTTTGATAGATTGATGAGGTAGATTGTAAGACTGGGAACAAAAAAATGGCTGACATTTCAATTTTTTATAAAACATGTTTGTTGTTACATGATGAGAAAATCTAATGATCAAAAATCACAAGGGTCTTAAAGGCTACCCAATAACTCTAACCCCTCTACTTCTTTTATTTTAAAAGCAAGATTTTCTCTTAAAGAGTATTTTCCATCAAAATCGCTGGTAATACTCAACTAAATGTTTCCATAGATGTAGATGGCAGAAAAGCTTAAACCTGAATCTGTGCTAGCACCCATTTACTATCCATCGCTGCTTTAAGTGTAATTGATTTTTAACAATTAAAAATCAATACAATTTCTTTTAGCATTCAGCAATTGACAGTAAACAAGAAAAAAAAAACCTGTGGTTTGTTTTACTTTATGTTCTGGAGTAAAAATGTCTAATCCTTTGCTATGTCTATGTTAAACTGAAGCTGTGCTGAATCACAAAATATTGATTCAACAATCAAATCATTTTTATTTCAGCTTATGTAGTTTATTGATTGTCTGAGAGGCAAGGATGCAACCCGGACAAATGCCTGACACGTATTTAAAAAAAGCACAGATTTCCAAAGTGTTAGCTCCATGCGGCATCCTGCTTGACTGAGCAAATTCTTTCTTTCTTTATTTATTTTTTTGTCTGCTATGAAACGGTTGATCAATGCAGTCGCTGAGATCCCAGACTTCAGTAAAATGTGAAAAGTAAGGAACAAATAACAGCAGGCTGGATGCTTAAGGACAAGAAAAGCCATTAGGAGTTCAGAATTACAAAGCGATCTTTCTTGAAAGAGACGAAGAACAGTGCTTGCAGCATTTTCGCTTTTGTCACTGTGCCTGCCTCCACTCAAACGCTCTGCATTTCAGTAGGCCAGTAATTAAGCTCCAAAGAACAACAAAGGACGAGTTTGGCGATGAAATTCAACACATTTGCAGCAGATCGCTGCTAAATTTGGATTTTCACCCATCTGATTATTCTGTATTTAATAACACCGGTTGCTTGACACAGGCAGGTTTCCTTTATTGCCCCCTGCTGTGTTTTTCAAAAACCAAGCATCTCTGATTATGCCTATTATGTAAGGAAACCTACCATGATCACTGTGGTGTGGAAACCTTTCCAACCTTCCCAACAGCTACAGCGTGGTCCTTTACTGGGAACGCCACAGATGGAAAAGGCTTTTTTACCCCCTTCTGTAGTAATTAGAGCTTTTCAGAAATGTAGCCCAGTCTTTAAAGAGAATGTTTCTTAATTGCTACCTTTTGTTGCGACATTGCTGCTGTTTGAAAGGATAATAACAGCTGGTCAAAATAATTGTTGCTTTATGAATTCATTTGCACTGAAACGCTCCCTCTAGAAACTGGTTATTGTTGTGCACTCAAAAGATGGCGCATCTCATTACACAGATGCTGCAGAATTAGGTTGAATGACAAACAAATATGTTAATATCCTGTAGGAAGAACATCTGCAGGAATCACTTGCAAAAAAAAAATCATATCTTAAATAATCATGGTTATGTTGAAATTAATGCAGTGCTCACCACAGCCTTGTTTATAAAATTTCCCTTGTCTAAAAGCAACGGAATACCTATTTCTTGCTTTCTCATGGTGATCAGACATTGAATACCTTAAACATTTTTTTAATTTTTTGTCTCCTGCCACCCCTGTCAGAGCCACAGAGATAATGAGTCTGAATGCCTTTGCTGGTCGTGTTCTTCTCACGTAAAAGAGGGAAACATGACCTGAGTGTTTCATTTGATTCGCTCCTTTAAAAACCATAATGAACACAACAATTTGCTCTTAGCCTTGTAATAAGTAACTCCAGCGACATCTTCATAGAAAGACTTAATGACAGCAGGCACAATAACTTTCTGGTCCTACAGAAGATGAAGCTGCTGCTGCAGAAACCAAAAGCTCACATTAGCTTTTGGTTTCTACACATTTGTTGCAAATTTGTTTTTGAAAGTATGGATTTATTTAACATTTTAAAAAATATATAATCTACGCTGCAGATCCTCATATAATTTTACTTATTTCAAGTAACGTATGCAATGTCAGTGTACAGCAGTTCAAGCTCTATGGAAAACACAATATATGTTTTCCCTAGTTAAATAAACCTTAGCGCTTTCCTTGAATATTAGGTAGCTCAAAATTAATTATTAGCTTTTCAGTGGTACTCAGTACAGATAATCAGACAGAAAACTGCAGCATTCAATGCATGCTCTTAAGAAAGTATTGGAAGATGGCTTTAGTCAGAGACTCAAATAGCATAATTTAAAGACACAAGAGTCTTGATTTAACAATGATTCTCCATTGCCCCATTTCTTTTATTCTGATAAATGTAGACATCATATAACTTCCCATGTTAAGTCCATCATAACTATAGGACTCAACGGAACATGTTTGAGTTGTACTTGAGATAATCTTTTCACTTAAGTTCTGGGTCTGAATGATCATCTCCAGCTTTATGCAAGACAAAGCTTCATCTATTTTAGTCAGAGCGTCGCTGTGGTTCTAGATGCACAAATGCGTGTTTTGCTGATTCTGATTGTTCCCAGTGAAAACCCGTCTCACTCCCCAATCCACCTCACACATACACAGGCATAACGTCACACTAACATTTCTTTAAATGTAGATACATTCATGGGGTGAGTTTTTACACTGACTCAGTGCCTAATCAACATCTAGGGAGGGAGTTCTGGCTCATTAAACAGGCTCTTTGTGCCGGCATTAATAATGCAGAGGCAATGTGAGAGCCATGATGTGCTCAAAGACCTGCCATCTTGTTAATTCACCGTTAATCATGCAGGGTAACACAACAGCCTCCAGAGATGTTGACCTTGTCTGTTTAGGGTCTGGGGTCAGAAAAACCACTACTGCTTGGCTCGGTCCCTCTTTTAATCCACCGACTTATAATACAGTGGGACCTCATGCCCTCTGGTAATGGAAGCACTCACATGTAACATTTTAGTTTTTGTGCAGTTAAGATTTTGCTAATGAAACCAGTCATGAATTAAATCACAATTCTAAATACAACAGTTTCATTATTTATAGTTAACTTGTTTGTTTTTTGTTTCAAACAACTGCTGCCAACTCTGCAGTTACAAATGTTGATATGTGACTTAAAAATAAACTCGCAATTACAAAAGCTTTCTCTAATTTCCAAATGTGAAGACAAAAGATCGGTAAGAAGAAATCGTGAGTGTTGAGAAAGCGACCTGAATTAAGCTCGCCTCAGTTTTCTCCTGCACCTACACAAGCATTAACACATTTTATCTGAGCACATTTCTCTCACTTGGGGATAGACAGCAAATTTGAAGGATTTTTGGACTTGCTTCAGTTCCTTTTTTCCTCCCACCTGCTTCTTAAACTGAAATCAATGTTCCAGTCTTTTCATCCTCTCTGTAGATTACCTCAACCAGAGGAGAGTTTACTATATCAGGAGTCACCAGACTTGCATTTTGGTCTTGCAGCAGCAGCTACGGGATACTCCATTACTAACTCGACCTCCCTCAGGATGGATAATCCTGAGTAAACCCCCTAGATTCTGTGATTAATGATAAGGTCAGGTGGTTGTGACCCTTGTTCCCTCACTGTGACGCCTTGTGTTGAGCCCAGGGAGCTTTGAAAGGCTTTTCATGGTGAGAACCTGTACAATTATACAAAAAAACCCCACTGACAAACAGGCAGGGTGTGTATTAGCACGGGGATTAGTGAGGAAAACATAGAGCAAGCAAGAGCAACAGTCTGACAGAATTTTGTTGCCTTTCAAATTCATTGAATCGTTGTGTTAATTACTTCAAATCTCTGATTGAAATAATACACGTACCATTAATACACATTCCATTTAGCATCAGTCTAGTTCCTCACGATTCAGCACCAGGCTTCAGTTTTTAACAGTGCATTGACTTTGCACTCAGAGGCCAGATTTTCTGGATTCCCATTAGGAAAAAAACATCAAGAGCAGCATTTGAATGGGAATTTCTACTAGGAATGTTAAAGCTCCTCAGATAGAGCAGAGCTTTGTATCCAATGTGGCTGCCACACTTACAGCAAGTATTAGCCATTCAATAGCATTTCTGATGGTTTGTATGTAAAATGATGGCCTTATTTGAGAACATATTGAACACACAAAAAAATATTAGCTTGTTCTGCTCCCAGATTTACACAGTTTTCTGATCTACAATGAGAACATTTGTTGCTGTGATGTCATCCCCGGCTCTTTGCTCCGACTTCTGAGAGAAATAAAAAAAACAAATTCAACCTGGAATTGTCAAAGTGTGGAACCTCTTAGGGATGACTCTCTTTTATTGGTGTTCTTTATCCTTTTATGTTTTGACAGTGGAATAGTTTAATGCAAAAACTAACATTTAGTCTTCTATAGTTTCAAGTCTTTTGTGCATCACACAATTAGAAACTTTTGTTTTGTTTCATGCACTTATAGGTCCAGCTACCATAGGTGCCTTTGCCCAAATCATGTTAAAGCTTCCTCAAAGATGTCTGAACGTATTGCATGCAACACCATTTTGAATTTCTACTGACACTAGAAAAAAAAGAAGAAAATCGCAGAAATTTGGTACATTTGAAATAACTTTTGGGTCCTGGCTTTTTAAAATACCATTTAATTGGACTCAAATTAAACTTCGTGTATTGTTTTCTCTTGGTGAAAGAGTGAACTGAAATAATAATAATAATAAAAAACATTTGGTGTCAAAAGTTTGAGAACCACTAGTTGAGAGTAAAGTACAACATTGATGGTTGCTTGTTATAAGTACCACTCCACAGTCAAAATCAAACATGTTGTGCTATTGATGTAAACAAGTAAGCAGACATTAATCATGTGGATCATGTTGTGGTTGAAAACTTCAAACCGATTTTTTTCTGTAATGTTTATTCCTTGTCAATACGGACAAATATTTTTAAAAAATAAACTTTATTTGTTGTTTTTAGCCTCTCCTTCATCTGCAAACTGTGTGTTTTAGTGAGAAAATGTTAGCTTAATAAAATATTTCAATGTTGACAAAGAATCCGAGCAATGATGACTAACAAATTACATCGACTTGACTACAAAGCAAATTAAAAACAAATCATTTTTTTTTACCAGCTTTTCTCAACAGTAGATTCTTTGGCATAAATAAATCTAACCCAGTTACAAATGCTGCAAGCGCATTTCTTCTCTCAAGGTTTTACTTTCAGACTTGGTGAAAGCAGTGAGTCAAAGGCCAATGGTCCGGTAAGTCTCCTCAGTGACAAACAGATAAAGCACAAGGTCACTGTACAGCCTCCAGCTGCTATGGTGCCCAACTATGAGAATGTGCAGCAAGACGTAGCTGAGAACTGTAAAAAGAGAACAAGCACTATTAGACTTGACAATATTTTACTCTTTAAGTGAGTTTCTAATTGAGGATGCAGATGTAAAATTTATGGCAGATTCTAGTTACAGATAACTAGCATCTGTTGCTTTATGAGATGTTGAAACTTGGTAGTAAACCACTTTTCACTGTCGGGTCATTGTTTTGCTTATTCTTACAATATCGCTGCACATTTTTCCTTTCATCCTTCCATTATTGCATATAAAATTTGCCAGTGCCATATTTACACCCCGGGAGTAAAACAGTCTGAGCTCTAGACTTGACAGTTCACTTATGGTCTTATTTGACCTTGTTACATCCTCACAGTATGTCGGTGACTTTTCCAAAAAATCATGTACAAAAATTAAACAAGGCTCTGTATGTTTTCAGCTCGGAGCCTTGTGCAGTGAGTAAACATTGAGACCACGGAGGTTTGGTGCATTACTTACTAAGATCTGTACTTGCTTATTCCAAGACTTTCTAAAACTGTCTTTAACGTGTTCCTCAATGTGAGAAAACTCTTCTGCTAATTCTTGGACTATTTGGTCAGACATCTCTAGAGGAACTCCTGGTCTCTAGAGGAACTCCTGGTCGTAGATAAAATTAAAATACTGCTTAGACTACTCTCCTTAGTGAATATATATATGTATATATATATATATATATATATATACATATATATATATATATATATATATATGTATATATATATATATATATATATATACATATATATATATATATATATATATATATATATATATATATATATATATATATATATATATATATATATATATATATATGACTACAAGAAAGCCTATGACTCAATGCCACATACTTGGATCATTGAATGCTTAGAGATGTACAACATCAATAGGACTCTAAGAGCCTTCATTGCCACAGCCAAATACCTCCAACGAATAAGGCAAGTCCTGAGAAGCCAGCTCAATGGCAAGAACAAGATCCGTGCAATAAACAGCTATGCATTACCAGTAATCAGATACCCTGCCGGAATAATTAGCTGGCCAATGGAAGAGATAAAGGCCACGGATGTTAAGACTCGGAAGTTACTAACCATGCATGGAGGGTTCCACCCCAAATCCAGCACCCTGAGACTGTACACAAACCGTAAGGAAGGAGGCAGAGGACTAGTGAGTGTGAGAGCCACTGTCCAGGATGAAACATCCAAGATCCATAAATACATCAAGGACAAAGCCTCAACGGATGATATGCTCAGCGAATGTCTCAGGCAATGGGGAACAGAGGATGAGGGGCTAGAGGTTCCATCATGGGAGAACAAGCCCCTACATGGGATGTACCACCGACAAATAACTGAAGTGGCTGATATCAGGAAATCCTACCAATGGCTGGACAAAGCTGGACTCAAGGACAGCACAGAGGCTCTCATCCTGGCTGCACAGGAACAGGCCCTAAACACCAGAGCAATAGAGGCTCAGATCTACCACACCAGACAAGACCCAAGGTGTAGGTTGTGCAAGGAGGCCCCTGAGACAGTCCAGCACATAACGGCAGGGTGCAAGATGCTGGCAGGGAAAGCGTACATGGAACGACATAACCAGGTGGCGGGCATAGTGTACAGGAACATCTGTGCAGAATATGGACTGGAAGCCCCGAGATCGAAGTGGGAAACACCCCCAAAGGTGGTGGAGAATGACCGAGCTAAGATCCTGTGGGACTTCCAGATCCAGACAGACAAGATGGTAATGGAGAACCAACCGGACATTGTGGTGGTGGACAAAGAACAGTGGAAAGCCGTTGTGGTGGATGTAGCTATACCAAGTGACTACAACATCAGGAAAAAGGAGCATGAGAAACTGGAGAAATACCAGGGCCTCAGGGAGGAACTGGAAAAGAACTGGAAGGTGAAGACCACAGTGGTGCCTGTGGTCATCGGGGCCCTCGGGGCAGTCACCCCTAAACTGGAGCAGTGGCTAAAACAGATCCCAGGAACAACATCAGACATCTCAGTCCAGAAATGTGCAGTACTAGGCACAGCCAAGATACTGCGCAGAACCCTCAAGCTCCCAGGCCTCTGGTAGAGGACCCGAGTTCAGAGGATGAAAAGAGACCACCCGCAGAGGGTGAGAAGGGAATTTTTATATATATATAAAACTTTTCATGACCACAACAGCTTGAAATATTAAGCAGGATAACTTCCTAAAAACTGGCAGTTGTTTTTTTTTAATTTTACTTCTTTTTGTAATTTTTTTACTTTACATTATTACACATAGCTTTATTGACAACTTATTTGTTTTGATTGTTTTATTGGTGTGGTTAAATTGTTTATAATATTGGCATATGGTGTGGATTTTATACCAATAGCCCCGTCACTGAGAAAAAGAGGAACAGGTTTAATGCTTATTTTCCCTACTGTATCACGCCTTTCAGTGATTAGCAATCAAGCAGGAGATATCTGAATCAGATAAATGATGCATGTTGCCGGTTTGACGTCACCTATTCTTGGCATTGTGAAATTTTAAATATTACAATAAAAGCCATGCTTTTAAAAGTTACATTTTTAAAATATTTAATTTGGAAAGACCCAAATCTGGTAAAGCATTAAAATGTTCACCCAAGTCTCTTTAGTTTACACCAAAGTCTGGTGTATTCTAATAAAGCCTCTGTCATTTCAATGCCTATTTGCTCTGAAATGGAGGAACATTAACATGCTACTTGTTTCAAGTGTCATCATTTCACTCTTGAGCAGCTAATCTACTACATGCGTTGAGTTCGTTGCAGAGTTGGACCAGAAAGCGGCGGCGCACTGAATCTGTTTCAAACACACTGGAGATTAACACACAGACAGCACCTGATGGGCTTAGCAATCAGCTCCTTTCCTCTCATCCAGAACCACATGATAGGTTCATCGCAAGAAGACAAAAGCACTGCAGGGCTGATCTTTAGCTCCCAACCAGTCAGTATACAGCTGTCTTACACTTTACAAAGTTGGACAAATCTTTTACATGCTTCTTTACACTCTGTCTTAAAATCCTCTCGGATAAATCCCAGCAGTCCAATCAGACACCTATTCCCACAGAGGAGCAGCGAGTTAATGACCCTGTTTCTCATCTGGACTCATTCCTGTTTTTTTTTCCTCCGGTGTTGAGTGTGAATGCTTAATCTCCAGGGGAAGCTGTCAGCGGCATGATGAATGGTGCCGGTAGTCTGGCTCTCAAAACCTGCATTAATTTTTAAGCACAATTACTTGAACAAATTTTTTTTAATTCAGCAATGGAAGATGACTGTTGTGGTGCACATAAATCCTGGCGACTCATACAGGGGATAGCAGAAAAGGAATTGTTGAAATGTGGAAATTAAATTGGAATGAGAGCGATGGACATAAGTTTTTTTTTTCGTTCTTTTTTTTCAGATGTTTTGCCCGGATTTGCGCTGCAATCCTGCACAACTGTGAGCTGTGGCTTGCAGTTAGTGTACTATTTATGGACTGTCTCATGTCCTTTGATCAGAGAATTAACAAGGCTCTTGACAGGAACAATTATCGGGTCCCACAGTTCACTTAAATGACTGCCTTCCGCAAAGTTTGCTTGGTTCTGTGCTAAACAGTGAGGTTGTAAGTATTTCACTGTCTGCTGTGGAGAATCCACTGAAAGAGACGGAGGGGAGAGATAAAGAAAACTAAGGAGGCTATGATAGAGCAATGGGTGAATAATTAATTAGGTTGTGTAATTGTACAAAGCCGAGATGCACATAACAAGCCTGTAAATATAGACCCTGCAAGCAGGGAGAGAGAAAGAGAAAGAAAAGAAAATCATTTCAACATTCAAGGCTGTCAAATGGCCTTGATTTTTAGGAGACTTTCCTTTTATCCCGGAGAAAATAATGTTGGGCAGCCAAAGACCTTGAAGTTTTGACACCATGTTTTAAGAGCACAGAGGCTCTTCCGGAAGAGTCCTGGAATCAAACATGCTTCCTGCTGAAAGTCACAAAGGAGCCACGAGCCTTAGCCCAGGGAATCTTCTGGGGGAGCTTATCAACGGAGAAGACATACGTTTTATCTTGCTGCAGTCAGAGTCGGAGAACAATGAGTCATCTTTGTGCTTTAGCGTTGTTTGCTCTCTTTGATTTCGTTTATTAAGCTGACAATGTACAAAAAGACCCATTGAGAACATCTAGCTATGCCATGTTGTTATAAAAAAATGAGTTTTACGAACATTTGCAAAAATGGAGGAGTTTCCCTTCTGGGACAAAACAAACAAAATATAACATTTCACAAAACTGATACAACAGTAACTGCACAATGTGTACATATTCTTACTCCAAACCATACACAAATTAAACTTGGATTAAACTTTTCTCTATCAAATCCACATTCCTAAGTTTGCATACACTTATTCAAATTTAAATTCAGAAATACTTTACTGATGACAGAGGGAAATTAAATAATAATTATTGGCATGATCAACATTAACATTATCAACAGTAACATTTATTTTACTTGGCTTTCAACTCCAGCAGGATCTAGTTTTAAATTTTATGTTTTTGTTTTTAAACTGTAAGAGTTTTTATCTTTGTATTGTTATGTTGTGTTTTAATGTGCAACACTTTGTGCCAGCTGTGGTTGTTTTAAAGTGCTTTATAAATAAAGTTGGATTGGATTGGAACAACTAGAAACTTGTATCAATACAATAGCCAATAATTGGACACATTGGATGACTAAATATTGTTCAGTTTAAAATCCACAGCAAACTTAAACTTTTTGTTACTGTTTTCTTTTAATTAAATAAATAGTTATTGTATCAGTTGTTGATCCATTATAGAAAAAAAAACAGCTTCCATTTAAAAATTTGAATTTATCAATGTCCATATTTAAAAAAAGTCTGACCGGAGCTCTGGATTGCTACCTACATTATTTGTATTAGAAATAAATGTATAAGATTTTCCTGATGCATAACCATTCGTGCTACTTCTAGTCTCTTGTGTGCTTGTGCAAAAGAAAGTTTTCTTTGTAATCCTCCCCTCAGTTAGTAATATATTTTGGCCAAGAAGCCTTGCAGTAGTAAGAGGAATAAGATCAGAGTCCATTGTGGCCTGACTTTCCTCAGCTGGAGAATCGTCCCAGTGGCTCAAGAGTCCTGCACAGGGTTTAGTTTTGACTCTGATGGTTTCACACAATGGTTTTCAAAGGTTGTACACGGCATCTTTAAACAAATATGAAAAATTCAACAAAGGAATTATTTTTATTCATATGTTTTTGTGTCTTACTGGAATGGTTGTGAAAACCACGCTGGACCTTTTTTGAGTTGATCAAATTATGGCGTAATAGCACCAGAATTTCATCATATAAATTTGTCAACTAAATATATTTTATTGCCCACACAGTTTTAATTATACCAATATTTCTATTTTTTTAAGTTCTAGTTGAGCACAATAATATATCACTCTGCTATTGTGATTTTTTTTAAATAACCCTGGTATAATGAGCTAATGTCAGCTGAGTGACCGCTTTCTCTGCCAGTGTAGTGCCTGCAGCTGTACGGCCACAAAACAGAAATATGTCAATTCAAAAGAGTCAGGGGTGATGTTTTACTTCCCAAAACACCACTGTGTTTTTGTGACTAAAATCATAAATTGCCTGTACTTAATGCTTTATCAAGTCCCGAGGACTCCAAAGTATCCTATACTCTATATTCACACATTTGTCCATTCATGCACAAATTTGGATTCTGATGGTGGTAAGCTACACTGAAATGTAAGAAATCTTATTAAAGCTTATGGCTAACTGATTGCCCATCATTACATATAATTTAAACTTAACACTTTCAATATCTTTGGATCATTGTCATTGGTTCAAATCTGAACCATCGGAGTGCTGATGCTTCTCTTTCCTCAAACGGCCTCTGACCAGAGCAGAAACATTCGAGGGATATCAGCAAAAAGGACTTAATGTGAAGTTTTCAACACATTGACTATTGACTTTAAACATTTGATGAACTGGTAACTTGTTCTTATGAAGGTTTTGGTTCATTTGAACTCAATTTTATGATATAGTTACCAAGCCAGTGAAACAAAAACTTTAAAACAGAACAGCAGAATTGACCTGAGGGGGGATCAAATCTACCTCTCTAATGGTTTATTGGACCTGTTTGCCAAGAATCACAGAATACCACTTGGAGCAGGAAAAAAAAACAAAAAAAAAACATCTGATTTAATAAATTGTGCTGGCAGTCCAAAAGGCAATGATGCAAAGCTTACAATCCAATACCCTTTGATTCATAGCTTTTGTTCCAGTATTTAACTCTCAGTTTGTCTCCTATTGGCAGAAACATAATGTGTTTTTTCAGTCACAATGCGGCTGCCCGGCATGCACATTTTAGAACCAGGGTAAAAATATATATATTTAAAAAAAAAAACCTTTAGTCTAGGGATTAAATCCATGTCATCAGACCGAGGGCTGAGCAAATACCCTTTTGAAGCTGGATATAGCCCACTAAGAGGAGATGAATGGTAAAAAGAGGAGATTTCACTCTTGGCAGATAGCAGAAAGCTGGTGTCACCTCTCAGGTTCTTTGGAAATCATCTGGCTATGACATAGAAATGGTGGCATGAGAGGGGCAATGTCCTTAAAAAGAAACTGGTTTTATGCCTAAGACTCTTTATAGAGGGACAGGAGCGACAACAAGGCTTTCAGACACATTTGCACTCCACTATGCCCTGCAGGAACTCTTCCAACTCCATTGTTAGAGGCCAGCAATTGTACTCAACACTGCATCACAAAATAATTCAATCCATGAGAAAATCAAAGCCGACGAAGCCTTAGCATAAGAAAAGTGCTGCGGAAGCAACCCAGCTAAAATACACTTTAAAATTCTTTGCATTAATTTTTAACTTGGTTTATCTTAGAGTGCCTTATAGTTAGGTTTAGGGTGGGAAACTGGCTTGGCTTAACAAATACTTTAGCATTTTAAAAATACAGCTAAGACTCAGCTTTGTTTAATATGGCTGTTTCATTCAAATCGGGAATAGAAAATCATTCTTCCAACAAAACAAAATTCTTCCTCCCACAATCTGACTATGTACCCATGTTGCACAGAGATCAATCCATCAATCCATTACAGATACTCCTGACATCAGCTGTGTGCAGAATGCAAATATATCCAGTTGTTGGTGCAGTTATGATTTACAATTACAGATTTACTGATAGACTTTTTGCGGATGTCAAACTTTTGGTGTAAGTTCACAGCAAGTAGTGGGTTTTTTGCATGCTACAGTAATGTCTACAGTAGATTTGCAAAATATACGATAGTAGATTAAAATTCACCTTTAACAATAAGCCAAGTTAAATCTATGTAAAAGGGGGCAGTTTAAGGCAAAGAGTGAAACTGCGTTTGCATTTTAGATGAAGAAATACACAGTCGGGTCCAAATTTATCCATTACACTTAACTTGGTTTTTGACTGGATGTAATCTATAAATTTATATGTAATTTGTTTCAGCAATGTCAAGAAAAGCCTTGCTCTGATTCTTAAGAATGTGAATAATGTCCAATATTAACATTTTTTTTTAAAATTATAAAAAATTAATAAAAAAACAGAAATGAAACACTCTCTCGTTTCAGCCTTACATTTGTGCTCCATATCTCAATACAATTTCTCATTTAAACCCACCAGAGGTATAAATAATTTGGGTTTCACTCCAGCTGCTTTACATCCATAAGCGACGCTGATCAAAACACAAACACTCACTCAATATTTGAACCACATGTTTAAAGCTCTTATTGTGAAGGTTTGAAGTAGATCCTGTTGTCACTTGGTGAGGCGTACTTACTTTGCCTCTTTGACTCTCTTAATGGGGCATTAGTCTCGTTTCTCCAGGCTGACTGTTTAAAAACGCAACCCACAGTCTCAGCTCATTTGTTGCATTGATCCAGCTGATAAAACGCAAACACTTCTCAGTCTGTTTCAGGCAAAGAACATTTTTATACTTATTTCAGTAGTTTTGCCGAATGTAAGCAGACCATTGATTAAATGCCACTAGTCAAGTTACTCTGGCAAGCTGGTAAACACTGAAAGCTCTTCTGTGAAGAGCAAATGTCCGGCTAAAAGTCAACTGATTTTGCATTGGTTGCAGGGAGAGAGAGAATAGAGGTGACCAACAGAGGCTAAAAATCATTGTTAGTGGTGTTTGAATCCATCAAGGAGTTCTATGTTTCTCTTGAGCAAGCAAAGCTCCTGAAGTTTGAGTTTTGACTGGTCTTGAAAAAAATCTAGACCGGTTTATCACATGTTGTACGAGACGGAGTAAAAATACGGACTCAAGACCAATACCCATCTCAAGAAAAACAACGCTGCTGAGAAACAACTTCCAATAAGTGACGTGTTTAAGAATAAGGGTAGTGCCTCTTATTACGGTGGGGTACAGGATGAATGATGGTTTCTCATGTGGTTTACACCAGATTGTGATCCTAAGATTTGAAACTCATTGAAACTCATCAAAGCAGACAATGGTTTCGAGTTTGTTATTATCTAGTTGTGGTGAGCCATGTGCAAAATGGAGTTTTAATTTGCTGATTCTGCTGACAGGAGTGACACTGAGTGTGGTCTTCTTCTGCTGTGGCTCTTCTACTTGAAGGTTCAATGTGTATTTACAAATAGGTTTTAATTTTAACTACTAATCTCAAGCCAATCTTACAAGGAATATTTCCTGTTTTTAACTATTTAAACTAAATTATCTTCATCTTCTCTAGCTGCCTACATGCTTGAAAGGCCATGGGCTAAACACAATTTGAGGGAAATTCTCTTCCAATGTAATTACTTATTTTATCAAGGAGAATACTTGTATTTTCCAGACATCTCCCCGCGTAGGTCCATTGTTTCATACACATGAAATAAATCACTCTGCAGAAGCCATTGTTTCAGACCATAACATACACTGTGTGCCATTTTCTGAGCCAAATGTAATTGGTGTGGAAATGACACCCACTTGGTACAAGCTGCACTGTATCAGTAGCGTTTGGTGCCCATTCAATGCTCCCTGAATGAATCACCTATCAGGAAATGATGAATTGTTTTTTCCTGTCCAAAATAACACCACGGGAAAAAAAAATAACTTCCAGGGTTGAAGAGGGAAATTCAGATAAAGGTTCAAATCCCTGCATCACATTCACTTTATTAGGAAAGAAGTCATGTGCATCATTCTGTCATCTGACACTATAGATCTGATTTTCAGCTCCATTCAAACAACTGCAACATAAAATCTTTGCTGCCCTGATTTTTCTGATGGAAAGTAAATGTTTATTTTAAATCAGCACATTAGCAGTGAAAGCAATTATACATCACTTTATCATGCACTGATTCTCCAGGAAGGATTTTAGAGCACACATTACCCTTATTCTCCTTTTTTTTCTCTACAAAAGTACACTTCACTTGTGTTTCCACATCCGTATGTATAGCAATGCACAGCAGAAGTGACTGGTGTTGTTCTTATGTTAAAAATTCCACTTTATCCATTCAAGCGTGCCTCAACATTGAAACCCTCTTTTGACAGGGTGGCAGCAACCAGAAGGATGCAGTATTCATAGCTTCTGTCTCCAAGAGAGCAGATAAGCCAGAGCTATACTTAGAAGCTCAATTTGTGATGTGAAATATGTGATTCCAACAGATTTGTCTTTGCCCCCATCCCTATTGTTACCACAGAGGGAGGTGCACTTGGCGAATTTGCTTTTTGTGACAAAACCATCTCCTCTGTTCACGCTGAAATGTGCTCAGCTCTGATTCAGCCATTACTTCACTATTAGGGTGTCATTCTTGGAGAGGGATTTATTGGATTCAGAGAGGACTTTCCATGGCAGCTGCCACATAGCCCTCCTTCATTTGTTAACTATTGAGTGGATATATTTCCATTTGTGTCATTAGGTTAAATACGTATCTTATTTAATTTTGCTGGAATGTGAGGTGAATGACGCATGTAGCTCTTAAAAAGGGAATAGATGTTTCAAACTCCCATTCAGAATAGTGGAGTACTACAGGGCAATTGTAACTGCTTTATATATCTATATGTTCACTCAGCTGGTTTTGAGACTCAGACCAATCAAGAGTAAAATAGCCAAAGTACATACTGTTTCTCATTTATTAAGTTAAAGCTTCTAAGTAGTTTTGCTATATGTATGAACAAAATAAGTAATTTTAATGTGTTTCTTTCTAAGGTTGTGTGCAAACTTGACTCAAACTTTAGTGGAGGATGTGTGTGCCTCCGGATCAGATATCCTAGCTCTCATCTATTCACTTCACCTAGCTGAAAGAGCTTGGGGTGTTGTGATATTGGTAATGCATGTTTCTGTTGAATGTGTGAAATGGAATCACACAAACATGCGGAGCTCAAATGGATCTGTAGTATATTTTATCAAACTCATATTTTCAGCCTTTAGCATCACTGTAATTAAATATAGAAAAATATTGTCACAATGTAACTGATTACATATTTTTTGCTAAATACTCAGCTTTCCAAAAAGCTTGCAGCAGTTTTGAGAATGATATCATTTTATCGATGCCCATATTCCGGCAGCTAAAGCAAAGCAAACACAAAAAAGCTTAAATTAAAAGGCTTTAATCAGTTACCTCTTTTTCATTTAGTTCAAATGCAGATTAGTGGAACCTGGAGGCTAAAGCTGAAGGTTTGAGAGGAGATCGGATCATTTTGGACTTCTGCTGTTATAAATCTACTTAAATCCCAAGTTTCTGTGAACATTTTTTTTCTTTTTTTTGTTTGTTTATT
Source organism: Poecilia picta (assembly GCA_033032245.1). Lineage (NCBI taxonomy): Eukaryota > Metazoa > Chordata > Actinopteri > Cyprinodontiformes > Poeciliidae > Poecilia > Poecilia picta. The sequence goes on along the minus strand of CM065359.1, from coordinate 10,664,880 downwards.
ACATTGATTTACTTTTATACCAGATTTGTACTGTCTCTGACTAGAAATGCTGTACCTGTTCTGAGTACGTATTTCCCTCAGGAAGCTCAGTCTACTTTTTTTGTTTGGAAAATAAATCTATGACTATGTCTGAAGAATTCACAAAGTAGCATTCTCATAAATTACAAAGCCTTTTTGTTTTTAGAGTACTTTTATTTCTTCTTTTTTACTATTGTAGACACTGTATTTGGCCTTGGTCCTCTCTGAGCTTTAGCTTCAGCCTATTGATCCAAATACTCTAGATTTATAGTAAAGGGAAACCTACAAACATCTACAGTATCTATGGCAGGTATCACCTGTTGAAGGTTTTAATAAAATCTCAGTTTAAGAATCCCAAACTATCCCTTTAAGTTATTTTTCCAACAAATTATGAGTAAATCCATTTTATCTTTTGAGGTAGATAACGGCTTCCCTCTGAAAGTTTTTTTTTTTTTATAAAGCATGACACAAACTTACACTGATGCATATTTACATCAGTTTATGTACTTTTAGCAATATTTGCACTCAACCTTCCATGCAGGTTACTTTGTGTTTGGTTTAAATTCTCCTTTACCAGTGTATATTTTGACATTAGGCAGTACAAAAGATTAGCTATTTCACATAAAAATTATCAGATTTGTGATCTTCTGATTTCATGATATAATGAACTACCTAGAAAACCTCCACAATAGTTTAGAGGGAATTCTTGTTTAATTTTATACTTTCTCCTTCTTTCTCGCAGGACATATTTGGACCATATACAGACTGCACCAGTCCTTATATATAAGACAAAGTAATATTGTTAATTGGGACACAATTAACAATATTGACTCTGTGTACAATATTGTATTGTACACAAATAGAACATAATAGAGAACATGTTGTAATTTTCAAAAGTCTACTGCCTAGTTTTCAATAATAAAAAAAAGAAAAGAAAAAAATGCTGCAGCTGAACCAGCATTCTGTCCACTTCCTGTGTCTGTCTCATTTGGCACATTTAGGACAGTCTGATTACAGCGTTTGCTGTGCTTGGCTGTCTACCAGCAAAACTCAAATGTTTTTTTTTTTTGTATGCTGATGTTGTAAACAGTAGTACAACATGAAAAATTAGTAGAAGCAAAGTGGGACACACACAAAGGCTCAGCTAGCATATTTTCTTGTTTAATGCTTTGCTGCTTCTTGTGCACACGTCTCTTATCTCTCTTTGTTAAAAATAAAAACAATCCGGACTTGAATTGGAACAAAAGGAAGCACAAAGACAAACGTCACGTCATTATTCTGCTTTTACGAGCTTTCACATGTGCTAGTTGAATGTCGAAGGCTTTGGCCATGAATAATTCACATTTTTGCATACATGCAGGAATTAAAACTACATGCATTTTGCATCTTGTAACTAACAATCTGCTCCAATGATATTAAACTTTGCATCTGGTTAACTCTTTAGAAGTGGGGTTCTTTGAACCTTTGAGGTTTGCTTGTTGCAACACATTTAATAGAATTTGCATCCATTCATATTGGACATCAAAATATATAATGGGATGCTACTTGATAACATCAGTAGGATTAGAGATGTACATTGCTCATACCCCTTTGAAATGGTATAATTTCTCCACTTTTCAAGCATAAACATTTATGTATTTCAGGAGGATATCATGTGATTGAGAAACAAAAAGAATAAATTATTTGTAAAATAAAAGGAAAAGCATATATTTTCTAATAAAAAGTAAATAAATATGTTCTTATTTCCTAATAGAAGTTAGAATAGTGGTTAGATTTGTGGTCAGTCCCCTGAGTCAACACTTTATATAACATCATCTTGCATTTACAGCTGAAAGTCTCTAAACCTTTGCGAGCTTTGACCGACAATTTACTCTCTTGTAAAATGGCTCAAGCTAAGGTAAATATGAATGGAGAGCATCATCCATGTACAAGTTTTGGTGCTGATTCACAGAATATAGACTCAAACTTTCCCTTAACCACTCAAACCCAAAAATATGCTTTGATCTAAACTCTCCCACTGTGCCTTCAGTTGTGTCTTTAGGATCTAACTTTTTGTGGAAAGTCAACCTTTGCCACTGGTTCAAGTCTTTTGCAGCAGGTTTCCTTTATAGATTTAGCTCCATACAATCTATTTTCAAGTCTGACAAGTTTTCCCACACTATGTTGTTTCCACAGCTGTGTTTCACAGTGAGAGTGTTGTGTTTGAGGTATTAGTTTTACAACACACATGAACCATTAAGTTCTGTACTGATCTCATATCAATAAACACAAAAAAACAGAACTTCTAAAAGCAATCGTTTTTGAGGGACTTAAGAATACTGCGCGATGAGAAAATCACACAAAGCATTTTGAGATACATTGTGCATAATAAAGATAATGTCAAAACGCTTGTCCATCTTTAATCTTGAGATTAAGCAGATATGAGATGCTTAAATAGCTGGTAAGTCCCATTTTGTAGTTTCAACCTCAGTGGTTCAGTTGCACCTCCCGTGTCAAAGCCGAGCTGTGACAGACTGTTAATGGAATCTGCTTTTTGCATGAAGAAACTGTTAATTAGTGAATAAGAATCTGATCCAATATGCACAGCTGGTGGAGCTGGCTAATAGACAGTGTCCTGGAGAAGCAGTGAACAGTAACATAGAAAAGGGGAGGTGGGTGCCTGATCTTTGTTACAGAGTTTGGACGAATACAGATTGCCTGGTTTATAGCTCTGCTATGCATATAATGAAACTTCCTGCACTCTCCATTTCTTTCAAGCACACCATGTATCCCTGCATTTTTATTATAACTTTGTTTTACATTTTCACTTCATCATAAATAGGAAGATTTCACGCAGAATTAGTAATACAGTGACTCGGATTATGATTACAACTGCTTTAATTTCCAGTCTCCTCAAAAGTGCATCGCAGAGGCTGTTTAGCTTCACGGTGAGGTAGAGTTACAGAGGCAGCACAGACACCGCGTGAAATTAAAGTGCAATAAAGTACAAATCCGGTGAATGCAACGTGACAAACATACACTTCACAACATTTTAAAACATTACAGAAAAATGAGAGTTTGTTGTAAGGCAGAGCTGTCAGTAAAACAATAAAACGTTGATCTAGTTTTACACAGCCCTCTATCTTACACCTCGGTGATTTTTGCTTTGTCTGTGATATGAAGCTTCGTTTTTGTAAGTCTTTATGAGAGCCGTAAATCCACGATAGTTTAGAGACACAAGGATACTTAGGTGTACGTAAACTGTTTTCGTCCCAAATACTGCATGTGGTGAGTCAATGCTTTCAGCGGATCTGTCAATTCTTGGCATTGAGGAGAGTCTTTTTCGACAGGACTTCAGTGTGCAGAAACAATAGTCACACTCATCAGTTTGACGTCAGTGATAATTAAGCTCTTGCTCTCTTTGTATTGCAGCAGAGACTCGCACACAAAATATTAGTCACATAAAATAGTGACACAATGAATTAAACCCCGAGACCCTTAAAGTAATAAAAAAATACCGTTAAACACCGGCACATATACCGGCACCGGTATATTTCTTGCTACTCTTTTTTTCTGTCTTGAGCTCTTTCACCCCCCGTTCTTCCCACTAATCTTTTGCAGAAATTGTGCTTATTTATAACTAATCTGCAAACGCGAATGTGTTAGAAAGGAAACATAATGATGGCTGGATTACATTTTCTGTCAGTATGAAGAGGAAATACACATACTGAAAACGGAAACTGGCACACATTCACCTAATGCAAAATATATCAGAAAATAATTATTTGTTGCTTCAGAGAATTACTCATGATAGTGTGTCCTATCACCGATGGGCATTTATTAGGATGTGGGAGAGATAATCACCAAAAAACATCTGGACCAGCTGCAAAACGTTCACAAGGGTTGGTTTGAGATTCTTAGGTGATAACTCAGTAAATATATCTACCCTATTTAGATGTTAGCTAGATATGATTTATTTTTAATTAAATCTAAAAAGCCACAAATATACAGAGAGCTGCTAATCAACAAATTATATCATAAGAAATTACTTTCCATCCATTATCTAAACTTGCTGATAGCAGAGGGTGCTGGTGCCTGTCTCCAGCGGTCACCAGTCCATCACAGGGAGACACAGACACACACAGGACAAACAACCATGCACCCACACACACACACACAAACAAACAAACTCATACCTACGGACAATAGACATTTTAGAGATACCAAACAGTCATGTTTTTGGACTGTGACAGAACCCATGCATGCAGAATGACCACAAGGCGGTATCTGAACCTGTGTTTCCTTGCTGCAAACAGCTGCTCCATTGTGCAGATTAAAGATTATTATAATACTGATAACTTGGATTTGATACATAAATAACAAACATCCTCCAACATTTAGCAGTGGTTTTCATGTGCAAATTTGTCAAAAATACATGTTTTAGTTGTGTTCTGCATTGATCCATCAGGCATTACATTATGACAAATGAAATCACTGTTATTTTTCCATCATCTTTGCACCTTTTGGTGAGCGGGATGTGGTAGACTGCAGGTGCACCATTTTACTCATAGACTAATGGTTTAGAAGAAAGAAAGCAAGAAATTTGAGTGAATTGAGATAAGCTAAATATTAATGACCAGACAAATGAGTCAGAGAATCTTCAATGCATCAGCTACATAAGGATAGTTGTAAACCCCCTACACCCTTCAATAGAAAGAACGCTTTCAGTGGGACCCAGGTTTTGACAAGTCATGGGAGCTTCGCCAGCAAAAAGGGGACATTACTAGACCTTATCAGTGAATAGTATCATAACTCTAAGCTGATAGGTGGTTAATAAGTAAGGTTCTCTGTTGAGGTAGTCAGCCGACAGTTGGCTGCTGAGTAGACATGCTGTGAATGAGCCGTCGATAAGCCTCTTTCTGCCACCTGGCAGGCAGTGTGCAGCAGCAGATGAATTACTCTGTGCTCTATAAAGTAACTGAAAACTACATTCTGACATCAGTAACAGGTCCATGACTGTTCGGCACACTTAATTGAAACTACAGATTTACTTTGATCATAAGCTGTGTATCTTAGCCAGGGGCGTCATTGTTTATTTATTAGTAAACCTTTCCCTAAGGCACTGTTCTTTAAAGGCTTACATGGACTTGAAACAAGATGTATTGCGCTGACAATATTTTTTTTAGCTGTTCAACATCAGAGACTAGTACATTAAGTGAACATGCTTGTTGCCGGTGAGGTGTGTAAGAAGCAGCTCTAGGAGACAGGATTGTTTTTCTCAGAATCTCCACAGCTTAAAAATTGCTTCCTTGCCATAAACATAATGCAGAAAAGAACTAAATGCCAAAGCTCTGGCTGGAAAAATACAAAAAAGCCTGCTTTACATCCGACCAGAGCACAGGCATGTGGGCATCGCAACGCTCCATCAACCGAGGACTTTATCTCATTCTCTTCTGTGATCATATTGGCCTTTAGGGCCTAAGTATCTCCTCTGCTGAAGCATAGCGGCCAAAACAGCAGCTCCCCAACGGATTAGGACGTCACTGTCAGACAAAAGCCCTGCTCCGCTCTGATGGGCTTATTAGTGGAATGCATGTCATTCCAGGGCTTTGCAGTGATGGCACGATCTGAAGCTGACTTTGTGTGTCTCGCTGCATTTCGTTGCAGATTGAATAATACATGCCATCATCACATAATGAGGCTCAGGAACAAATTCATCATATTTATGACAGAGTTATTTATCATTAACTTTGCTCAAGTGTAAGAGGATAATCTAGCAACCATGTGACGATTGCTAGATATTCAGCTAATATCAAATGTATGGGGACAAAGTAAACTCAGAAATTTTAGGCATTTTCATTTATTTGTGTACATTTCAAATAAAATCATTCAGGAAATGCAAGAACAGGATATTGTACTTGGTTCATAGTCTATGATGCCTTTTTTTTGGGGGGGGGGTTCAAACTGAGTGACGTGCAGTCCAGGCAATGGTAAAGCAGGACTTGGTTTGAAATTTAAAACAAACAAAATTCTTTTTATAGAAAGGCAGCTCTTGTTTCTTGGCTGTGTTTTCACAGAAACAGTCTGGCATTGTGGGAGTTTGGTTGTCACTTTGGCTCAGTGGTTGTTGGCCGACTTGAAGCTGTCAAATGATTCAGAATAAACACTTCCTTCTTGGTGATCTTTGAATATTTGGCAGAGGAAATGTAACGGTGCACAATTTTCTTTAGATTGCTAACATTTATTTTACCGCAAGAAGCTTCTGCTTTTTGTTCGGGGGGCTTCATTCAAATGACAAACTCTTAAAGATAAAGAGGAAAACAAAATGTTTCAATCCATGATTTTAGAAAAATACAGACTTTGGAAGAGAGGTCTGGGCACTCACTGACATTAAGTATGAGAAGAGTTTTTATCAGCATCCACTTAAGACAAAAATACGCTGTCATGAGAATCATTAATACCTTGCTTCCCCTACAGTTTACTTCAAACAAGTTACAGTATTTAAATTACATAGATACAAAGCCTTATTTAATGGTCAGGGAACTCTGTTCTGGAGTAGGAGTATAACGCTGTCATCCGTCTGTGTGGCAGTGCTCACAGCAGCAGGGGACTGAGTGAAGAGGAAACTGGAGCACCTCCTCACAGTAAGGGGAGCCAGTACAGTATCTGTGTTGATTTCGCTATTCCCCCATCTCCCCTTTTCTCCCCCCGTCCCTCCAACTCTCCACTCTCTGCAGACAGCTGATGTTTATCTGCTCTGCCCATCTGGGCCTTGTGACTGAACATCTGGTAAAGCTGCCACTCTGTATGCAGTGTTCTGCGACTAATGACAGTAAAGGGGCAACTCTGTCCACCCCTTCAAAATAGTCAGAGAAGCTGAAAGGACTTCATCCTAAGATGTCAATGCTTGTTATGTGGGACTACTTCCACAGTTCCAGAATACAGTTCCTTCAGATGTATTGTCTATGGCTATTGATTAGGTTCTTTGCATGCCTTTTGCAAACACTCATATCCCTTTTAAAAATATTGCACAAAAACAAGGATATGCTCAAGTATCCCCTTACTGTAGTTTTCGTAATATTATCTTCATGTTTCCACGGATCTTTTGAGCAAGACTAAAAAAAAAAGATAAAGTCATCACGACTCAGTGGACAAAGGCACTATTGGGAAATTGGACAAAATAATTTGTCCAATTTCTGTAAATGTTAATAGCAATTGCCTATTAACAAAGTTATGTGAGCCTATGCTATGATATGTAAATGCACTGTCTTCACCTTTGAAGATTTATTCACCTTAGAATACCAAATGCTTAAAGTTGCTCCCATTGTTGGTAGGTCAACCCACTTTCAGATTAATTCAGCATATAATCCATTACACCACTTAGGTCGACTCAGACTTTGTATAGAAAATTGAACTTTGAGCCCGATTACCCACCAAGAGCACTCTCTTTAAATATATCTTAGAAAAGACACATTCTCTCACTGCATGTTAAACCACTGCTGCGAGACACCACGACTATTTTTTTTCACTTCTTTAGTATCAATTAATAAAAAGCTTTAAGCTTTAACCATCAATATCATGCAGTTGAACGATCTTGGAATGCTGAGGCTCCCCTGTTACTTGTAGACATACACTCAACACACCAGTACACCCATTGCTTGTTAGCACAAATAGCGAATCAGCAACACTGTAGCATTTCAAAGCATTTGATGAATTCTGAAGCCAATGGGTTCAAACAGAGCATCAGAATGGGGAAGAAAAAAAAGGGATTTCAGTCATTTTGAATGTGGCAAGGTTGTTGGTGCCAGATGGGCTGGTCTGATTGCTTCAGAGAATGTTGACACTTGGATTTTCACACTATCTCTTAGGTTTACAAGAGAATATAATGTAATTGACATTATTGTGTGAATAAAAAAATGCTTTGTTGATGCAGAAAGTCAGATGAGAATGAGCAGAGTGGTTTAACAGCAACAGTAACTCTGATAATAACAAAAGTAATTGGAATACTATCTATGTGTCGAACTAGTTGAGCTGGAGCAGTAGAAAAATACTCCATGATCTACTACTGTTACTAAGAATAGAAAAACAAAAGAGAATAATTTTTCACAAGATTACCAAAACTGGTTCCATGTGTTATGATGTGAGATGCAATGTGCAGATGATACGGGTAGAATCTGCTGTAAACGACATGAAAAGATGGATGTTCAGACTGGAGGTTTCTAGGTTCATTTTATGCCCCTTGTTATCAGTCGAGCATCGTTTTTTAATGCCTCAGCCTACCTGAGTATTGTTGCTGCTCCACCTTCTTATAAATTACACTCGTAGGGAAATAGATGATGTCACACACCTCAAATCATCTTAGACAGTTAGATGCTCTATCATCTCAATATGGACGAAACATCTCTGAGGAATGTCTCAGACAGTGTTAGACCCACGGATTGAAGATTTGAGATGGTTCGCCCTGGGATTTACAGGGTGTAACTAGTAAACTAGCAAGTGGTAACTAGTAAACTAGCAAGTGGGTGTAGTTCAAGATATGTAATGAACGAGGCCTTTTTCATTCTTGCTGCACCTGTCAAATGCATGCTTCTTTACACTGTGATTAAAAACCCGAAGTTGCTCCATTATCATTACGCTCTCCTTTTAAAATGTTTCTCCGTTTACTTTTAGTCTTTTAATTTCCAACAAATATGTGCGTGAATTTCTAGGTTATATGCATATTTCTGTCCTTGTCTTCAATGCTTCTGATGGAATAAAATGCTTCGAAGAGACTGCTAGGCTTTCATCCATTATGAATGCTTTGTTTTAGGAGAGTGATATCTGCAAGAGTGATATAAATATCTCCTTTTGGTTGTGAGAAGCAGCTCACGAAACGACACTTTGTTGAGGAAAAGTCGATGCCTTTTTTCTTGAATTCAGTGTCCAAAGTTGAAGACAGCAAAGACACATGTTTCATGAGTCGCAGCAAATCTTTTTATGCCTCCACTTCAGAGGTCTGGTTGAACAAACACACACTCAAGGTTATATAAAAAACAACAACCTTGCAATTAGGAAGTCCTTACAGCCAGTCAGAGTCTTTCTATCTTTATTAAAATAATTGTGAAATATCACAACTCCAAAGTGATGCGTTTGACAGCTGGTGCAATGTGCTGCAACATCCTGAATGAAATTATGCCCCTTGTGTCCTCTGGTACCGGTCACACCACAGCAGGGGGATTGTATGTTAGCACACAGAGGTGAAGCCTGTTTGTGTCAATTAGGATAGAAATGGATAGACACAGACTTTTCCCATTATATCCAGATCCGTCGTTGCTTTAGTGCTTTAGATGTACACGTAAACATGCATATTTAAGGTACTGTTTGCGTATTTGAATGTGTACACGCCTTGCAAAAGTATTCTTGCACTTCTTACAAATCACAGACATTAATGTGTCATTTCAATTTTATGTAATACACAAACTAAAGTAGCACATTGCAAGAGCTTTTAACTGTAAACTATGTGGAGGGACTCCACAGGAAACATGTGACCTCCATTTGTTACAGAAATACAAGGATTGTTGTCTCAATCATTACTATTTGAGAGCTCTGATTTCCAGACTGCTTTTTGTCTCACAGCTTTATACAACTGAAATGTTATTTTCGCTTCAATTCTGAACATTATACTCTTGTAACGTAGATGATGAAAGAAAGAAATATCTGAGTCTGCGATTTAGACTCATAGTTTGAAAGTTTCTGAGTAACATCAGTTACAAATACAAAACAATAACTTTTTTGCTCGCTTTTTCTTTTTCAACAACATTTTTGGATCTACGGGTGTCAGACAATGTTAATTTCTGAAGGAAACAAAAGATGTGCTACAAACACACATTTAGGTTGCTTTAAATGTGTTTCTGGGTCACATAAGAAGTTCGGATGACATTCTTTCTGTGCTCTGCAGCTAGGCCTCTTTCCATAAATGTGAAGTGTAAGTAAAGCCATACATGGTTTGTCAATTAAAAAAAAAGTCAAGTAAACATGGGACTTGTACTTAGACCCTGGAGTGAATGTTTTTTGAAACCAACATTTGCTGCTGTAACTTGAACAAGTCTTCGTTTGCACGTCTAGAGAATTAATTTTTACCCATTTTTACTGACAAAATAGCTCAAGCTCTCTTAGAAAGTAATGAGAGCATTTTTGAAGAATTTTCTTGATTAAATGTAAGTCTATGTTTTGTCAGGATTTTCTTCAACTGAAGAATATATTTTCATCTAAATGGATTGAAGGTTGGGGTTGTGATGCAGCAACGTTTAAGGGGTTTGAAAATGCTTGCAAAATATTGTAATAATGAAGAACTTGGGACTCATCACCACAAGTCGTCACAAGTAGAAAATGTACTTGTGACTAACAGAAGATTATGTACACAGATGAATCAATGTTTTCTAAATTATCAGTGTTATGTGCTGTTAATTTTATGCTGTACTTCATAATCTTTTGGTAAAAGACTCTGGAGACAAACCAGTGTGCAGCTATGACGCTTGTGGATGTGTGCCAAGCAACAAATCATTTATGCTCAGGGAACATAGAAATAATTCAGTGCACTGCATTGAAAGCAGCCAAGGCATGGGTATAACATAGAGCAGATTTCCTTTGCAGTGCTCTGGGTATTATTTCTGCTTTAAATTAAAGATTCAGAAAAAAAAGACTCAGGCGTTTGCTGCCTCATGCCAGTGCACTGTTTAGTTCTGAATATGACTGCAATTGAAAAAGAGAGCATGACAGAGCAGCTTGTCTCACACCCACTTTGCAAGCAAACACATCTTAACAGAAACAATGAATATGAGATTCCAGTTTCTCTCTCTCTCTCTTCTACCTATTCCCATAATTTTACTGTGTCTGCCATTTTCTTCATCGTGTCCCCTCTCTGTCTTTGCAGGAGCCCAAAGTGGACGCCACTGTGACATTCTATCAGCTTGGCACACCAAGAGGAAAGCCAAACATAATTGTGTGCTCCGGGAAAAACCAGAGAAGAGAAGCGAGCTCCCCATCTTTGTTCTTGCCTTATGAGAGCAGTCTCTGCGGACTCCGCTTCAGCACACTCTGCACTGTTTAGCTGCTTGCATGTATCCTCCACTCTCAGGTGCAAGCACGGACTAAAACACAAAGAGGGAAGAAAAGGAAGTAGATAAACAGAGCGAAGCGGCATAATTAGAGCTACTGACTTTTGTGTCAGAGCAAGAAACTATGAGGAGAGACGTTTGAAGACAACTGCATCCTGAAAAGCATTGCAGCTAACCTACAGGACATTTTTATGTGTGTGTGGGTGTATGTATGAACGCCTCTGTCACTTTCAAAGGAATTGAATTTGTATTTGAATGCAGATTTAGCCTCTCATTATGACTCTACAAGGAGGCCTTGAGACACTGTGGTACGGTTGCCACAGAAAGGTTCTCCGCTGGCTCTTGCTTCTGTGTTGCTGTCGTTTGATCACCTCAGCAGCTAAGCCCAAAATGCCTGGCCACACACACCTCAACTCGATACGCATCGATGGAGACATATCCCTGGGTGGACTTTTCCCTGTCCATGCAAGAGGGAATGACGGCAAAGCCTGCGGAGAGCTAAAGAAGGAGAAAGGGATCCATAGGCTGGAGGCCATGTTGTTTGCCCTGGATCGTATTAATAACGACAACGAGCTGCTGCCTAATATCACTCTGGGGGCCCGCATCCTAGACACGTGCTCTCGGGACACCCATGCTCTGGAACAGTCGCTGACATTTGTCCAGGCATTGATTGAGAAGGACTCAACTGATGTCAAGTGTCTCAGCGGAGGGCCACCCATCATCACTAAGCCTGAGAGAGTGGTTGGAGTGATTGGTGCGTCCGCCAGCTCCGTGTCAATCATGGTAGCCAACATTTTGCGGCTGTTTAAGGTCAGTTTTCTGTCGTTTAAGCCTTTTGCTTTTCCTGCATTTTCTTGTGGTATTTTCAGTGCTGAGTTGTTTCACAAATCCACATACGTAATTTACAGCGTGTTTTCACAACTGTTTTTCATATTGGAATTAGCTAGTAACTGGAATTAGGCTTCTTTTTTGTTTTATCTTGATTCGTGACCACCCAGTTAGAAACTAAAAACACATTTAAGTGTGTCTATAAAGATCAGCAAGATCTTTTTTAATTTTTATTTTTTTATTTAATCTAAGGAAGTATATTTAAAATGAATCTATAAAATTTTAAAAGTGTTTTTGAACAATACTCTTTCAATATATTGATGCATTAAAATTATAACGGTATAATTTTGAAAGGTACATCTTTAGTTTTTAAAATAAGCCAATATGTTTTAATAATTTTAATGTCGAAATGTAGGTTTGAAATTTAATTTTCTGACAAAAAAAAATTCTTTCAAGTCACATGCTAAAGCTGATCTGTTTGACCCTGTATCTCTGATGATGTAGCATGTGTTACTACAATATTTGGGAGCTTGTCATTGTACATTTTTATTAGAAACAGGTGAATTCAATGGATGTCTGAGTGACACATTGTGAAGTAAGAACAATATAGTGAGTATTTTACTACTAAGATAATTTTAGCAGGAAATATTGATGAGGAAAAGAAATACTCTGAATCTTATAGATCAAAGGGGTGTCAAAGGTCAATACCAACACAAGGTTATCAGGTAAGAAAATTTACACTTTGATGTGTTTTATGTCAATGCAAAATGTCTGCTGATGTCTATAGATGTTTTATTTAACTCCACCATGGTCTTAGTGTGACACACAGGGGGAACATGTCACAATGGGACACTGAGGTGGGATTCGGGTTCCTGTTAGACTGTCAGTTCCCAAAATCATGTGAGAAAAAAATCACACTTGTAAAAGCTTCTGGGCATATTTACTTCGTCTGGGTTTTTAGTTTTGGTTATTTGTTGTCTGTGTTTTTGCCTGATCTAAGGCTTGATTAAATCAGCCTTGTTTCTATTTTAATTTAGTTAGACCTATCCTAGTTATTGTGTTCAGATCACCACAATTAATTTCTAGTTTATTTATCCTTGCGGTTAGATTTATTTTTGTCTAGCCGCCTTGTTAGTGTTTTCTCTTCCTGCTCCCCTGTGGCATTTCTCTCTCTCTTTCTCTCTCCCTCAGCTTGCCTTCTGCTCTTCCCTCACACCTGAGTTCAGTTTGTAATTAGTCTGTCCATTGTTCCACCAACCCTGCCACCTAGTATTTAAGCACCTCTCTTTTACTCATTTCATGCTGGTTCCTTTCACTTGCCTCATGTTTCCCAGACTGTTTATTCCCTGGCTTCTGGTTTGGTCGTCCACGTTTTTCAAGTTGAGCTTTGAATTCCTTATTAAAAAGTATTTCATCATTTACTTCTGGATTCCAGCTTACATTTTGGTCCAACTTCTTACCCACAAATCATCACTCTTCTGTTTAAATGTGCCTCAGGATTTGTGTTGCTGTTACATCACCACACATACAGCATTAACATGAAGTGACTTTTTATAGTCAGCCACATGTGAGAAAACTGTGGACAGATTGAGTTTAAGAGGTGTGCAAATACTGGGTGTGCCTGTATTTGTTCTTGGAACAGTGCTTTGACAGTTACTGTACTGCAGTTTAACCCTCATTAGAACAACTTGGATTGATTATATGCAGGAAACTGTGACTCATTGCACTATAATATATGCTATTCGGGTGGTACAGTTTGTGAAAAGCCATGCAGATCAGGGTAACAATGCTGGTTAGAATCAAAGCAGAAATTACAGATTTCTTGTGCTTTAAATTACAGTCTTTGTCACAATAATCATCACTATAGTGAAATACAGGAAGAATAGGAAAGCTTTTACATTTGTGCATTGGACAGTAATTTGAATTTGAGGTAAAGGGCAATTTTCTGTCTGAGGTCTACCAAATGTGTTATTGTTACCATGTGGCTAATTTTTTATGTGTTTTTTTGTAATTGTTGTTTAACTTCCATGCTTCCCCCCCCCTCCCATATCTCTCCATTTTGGTCAATGAATTTAATGCAACTGTGCATAAGCAAACTTAGCAAATGAAATAATCAACGTTTTTGAGTCATTTTCATGTTGACGTTAAACGAAACCCTGGTGAACATTGTTTATCCACAATGTCTGTCTTTGAGTGCTCAAAATCAGTAAAAATGATCACTTTTTGGTTGAGAATCTAGTGAAAAAGCCCAAATAAGAGAGAATACTCAAAGCTTCTACTGGTGAGCAACAACAAACAGCACAATGTGTACCATTTGCTCTATTCATGCAAGCTTCTACTAACCCAAAGGGCCCTATAGAGGAAAAGACCTGAATCACCTGCTGTGACATTGATTCAATTCTGTTGCCATTCAAGGGCCAACTTACAGCTCAAGAGAGAGCAGGAAGGTGAATTGCTACAGGTGCATTGCAGAAAAGCCTGACTGCTATGTCACATGTAGGTGAGAATGAGTTCTGCGCCCTCACATCCTTATTGCTTATTCCGAAATCACAGGATGAACTATTTATGCTCCTCTTTTTCCTAGCAGCATGCTCAAACTCGTCACGCAATCACTGCCATCATGGGAATGCACAGTCTAATTATCTTCAACAAGAAGCAAAAAAGAAGTTGGCGTTATATCACACATGGGAACTGTCACTTAGTGCAGAGCTGTGCAAGGAAAAATATCTGGCTGAAAACACGAGTTTGATAGTTCAGTCTGTGATGCATGTCAAGTCTTCTCTTACATATACTCATACCCCACTGAAAGTTTCTTTATACGCAGGCATCTAAAAATCTGCCTATAATCTGCCTCTTTATATAAAAACACTGAAAAGCAACAACGCAGCTGCATCACCAGTGTTCTTTTTAAGGTGGTGACAAGGGCAAGACTGACCACAAAAATAGCCCCGACTCAGTTTTCAGAAACTCAAAAGCCCTGTGACAAGGGAGACACAAAATCTCAGAATACACCTTAGGCCTTTAGAGTTAAATATTCTACATAATGGACAGCATATGGTGGCAAGGCTTTTTAAAGCAGGAGGGTTGAACCACCAAAGCATGGTTTGTCCATTCAAGGGCTATGAGAGGTCTTCACGCACAACTAACTCCTCTCCTCCCCCCAAAAAATCCCCAAATGAAAAACAAAATGTATAATCTGCACAAAAATCCAATTCAAACAGCAATATATTATACTATTAAAATGGAAAGACCATGTATTTACAAGAACGTTTTATTTAGTGAAGTTTAAAAATGTTAAATCCCTGTATTGCATTTGACAATGGACAAAAGTAACACGTCAAAGTACCATTTAATTCCTGCTGTAAGTTAGCAGAAAGGTTTGATTGGATGTGACCAATAAATCTGAAAATAAGCTCCTAACTCAGACACAGTCTGACAAAAGATTTGACAGAAGTGTCATAAACGCCCATCAGAGCTTTAGAGAACACAGTTCACTTTACACAACACCATAGACAAAAAAGAGAAGAACTTTTGGTTATAAAAATGGTGATGCTTTGTTTTCATGATACTTACATCATGTTTCTGGTATATTAAATACACACTACAGGGACCATGGAACCCTTAAAAGCCTCTACTCTTCATCTTATGTGCTACACTCGACAGGCAGAACAATTTTCTCTGAATCACACTGATAGGAAAACAAGAAGCCATGGAAATGTGATTTGTATGGACCCCAGAAAGTAGCCCCAAGTGAAAGGAATAACTCAGGGCTTATATTTTAAATAATCTCAACACTTGACTCCACCATCACAGGATGATGTTGGATATTCATGAAAATCTACTTTAAAAGAAATATTATAGCCTATTATTGAATAAAATTCATTCATTATTCCCAGCATGGCTAATGTTGCTATTCATCATCCTGTTTCCCCTGCATTAAATTTGCATTTACTTGACTGCATTATGTGAAGTCTTATTTGGTATAATTACACTAATATTTTGTCAGATAAGGTAAATCTCGCTAAAAGCGAGGATCTAAGACTGATTTTTTTTTTTCTTCCTTGAAACCCAAATAGCACTGCAAGTGCGTGACAACACTTCAGGGCAAAGCATCCATTTGCAAAACTAAATAGTTACAAAAATAAGAAACCCCAAGATATTTTGCTATTGTACTATTGTTAAAATGCAAATTAGACAGATCTTATCATGATTTGGTCATTAAGTTGGCCAGATTTTCATTTTCCGTCTCTGCTGATGGAAATGCAGAAACTCCAGGGAGGAAAATTATACTCATTTTCTGGCACTTTTCCAGAGGCATAGTGAGAAATGGAGGTAATCACTGAAAAGGTTGACAAACAGATGATATACAGTCTTGTTTTTAAAAAAAAAAAATCTAATTTCGCCCTGTAGAACAGTAGTATGTTTAAACCAGTAGGAAGGATAATAAATGCATTCGGGGGGAGGGGGGGGGGGGGGGGGTTCTGTGAAAACTCTGATCTTATAAGTCAAAGTATTGTCTATGAACCAAAATAACAACATTTTGTTAACTGAAGTGCTGAGAAAGTCCCAACAGAAACTTAATGGGATGTATTTCTGTCAATCTCTAATTATAGGTTAAAGATGCTCTTTAGTTTTATGGCAGCATAGAAACAGAGGTACATCCCAATTCAGAAAGTTAGAAGATTACTTGATTTTTAATGCAGAAATGTCTATTTTTTGCTACTTATGTCCACGGAGAGTACATTATATGCTCTCAATCCTTTGTTGAGGCTCTTAATTACTTCACCATTGCGGCGTGGTTTCTAACACTGCCGGGGTGTTAAGGAAACCCAGGTTGCTAATAGCAGCTTCCAGGCTAACCTCCACTGTTGGGTTTGGTGTCTCTCATTGCCTTTTGACAATACTGAATTTATTTATCTATTTTTTATTTTTTGTGATTTGGTAATTTTAGCTCAGTGATAATATAGTAATTAACATTTGGTACTTCACATAGTGTGAGAAAGTGAAAAGTCCTGTATGAAAATGAAATCAGATAAAAAAAAAGATCTGCTATTCCCTAATAGAAAGCTGCAGGGATGTAGGGTTTGGAAAAAAAAGAACCATTAGTAGCAGATAACCTGACTTTACAAATTATTGGAAACTTCACAGAAGATCGCCAACAATTTGGATTATGAGCCTCTCCACTCTTCATCTGAAAAGAAGTCTTTACCTCACCAAGCAACAGCCCGATCCCTTTTCTAGTTAGCTGAAGAAAATATGCTACTAATATCATATATCACATATCATTGGAACCTCTGTAAGTCATGTCTTTCCAATCAAACTTTCTATTACTGAGCAGAGTACAGCATCCCATTAACAGCCAGCTTATTTAAAATGGTGACCTTTTGTGGCATATCTTCCTCGTGGAGGCTGCCAACAACTACACTAAACAACTCTTATGGATTTTCTAGGCCAAGACATAAAATTATATTTCTGTATTCAAAATCCCTTTTAATTGGTCTTATGTAATGTTTTAAGCATCTGAGCAACTGAATTTTGAGTTTCCATTAGCTGTAAGCCATAATTGTAAAAATGATTGGAAACGGTGGCTCCAAACATATGTAGTGAATCTGAATAACTTTGTTTTGTTGTTCTGATCAAGAAGCGTCTCTGTGAGCTGGTAGGAAGCTGCTGCTGAATTTATATATATTTCAACACATGTGTTGCTTCTATTCTGTTCACTTACTTTATATATTTTTTTCATCATGTTTTCATATTTACCTAACTTACCATAACATACTGCCTGCATAATTTTGCCATCTTAACATTTGTAAGAGGTTTTCAGCTCCTTCCTCCTGGGTTTTACCTTATCTTCCACACAGCGTTTGTGTGGCTCAGGGAGAAATGTTTGCTCAGCAGTTCAGAGCAGCCAGGATTCCATCCCCATGGTGTACCATGAATATTTTACTAGACTATTACGTAAAACATGCCAAGGGATTGGGGTTGAAAGCTTCTGCTCTGCGTTGCCTTGTCACTGGGTCTGGGTGATGGTCTGTCTTCATCAGTTGGACCTTAGCACTGCTTTGTAGTGAAGACGAAGTCCATCAGCACTTTGAGGTAATGAGTGCTTGGCTGCTTATGATACTCGAGACAGAAAGCATAATTAAAGCCTTGGGCTTTTGATTGTATCGCTTATCCATCTCTGAAAACAACTACACATGACTGGCCTGAGCTGGGTTATTGCTGCTGCAGGGAGAAAACTGCAGAAGGTGTGCATAATGTTACAGGTATCAAAGCCGACTTGCTGAGGCAATCACAAGCTTTCAGACAAAGAAAGGGCTAGCTTGGGTAACTACCACACAGCTGCTTTCTAAATTGGGTACAAGAAAGTCCAGTCAGTTGGCAAGATGGGGAAAAGAGACGTTGGAACTGCAGAAAGGTTGAAGAAAGATAGGAAGAGTGAAACAGAAAAAAAAGGACAGTAACTGATTGTCTGGTGTGCTGTCTGTGAAGCAGAGACCTCGCAGCAGAGGAAGAACCCCCTCAGGCAAAATGCCCACCTCCCCTTCAGCATTTCACCATGTTGAGACAGATCTTTTATTGGATTATTGCAGCAATCTACGGAGAAGACATATTGAAAGCCTCACAGGCACTCAAAATAGGCACACATATGGTTTTTGTATTCAGTTGTTAATGATCCATCCACTCATCCAGCCATAAAGGCAATCCTGTGCACATTAGTCACTTAGAATATTGCTAAAATTCTCTGGAAGAATACCAGAAGTCCGTTACCCAGATAGAGAAGTAACAGAATTGAAGAAACATTCCGTTTTGCTCGGCTCAGTCTTTACAGGTGACCTAAAATTGTACTTCTTTTGGCTTGCGTTTCCCCCCCACCGACTCCCAAAGGAAATATTTTGCTCTGTTTCTACCAAAAGATTTATTGCACCAACCATCTAGTTACTAGATCTTCTGTTTGTTGGGCAAGAAAAAAAGTGCACTCTCTTTGGACAGGGTTTCCTTTGTTTTGTTTTTTTATTCCAGCGTTTAGAAATCCTTGCTTTGATAGATTGCCGCTGTGAGCTACAGTTTAAGACATGATGTACGACCCTAAATGGTTAAGAATAACTTACATGCTACTGATGGAATCAAAGGTTTATTTTTAAACCTTATTGAATGAACAGCATGCTGAAGACCAAGTAATATGCAGCCCAGTCAGAACAGCAGCTAAAGAGGCTCCTGGTAATTCAGGATGATTTGTAGAGATCAACATTTTAGGTGAGAAAAATATCTCAGCCATGCATTCACAAATGTTGCCTGAAACCCACTGAACTATTTGGTCTGGGAGAAAAATATTGTTGCAGAAAATTTAAAATAAATTTTTACATATTGTCTTCTGGGTAAAATATGGTGGTGGCAGCTTAAATCTTTGATGTTTTTGTTCAGCCTTGACAGGAGCGCTGGTTTGGTTTGATAGAAACATGGATGTAGCTAAATAGAGAATGACCTAAGTAGAAAATCTGCTAGACGTGACAATAGCTATTTAGTTCAGGCAATCGTCATCCAATCTGATTGACAGTGAGCTATATTGCAAAATTAATCTACAAAAAAAGTAATTGTCTAGATAACCATATTTTCACTATTTTTGTTCATAAACACATTTGAACCCAATGTGTCATTTTTCTTCAACTTTACAATTATGCTCTGTCTATAACATAAAAATATGTATGTAGGATGACACCGTGTGAAACAATTCAAATGGTATTAATATTTTTGTAAGGACGTGTATAGTGACCTATGGTCAGATAACATTTCGCTGAAAATAACAGTATCACATGTACTGGCCACATGCTACTGTAACTCCTGCTTGTTAGTGCTCCATCACACATGGACAGTTCCCAAGGTGTGTGCCATCACCCTCACAGAGCCTTGTTTCCTCAGACCCGGGTGGTAATTGAAGAGAGGTGGGTTCGTAAGATGGAATTGGGTCCAACTGAGCTCACTCCATTCCTGCCCCAAGTGTAATTTATTGCATACAGCTCATTCTAGCTGCACATTGGCCTTAAACTCATCCATGCCCAACAAATCGCATGGACTGAGTTCTCTGCTTCTGAATAGGCAAATGACTGGAGAAAAATATATGCCTAGATAACGAGCACCGAGCATTTGTTGTCACCGTTTACAGACCAGTGACTACATGGCTGTATTGGTGTCCCTTGACGTGACTTCTACAAGCACGGAGAGGCTTAAGCTGTGTTTCTCGACCCCATATCGCCGGCGTCCCCCATCTGCCATGGTTCAGCAAAAGAGAAGCGGCTCCTTCACCTTAGGATTAGTTCTGACTCATCTCACTTCGCCCACCTGAAACCGCAGCCAATTCCCTGAGCAGTTATGAGTTAAGGTTGTCCAGATCGTTGCCTTTCATTTCTGAAATTGTTTTACTCTTACCTCCCATCCCCCCACCCCCCACCCTTCCAAAGCTCAGCTCTGTGCATATTTCTCTTCGGACAATTTAAACGGCTGCTGGTGGTAATCACCAGGCGTGGCGACAAAAAGCCACTGTGTGGCTGTGAATCTTTTCTTTTTATTTTTTTTTATCAAGGTTAGGTCTCACTTGAATTAATTACTGCCAATTAATTAGTAAGTTCTAATAGGCCTGTTGAGGAACTGCTGCTAGGAGGAAGATGGGAAAGCTTTTCCCCATTTTGAAAGATGTGATTTCATTGCCTGCGATTGTTGGTTTTCCAAAAGCCGAGAGCAACAACAAAAAGCGGAAAATAAACACCAACAGGGTTAGCTTATGTTATCTATGTTGGAGCTGTCACTTTCCCCCTATCTCCCAATTCCTTACAACTAGATGTGCCTCTGGGTTCCCGTCGCCGACTCCTCTATTAAAGTTTACAAAGCTCCCATCTTCACAAGAACAAACAGCAAAGAGCAAGCTATCAAATGGTTTTCCTGGAAAGTGCATTGGATAAAAGGCTTGGAGCTGTCTCACCTGCAAAATCTCTCCATCAACTCGGCAATCCATCAGTGTCCTGCCGTGTGAGGCTGTGCTGCTCAAAATCTACTTAGATGCTAACAAAGGTTTGAACACTCAAAGATGAGGAGAGAGGAATCCCAGGGTGGCTCAAACAGTTTTAGGTTTACACTAATCAATGGTGCCATGACAGCTTTTTTATTGATTGCGAGGCAGGGATTTATTTATTTTTTTACTTTGGGCGGTCAAAGTGACAGTGTCAGCTACTGGGAATAATGAGCAAAGAAACAGCTTTGGTATTTTTTTAATTTCACTCCAACAGCTTCCGTGCACTTTTCTTGACAAATAAACATAAAGCATATGGGCGAGAAAAGGTCAATATAATAAAATTTTCATAGAGCCATCATAAAGTAGCGCAAGAACATAAAAGAGCCGTGCCGTCAGCTGAATACCAAGCAGCATCTTCTTCAGCCGGCGCTACAGGAAGAGGGCATAGAGAGGGACTTTCGCCGCCCACAGGGCGAGCAGCTCGGACATTATCCAACCCTCCAGCACAAAACAACTTGGAGCCTCTTTGAGTCACTGCTGTGTCACACAGAGGCCTTTGAGATGTTCCACAAAAACAGGAACTCAATATGCAATTTTGAACTGAAGAGAACCAGGTCAAGTGATAATTTTGTTTTTGCAATGCTTTGACGTAATAGTCCTAACAAGTGTTCCAGTTTTTGCACAAGATTGGCAGAAACACATATGTTCTTCCATTTCATGCACAAAGGGGCAGTTGACATATAACATAGCCATAGAAGATGTAAAATTCAAAATACCACAGAAAACACTGCTTTTATACAAGAACTGGGATTGTGAAAAGGACAAACAATGCAATTGTTTGCAGAATTTTATTCGATATTTTTATGACCTATTTTAAAATGTAATATTTTTAAACAGGGAGAGCAATATTGGAATTTTTAGTTTAGAAGAAAATGCAGGAGCTTTTCTGAAAAAGTGCACTCACCCTTATATTAGTAAGGAGTTCTTAAAGTACTCAGTACAGTGGTACATTGTTCTGCTTCCGTTCACCAACTCCCTGAAGCCTTCTGAAGTGCACCAAAGAACAGTGACGGTACACTTAAACCATTAGGCGTGCTTCCCTTCACAAATAAGACGAGTACAAATGTATCAAATTTTCTGAATTGAATAAATGTACAACTGTAATGTTTTATGCTCATGATACTGTGATGTTACAGTCAGTGAGGAAGTCTTACTAGCTCTTTTTCGGTACAAAACTTGTAAAAAAAACTTCCACCTGAAAATGCAAATTTTTCACTGTACTGATCATTACCAGCAATTCTTGCTGTGCATTCAGAAATATTGTATTGTGGCTCCTAACACAAAGCAACGAAAGCGCCCCCCATTTTAAAATGGAGATCAACTGTAGGTGATGTAATCATCATCTGACTGGCACTGGTACATGTGAGTGGCGTCCCTACTGTTTCCAGTGCACCTAATTACTCGTACCATTTACCGGCGTAAAAATACCTGAGAGCATTGGAGGTCAAAGTTGATGAGGAGCTAATGCAGACATGGAGATATCAGCTGTTGCAGTTGAAGAGCCAAACTGCCTTAGGTGTGCGTTGTGGGAGGGCCATTGTGCAGCACAGCATTCTTATCTGCAAGCTGTTTTCAGCCAGCTGATCAAATGACCACAGCCTCTTCTTCCTGAGCAAACACCAGTGTGGCATTTAGCCACCTCTGTTCTCTGTAAATAACCCAAAGGAAACAGCAGCAGCCTAATGAGGATGTCTTTTTTTTCTGCTGATAAGGCACGTTTGATGTGTGAACAGGCTGCTGCTTTCTTTACATTGTTTTTTCTTTAATAATTAGCCTGGTTTCTTGGAAAGTCTGATATATTTATATGGACACATAGATAAAATTTAGCTCCATATATACTACATTGTACACCTAACCAATTTTTTTTTCTCAAGAAAAATATAATTTTTTTAATGCAATCATCACATATATTAAAAAACTGCCTTAGAATTGGAATAGAACAGAATAGAATAGAAATATCTCTTATTGTCCCAAAATGGGGGAAATTTTACAGTGACAAGTATCCTACTAATAATTAATTATGAGGGACCTTTCACATATTAAGAATTAATTATTATTATTATTTATTGAAACAATAAACTCCGTTTAGATAAGTCCAAACCTCTACCAAAGGTGACCAAATGTCTTCTTTTCTTTGGACATGTCCAGATTTCATGTTCTGTCCAGGGCATCCAGGTGGCTTCCTTTGATTGAAGAAAATGTTTTTGTTGTCTTGAGGAGACAAGTAGGTTTACTTAAATTGCCCGGTGCGATGCATGAGATACGACAGTCTTTCTTTCAGCCTTTCTGTTCATGGACAGAACAAACAGTGGGAAGTACTGCTGCTCATGTTTACAAAACGAGAGTGTAGTTTTAAAGCGTCAAAGTGCCTTATGTGAGACTGCTGCTTTTTGCTTTTATTATAGAATTTAAGACAACTTCAGATTGTTTTATTTTTGTTCAGGTTGGCTTAAAAAGTGAGCAAGTATTTTTACAGGTTTATTTTCTATGCTACAAAAGAGTAGTTATTAAGGATGCACTGATGTGAAACTAGATATCATTAATCCGGTTATTAATCAAAGGCAAGTCTAAACAGGTGGAGGTTTTAGCCAAGATTTAAGTGAGCTTAGTGTTTTATGGAAGTCTGTTCCAGATTGGTGGAGCATAAAACTGAAGGAATAGTTTAAATATGTTAAGGTCAAAAGTCTTCTTTAAGTAACAAAGTATAACCAAAGTGCTTCAGAAATGTGAAGAGTGTGCTCTTGTTTAGAAATTAAAACATGGTCACCTACACTATACTCTAGCTGCAACTGTGCTATATATGGGCAACATCAGCTCATAATAAATATTTTGCGATTTATAGTTTAATATACATATCTGTAAATACATATATGAAAAGTACATAATACTAGAATTTCTGACTATTACTAGTCAAAATTCATCCTCATCTCTCTATGCAGAAACACTTCAATGACTTGTCATGATTGAGGATTTTTGTGTAGAATTTAGAGGAAATTTATGCATTTTTATACAATTTGGCTGTAACATAAAATGTGGAACAAATAAACTTTGTGTTTAGTGTGATTCTCTGGTGCCTAATTTCAAGCCTTTTGTATTGCACTCATATAGCGTGATATAATCTCAAGGTGGGGATCTTCACCCTGCTGGGCTCCTACATAAAACCTGGGACATAAATCGAGATCTGGGCCACAGCGTCTGCTGTGTGCCTGCGATAGTTCCAGGTCACAAAACTGCAGTATTGCAGTATTACCGAATAATGCATGAGCTGTCCTTAGAAACAGCTCAATCCAGTTGATTGTGTGTGTATATATATATATATATATATATATATACAGTATATATATATATATATATATATATATATATATATATATATATACCTTTGTGAATCTGTAAGATGATTTACTGTTCTCATTATGACAACATGTCGCTGCATCTATATCACTGACAACCAATGAAAGCCCACAGACCTGTGCAGGTGTAAAATATAAACAGAAACAGAATAAAAATTGAAACAGTTCATCGGTGTTGTGGACTTGTTCCAAACACATTCAGATGACATGTAGAGCTTGTTTGTTATTGAACAATATGGGGGAATGAATGCTACAAATGAGACTTACAACAAATTAATTCATGCTAAGAATAAAAACGTATGATCCATGTTGTAAAGTCTCCACTCTGTCAGAAACCTACAAAGCCCTTTAGAAGAACAATAACATAATTTTGTGGTTTACTCCTTCTGACTGCATTGTATGAACAGATATCTGTCCTCCCAGGAATGTATTTGTTTTACTGTCTCCAAACAAGACTGGCTGATGTTAATTCCTCCAGTGTTTATGTCACCTATTCCTTATATCTTCAACCCAACGTGCCTAATGAAGTATTACATTTAATATCTGGAGGGGAAAAAACATCATGACACATTTTTTCCTCCAGGGTATGTTTGAGACAAAGAAACTAGCATGTGACTTTTACAGTGAAAATCTATATATTTATCTGAAAAAGGAGTTAGGGATAAGCTTGACCTCTCTGAAATGAAATTCTGTTTAGGTAAAATGGGTTTGTGTTTATTTATTTTCACGCCACCATACAAAAACGTAGGTGATGTTTAAAGTGTACCAGGTAAACTCATAGGACAGTTGAATCCTGTCAATGGTGTATTATTTTTTTTTTTATGTTCGGTTCTGCTGAAGTCAACAAATTCATACCAGTGAAGATTACTCAATGTATAATCTTCAATATTTTAAAGCTTAAAAGCACAAATTCTTACAACAAAGTGAGTCTTAACCTCACCACAGCATGCATCTAGCAACTCGCTTGTTCTCTAACAATATGCTCATTGTGTAAAACAGATTACCTGTGCTGCCAGTGACACTCTTGTGTAAAAGCCATTACTATTGACTTGGTGAATGCATTACCTGCCAGTGGGCTGTTCTCACAGTTAATCAACTAGTCAGTGTTAATGGAGACATTGGATTCTGACATAAACACTTTTAGTGATTGTGAAGCTGCAGTTTAAAACCTTTATTTTATCTACTAATTTGTTGAATGCTGTAAAAACAACCTTTGCCGTCCAAAAATAGGGTTACTGTGTAAATTTGCAGAGAATAAATCTGATAAATCTTTCCTAAGTAGTCCTATAGCAGCATTTTGAACTAATAGAATTTAAATGAATAAAAATGGCTCAGCAATGTATTACAGTGATGGGATGTTCAGCTTTTTTTCCGAGACCTGGCTCTTGCTGCACAGCTCCCAAGCGGCTCTTAATTTATCGTCATCTGTGGCCTCATGCTCTAGCTTAACTTGGCAAAACGAATGTTTTGTATGTTAATAAACAATTTTTCCATTAAGTGTTATTAGGCAGCCTTATACTTGCCTAATTGTGTGTATTTGTTCTGTTACAAAAGCAGGCATTTAGGCATTAAAACACGTACCCCAAAACAAGTCCAGAAAGTAACTTGTTTGCTAAATTTATGCTCATAAAGTTATCTTAACAATACAAAGATTAAGGTGAATGTAACAAAAAGGCAGCAAAAAAAAAAAACCTGGATCAGGCAAACTTTCAAGAAACGTTTAGTTTTCTGCACAGCTGAATTCCATTTATAATCTCTCTAGTTCAAATGTATTATGAAACCTGAGATGCAGTTTGATGAAATTAACCTAAATTAAAGGTGCATTGCCAAATAATGCATGCTCTTCGAACATTTTGTCATGTTACAATCCCAAACCTTAATGTACCTCATTGGGACTTTATGTGAACACAGTGAATGTATTTGGCTAGTGAAGAATAAAACAAAAAATATGTTCACAGACATTCTCCGTTCAAAATCAGCCTCTAAATTGTTGCAGTTAGTAGATAATGGTGGCTCTCAGCAGGCTTAATTGCATGTGTACAACACACTTTTAAGAATTTTATCCAACAACCTTTGTAAACTGTTGCCTTTTCCCACCAACTTAACAATTAACAACTACTGTGTGAAGTACGCAACCGCTGGTAGGATTCTGTATCCTGAGGTTTGCCATTTTAAAGTGGCAAAAGGTGAAAAGCATAAACTGTTATGAGTATGTTTGCCTGGCACTAGGTGGTTTTATGCATAGGAAGTTTGTTAGTCAGACAAAGGGTCTGATTCAAAAGCAGTCCTGCTGTGATGTGAAGCTGAGTGGAGGAGAGAAGAAAAAAGCATCATTGACAAGGTGGTATAGGCCCTGAGGAATCCTGTGGGTATTCTGGGACATCAAGGTGAGGCCAATTATCTGCACCTCTGAGGTCTGTGTAAATCATCAAGTATTCCTGACATTGCTGCCTTGTCAGACAAAGACGTTTCTACATCTAAGTATAACCACTTTTCTTGACTATTACACTATTTCTCTGAATGCTGCAAACTAAAACAGATTTGGTACACCAATTAGTTGTAACCTCAAAATAGCCCCACAACAAATTTTGCACAGTTTGCATGCCCTTATTATTATAAAAAGCTTTTGCTGCTATCAGACTCTATCACAAGAATTAGATCCGTGTTTCTTTGCTTACCCTCTTCCAGGTTCCCAAACTTCAAAGACCTGCCTAAGGTGAAAAGCCTGGTTTGCTTTCACTTGGAGAAGTTAGCCGTCTGCTGGCATCAGTGTCAATGCACACAGAGGAATGACTAGATTGAAACACTCAGGCAATCAGCCTGCACTGCTCACAGGCATAAGCTGGGCACGGCTTGATTTTGAGCGGGAGAGACTGCAGGCTCACTCACTCAGCCCACTCTGTTGTCTCATAACTGCTGCACGCTGCATGAACTATCAGTGCTTTTCCCTGCCCCACTTCTCTTTTCTGCAAGTTAAGCTGGAAAGAGGAGTGATAAAATATTTAAAAAAATCTAGCTATTGGGGTTTGCGGAGAAATGCATTTGTTTTCCCTCTCTAAGCCCTGGAGAAGTCCTACATTTAGACGCCGCTGCTGTGTTGCTTGTATGTTACGGGACCGCCGTGTGAGAACATTCGATCTTAGGCAAAGTATTGGTTTGGATTACATGAGTTGAGCCAATAAGCGTGGGCTGACAATTACTTGTTTACATAAGTGTTTTCAACTGTAGAGACAGGGTCGCCAGAAAATCCTCCTGAATCTGCCTCCATGGGAAGAGCTCTAATTTGATTAAGCAATCTATGCAAATGAAATGTGATTTGCATTAACTTTTGTGCAGTTCAGCACAGCTAGTTGATGGCAATTAAAATGCTTTGGAGCGTGGAAGATAGGGCCACCCAAGACATAGCAGACAAACAGTGTTCATAATGCACAAAGCATTTGAGAGGCGATTTGGACACACGACTCTCCTGCCTTATTGAATGGGCATTATGTCTCATGGTGATGC
The DNA here is from genome assembly GCA_033032245.1 of Poecilia picta. NCBI lineage: Eukaryota > Metazoa > Chordata > Actinopteri > Cyprinodontiformes > Poeciliidae > Poecilia > Poecilia picta. The sequence continues at coordinate 10,637,035 of CM065359.1, read as the reverse complement.
ACTATGTAGGTGCTGCCTGACCTAAAATGTCTGGAAACTGATCTACATTAATAATAATTCTTTGTCTTACTTCACATGAGAGTGATTCAGGTTTGTCTTCATCTGACACAGAAAACTTTTTTTAATTTTTTTTATTTTGGGACACTCTCTTAATAGCTTTGTAATAGATAATTAAATGCTTCTAATCAGTTTCTTTAAAGGACTTGGGGGATGTTGGAATGGACTCAAAACCTATAATATAAAAAGATGGATAAAAATTACTCTAGATACTGTTTGGTCTTACTAACTGATGGGAGATGCTCTACTTTGTCCCTCCAAAAAAAGTTTCCTTCACCGCATTGTTTGAATGCCTAAACATGTTTCCACAGCAATCTTTATTTGATTTTAGTCATTCAATACGCATTCAATTGGGTGCAGCCAAAGCACAAAAATCAATGGGGGAGTCAAAGGCTTTAAAAGCTGGCAGGATGAATGGACAGCAGAGTGCTTTGAATTATTCAATGGTGTTACGGGGATGTGTCCATCTCCTTTTACACCGGCAGGACTGTTTATACAGACACACTCAGCAGAGCAAGGGCCTGGATGTCAAATATTAGAACAGATGTCCCCCAATGATAACTTTTCATCTCTCTGTGACAACAATCATGGTATAATTTGCTTGTTATAAAAATGCTCATTACAATCAAAATGGGTTGTCCTGCCTGCCAATTCCTCTTTCTAGTTCATAAATGTTAGACTTCTCAGGGGATTTTGTTAGGTGTTGTTAGGTGTCCACGCAGAGGAAGAGAGAATATCCATGCGAATTGTGCCTAAGGCTAGGCTGCATTCACATTTAATTAAAGCAATTGGTTGACATATTTAATGACATGAATAAGCAAGGCACAGAGGCAGGCAACAAGCTGGATGAAATACCTCAGGGGAAGCTGCTTGATATAATGTTGAAAATTGGGTTTAGCCTAAGGGGATAGTTTGGATTTTTTTGTGGAGGTTTTGTGAATTAAATACCAAAAACAGGTCCTGTACCTGTAGTTGACAGATGTTATATTGCAGAGGCAGAGAAATGAATTCAATTCATGTCATTTTCTACTCATGCTTATCCTAGGAGGGAATCCATGGGACGGGTTTATATCAATCACCAGCGATCATTGAGAGAGAGCTGGGGCACCCTGGATACGTCACCAGCTCATCACAGGGCAACACAAACACTCGTACGGCAAACAACCAACACACACACACACACACACACACACACACACACACACACACACAACACACACACGTGAACACATACCCTAGGAAGATTTAGAAAGACAAGATAGGCTGAGAGTCATGTGTTTGGACTGTGGGGAGAAGCCGGAGTACCCAGAGAGCACTCATGTATGAGCGGGGATAAAACTACATGCAGAAAGACCCCAGCTCAAGATTCAAATGACGCAAAAACCAGTGCTCTGAGCTCTTTCACCTTGCAGCCCAATTCAGTTTAATTCAATTGAATTAGTTTTAATTGAATTAAATTCAAGTTATATATTTACCTCCAATTCATAAAAACATTCATCTCAAGACACTTATGGAAAACAAGGCTAACTTATGTCCAGTTATACAGAAATGTACAACAAATCTAATTCATACCAATATAGTTCAGTCCAGCATGGTATGATTTAGTTTTTGACAACTGATGAATGAAACTCTATCAATCGATGAAAACCCAGTCAATTGCTAATTGAGTCACTGACTCTGTAGTAATCCCTCTTCCTGATCAATCATCAGGCAACAGTGGACAGTGACTCACTACAAATGTATAACAATGCTATCTGAAAATGATAATATCCATGTGATACATAGGGACATATGTCAACAAATAATAAAGTTTGTGACTGTTTTTTTTTTATCGAAAGAACTATGTAAGCATATGAAATTACTTGTGCTGGTGCTGATACCAGTGTAAATCTGCCTAAATTAAAAATATAGGTATAGCAAGCATCAAGTAAACCTTTGGATTTTGCAGCAGGGTGTCTCAGCTCATTATCTGTGTGCTTGACTATTGTAATTTGCAGGTTTCTGTTGTGGTTGTAGAATGCAGTCAGGAGTAGAAAGACATCTCTGTATTCATTGATCATTAATCATCATAAAACATGAATGCAAAATCCTAACTCATCTGCTGTCTACTGTCCTATTTGCTGAAATTTCTTCTATGGTGGACAGCTGTAGCCAACCATGGCATAGAGCAAGTATTTTACTATATGTGTGTTATACATTTGTAACAATAACAGGAGCTAACAAGCTTCTCCTGATTACAAGGATAATCCAATTCCACTTTAAGGCGGATTGCGAAAGGAACAAGTTAATCTTCATCTGATGATAGGTTTAGCACATTTATATAAAGACATGTCACACAGACATTATGGAAACAGATGAAAAAGAAGAAGCTTAAACAAACTGCAAATCATCCACTTCAAAAATACATGTTACTGAATGCAATTCAAGCACAACCATATAGCAGCACCGGGAATAAGGTGGATGAATTAGTTGAAGGACTATTGGATCCAAGACATTTATGAGAACTTTCCGCAGTGAATTGCATTGTAATGTTAAGTCATTCTTTACAAAATATGGGTTGACTAACCATATTTCACGATAACCTGCAGTATGGTTCTCTCATGGAAAGTTCTCGCTAAAAAAACACTAACACGTTTTTATGCAAAATGGCAATTTAAATAAAACCAAACAATACAATGAGATATTTTAATGAGTTGGCTCCTATTATCAGTCCCCACACCTCATTCCATGTCAGGACGTCTGCACAGCCGAAGGCTTCACATGTCTGCATTAAAATGAGCTTGAAAGTGTTATTGAGGTCATGATTTGGCTGCATGCAACAGAAATTATTTTTTGTCACGACACACTTTTGAAAGCAGCAAGAAGAGAAGCACGTTGCCGGTGTGATCTGCATTCCTAACAAATAAACATTAACCATTACAAATCCAAAAGGATTTGGTGGAACATGAAATGAAATATGTAAACTATGGATTTATGTTAACCTGATTCCTGTGCATAGCGTGTGTTTGTAACTACACGTACGTCATGGAGCCAAAAACGACTGAGACAAGAACCTAGACTGAAGGTATGGTAGTAAGAAAACATATTTATAGGAGAATAAGCTGGCTGCAAGAACCAAACAACAAAATACAAGGTTTTGCACACAAAACGCGCTCTGCTGAAAGGAGTTGTATTATGATTTTTCAAGGCATGCAGTGCCTTTTTATAGCACAATTAATTGACTATGTTACATTTATTTATAAAAACGTTACATATATAATACATAACTTATAAGAAATTTGAACTAGAAATCTGACGCCTTCAAATTGGCCTCTGTCTATTTAAGAAACTCTTGCTTTTTCTGATACGCCCCCTTCACCACATTATAACAACATTATGCCGTTTATAACCGTTTTTAGAAGCACTGGACTGAGAAGTATTTTGCATAAGACTTGCAGTACCACCAGGTGTTTGCTGCTAGTCTGCAGGAGCTGATTGGTGAAAGTGTGAGGTAGAGATGTCAGGCAGAAGCAGGAGCTTTGTGTAAATAGGGAGCTTTTTGTGAGAGCAAGCGTTTAGGCATCTCCAAATGGCTGCCACGGGAGATTCAAGGATTCCTCAAAAATGCATGAAAGTATCAAAGCAACACGTCAGGTACGGATGTGTGTTAATGGTGTATCGGGTGTTGATGAGGGAATAACAAAATAACATGATATAAAGCTCCAAAATGTCTATTTTGCATTATACCTTCCCTCTCTTCTTTAAGAAATGCTCTTAAAGTGTGGTTCTATGACATGTTGGCTGTAAAAGCGAACTGAAATCGTACATCTAGTCCTGTACAGGATGTTAACTGGAACATCAAGACATTTCACATAACTTAAACATGCTTTCTCTTGGATAAATTTGAAATCTGTTTTAAATGTTAAAAAGGTTGAATGTGGTTGAAAACTGCATGTCCTTACCAGTGGCGCAAAAAGTGGGTATGCAGGTGTGGTGGGATGGTGTGTCACCCTCCCCCACTCTGTGCATCGGGCACCGTTGGGCGGAGCGAACAGCTTTATAGGTGGGCGGGTCGCTGTAGGGTTTGCGCGTCTGTTTCTCCCACTGTTGCTGCGGTCGCGGCTCCATGTCGGCCTGTGGGTTTGGTCGATTCGTCAGCGATCGTAAGTGACAGTTTTTCCGTCCGTGGCCGAGATCATGGTTGGTTTCTGGGTGACACCTGTCGTGCATTTTCTAGTGTTACTCTGATGGCGTTGCCGGCTGCAGCTGGTTGCTGTGGCGGGCGGCTTCAATCTGGTCCTCACCTGCTGACCCGCTTCCTCCCGGGTCAGGCTGCGTCTCCACCCCTGGGTAGGTTACCTGCCATTTAGCTTTTAATTTCTTTTATTTTGTATTCGCCGTTAATGGGCTTTTCTGTTTTAGGCAACTGATTGTTTGGAGCTGCAGCGTTTTGGACGCTCTGCTGTTTTGTCTTCCCACTGTTTGTTCGGGTCGCTCTCGGTTGGATCCGTTGCGGATTGTTCAGGCCGTGTGGGCGGGGCGTTACTCCTCCGGCCCAATAGAAAGGCACCTGGAATGACGACGACTTGTTCCATTGTTTAAAGTATTTTCTTTTATCATTTTTCTTTTTGATTGCTTTGTTCATTTCTTGTGTTGCATGTTCTTTTTCTTGACCCATTTATTTGCATTTGCATGGTTTGTTTAGTTTTATATCTTTTTGCAACAATCCTATCCTTGTTTGTCCTTCCTTGTGTGTTCCCTTTTGGTTCCAGGGACCGAGTGGTGAGCCTGAAGCCTTGGATTTTAAAAGAATTGTTTTAGATGATTGTTCAATAAAGTATTGTACACTGTTAAATCCGTGTTCTGGTGCATCTTGTTGCTTTTTTAAAAATATCTCCACCTGCTGGTCACACTGGGTATGCAACGCATAGGGGCGCAGCACCAGAGTGGGCGCAGGGGGCGACGTGCCGCTAATTTATGTTTTCGCATCCACCTGAAAAATGTGTAGTTGCACCACTGGTCCTTACTTGCATTCTTCTGAGACACTTTAGGTTGAGAAACTGCACTGAAATGTCCCCCTCAGGCATCCATCTGAATGTGTACAAGTTTGTCGTAGGGAATAGAACCGCCAGTGTGCCAACGGGTGAATCTGACTTGTACTGTTCAACAACTTGATTGGTCAGCAAATCCTGAAAAGCACTTCAGTCCATTTACACAGAAGAGGACTGATGTAAGCTTACCAGTTACAATCAGCCACTTTCTGTGAACTGTTTGTGCCAAAAAACTTCCTGCAATAGTTTAAGTACACTATCTTTTTTTTTTTTAGTAAGAAAAGTTTTATTTTTATATTCAAATTTGATAGATCTTGTGCAATGTTGACTGGATTGTCCTATAGCCATTCCTCCTGTAAGCACTTATAAAAGTATTTCCTTATCCTTAAACAGGATTTGCTGTAAATTCAATTGAACTGTGCAATCTTGAAAAAGTAAAATGTCAAAGTGAGGGTTCAATTTGTTGTGTTATTCCATTGTTAATAAAATGAATACACCCTCAGCTCAAACCAACTAAAATGTTTTTCATGTGACTTTCAGATGTCGTAAGAGTCGCTAGTTTACAGAACAGAAATATGTCTATTCCATTTGTTCCATCTAGAGCAGAAGCATCCAAAGACAATCCTCAAGGGTCAGTATCCTGCGGGTTTTAGTCTGTCCCTGGTTCAATGCCCTTGTAGTAACAACATCCTCAGCATAGCAATATTCTGCAGAGGCCTGGTAACAAGTTTCCCTGTTTTGAACCAGGTAAAGGACAGAATGAAGTTCCTCGCTCTTCAGTGTTTAAAGCAAACAAATCAATCCTAAATGCGTGCTAAGATTTTCAAGATATGTGGTTGTGTACAACTTCAGAGAGCAGGTTTGTTTTTAGCACACAAATTAATAACTGTCTTTTTCTGCTTGACTTTTAAAACACAGTAATAGTTCAGTTATTGAAAAGAAAATTATCTTTAGTCATTTACTTTAAAGTTCAACCATGAGGAGCAGATTAACATTTGACACTGATACAGAAATAGATGAGGAGATAAATACATAATGTAGCTTTGTTTATCCTGTACATTAGTTTATTTTGTAGTAAAACATGATGAAAATGGAGGTAAGGCTAAAGAAAATAAGAAGAAACAGAAGTGTGAAGAAAAATAATGGGAAAGCTTTAACAGCCATAGCCTGACATCAATGAGAGAGTTGTTGTTTCATCTCATGCTAATAAAGTGTACCAATAAATTTGATTTGTTATAGAAAAGCCTTGATGGAAGATGAAGACTCCTGAACTACACAAAAATACTTTTTTTCTCCAGTTAACACCTGTTCCCGTTTACTCAAAATGACAGAAACACTGCAGCTTGTCAGCTGCACTCTGGCAAATCAGATCTAATTATTTTGCTTCCTAGCAGGGTTCCTCACCCTGCTTTCACCAGCTCCAAACCACAACTATCCTTCATTTCCAGACACCCAACAGCAGCACAGTAATTATCAGCTTCCTTTATTAGCTATATGTAATGGCTCCTGACCAATTAAAGTGGTTGGATAATTAGTTGTCTCAGAGAAAAAGCAAGAACTGTTTGATGCTCAAGGCAGGAATAATTTTTCAAACAATAAACACATCAAAATGAGTTTGAAGAGGTAGACATTCTGCAGAGATCTTGGGTGGGTGGGTGGGGGGGGGTGGGGGGGGGAGGGACGGACGGTGGCAACACTCGTGAAACTACCTGGAAGTCCTGAAACTTGTGCTGCGGCTGTCCGTGAAATAGCTTCCTGGGGTGGTGTAACCTCAAATTATTGCAGCAAAAAGAAAGTGTAAAAAAGTACTGAACGGTAGTAAAAAGAAGAAAAAAAAACATACAGTAAATGTGGGCAGAGTCTCTGGGCTTTTCTTTTTCTGTTTGTGTTTATCAGGCATCCGCAGATCCCTTCAAGTGTGGGCGTCTGGGGAAATGGATTAGAGTGCTGGTGTGGTGTGCCATTGATATCATGGTTGAGAAAGAAGTGTATATTTTAGTTTCTTTGTCTGCATGTGAAGCCTGTGTATTGCACAGAGTTGGCCTGTTACTGATATGCCCTCTGGCACAACAGTCCACTGTGCATATAATGTGGTGCAGCGATGTTGGCAGACCTGAGGGTATGAGAAACTCGTAGCAACATGGAAGAATTTAACGTTAGATTTAGTTAGTGAGTATATAAATATGGAAGCAGTCAGCAAAGATAATGCAGCCAGGTGTGTTTGCACTGATAATACCTAAACAACGTATTACCCGTCAACATTTCAGTTTTGGCACAAAACTATGTCAACAGTACATGTTTTGGTGGTTAAAAACTAAGTGCTGTAATGCTTAAAGGCATCATTTTGCTACCGACACCAGGCTGCAAGTGTGAATCTGAACTTTATGCGATTTTAATACAGTGCCCTACAAAAGTAATGCTACAAACACAAAGATCTCACATCACTCTCATACTGTTGTTCTGACAAATTTTGAAAATGTGAAAAGGGTGCCGTGCACATGCTTTCAGACACCTGACTGTGTAGTCTTTCGTGCTGTGTTTTTACAGATCAGAAGACTTGCATTTTACCTACTTTTTCCTAGCGCAAGCTCAGTCAGGTTTAGTAGAGATGAACATCACTTTTCAAGCATTGCCTAAAGTCTTCGTTATAGCTAGATTTATGCTTTCCTAATACATGATATAATTATTGACAATGCTGCGGTTTATTATTTATTATAAACAGAACTTTGTTATCCGTACTTGTTCATTTTTATGCTTTGGTTTATTTATTGTTCAATTTATTGTTCTGTTACAGTTCGCTGGCTGCTCTGATATAAACTTTGGTTTATTGTTATTGTTCTTTGTTGGTAATAGCAGAAACCTAAAAAATACCTAACATAAAAAAGAATATGTTTCGATTTAAAACAAGTGATGAATCTTTGCCCCATTCTCAAGTCTTCTTTGCCCTCCTGCAGGTTTTTTTGCCCTAGACTATGTTGGCTTTATCTCCATTCATGTTCACATCAAATCTTAAAAGCTTCCTCACAGATTCTGAAAAAAGTATTCTAGGATAGCCCAGAGACACATTAGTTCTACACATATCCAGTTTTATTTAAATGTTTATGTCTTAATACCAGTTTGAAACTTATAGAATAATTTAATTATGGTAATTGTGGCTTTCCAGGCTCTGTATGCTGAAAGGTTAATTTTTTAGTGAGGTATGTTTAGATTTAAACTTTAAATGAAATACCCTGAAACCACCTTTTTTTAGGTTTTATACATCTATGACATTTAGCTTTTTATAGGGTAGTATCTTATTTTATTGACAGATTAGAGACAGGGAATTATACATCCTTAACTTTTGTTTCCACTATGGGTCAGACAGTCACTTTGTCATTTTGATATAAAGCTACAGAAACTGCTTATCCTCTGAGTTACCATGACAAACACCTGAGAACAACACAACTCTCACCCTTCAGTTTCCTCTCCTGCACCACAGGTCACAGCTAACCCACTGACACTTGAATCCTCTGTTCTGGTTCTGCTAACAAACGTAGCAGTTTATGTCTTTAAGCTAATTGACATTATCGTTAGAGCATGTCCATCAAAGTAAAGAAAGGAGTCTAGCAAAAAGAAAGGCTGTTCCCTTCTTTTCCTTAATTCTACTACCCAGTTCATCCCCGCTACATCTGGAGTTGAGCAGATCAATCATTATACACTTTACTAGGCTTGAGATGTGTATATTCTTAATCACTTTTTAAAACTCAAAGGGAAGTCTTTGTTTGTGAATGGCCACTGATAATGAAGGATATCGATTATAAGCCTGCCTAAAAAGTGTTAAAAACACAAAAAAATGAATAGCTCCCATAAATATTGAACAAATTAACAGGTCAGGTCGCCAGCACACTTTGCTGCACCAGATTCATTAATGAGTGAAGTGAAGCAGGAAATCACCATCAACAGAAACTGTAAGTTAAAATGTCTCTTTGGTGCCTACTGCAAAAAAAAAAAAAAAAAAAAGACAGAAAAAAAAGCAAAGAAAGAAAAGCTGAACACTGAAGCTAATATCTGTCAGAAGGCCACACAAGTCACCAATCAACCACTTCTAATAAATCAGTAGGTAGAATGAAAAGTCTGAACTAACTTTGATGACGGTATATGACAGATGTGCATTTTCTAGCTTTGCTACTCACTGGTACATTGTGAAATGTCACTGTACCTAATTAAACAGCTGTCACCCTCTGTTGTAACACCCGTTAAGAAGCCAACAGTCCAAATACGGATTACTTTAAGCCAGTGGCCTTTCATTATATCAAGGCCTGGCTCAGTCATGAATTCCTGCTCCAGGCCTCAGAGACCCCTCATTATCCTGCTGCTTCTTTTGCCAGCTGCACACACATGGGTCTTAAACATTGGAGCTCACACAGGAAACACTTCTCCTTCAACTCATTAAACACTGGGGAAGCTCATTTCCATAAAAATGTTGACACAAAGATGTATCTTAACCAGACCATCCTGATGGTAAATGCACTCCCAGTGGCCCCATTTCATGACAGCATTCCATGTGAAAAATGCATATCGAAACAATAATGCTGCATTGTAAAATTCATTATATTTAAGTGTTAGTGTTGCAGTAAACTCCAAAACAATTAAGGATTTGAGAAAAAAATTGCTTTGACTTATGAATGTGTGTTTGACTTGCATAACTGCAATGTTTCATTTGTGAATTTCTGATAAAAGCATTTTCAATAAAATGAATGCACAAGATTAACAGGAGATGAAATTACTGTTGATTTATTTCAACAAGATTCAGATCTACCCTGTTGAAATTGGAAAGGCTTATCCTTTATTGCTCTGAAAATATTCTGTTCTTTTAACTCTATAAAACAATTCTGGATGTTTATTTTCCAAAAATGCTAATTTAGTTTGAAAGTTATTAGTTATATCCTCCTGCAGGAAATCCAAGGGGACACATAAATTAAGTGGCTCGCATTAGCAGCTGGCGGTATTGTGAACCAGATGACAAACCTCTCTAAGGCAAGTGTGCCATAAAAGGGCTGGTTGGCTGAACAGAAGCTAACCTACAAACTATTTTAGTGTCACTAATGAGGAATATATTTTTGTAAAAGTAAGTACATGCAAAAATACTTATATGTTAGATGATCCAAAAGATTTTGTTTTTAAATATTTGCTTAAAGTATGAATTCTTGGATGCTGCCTTTTATTGTTTCCACAAATACATTTCACATGTTACTATGAAAATTAATTTAGCAAAGGATGCCTTTAATTCTAAAACTCTTAATATGCAACTTTTCGGTCATAGACCTTCATCAGGCAAACACACAACAAGGATTGAACACATACTTGTGTAATGGCAATAAACTCCAAAACAATTGAGGATTTGAGAAAAAATTGCTTTGACTTATGAATGTGTGTTTGACTTGCATACCTGCAATGTTTCATTTGTGAATTTCTGTAACAATTACCATGTTTTCCATCCTCATGTCAGTAAATCAGTTTTGATTTACATTGTTATCAGTTGTTCATTCACAGTTGTACTGTACATTACATGATTTGTTGCACTTGCTTGCATATGTGCATATGTTGGGCTAACTCCAAGCAAACCTAAATGATAATTGAGCATAAAACCACAATTCATGGAAATTATTGGGATCATGTTGCAGTTATACTTCAATGAGACTCATCATGTTTTGTCATGGTGATTTTGTGCTATTCACCATGTAACTTGACAAGTTTCTCAATAGACATACTTTTTTCTTTCATATTTATACCTTTCACATTTTTGGCCACAAAGAGACTAAAATATGATTTTTAAGTGTCTTTCTGAGGTTACAATTCACAAAGGCTCAACAAAATTGGGCAATAAAATATTTACAAAACCTTTGTCTGGTCCAATGAGTCAGAATTTGGTGTAAACAATCACAGCTATCACCTTTCAATGGGTACCCAGTACCAGGCCGGTGTTCCTAATAAAGTGGCCAGTGAGCATGTATGCGCATGTATAGGATTCTTCATTTTTTTGGTGGAGTAAATCCTTTGTTTGATGTAATTCAGCTGTAATCTAAACAAAAGGACCAAAGGGACACAGTAACAGCTGCTTTACTACATTGCAGCTTTTTATCTAGCTTGAGAAATAATGACACTCCTCAGTGGATGTGAATAGGAGGTCATTTATCATGTTTTGATGCCTCTCATCCTCCTCATCTTTATTGTGGTTTTCATTTTAAAAGATACACAGTCTTGGCTCTGGACATCTTTTGCACACGCCCCTCGTTGGCAGCAGCGGATACTTGCCTCACATGAGCACAATAATCCGAGATGCATAGTGAGTGTTGTTTGCAATGCTCTGGCAGCATAAGAATCTCAAATAAAAAGAGTCTCAAACATCCTCTGTTGTTTGTTTATATTTGGTATGTCTCTTTCACTTTGGATCTCAGTGGGTTTTGTGATAAAAAAAATACTTTTAACACTAATGAAATTCAGAATCTTTCTAAAATGTTAGGAGAGAAATGTGGGAATTCGCTCTAAAAGGGAAGCATGTCTGTATTCCATTCTTCCTTAAGATGTGTGGCACTACAACTGGGGGAACATCATTTATTAACCAATGTCAATTCCTTCCTACTGGAGACAAAAACACCAGAAAACATTCAACAATGAGACTGATTAGCCAGAGTGATACACCTGCAGGAACTGAAGACACAGACTTGCCATGGTGTTTGTTTGACTAGTTCATACCAATTTTCTGAAATTAGCTGCTGCTGATGAACATCAGTACACTGTGAAAAATAGCTAACTGCTGTCTCCCGTAACAATAGGTCTAAAAGAGCAGAACTGTGTGAACCATTGTGCAAAAGAAATTCATTTGATCCCGTGGCACCTGCACTTACTCACCAAATCCAGCATTCAGCAAATGTCAGCACATGAAAAATCTATGTGCAAAGTTTGAAGAATATTCACTGCCGAATACACACTAATGACTCGTTCCCACGAAGATAATCAGCTCATTTCCATAAATTAATGCTCAGCATTATTGATGAGTGTTTAGCAAAGTTAGGCTAATGTAAACACTGCTGAGTTATGATTTGGAATAAACACGGAGTTGTACATTCCTCCAGATTTATATTCTCTACCCTTCAGCAGAAATCTCAGAGGAGTTGTTGTTTGTTTTTTCTCCCCTCCCCAGTGCACCAGCTGGGAGAAAGGAAAACTCAATAAAAATCATTTAATCAAACAACACGTTTACGGAAGATAGTTCTTACAGTTTTACTCATCAACTAAAAGGAATAAAAAAGTTTCACAGTTAAATATACTTGTATGCCTGTCGTGTTCATATTTTTGGGCAAATTCACCTCAGACCCTTTCATATCACCGGCTGAAATATTAATCACAAACTACACAACAAATGACAGATTCAATCAATCGCTGTCAAATAAACAGTGATGAAGTCTTTCACTTCTGAAACATAACACACGTCATCAAGTCAAACTTGCTGCAAATTCATTGTCAACTTCCAAACTTCAATACACTCTAAAAAGAAAAAGTTGAACCAACTTAATTGAATTGCTTCTGTGGGTAACAAGCAATTCAGTTAGGTTTATCCAACTTAATTTATTAAGTTTATCCAACTTAATTTATTGGGTTTATCCAACTTAGTTTATTAAGTTTATCCAACTTAATTTAATATGTTTATCCAACTTAATTTAATAAGTTTATCCAACTTAATTTATTAAGTTTAACCAATTCAATATATATATATATAACATACACTGCTCAAAAAAATAAAGGGAACACTTAAACAAGGATTTGTTATTTGTGTGTTCCCTTTATTTTTTTGAGCAGTTTATAATGTGACTTCACATTAGAATCACATTCACACACCAATATCCACATTGACATGTGGCAGGACAAAGCAGGAATTGAACCTACAACCTTCCAATCATAAGACAAGCACTCTATCCACAGAGCTACAGTCACTTACTGGGGAATCTTAATTATTTCAAGTAAAGTCAGAAAAAGGTCCTTTGAGTTGACTTTCTGTAGAATTAAGACAAATAGATTTTCTTTGTTTATTAGAAGAAAATAAATGATTTGAGTAAGAGTGACTTAAATCTGTTATCTTAAACATATTTAATAAATTTGTTAAATAAAATTAACAAATTGATTTGGATGATTAGAATATATTGAATTGGTTAAATCCAACTTAATAAATTAAGTTGGATTGACTTAATAAATTAAGTTGGATTACCTTAAATGAATTGCTTGTTACCCACAGAAGCAATTCAATTAAGTTGGTTCAACTTTTTAGTGTAAGTTTTGAGTTAAATGAACACAAAAAAGTAAGTTGGCACAGCAAAAGCAAAAGAATTAAGTTAAATTAATGTAAATAAGTCCATAAGATGAACTTAAGCCCAAAAAACACTTTTTAGAGTGTAGAAAATGTGTACTTGTAAAGTGCACTAGTAAAGTCCAGATAATGTCAGTTCATTGCCCATATTTAGTGCATGTAAAAGTGGTTGTGCCTTAGCTAATATTACACAGCTGAAATAGTCTAACACACCATAAGATCCACTAAATAAACATTAGGAAATGTGTCATTTACAAAATAAAAAGGGCATTTTGTTCAAACACTGGTTCCTCCTCATATTCGTCTTATTTGGCCAAATATTCTTTCATATTAGTGGAAACATCAAAGTAAATGGTCTGAACTTATATAACGCTTTATCTAATCATTTTTGACCACTCAAAGTGCTTTACACTAGAGCCACATTCACACTCACAAATGGGAGCCTGAATCCAGGAATGTCTAAGAGAAATTGATTTCTGAACTTTCAAGTAATAACTACAGCATAATTTGCAAAGGTTCAAACACATATAGCAGTGCTACACCATTAGGAATCCAAAAGAACCAATAAAAACTTGAACAAAGCCAATAAGTAAACAGGAAGCCAGAACAGAGAGCACTGCACTGGTCTGATGTGTTCACAGCTCTTAGTTCTTCTCAGAAGCCAGGAAGGAGCATAATGAAGAGCCTGAGCCCGAACAAAACTAAATATTTATCCAGATCGACTCACACATACTTTAAGCTCCCACATACATGGTCATACTGTATGTATTTTTGTGAGCTGCATGGACTTCTGGAGCAGTCTGCCGATCGTTGAAACTTCATAGCTGAATTACTACATTTCTCATAATAAACTTCTTCATTTCCTACAATTCCTCTTAGCGTGACACCTCATCTTTGTGTACATATTTGTCTCTAAAAGTCCTTATATTCCCTCGTTGATATGTCGTACAAGTTTCTACATTTTCCAATATCGTGACCTTTAAAACTGACTTTTGTGTGAACGTGTCCAGTGGACGTCCACACTGAGTCCACCTCCATTATGCTCAGACCTTAAAGACTTGAAATATGCCTAAATATGTGGAAGCCTTTTGTCAACACTTTCTCTCCTCCAGAAATGTGTTCAGTCTCCGTGGCAACCATCGGTCCAACTCCTGCTAAGACGTGAATGTCTCAAGAACTTCCATTCCTGCTTCTGATTTTAATCTTGATTTTTCAAGACAGCATCTTCAGCAAATATATCTTGTGACGAATTTATCACCCGAATAGAAGAATACAAGATATGGATGGGCAGCAACAAAAGACACAGCACTAATGTGCTGCTTGCATACCGTAACTATTCTATCTTGGAATAAATAGAAGTAGGAGAAAGCAGAAGTAGTAGTTTCATGCAAGTCAGCCCCAAGCCTGGCCTGGTTAACAGCTCTGCTCCCCAGCCTCCATCTTCAATCTCACCGCTTTCTCTTCGTCTTCTTTAGAGCCACTGTTAGTTGCCCACCTGGGCCCTGGTCATGCAGTTTCCCCTCCATAAGAAATACAAAACATATATCTTCCATACCCCATTAAATGTCTTGCTGTCAAACATACTGTTGTCAGAAAATGAAGCATTCACAAGCCACATTTAGGGAAACAGTGTTGCCTTGTGTTCCATACCAAAGACAAAAAGGCTCCTGCAGACTTTTATTAGAAGCAAGTTTAGAAGTCATTAACTGGAACTGTATTGATTCATGTCAGAGCCTTTAGTAAAGGTAATTATGGCTTTATCTTATTCAACACAATATCTTTTACAGGAATATTGCATGCATTTTTAAACAGGACAGGATGGAACACCAGAAGAAGAGGACTGTATGGATTAGAGGAAGGACTGAAAGAAGCAGACTGAAAGAAAAAAGTGCTAGTTGTGTAGGAACCTCCAAGAAATACACATCGTTATTCTGGTCAGTTTTGAGATCTGTAATGTTTTAAATCAAATTAATATACAGAACACCCAAAATATCCAAGCATGTGCTTCTCAAAGATGCCAACATCTACTTGATTTCACAAATTGGAACAAAACTTGTTTTTTTTTACTCTGTGTTTTGATTTTTTTGAGTACTTAAACTGTTTTAGAACTTAAGGAAAGATGCATACTCCAATAAAATATCCACAGAAAGCAAAAAAGACTTACTCAGACATTTTTGGAGAAGTGTATTACATTGTTTCTTGAATGTGCTGCTTCCCCCTAACATGAATGATGTGTCCCTCAGATAGTCACACAGAAAAAGAAATAAATGCCAGCTCTTTGCTTTCTCTGCCCCAAAGATATCCCTATCAAAATATGCAGCAGGCAGCTTAAAGAGAGCCAGTATAATCAAAAAATGCTGAAAAAAAAATCAGATAAAATTTAAGTCATGGTCACAGGGATATTACCAATTTTCAGACGGCAATGACTGTTACTCAGCCAATGCTTTGACTCAGCATGCTGCAGGAGTCAGAATTTGAATCTCTGTTGGAGATGAGATCTGAACCTTTCAGACAGCGCTGCTACTGAGATCATTTAGAAGTTTTCAGACTCAGATGATTCCTTCCAGGAAGTCCCATTAGCTCAGATACGCTTGGGATCTGCGGCTTAGGGGATGGATATCTTGGAGCACAGGGTTACTTTGATCTAGCAGCAGGTTCCTTGAGCTTCGGATGCTGCTGTATGAAGTGTCAGTCTCTCACAAAGTGACTGTCGGGCCACAGATGCAGTGACGTGACCTTGTGCGCCCTGCAGCTTAACTTTACATGATATCCACAACTGAAAGATATCCACAACTGCTGCCAAGCACAACTAAGGTTTTTTCTGCTACTGATTTATCGCATCACCAATATTACAATCAGTACGAGTGCCGATTTTAATTAGATATCAGTCACCTCCATGAATTCTTTCTTAAACTCAAACATGTATCTGCTACTTTCTGACATTTTTATATTTTGCTTAAGTGGATGTTTGGAGTTGCTGTTCTATTAAATTCATCTTTTTCCTGGTCCTTATTTTACCAAAAAAGAGGTTGTGGTTGTATTGATGTGGGGTGTAGCTGGTTAGATGCAATATTGATGTTGCATGATGAACTGTATGAATTTAATGAAACCAGCCTTATAATAAGTCTAACAAAAATCAATCTAAGGGATGAAGTCTCGCCACTGAAAGAATTACAAAGTAAATTTAAAGAAACGCTCTAAAAATAAGGGTTATAAATACAGTAAATGAAACTGAGAGCTGAAAATGTATCAGCTGTATATTATATGTGCTATTTCATTACATTAAGACCTTTTTATACATGATTTGATAAAAAGGAAACACACAGAAAGGGTTTAGCAAAAGTTGATTGTATGCTAATCTGGAAAGTCAATATCCAGGGAACTGAACAGTCTTAAAACTAATTATACTGGTTCAAAATCCAATTTTTATCAGACCTATCTGTCCAGTCATGCTTTTACAATCCACACTTACAGAATTAACACCTAACCTTCATCTGAGGGAAATAAAAGAGAGAAAAGTGTCAAAGGTTTATGATGAAAACAAATGCATTAATTGCAACAGAATGAACAGAAATAACTCTGACCCACTAGAGCATGAGTTTTTATGAATTCTCTGATCCTTTTTCCTTTCTTTAAAATCCAAACATGAGCATAAATCTGGACATTCGTGGAGGAGACATGGTGATTAACATCATGTCAGACAGGCAATATGCATTTTTTTTTTACTATATTATTTAGATCTCTAGGCGAAGGCCAAAAACAACATTGTTTCTAAAGTCAACCTTTCAAACATAAAATACTTCTGTTGACTAAAAGGTTAACTGTTAAATGCATTGGTCATAATTTAAAGTTTTGACTAATTATGGATTACACTGAAAAAAATGGCAGATCAACATTTAGGAGAAAGTTTGACATGCAGTGTCAATTATTTCAAGCGCGACTCTTTGAGATCATAAAGGTGTTCTAATTTAAAACTTTTCAGGAGGCCATCTGCATACATGTAACATTTTATTAAGGTTGAGAAAGGAGCACAAAAACACCTTTAGGGGTTGAAAATGTGTCTTTTTTGTGTTCTATGAACTACAAGATATGTCCATTTATTGCCATCTAAAGTTAAAAAAAAGATCTATTCTCATTGTCTGCTTAATCACTATCAAAGCCGCAGTGAAGTCGGGTTCTCCATCAGAGATGTAGTACACACAGGATCATAAGCAGCAAATTGTAGACACTTTGTTATTACTTTGTTGATGATTCATCTCCTGCTTCACCGATTGACCTGTTATAATGTCTTTGTACAACCTGACTCAGACGCATTCAGAAGCATTCAAAGCCCAGATTCAACTTGAGCAGTTTCGTGCGATTGTGTGTGTGATTATGGCAAAAAGGATTGCACAGGCCCTTTATGAATGCTCTCCATTTACCTTTCAGGAGCTGATTGCTTCATACCTCGGTTTTCTGAATCTTCTCGTCCACCCATTTTCTGTTGTCTCTCCTCTCTTTTCATTTTGTGAATAATGGGATAAAATGACGTTGGATTTTCTTTGACAGTTGTCTCCTTGGGAAAACATGAAGAGGATTCCTGAAGCAGCTTTATAGAGATAGCTGAATACCAAAAGGAACAGAAATATAAGACTAACAATGTAAACATGCTAAACACAACAATCAGTTCAACACTAGTAAGCCATCAAAACAAATATTTATATTTTTCTCATATTCCTGTCATTTATATCTGGCTTCTGTTAATTAAGGTCAAACCAGTAGGTATGTGTCAATAAAGAAATAATATTATTCTCTTGTTCTCAGTTTCAGTAGAAAATAATCTAAAGATGAGAGAAAGGATTAAAAAGTCCACATAAAATATTCTAGTCACACATTTTTAAAGCAACATCATAAGTACTACACCAAACACAGCTTTCAGTATGTGTGCTTTTCAGTCTTTATTTAAAATAACCTTTTCTATGCTATGGAGGATGATGAGCCTTGAATTAGTCATTGCAAATGTCTGGCTTATTATGAGGCTTGCAGTCTAAATTGGCGTGCTAAAAAGAACAAGATCTCAATTTTTACAGCTTGATTTTATATTGCTAGGCTGAACATCCAGTGAAATACGACAACTTGGGTTTGACCTTTGCTTTTGTGACTCTTTGGCAATATTAATTTCCTTCCTTTAACATGAACTGATGTTCCAGCTGGTACCATGGATCATATGGAGTGTCACTGAAAATAAACAAATATTTAAAATCAAGAAACTGCACATAATGCTTTTACAGCTACTGCTGCTAACTGTACTGATGACAGTTATTATTTAAAAAAAGGCATAAAACTCTCAATAAATGTCACATCTGGTGATGAATAAGTAAAAATTGCCGCACACATTAGAAGATTTTTAGAGGAATTTGTTAACTAGACTATCTGGACAAGAAACTTGCCTATCATGAAAGTGATGGCCATAAAAACTCTCTATTATATTTTAATGGGTGCTTTGTGTCACGTTTCTTTCACTTCAACAGTTTCTAATTCACATACAACAGCGATGCATTAAGAAGAATGTGAATTTAATGAATGAATTTAATGTTTCAGCCAAATCCCACGGGGTTTGCATCTCCAGCATTCGTGCTTATGTACAGTGAAATTGCACTATGAGTCACTCCGCACTAGTTTTAAGAAGTCCTGGCGTGTGACCTTGAGGCTGCACAATTTCCTTGTCAATGAGTGTAATAAATTGAGCAGAAACCGGTGATGTACAAAAAGTGAGCACAATAATCAAATTAAACTGTGGCTGTCCCTTTTTTTTCCTTCTTCAGTAATGTGCTAAAACATTGTACTAAAATGGTCCCGTTAAATATGCTGAGCAGGAGAGGCATTTCTTAAGGATTTGTAAAAAAAAAAAGAAGGAAAGTTCTTTCTTGTTGTTAGGAATGATAATGAAGTGAAAAGCCCTCATGCAGTCTTTTTTTTCCTCCGAGAATATAATGAGAGAGGTGCCCTACTTTAACAAAGATTTCTTCTTTTGCGCTTTGCACATAAAAATATAGACAAGACAAATATAGCATAATTAAATCAAACAGTGCGTAGAAAAATAGGAACTCACTTTGACGAGGAGCTGAAAACGGTGAACTGGGTAGTGAAAGGCGAAGCCCCGGAGACATTCAAGACACAGTCAGGATGATTTCTGGGTGAGGGTAGATTGCTATTCTTATGTTCTGAGTGGGATGTGATGCTCTGAGGGAAGTTAAATGTGGATTTGATATGCATAATTTTTAATTAATGCTCGTTTGATGAAGAATCCCCAAGTTTCAGACCTCTGTTTTGTCTTTGAAATGTTCTGTTTTCAAATTAGACAAGTTTGAATGCAGTGTCACCTATTTCTGGTTGAATCTCTAATAAGAAGATTTGACATTCGTTAGTTTGAAAGATGGTAACAGTGTTATGTAAATTCTCACAGTTTAATGACCTTGTTGCATATGCACAGCTGCTTCTGCCGTTTTAGACACTATCATGCAAAAGCACAGCTTTAAATTCAGGGTATCGGATAGACCACAGTGAAATATGCTCTTGGCTTTCTTGTGTTATTACTAGTACTGATACTTGATATTAGGACCACTTGGGCTATAAGCAAATAAATTAAATTACATTTAATCTTACCCATGATTGTGTCAATGATTATGCCATTAAATTGACGGCGTACAATATTACAATTTTCTGAAATTTAGCAAAAAAAAAGTATTTGACATATTTTTGCGGAAGTAGTAAATCTATATCTACCATGTACTCTTTTAATGGCATTTCTGAATTAAAGTAGCATTCCAATGATATTCAAACTTATATAAATGTGCTCATTACTGTAAAAATTGAGAAAAAATATCCTCAAAGTAACTGACAGCAATCGGCAAATCTTCTGTTTTTGTCCAGGATGTTCCAGAGCCGAAACTTTAGGTTCCCGTTGTTTAATAGCGTCCATGTCATTCTACATTGATCACAGCTTCTCACTTGACCAGCTATAAAACCTGAATTAATATGGACATATAATTTAGACAGACTAAAAAGCAGATTACTCCAAACACCTGTGAGTTCTTCAGTCTTGATTGTGTCTCTTTGTAGCAGGTGCCATCATATCAGTGGTTATTAATAGAACTGCCAACTGCACTAGCAGCAGGCAGTCTGTGTTGGAGGCAGTCAAACGCTCTGATTGCTCCAAACTAATGACTTTCATTTGGATGTGACAGCTTGGTGTTTACAGGCTCCCCTCATATTGATAGATTGCGTAATATAGAGTCATTTGTTTACCCTCTTGTATGTACCTTTCCATCTCTGTAGAGGTGTAGAGGAACAGGACAGAAACTAGTTGTGATTAATAGCGCAATAATTATATCTGAGCTGAGTCTGGGGAAAACAAGATATGCTTGGGTTTTGTTCTCCCTCAGAACTCATCTAAAGTTACTAAAAGGTTTCATCTTTTTCTAATCGCTCCTGTTTTAATGCTGCTCAGGAAAAACAATCTCATCATGTTTTGCAGATCAAACAGCCATACAGGTGATATCTCTCCAAATAATCAGTTTCAATAGTTCAGTGGGAGTTGCGCTGTGTGAGGGCAGGCCGTAGGCATCTCCAGCAGAGCGATGAGGAGTCTCAACTAAGGCAGGATCAAAGGATCGACAGTGTGTTGGTCTGAACCAAATACCTCATCGCATTTACCAGTGAAAGACGGGGAATGAAAATTTATTGAATTAGCCTTCGCTAAATATATATTTATCCTTGAGATATTCTACAAACATTACAAAAAGTTACATTTTGTTGGATTATAGTCTTAACATTTGCACATTCTTGTGCAGTCATTATTTTGAGACGTGAACATTAATTGCAATGAACAATGATATGTGAAAGAATGACCGATGACTAATGTGAACTACTTGACATTCCATAATAAAATGATCTATCCATAAAAATAGGAGAGACTGGAGAAAAAAGGAAAAGACATGTCATGTTTCTCTCCAATTGTTTTGCAAATACATGCAAACCTAAAAGTGTAAAAATTGCAAAGACATCTTTTCATAATGGGTTTTCTCCGGGTACTCCGGTTTCCTCCCACAGTCCAAAAACATGACTGTTAGGTTAATTGGTCTGTCTAAATTGCCCCTAGGTGTGAGTGCATGGTTGTTTGTCCTGTGTGTGTCTCTGTGTTGCCCTGCGACAGACTGGCGACCTGTCCAGGGCGAACCCCGCCTCTCGCCCGGAACGCCAGCTGGAGATAGGCACCAGCACCTCCCGACCCCATTAAGGGACAAGGGTGTAGGAAAATGGATGGATGGATGGATCTTTTCATAATGATTAAATTAATATTTGCTTTCCTTATATAAAAAAATAAAGGATTAAAAAAGATAAGATAATTACACAGTACTGTGCAGGTGAGATGTAAGCACATTTGTAGATATTTATTGCAGATTGCGGAATGCATTTTATGTACTTCATCTTTAAAACAAAACAAAAAAAAATATTATGTACATATGAATAACCAAAGGTTGTGATCCAGACAATAAATGTATTAGAGAAACGGGTAGCAGCTTCATTTTTATAAATAAATATTCAATTTACTTTTATAAACAGTCTTCAATCTAGAAAATGTTTATGTAGATACATCCAAAACAAGAACAAATGCATATGACTGTTTTCTATTCTCTATTATTTAATTTAATAGAGAATTTGTGGCAATTACTGTTCATATAAGTCAATCTAACCTACTTTTTTAAAATAACAGTCAGGGGTGAAAGTAGTTTTAAATTCTTGGGGTACTATGACAAAAAATAAATAAGTATATATATATATATATATATATATATATATATATATATTATATATATATATATATTATATATATATATAGCTTCTTTGTGTGCTTTGGAGTTTCTGTGCTGACTAATTTTTCTGTGAAGTGATAAAAGCTGGTAGCTCTTGAATTGCTATAAAATAAAGCTGTATTTCCCTCAGCCCACTGGCTGCATTGTTAACATGTGAGATGCCATGAGCCCTAAATCCTGAACACTGTCCAGCCCCAAAGTGGTATGAAGTGCATCCCAGTTTTTCATGTCTGGCATATAACCATTCATTTTAGCTTTTAAACTGGTTCTATTGATCCCGTGTCCAGACAGAGGGATAATCAGTAGCCTATAGCATCATGACCTGTTTGTTCTGAAGATCCTGCAGCTTCCACTTCTCTTCCTAACGTGGCGCCTCCTCATCCTGACTCTCATACTGACAGGAGGAACCACAGAGGTCTGTAAGGTTAAAAGCTCATCGTCTGAAGTTGGGATATTTTTCCTCCAACAGGTTCCAGAGGAATCACCTCAAACCAGATGTTGGACTGGATTTTATTTCACTGTCATTTGTGAATGTTAGAGCCTCATTTTCAATAGTGGAGCTATAAAGGTTGAAAAAGGTTATTATTTTGGAGAAAGTCTCGTCAACATCAATATTTCCACTAAATAAGAGGGAAAAAAATTGTTTGATAAAGAAAAAGCCTCTCAGACTCTTGAGCCCGACACCACCAAACTATTTTTTATATATTAGACAATTAATTTAATTTCACATAATTATTACGGTAGAAGCCATTTGTTTGTTAAATACTTAATGAAACATATTTACCATGTTTGATGTAAATGACTTACACTAACAAAGAACGAGGTAATTAGTAAAAGTTTGTTGTTAATTGAACTTTCAGAAACTGCAGCGACTGTGATGAGCCATAGCAAAAGTAAATTAAGGTAAAACAACCTGAACAGGTCATCAACTCTAAACCACTCGCATCTTTTTACTGATTCTGTGTCATCTAAACACAACCGTTCTCATGGCAACCTCCTGCACTCCACAGACCGATCAGAGATTATGTTAAAACATAACTTTGTTACGATATTAGGTTTGCAGGCTTGATATTTATTTTGCAATTATTAATAAGAGCACCCGGAACAAAGCGGTGGTTGATTAGTTTATTTTAAACTCCTGCTCTGCTAGTTATTTTGGTAATGGAACAGAAACGCACAGAATTGCGCAACACCTTGTTGAAACAATAATCACTGAGATTATTATTGTTGTTGGGTCATTAATTTGAACATGTTTTGTTGATTTGTTTGTTGTTTTTCTTTCAGTGATTCTTGAAAATAGGGACAAAACAGGTCCGATGGATAAAGCACAAAATGTGAATAAAATATATACAAAACATAATTTTTTCAAATACCTGGGTCATGTGAGCACGTCAATGTATATTTCCCAGGTATTTGCTGAATATTTTTTTTAATTTTAAACATTGTAGTCGGTGGATGATGCCTGTAAAAGCCTTTGTCCTGGAGCAGAACTCGACACATTATAATAGTTTAAAGCAGTGGTTCCCAAACTTTTTCTCCTGCGCCCCCCCTGTGGTATCTAAACATTTTCTGGGCCCCCCCTGTCCCTGCCGGGGGCTGGGGGGTGGAGGGCAGAAAATTAATGTTTATAATAGGGCTGCAAGTATTTTAATAATAATTAATTCTGATTAAAATGACTTAATTTGTACCAGGTGAAGCTAAAACTCTCATTGGAGGAGTTCCAGGCACACATATTCATCTTAAATGGAAAGTGCATATATTATTTTAACAGCTTTGGTTTAAAATCTGTTGAGAATGTTATACAAAATTAATGTATGTAGCTGAACATAGACAACAACATCGGTAGCCTACAGGCTACTTGTTAAGCTTAAGGTGCTGTACTGACATTAGCTAGTCGTTGTTTAGCTAACATTACCTGCATCCAACAGCTTTACTCAACTCAGTCGGTTAGTTTGGGGGGAAATCTGTGAAAAGTTTTGCTGGTTTGCTGCCATGATTCTAACACACCTGTGTAGCTCCGCCCAGCAGCATCAGGTCTCCTTCACTGCCGCACAGGTGTGTAAACAGCGCGAGCGTCGTAGCGTCATGTTGCGTTTAAAAGCGGCTCAGAAAAACAGGTTACCACATGTTAACAACGGATTAAACAGTTTTAACTGCTGATAAAAGTGACAGAGGACACAGATATGGGAAGTGCAGAAGCCCCTACTGTATCAAATTGACATAGGAATAACAGAGAGATGGCCATTCTA